>OX422140.1:145428524-146812800 GCA_949129095.1 Volucella bombylans | reverse complement strand
TACGCAGGCAGTTAACTACCTAGGAAATTTGAGAGCTGGCGTTGGCTGATTAAGAATTTGCTCAGCTCCAAATACGTGGATGTAGCTCATATGAGGAATCTGTCGTGTGGACTGTCGACGCTGCCATTGATTTAGCCACAAACATTCGTCTGCCATACGAGATTCGGTCATTCTTGACAGAGTATTCAAATGTAGCTATTCTCTTCTTGTTCAAAACTCCCACTGATATAGTTAGTAAGTCAACTTCAGATCGATGAGAGCAACACTTGGTGACGAGACCAGAAAAATGTGAAATAAGCACAAGTTTTGTGTAGTCATAGTTTCGCGACCACATTGCCTATCCTAATCGTACTCGTACAATACCCAACCCCGAGCAAACTTTTAAAGGTATAATTCAGTCCTCTCTCAGTAGCTGTTAACCTTCAATCAATAAATATTGGGTGTCCCGCCATAAAAGTGCGGCCATAATAAACACTCTACCAACGTCCACCATCATCCTTTATCATGTAAGTCGATTGGAAATACTTGTATCTCATAAATTAATCACGTATTTTCTCAGCTAATAAATTACGACGCTGCATATTCACTCAATTTCCGCTTGCACTGTAATAATATTTAATTATGCCATAAACCCATGCACACACAATATACTTTGTCACGACCACAAATAATGTTCTCGTTTTATTTCTCTGACTTTTCAGCTGGATGTACAATGTCCATCGGCAGGAATTTAAACGCAAAGCAATCCAAGAGGAACAAAAAGCAAATTCGAACCAGGACCTAGTGAAGAATATTAATGGGAATTTGGTGGGTTGCAATGCCACCGCTTTAGCGGTAATGAACGAGGCAACAAAAATGAATGGTGTCGCCCTCACCGGGAATTTCGAAAAATTACGTCAGGCTGGTGAAAATGAGGCTATTACTGAGAAGACCACCACCCAACACCATTCGAATGGTATTGACAATAAAGCATTTGATCCGGAAACGGGTGTGGACATGGTTTCGGATGCGGTTTTGGATAAGGATAAGGATAAGGATAAGAAGAAGGAGATAGAGAAGGAGGTGGAGAAGGAAAAGGAGGAGGTAAATGATAAGAATACGGATACACCCGCGATAACAACGACTATGACAACCATAACCGATGCTAATGAAAATGATGGTGATGAAGGTGAGGATGATGTAGAGAGCAGAGTTCTGCAGGAGACCTTGGCTATTGTCAAGGAGTTGCCAACTCTACATGCTGAACATTGCAAGCTGTGATACTTTGTATAAAAACACTTTATTGTTTTCGTTTTTTGTTTTATTTTCATTCCCTCCTCTCTCTCTCTCTATCTTTCGTTTTTATTATTTCTCTTATTGTGAAATACTTATTTCATTCCTATTCGTAGAGCTTAAGATTTTTGAGTATTAAATACAAAAAAAAGAAACAAAATAAACAGAGAACCAATTGATTCAACGTTGATTTGGCTTTGCCATTAAGACCCTTATTATGTCCCCTATCCAGTGATGGAATAGGAATAAAAGGATCTCACCTTTGTCAAGTGATGAAATGGAAATGCAAACTTTAACAAACAAACTCTACTCACAGATTAAAGGACAATTGACAGCTGTGCTAGATGGCGTATATGAAGAAAAGCCCATGGGTTGATGAAAACATTTGCAAAAGTCCTTCCTTAGGCTGTGCGACCATGTGAAAGGTAATAATTCAAATAAATGAGAGGTAAGCTAAAATCATGGACAGGTAACAAGTGATGGAGATGAAGAGCGATGTGCTCATTGTTTTTCTTTCTATTCAAAGATTTGAAAGTTTTTCTTTCCCTCAAAATGTTGTTTAAAAATGGATTACATTGTGTTCGTTTTGCATTCATGGGGTGGATATTTGTTTTTATTTTTTGTTCAGCATCCACGGTACTGGAGCAAGACAACGAGTACTTTTTATTACGAATTTCTCATTTTCCACTTTTGCTGATGAAGCAGGGAATTTTAAATGCCAAAAGATTGAGAGAAGTCGAACAGAACAATCGCAAGGCGGCCTTTCCTCTTTGAAGTACTCTTTAAAGTTCTAGAATTGCACGCGCTTTAAACAGTTCAGGTTAGCTTACTGATTTTGGTATTATATCTAACACTGAAGAAGGTAATGCCTACAGTATTACCAAAAGAAAGTGTTAAAAGAGGGACTAGTACCTGACTTTCCACAATAGCCATTGATGAAAACTGCCAGTTGCAGATTTCTGCAGTATTGAATAGAGTATATTAACTTATCTATGTTATTGTATCTTACTGGTCCAAAGTACTCTGATTTTATTCCTTTAAACAAAATTGATCAGTACCATGCCGACACCCACCAAATAAGTGCCGAATACCTGCAGCTTGATGTGGCGAAGGCTGGCAACTCACAAAGATAGTGTTCGCTGTGGTCGTTATCGCTTCCACAGCAAGCATTACATGATTTTGTGCCCTAGAGTTTACAGCCCCGAAGTGGGCTACTGACATCAGTTTAACCGCCCCTTGTCCTAACGGTTTTCACACTCGAACTGGAGATCTAGGTTGGTAGTTGTACCGTCTAGGTAAATTATTTTCCATGTAAAACGCGGCCACTTATGAGAGAGATACTAGCCTCGGATACCAAAGTACCCGACCACGACCCGAAACGTTCACGGACTACGAATTGACAGTATGTACCTGGAACGTACGTACTCTGTACACCTCTGATGCTGCTCGCAAACTTGAATCTATCCTCACACGGTGCAAGGCAGACATAATCGCGATCCAGGCGATACAATGGATAGGATCCAGTATGAAAAAACGAAATAATTGCGATATTTGTTACAGCTGTCACAAAAGACTGCTCATGTTAGGATACGGGTTCGTCGAAGAAGATCAGCTGCGGTCAGTGGTAATTGACTTTTAACCGATAAGCAATGGCCTGGCTGTGATCCGCATCAAGGCATCATTCCGAAACATAAGCCGAATATGTGCACACGCCCCTACCGATGCAGCTGAAGAGTCTAACAAGAATGTGTTGTATGATTTCCTGGACCGCTCCGTCAGTCCAGAGTATGATGTTAAAATTGTACTCGAGGTCTTCAAAGCCAAAATCGGTAAGGAAAATATTTTCGGCAGATTTGTCGCGCAGCACAACCACCATGACACAAAAACAGACAACGGCTTCCTGATAATCGATTTTGCAGCAGCTCGTGGCACTATGATAAATGGCACTAGGTTTCAAAGACTACGAATCCGCGCAGCAACCTGCTGTACTCCAGACTGCCGAACCGTCAACCAAATCGACCATGTGCTAATAGATGCGAGGTACGCATTAGTCATACTGAATGTGCAATTATTCAGAGGCGCAAATGTTGACCACTTTCTTGTTGCAGCCAAACTCAGAGCTTGATTATCCAACGAGAAGAAGCTGCAAACTGCCCAGAAAAAGAAATTTAACATTATAAGCCTTAGCACAACTGGAGTAGCCAGAGCCTACAGAGAGCGTCTGAGCAAGAGACTCTCCGCCAACAATCTGAAGAACCAGTATCGCGATATCATCAAAGAGTTAGCCAAGACCACCGTAGGCTACTTGTCACTACCACCGAAAAACAGCTCTTGATATGATGGTTGGTGCATACGCCGGAAAAGATGAGAAAAAATGCACAACTGCAAACACTACAGCGTAAAACAAGGAACAATGACAATGAGGCAAGAGTATCGAGCCAGAAGGAGGGAGGAGAAGAAGATCTTGCATACAAAAAGAAAAGGGCATATGCAGTCTCCCAGCTCAAGGATATCGAAAAGTCCTACGCAAGAAACTACATCTGGATGTTGTTCAGGAAATCTAAGCGACTGGCAGCTGGCTTCAATCCCGGAACGCAGGCTCTTCGAAATAGTGCAGGAAACTTAGTCATTGAAGACCGTGGAATAGAACCTAAGAGAGAACCTACACCCAGTCAATGAGGAAGCTACAATTTCAAGTCGAGACTCATCATCTTTTCATGGACTTCAAAGCAGCATATAACAACATGCTCGGAACTCGGGATCCCGGGTGAACTGATCTAGCTGTATATACCGGATTTCGACAAGATGATGCACTGTCATGTGATCATTTTAGTGCTGGAATAGATAGTCCGCAGGTCAGGTGTTAACATGGAAGGCACTATCTTCAACAAATCTGTCCAGCTGCTGGGATACGCAGATGACATCTACATTATCGGTCGCTCCCAGCGCGCCGTTATAGAGTCTTTTACGGCAATCGAATAACAGGCGAAATGAGTTGGCCTTGAAGTAAATGAGGACAAGACCAAGTACATGTTGTCAATAAACAAAAAAGCATCTGTCCACCACCTATGACAAACTGTCACTGTTAATAACAGCAATTACGAAGTGGTGCATCAACTGCACGAATGACACTCTGGTGGAGATTCGGGGAAGTGTTACATTGGGAAAGTAGCACTTTGATGGGTTCAAATCGCTTAACTCGGAAGACGAAATGCATGCTCTACACAACATTGATCCTGCCAGTTATATTCTACAGAGCCAAGTGCTGGACAATAAGCAGGAAAGACGAGCAGATATGGACCATTTTCGGGAGAACAATTTTTCGTCGAATATTTGGTCCAGTACGCGTGGGGTCTAATGGGGGAGAAGATACAACCGCGTGCTGTATCAAGATGTAGTTGTAGTCCAAAAGGTTAAAACGCGGCCACATCGAGCGAATGGACACTAACACTCCAGCAAATAGGGTTTTCGATCGAATCACAGCCTCCAGATTCGAGGCGATATGGAAGACCGAACCTCCGTTTTAAAGTCCTAGCCATCGCGGATGCTAGAGCGCTTGGTCTAGACAATTAGAAGCAGCGCGCCTGGAATTGAAGAGAGCGAAATGCTGTTGTGTCTCAGGCAGAGGATCTTCACGGGTCGGGAGCCCGTTAAGTAAGTAACTACTCGTAGTATGTCCAGCCCACTTAGGTGATTCGCGAAAGAGTATTGCTTCGTTAAGGCACCTGCAAGAAGACAGAAAGAAGGCCGTTGATTTTTTAGGGACTTACTTTGATGGCGATGGCAGGACTTTGGACCTGGGACCCAACCAATAGGCCTATCAACTGCGGTCTTTGGCTAACTGCCGCCTTGGTATTCTGCAAGTTAGTTAAAGTCTCCTTGTGCGGGCAACCTTAGGCGAGGTCTTCTGCTACTGCTTTGCCTCTTGAAGACTCTTCGAGTTGGAGTGGGGTTGTTCATTCGCTCTACATGTCTAAGCCATCTTACTCGATTAATGTGCCTAGTGACACTGTACTGCTCGTAGAATTCTCTGTAAAATCTACTCCTTCAAGCCCCGTCAATACACAGGGGATCAATAATTAATGGAAAAAATTTGGGTAGTGTTTCTTGACAAGACGTTGTTACACATTTGCCTTATTAAGCCGAAGAAACAGGAGTTGGCAATAGTAACTCTTCCTTTGATTTCTGATGAGATGTCATTATCAGATTTAATAGCGGAGCAGAGTTTACAAAGTCCTGACTACGTCGAAGTTATAGCTATTTACTGTAACGTTCTGACCGGTTCGGCGATTGTTGACAGGATATTATACGAGTACATTAGTAGGGAAAAACTAAAACGACTAAAACCATTTTTTCCGCTTCTGTTCCAATATTTACGAAGGCAGCATCAGTGACAGTTCGCTGAGGTCTGCCAATGATGTCAACGTTGTCAAGTTTGATATTGAACAAGTTATATGGGAGCGCATCATTTGGTCTAAATCTTTTCTTGACATCAAATGTCTCGGTGGGATTGTTTCCCACAATCTGATGCGTTTGGCAGGAATACCAAAACTTTTTTAGCTCGTCGCTTTAGACGCTGTTACATGCGGACTTAAAATTTACATAGAGGTGGGGTGTATCCATTGGACTTCTTTGGTTTGTGCCCGGACTTATCGTAGTGTGAATATTTGCTCGATTGTGGACTTACCGTGCCTAAAACCGCACTGATAGGGGCCAATCAGACTGTTGGCGAATGGTTTCATGCATTCACATAAAGCCGCAGATAAAATCTTATATGCGATGTAAGGGAGACAGATGCCTGTATAATTGTTTCAGATAAGAGAACTGTCTTTCTATTGAATGGGACAGAAGGTGCCAAGGTTCCATTCCTCAGTCATGTTTTCTGCTATTCAAATCTAAGGAGTGAGTGAGGTATGCTCTGCAAAGTCATCCGCTCGGTCTTCAAAAGCTCGGCAGGTTGGCCGCCCGGTCCAGCAGCCTTGCTGTTCGACTCTCGGGAAATTCCGACTTTTTTATTACTGAAAGAGTGTGCTCCGTCGACCGAGGTTTAATGGTTGTAAAGTCGTCCCGACAAAGCCTTCTGGGTTTTCTCCACACCAAATTCGGCAATTTTTCTTGTTTACCTATGATTCGCTCTGTGACTCGGTCGTGAACAGACGTGTGCTTTCAAAATCGAACAAAAATTGTCAAGTGCGAAACTCAATCAACCCCTAAGCCGGCTAAGGCCGTATTAATCTATTAGCCCATTAATTTTCTTTTTTGAGACAGTGACTCCTTAAAGTGGCTTTTTGTGAAAAAACCAAAAGTGACCCTCCAGTTGCTGGATAACATAAAAAGCGCTCTCTCAATAGAGAAACACACAATCAATAGCACAAACTGCTGCTAATGCATGTGAGCGCGATTCAATTTACAATAACAACATTACCACCATGGATGTAAATCACTCCGCTGAGTGGACAACGGTTATCGGGAGTCTGAAAAGTGCTGCTAGCAACTATCAGTCCAATGGCAAGAAAAGAAGTAGAAACGTGTGTGAGGGTGAACCTTCGCCTAAGCGAAATGCTTCATCGCAAAATAGATTTTCCTCACTCGATGATATGGAACTTCAAGTGCCTGTGTCAAATTTAAACTCGCCAACCAACACCGCTGTTAACAATCATCCGTAGAAATGCATAACCAACTCGCTGGTAATGCACCTAAAATTATTAACAATGCCCCTTTCTGCCCACCAATATTTGTATTCGCTGCCAATTGTGAACTTATAAACGAAGTTGTCAAACTCGCTGCAAATGAGTGTAAAGCTAAGGATGTGAAACATAAATTTGTAAATTTGAGCTACCGAAAAACAAAGGTATACGTAAATTACGCTAAAATTCATTCAATTATTATTAATAGATTACGCGGGACGGGTATTGGTGCGTTTTCTTTTGCGCCTAAGGAAACGAAAAGGGTTTCAGTTATGCTGAAGGGCCTTGAGGGTGATACCCCTGTCAAGGTTATAGAACAAGCTGTGAAAGCTACATCTCCTAATATTAGAATCTGTAAGATAACACACTTTTCTACTTCCAAATAAAAGTAAATGGGAACAAAATTAAATATGTTTATTGTTCAATTAGAACCAGGTGAGTCCATTAAAGATTTAATTAGCATTAGATACTTGCTCCACCAGCGTTTTTACTGGGAAAAAAAATTAATAAAGCTGTACTTCTGTGTTATAGGTGTCAAAGATTCGGTCATTCCGGTGAATGTTGCTCATATAATAGTAGATGTGTCCTGTGTGGCGAGTCTCATGATTCAGAAGCGTGCATCGCTTCCTTTAAATCCCTCAGAGAATCCAATCAGGAAGTTCCCACTCTTAAGTGCGTTAATTGTAATGAAACCGGGCACGCGGCTAGTTATCATGGCTACCCATCATATCTAAAATATAAAGAAAAACGAGATATATCAACACAAGGCGCAAGGCAGGCTGCGGTCAAAAATAGAGCGGTAGTACAAGGCGCTATAAATACGCTTACGAATCAACACGTCACATATGCTGACATGGTTAAGACTAACTACTCTCACCGCACGAATAACACCCAAACAAACTTTACAACAAAGGAACAATCTGGTGATCTTAATAATTTTTTAAACGAGGCGAAAGATCTTTTTAACATATCTTTTAAAGGACTTCTAACAAAAATCAGACAATTCTGGCCCACTTATCAACAACTTCGGTCTACAGAAGACAAAATATTCGCATATCTTGGGTTTGTAGCTTCTATAGTGGTATAATGCTGACAAATAACTTCAAAATTATTTCGATAAATTATAACTCCATAATTTCCCTTGAAAGAAGACTAGATTTGTTTAACACACTAAAAACCCAAAAGCCCCAAATATGCCTCCTTTCGGAAACAAGGCTATCCTCGTACCATAAGCCCGCTTTTGATGGCTTTAATTTCATCCCTTGTCACTCAGGTAGGCGAACAGCAGTTATCTTAGATCAAAGGTATAAGTATACTGAGATTCCTTTCCAGAGTGACGTTTTTTCCATTTGCCTAGTCACTATTACATCACGTAGTAGTACTGGTTTACGAAGGAATATTTTAATAGGAAGCATTTATATTCCTTCCAATGCAGGTCGACGTTTGCTAAGCGAACTTGACCGACTTTACACGTTTATGAATTCATTTGACGCAGTCATATTGGGAGGGGATTTCAATGCACGGCATACAGATTGGGGTGACACAGTCCATAACCAAAATGAGAACTCGATACACAACTGGCTTTACAACAGGCCTTATTTGACTTTAGACTTAGTTGCTCCCAACAGCCCTACATTTCCCAGATCATCATTTGTGATTGACTTCCTTCTTATATCTTCATCTCTCATCTGCAATAACTTGAACCCTCTAGTTTGTTCAACATTCGCAACGAACTCGGATCACTTTGGAATTGAGTTACTACTAAGCATAATTGACTTCCTTCCAATCCTACAGCCACCGGCAACATACAGATGTTTCAAAATCACTAATTAGGAAGCTTTTAGATTAGGACTTTATCATCGACTGTCCGCTTTAAATATTCCAACCGAAACAAATATCTCAAACGATGAAATAGATACCTGGATATCAAAATTAAATGAACAAATTAACATCAACGTTCAATTGCATTCCTCCATTCGCAATGTGAAAAATTTCAAATATCACAATATATCAGACACTACAAAAAACTTACTTAAGATACGTTGTGCATGGCTTACACAATTGAAAAGACTGTATAACTGACATCTTAACTGTGTCAACGATGAATATCGCCAACTTTACGCTAGGATTCAGTGCTTAAGTAAAATAATTAAAGAAAGTGTTCGGATTGATAGTAACACTGCTTTTAAGGTAAGATTGAATCAGATAAGACCCTCTCCTCATGCATTTAAAGAAATCGATAGGATAACCGGAAGAAAATTCTTCGGAAGTAATATTTTGATAGACACTCTAGTCCAAAACGGAGGGAACCTAAATGATGTGAAAAGTAAATTAAACTCATTTAAAGAATATTACTCACATATTTACTCGAGCCCAGAAACAGTTCTAGATCAATCTGAGGAGAATGATATCTACTCGACAGTAGAATCATTTTGTAGAAACGAGTTCAATCAAACCCTGACAATCTTTTCGCCCTCAAATACCGCGATAAATCCCAACAATGCGAAAGCATATACAGTTTGTCAAGAAAGTGTTTTCACAAGTAATAAAAACAACAATGTATCCTATGTTGTTATAAATATAGGCACTTCCAGTAGTTTTATTCAGTTTTTGCTTTTGGTATTATGATATACACATTCTTAAATATTAAATAACAAAAAAAAAGTATTTCTTTTCGTACAAAAACAACAACAAAAAAACAAAACAATCAAAAACAACAATAAATACACTGTCAAGAAAGTGTTTGCACATTTTCATCTTATAGAACAAAATAACCTCAAGAACTGGTAAACTATACAAAAATTACACTTCAGTACTTGGTGTGACCACCTTTAGTATCAATTACTGCCTTTAGTCTTCTTGGCATTGATCCAATTAAATTTCTTACGTCATAATTAGTTGGTATATTAGCCCATTCTTCCTTAATATACTGTATTAATTGGTTTCTGTTTTTCGGACTCCTTTTTGCCACTTTATTTTTCAGGTGTACCCATATATTCTCGATTGGGTTAAGGTCGGGGCTCTGAGCTGGTGTATCTAGCACTTTACTACAATTATAGAGCAGCCACGTCTTAACCGTTAGCTCTTTATGCTTTGGGTCATTATCTTGATAGAATTTGAATTTAGGTTTTCTGTTCTCATTGTTGCAATTAAAACCAAAGCTTATGGCGCTACTTAGCAAATGATTTCGCAAAATGCCTAGATACTGTTTCGCGTCCATGGTGTTTTCAATGAAGACAATGTCTCCGACGCCTCTGATGGATATGCACCCCCATACCATCACAGATAATTTGCCGAATTTCACAGTAGGAATTATGTTTTTATTACATAGAGCTTTCAAGGGCTGACGCCATACTCTTTTCGGTCCTTCGTTATAGTAAAGCATTATTTTCGTTTCGTCGCAAAATATAACATCATCCCAGTATTCATTTGGTTCGGTGCTATACGTCGATGCGAACAAAAAGCGCTTTTCTATATTTTGCAATGAAAGCAGTGGCTTTTTCCGTGCAACTCGTGATGTGTATTTGTGCTTTTTTAGTACTTGCCGTATAGTTTCATGCGATACTTGTACACCACATTCTTGGCTGATCTCCCATGACAAGGCCCTTATTGATATTCGAGGGTTATCGTTCACCTTTTTTAGCAGAAAACGCTCATTTCTGCCCGTTAGCTTCCTTGGCCTACCAGTTGTTATTGGAGGATCCAAACGATTCTCACGTTCTGCCCGATTAATGATGTTGTATATAGTTCTTCCGGATATACCAAACATCTCCGTAATTTCTCGCACACTTTTGCCCTTGTAGTGGTTATAGTAAATTAATTGTTTTACGTCCAGCGAAATTCTTTGGCCAGGCATATTTAAACAAAACTAAAACGATCAGTCAAGCACTCGAAACAGAAAAGGAATCACTAAAATTGTTGGATTCGATATCCTATGACTGTCACAGGACAAAAAATAAAAAACCGCTTTAACGGTACTTTCATGATATTGTGCATATGCTGCGAAAATGGAATTGAAATGAAATTGCAAACACTTTCTTGACAGTGGTTTTTTGTTGTTTTTTGCTGTTTTGTTTTTTTGTGGTTGTTTTTGTGCTATAAGAAGTACTTTGTTATGGTATTTTATGCTTAAGTATGTGTTAATTGCAATTCCAAAAGAAAAAATTGAAAAAATATTCCGGAAGTATCTGTAATTACAACGCTAAAAGATACATTGTCATACATTGTACTTGTGAAAACACTTTCTTGACAAACTGTACATCCCCAAATAGTGTGATAATAGATAATATCTCAAACTTCATTCTTCGAAAATGTCCTATTTCTCTTGACACATCTTTCTCTACTTTATTCAACCACTGCCTGAATAACGGCTATTTCCCTTCAATTTGAAAAAAAGGGAAAATATTCCCAATAGCCAAGAGATATAAAAGACTTTCGACCAATATTCTTGCTATCTAATATAGGAAAACTGCAACATCATTCCAAGTAACCAGTTTGGTTTCAAAAAGGGTCATTCAACAGAACATGCCTCACTGGTACTGCACAATAAAATTATTCAAAACTTAAGAACCAGGAGATGCACGGTAGGTCTTGATATAGATTTAGAAAAAGCTCTTGACTCTGCCTGGCACAAGGGATTAATCTATATGCTAATTGGTCAAAATTTTCCTAAGTGATTAATTTGTATCATTTCCAGCTTTCTAAAAGATAGGCTCAGCTCTGTTATCATAGGTGATGAGCACTCAGACTATTTTTCAGTTCTTTCCGGTGTGACTCAAGGATCCATCCTAGGACCAATCTTATTTAATATCTATATTCATGAATTTCCTTTCCACTACCTAGTGGAATCCACGCAAGATGACCCTAGTGCTATTTAATACGCAGATGACAGTCTGATATTAGCAAGTGACAAAAGGCCAAATGTTGCGCTTAATAAGATTAAAGACAAACTACCGACTCTTATAGTATACTTCAAAAAGTGGAATCTAAAAATTAATACAGCTAAATGTGGCCTAACCTGCTTCAGAAATGCAAGCGGGAAAGGACATTATATTGCAGTAAAAGAAAGTAAGACCTTGAAACTAGAGATCAATGGAAACAATATTCCACTATGAGATGAAGTCAAACACCTCGGTATTGACTTTTATAAAAGACTCGGTTTCAACAAACATGCCCTCAGAGTATTGAATAAAGCCAAAGTGGTCACAGAAATTCTTAAGCCACTGCTCAATTCTAAACAAGTTTCGCCGAATACCAAGATGCTAATGTATAAGACCTTAAAAAGACCAATAATAACATATGGGTTTTGTACTTGGTTTACAATTTCGCCTACTGAGCTCCAAATTTTTGAGAGAAAAATTTTAAGATTCTGCTGCGGTAAATATATTTAGAAGGCCAGATAAAAAATGGTTTTCTAATAAGACCGTGTATTCCGAAATGAACATTACACCCATAATGACATACCAAACCGAATTATTTGTAAAAAAGCTAGAGTGTATACGTGATCATCCTAATCCAATGGTTAAATCTTTGTTGGACTCAAATATCAACGACAGTGTGGAGGAAAATTATTACCTTTCCCCATTTAATCTTTTAAACCCAAGATCCTTTCCTTTGTTGAGACCAAATGCGAACCGAAACCTTTCAGTTCCTTTTTATGAAAAAGCATCCCCTTTAAATCTACGCTGATAACTTTTCTTTGTTTTTGGGTAGCTCATAATCCTACTTTTTTTATAATCACTATAGCTAGTGCTCTGCTTTTGTCCATATAGTATATATATAAAAATTAAGCGGATCAAAAGCTTAAGTGAATAGCTAGAATGTGATATGGTAACTATTGTTAAGAATTTTTTTTTTTAGTTTTTAGTTTTTAAGTGCCATGTGAAGCAACGTTGATGTAATACGCCGGGAGCAAGCGTATATTTCAAAGCTATGTAAACTTATTTATAATTTCGATTAAATTATTTATAAAACTATTGCCAGACGCAATCTTAGTCTTAGCTCTTAAGAAACAAATATTGTACACACACAAATGTATTGATTGGAAAAAGTCTCAATAAAACATAATGTAATGTAATGTGCTCCGTCGACCGCCAACGACGGTTGACCAGGTGAACTAATGTGAGCAAACCGCATACTAGCTATAGGTATGTTAGGGCCTGCAGAAAAGTCAATTAATCTTAGTCTGCTTCCAGATGTGATGCCGTGCAAGATATGCTCACCGACTGCTCCGTCAAAAATATCCTCCGTTCCTCGTTTGGCGTAGCTGATTTTAATGGAATATTTCGGACATTTCTGGTAACTTTTGTCGACGAGCTCGTAGAAACAGCGTTGATGCACATTGCTATAAGTAATTCGCTTACGTGTCAAAAGTCTAAGGCTTCTTACTTAAGTCTGTCGCTTAAAACAAATCAGCACTCAAAAAGATGCTGTTTGTTTTTTCTGTATCGATTGCCGTACTATTCGTATATGTCACAGTTTTTCGTCCTTCATTTGCCCGACCCATCTCACGGCACTTCCTAAATGGTTGTGATATCTTCTTTGTAGTAGTCGCGGGCCTCTTTTAGTATTTCAGCTTTGAATGTTGAATGTTCAAACATTAAATCGTTGCCCTTTTCTTAGTTTTGAAGAGCCGTCAACAATCGTCAATAGTCCTTACCCGAGGCTTTTGGTTGCTTTGCAACAGTAAGCTACTTACGAGTACGTGGCCGAATGGTTAACCCCAAGCACAATCCCCAACCTCAAGGGTCAGATCTTTTTATGACCCCTTGGGTGAAAGGAGCCGGATATTCCGGAGCCAGTTTTCATTCGCTCTACATGTTCCAGCCATCTCAAACGCCCATGCGCAGTTTTTTGACCAGGTCGATGTCGCTGTACAGCTCGTAGAGTTAATCATTGAATAGTCAACACATACGAGACCAAATATCTTACGAAGAATTTTGCTCTAAAAATGACCAAGAATATCTTCATCCGCTTTAGAAAGGGTCCATGCTTCGGAACCATAGAGCAGGTGTTATGTGATTTTTCTTAGGAATCACGAAACCTTCACGAAATGAGGAAAAAGAAGAAAAACTTCCCTGATAAAAAAAACGAACAAAGAAAAAAAAAGCAAGGAAGAAAAAAAAAATAAAAAACCAAAAATTTCACAACGTTATAAATCTCCGTGGGAGCTCGGATATTTAATATTACTTTGCGTAGCGGTAGCAGTCCCGAAAGAACAAAGAAACGTTCGTTAACGGGTCGCGTATCCCGCCTCTTCTCGGGTGCCTTCGCACGCGCGGCCCACCGAGTTACAAGTTCGTGGTCAAACAAAAACACAATTTAGAATTTAGAGTAAACACGTCTTTATTCGTTAACAGATAAACTAAAAGTGCGTGTCAGCTTAGATTGGTTTAAACGGTAGCAATGGTTAGCTTGGCTTAAGCGGTAGAATGGCGTGATTTGTGCTTCACAACGGCACATTCCATTTGTTCTTGATTTTGTTGCTGTCGATGCTGTTGATGCTTTTGATGCTTTTGATGAAGTCTATGTTGGTTATTTATGAATATGTATGTATGCATGTGTGCATATATCCGTATGTAACTACCGGGGTCTCAACTTTAAAAGCAAAAAAAAAAAAACCGAATTTTCTTTTTATTTTGAATTTTTTTTGATAGTACACTATCACTGCACTATACTTAACTTTGCCTTTTTGTGCCTTTCGCAATTTTTAAATTCAAACTTTTTTGTTTTTTTTCGCACTCAATAAAAACTGACCCTCGCTAATCGCTGGTCGTCACCAAAATGACTTCCAGATCTTTTACGATCCACAACTCCCGCCAGACACACACACGCATTCACACGCACATTCTCTCACACTAGTGGACCCAACGACGGGATTTCTAGCTACAACACTAGCAAGCTTTGCTAGTGTGTGGACCCGTGTCCGACTAGGCCTCTCACACATACCATTTTCTATATTCATACTAAACTCCTCAGTCTCGGAGTTCGCTCCCACTTCCAGTAATGACTGAGAACTCCCATCGAATTGAACTAATAAAAATTTTGCAAACAATCAAAACGCCCGCGGAGGAGAAAGGAAATGCGATGGGACGGTAGCTGGAGTGTCGGGATGAAAGGAAAAAAGTGTAGATACAATCCAGAAGGGATTCCGTCTATCTATGGGCTCCGATAACGGTGTTCCTGGTGGACCTCCTGTCGCACCCTGGGGTTCCTCCCGTGAACCTATGTGGGTTGTTTTCCGAGGTCAGAGGTTGGTGGGCCACTGGCTGATGGGACCATGTCTGCCCTCCACCTCCGCCAGAGCTCGGTGTTCCCACTCAAAGAAAAGAGGGATCGAAAGGACTTGCACGGGAAAAGAGAGCCAAACTTGTTGCGGGAAAATTTACCGACTGGGATTATAAGGGTCTTATATAAAGTTCCCTTGGTTGTTCGGGAGAGGTTTTCCGTCGTTTTCAGATGTGAAAGCTGAGTCGAGGTAGACAAAGTCCCTTAGTACCTCAAGGTTACAGCTGTCGATTTTGACATTCTGGCCGAATCGCCGATGTTGGGTGTCTCTTCCTGTTGACAGCATATACTTTGTTTTGCCCGCAAACACACCAGTGACATTTCGCTGTGTTCTACCAATAATATCAATATCGTCGGCATATGCAAGCAATTGAACTGACTTTTGAAAGATCATACCTTGTGTGTTGGCTTGTGACTTTTGCACAATTCTTTCAAGTATGATGTTAAAAAAAGGTCAAAGGTCTCGGTTAGGTCGTTACCGACCTTGGTGAAGCAGCGAGCTTTCTCCATCGTCATCCTGCACAAGCGGACGAGTTTGGTAGGGATGCCAAAACTAGACATGGCTCTCTATAGCTCGTCTCTGTAGATGCTGTCATAAGCGGCTTTAAAATCGATGAAAAGGTGGGAATCGATCTGAATTTCTTGGGTTTTCTCCAGTATCTGCCGTAGTGTGAATATTTGAGAAATTGTGAACTTACCGGACCTAAAACCGCACTGATAGGGTCCAGTCAGATCATTGGCTAATGGTTTTAGGCGCTCGTACAATACGTCAGACTTATATGCAATGTTTAGGAGACTGATACCTCTATAGGTGGCGCAGTTTAGAAGATCTCCTTTCTTATGAACCGGGCAAACGATGCTGAGGTTCCATTCATCAGTCGTACATTCATCTGACTAAATCTTGGTAATAAGTTGGTGTATGCTCTCTACCAAGTCATCTCATGTTCGACCTTGTTCGACTTTAGTTTGGATATTGATATCCTCACTTCATTTTGGTCGGATAGGCGGAATTCTTGACTTGCATTGTCAATATTGAATGGTTCGTTCTATCTGACAGTGGAATTTGTGTCGCCTTCCCCGCTTAGCAGCCTGCAGAAATGGTTTTTCCATATCCTCAGCACCGACTGTGACTCTACTACAAGGTTTTCTTGTTCATCTCTATAGGTTTCCGTTCGGGGTTTATTACCCTGATACGTCCTTTTCAACTTTTGGTAAAACTTCCGAACATTATTAATGGTGTCGCACATCTCTATTTCCTCGATCGCGCGTTTTTCATGCTCTTTCTTCTTTTTTTCCGGAGAAGCCGATGTTCTTCCCTGTTCTTCTGCTTGTAGAGCTCAGGAGCCGCTTTCGTCCTTTTGTGCAGCGCCGCTTTGTAGACATATTGCTATAGTAACTTTACGTCTCGCAGCGAAATCGATTAGCCTAAGTCCGTTTACAGACGTGGTGTCGTGTAGGCTATTCATACAGAGATATCATTAGTGCGACCTAGCTGTAACTGTGGACGC
Source organism: Volucella bombylans (assembly GCA_949129095.1). Classification (NCBI taxonomy): domain Eukaryota; kingdom Metazoa; phylum Arthropoda; class Insecta; order Diptera; family Syrphidae; genus Volucella; species Volucella bombylans. The sequence continues at coordinate 146,796,047 of OX422140.1, read as the reverse complement.
CACCGCTGATTCGATCCTTAGAATTCCCTTCCCTCTCGGCAGCTGCCACCAACAACCTTTCACAGAGGTTGGTTACCCCATATCCAATCGAGGTAATAGGCACCCAGTAGTCACCACGTGGAGGTGAGTAGGAGGAGTTGATGGTGTGAGGCTAAAGTTGTGTTCACCACCCTTTTGACCACCAATTGCCTCTTACAGTCAATAAAAAACTGATGAGATCAGAACTTTTTAAGTTCTTTGAATTTGGAACATCGATGATTGGATTAACTGATGTTGCACAGGTTGTTATTTGGAGAATTCGTATTTATTCCAGGGTAGATAAGCTCCTTCATTTTTTCAAAATTATAGCTGTCATTCTCGTTTGCATTTACTGACTTTGGAGGAGAAGACTCGACGACGAACTGCGAAAACTGTGAAAACCGAAAACCTCCTTCGGGTTAGGCTGTGCAGATACATTACTGCATAGAAAGAGACCTTAACCAAGGGTGCAGTTAGAGAGTGTGGAGTATATAGCAATAATTCAATCATGACATCTTAAAAAATGCATGAATATAACCATGTATAACTAGAATTAGGAATGACGTTTTGTATTTTTGTCGATTCAAATGTTGATGTATTTTCGATAAGTTTCCTTTAAGTCGAATAAATTGCCAAAAATTTCGTAATCGAGACTGTAGCCAGTGACCACTCTGCCTCAAACCCTCCAGCATCTGGGAATGTCAAGATCATTGCTATATACCTTAGTGATAAATTGGAAGTTACTATTGCATCCAGCTTCTTCAAAGTCATTTCTTTAGCTGATAATCCTTTTTGGCTCGGGCAAAGGTAGGATGTGGGGCTCATTTGATTCTTGATACGAATGAGCTCAGTTTCAATGAGGTATGGTGGTAGGCTGGGGAGCTTGCAGTCTCTGTTGGTTCAGATTTTTCAAACAGACCAAGATGATATTTCCATTATACTTCACGACGAAATCGATATCTTTTGTTGGGTTGATAAGAAACACGTGTTTCGAGCTTACATCTTCCCGAGTTCTGTGACTTTTAATGTCAAGTGATATTTTCGGCCCTCAGCTTCTGTTCTACTTGAATATTATGAAGTTTCTGCTGGAGTTGCGCTCTTTTATTAATCGAGCTCAGATAAGATAGAATCCAATGCTACTGATTGACACTATTGCTGTTCGAAATACTTTAAGAACGGAAACTCACTCTTTGTTGGGCATTTGTCGACCATCATGATGGATTGACTAACAGTAAAGATAAAGAAATGCTCTGAAATAATCCAACACATACCTCCAACACAACACCTCCGTAGTAGCTGCGGCTGGTCCCATAGTTATGCCTGGCTTTAAGTCAACCCTTTCGAAACTGACGTTGTTCTCTTTACGAAGTGTAGAAAGAAAAAGCTGACTGATCTGACTCGTCTCATCCATCCCTCTTCCAACTACATATCCAACCATTTATCTCCATCTCCCTTCTCTACTGCTCCTATTCTTGATCCCCTTTTTCCCCCAACTGTTAAACAAACACAGCAAACCAATGGCACTACAGAAAGTCGATATGCACTCTCTAGTCTTAGAGAAAGAAAGATATATGAAAACTTTCGCCTCTTTTTTGCCTATCTACATGACACATCGGACTCGATCTGCTACGAGGAGAAAACCAAAACCAGTGTCATTGTTTCCATCCAGCAGGAAGGCCTCCCTACCGACCCTATCAGTCTCAGCAACTTTTGTGTCAGGTTCCACGAGATTTTTAACATGTTCCCTCAGAAAGTAGCAGACGACCTTGCTGCATTCGGCAACTACGTTCATTCTAAACGAGTCTCACACCTACAGCGAAGCCGAGCCGATCACGACAAATTTTTTTGTCCATAACGTGCCTCCCTTACCAGCCCTTAAACCATCCTGCCTCACACCTCCACCCCACAACATCCCTCTTACATTTTACTACCAGAATGTGAGAGGTCTTCGCTCTAAAACCAATGCTGTCTTACGTCAATTGCATGCTCTTCCCTTTGATATTTACGTCTTGACCGAAACCAATTTGATTCCCGACATTAAGAACCAGGAATTGTTCCCCCCCTACTTTTAATGTTTTTCGCAACGACGATCCTACCCGCACAAATGATGATTCCCCCTGTCGGTCGAGGCGTCCAACTGGCGATCGACAATAGCCTTAACTCTTCTCCCATTACAATTTCTTCATCCTCTAAAGCCAACGTTGTCGCAATAAAAATACCACTCTCTATCAAGTCCCTTTACATTATATGTTGCTACATCCTACCAGCTCAACCTATCGAATGTTACCAATTTGTTATTGATGCGATCGACCATTCAATTGACCTGTCAGACTCTATTGATGATATCCTTATTTTCGTCGACTTTAATCTTCCTCAGCTACAGTGGACTCGATCAGATGATCAATCGTTTTTCATCGCTTCAAATGCCAAGGAATGTCTTCTTAGATTGCTTAACAGACTCAAGTCTATGCCAAGTCAGTGGTATATCCAATTATATGGGCAGGCAATTACACCTTATTTTCACAACAGATCCAATTAACTCCTCAGTCTCACTTTGTCCCCTATCTCTCTCAACACTCGATAACTACCACCCCCCAATGACGAATTCATACCCGGTCCAGATGGCCCCAATGCTATATTTCTTAAAAATGTTCTTCCTCTCTTTCCCTTGTCTTTTCTAATCTCTTTCGTCTATCCCTTTCACAAGAAGAATTTCCTTAGGCTTGGAAAACCTCCTTCATAACCCCGATCCACAAGAAAGGATCAAAAAATGAAATAACCAACTATCGTCCCATCGCTAGACTCTCCCATATACCCAAACTCTTCGAAAGTATTTTGTATATAGCTATAAGCTTCCAATGCAAATCACTTATTTCCCTGAGATAGCATGGCTTCCTAAAGGGTAGGTCAACCAACACAAAGCTCGTTGAATTCGTATTCTTTGTCCTCTCTGCTCTAGAGAATCGCAACGAAGTCGATGTAGTTGCAACTGATTTTAGCAAAGCCTTCGATACAATCTCTCATCGATTAATATTCATCAAATTGTCTGCCTTCGGCTTTGAACCCATACTGTTAAAATGGATATCCTCTTACCTTGAAAACCGTTTTTACAGTGTTCGTTTTAGGTCAGCCCACTAGTCTCCATTTTTGGCTACCTCTGGAGTTCCACAAGGCAGCCATCTCGGTCCCCTTCTTTTTATATTAACCATAAATGATCTTGATATGATAATCAAACACTCGTCTGTCTCCCTTTACGCCGACGATACCAAGTTTTTCAAAATCATTTTCTCTCCCCATGACTCTTTCCTCCTTCAACATGATCTTGATAGTTTTTCGATCTGGTGCTTCAAAAATTCTTTGGAACCTAATATCTCCAAATGCCAATCCATCACCTTCTCACATAAGCGGCACCAATCTTCTCCCCGGCTCTATCTTCTCCATAACTAACCTATCTCCTCCGTACAATCTCTTCGCGACCTCGGCATTTTGTGTGATAGGGAGCTCAACTTCCGTTTACATATGGATGAGATAATCCTCAAAGCTAACTCTGCACTAGGTTTTGTAAAATGGTGGTCCAAAGAATTCACCAACCCATACGTGACCAGGTCCCTCTATATTACCTTTGTTCGCTCCCTCCTAGAGTACGCCAGTAAAGTATGGTACCCATATCATAGTGTTCATATCTCGAGAATTGAAAGTATCCAGCGCCGTTTTCTTCGAGGTATGCCCTGGGACGATCCTTTTAATCTGCCCCCCTATCAAAACCGTTTCAATCTTATCAACTTAAATACCCTTGAAAATCGCAGAGATGCAGCAGACTTTCTCTTCATTCATCGACTCTCTTCACGTCACGTTGAATGCGCGTCCCTTCACAACTCCAATTTCCTCGTAATTTACGTACCCCTCGACTCTTCTATCTACCAACCCACCACTCCTTCTATGGCGCGAACGAACCAATCTACCATATGCTACGAAAAATCAACTCAAACCCTACCGTCTTTGACTTCCACCGCACCACTTCTTACCTCAAATCCGTTCTCCTTCACCACTCCAACCAACCTCAGTTTTAAGTTTTAGTTTAACTTTAATTTTTAAGTCATAGCTTGTATTAAGCCGATTAAATGGGGTCATTCGCCCCCACCAAAATCAAAAAAATTAAATTAAATTAAAAGCATCCCCAACCAATTCTTCAAAGTATTTGGGTGGGATCTTTAATTACGAGTATAAACTTCTCTGGGCTAAACTTGTTTCTTCGAAATCCTCTAAAGCGCTGTCGGCCTTCTGGCGATGCAAAACAGCTCTCGGTAATACATGGGGGATATCATCGAGAAGGATCCTTTAGATCTACATCCGTAGTTTGTCTGGTAGAACAAGTCAATAAGTCACTGCTGCTTTTACAGGACGACAAAGAAAGGTCTTTCACGTCTGCATTGCAGCTCGCTTGGTTTTGCTCTGGACGCTAATAAACCTCCCTCCTCTTGATATTCATATAATAAGCTGCGCTCTCAAGGGCATCTTGTGCTTGAAAATATGTGTTCCCTGGTATAACAAGCACTGGAATTTTGATGACCTTGACTCTGGTATTATAAACATTCCGTATGACCACAGAACTCCTGTTGCTGCCGAAGTGCGGCCATAATCTGAGCCAAGAGAGAATGTAGTCGAGACTTTATGGATTGCTCCAAAACCGATGTTGTCTTTCTGGAGGGATATAACGTTAGATTTCACGTCTGTTTTGAAAGCGGAGTTATATGTATGTAATACTGAAGTATCTGCGTCTGTAGCGCTCTACGTTTACGGCCTTGATGAGCTCTGTCCAGGATAGTTTGAGTCTATTTTCTGCTTATCGGTGTCGTATCGCTTTTGCTAAGCACGTTTAAGTGACATAACATTCTGCAACACTTACTATGAGAGTGAGTACTTTTTCTGTGAAGAAAGTACCTATGTTCGCATAAGACATTTTATGACTAAGTTAACTTGGATATTAGAGCTCCGAAGTGTGACGTTAAAATTGTACTAAGCCGTTTTAATGCCATGCACGAAAGGAGAACATCTTTGGTACGACAGTTGGTAAACATAGCCTACACGATACCAAGTCTTGCAACGGACTAAGGCTTATGAGCTTATGTGCTTTGCAAGCACACGGTTTCCTCATCTCAATATACACAAGGGGACAGACGGTCTCCGAATCATCAAACGCTAAATCAAATTGATTATTTTGTGATAGAAGTAAGGCATGCCACCAGTATTTTAAACGTCCGCGCGTTCCGGTCAGCCAAAATTGACTTAGATCACTACTACCTTGTTGTGGGGGAAACCCAAGCGATATAAAAAAGAACAACTACTGTGAGAAAATATAAAGTAGAGAAGCTGCAATGGCAGAAGATCGCCAGAATCTTCCCCCGGAAATCTGTCAACTGCTCCTATGCCATCGTCATCAAGTATCAAAGACCAGGAGCAACGCTGCCAATGTTCCATCAGAGATGTCGTAACCACCCAAACACCACCAAGAAACACCTGATTTGATGAACAATACATGCAGCTAAACAAGTAAGGATAGCAATATCTAAGCTAAAATCCAACAAATCAGCTTGACCTGACGGCTTACCGGCTAATGTATTCAAAGCTGCTGGAAATGACTTTGTAGAAAGCATGCACCAATTCATTTCTCAGATCGAGTCATTGTATGAGTGATGAATGGAATTTTAGCATCGTTTGCCCGATCCACAAAAAAGGAGATCCCCTTAAATGCGGCAACTATAGAGGTATAAGCCTTCTCAACATCGCATACAAGATCTCATCTACTGTAATGTGTGAACGTGTGAAACCCTTCGTCAAGAACCTGATAGATCCCTATCTATGCGGTTTCAAACCAGTCGACCAAATCTTCACTCTCTGGCAAATCCTGAAAAAAACTCAAAAAGTGTTAATCGATACCCGCCATATATTCATCGGTTTTAAGTCCGCATATGACAGCAGTTATAAAGATGAGCTATTGTATATGGAGCAAGGTCTAGTTTTGGCATTTCTGCCAATCTCGTTAAGGTCGGTAACGACTTATCCGAAAAGGTTTTAAATAAAGTGACGCGCCGTGATGTGACTTATTTAACATCATACTTGAAAGAATTGTGTGGAACTCATAAGCGAACACCGGAGGCACAATCTTTGAAAAGACTGGGCAATTACCAGCGTACGCTGGTACCGATGATATCGACATAATTGGTAGAACTCAGCCGGCCATTACTGGTGCATTCGCTGATATTGAAACGGAAGCTGCCAAAATGGGGTTAGCGGTAAATGAGGGCAAGACTAAATATAGGGTAGCTGACTCTGATTTTAGTAATTTGTTGTAGAAGTGTTGGTGGAATCGTGATTCCAATTTGATGTGGTTGCGTGATTATAATTACTGCCGGATAAATATGTGTTTATGTGGGGTCGCAGGGATCATTTGCATTCGATGAAATAGTGTGTGTAGACAAACTGTGGTAGCACAGATTCTGGAGGTATAGCAGAACTTTCTGACGGCGGCGGGAGGAGAATTAATGTAGATTTTGCTGTGGCGTCCAAGTAGTAGTACCCAAGTAGTCTTGTTCCAGTTGCAAATAGCTCTGAGTATTTGGATTGGATAGTTGTTGAAGTAATTACTTGGATCGTGGTAGCCGTTTTGGGTGCTTAAGCCATCAGAGTCGTAGTAGCTGGTAAACCATTCGGCGGAGTAGCTGTTGGATAAAGTCTGCTTTACGAGAGATCTTTTGATTAAGCAACTTCTGAGGTGGCCTATTTCCTGAAACTTTTCAGGGATTATTAACAAAAACAAAACATTCTTATTTTCTTTTATACAAATTTTAACTATTACTTTATTTTACGTTTCACACTTTGGTATTAAGCAATTCTTTATTTATCCCGTATAGCTCGGCTGCTCGAGATTGAATGCTCTTGCATTGACAAAATTGCTGTTCGAACTCCGTGAAAAAATGTCATTAGTCGGATATACCGATATCGCGCACAACTTCGCCGTTTGCATATTCTTTTAAATATATTCTATGTGTTGTAACACAATGTGAGAACCTTTAATACCTCTCTGCTTCCCCATCAACCAATGTCGCGCTCAAACATAGTGAAATTTAACTACCCACGCTTTAGGGAAAGCTTTCGGTGTATACAAATTTTAATTGGTTTATTAAAAAGGCTAGTGTACAGAGATGAAACGCCGGATAATTTGCAAAAGTTTCTAAGGTTTCAAAACCTACGTCTTTGTCGTTGAGAAATTTAGAGGATAATTTTAATATCCACTGTTAATTAAACTAAACATTGTACATATGTATATACTCAAATTAGTTCATATACGCTCAACCTGTAAAATACAAAACAACTCATGTAATATACTAGAGATCTGGATTCGTTCATTGCCTTTCTGTTTTCAAAACACTTTTTTGGTTCACGAGTATGTAACATATACATTAGGGTGGTTCTTATTTATATGAAAGAAAAAACATTTTTTTGTTATTGAGCACATTTTTTTTTGTTCCACTATATTTAAAAAGTGAACAAAAAAAATTTCAAGAAAATCAGCTTGTATTAACACGTGCTGCCATGAGCCTCAAATCTTAAGAGTTCTCTTCTAGGTGAAAAAAAAGCAAATATCCATATAATTTTAAAAAATTATTTTTAAAGTGATATTTTCATAAATAATAATAAGCAGATGAAGATAATAAATAGATTTGTAGATGATATTTGTACAAATAATTTGTACACCAATAAATAATGAAACTCAGTCATCGTAACGGGTTTTGAGACTTTCTCGACTCCTGGCGATAATTTCTCACAGTCTGAAAATTTTAAATTTGAATAGAAGTTATTTAAAATTTAAAGCATATTATTCAGATAATCTGTGGGTTATTTTAAGCAAATGAAAACGGTACTCACTTGAAGTAGGAATTGAATATCAACTTCGTTTTTAGTGAGTTTGTTATTGAATTCTTCCATTAGTTTAACTCCACGTTCAGTTGTATCATTGATTACTTTTAATGATCCGACTATTTAATTTGCTCGCATATAATCTGGTTGGTCATTCCAAACTATTGGATCAGTGTGCAAAATGTCTGCAGATAAAGCAAGTCTTTCGAAAATTTTCATAGATTTAGCTGACATTAGATCTGATGGAAGATTTTTGGTAATGAAGTGTGAAACGTCATCTGGTTTCATTTGCAATTTCTTCTTTACTTCGTCTTCCTTTTGGTCATTTCCTTCCAAAACTTTTAAAACCATTTGTCGCTTTTCTTCAACATTCATCAACAAACGAAAACGCTGCACATTGCATTAAATACTCATTGAAGAACAATTTCAAAAATGTGATGTCTATAAGCTAGGTAGAGTACTCATATGTCTCCACCAATTTTATTTTCTAACAGGACACAAGCTCCTTTCAAACGTCCGGTGTTAGATGCAGTTGTATCTGTCCCTTCCTGAGTTGAGCGGGATTTAAAAGTTGGCTTGGAATAGACGATTCACAAGCGGTGGCTACCCTTTCAGTTAGATGAACTGAAGAGAAGAAAAAAAAAAACTCGGAAGGAGTCCTAAAACGTCCGATCGCGAAAGAGTATGCTACACTGCTCGCTCAAATCGAGGCATGTCTCAATTCAAGGCCATTATGCCCAATGACGTCCGACCCAAATGATCTGACGGTTCTCACTCCAGGACATTTTTTGATCGGAGCATCAATAATTACTCTGCCCGAAAGAAATTTAATGGAGAAAAACATAAACAATCTCGATAGGTGGAGATATATTCAAAGATTAACACAAGAGTTCTGGAAGCAGTGGAGCACAACTTACTTGCATTTGCTACAGCAACGACCAAAATGGCTTCAGCAACAGCCGAACATCAAACTCGGAGACATAGTTCTCGTCAAGGAGAATAACCTTCCGCCTTCGTCGTGGATTCTCGCGCGCGTAATTGAACTGCATCCCGGTGCAGATGGTCTAACGCGCGTGGTGACCATAATGACAAGAAAAGGAGTCCTAAAACGTCCGATCGCGAAACTATCCCCCTTGCCGGTAACTAATCCGTCGAATGAATCGAGTTAAGAACTTGAATAAAATGTAAACAAAACAAAAGCAATATGTACACAAAACCTTATTGAATTAATAAACATATCAAAAAATATATATAGACTTTAAGTGAATTAATAACCCCCCCCACCACCCACCAACGTAATAAAATTTCTCACTAATTCGCAAGGTCAACCGATTTGCCATTAAGTTATGGATATCCAACTGTAGCAGCTAACTATAATTTATTTTATTTTATGCATATACATTCAAACCCAAACTAATACAATTTTGTATCTTTCTCGGCACTCGCAAACTATCACAATCCGACGTGAGGGAAGACACAGAGATCCGACCAACAACAAGAAGGCAAAACGGAGATGAAGCAACAAGAAAGGAAATTAAATCCACATGACAAGAGACAGAGATCTGGAAGCCTGGTCTACACAGCACCACACAACATACCACCTTGGAATTTCTGAACTCAACGTTGCCGGGTCGGGAGCATGTTGCTTCCCAACAAAATCAACGGCGCGCTGGAAGAATAGGAGATTGTGCGTTTGCAGGAAGCTAATTAATCGCGTGAAATAAAAATTGAAAACATCGCGAATAATTAGCTTTAATGCACACAACACAAATAATAAAAATAAACACAAATCAACGAATTGAACACAAACTTAGCCGCACCACAAAACGATTTGACTCTGGACAAACTCACAAAAATCAAACTGTCAAACATATCTGTCAAGAACATATCGATCTCGCTTTGACGAATTTCAACGCCACTTGAAGAATATGGTCATAATCTCTGACCAAAGGCAACGAAATTCCAAGATGGCCGAATTGCATGTGAGTGAGATGCACTGCAAAACAATGCACTCTAACACCTACTCCGAAAATATGGGGGCATTGTTGGTGTGTTGTTCACATATTACACTAAGGTAAATAACCCAGGGTGATTGACCTTAGAAGAAACAGCTGAGTGGTATATAAGCCATCAGCAGCTTCGAGGGAAGAAGAAATGCATATGTTAAATCACTCTTCAGCCAACAGTCAACAAATAAAGTTAGAGTTAGAAATCAAAGGTCACGAGTTTTATTTAATTACATTTATTTTACTGGCTTCAGTTCATCTAACTGAAGAAGTTATCGGTTTTTTTTCTTTACAATTTTACTGGCTTCAGTTCATCTAACTGAAGAAGTTATCAGTTTTTTTTTTTCTTCTCTTCAGTTCATCTAACTGAAAGGGTAGCCACCGCTTGTGAATCGTCTATTCCAAGCCAACTTTTAAATCCCGCTCAACTCAGGAAGGGACATGGTCCTTCGATTGCCTCCTTTAAATAAAAGGGCATAGAGGAAATAATTTCCTTTAAAGTGAATCAGTGCAACATATTTCACAAAAAAAAAAAAAAAAAAAAAAAAACGTTCTTTTGTCAAAGTGTACTGTGGGTTAAGTATAGCTGAATAAAGTATTCAGTGCAAATATACGTTTCCGAGACCTGACGGACCGTCTATCGGCCACAGTACCCAACTATTCCTTCAACAGAGGAGCACATAGAAAGAGTACTGCCTTTCTAGGAAGTGAAGTGGAAAATCAAGAGTGTGCTGTGGATTAAGTATAGCTGGATAATCTATCCAGTGAAAATATACGCTTCCGAGCTACGGCGGACAGTCTATCGGCCACAGTACCCAACGGTTCAGATTTAAACAAATCCAACGGATTTAGTACAGCAACCTGTGCGGTCACAAAGTAACAGCGGTCCGAGTAACAACCGGTGACTTACTGCAACGGTCGAAGTACAAAAAACAGAAAAACTAAGGTATGAATTTTTCCTTATTTTCTTGCTTTTATACGTAATAAAAATAAATAAAAACTAATGAAATTATAACACCAATAAGACAAATAAAAGTGAAATAAGAATTTTTTCAAATAAAAGTGCAAACAAAAAAATGTCGAAATTATCGAAATCTATCGAATGTCAGGAAGATATTTTAAATGAGATTAGTCGGGATTATGAACAATTTAAAAAAGATGAAGAGTCGCGAAAGTCAAGGGGGTATTTAACCGCGTGTTTATCTGATATCGATGAAATGTTCAAACGGGCGAAAAAAGAACATTCAAACATAATCGGAAATGCTGCTGACCCACTGAAAGAAAAATACATTCAGGATGAAATCTTCTCGAAAATCAAGAGAATATATTTCACCTTTAGTGGGCAGCTGCACGATGAGACTGATCGTTTTTTGGAAGACAATAATGCATCAGTAGACATGTCTCGATTAAACAATACGAGATCCGCTGGCTCTGATGTACGTCTTCAAAGAATTCAGATAAATTCATTCTCGGGCAAATTCGAAGATTGGTCGGAATTTTATAATTTATTCGATAGCTTAGTCCGAAATAACACCGAATTATCGGACATACAAAAACTTCAATATTTGAAAACGTCTGTTTGTGGGGAAGCTGCTCGATTAATCCAACACCTTCCAATAGATTCCAAAAGCTTTGCGTCAGCTTGGACAATTCTCACAGACAGGTACCAAAACAAGCGTAAACTTGTAAATACCCAGCTTAGGAGATTAGTAGAGCAGAGTAAACTAACCTGTGAATCTGCTGCTGGCCTAAAATCCTTACACGACACCAGCATTGAATGCGTTCACGCACTTTTCAACCTTGAAATAGCTGTTGAAACATGGGACGCCATTCTCATTTTTCTAATTTTTAATAAACTGCCACCGCAGACCCAACGAGATTGGGAGGAAAAGCTAGGCACTTCAAGGGTTCTTCCTGACTGGAAATCTTTCTTATCCTTCATCGAGGGTCGTTTCAGTTCGCTGGAAAACATTTCCGAACTGAATGTGCATTCAAAACAATCAATGCACCCATATTCGTTTCGAAAAACCACTTCCGCAGCCTGCCAATTAAGTTCCCAGCAACAAACAAAACAGTTTCGATGTCGACTTTGCAAGGCTTCTCATGGGATGAGACATTGCAAAAAGTTCCTTACTATGGATGTCAAAACCAGAGCTGACGTCATAAAGAAAAATGGAGTTTGTGGTAATTGTTTGGGGTATGACCATCATGCTTCGGTTTGTAACAGTAGCAACAGGTGCCAAAAATGCGGTTACAAGCATCACACATTACTGCACATTGATGCTAGACAAAATTCAACCACTGCTCAAAACCACCAACAACATCTTCAACTCCACAATCAAAATGCATCCCAATATAATCCTCAATCCCATTATATACAAAATCCTGTAAGCCAAATTTCTGTCCCTTTCAATCCTCCGAGTGATCAACTAAGCACTTCTCAAAACTATACAGCACATTTCAACCAAATGCAGTCAAAAACGCTACTAGCGACTGCACTCGTTAAGGTGGTTGCCACGAATGGAAAGCAGTGCACTCTTAGGGCATTCATAGATCCCGGCTCCGAGGCCACATTCATAACTGAAAATGCTACTCAAATGCTTAACCTCAAAAGGCAGAATGTATCGGCTAGAGTCACAGGACTTGGAAAAAACCCAACTGGCAGTTCCAAATACCGAGTGAAAGTTAATTTGCAATCGTTTAACAATACAGCCTTCTCTCTCGATGTTATAGCATTTGTGTTACCTGTCCTAACTGCAACATTACCAAGCTATCCGCTCCAAGGGGAGTGGAAACATTTGTCCAATTTGCCATTAGCTGATCCGGCGTATAATGTTCCAGGGAAGATTGATGTGCTGTTAGGGGCGGACGTGTACAGCTCAATAATTCTCGAAGGTTTAGTGAAGGGACAAAGGGGGTCTCCTGTAGCACAACAGACTGAATTTGGATGGATCCTTACCGGAAAAACCAATACTACTCCAAAGATTACTTGTTTCACTGTCCAAAATCACTTCAACGCTTTAGATGCACAACTTAGGCAATTTTGGGAATTAGAGGAAAATCTCGATGACAGGAAACTATCACCGGAGGAGCAAAAATGTCAACAACATTTCTCAGAAACATTCAAGCGGAATGAAGATGGGAGATACGAAGTACGACTCCCATTCAAGGATGGAATTCGCCCAACCTTGGGGAATTCGAAGAAGGCAGCCATGGCGAGATTCTTTCAAATAGAGAGAAAACTTGAATCAAACCAAAAGCGAAAGGAAGCTTATACCAAATGTATCCACGAATACGCCACCTTAGGTCATATGAAGGAGGTCTCAGGATCCACGGAACTAGGCGAACACTACTACTTGCCTCATCATGCTGTCGTCAAAGAATCAAGTAGCACCACAAAACTCCGTGTAGTGTTCGATGCATCTTGTAAGACCTCTAACGGAGTATCGCTAAACGACTGCTTAATGGTGGGTCCACGACTGCAACCCGACATTATAGATCTGATCACGAAGTGGAGGAAGTTCAAGGTAGCGTTTGTGGCAGATATAAGCATGATGTATCGGCAGATATGGGTGGCAGCACAAGATACGTCATATCAACTAATTCTATGGAGGCATAGACAAAATGACCCTATAAAAACATATGCTTTGAATACAGTCACATTTGGAACTGCATCGGCGCCATATTTAGCAGTGCGCACCTTACATCAGCTAGCGTCAGATGTAGAAGACAAGTATCCAAATGTAACAAAGGTGCTCACAGAAGGATTTTACGTCGACGACCTCATCTATGGTACGAATGACGAAAGGGAAGCCATCGATTTACAAAAAAACATTATTGAAGTCCTAAAATCAGCCGGGTTTCCTCTAAGAAAATGGGCCAGTAATTCCACGAGAGTACTAGAGCAGGTTCCTGAAAGCGAAAGGGAAATAAATCTGCCTTTAAACTTTGAATCACCAGATGCCATCAAAACACTTGGGATTCAATGGCATCCAGCGAAAGATACTTTCACATTCAATGTTAACTTGCCTGAGGTCCAACAGTTCACAAAAAGAACCGTACTTGCAGACATCGCTCGTCTGTTTGACCCGCTAGGATGGATCGCCCCATGCGTGATAAAGGCCAAGCTAATCCTGCAGCAACTGTGGCTGAAACAATATCCTTGGGACTCACCAATTTCTCAAGAGATTGAAAGTCAATGGGTAGAGCTGCGAAGGGGGTTAAGAGCACTTCATGAACTGGAGATACCTCGGTGGATTGAATTCGCAAGGTCATCGAAAGTACAACTTCACGGGTTCAGCGACGCTTCCGAGAAGGCTTATGCCGCAGTAATATATGCTCGCATTATAAACGAAGGCCATGAGCACATTCATCTTTTAGCGGCAAAAACAAGAGTTGCTCCAACAGCAGTAAGATGGGTATCGCTACCAAGGCTAGAGCTATGCGCAGCACTCCTCTTAGCCAAATTGTTACATCGTGTCAAGAGGGCCATGCAATTCGAAAACGTTGAAACTCTTGCATGGTCTGACTCGACGATAGCATTGGCATGGATCAGAGGAAGCCCTACAATTCGCACTACATTTGTAGCCAATCGAGTCAACGAAATCCAAGCGCTAACAAACACCGATGCTTGGCGACACGTTGGAACCAAAGAAAACCCAGCGGACATAGGCTCACGAGGAATGTTACCACATGATCTCATCAACAGCCACATGTGGTGGCATGGGCCACAATTTTTGAAGAATTTTTCCATAAACGAAGGTCCAGGATTGATTTTGCGCGATACGGAGCTGGAAACAAAGAAAGAAAATAAGAAGGGTGAAGTAAAATCATCATTTTATAAGAACAAACTAGCAAATCTACAAGTCAGCTTCGCCGAAGTCATCTGTCACTATGTAATCATCAACAATGAATACTTTCAAAGATTTTCAAACCTGAAGCGGCTAGTACGCAGTGCAGCTATATGGCGCAGATACTTTAGATACTTAAAACACAGGGCAAGTAGAAGACCATTGGAGAGTCACCGACTCACACCTGATGAACTAGATGCTGCACGAAAGCAGCTCATCAGACTTGTTCAAGGTGAACTATTTCACAAGGAGATAAAAACGCTGAAAGAGAAAGGGAGCATTAGAAAGGGCAGTCATATTCTCCGTTTGAATCCATTTCTTGATGCTGAAGAAATCTTACGCGTAGGAGGGCGCTTAACAAACTCCACCATACCGTTTAGCCAGAAACACCCCATAATACTAAGGGACTCACATCACTTTGCGAGATTGGTCGTCAGCGATGTGCATCAACGCACACTTCATGGTGGACAGCAGATCATGATAGCAGAGATTAGAAGCCAATACTGGATCACTAATCTTAAGCGACTAGTCAAATCAACAATCTACAACTGCGTCCGGTGTCATCGATATAATGCTAAAATGCAAGAACAGCTCATGGGAAATCTTCCTAGAGAACGCGTAATAATTTCAAGGCCATTTACGAACACCGGGGTAGACTACGCGGGCCCTATAGAAATAAAGATGTGGAAGGGCAGATGCAGTAAGACGACGAAAGGATACATAGCTGTCTTCATATGCTTATCAACAAAGGCGATACACATTGAAGTAGTGAGTGACCTTACTGCGGCAGCGTTCATAGCAGCTTTCAGGAGGTTTGTGGCACGTAGAGGAATCTGCTCCAACATGTACAGTGATTGTGGGACAAACTTCAAGGGAGCCATGAACGAACTGAACAAGGAGAGCAAACACATCTCCAGTGAATGGTCAGCAGAAGTTTCGGCAAGTCTGGCAGCACAAAACACCAAATGGCATTTTAATCCACCAGCTTCACCACACTTTGGAGGGCTTTGGGAGGCTGGTGTCAAGTCAATTAAACACCACCTTAAAAGAACAGTTGGAGCAGCCAGGCTTACATTTGAGGAGTATGCTACACTGCTCGCTCAAATCGAGGCATGTCTCAATTCAAGGCCATTATGCCCAATGACGTCCGACCCAAATGATCTGACGGTTCTCACTCCAGGACATTTTTTGATCGGAGCATCAATAATTACTCTGCCCGAAAGAAATTTAATGGAGAAAAACATAAACAATCTCGATAGGTGGAGATATATTCAAAGATTAACACAAGAGTTCTGGAAGCAGTGGAGCACAACTTACTTGCATTTGCTACAGCAACGACCAAAATGGCTTCAGCAACAGCCGAACATCAAACTCGGAGACATAGTTCTCGTCAAGGAGAATAACCTTCCGCCTTCGTCGTGGATTCTCGCGCGCGTAATTGAACTGCATCCCGGTGCAGATGGTCTAACGCGCGTGGTGACCATAATGACAAGAAAAGGAGTCCTAAAACGTCCGATCGCGAAACTATCCCCCTTGCCGGTAACTAATCCGTCGAATGAATCGAGTTAAGAACTTGAATAAAATGTAAACAAAACAAAAGCAATATGTACACAAAACCTTATTGAATTAATAAACATATCAAAAAATATATATAGACTTTAAGTGAATTAATAACCCCCCCCACCACCCACCAACGTAATAAAATTTCTCACTAATTCGCAAGGTCAACCGATTTGCCATTAAGTTATGGATATCCAACTGTAGCAGCTAACTATAATTTATTTTATTTTATGCATATACATTCAAACCCAAACTAATACAATTTTGTATCTTTCTCGGCACTCGCAAACTATCACAATCCGACGTGAGGGAAGACACAGAGATCCGACCAACAACAAGAAGGCAAAACGGAGATGAAGCAACAAGAAAGGAAATTAAATCCACATGACAAGAGACAGAGATCTGGAAGCCTGGTCTACACAGCACCACACAACATACCACCTTGGAATTTCTGAACTCAACGTTGCCGGGTCGGGAGGAGTCAAAGCTTGCACTTTATCCATCATTAACAAATCTTCCAATACTTCATACACTGCAGATGATACTGCAGTGATTTTTAGAGCTGTTGCAATATTTGGAAGTCTGTCAACTTTAGCTTGGCCCAGTTATATCGGGAAGGAGTTTGGAGCTCCAGTGTATTACGGCAAAGTTTAAACTCAAGTTGACAAATTTTGTTTTACTTTCTGTAGCTGTTTAAAGCATCCAAGGAAGTGGCTTCAATACAGGCTGTCAAGAGGTGAACTGTCACTTATTTTACATTTATCGAGCACTGCCGATAGCCTGGAAGTTAAAATATCTACTCTAGCTCTTTTCACGCCTAACGGCCTGGCACTGGCGATTCAGATATAGAATTCTTTCAACTTCAAGCACCTCTTCTTCAGATGAAAAAGTGGTATCTAATTCTACTAGCAAAATAATTTGTTCATTCAAATATATAAAAACATAACATAACAACTAGCTACCTTCGTGATAATTGAATGAACTTTGATCTCCAACTCGTTGTTCGGTTCTCTTCTCACGATCCTCTTTTCTTTTTTTCCATAGCTGCAATCTTGTAGTCCGTTCCAAGCATACACCCAGGTCGACCTTTCTGTTTTTGTAAAAGCAAACACTTTTTATCCTCTTCAATTTTCATCAAATCCAAGGCTGATGCATGCGCGATATCAAAAGAAATCTTTTAAGGTTTCCGCAAAATCACATTCTTTTTTTTTTCGTCGTCTCAGTGTTTCTGTTTTTACTTTTCTCAATGTTTCGTAGCTCTTCGTAAAGTTTTTTCAATTGTTTTAAGCAATGACATCGATAAGGAGTAGGAATTTTTGCTTTTTTCCAAAATATAAAAAACTCATCTATTACTAAACTAACACTATTTGCTAAACTTAACTTCACTCTTCGCATATTACAAAAAAAGAAAGGTAATTTAGAACCTAGAATTTGATTTTTATAACACCGACCAAAAATAAATTTTCACGTCGCATTTTTTAAAAACTTAACTGATCGCGGGCTACTAAAAGTTTCGATTGACAGAAATAATGAAGTGCATTTCAAATTCCATCGCCTGCTTAGAAAAAAAATAACTTTATATAAGAAAGTGAAAGAAGAGCGTAAGAGCGTAGACTTTCAGTTCAGTGCTGCACGTGTTAACGTGGTCGTAAAACAAAAATTAGGGTAATGTTTTTAGATGCCATGGAACAAAAAAATTGGGTGCTCAAAAAAATTCCGACTTTTGAAAATAAGGACCACCCTAATATACATACATAATAAAGTACCATTGTCACTTCTCCACGATCTTGAGTTGCATCGCGTGCGAACTAATAGCCTTTGAATATAAACTAATTATCCAAAAAAAATCAGGCCAATCATCCTAAAAAATGCTACAAATTCACGCCAAAACTGGTGACCCCAACGTGATCGCAAAATATTCGCTCTAATTTGTCACGATCATTATTTTTTTTCATTGATTCACGTTTTAACCTCTAAGCCGCCATGTCTAAGATTTAAATACTTCGAAATCGAAGATGTGTGATCCTGAATCAACTGGACAGAGTCTAGGATTTCGTATCAACACACACCGATAAATACACTGTTGCAGAAGCTCTAGAAAATGTTTTCTCTGCATTTTTAGCCATCCAATCTAAGATCGAGGATACTGATCCAGAAGAGGTGCTTAAAGAAGAGCGTGCAACATATTCGTATGAGGAGATGTATTATTCTATTCGACCAAAAATGCAGACGGTCTTGGGCACAAGGGAAACAAAATCAGGCGACAGTGTTATGGGAACTCATTGATCGGTATCACAGGATGGCTTACTTTTTATGAGACCTTTCACTCTCTCGTGCACTCCAAATCCAAACTTAGCAACGGCTGCAAGTTCCATTATTTGCTTGGTGCTCTGACTGACAACGTGGCGATGACCATAAAGTCATTAGAGATAACCGACGCAAACTACGAGGTAGCTCTAAAACTGCTTGATACGAAAACAAGAAGCTCATTGTCAATGAACACCTAACACAAATATTTGAAACGAAAGCCGTTCAAAAAAACTCAGCCTCATCTCTACGTAACTTGATTGATTCAACGAATGTTCACCTTCGATCTCTATCATCATTGGGACGGCCTGTACAGCATTGGGATGATATGATCGTATTTATCTTGACATCAAAACTCGACTCAACCACTCTAATGAAATGACAAGAAGAGTCTCCATCGGACATATAACCAAGTCTGCAAGAGTTGATAAAGTTCCTGAATAAAAGAGGTCAAATTCTGGAGGGAATGGTGAGCCCAATCACAACAATCAAGGTAAGTGGAGCATGCAAAGTAGGTAGTAGAACTCGGCAATTGTCAAAATCATTAACCGTTACTAGCGATATAAGGTGCGCCCTTTGTTCTAAATAAGGTCACAACATAATGAAATGCTTCAAGCTACTTCGATGTTCTCCGAGTGAAAGGCGGCAGCAAGTGTCTCGATTAAATAATTTCAGAAACAATTCCTCTGCAAAACCTTATCATCCCTCCGAACTTGTCTTAGGCTAATCCATACTTTCAAATTCCTCAACGAATTGATCTTTTAATAGGTGCTGAGCTATTCTTTTCATTACTTCTATCTGGTCAACTAAAACTTGAGAATGATATTACCGTAAAATACAACTCTTGGATGTATCATTTCCGGATCATATCGCACAGAAACATTTCTGGGAAATTGAATAACGTTCTTACCCACCTTTAAGATTACCAAAGAATGAAATTGCATACAAACAACACTTTATAAAAAGCACTAAACGAATTGATGGGGGCAGGTACCAAGTGCGACTCCTTTTTAGAGAGCATCCATTAATTTTAGGTAACTCCTCCAGTCACCGACTATCTCCCGAGCCGACAACATCGCTCATCGGTTAGTGTTCGCGCTCATTTTTCGTTGGTGCCTTTCCCGCTATTTTCATAGCATTCTCTCTCACTCACTCGCGCATTATTTCTTAGGTAAAATAAATCAACACCTTTAGTTATAGTGGTTAAAAAAAATATTAAAAATGGCCCAAGGGCCACATGGTGTGCTAATGGGGAATCCATTCGGCATTCTCTGAGAAGAAATGCTAGAACCCAAAAATAAAAGACGCAAAAAAACTAATTTCGATTCTAACCCAAAATTTTTAGTAATCTCGTCCTCCGATCCCACAAAACCCCTATCTAACTTCAGTGTGTTCATGCTTAAAAAAGCCATAAATTGCATAAGTACCGCTTACGATAGTATTAGTCAATTGCGCGATGGCAGCCTATTAATTCTAGTTAAATCAGAAAAAAATCGCAAAAATCTTCTTATCAAAAAAAAAACTCCCAAATTTATGTGATATTTCCGTGAAACTGCATGACCAGCTCAACACGTGTAAAGGAACAGCATACGCTCCGTGCTTAGTTAATGTACCCGAGAAAGAAATTGTCGATGAAATCAGTTCACAAGGAGTAAAAGATGTATATACATTTAACAAAACTCTTGACGGGAAACAAAATCCCTCTAGCCTTATTCACTTTACATTCGACTTGTTTCGTCTTCTCACTTCAGTAAACGTTGGCTGGTACAACATCAAAGTAGAAGAATACTATCCCAATCCCATGCGATGTCGCAGTTGCCAAAAAATTGGTCACACTGCCAAACGGTGCAAAGGTACCCCCTCATATGAAGGCTGTAACCTCCCCCCTCACTCGACTGAAAAATGCACACGCATCTCATGTGCCAACTGCTACCAATGACCCCCATCGTCTTTCAAAAAATGCCCGAAGTTCATCCAAGAAAGGGAAGTACTTAAAATCAAAACCATTCGAAAATGTACCACTGCAGAAGCCAGACAAGTCTTCAGGGAACAGTATCCCCCTACAACAACCAGCCCAACTTATTCGGAAGTAGCAAAAAATACAACCCAAACTAAATCCGCCATCCAAATAGGAAAAAACATAAAGAATAGCATTGAAAACAACTCTAACGGCCTCACAGCCGCTAACCTGACTCCACAACCAAATATAAATTCAACAACAACAACACCCAAACCCCAAAAAGGAATATCCCAAACTTTTACCCAAAATCTCTTGGTAAGTACCTACGACGACCCCAACACTCAATTTACCTCTACCCGCTCAACCCAGTCAACCTCACAAGAGCAAAATCAGATCAGCCGCAATACCCTCGCTCACCAATCTCCACCTAGCATCCCAAAACGTACACACCAAACTAATAATACGCAACTTTCAGCTTCTCCACTATCCTCACCTATATCTTATCTAGCACAAGATCAAATACAACAAATTACTTATTTTATAAAAGAAACTGAAAAGATGATCAAGAGATATAAAAAAAAAATAATATAAACCCCAACAAAAACGACCCCGGTGTCCACCAGCTGAGTCAACCGAACCCGTCATCGGGCTCGCTTGGCTCGGTTTCTGTATGTCGGGGTCAAATCGATCATCCTAAAAATTTGCTCCAAAATGGCTTCACACAGTATGTGCCCCAGCATACTGTGCAGAAGCCCACTCTGTCGCATAAAAAAGCCCTACTTAAGATTCTCCAATGGAACCTCAAAGGTTACGTAAACAACTACGATGAGCTTACCCTACTGATAAAAAACGAAGAACCCAGTGTTATATGTCTTCAAGAAACCCATTGCCCATACGATTCTACGCCAACTCCTCCGAAAGCGTTCAAACCCTATTTTAAAAATCTGCCTTCCAACACTACCACAAAGCAAGGTGTCGGTCTGTTGGTAAAAAAAATATTCCACACAGAGAAATTCCTATCAACTCGAACATAGCTTGTTCCGCCATAGAAATTTTTACTACCCTTGAAGATCTGCATTGTTTCGTTCTATATTCCACCACGGCAAAACTTCTCTAAAAACGAATTGGAGTCGATGTTGAATCAAGTAAGCCGCCTAGTTATTTTAGCAGGGGACGTGAATTCATGGAACATTCTTTGAGGATCTTCAGACATCTCCAAACCACCACAAACGTGTAGTTCCCTGGTGGAGCCAAGAACTCGCTGATGGACGCTTGGAAAAAATTAAAAAAAAAACATAAACCAAGATAATCTTATAGCGTTCAAAAAATCCTATGCCAAATTTCGAAGACAACTCAAAATCGCCAAAGGAAACTCTTTTGAAGATTTCACCTCCAGCATCAATCCTGACACCTCCACAGCAAAAATTTGCAATAGAATTCGATGTTTAACAGGTAACCCCACCTCACTTGCCATAAATTATATTAAAATACCGACCCAAGCGCTCTCCGAACCATCCCAAATTGGTAATTACATAGCCCAAAACTGGTCCAACTACTCAGATGACGCAAACTTTACGAACTCCTTCAACAACCAAAAATACGACATATACCACAGTCACGTTGCCAGTAACTCCTATGCTCAACTCATCGAAAGAGATATCTCCACAACGGAACTCAACGCATGTCTAAGCAAACTAAAAGGGTTAACCCCCAGCAGGGATAGGATATCCTACCCAATGATTAAAAATCTCCCAAGCGACGCAAAACAAAGACTTCTCAGAATTTATAACACCATTTTTAAAACAGGTGTCATTCCACAAAGCTGGAAAACAGCTTCTATAATACCCATTCCCAAACCCAAAAAAGACAAATATGCAATAGTGGGTTACCGTCCAATCTCTCTAATCCCCTGAGCAGCAAAAGTACTTGAGAAAATAGTTGCAAAACGTATACTTTGGTATGCAAAAACAAAACACTACTTTAGTCGGAACCAAGTTGCATTCTAGGCCAATCGAGGCTGCACTGATGCCCTACTCTACATAGATAACTACATATCTAGAGCATATGTCAATACTTCCCCTAGACTTCGAAAAAGCGTTTGACAGAATCGGAATTCATGTCGTTTTAAATAAACTCATAGAATGGGGTGTTGACCCTAAAATTTTTTACTACGTAAAATCGTTTCTCAGTAATAGGAAATTTTGTATCTAATCTAATAATTCCTATTCTGCCACCTTGCCCCTCCATAATGGGATCCCCCAAGTATCACCCTTATCCGTTATATTATTTTTTGTTGCATTTGAATATATAAGCGACATTTTATCAAAACACAAACACTTAAGTCACTGCCTATATGCAGATGACATATACATACTATACAAAAACCAAAATGTAAACGAAATAAAAATACACTTATCGAACGCACTTAAAGATATTTTAGAATGGGCAAACTCTTCCGGAGCCAAACTCTCATTGCCAAAATGTAAAGCCCTACATGTTTGTCGCAAACATTCTTGTACACCTAGCGCTATAAATGTTAACAATGTTGAAATAGAAAATGTTAAAAATTTAAAACTACTTGGACTGATATTTAATCAGAAATATAATTGGGCTAGCCACTGTTTAGATCTTAAGAAGTCTTTAGCTGCAAGGTCTAATATTATTAAGTATTTATACTGTAGAAAGAGTAGTGTGCATATTAACACCCTTTGCAATATCACTAAACTCATAATTCTAAGTAAAATCGATTACGGCATCTACATCTACGGCAACTCTCCAAAATCAACTCTTCAAATTATAAAACCAATTTACCATCAAGCAGCCAGATCTAGCGTCGACGCCTTTCACACAACGCCCATAAAAAATATATTGGCCGAAGCAGGTCTACCTACTATTGAAGAGAGAAGAGACTCAGTGATATTAAAACTTTTCCCAAAACTCACTTTCTCAAGCAACTCAATACGCAAACGGGTAAATAGAATTCCTTCCGCCATCTATAATATCCTTAAATCGAATGAAGACATCCAACCACCAAAACGGAACCTAATCAACCGTACAGCCCCACAACTTCCATGGCTTTTCGACCCGGACTGCTATATAATGGATTTATCGTCACATGGGAAAACGGACACAAATAACGAGATATACCGCAAGCTATTTCTAAATATTTCAGCCGATCTTAAAGCCAAAGATTGGAATTTTATATTCACGGACGGGTCCTAAACTTTGGACAACACATCATTTGCAGTCACATTCGAGGATGGCAACACAATAAAACTTGGAATTCTCCCACAAATCGCTTCCATCTTCACTGCAGAAGCCTTTGCCGTTCTAATAGTCCTTCAATCGTCCATAAAAACGGGAAGAAAACACGTGATATGTACTGATAGCCTCTCCACCATAAAACCTATTACAAATACAAACAACAACACAGATCTGATCAGTAACAACCGAAATTTATTGATTAAATCTTCCAAATCCACAAAATTGTTGTGGATCCCTTGTCACGTTGGAATCCGAGGCAACGAGCTGGCAGACGAAACTGCCAAATTCACAAACAAAGCGCCAGTTCATCTTTTTAATGTTTATATACCAAGGCCGACCTTATCAATCATATTAGAAAAAAGGCCAAGGCAGACGAATTAACAGACTGGATTAGTTACCAACACCACTATACAAAAACCAACCGCATAAGATCGCACCCTGCTAATCCCACGAACATTTCAAAAGCCAAGAATAAAAACTTCATTCGAACAGGCTAGGCTACACTTCAGCCACCCACCTTCATCTCATAAAGGGATGAAGGGAACGCACCAACCTGCGTTACTTGCCACACCACTATAAATCTTCAACACCTGCTTCAATACTGCAAAAGAATAAGACCATTCATCAACAATATATTGGGAGGAGAAGACGTCATAGAAATATTAAAAAAGCCAAATAATTAATGATTTTTTAATAAACACAGACATAATTGTGTAATTAAGTTATAACATATTTAAGGTAAAATTAAGCTAAACTATAAGTATCATAGAGCGGGAGGCCTTTGCAGCTAGGAGTTCTTTAAAAATTAAATTGTTACGAGTAGCTTGTAATTTATTACATGTTTAATAAATATATAATAATAATAATAATAATAATAGGTAACTCCTACAACAATTGCTGTACGGTGACTTCTGGACTTGGAGCGTAAGTTTAAGAAGAACGATCAACCCTGCTCCCAATACACGTCTTTCATGAATGAATACATACAGTTATTTCATATGGAACATGCGGACTACGTTAATTAATCGGAACCTCACTTTTACCTACCACATCATTGCATCCTCAAACCTAACAGCAGCACCACAAAACTGAGAGTGGTTTTCGATGGCTCATGCAAAACAGACAGTGGTAAATCTCTTAATGATGTACTCATGGTAGGTCCAGCTGTTCGACCAGAGTTATTTACCATTTCCTTTCTCTTTCGATTGCACCGGCACGTTTTTAGCGCTGACATCATGAAGATCTACCGACAAGTGGTCATTGATTCAGCTGATCGCAATTTTCAATTGATCTTGTGGAGACAATCGGAGCAAGGGAGCATTAAAACATTCCGATTGTGCACAGTTACGTATGGTACTACCACCGCCTCTTACCATTCCACTCGCACTCTCGCACTCTATAAATCAGCTAGCTAGCAAATCAGCTAGCAAGCCAGCTTTCCTCTGGCGTTGAAACCCCTGCTTACCGATTTCTATATTGATGACGTTCTCTCGGGATCAGATAGCTTAGAAGAAGTTCTGCAACTACAGAATGAGCTAAAACAGATTTTGTATAGAGGAGGATTTGATGTGTATAAGTGGTGCGCCAACAACCCAGAACTATTGGCAAATATTCCGGTCGCTCAAAGAGAGACGGTAAGGGGAATAACGTCATCAACACATGGCTTAATATGGGAACCTCAGTCCGATGTCTTTATGTACACGGTTAACAACTTAGGAGATGGACGGATAACAAAAAGATTGGTGTTATCTGAGATTAGCTGTTAGCTGTTTGGTTCTCTGGGCCTAATCAATCCCTTCATTGTATTGGCGAAGATATTTTTGCAACATCTCTGGAAAACTAAAGTTTATTGGGAGGAAACGCACAGATTCACGCATTTGCCGACAGTTCCGAAGCTTATGGAACCTGCATTTATGTGAGATCTTTAAATAATAATGGTACAATTTCAGTTAATCTTCTAGCCGCAAGGTCAAAGGTTGCTCCAGTCATGAAAACCAGCCTACCTAGACTAGAACTATGCGCGGCTGTTATGATGGCGCAGTTTGTTAATCGACTTATAGAGATTCTTAAAATAACATTTAATAAAATTTGTTATTGGACTGACGAAGGTATTGTGCTATCGTGGATATCAGCTGAATCCTCAAAATGGAATGGAGCGAATAGAGTTGCGACCATTCAAGGCACAACGCCATTAGATCACTGGCACCATATTGAATCCAAGTTAAATCCAGCCGATATTGTTTCCCGCGGTGATTGTCCATCTATCTTTCTTCACTCACGTTAATAGTTTCGGGGCCAGCATCACTAGAATAAAATTTCATACTTCCTATCGAAAACTTCTTCGAGTCTTCGTATATATAAATCGGTTTTAAAATAAAGAAAAACGCAAAATATAGAAAAGATTTGGACTAATTACAGTTGGCGAATTTAAGGGAGTTTTATGTACGATAGTCAAAATCACTCAACAACAATCATTTGATTTGATCACAAAGCTCCTTACTTGTTTGCGGAAGGATGGGAATATTTCCATAAAGAGACATTTAAAATCATTGTCCCCTTTTTAAATGATAGCGGCATTCGACGAGTTGGAGGTCGAATTGGAAATGCCTACCTTGAATTCAGTGCTAAACATCCCATACTTCTCCCCAAATCGCATGGGATTACTTTAAGCATTTGCCATCGTCCGTCAAATGTTCTGGCCCGTGCGTTTTAATAGCCTTTTAATATAAAGTAATTATCCGAAAAAATCAATCTATCATCCTAAAAAATCCTACAATTTCACCCCTAATCCTTCGACAACCACTTAACTGCTATGCTATCGATGGGAAGCTATCAAGACATTACGTACGTCTTTTTAATATCGTTGGAATTTGATAGTGTTGATGTACAGATACAATCAAAGTTGCAAGATGCTATAGATTATAGAAAGCTGTCGTAGTGGGATGATTTTGTAACAATTCTATGATAGATCGCTGGTGTAAAAACTTAGAAGTTAAGGAAACAAAGATTCACACTACAGGGCGATCTACTACATCTAATTATGAGAAGGATATTTGCTTTCGCAATCGTAATTTAGATAGAAGTGGTCGTCAAACAGTTTTGTCGGCTCAAGGTGTTCGGTGCACATTTTGTAAAGCGGAAGCCCACAGAATAGAGAGTTTGTCAAGAATTTCAAGGCTTATCTGTTTCAAAAAAGGTTTCATGAGACAAAAAGATTGATGTTCTGTATAAATTGTTTGGAAAAGGTGCATTCAGTTTGCCGATGTTCAAAATATAAATGCAATATACGAGTACATATGTATGTTCGCTTCCACATCATCGACTCTTGCATAGGTTCATTGCAACCCCAGAAATGTTAGGTACTGCGCTAATAGAAGTACGGAACATTGTAGGGGTTTATCGTCCAGTGCGATCTCTCCTTAATTCGGCTTCACGGCTGAATATTATCACATAGGAAATGGCTCAAAGGTTGAATTTACATAGAGTAGAGGAAAATCTCTAAGTCCTTGGTATTGGCAAAGATGTAACAAAGGTACGGAGTAGAACACAAGCTATTTGCAAGTCTAGAACGTCGGGCTTTGAAATTGTACTAGGGCTGCTGATCATGAAAAATATAACAGACCATCAACCAAATAAATCTTTTAGCGTAGATACCGAATTCGAAGGATTATGTAGTTAGCAGTCGAAATGTCAATCATAATACTGATTTGAATGAATTCGTATAGCGTTTCTGGAAATTAGAAACTGTGGAGAAAAGAAGTGTCTTGAGCCTAAAAGACACCAGATAAGATGATCACTTTGTAAGAACAGTGATGCGCAATGCGGCCGGACGATTGCCATTTACGGATACGGCAAAATTCATTTGAGATTGCCAACAAGTGATTTTACGTCTGGGAGAGAACACTGTCAAGGAACTCACAAGTCAAAGAACAATATTGCAACTTTATGAAGGAGTTTGAAGGCTTAGGTTATATACAAATATTGCCGGAAGATAAGGTTGACCAAGTAGGATATTTCTGCTCTCAGACCTGATTCTTTCATAACAAAATTACGCGTCATATTCGACTGCAGTGCTGATACCACCACTGGAATTTCGCTGAATGATATTTTGATGAAAGGCCCAGTTACTCAAGACACAATGTTCTTAATTATCTTACGTTTTCGTTGTTTTCGGTTCGCTTTAACAGTAGATATTTCAAAAATGTATCAATAGATACTTGTTAATAACGATGACAGAAAGTATCAATGTGTCCTATGGAGGGCAAATTCATCGGAAGAATTAAGGGTCTACCAGTTAAATACGCTAACTTACGGTACGAAATCTGCTGTTGTCAGATCTGAGTTTGATATTCCATAGGGTCAAAAGTTTTACGGGATGACGGTATGTGAGTGCCATTCATGGGTAATAGCTGGGTGTTTACATTTCGCTTTTACGACAGCAGACAGCATTGTGTTTTGGAAGCATTTAGCATCTACTCTCTTAGTGATTCCCCAATTAGTTATGCTGTTAATATCAGAATTTAACATATAGCGTTTCCGCGACCTTGGAAAGAAGGGACGTAAGTGCAATGGGTCTGTAGGAGGAGAGAGAAGAAGATGCGCCTTTTTTACGGACGGGCTGGACAAATGTTGTTGTTCATCTGTTCGGAAAGAGTCCTAAAAAGTGGGATTGATGAAAAAGCTTACGCAGTGGTTTTGCCAGTGAGGAAGAACACCTGTTCAGAAGAAGGGGAGATATACCGTCTAGACCAGCGGATTTATGATGTTGAGATCTTTAAGTACTCGTGATACTACACGAGTGTGGAAGTGGATTCGACGCATTGAAGATTCGAGGCACTAAAGTGTAGATGGAGACAACAACCTGGTAGTGTTGAGCTGGCCGCAAAGTGTGCAGCAAGCAGATTGGCCTTGTCCAAAGAGTTGACAGCTGGGATGTCATTGTAAATCAGCGTTGGGATGGAGGATGAGACAGAATTTCTAATAATTTTGACGAACGGCCAACAATTTTTACTACCTTTTGGGACATTGTAGTACGAGTATTTTTTGTCTCAGTTTTTGGTCGTATTGGAATCTTACACGTTGCAGTCATTCCTGGCTCGTTTAAACTTTTTTTCGGTTTTCCTCTGTAGGGTTGGTCTTGAAGGACCGAAAAAGAATTTCTCTAACCCTGACAGCCTCTTTACAGCTCGAGTCGTACCATACCTTTTCTTTTGGTTTGATACTCTTCATCCGATGAGTAACGACCAGTTAAAATTCATAAAGAAGCTGTTAAGACCGCACCAGTTGGCTTTCTCGTATTGCCATACGGTTATTTTAGGAATTTTTTCGGAGGATCTGATGTTGATGTGTTGTAACTCTGTTGGATAATCATAGAAGAAACTTTTTATTAAATAGAGGTATGCTGCGAGGTGGTGAGTAGTTTGGTGATGGGTTTGGCCTTTATGTCAGCAGTATCTGTTGAAGTAAGCTTTGATTCTTAGCTACCCGATGTTTTAGTTTGTACAGTCGACGTGTTTATCGAACTTTTCGAAGTAAACCCGTCTATTGACCTCAGAATTGAAGTTGACTATATATTTGATTTCAATGCCGAATTTGTTGCTGGTTGAGTGGGCATTCTTTGTGCTTCTGTGTGATGGATGATGCTGATTTAGTAGCATTGGATATTGAGAATGTGACCATGGGAAATGCAGACTCAGTGCACTTTCCTGACTTAGTCAAGGTAATTTTAGCTGATGCCCTGTGTTCCACTGCTTGCAACGAGACATTTTTTGGATGAAAGCTGACCAGATGTCACCCCATGGTTGGATGAATACTTTACTGTGTTGCCTATTATGGGATTGATATTTCCAAAGCTTGTTCGGGCTTAAAATATCTCAGCTGGTAAACCATCGGTTCGCGCAGTTTTGTTATTTGTAATCCTCGCTAAATCTCATTGTACATTCTAACTGTAGGGTTTCGGAATTGCAATTTCAGCAACTGGCCTTTAATCAGCCACAATTTGATCAATCTACATATAAGCACGTTCAGAGATCAGGTGGCTATTTGATGTTTTATCGTAAGGTCTAGTTTTCCAAGGCTTGGGGCAAAGACTGGCTCCTTACTTCCTTGATATTAAAGTCGCCGAACCCGATGATTATAACTTAACGGGGAGAGGTCCTAGGCTAATTCGAAGTGTGTGTATAATCGTTCGTTGGACTCATCACTCTTCACATCCATTGGGGCTTGGGAGCATATTAGGCTAATGTTGAATTTCTCAGTGTGGTAAGCCATTTGTGTAGGCCTACCGGCAAGGTATGTAGTTCCTCGTTAACCATAAATTAAACCTGGACAAACTAAAAAAGAAGGAGGAACATCGGACCATCCAAACCTCTATGTTACAAACGTTTTCAACGTTTAGTTCCCAACGACCGTAAAATCACGATGCAACCTTCATACCAGTAGCTTCCCAAGGAAGTAAGTGGTAATTTAGCACTCTTACACAAATGTCAGCAATGTCAAGGCCACCATCGAGACGCCTACTCCACCAAAGGATTATTTGCTTTCCTTTCGTCCTCCTTCCAGAGCTTTCCGAAAAGAGCCCCAACCAATTGCAATTATTATACAAACCCACAATGCAATAGCCTACTTCACTTTCACAGAAAGCCTTCATCCCCTTTCAGCCACTGTTTGACATGTGTAACCCACCAACCACCATAGCTACGGCTACATTTTGTCACTGATTCTCGTCGCCGGTAAACTTGTTCCTTGTTTTCCTCTGCCCAGATGCAATTGTGTGTCTGTAGGTATGTGAGTGTGTATATTTGTGGGACAATCCAAACGGTTTACTGTCACAAATCCAATACCTAGGAAAAGTAGCGCCACAACCCCATCCCCTCAATAGTCGAAAGAAAAGAATCATCCAAAACCCACAAGGGGGTAATCAAAGTGCGAAGATTCAAGGTTCAAGGTTCAACAGCATCTCCACCCTCCAGAAGGGAAGAATTCGTTGCCTATTTGTGGGCGGAAATTATTTAGGAGTACAAACGAAGTCAATCGCCTTAGCACATGCAACAAGTGAGAGCAGCCAGCTCTCTTGTTTGGGTGTTTTTACATTCATGTCGGTAAGGTAGTACAATTGTGATACATATGCTTATTCTTTGGATTAACACCAGCCCCCAGAGACAGTACTGCGTGACATTGCGTCGAGTGTGTGCCTCTCTCTCGATTTAAGTCCCAAATTCTCGCCGACAATGTCTCTCTCGTTGAGGTCTGGTAAGCATAGCAGCAGCATCACCGAACAGAATACATCACCGACGGTGTTGCCGTTTGCGTTTTCGTTGGTGCAGGTGCAAGTTATGTATTTTGCTACCTTAACTAAAATGTGCATATCCAATGATGGATTACGGATAATAAATCCGTAAGCACGTTGTATGAACAACGAGAAAACCGAGAAAACGGAGATTGCCTTAAAATACCAGAAACCCGATTGACACAAAGGGCCAAAAGGTAAAGACGAAGGGCGACTCGATTTAAGCCTAAAAGGCCAGATGTCATCGTGATTGCAAAAACACCTGAGGACTCCTACGTATGTAGTCTAAGAAAGTGAGAGCAAATCTAAATCGTAAGAAACTCGGCGACAGTATAAACAAGATCAGAAAAATGGTCAAAGGTGAGCTTGTCATACAACTCAAGAGGTGTAGTGTAAGCCATGCGACCTAATTCAAAGAGCACATGGTCAAAAATTCTTTAAGCGGAAGAGAATATAAAGACACTGTACTAACAAGCAACACGTGACCTGCACGAAGCAACAACTCGTATGTGCGCTATATAAAATATACAAAATTATCTATCTTGGGTAGATGACTCTAAAAAGAAAATTGCGATAGAGGCTTGCGGAAACCACGCATTCGAACGAAATAACACACACCAAAGGTCAATCTTTGGTCACGCTAAGATTAGTGGTATCCACATATGGACGGAGTCCCTAGCTTTATGCATAAGGAAGCAATTCTAACGAAATAGAGTTGTTAGAGAGCTTTCATACAAAATGCCCAGCAGAGGAAATATTTATTCAACAACGCAGAAGACAATCTTGTGCTCATTCCAAAAGGTGGTTTTACCCCCCAGAGCAACTAACATCATAAAGAGCCCTATGAATGCTGTATACATTAGGGATATTGTACACCCAACAATACCTAGAAACAGATGAAAAGGCGACAGAAAAGAGTAACGTACGTTTGTACAGACTTAAGATCGTCCAGCTGGAACGAGCGTTACCTACTATGCATGTACTGAACTACTTGTTGTGAATAATAGGTGATTATGTTGAAGATAGACGTCTTTGTGTCCTAAACACAGAAGAAGGGCCAAAGTTCAAGGTCATTCTTGCGTGATAAGAATACAGTGAATGAATACTGCGAATGTGCAGACCACAAGGAGTGAATATCATTGATTATGCAGATGACATCACAGTGGTTATAATTACAAAAACCATAGATGGAAGTGAAACAACTTTGCAACGACACTATCAGGAGTGTAAGGACATGGTTTCGCTTCTCATGTCTGGAACCCGCAATTCAAAAGAGAGAAGCCATTTTCCTAAATAACCACAAGAAATTTAAGGCACCTCAGCAAAAAAGAAAAAACGTTGGATATACAGTAATATACAGCCAAATATCAAAGAATTGACAAACAGAAACATGGAGAGATTGCCTATAACCTTACTCAGTTTTTCACTGGGCATGGATACTTCCGGGGCTGACTTTATATATATATATATATACTACACCATATATAGTTGCATATATGGTACGTCTACAGATATTTCAGACACCACAAAAACGAAACATTACTGTGAGCAAATTTGAACGGCTGAAGAGATCCTCTAAACGTCTCAAGCCGCATATGACAGCATCTCTAAAGATGAACCATACAGGGGAATGTCCAGTTTTGGCACCCTCAAAAAGCTCATTCGTCTATGTAGGGTGACAATAGAGAATGCACGCTGTTCTATCAAGGTCGGTAATGACAAAACTGAGACTGGTATGTTACAAAATGGCTTAAACAAAGGGAATCGTTGTAGTGTGGTTTTTGAAATAGTTGTGCGAAGCTCGCAAGTCAATTTCAAAGGTACCATCTCTCAAAAGTTTGCTCAGTTACTCACATACGCAGACGATGTTGACATAATGGGAAGAATAGCGCTAGCCTCCAATGGAGCGTTTGCAACTATAGAAACAGAAGTGGAAAAAATTGGCTACGCTATTGGCTCTCCTATAAACTCCAACAACGACGCTAGCGCGGAAATCATGCGAAGACTTACTCTTGCTAATCGCGGCTTCTTTGGGTTTAGCAGTTAATTGAGTAGAAGAGCTAGACATTTGATTATTCCATGCATCAGAAATTACGGCAGGATATCTGTTCTGTTCAATCTCCTTCGGTTGTTCGTACCATGAATCCGAAAATGTTAGCCATGGAAGGTGTGGCCAGTAGTTGGATGTGTTCACCATGGCTAGAAGTACCCGTACCATCGTGTAACTATGACATGCTATGGTGATTCGTGTTGTCATTCGTGCTTCTTCATTCGTTCTTTCTTCTGTCACCAAGACAGCTGCATTCTCTCCTTGAGAAATGTCCGTCCAGCAAATCTTTGAAACACACTCTATACTTAGGAACATTTTGCAGTTGAACAGTTGATGAGATTCGCTGCACACAAAGCTTTTTGACTGTGTGATTGTTGTCAAATGGCTTTTTGTGCATGCCGTTTTTGTTGGTTGGACCTGATGCTCACGGTTGAATTAAGGACTGCCCTCCAATCCAATAAAAAAAGTCACTTAGCCTTGGAACCTTGGATTTTTTTGTTGACG
Organism: Volucella bombylans; assembly: GCA_949129095.1. NCBI lineage: Eukaryota > Metazoa > Arthropoda > Insecta > Diptera > Syrphidae > Volucella > Volucella bombylans. Next base: position 146,762,323 of record OX422140.1, on the reverse strand, counting down.
TTCGTCTTGACGTTTGGTATAATTTTCTGGGTTCTGGATCGAGTTTTGAATAATATAACAACTGAACTTCTAATGTGTCCAAAGGGCTTACGTCAACTCCTAAGTTGCTAACAGCGTAACAGCGTACATGATTTTTGTTGACGTATTCATGATGGTTTTTAAGTTGAACGCATTTTCATTACTAACTGGTTTTAAGGACAACATTGATCAATGCTGCTGCATTTTGAAACCTTTTTGTAAACAATTCTACAGACGTTGCATAATTTGTTGATAAGTTTGTTGACAAGTTGTTCACAGTCCTCGCTGCTTGTCACTTTAGATTCCTTTTGAAGTATTGAATGCGTTCGACATTTTTTCACGATCCACTCTTGTGAACTAATAATTTGAATAGTTCCCAAAATGATATCCACTGTTCATATCTTCCGCTAAATACTAGTACGATTATGGTTGCCAGCTTCATTTCGCGCTGTGTTGGAGCCTATGGAGCTACCGCCTCCGGTTGACGTTGTCGTTATTTTGGCTCCTTGATTTGGATGTACGCATCTTGATACATCTGCTCTAAATCGATGAACTCGTTGCTGAATACGTACATCTGCTCGTAATCAGCTTCTTCCCTCATTCATTGCCGCCAACATCGTGACAGCATTCCTTTAATTTACCCAACTTGAATATGAGGTAAACTGTAAACTACAATTACGCGGATTAGGTCGTTCTTGATAAGTTTAAATTTATTAAATCTTATTGGACACATCATGTTATGAGCTGATTTCCGCGTTCTTTCTAATGGGCGACTTGAAGATTGTATTGCTGCAGCTGGAGTTGAACTTGTTACTCGTGACGCTTGAATGTCGGCATCGATACGTAAGGGCATCGACGGGAGTTGCGTTCTCTTTTTAAGGTGATCCAATTTTGCCTTAAATGTAGCCTTAAAATAGTCATATCTACTGTGGGTTTGTCTTCCTTAGCTCTTCGAAATATTCGTGGTTTATTTGGAAGTCTATTCAAAACTGCTCCAGCCGTTCTGTAAAATATTTCGCCGGAAATCCACACCCTCCTTGAAATTAGTCCATAAACAATAGAGTTCTTCCGAAATTCGCGTTTGATTTAACGCAAAGTTTTCGTTTTCACTCATGGTTGATGATGTCAACTAACCTTGCGCTTGCAATCACTTCACACTCCTTTGGTAATTATTTTTGACTTTACACTCTTCTATGATGGCGGTATTGGTCCTGTACCAATACTCATTATACCAGACACTCATTTTTTACTAGTCCGGATAATTTGGCTCCTCCAATCTCCTAATGCAAAATGGCACATTTAAATCATAAAAAGGAACTTCTTCTTCAACACTTCCCTCTGGCAGGCATGTAGTTGCAGCAAAAGGCACTCGTAATTGGCGTAGTGCAGACGATGGGTTCGATTCACATGCTATTCACCGATTTTCTTAAATCACTATTCTTTCGGCTGATAATGGTAAACCTTCAAAACTGAAGGACTGAGAATTCTCTGACTCTATCGCAGTTCGGAGTTGGCACAAAAGTTGTTGATACCGTGAATAATGAGGCTGGATCCACTAGGTCATTCTATAAATTAAAGTTATCATTATCTACATTTCTAATATGAATAAATTATAAATTATACGGTTTTGCAAAAATAGCTATACTCCAATTTCATCGAATGTACTAAAAATACTAAATAAATACCTACGACAACACTTGCCTCGGAACTGACACCTGATAAATTCTCATTCACCCTAGTGGAGCATCAATTTCCGGTGGTTCTCTCTCAATATTCGAGTATCTTCCATTGTATTCGTTTGAGTGGATTTGCGTGAGCACCAACAAAAATTGATGCTATTTGGGGTTTATGCTGCTCTGTGCTATCACTTGGAGTCCGGTAACAAAATAACCGACTTGCCGTATGCATGCGTGCGTATGATGTTTGGTTTTTCTTCTGGAGTTACTCGTAAATTGTTAACAACCATGTACGAGTATATCGTGTGTTAGTATCTGTGGGTTAGTGGGGGTATTAGATATACAAAACTTTAGATTATTGTTAGTTTTGCGTGTCCAGCAAACTTCGTGTCTTCGTGTCCAACCAACAAGCTCGTCTCCAAAGACGATAAAAGGCTCTCACATTGCCGGAACGCATTCAGTTCGTTGTTGTTACGCGAGCCTTAAGCATATCTCAAAGTCGGTTGTTCGGAAAATATTTTCGGTCTATCTCAGATTTGATTTTGTTTTGTGAAAAAATTCGATTTTTCGTTTTCTGTTGATCCTTGAATATCTATTTTCATTCGGTCCACATCGTATACGGTCGTGTGCTGTGTTAATATTTCATTTTGCTCCTTTCCTTCTCGTTTGAAGATAAGAAGTGCTCTTTAGATTTTGTTAACGACAGTTTTGACCAAAGTGTCAAGTGTTGCAAAAAAAAAAATAATAATAAAAAATTATATACAAAATATTGTATTGTGGTATCATCTAGCCTAGCAGGTGATTTGACATAAAATCTCAGGAAAACCAGCCGTTAAATTTATTCTCAAGGATACCGAGGATACTAGAGGATTTGTTCCACAAAAGGATACAAAAGGCGATAAGTACACGGATTATACCTTTTGGCGTTAATTAATTTCAAAAGAATCAGGTATTTGTGAAGAGGATACTTGTTTTGAGTGCCGTTTTAGGCATGGTTCACTAAGAAAATTGTGTGCTTTTTATATTGTACATACATAACATGGCATAGGGAATTAAGAAACGCGAAACTCGGAGTCCTAAACCACTTGTTTGACGTCGCAGGACAAAGGATTTTTTTTTTTTTTTGTAGAGTATGCTGAGACCGATGCTGGATGGAATTTCAAAATAATAATTTCACCCATCATTGGATTTTTTTTTTAACAAAAGTTAAGGGATATTCTCATTTACGAAAACGCCAGTTAGATAGGTTTTTTGTGGATGTGGAACCCTGAACTGGTAATGAACTCACTGATGTGGGTTTGTTCCGAATCAGATTGTGATGGAGGACCCTACATTAAATCGTGTCGGAAAATTGTGGGGAGGGATGGGGGGGGGGGAGAGCATTCGTTAGGCATTTGGTATAAGTGATGACCCTAGAGTCATTTGTAAGGGATGCAAACGTTCATCCAATTTAATGGAGATATATATTTCCAAAATCTTATTGTTTTATTGAAGCTTTATTTCATTTACATTGTTTTGTTTTTTGAGCACTTATGAATAAAAAAAATCCTAAAACGGTTTTTGTCTGGAATTCTGACAAGGTCTGAAATCTGTTGAAGTGGATAAAATGAATTTTAGCTGTCTGTTTATGTAATTTATATGGCCGACATCCACATAGGTATGGTTTCAATTACAAATGGAAAGGTCTATAGTTGGATTTTTAAAACTAGTTTAAAAAAAAATTTAATTTGAATAAACAATGGGATTAGGATAGAAAAAAATATTCCCAAGTTAAAATTAAAGTAAAAAATAAAAATAAAAAAAAGAAAATACGTGAAATCTTTTGTTGAAAAAACAATACAATAAGAATTCTTCTTTACTTTTGTAATCGAAATAGTACTTGTGTCTTAAATTTTAAGTCAATTAGTACTATAGCAGGATTCAGAGCTCTAAGAAGTGAATTGTGTCATGTAATTCAGAGCCACAAATATTTTTGATCCGTAAGATGATCAAAAAGAAGTTTCAACAAACTAAAATGAATGAATACATACATATGTATATCTTTGAAGTTAGAAAACGAAGCGAATACAAATATGGAATTTCATTAAAAACTTAAAATAATAGTCCTCCATAGAATGTATGTATGCAAGTGCCAAAGCTATAGATAGGAAATGATTCTAATCTTTGAGAAAATATATAGAAAGAACGGAAGATTGCGCTTACATTTTTCAAATACAAAATTAAAGAAAAGCAAATCTTCGTGGTGAACAGTGTGATAAAATACGTTTCTTCAGCCGAGGCTCAATACCAAGTGAATAAAACGACCACAAAACCAAAATAAATGGACACTGAGTCCCATCTGAAAATATCACGTGATGTTACCTTTAACTCTGACATGACGAAAAGCCATACATCGATGATTGGAAGCAAACTGATGATATATTATACAATAGTATAAAAGCAGTTTAAGTCCCTTGTGTTCAGTGGGGAGAGATGATAGAGACCATCTGCCACCAGCTCTGTAAGTTTGATCAGTTTTCTGTCAGAATGCTTGGCATGTCACATTATAGATTCTAACAGTTGTCGAACCTTACATTTTTTCAATAAGGAGCCAAACGATGTTTTTACCAACATTTTTGTAAGCCCACAGATGCAGGTATCAATGGAAAGCCTCACACGCATAAATGTTTTCTTTTTTTTAAATTGGTCCACATAAAAGTTGAAATGTAAGAGTCACATGTTTAGTTGGAAATCCTCGTCTGAACGACTAAAAAGTCGGCCGATTTGACAGTTTGTATGCCGTCATAGATGCGACCTGACTGGTTTTTGTTTTAAGTGCTTAATCAAGATTGGTCGACTTAATAATCATCTTTTTAAGGTTTATAAGTATAAAGCTAAGCAGGTGTAAACGATTCTTCAGTCGATCAATTTAAAATTTCCGATAGTTTAGTTTGATCACCTATGGATCAATTTTTCTGCCGACCGATTGGTTTAAGAGTTTACAGACCAATTTTGAGATCAATCGCTCGAAATAGGTCTTAGAAACCTTTGATGTCAATCGGGCGACTAGACTGCTGGTCATGCAGGTAAGTTTATGTAGTTCAGTTGGTTGATAGAAATCTATGACAGAGTACCGATTGAAAATCGGCCAATACTCGCAGCACATACGAGGATTGTCACTTAAATCTGTGTATCTTTTGTTGAAATTTGTGTATTGACCGATAAAAAAAATTGATTGTGCGGTTTAGGCCGTTCGGTCAATCCGAAAAAAGGCTCAAATTATACGAGCATTTCATAATACAGGAAGAATCAGTGGGGAAAATATCGTACAAATATTGGCTTCTGCTGATCAGATGGAAAAATAGTCAACACCTCATTGCAAGAGATGAAAGTACAGCACATACTTCCTTCAAAAACACATAAAATATGGTAAAAGTTTATGGGAAAATGTGATGCGAATTCTGAAAAGTTATGCGAAGGAAAGGAGATCAAAACCGAAAGAAGAAGTTCCACAAATCAAAAGAAAGAAAATTTATCAAGAAGTCGATACTGAAAGATGTTTTTGCTGCACACAGACGTAGCCTTGGATCTCAACTAGATGTCTCTCAAGAGATATTGGTATTTGAATAGCAAGAATTCAATTAAGTGCACAAAAGTGCCAGTCTTATTGACCACCTAAATAGCTGTATTTTCCAATTGCATTGCCCCATAGAGTTGTAATAAAAACTATTCAACCGAAGTGTGTTCTTCACATACTTTTTAAATTTTGGTTAATTAGATGTAAAATTCGAACCCTGCAAGTAAACAAATAGGGTCAAAATACCTTATTTTCGATCTTCAGGTCTGGGACATTCGAATATGGTTATAAATGAGAATATTCTGCCAGGTTTTTCCTGACACATACCAGTGATGTTAAACGTAATTAAACATCTCTTTAAATCTTCTCAAAAACGTGTAAAATATAAATAATAGGCGGCCTTATAATGTCTAAAAAGCTGGTTTTCGTTGATTGAAAATTTGAAGGTTTTCTTCCAAATCTGCCATAGTGTAAATTTCTGGCCCAAAGACAGAGGGCCATTTTAGAGAAAATAGTCGAATCAGCATCTGCTCATTATTCCTGATTCCTCCGAAACTAAGAATTCATGCAGTAAGTTTAGAGTACCTCGGAAACACTTTGCTTGCTTAAACAAATCTTTCTTTAATCTTAGACATACCATGTGGTGGTCCCAACAATTTTATACCGAATTTATATTAAACTGCACTGGTCCAGGATGTACGAGTAGTTGTAAAAGTATCTCTTCTGTAATAACAGTGGTCAAATTATATTAATTGCTCATGCTATCAACTTATCTTTGTAATGCGTTTCCATGTGCGTCAACGTCGTCATTAAACTGTTGGCTGCCTTTTTATTGACAGATTTTCTTCATACATTGCGCAACCTGTTGAATATCTTTCTTCGTTTTATAACGCTCAAATAATGAAGTAGTAGTGTCCCTATGGATTTTGACAATGCAACGAGGATTCCTTATGTTAAACCGACGCATATGAATGAATTTAGCAGATACATCTAAGCTTTACATATTAGTATCTTCGTATAAATCGACTTTAGCAGGCAAATTGAAAGTCAATAAACAGATGCTGTGCACCAATCTGAAATTCCTGGGTTTTAGCCAATATTGGCCGATGGCAGCATCCTAAGGGGGTTGCAAATTTTGAATTTTGATGTGTTGGAAGCATGTGCTGGCAAATTAAGATATTACACTGCCACTTTTCTTTCTCTGCCTTAATACACATTAGGCTAATGTTCACTAGCATAAGATTCAAGACTTATCGGTCTTTGAGAATCAACCGTGTCATCGTGATTATGAACTATATCCAGCAGAGATATATCTAATATCGCTTTCACTTCTGTTGGATCAATCGATTCCATTACATATTTAGCTTGCCCCACTAAACAATTTTCTTCACAACATAAGGTCTCAATAATTGACTGAAACTTCGCTTTTGCGTAGTTGCGTCTATGCGTTCCCGGACCGTTTCCTCATTAACTTTTCCGCTAGAAATACAATTTGGCCTCCAGTCCGATTTGGAAGGAGGCGAGTATGGTTGTATTGTACTTCTGAAGTCTCCTGATAAGACAATGTCTGATCTTAAATCTTATCGGGGCATCAGCATACTTCCGGTGCTCAGTAAATTACTGGAAAGGGTCATGACTCTTAGATTAGATAGGCTCAGTTTCTTCTGCCTAATTTGGCTTCAAAAAGGGCGGAGATGTCGAGACGCATGGTCTTTTGCTAAAGACTGTGTCCAGAATAGCATTGTGAAGCTTGTGAAGGCATCTTTATTGATTTTAGGGGCCCCTTTGACAAACTCCTTTGGCAAAGTATTCTGACCAGGCGGCGCAAGCTGGACTGCCGAGACATCGGCTTATGGGAAATATATTTCTCTGGCAGGCGCGCATTTGTAGAATCTCTTCATAATAAGATTAGTTTAGAAGTAGAGCGGGGTTGCCCTCAGCGATCCACTGTGGTTAAATGCTTCCCTTGAGCTTTGGATGCATGTTCTGTAAGTTTGCCCAGCCTACTCAAATGCTGGGGATTTGCAAACTATTGGCATCTCCTATAATGGAGTGCCCTGCTATGTCAGCGATGTTCTCGTTGACAGAATAACATTCGAAAGAAACCGTAGCTTCGCAGTTAGCTGCTGCCAGGTCGACTGAGCTTGATATCTCATGGGCACTAGAAATTGTAGTTTATTATGATTTGTGGTGAACCGTGGGATGACAATGGTATCAGTCGGTCTACTGGCTGAGGAGTTGGATTACAACCCGGTGCCATGACTATCGGGGTATATTTCCTCCAACAATTTCTCCAGGTCAAACACCACACAAAACAGGACTCTTTGAGGATGTATCTGTTTCTCGATAATCTCTCTTGAGTTTTCATCGTGCCTCGTAGTATATTATGATTTGTGGTGAACCGTGGAATGACAATGGTATTAGTCGGTCTACTTGATGAGTAGTTTGATTGCAACCCGGTGCCATGACTATCGGGGTATATTTCCTCCAACAATTTCTCCAGGTCAAAAACCACACCAAATAGGACTCTTTTGGGATGTATCTGTTTCTCGATAATCTCTCTTGAGTTTTCATCGCGCCTCGTCACTGAAGACGATTTTCTTTGAGAAATTTTCATCAAGTTGTGGAAATGGTCCAGGGTCTTCAACTCCTGCGTTAACGTTAATGTGGCTCTTGAGTTGATGTACTTGAGATCTCGGCCACACTTTCACGTACGGCAGCAATATTTTCGACACAATGGCCTGTACGAAGGCGCACTGATGACTTCATATTGGCCGAGATTCTTGAAACTTGTGCATCACATTCAACACCAAAGAAATCATGTAATACTCGTATACTTCGATAATTTTAACACGTTGTGCAACCGATCTGCCCGTGACAAAAACTGCTAATGACTGTAGATGACAGATTTATTCGACACTTTCATGGTAAAATATCAGCTTACCACACTAATTTGAATGAAGTCCCGAGGACTGTGCTATCCTCGGGGGCGGATTCGAAAACTTTTCGGACTGGAGCATTGGTGTCCATCCACTCTACATGACCCAGTCACCTCCACTCATCTGGCGTTGTCGATATCCGTACAGTTCATCGTTGTTCATCTCATTCCGCAACACACCCTTTATGAAGACGGGAACGAAAATTACCCGAAGAATTTTCATCTCACAGCAGTCAAGAGCATCCTCATACATTATTGATAAAGTAGATGTTTATGCGCCATAGATCAGGACTGGGTTTATTAAGGTCTTATATAGGGTCAATTCTGAAGTTCGAGAGAGGGCTTTGCTAGCTAATTGTCTTCTTAGCTCAAGGAAGTAGCGGTTCTTAAGTGTTATCCTTCGTTTGATCCCAGAGTCGGTGTCGTTGTCCAAATTGATAGCGGAGCCTAGATAGTCAAAGTTCTTAACTACCTCAAAGTTATATCTATCGAGGGTGACGTTCTGTACGAGGCGTAGGTGTTCCGAGTCCTTTGTTGTTAACAGGATATAATTGGTCTTGTCCTAATTGACGGTTAAACATATCTTCGTTTAACGCCACTGATATCACGCTTCTTTCTTCCCATTATGTCAATACCATCGGCGTATGCGAGGAATTAGACGGAGAAGGGTTTTGCTTCTTGTATTGACGCGTGAGTTTTGCAGCATTCTTTTAAGAATGATGTTTAACAAATAGTATGGCAGCGTGTCGCATTATTTAAATCCTTTCTTGATATCAAAGGTCTCGGCGAGTTCCTTACCGACCTTGATGGAGCAGAGTGCATTCTCCATCGTCATCCTGCATAAACGGACGCGTTTGGCACAGATGCCAAACCTAGAAATTGCTCTGTATGGCTCGTCTCAATAGATACTGTCATGCGCGACCTTAAAATCAATGAATAAGTGTTGGAGCTCATGGGTTTTTTTTTTAAGATCTGCCGCATTATGAAGTTTTGGTCGACGGTGGACTTTCCTGGCCTAAAGCCATACTGATATGGAACAATCGGGTTGTTGACGAATGGCTTCAGGCGTTCATACATTGCGGCAGATAATATCTTGTAGGCGATGTTAAGACGACTAATGCCTCTGTAGTTGGGGCGGTTCAGAGAATCTTCTTTCTTGAGGATCGGACAAATAATGATGAGGTGCCATTCATCAGGCATACTTTCGTCCCACTATATTTTACAGATAAGTTCGTGTGTGCTCACTACCAAGTCATCGCCTGCCGCTTTACCAGTGAATTCTTAATACCCCGAATGTGACAATTTTGCTTGTTAACATAGCCATTCATCTAAAAATGGTCCCCGTCGCTGACTTGATTTGGAGTCCACTGCCAACTGCTCCAGAGCCCAGGTAGCCAATGCTTGAAACTACATTTGCTCGTTTACTTTCAGTTTCATTTAAATGTTTTGTTCAGACTTTACGTTTCTATGAGGTATGGGTAGTGTTTAGTTGTTTACTGAACCAATCGACTCAACAGAAAGGTTACGTGCTCCGTATAAATCACGTAGCGCACGGAAGGAAGCTCGAACTGAGCACCCATTTTGATAGTAAAGTTTAATTATATGCACGTTGCTCAGCACGGTAATGATGAAATCATGATGATTTCCCGAATACAATATAACCTCAAAATTTGACAGCTGTAACTTTTCTAACCAGGTCGCTAAACACTGTCGAAGTCCGCGAGCTCCTATTAAAAAAAATTCACTATAAGAAAATAATAAATACAAGAAGTTCATATAGACTTAACAAGGAAGGTGCTAATGGTATGTATAATAGCTAAATAGCTAAAAAAAGCCATATTTTCAAGGAGCTACCGTACATAAGATATATCTGAAATTGATGTGTTTCCCATAAATTAATATTTTTCAGGCTTTCAGTGCAACAAAGACGATCCACGGACCTAGAAAAAACAATTTTGAAATGAAGCGAGACTATAATACCAAGGATTCTTAGTATTTCGTTGGTTGCAGAGCGAATCTAACTTTCTGAATAACATATTTCCTCTATAACATATTTTTAAAGATTTTTGCAAAATTGCATCCAAACCAAAGTTATTGCGGCCTTGAAGCGTATTTATTTTTGAGAAATAAGTCACTGGAATGTCTTACCTTGATATGGATCAGAATTTCACAACAATCCAAAAGACTGGTATTCGATCTTTGAAGCATATACATACCATATTTCAATAAACGTAAAATTTAATCAAAGTAGCGCCAGGTGTTTTTACCTCAAATTTACGTATTTACTGTTTATGAGTTTATTTAGGTATTATAAGCATTTAGGCATTTAAGTGAAAAGCATTTGGCAATACATTATACGGGGTAGTAAGAAAGTCTTTTTTCTTCAGAAGGAGATTCTAATTGATTTATCCAAAAATTTCCATTCAACCGTATCTAAGAAATGAAAAGAAATCGATCTAGATCTACGAGTATATGAATGTATTTGCTTTAAAGACAGCAATACTAGGTCGATTTGTTGTTTGTCCCCTTCCAAGTTGAATATTTTGCCGATAAAGAACACAAGAGTGACTCTTCAAGTATATCTTATACCAATCTTCCGTGCTTATTATTCGCTTTCTTGTTCTTGATCTGTGTTATCACGGTTTTTGTACCTTTTGAGGCAATTTTCGAAAGCTATCTCCCGATTTTATTGATCGCTCAAGTTTTCTATTTATACCTATACCTTTATCTTCATATATGGTCTGGTCTCTTCGACTTTCATTGAGGAGCTCGGTAGCGTTTTTCTACAATCATGTGTTATAGATTTCCTGCCTTAAAGCAAATTTAAAAATAAATCGAAATTCTGTTTATTATGAAATTCGGTGCATCGGAATTTTTCAAGGCTCTAGTGTCTGTAAAATATTTAGAAGCAGTAGATCGACAAAAGCTGTAGTTATATTTTATAACTCGGGTCTCTCTATGTATCTATCGCTTTCGGGGATCTCTAATCCGTTCTGACAATTTGAGAACAATTGAAATAACTGCTGTATAATTTTGTTTATCGTTAAACTTAGTGTTAAATTGGGTCCGCATAAAATGTGTTTTAAAAATTCTCGTCTTAGCAGTCTTGTGCTAGGTCAATGTTAAGACATTTTGTCTAAAATTTTGTAAGAGTTTGATGTAGCCTTTCCGTGTTGTGCTGATAGCTGAAATTAGAAACGTGTGTGCTATCGGTGTTTGGTCTTCTATCAGAAGAGAATGGTGAGACTGCTTAAGATTCATTCTACCACCTGGTAGACAGACCGATAGAACCACAAAGAGTTCGATACAAGACAGATCATCCTAAAGAACCAGAATACAAAAACATGAATGGTGATTCGCTATTCCATCCAAAGAGGATTATAAAACTATTTGATATCACAGAGCTATAATTGCAAGAAACTCTTGATCACCAGTTCGTAAATCTCGTACGAAATGCCTGAGCATTTCCTTAAACTTGACTAAAAGAGAAGAAGATTTGGAGATCAATTGAAATTCATACTATATATGAGTAGTTTTAGGCCAGAAATATCCACACTCGATCAACTATCCACTTAATGGTGAATCTGGAATAAAACGGACTAATTTTCAATCAATACACGTCTTCTAGTCATGGATTTGAGGGCCGCGTATGGCCGAGATCATAGGGGTGCGCTGACAGATTGATTTTAGGAATTTCCGTTCTACGTTCTGGTTGGTAGAATGAAGATCAGATATATATATTTTTTTTTAAATATACAAAATTGTATAAATATGATATTTGTTCGAAATCGATCGTCAAAAAATCGTAGGTTCCCTCCAAGTGGAAGAGACTAGGCATGTGTCCATCCTGGACTGTCGGGCCATTAGAAGCTTGTTTTCAGTAAAAGTAAATGAAAAAATTGTAAGATTTGAAAAATCATATAGACCATGACAAACAGAAGGACAAAACAAATCCAAGGACAATGCACTTATTAAAATCCGTCTAGTAATTCAGATATTTTAAGGGTACAACCACACACATGCATAGATAGATTGATAGCATCATAGCCTTTCCAGAACAAGGTAGGTGGTTTTAGTGAGTAAGAATCTCACACTACTGTTAGGTACGGGCTTAGCGGTGTCTATGAAGATTTCCACCTCTCCTACGGAAAAAAAAAAAAAAAAAAAAAAAAAAATCGCCTAGTTGTACAGAGGTGAAACTTGTCTACAGAAGCATTTATAACCTGTAGGAAGTCTACGGCCTCTCCTGACATTCGTTTTGTTTCACCGGGATATTTCCTTGTTATACCCTCGTGTAAAATAGCATGGAGCGAACGATCAACCCTTTCTCTGAAAAAATAGTCTCCCGTATCCCCTTTGAGAAGACCACTATTGAAGATACTTTAAAACAAACTTCGTTTCTATACTGTAAACTGAAGAGTTTAGAATTAAACAGCTGTCAAGCCTAGCAATAAAGGTACAAACGGTCTTCTTCCTGGAGGCTTCAAAAATTCCCGAAAATTTGCCAGTGAACGAAGAATCAAAACGAACTTATTTTATGCGCTGAGGCTCCTGGTGAAACAATTAACTGCTCCTTCGACCTCACTTGGCTTACAGGACCCAAAATTGAGTGATACGTTTCAAAACGTTCGCAACGATAGGGTGCCTCTGTTTTATCACCTCTTTTGCAGTCAATGTAATGGAATAACCAGTGAAAAAGGTCTTTTCTCTCCCATGGGCTAAGCCAAATTGTCACAGAGAAATGACTTACAAAAAGGAGGCCAGGGGAAACTAATTACCCTAGAACGATAACATTGACTGGAGCTTTTAAACTCGACATCACCAGGTACGTGAGAAATATCTAATACCTGGTTGTTTGCACATAGATACTTACAAACAGCTATAGTTTCGAGATAGTAAGGGACTTTGTCTACCTTCGCTTTGCTTTCAATTTTGCCAACAGCTCCCCGGGAGAAATAAAACAGAAAATCACTGTTCCCAATCGCTGTTTCTTTTGGCTACGAAGGCAATTGTGTTGTGAGGCCATATCCTGAAAAACTAAGGAGATTCTATCTAAGACCTTGATCATCCTAGACCTACCTTATAGCGCTGAGGCATAGACTCTATCGAAAACGGATGAAGATATCCTCAGTCATGTCGAGAGACAAATCTCTCTAAAAATATTCTGCCCCATTTTCATCGGAGAACGGAGGAACAACGAACATACAAGCTGTAAAGCGATTCCGATCTTGGCAGAAAACTGCGTGTTAGTCGCCTGAGATGACTAGGATATGTAGAGCGAATGGATACAAATGCTGCGGCTCGCAAAGTTCTTGAATCTAAACCTTAGGTGGTCCGCACGGGTAGAAGGAGACCTTAACCGACTTGGAGTGTGCAACTGGAGGCTGTTATCTAAAGATAGATCTAACAGCAAACTTTAGCGCTACCTAAGTATGTAAGTATATGCGCCTTTGAAGTCCATGAGTGTGTGCCCTATTATTATCCCAATATGTCCATTAAAGCAGCTGCTGGAAGTGCTCTTTGAATAGAATTAGAGTTTCGAGCACGACGGTGAATAGATTTCTTTTGTTATTGTTATGGCTTACACACTATTCTCGTTCCAGAGTCTAGCTCTGAATTTACCTGTCACTATATGTTTGGCAAAGTCGACAATGGCGCTTTTGAGTATTTGCACGTTTATCATGCTGAAAGGGTGCCTCCCATTTGTCAGGTTTTGAATAGCATTTTTAAGATATATGTATATCTGTTGATAACAAACTCATACAAGATTCTTAGGTTATCGTAAGCACCTGGTCTAAAAGTTTTGAATAACCCTTTCATCACGAATTAGGACAACAACCAAAACATGTTTCCTCCTCACTATTCATAAGTCAAACCCTAGCACAAATAAAAAAAACAAGCATGTCCTCGATGCAGAAACTTGTTAGTAAGAAGAAAGTGATACTGCGGTTTGACTCAGTTGGTGTTTGAAATAGGCAAAAAAGTAATTCGACAGAATATAAAGAACCATACTATAGCAATGTATGATAGCAAGGAAATGCAAGTATACCTATACAAGCAGAAAGTTCCAAAATTGGTTTAGTGATTAACGAAAATCATGCTGGCAAGAAAGGAAACACTCAACGAAACTGGCAAAAACATCATAATCACCAGATATAACTCTAAGCGAAACCAAGCTAGCCAACAAATGTGTGTTTTCAAATCTATGATGTCCAGGACAGATGGTCGGTAGAGTTTTCAATTTCAACTTAGCGAGCCAACCTAGCAATTGTAAACCTCCCCTTAGATGGAATACGCATCTCCACCAAGCGCCCTTATCCAACTTGGAGTGCACAGTTAAAATCAGCGAAATATCGATTGTTGGATGTTCAGGTTCGACGCTGGAACTTCGGTTATTACCATCTAAAAACGTAAATAAGTGATACATAGCGGGAAGATAGTACCGCATATATTGCAGTTATATTCAAATAATTTTAGTACTGGTATATCTCTCGGTGATGGATTCAAAAGTTTTCAGAGTTAGAGCACTCTTTATGTCTTAAATATTTAAGCTGATTTAACTTAGTCCATCTTGCTGTGCAGCCCTTATAGCTCTTGGTAAAATCTCCTCCTACACTCTCCATCGAAGCAGATGGGAGCAGCATACTAGCTCGAGGTATTATTCTATCGAAACGAACGGGTATCTCATTGATAAAGTCCATGGCACTGTGCCATAATATGTAGACTGGAACGACCAATATTTCATAGAATACGGAGCAAAAAAAAAAAAATGTAATTCGCTTCTCTCTCGTACACCACCAGATTCATCTTTGCCACCTATACTTCAAAACTTGTAAGTGTATCACAAAAAGCACGCTGTGTTCTGTCAATATATTGTAGTTGCACAGACTTTTGAAAGAATGTGCTTTTGGTATTCACCTGCCAGCTTTTTCCATGCCAAGACCGGACATACGAGTAGTTCGGTTAAATTTTTCCCGATATATGCTGTCACAGAAATATGTTTTAGGATTATAGTTAGAGTACGTCAAAAGACTCTTATAGACTGTGTTCAGGAGACGATTGCCTTTATGGTTGGAGTAGACTATATGGTCTCCCTTATTCAGGATCGTCACCGGTAATAGAAATGTGAGCTGTAAGCCAACAGATGATAATCCAATCAATAGCAACAACAATGTTCTATGTATTCAGTTTTCCTCACCTGAAATTAAACAGAGAGTTATGAAAAGTAAGAGGTCTGCAAAGAACAAGCTCAATTCGTCTTTGTTTATGTCTGGCATCCAAAATAGAATTTTTATTAATGTTGGTTTTGCTAGTTTCACTAAGGCATTACTTATGAAAGCTAACAAATTTAAACTAAAAAAAATTATAAATACTTATGGTATCATAAGTTAAGTTTTATTAAGAAAAGTTGATAAAGGAAGGATTGTTGCTTTAAGATCGTTTGCCGATTTGGAGGCTCTTAATACTTGTGTCTAATTATTTTTTATTAAACATATACATTTTATGTTAAATAATTTAAGCAACAATCATCTCCTTTCAACAATTTACGATACCAACGATGATATATTCCATTCTAATGCTATAAATGATTCCTTTTTTGTTGTTCACCAGAATATTCGTAGTATGCGACAAAATTTGATGGTGGTCTGTAACCTTGAAGCTCTTGTTACTTTACGGGATCTAATTTTTAGGATGTTTACTTCCGAAAAAGATGAATACTCTATTCCGGGCTATAATTTTTTTTCCATATCCAAATGAAAAATTCTGTTAGCGGAGTAGGAGTTTTTGTGCGTGACTTTGAGCTACTTACAATTTTCAAGTACGGATACTCTTAAGCTTTGTTGGAAATTAGTCAATCAATTGTTTAGTTTTATTTGTGTTTACCGATAGCATACTTTTGAAAAAAAATCTTTTTTTGGAAGTATTTTCTAACCTTTTGTATTATAATATGAAAGAGGAGCTAATATCATCATGTTAGGTGATTTTAATATTAATATTTTTAATTCAAACTCGTTATCTGATTCTTACTTAAATACTATTGCTGAACATGCCTTCTTTTCGTTTATAAATACGCAGCTATATGCCTTGATCATGTTTTCGGCAGGTTTTCAAAAAGCACCTCTCAGAATTGTGTGGGCATAAATTTTCATCTAGGCATTACGGATCACAGTGTGACAGGCCTTTTGTTTTGTAATGCAAAAATGAAAATCAGAATCGATTTGTAAATATGCCAAAAATTTGCAAAATAGAATATGACCAATTAAATAATGCACTTTTGCAAGAAGATTGGTCTGCTGTATACTTAGAAGAAACTAGAGAAATAGCTTTTGACTCATTCCTAACCATTTTAAAATACTATATCGAACAATACTCTTACACCTATATTAAAAAGAATTCAACTTTTAGGTTAAAACCTTGGATTAGTGGACACTTATTAAAAAAAATACGTCTTAAAAATAGTTTAGCAACAAAGTTTTGTACACATCCCGTTAATCTTAGTTTAAGAAGACGTCTTGAAAAGATAAGTATGAGTTTAAATATGGAAATAAAATTGTGCCGCAACAATTATTACAAGGCTCAAATTTAAAGTTCCTTGGGGAATCTTAGGAAAGAGTGGAGGGTCATTAATAACATTATCAATAGAAATATCAATAACTCATCTTCTTCAATTTCACTTATAGATGACCCATCTTTAGTTGCAAACATAATTAAAATTTTTTTTACTTCGATTGGTCAACTTTCTTCCTTTAGTGCATATGAGAATATCCGTAACAACTTTTCGAACATATATCTTCTAAACAATCATAGTTACATTCCCAATTTTTACTTTGAAGATATAAATGAACATGAACTTTACGTTCTTATTAATTCATTGAAAAATAAATCCTCGTCTGCTAATGATGAAGTCTCCAACATCACTCTAAAAAAAAATTAGCTCTGAATATAACTGACGTTTTAGCCCATTTATTTAACTTACTCACTTAAATATACTATTGTGTTGCCCTTATTCAAAAAGGGCAGCCGAAATGGCAAAAATAACTATAGACCAATTTCATTATTGTCCTCTTTTTCCAAGATTTTTGGAAAGCTATTAAAAGAAGCATGCGCATTTTTTCTACAAAATGAATTTTTTTAAACAGCAGCAATATGGCTTCAGAAAGGGACTTTCGACAGAAGATGCTCTTTTAGTTTTTTCTTCTTTTATTAACTAACAAAGGTTTGGATGAAAAGAAATATTGCGCTGGTCTTTTTATCGATATTACTAAAGCGTTCGATATTGGTTAACCACACCATTCGTTTGGAAAAATTATAGTACATATTGCAGGATTTCGTAGTTTTATGTCTAGCTGGCTGATTTCCCATCTCAAAAATTGAACAATGGCAGTGAAAGTCGGACAATCTTTAAGTGACACGAAAGAAGTGAATCTAGAAGTTCCTCAAGGATTAGTCCTTGGCCCTCTACTATTTCTTATTTATATGAACTCCATCACGGCTTTTGCAGATGATCTAGGCATTGCTTATACTTCATCTAACCTTTGAATATAGTTTCTGACATAAACAATGACATCAGCTTACTTAGAAATTGGTTTTACTTACACAAATTAGTTGTTAGTAAAAAAACTAAATTAAGGTTTTTTAACTTAAACTCAGTGGAGTATCGCAATATGAGTGTCTTCTCTTACTCCTTTGATTGTCCGCGGTTTTGTCTTAATGTATGCAACTGCATTAAAATCAATACAGAGTTTACTTTCATTAAAAACTTAAAATGTTGTGCAGGTTATTTCAAAATTGAAATAGTAAAGGAATTTAAATATCTAGGGTTTTTTTTTTTGATCATAATATGAGCTGCATGCGCCACACGATTTTTTTAAAGGAAAAGCTTAGGTCCTTTATTCGCTTTTTTAACAACTAAAAAAGTTCTTGGATACTAAAACATTAAAAACTGTTTACTTTGCCCTTTTTCACTCTAGATTAGAATATGGAATTAGTTCCTGGGGAGGCACCCATTTGTCTAAGCTTCAACCACTTATTATATAGGGTTTTCCAATAAGGACTTTACAACTTTTTTTTAATTGAAATGCAAACCATTTGAGATATTTCAAAAACTTTATTATCGGCTTGAAGTACAATCAAAACATTTATGAGTGGAACTCGACTTCGTTCATATGGCCACCGCGCGAACGTTTGCAGCGGTCGATTCGTTGAACCCAATTTTCAACGACTCGGCCACACATTTCGGCCGAAGCGGCCGCTATTTCGCGTTCAATGTTGGCTCTGAGCTCTTCCAACGTCGTCGGCGTGTTGGCATAAACCATTGACTTAACGTAGCCCCACAGAAAATAGTCAAGCGGCGTTAAATCCCACGAACGAGGCGGCCAATCGACTGGCCCATTTCTTGAGATAACACGCTCACCATACTTACTCTTCAATAAATCGATTGTAGCGTGTGCTGTGTGGCATCATCCTGTTGAAACTACATGTCGTCCAAGTCAATATTTTCTAATTCGGGCCAAAAATAATCGGTGATCATGGCGCGATAACGCTGACCATTCACAGTACCGTGACGATCGTTATCGTCGACGAAAAAAAATATGGCCCAATAACGCCGCCGGCATGCAAACCGCACCAATCAGTTATTTTTTTGTGGATAAAGTGGTGATTCATGAAACACATGTGGATTTTCACCCGACCAATAACGCATATTTTGCTTATTGACGAACACATTGAGCCAAAAATGAGCTTCGTCACTGAAGATGATTTTGCGATGAACCAGAACCCAATCGGAGAACGTACGCCGCTTCAAATGGTCCATCGGCTTCAATTCTTGAGTCAGCTTGATCTTGTATGGGTGTAAACCAAAATACGCCATAATGTGGTCTGAGCGATGCCCAATTCTTGAGAACGCCGTAGAACTGACTGATTTGGATCGTTTGCTACGGACGCCTGTACGGCAGCGATATTTTCGACACTTCGACCAACCCGTTGTCTCACTGACACGGCAACATCACACAACGAATATGTAGACTCAAATTTGTGCACTAAACTTGTTATTGTCTGTCTAATAGGGCGAGAATTACGACCGAAAATTGGAGTTAACGCTTTTAAAGTTGCAGTCACCGACTCCGAAATTCGGTAGAAAATTTTTATAATTTGCAGACGTTGCTCGTTCGTGTACTTTACCATGATAAAAATGTTGAGTTTACTGAATAAATTGACAGTGACAGTTTGATGATTAGTGAAGGAGTGCGTTCACAAATTAAATTCAAAGTTTTCAAGTCCCTATTGGAAGACGCTTTATATAAAAGAAGATACTTAATAGACTACACAAAACATTAAACATTTAAAAGAAAATTTAATAAAAAGTGCAAGTGCAAGAACAAAGTGAACAAAGTGCAAGTGCAAGTGTGCCATATATATATATAGATATATATATAAAACGTAAACTTACATAGATTTACTCCCTCGCGGTCAGTGTCTTGCCCCTTGTGTTGCTCCTTTTAAAGACTTAAAGGCTCTTTCGGTGGTTGCGCACAAATCGGAAATCCGCGCCGTGTAAAAATTAATTTTCAACTTTAACCTCAACTGTCACCAGCTGGGCAAAGCTGACCAAAGGTCATAAGATGCTGTATTAAAATATTTAATTAAGTATTTTAATAAACACTATATCTAATAATAATTTAATAAAATATTGTACTTGGTACATACAAACATTGCCTTATAATTAAAATGTCGAAATTGTCCACGGGTGCAGATCAAAAAGGTGTTCTGGAGCAGATTCTTCGTGACCACTCCAACTTCAAAAAGACTGGAGCATCACGTCGTACGGCCAGTTACCTTTCGGGTCGTCTTCTTGTTCTAGAAGGGAACTTCAAGAATGCGCTTGGTCTTCAAACGAAGATTCGACGAGGAAAAATTGAAGAAGGTCTGGAAGAAGAAGATTTTGATGAAATTTTTGATCTGCTTCAAGAAACATATTTCACTTACCGAGGTGAATTGGTCGATGCTATCGACAATGCCAAGTCAGCATCTAAAGAGAAGATTGTGGAAGGTGAATCCACAGGTGCTTCTTGTAATGAGTTTTCATTACCCCAAATTCAAATACCAAATTTTGAGGGTTCGTACACGAAATGGCGGGCTTTCTATGATGTATTTTTATCTTTAGTCCACACAAATAAGAAGATGGGTGAAATTCAAAAGCTAGACTATTTAAAATCTTATCTTGTCGGTGAAGCTGCTCGTTTGTTGCAGCATTTAGGGTTGTATTCTGACAATTATGACAAAGCATGGGAATTGCTTGTCGCCAGATACGACCACAAGCGGTAAACGCTCATTTCCAACTTTTTTTTTGAGCAGCAGTTCACAAAGGAGACTGCAGGCAACATCAAGTCTCCACGTCCCAGGAATGTTTCCATGCTCTGGAAAATTTAGAATTGCCGGTTAGTTCGTGGGATGACATATTAATATATGTATATATGTATATATTAGTACAAAAATTACCTGTTTTTACTCAGCGTTTGTGGAAGGAGAAGTTAGGTAGTTCGAAGGAGTTGCCAACACTCACACAATATACAGAGTTCCTGGAAACACGTTTTCGAACCTTGCAAGCAGTTGCTGGAACCATAAAGGTCAGCGGTTCTTCTGCACACAAGGCTGTTGCGGTCGAGAAGAAAATGGTGTTGCACGTCGGGAAGAAGCAATTTGCATGCCAGGTATGTGGTAGAGGTCAGCACTCCTTTCGAACTTGTTAGAAGTATATTGCCATGGAGATCTGTGAACGATCTAAGTCAGTGGACAGAATCGGGGTTTTCCGGAACTGTCTAGCATACAGTCACAGGACTAGCCATTTTCAAAGCAGTGTGCACTGCTATTACTGTAAGCAGGCACACCATTCTCTGCTGCATGTTGATAACATCAGCTCTAAACCTACAACGGATGATAAAAATACAACTACAACTACACAGACATTTCATATAACATCAACATTTAACCCACCTAAAGTACGAGTAGTCTTTTCTGAAGTACATCAGCCAAGTATTCTTCTGGCAACAGCAGTTGCTCGAGTCAGGTCGTCAAGTGGTAACTATTATCATCTTAGGGCGTTAGTCGATCCTGGATCAGAAGCAACGTTCATTACTGAATCCGCTGTCCAGTTATTAGTTCATTGAGGTATCTGGATTGGGAGGGGTGAGCAGTGGTTCATGTCAGCGATATGTAAATCTAACCTTTGGCTCGCTAGTAACGCCGTTTGAGATGAACACCCGAGCATACGTTTTGAAGTCCCTGGCCGGTCTTTTGTCTTCCAAGCCCTTAGGTCTGCAAAACTGGGAACATAGGGTTTAAAGTTAGCTGATCCACAATTCGACAAACCTGCGACTGTTGATCTTCTCCTGGGAAGAGATGTTTATTGCGAAATCATTCGATCAGCGATTATCCGTAGCAGAGATGAAAGGTCTCCAATCGCACAAGAATCCGAGCTAGGTTGGCTTCTACTTGGGAAGGTCATTTTGCGAATTCAGGAACCCATTCACAGTTTTCAATAGGTTTGTGACATCGACACTCAATTGCGAAGGTTCTCTGAATTAGAAGAATCGCATTTCAACTTCAAGGAAACGGACGAAGACAGGGCTTATGAACAGCACTATCGCACGATAACAAAAGGATTGGATGATGGACGATATGAGTTATCGTTGCCATTTAAAGACGGATGTAAACCTGGGTTTGGTGCCTCGAGGTTAGGTGCCTTACGTAGGTTTCATCAACTGGAAGGAAGATTCTAGGAAAACCCCACACAGCACAATGAGCATTCCAAGTGTTTACAGGAATGCAAGGAGCTTTGTCATATGACAGAGGTTGACAAAAAGTATACCATACTGTATACACCACACCATTTCTTTACTCCTCACCATGCAGTATTCGATAAGTCAACCAGAGCTACGAAGCTTCGTCGCAGTCCTGCGTACTTCAAACGTTTTGTACGAAACTGCCGGGCACAAGCTGGGAAAAGAGACAGACAATCGGCAAAGGAATATCTGAAGTTCCTCAAGGAGACACTGCCGTGAAGAAGGTAAGTTACCTAGAACAATGGATCTGCCAATTGATGACCAACTACTTTTTCCGCAATCGGAGCAAAGAATATATGTCCACGATTATACAGCGCCCGAAGTGGACAAGACGGAAGCCGTAATCAATACGTGGAGGCTTAGTTATCTTCAAGGATGAGAAAATACTGCCATTGCAATGGCGATTCGGACGAATTATCGGCGTACATCCCGGAAAAGATGGACTTGCTCGAGTGGTTACGAAACAAACCAAAACCGGAGAACTTAAAAGGTCTCTCGGAAAAATCTGCTACTTGCCATCAAATATCGCAAGCGAAAAGGAGACATTTGAACAACACAATACAACATTTGATCGACACAGCACAACATTTATAAGACACACACTTTAAATAAATTCACAACAAAAATCAAAGACATTTCTTTTCTTTTAAAAGCAATATATTGCATTAAATTAATACAAATAATTACAAACTTACTTATCCTAGATTTCCCTACACAACACAACACACATACATACAGTCCATTCTATATCACTCAAAATCATTCATTCCGGACAACGCTGCGGAGTTCCGAAATTCCAAAATGTCGACGGGAATTGGAGATTCAGAACCCCGACGTAATTTGAAGCTTCTCACTGAACACTCAATGTTGTCCACTCAAAACACAACGCAACACTTTACAGGTATCAATTAAAAAAAAAAATAAATAAAAATCAATTTTAATATTTAACAACACTTAAATATAACAATAAATGGTTTTTAAATTAATTTATAAATTATATGTTATCTTAAAGAAAATAAATAATAACCATAAATATGTAAATGTAAATAAACCTATCGCAGATGAATTGCAACAACAATTCAATAGGAGGGCGGATTCATGGTGGTTTCTTAAAAATGTAAACACCACACACACTAAGGCAGCTAATTCGGCCATTATTAAAACACAAACCGTTCGCGAAAATTTTGTCGCATATCATCGCCACTGCACAACCAAAAAATGCGTACGCGGAGAACAGTTATCGTATCGAAATTATTTGGAAAATGACTTTAATGAACTTTTTAATTTTTTTTTCACTTTCCCATTTCTTTTTTTCTTTATTTTTTTGCACTTGACACGAATGTCACTTTCGCGAAACCGAAAACAATCGATGTACATCAATATGTACATATGCACGTATATACGATTACACAGCGTCGGTGTACACAATTCAAAACGAAATCGAATTTCGCGTTGCCCTTTGTTGCCCGTTTGTTCTGTCGTCATCCTTGTCACCTACTCGTAGATGTAATGTTTCAATTTATTAATTTAAACGATCTTGTTTCATTTACATGTAGATAGTCAACACACTCGCACTCACACAACACGCAAAAGAAGTACAACATATTCCAACTGCAATTGGGTACAGTAAGGTACATGATTGAGGACACTTGCGGACGAAAATCGTCCACCGGGCGGGAGCAAGTTCGTGAACACAATATCAATGTATATTTAATATTTTATTTTGTGAGACTTTACTGAATTTGTAATAATTATTGTAACTGAGCTACAAATGAATTTGAATATAACTACTAATTCTAATGTAAACAAATAAACGTAACATAAGGTTATATTGTAAAAATGGAAGTAATTTCCGGAGACCAATAATCGTTCTCTTTGCTGTATTTGCCACGTAAAGACGTGTTTTATTTTTTACCTCATTTTTCAACCCATTTCTTTAAGCCCACACATAGTACAAAGTACTAGAAAAACCCTACACACCCCAACAGTGCCAGAAATATATGTTAATAGCTGATATACATAAGTGCTCTTATTGACGGAGGTAAATTGTTAAATTCAGAAACGCAGTGTTACGAAAGGTTAGAATAGATAATAGATGAGAGAATTTCCACCAAGATTATAATTGTCATGAATTCTAAAGTTTAGATTGTCAGATTTATAAAAAAAAAAAAAAGATTTTAATACTTGAAAGCAGTAGAGATGATGAGCGGGCACAATTTTTAATTTACGGAATAACGAAAAACTATGATGACTACGAGGTTTATGGCAGATTTTTCTCACAAGGTTTCCCTCAGGGTATCCCATATTAAATAGTGATTACCAAATTGGTGGAACAAACACTCATGAGAAAAAAGAGTTTTCTTAAAGTAAATCGAAAATACTGCCACAGTGTGATTAACAAAGGACATTTTAGAGTCAATAATTAACCCTAAGTTAAAAGCAGTTAGCACCATAATCAAGATTACTTGAAAATGTTGTCAAGGAGTTACAAGCGCAATGCAAAAGTTTAAATTTAGAACATTCTGGTGCATGATCAAATATATTAGCAGCAACAAAAATGAAGGTAGAAAAACTGAAAAATATAAGTTTGGTGTTTAAGCTTATAATCAAATTACGCTTAGCAAACCAGTATAGTGGTAAGATTAGATTCAAGTTTATATTTGCTATAAGATCTGCGAAGCTAACAGATCCATAAGCAAATCATATGTCGTCAGAAAAAGCTGTTAACTCTCCAATAAAATTCAGTTCAAATAATGAATTCATGTGGATTAGGAATTGGATCGGTCCTAAAACCGAACCCGGCGAGTGTCCAATTTTAGTCAATTTACTACCACTTCTGGTTGTTTTGGTTTTTGTCCTTTGAGATCTATTCTCCAAGCAGAACTTGAACAAATCAAATATAAAGACCGTTATACCTGCTGTAGGTGGTTGACCATATCGAAGGCTTTAGGTATGCCCACAAAACAGGACAGCAGATTTTTTTTCCTTGGGAATTTATTTGAGAACAGAAACCCTAGTAGAGTATTTTCAATAGATTTTCCTCTTTTAAATCCAAATTAAAAAAAACTACGTTTTGTTCAAAAACTTAAAAACTCTACTTTTAATAGCTTTCTCAAATATTTTTGACACTGAAGGAAGAAGTGAGATAGGCCGATAGTTTTGAACTAGGTTAAATTCACCTTCTTCAAATGGTGCACCCTTAAGTGCACCAAGAAAGCTTCCAGCAAGAGTGCTTTAATTAAAAATAACGTCAGCAACATACATACCATACATTCAGAACGTCAGAAAGCCGGCTACATACCATTCATTATTTTTTTAAATTTGGTTAAAAATCGTTTCCTAATCGTTTCCACTACTTCTGTGCGGGTGCGTATGGAATAGACATTGGAGCGCTGCTGGTAGGATGTTCTCCAACGAAGGTGAATGAGTAGGAAAATAAAAACGTGTTTTACGATGAGTTACCAGCTTGCTTTATTTCTCTTGAGGATCTTACCTCATTGAACGTTGGTTACAGAACACACGGATATTAAATAGTTAATAGGCAAACAACTGAACAGAATACAATTGAGTGTGGTGAATTTGGAAAATTTTAGGGCCACATCTTACTTTTCATGTTCTAAATTTAAATTTATAAATGAACGCAATAATGTAACAGACTATAAGTACATTTACTACTTCTAGTGTAAACGACTTCAATAGCGGTTATGGGCTCATAGAAAAAAACTATTTTTTTGGAAGTATTCATCAACTTTGGATGAAAGATTCAGATATATAAGCAAAGAGATTTCATATTTAGCAGAAATCATTTTTCCATTACAACGAAGCATAGTGGGATTTTTACTATTAACTATCCGTCATTTTCGTTTGATATTTCATTGAAAAGAAATAAATTGATTTTTTTAATAACTATCTTTATACAATCCAATTTAGTTCGTTTAGTTTAGAGCACAACCTTGTGCGCCTTTTCTTAGGATTTCTGTTCCAAGGATATTTAGAACATTTAACTCTGAGTTTGTTTCTACTATTCATTTTATTTACATAGTAATCCTGGGTTTGAGTATCTTGCAGTTCTTTTTTATGTTTAATTAAATAATTACATACAAAAGTGTGCTTCTTCAGTATAAACTTCTTTCCAAAACTCGGGGAGAAAAATGAGAAGTGGCTAGTCTGGCGAAATCAACTTTTCTCTTCAAGAACCATGGTCTAACATGTTCGTTTCTTTAACTTTTAGTCATGGGAACTAATAAACCTGACATTGAATGGTCCATGAGCTGTGTGAAATATTAGTTAAACGCATATGATCGAGACACTTCCAAGATACTATTCTACAATAGTTGGTTCATTAATAAAATAAATTAAACCATCCGAAGCTAAAAAGTCAGATAATTAGCAACAACATTGCTACTGTCAAGAATTTTGACATTGAAATCAATAACAAATAACAATAACAAATTTATTTTTGGGTTTTTCATTATCCAATAGGGAAGAAAATTCATTCAAAAATACCGAAATACCAACATTTTTCAATCTGTAGACTTTTAGGGGCTTTTAAAATTTATAAGACACCTGACAACATTTTCATCATTGCGCTGTAGCGGATTTATGTCTCCATTTAGTCATTGTTTACTGTGTCCTTGATTTTTTTTCTTGTTTCTTGTTAATTTTTGTTTTAATATCATTTTTCTTTTTAAACAAAATCCCATCACAAAGGTGTTTTGATCACGAATATCCATTCAGTTTACACGTTTCGTATTTAAAAGACAGTGACAAAAATAAAAGGTTATTTGTGGTAAATAAATATTTTATTTATTTTTTATTTGTTTGTAAAAATTTATTATTTCAGTTTTAATAAAATGCCTCACGGAAAAACGTTGACGACGTTGAAAAAAGACAGAATAATGCCGACTCAAACGAAAAGTTATATTTGAGCGACGTGTCAAAAAAGGTTTAAGCGAAGTCGCTGCGTATTACGCGACTTTTTAACAAATCAAGACTCCTATGGCAGCATAAAAAGATCTGGAAGAAACGGGAATCTCTTTGAGAGAAATGAAAGGAAAATTCTTAAAGCAGGGAGCAATTCCAGTAAAAGTTGCAATGCTCAAGCGTGCCTGTAAACTGGAAAAATGTCAAAAGCAATAGTTTGTATAATCTTACAGAGGAGCTCCTTCATTGTCAAGGCCACTATGAAATCTGCACCTCGGCTTCTTATATGAGAAAGCCAGGCTGGAATATGCCAATATTCGTATGGCCATGGATTAGAGCCCAACGAGCAGACTCTGTTATGACTTGGGGAACGCTTTCCTATGCGGAATGTTTAGATGCTTAGATCATCAAAAATGAAGAGTTCCGATTATAAAACTCTTTTTCTAGCCAGTATTTTACCATTTCTGGAACAAATTCGTTAAAGACGTTGTAGCATGATAATGCTCGAATCCACACAACTGTAGGAGTTAAATCGTACTAACCTTTATGAATGGGAAAAAATGAACCTTTATTTGATAAAAACTTTGATTCATTCAATTAATAGGGGTGGCCGTGGTGTAGTGGTAGTAGCAAACGCTTCTCACTCGGAGGGTCCAGGTTCGAATCCTGCCCATGGCAAGTCAGTTTTTCATTGTGTAATTGGAACTCAGACAGAAAAATTCTGCGTGTGAAGGCATAACACTGACACGTAGATTTGGCTGTTGTAGAGTTTCAAGCACAGAAAAAAGAAAAATACTGTGATATACCTCGAATCACTCTGAGTGAAGAAAAAACTCTCGTCCTATTCGGACTCCCACAACTGGAGAGCAAACATAGAAACCAAACACACCTGAGTTTCAAACCACTACAAAAACAATTTTCCTTTCTCCTCCTTCTACCTTTCCGCCCGTGACATAGCAACAGTAAAAGGGTATCTAACCCCTTAGGCGCGCGTAAATTATAAAAAAAAAAATAAAAAAAAAATAATTAAAGAATTTCGAATTCAATCACGGCCAACTGAGGTCAAATCGATCGATAAAAATCAGTGTTCTGGAAAAGTGCCCTCTTGAAGGCACGCGTTGTACATTTTTACAAATATTTCCTGTCGAGTTCGCACGACAGTCTTTAGCGCTCGGTTCGGTGTACCGTCAAGCTCCGGCGCCTTTCAATCCTGTACTTTATCGCATACTCTGAGAAGTTCTTGGCTTGTAATTGCTGAGATTGGCGCAGTATCGCTCTCATTTTGGTTGAAGAACATCCCATTTTAGTGCCGAAGGAAAAGAGTTTCCACTATTTTACAAAGTTGGTCGCAGAGGTTCCTAAAACATTGTCGCTTGCTGGACTTAATCGCTAGCTTCAACAGGGTTCGGACTTCTCGATATATTCCCCGTAGCTGTAGTGTGTTTCCACAATTCCGGGACCACTGGTAGGTTCTTCGCGTCCGATGACACGGCGATCTAAGTTCCGCGATCTCGTGATTTCACCGATAAATCGATGGTCCATGCTTTTTGTTCCCTGTTTTAGACATAGACGCATTACATTCATTAACTAGATGTCGCGATACGTACGTTACGAACTCAGTTGCGGTGCTTGCTTCTACTACTGCCTCGCCAGTAACATAGCTCAGTAGTTGCTCGTCTAAGGTGTTTGCTCTCCACCTGGATAATTGTAATATAGCCAGGTTACCGGTACCGGTCCTTAACACCGAACCGATATTATCTAGGATAGTCCTGTGATCGCTGTCCGTGTAGTGTCTACTGCTCATACTCACTTGAGTGTTAAGTTCTTTAAAAAAAAAAAAGAATGCCAATACAAATCTAGAGAAGAGAGAACCTTTAGAACGATGGCTCCTCTTCGATTCGTTATCCTGCTTCCCCATTCCGTAACCTAGGCATTCAAATTGCTTGAATTAAAGAGGGGTGTGGTCTCTGGCATTGGAGACTTGTCTATCGACCACCGCTTCCAAGCTATCTATTTTAAGACTGCGTGGAATGTAATAGCTACTCGTATATACATATGTTAGTTGTATGCATGGATTTCGTTGATTTTAGCGCGCGTTAAGTGATCGCTAGGCCAGTTTGAAGATTCTTGAATATATACCTTTCCGCAGGCCCAAATCACGGCTTTATTTATCACAAATTCAATTGTAACTCACGCACGGATTGTTGCAGTAAATATTGGGATGCTTCACAATGATTTAGGTTTAATTGCAAAATATGCATATTTATGCGGATGTAATTTCTATTACCTTATTGCATTCTGTATCTCATACTTCCCGCAATATGTCGTGTTTCTCCACCTTTCCTGGTACAAAGGAAACACTTAGGTTTCGATTGACAGTCTTTTAACTTTTAACAGTTTTCTCAAAATAGAAAGCACGTAGTCTCTGGAGCTTTTGCGCGCTCTTGCCAAGTGTCCGAATTCAAGACATCTAAAACACCTATTCGGCAAAAACCCAACCAAATCGCACCTTTCCGATTCTCAGCAGCTTGTTACTTCGTCTATGGGTTTGCACTCAAGCATGATCTCGTGGGTTACGGCTAACACATTAGCTTCTTCACCTAGCGCCTCCTTTATTCTTGTTTTGAATGCCGCAGTCGTAGCGTCGGCAGATTTCTTTAACGAAAGCAAGAGACCTCCGCTTGCTGTTTTTCGGATACGGTTTACGTTAGCTCCCACATCTTTAAGAATGGGATCCGTTTTCACTTTCCAAAGCTTGTCGGCATATGAAAGTTGACCAGCTTTCTTAATAACAATAGCGTCAAAACGAGGAACTTTCTTGGGTTTCGTACCCTGTCTTCGGGAGCTGGCCTCGACCCAACCTTCTGCTGAATTTTTGCATACCGCGCTTTGATTCACTTTGGGTTCCTGGTTTTGTTGTTTCTTAGCGATTCACGTCAGAGTGCTTTGATTGACCAAATCCGCTGAAGCTTTTGATATTTTCCGCTGGTACTAACTTTGACATACGCTTTCTCTTCGGGGTTGCAGCTTAGGACGATTGCTCTTCAAGTTTGCTGTTCATACCGTCGCCCTCTCTACTTCGTTTTGCCGATCTGTCACCTTCCCTATTCGATTCAATTGTTGGAAGCAGTTTGTGCGACATATGTTTTTTGCACTTGCTATCTTCCAGCTATCCGCCGTTTGGGAGGACGTCGTTCGACTTTCTTTGCGCACATTGTGACTGAGACTCAAGACTTGTTTTTCCAGTTCGGATACTCAGTCATTCAGACTTTTAACTTCTGTTTCAGCCTCTCTAAAAACCGTCTTTATGAGGCTGCCAATTTTTTTTTATTTCTACGTGCGCATTGTGCTTGTCTCTACAAAAATTAATAAGCGCATCGATTTTTAAGTCCAGTTGCGACATTTTTGTTCTCGTGGCCGGGTCACTTGGGTGGTGCGTGTCTGGAGTAGTAGCAGTTCTCGGGAGCGAGGTCGACACCGATTGAGAGCGTTTAATTAAATTATCAAATAGATCTTAGCTCTTCGCTACATTTCTTACACCGTTTGGGAGATATTGTTTCCGTAGTTTACCATACGGTATTTCATAGCAAATTCTCGAAGGCTTTCCGGTAGGAAAAACATGGACGAGCACGACCGAAATCTCCATTCAGTGTTAACTAAGCTGGTACAAAGTGGGATAAGGTTAAACCGTTGGAGTCACATCTGTCACATTCCTTGGACACAAAATTGACGAAAAGGAAATACACTCTTATCCATCTAAAATTCAGGCGATTAAAAATTTTCCAAATCCACAAAATGTAGGGGAATTTTCCTGGGATTGTTCGTTCCAAATTTGTCTTTATTTAAGCCATACACTAAACGGAGTTTAGTCAAAAAGAAGCTTTCAAGAAACTGAAGTTGGCACTCACCTCAGCACCAATTTTAGAGGCCTGCGATCCGACACACAAGACCATTGTGTCGTCAGATGCATCATTTTTTGGTCCTCGAGCAGTTGTTCCCCAAGTTCTTCGGATGCAATTATTAAACCTGTGGCTTACGCATCTCGTACTCGTACCTTGTAGTAAAGTGAAAAAAAGTACGCACAGATCGAGACGGAAGCTTTGGGTATTACGTGAGGCTGTATAAAATTTATGGATTGCCTCACAGAATTCAACAGTTCCGCATGAGAATGATGGCTTTCACGTTAAATGTAACCTACATACCGGGAAAGGATCTTCCAACTGGAAGCAGGAAAGGCAGGCGAAGGTGAAGTGTTAGAGACTTTGTCAACAGTATTATCGAGGAGCTACTAGCATCAGCGAATAAGTTAGCCACAATTAGAAGACCACAAATGGAAGGTGAACAATAGTGAAGGCTATTGAATTTTGTGGAAAAGGGTGACCTCACAAATCTAAATTGTCTCCGGAAATAAGGCAGTAGTACGAGTACAACGATCGTAATAGCCTTGCCATTAACGACCAACTGTTGATGAACGGCAAGCGCTTGATCATCCCGCCTCTTTTGCAAAAGCAGATAATGAAAGCTATGCACATAGGTCACCTAGGGATCGTTAAATGCAAAATCCGCATCGAATAGAAGAGTTTATTCGACGGTGCACTATTTGCGTTCAATTCGAGACGCCGAGGCATCAAATACTGATTGCATCACCAATGCCGGAACACGCTTGGCACACAGTAGCAGTGGATCTATCCACTTGTTTTGGTAGGACCTAGCTTGTTCTAAGCGATTATTTTTCTAGAATCCCGGAAGTATGTAGTCAGATTGGAAACCCAGACCTCACGTTGCGTCATTGAAAGGGTTAAGTAAATTTTTGCAAGATTTCCATTGTCAGAAGTGACAATGGCCCTCAATTTAGGACTTTAGATAAATTAACACATCGGAGTTTCGGCGGTTTGCTAATTCATGGGGATATAAGCATATAACATCAAGTCCTCGTATCCTCTAAATCGATTCCTTTGTTACGCATTGTACTTCTTTTTCCCATATATATGTAGTCTATTGTACCGTTTTGCCAGGGGGTCGGTTTGTACGTGCCAAGTATGGCACGGTACTGAGCAGCTTCTTTTACCTCTTCATTTCTTCTAAGTTTAGGGGGAGAATAACAGGAGTTGAGCTCCTTTAGAAGACTTTCCATGAATTCTTGCTTCACAAAGCCGAGAGCTAGCTATGGTCTGACATGGAAACCTCCGATAGTACTTTCCAAACGATAATCTCCTTAGCATACTTGTTGTCCAGCGTTGTCTTTCTTTCGTAATAAATGTTGACTGAATACCTGAGACGTATTGTAGGCCCTTTATCACAGAAGCGATAACTCATTCCACTAGATGGAGTACAAAAGATTCATTCCTTATCTGAGTACTCCTTCTAGACAGAACAAAAGAATTTACGACGCGACCTCATTCTATGGACTTTTTTCAAAACTGAAATCCTTTTTTGTGTAATCTCTGCAAGCTAAACAAACCATTACTTTTTCTCAGAACTGATTTTCATGTGAAATCAATAGAACGACGTACAAACTCGTCTAAAAATATTTAAAATTCACATTTTCACCCTCAAACCCCAGCCACTATAGGGTACAGAGAACCAAAGTAAAAACACACAACAGCCACGATGTTAACAAAATCAGATTCATGTTACTCGTATATCGTAAAACGTGATATTGAAGATCGTAAAGGAAGTTGGGTACGCCGACATACGTGAAACATCACTTAAATTCAATTTACTGGTACACACTTTTAAAGATTCGGTACGGGCAGAGAAAAGGAAGGAGTCTTTTTAAAGTAATTTCCTTTTGACAGCTATTGCAAAGAATGGGACCAAGGGAGGCATATACGCATACTTGATAAAATATCTAAGAAATACTTCGATGCCAAAAAGCACTTTCCCCCCTTAGGCTGAAAACATTTGTGCGTCTACTATTCGCCGACCCAAGGATTCCCTCTGATCCTTTGGCGAAGAGTTGTGCACGTATGTACATATGAATGCTGAAAGGATTTCACATATGTATAATCATATTGGAAATCACAACTACGGAGGACTGGTTATTACATCCATAATGATTGAATAAGTCTTTTTATGTACGTCCAACTGTTGTCCGGGCAAAGGACTTTGGGACTAGATAATCCTTTCCGGCGACAAAATTACGAGTAAATCAAAGAGAATATACTATACAACATTTCGAAGTCGGAATTGCTATCTTTGCAATTCCATACGCTCTATAAACAAAATAAAGTGACAGAATAAGTTATGGTAAGCGTTTGTGTATGTAATGCTGAGGGTGGTTGTGTCCTTTATAAAAAAGAAGCACAAGCTCAAATATCACTTTCACATGGAAAGGGAAACGTTTTAGAGATATGCGAAATAGAGTGATTACCTAATACGGATGTAAACGGATATTGCCAATATTAGGGGTTTTGTTAGGTTCTGGACTATTAACTGCTTAAATGGCGGACAGATTAAGAACTAAATTTGACTGCTAGAATCTAAGATACGTGCAATATCTAGGCCGTGAATAATAGTATTTCTACAGTTGTCGGTCCAAAACAAATTACGCATACAGTGACGGATATGTCGATGATCTTCCGTGAGTGGTATGACGACACTTAATTAAGTAATTACGACCCTGGCAAATGAAAAATCAAAAACAATGGTCAGGTATGCTCGTTAAATATTGGTACTCCTAAGAAACCACGTGGAGTCAAACAAGTAAGTAGCAGAGTTCCATAAGTTCCAGTCTTAACTGCAGAAGGTTGTGCAGTTTTCATAATTCGTATTAACACGAAAAATCGGTTGAGGCCGCACTACAACCCATCTCTCTCATGGACTATTCAATTCAATTTAATTAAATATTATAGTTGGTACATAGAGATTAACATCTTTTATAGTACTTATATACTTAGGTAGCCAATAAGTAAATTACAATTTTTAAAACTAGAATAAACGAAGGCTTTCCCTCACGTCGAGGAAGCTTTCAGTAACGAAGAGACTTCCTAGATCACCACTTCTCTTCAAGAACTAAATAGAAATGACTCTTTCTCTCCAATTTGATTCATTTTATTCTCAACAGTCGCTTTTCTACATGTAGAATGTCGCACAGAGTTATACCCAAATGATATGAATTTTCTTTTCTTTTTTAGGACCTAGTGTTTAACAGGCTTCTTATCATATTAAAGGACGTGGGACGTGGTGTGGCAGCATACCTGCCACAACGACAACGTCACTCCATGTGTGTCGATTTAACACCCACAGACATTCTCTAATAGAGTCCAATATATCTCAGACATACTCTTGTCGTAGATAATCAGGTGTGCCCTTATCGCCAATCTGTTAGAAACAGAGCTGGTCCTCTTCACAAAAAAGAAATAGGATACCATGTTTAGTCCCACCCATGCTACGAGCATGTGGTTATTGGGCATACACTGAGACCAATTCTCGATTATGGCATAGTCGCCTGGTGATCTACATATAAAGGGTGTTTTTTTTAGAGGTTTAGTTTTTAAACTGGCAACACAGATTGCCAATTTGACAGTTGAAAGTTGATATGTGGTTAGTACATTTTGCCATTTTACAATGAATAGATTAACGCTAGAATAACCTGTGCAAATGGTGCAAACTTATTTTGAAAATTATGGTTAGGTTCGCCAAACTTATCGTTCGTTACGTCCATTTTACGGTCGATATAATCGTCCATCTGAGCAAGTTATTCGAAACACGATGAATCGTTTTCGCACCACGTACACTCTCTAGTAGATAATACGCATCCCCAAAGATGACAAACAGTGCGAACAGAAGAAGTTATTGCCGTTGTGGAGCGCAGTGTTGATCCATCGTGCACAGCAATTGGAGCTATTCCCATCGACTTTGTGGAAGATTTTGCGGAAAGATCTTGGCTTAAAAGCGTATAAGATCCAGCTTGTGCAAGAGTTGAAACCGCATGACCATTATACGCGTCGTAGGTTCGGTGAACGGGCCGAAAACATGATTCAGCTCGATCCTCATTTTCAACGCAAAATTTAGTTCTCCGTTGAGGCCAATTTTTGGCCCATTTGGCCCAATGGATATTTAAACGAGCACAATTGCCGAATTTGGAGTGAACACAGCCCAGAAGCCTTTGTCGAGATGCCCTTACAACCATTAGATCTCATAATAATTTTACCGTGTCAATGAAGAGCGCTATAGAAACATGATGTCTGACTTCTATATTCCTCAGTTGAATACCATTGTTGTGGCAGAGCTTTGGTTTCAATAAGATGGCGCAACATGCCACACGACGCGCGATACCATCAATTTATTGTGGGAAACATTTGCTGAGCGTATAATTTCGCGTAATGGACCTGTGAACTGGCTTCCACGATCCTGTCATCTCACACCTTTAGAATACTTTCTTTGAGGGTATGTGAAGTCACTAGTTTATGTCGATAAACCAGAGACGTTGGTTGGTCAGCATTCGCCGTGTTATTGCTGAAATACGGCCCCAGTTACTCGATAAAGTTTTCGAAAATTGAGTTTTACGATTGCGCTTCATTCGAGCTAGAACATAAAATGGCATAAAATTGTCTATTGAATAAAGCTAATGTCATAGACATTAGCATTAGCTTCAAGTGTTTTATTTCATATTGAATTTGTGTACCCCTAAAAAAAAACACCTTTTACTTGCTGGACAAAACTTAGATTTGGAATGGGCTGCGTGCAAAAGTATCGTTCTGAAGAAATTTTCCAATGATGAGTCTCTCAACTCTGTTACATTTGTTTCCCATTTTCAATTTCAGCAGGCATTGGACAGATTTAAATGTGGAGCCTCCCTAATCATCCAAACTTAAACTTACTGAAATTGAGGTACACATAGACTCTGCCCTCCTGAATTCATAAAAGAGCGAATGGAGAAATCATTCTTTCTAGAAGATCTTCGATTCCGTACAAGTTCAATGGAGGAAAAGATGCAAGGATGGGCTGTACGAGATATACAGCGATTTTTACGAGCCGAGCTCGAGTCGACGTCCTGGTATATATCGTAATATTCATCATTGAATATCCTATCCGCTGTGACTGAGGATATTCCATCTTTATAGATGGAATCTTTTAACCGATGACGAGATTTGTAACGAACGGGACTGCTTTTCCCGAAACCTGTCGATGGGTAAATATCGAGTAAAAGGTGGGCCTGACTTTCACGCAGCGTAGAAGATAGGATCTGGTAAGCGATGATGAGGAAGTTCATGTCTTTATAATTTTGGGAAAAAGATGTTGAGATTCATTCAATCAAATCATATCCGGCTGTTTTAAAAAAACTTTTCCTGTAAGCTGCGAAGACCTACGGTCTTTTTGTGCTTAAACATGAACATCTACCCCAATTGTGAAAATGCGTTTGAGGTGAACGGTCGTGGTTTTTCTCTGCTCCTGTAAATCTGATTAAATTCTGGTTCTCTAGTCAATAAACTCGAAAGTATAAAGACTCATTTATTTTTTACTAGAATCACGTAGTTTTTTTTCATAAAATTTCACATCTTGGACTTAAATTTGAAAGAACTGAGCCAAAAATCCAATGCGCAGTGTGCAAGGTCTACTACCACCTAGCTTGTGTGAATTGATAGCAAAGTAATATTGTACTGTCTCATCTCCCAGTGTTGATAACATCATAAATATTCCCACTGGTGCTATCACACTCGATGTTATTTACAACAAAATCACCACTCTTTCGGACGAAATCTCCGCTCTCAAGCAAGTTAATTCGAATGCGCTGCTACTCGTTAACAACCTGAAAGAAGAAAACAATTCACTTTCGAATAAGGTAAACAAACTACAAAACACTGTAAATTCTTTGCTACAGAAACCTTTGTGTGTTGATGTCATCGGTGTTCCCAACGGAAACAATCAGAACGCGTTGGACTCAGGTGTCAAATTGCTGACGGATGGCTTAGGTGTAAACATTTCTCGTGATGGCATAAACTCGTGCTATGTCAAGAAGATTGTCAGAAATCCGACTATAACTCAACCTCTATTGTGCCCGGTACCGATGGTCCAGTAACAACCAAAGAAGAGTCTGCTGATTTCTGCAAGAAACGTGGCCTCCTTTTATCTTTAAGGCGGCCTATGGTGGTGGCGGTCGTGGAATGCATGTGGTTCGTAAGATGGAAAATGTTGAAGTATTATTCGAGCGTGCTAGCTCAGAAGCCAAGGCTGCTTTCGAAAATGGTGCAATGTTTATTGAAAAGTTTATTGAACGTCCACGCCATATTGAAGTGAAATTGCTTGGTGATTTGTATGAACGTGATTGTCCAGTTCAACGTCGTCATCTGAAGGTTGTTGAAATTGTTCCCGCTCCAAGGCTACCCTATGAAGTGCAAAACCGAATGACTGATACAGCTGTACGTTTGGCTAAGCATGTTGGCTACGAAAATGCTAGTACCGTCGAATTCGAGATTGCAAGTAGAGCATGCAGTAACAGAAGAAATCACCGGAATCGATTTAGTACAATCTCAAATCCGCGTTGCAGAAGGAATGACTCTTCCGGAACTTGGTTACACTCAAGAGAACATCAAGCCCCGTGGCTATGCCATCCAATGCCGTGTGACCACTGAAGATCCGGTCAACGATTTTTAACCAAGCACTGGTCGTTTAGAAGTCTTCCGTTCTGGCGAGGGTATGGGTATTCGTTTGGACTCTGCCTCAGCATTTGCTGGTGCCATCATCTGCCCATACTACGACTCTCTGCACGTTAGAGTTATTTCACACGCCGACGACTTACAGAGCTCTGCATCGATGATGAATCGTGCCCTTCGTGAATTTCGTATCCGTGGTGTCCAAACAAACATCCCTTTCTTGTTGAATGTGTTGGAGAATCAGAAATTCCTCCATGGCGTCCTGGATACCTACTTCATTGATGAACATCCCGAACTCTTTAAATTCCGTATTTCCCACAATCGTGCTCAGAAACTCCTCAACTACATTGGTGAAGTACTCGTTAATGGTCCACAAACCCCATTGGCCACAAAACTAAAGCCCGCCGATGTTGACCCACATGTACCATCTGTGCCACTAGACTTATCGCCAGAAGCACTCGAGAAAGAGGAACGCGGCGAGGGTAAAGTCACTGAACCACCAAAGGGACTTCGTGATATTCTAAAATCCGAGGGTCTTGAAGCCTTTGCAAACGAGGTCCGTTCACGTAAGAATCTCCTTCTTATGGACACCACTTTCCGAGATGCTCATCAGTCTCTTTTGGTAACCCGCGTTTGATCACATGATCTTCTAAAGATCTCTCCTTATGTTGCCCACAAATTCAATAAGCTGTACGCCTTGGAGAATTGGGGTGGTTCCACTTTTGATGTAACGTTACTTTTCCTTCACGAATACCCATGGAACATTTAGAAGGTATGCGTAAACAAATTCCAAACATTGCCTTCCAGATGTTGTTGAGGGGTGCAAATGCTGTTGGCTAGAAAAACTACCCAGACAATGTGATTTTCAAGTTCTGTGAACTTGCTGTTCAAACTGGCATGGATATCATCCGCGTGTTTAATTTATTGAATTACTTGCCAAATTTGATCTTGGCTATGGAAGTAGCCGGTAAAGCTGGTGGTGTTGTCGAAACAGCTATTTCTTACAGTGACGATGTCAGTGATCCAGCTAAGACTAAATATGACCTGAAATACTGCACAAATCTTGCCGATGAACTTGTGAAGGCTGGAACTCATGTTCTATCAATCAAGGATATGGCTGGCTTTCTTAAGCCTGCTGCAGCTAAATTGCTTATTACAGCCATCCGTGATCGTCATCCCGATATTCCAATTCACATTCACACCCACGACACCTCTGGAGCGGGTCTAGCATCTATGTTGGCTTGCGCTGAAGCTGGTGCCGATGTCGCTGATGTTGCTGTCGACTCAATGTCCGGAATTGATCTCCGTGATGTGTCAGAGTACTTCGCTTATTGGGAACAAACACGTACCCTTTACGCGCCATTCGAATGCACAACAACAATGAAGTCTGGCATGCTGATGTTTACTTGAATGAAATTCCCGGTGGTCAATACACCAATCTTCAATTCCAGGCCTACTCTCTAAGCTTGGGTGACTTCTTCGAGGATGTCAAAAAGACATACCGTGAGGCAAACATTTTATTGGGTGACATCATCAAGGTTACTCCTTCGTCTAAGGTTGTCGGTGATTTGGCTCAATTCATGGTCCAAAACAAACTTACAACTGATCAAGTGCTTGAAAAGGCTGAAGAACTCTCTTTCCCCAAGTTTGTGGTTGAATTCTTACAAGGAGACATTGGTATAGATATGCCACGCATTGAAGGACGCCCTGGCGAGCAACTTTCTCCACTCGACTTCACTGCACTTAAGGCCGAATTAAAAGAATCTCACCCACAAATCAGCGATCGCGAAGTTATATCAGCTGCTCTCTATCCTCTAGTCACATCCGATTACCTTAACTTCAGAGAAGACTATGGATCTGTTGACAAACTGAATACCCGTGTATTCTATATATGTAAACTTTGAGCTTCAAGACTTTGGCCATGGCTGAAGATCTTACACCAAATGGTGAACGTGAAGTGTTCTTTGAATTGAACGGTCAATTGAGGTCAGTTTATATCCGTAACAAGGAAGCTGTTAAGAAACTCCATATCCATCCAAAGGCAGTTAAGGGCAACAAGAATGAAGTCGGCGCTCCAATGCTCGGCACAGTTATCGACATTCGTGTCAAGGAAGGAGATCATGTAGAAAAGGGACAACCTGTTGTTGTGCTCTCTGCCATGAAAATGAAAATGGTCGTCCAAGCGCCAAAGCCTGGTGTAGTTAAGAGGCTGAAAATTACCAACGGCATGAAAATCGAAGGCGAGGACCTGCTCCTCATCATAGAGTAAACCTCTGGACCGTGTCACAGCAGTAAAACTTCTCTGTAGCTCAATTAGATTGGGGCTTAGAGAAACCGAAATGTGTCTGTTCGTACTTCTGTAGCGTTAACTATTTCATAAGTAAGAAACTATCTGCTTTTTTGATAAATCTATCTTTAGCATAAATTTATACAAAATAGCAAAATGAAGATATTTTTTTAGAAAGCAAACAAATTTTTGTATAAAAGAAGAAAAAAAGCATAAAAAAGGGACATCCAGGGCATAGCGTACGTCTGTAACATATATACAATATATATTTTTTTTTTATTTAGTTTGGTTTAAATTAATTGTAACTTGAAACTTAATAACGGCGTAACAAACAAAAACCAATAAACGTCTGCAAAAGTCATCTAAATGCGCACAAAAACTGCCACAAAGATAGCGTTTGCCAACCGGAGATCTACGAAATTTCTTAACTATTCCTCCAAACATAACTGAGAATGACATTTAAATTAAGACTAACACCTAAAGTATATATAGGGTTTTCCAATAAGGACTTGACAACTTTTTTTTTTTTAAATAAAACGCAAACCATTTGAGATATTTCAAAAACTTTATTATCGGCTTGAAGTACAATCGAAACATTTATGAATGGAACTCGACTTCGTTCATATGGCCACCGCGGGCACGTTTCCAGCGGTCGATTCGTTGGACCCAATTTTCAACGACTCGGCCACACATTTCGGCCGAAAAGGCCGCTCTTCCAACGTCGTCTACGTGTTGGCATAAACCAATGACTTAACGTAGCCCCACAGAAAATAGTCAAGCGGTGTTAAATCGCACAAACGAGGCGTCCAATCGACTGGCCCATTTCTTGAGATAACACGCTCACCATACTTACTCTTCATTAAATCGATTGTAGCGTGTGCTGTGTGGCATCATCCTGTTGAAACCACATGTCGTCCATGTCCATATCTTCCAATTCGGGCCAAAAATAATAGGTGATCATGGCGCGATAACGCTGACCATTCACAGTAACGTGACGATCGTTATCGTCGACGAAAAAATATGACCCAATAACGCCGCCGGCATGCAAATCGCACCCAACAGTTATTTTTTGTGGGTGAAGTGATGATTACCAATGACGCATATTTTGCTTATTGATAAACCCATTGAGCCAAAAATTAGCTTCGTCACTGAAGATGATTTTGCGCTGAAATTCATCATCTTGGCGCATCTTCTCCAGAACCCAATCGGAGAGCATACGTCGCTTCAAATGGTCCATCGGCTTCAATTCTTGAGTCAGCTTGATCTTGTATGGGTGTAAACCAAGATTCTTATGCAAAATACGCCATAATGTGGTCTGAGCGATGCCCAATTCTTGAGAACGCCGTGGAATTGACTGATTTGGATCGTTTGCTACGGACGCCTGAACGGTAGCGATATTTTCGACACTTCGACCAACCCGTTGTCTCACTGACACGGCAACATCGCACAACGAATATGTAGACTCAAATTTTTACACTAAACTTGTTATTGCCTGTCTACTAGGCGAAAATTACGACCGAAAATTGGAGTTAAGGGTCTTAAAGTTGCAGTTACCGACTCCGAATTTCGGTAGAAAATTTTTATAATTTGCAGACGTTGCTCGTTCGTGTACTTTACCATGATGAAAATGTTGAGTTTACTGAATAAATTAACAGTGACATTTTGATGATTAGTGAAAGAGTGCATTCACAAATTAAATTCAAAGTTGTCAAGTTCCTATTGGAATACCCTTTATTTTCTTTTTAATTTTTATTATTTTTTTCGTTTTCAATTGGGTCCATTTTAGTAATAAAGACAGTTTAGATAAATTTAAAAATGTTCGTTCTTTAAAAGAGTCCAACTAAAGTTGTAAAATTTTATTAATTTTGTATTGCCAAGAAATTGTGCTTTGTATAGGGTACGTTTTAGTTTTTTTTTTTAAGTTTAACCGAAAAAATTGAAGACGTTGGGACAGAAGCAGACTGTTATCAGTAAAAGAAATAAATATTAAGTTAAAAGCTAGCCTTATCGTGGAAAATTTTGTGGATAAACACATTTTTATAAATGTGAGTATTACCAATTTTAATAGAGCGTTGTTTCATAGAGCTAAAAAAATCAAAATGGAGAGAAAGTTTTCTTATTTGCGGATTAGTAGAAGAGTCATTTTGATGAAAAAAGAAGAAAAGGATAAGATACAAACAATTTTTTGTTTTGAAATTTATCCTTATTCATTTCTTTACTATAAATACAAATACAAATAATAACGTACTCCATGATTCCCAGAGCTGTATTCCAAATGTCAATCCATTTTGTAAATTTGAAGATAAGATGAGATTCTCTGAGATTTGGATATTTGAATTGAACATGAACTAGAACTTTATAATATACCGGGCTTTAATCTTCGTGCTAAATGCAATGATACATATGCAGCAGGAGGTGTTTTTGTTGGGAAAATAATACAACTCGTTTGTGTTTTTTTCAGTTTTATTATCTGAAATATTCAAATGTTAACCATTTGTACATTTTTAAAATTGCTTAACCTCTACTTACTGTGTCGTTCCCTTTCGGCAGTTAATTCAAAGGTCTAGAGCAGGGACGGCACAGCAGGCAGAGTTGTTATATTCGTTAAGTTGAAAATAAGTAATCTATTTTACATTTCATGTTTATTCAAAATTTATTTGTGACATCCCTCCGCCCGTGAATCTATACACCAATATCTAGCTTCGCAAGTTTAGAAGCTGTTCTTTTTAGAAATCCTGATGATGTTTTGACTACTGCTGAGCGCACCTACGGAAATACCTCCGATATCCTTCCCCGCTTCCATTCTCCCCTATTCTTATTCTCGTCACATATAGGAGCGATATCTCCCACTTTTAATGGCATCACTTGTTTGTGCCATTTTGTGCGACGTGTTAATGTAGGCAGGTACTCTAGAACCCATCTTTTCCAGAATGTTTATTTTAGTTGTTGTAGTATATGCCACTGTTTGCGTAAACACACGGCCTCACTTACTGGTGGTATTTGCACATAACACAAAAAACATTCTCTAGTTTGTTTCTTTTCTTTCATAAATCACTCTTTCATCTTTTTATTTTATTTTTTAATTACTTTTTTTAACAATTCTTTAGCGATATTAGATTAGAATGTA
This sequence comes from Volucella bombylans, assembly GCA_949129095.1. Lineage (NCBI taxonomy): Eukaryota > Metazoa > Arthropoda > Insecta > Diptera > Syrphidae > Volucella > Volucella bombylans. Next base: position 146,719,359 of record OX422140.1, on the reverse strand, counting down.
TCTCGATATTATTCAATACTAAAACAAAAATGAATTCTGATAAGTTCGGAGGAGGCTAAGGCTATTATTGTCCACTTTAAACGATTGGTTCCGCTTGATAGCGGAAAGATAGGCATTAAAGCCAAAGAAAGGGTCTTTTTATAGTTTTAGTACCGACTGTGACTATATTATTTTATACCTCTACTACTTGTTTGTGTTACAAATTTGTTATCTTTACACGATCCTAGGCTAATCTAAGCTCCAAAATATCAGTTGGCTCATTTCTCATAAACACTGGTATCCATTCATCCAATCGGACATGACTTCCCGTACTTACAGGCGTAAATGTTAAGCAACAAAAAAATAGTAAAAGCTCAGAACGAACTATTTTCGAGTTATTCTCATCCATTGAGATAAACATGTAGGCAAAGCTTTTTTCTCTACGTGAAGATGAAAAAGTGGGAGGCTCAACAGAACCAATAATGCTGCGGTGGGTGCTGTTTTCATTGCTCCCGTATCACGAGCTGTTAAAGATAGAGGTAGCTTGTTAAAGAGCATAGTGGGTCTCAAGTGGTAGTAGACTAGCTCCCAAATCGGAAGGTTCGGTGTTCGAATCCCAACCGCACCTGAAAGACATTAATTTTTTCAGTTAACAAAAATCAAGTAAGATAAGTAGCTGATTACAAATCAACAATAAGCAAACTTCCACTAAGAATTTAGTCTCCCCACTAAACATCATTCTTTCTCTCTCTATCCCATTTTGCAAAAGAACTTAACACATACTGAGGCATTATCAGTGTATTCATACCCACTTGAGTATTAAGTTCTTATGAAAAAAGAAAAAAATACACTAACTCAATTTTAATAGAAGAAGTATGCCTGATAAATGGAAACCAAGCGTTATTTGCCTGATGAACAAGAAAAAAAATATATAGAGACGAGCTAGAGAGAGCCGTGTTTAATTTTGGTATTCTTACCGAATTTGCTCAATTGTATGGGATGACGATAGAGATCGTATTTTGCTTCATCAAGTTTAGTAAAGTATCTTCGATATCAAAAAGGCTGAAGGCAAGGTGACGCCTTGTCATGCGATTTCTTCAACATAGCTATTGAACAAAATGTGCAAAACTCCTATGTCAACATAAGAGACACAACTTTTTAAAAGTCAAAGAGCTGACGTTTTAGAAACAAGGTCAGTTCACCGATATGACTTTGAGGCGCTTCCAGGCTGTCTGCCAAGCATCCACATTTTCAATTGCTCCTTTTTGGGCTAAAAGGGTAATGTAATTGAAAGGCAAACCCCTTTTTTGTCGTTATACCTTCAGTGATGACCTCTATAGGTTGTAAAACGAAACCCTATTCAGAAGAACTTGAAGCATTCTGACAAGGATAATCTTTGAACTAACGCCAAAATGACCGCACGGGGAAAAACTTGTCTCAGATAGAGCTACCACACCCAACTTGGCGCCCATAACTGGAGGTAAGTAGCTTATGATCGATCCAGATGTTGGTTGAAACCCAGTTCTATTCCGAACTGCAACGCCACCTTTAGCAAAATATAAAATACATCAATACGATGAACAAATGAGGACAATGACCTCCCATGACCGTATAGAGAAAGACACATATATGTATAGAATAGAAAACACAAATCTGCATAATCATGTAAAAGAAAAAAGTATTTTGCATTTGCTTTTCTTGTAGCATACATGTACATTCGTACGTACGAGTATACATACGTTTCCAATTTCTCACCATCATATTTTTATTTTTCCAATCCGATACATTCTGTCTTATTACTCGTAATACTGTGCCTTTACCATACATTCTGCAGTTTTATCTTTAAATGCAACTGAGAGATTTGAGTTATACGAGTATTTTCACTATGTTCTATCCTACCGTTTTTTTTTTTTTTAATTTACGCGCGCCTAAGGGGTTGATACCCTTTTACTGTTGCCTGGGTGCGGGCGGAGAGGTAGAAGGAGGAGAAAGGAAAATTGGGTTTTTGTAGTGGTGTTGTATTTGATTTTGATATTCGCTCTCCGGGGGTGGGAGCCCGAATAGGACGGAGAGTTTTTTCTTCACTCAGAGTGATTCGAAGATTATAATACACACTATTTTTTCGTGCTGAAAACTCTACAACAGCCAAATCTACGTGTCAGTGTTATGCCTTCACACGCAGAATTTTTTGTCTGAGTTCCAATTACACAAATGAGAAACTTGAAAAACTTGTCAATGGTTAGGATTCGAACCTTGACCCTCCGAGTGAGAAGCGATTGCTAGTACCACTACACCACGGCCACCCCAAATAAAAAATAGGATCTTTATGGGAATCTATTCCATTTTAAGTGTTACAATACTTTATCCTGCCATTAACTCTGTCGATTACTTCTTGCCTTTTTCTGATCCCTCTGACATAAATTATTATTATTTTCTTTTTCATTAAAGGGCCATCATTTTGGAAAGGCTATTCTTAAAAGCTTTTCGTATGGAATACGATATTAACTACCATAAATAAGCTTATTCCCTAGCGTACGATTGTAGCTCTGGATTTGATAAGTGCTTAAAAATGTTCCTCATAAAAGAAAAAAGACTATCGGTGTTCAAATATGTCTACGGTTTTCAGGACAAAACAGGATGTCTGAGCATTACAGTCACATATGTATTATATTAGAAAGTTGTTTACGAGTATATCCATACAACGGTACCTATTATGGCAACTACCTAATCCGCGTTTTGTGGAGCATTCGCAGCGGTCAGAGAAAAGCTGCGTGGTTTAAGATTGTCGGTGTTTAAGTAGTTATTAGGAAAAGCTTTTTAAATATAGATCGGCTTAGTAGACGATGCGTGAAAGCGCAAACAAAACATCATTCACTTGCTCATGGGAAATAAGTTTAATATCACTAAGGGGTTGATTCTGGAAATGGAATACTTTATTTTTGATAAGATAGACACACATAGGGCTCTGAAGATACCTTAAAAATGTCCTCTAGCAGGCTAAAAACTATCATCCCGGTAAAAGATATTACTTCTGCAATTAAGTCGTTATATGTTTGTATAAGGTCTGTCTCTATACCTTATCCAACAAAACATGTCAGTACAGGGCTTATGGGAGAGCTTTTTTTCTAACAGTGGTGCCTGTAGGTGGACTCAATGGCACATTACCACTGAAACACAAAGGAAGCCACTGAACTTTGTGTACAATTGTTGTTGTAATTATTTTCAGATCTAACCAAAGCCACCCTATGATAGCAGTGGGCAGAATGATCATAAAATCACCATTCGCCATTACTGCTGGCTGTGCATTGAAAATAATCTCATCAAAGCAGTGTTACCATTCTCAAATGTTAGCACATCTTTACTGATTTTTCAGTGTTATTGTTACAGATTTGAAGCTTTTGAGAACACAAAAATGAATTTGTGTGTAATAATATATGTGGTGGTGTTGTCATTTGCGTTTTTTTCTCCTCTTTTTGAGAAATCGTTAAAATGTAATCAAACCATTTTTTTCGACTTTGTATTTTAAATATTATTCGCGCGCTATTTTAATGCATTGCAATAAAGCAGTGCAATAAGTGATCATATTATTGTTGGACTATGTGGATTTTAGTGATATTGTGTTAAATAATAGTGGTTCAAATTACTGTATTGTGTCGGTGTTAATGTTGTGTTTAAGAAAAAAGGATTATTGTCGCGGTGTTTTGAAACTAGAATTCATTGACTCTGCAATTAGTGATCATATTTAATAGCGTAAGTATTAGTAGTGATATTGTGTCAAATTAATAGTGATTAATTAGTTTTAAGCAACTGTGTCGATGGCTAAATAGAAAAATGGCTACAAAATCTTCAAAGGAATTAAGTGCAGAAAAGAAACAACAAATTGTTAATGCAACTAACAAATTTTATGGCCTTCTTAAAAATAAAACGGAATCCGTGAGAAAAGCAGCTGATGTCTTTTCTGTTACGGAACGAACCGTCTATAGGCTTTTAAAGGAAAATAAAATTAAAGGCCACAATTCGCCTTCAAAGAAGAAAAATAATTCTGGTCGCAAAAGCAGGGTCGATGATTTTGACAAATGTGCTGTTAGGCGCATAGCCCATCAGTTTGTAATGCCCAACAAAATGCAAGTATTACAAAAATAAGCAGATTAACTTTACATACAATCTTAAAAGAAGATCTTAAATTTAAATTCGTCAGATGTGGGATATGGACGTTTTCGCCGAGGAAGCAGTCGAAAGATTAGAAATAAATATAAATGCCAATAGTAGCAGCACTAACTTTTCATCAGACTAATAGATTTTAATATTATAAATTAATGAAGTCAGTTTAACTTTAAATTAATGAAATTTTATATTTTTACATTATACTTTACTAAATTTATTATGAATTATATTTTTGTTTACTATATTTATCATGAATAAATGAAAATACATATATTTTTTAGTTCTTTTTTCTGTTTCCGGAAATTTTTTCTTTTTTAAACAAACTAAAAAGGGATTAGGCCTACTGGGGATACCCTTAAAAAAACGCGCCACCGCTTGGTGGTGAGGAAAATAATAAATGAAATTTATATCGTTCAGCAATATTTTTATTTGTCTATTTTAAATGGGGATATGGTAACCCTAAGTGAAATGCTCTTTCTCTTTGTGGTGATTCATCATATACACCATGGCAACCCTGTGAAAGCTTTAAAGAGGGACACATTTATGCATGTTATTGCAACCAGACTAAGAGGCAAATGTCCTAACTTCCCTGTTCTGTCATTTATTCTTGGATAAACTATAGTTATTGAGGTTTCCCGCAAATTTAGTGAAATGCTTGGCAATTGCTATATTTAAGTGATTGTCATGTGGTAAGTCCCTTTTAAGTCTGATCATAAGGGGGCGGATATAGTTATGGTGGAGTTTTTGGGGTCAAACCCACACTGACTACGCCTACGAGTAAAATTGTTTGTACAAGACCTCTAAATAAACCTTAAAGATCTGCAGTTGTTATACGCCGTCAATTGGAAGTCATGGAGTGGCAAGAAATTAATTCTGCATTCATATACTGCATTTGCTAATCCAACACGATTCTTATTAGAAGAATTAAAGTTTGTCAAAATAAACTCTGTCATTGTTAATTCATTACAATAGTTAGTTAACTAAGAATTTTATTTCATAAAATAATAAGTTGATAAATTATCATATATAATTATCAAGTCTACTTAGGTTTGGTAATTATTGACCATCTACCAGATTTAGGTTTTAAACATTTAAACATTTAGGCTCTCTATGTATATAAAATATGAGTTTTTTTTTTACTTAATATGTTATAAACTTTAAACTCCTGCGTAACGAAAACTAATTATATTAACATTTCCCTTTTAGAAACTTTTCTATATGGTAAATTTCCTATATAAATATTAACGCCTTCATAGTATAGTTATAAAAACCATCTCACCCATATTTTACATTTAAAATTTTCAGCGTTCTCTTCTCATCAAAGTTGAATCAAAGTATCTCGGCGGTATTCTTTTGAAATAGGGCATGTCGCTATAAAATGGAAACCGTCCTCTATCGCACTGTTGTTACACAGATTGAAAAGAATTCGCAGCTCTCGATGACGCGGAATAAAATTAAGTGCGATCAGCTCTCTCTTTTTACCGACTTATTTTGTCGGTTGTCTCTCTCTTTTTACCGACTTATTTTGTCGGTTGTAGATATATTTCATCTTGTTGATCAGGGATACCCAAGGTGGACGATATCGACCCCTTGGGGTCCCCTCTAGTCTTTGAACGGAGATGAATAAGTTTCTCTACTGCTCTTAGCTTGGACTGTCGAATGTAAATGGCCTCAAACATATCTCTAAATGACGGCCACGAAATATTTCAGTATCACAGGGTGGTAACTTAATGCAATGGGCATTCATCATCTTCGATTGACTCACGACCACTTTTGAACCGCTCGTGCCACTGGTAAATGATCGTTTTCTTTATAGAATCGTTGCCGAAACACTTTTCCAACATTTCCAACGTTCGCGCAGCATTAAATCTGTTTTTTACACAAAATTTAATAAAAGTTTGTTGTTGCAAATTTCAATCCATTTCTAAAATTGTAAAAAATCGCCAACACACACAGATATAGAGGTACTCTTGGCTACGTAACTTTTGCAAATGTCAAGCTATGACGCTAATATTCAGAGAGAATATCAACAACAGATTTACCAACTTAACAAAAAAAAAACAGAACTGAAATCGGAACAATGGGAGCGCCACACGGTGGTTATTCCGGGGTTTTTTGATCTTTTGATCACTTTGTACATATTATATAATTTTGTTTTCTTTAGTGGATCAGACTCGTGGTACAGAACTTATCGTGATCGTCTGCATTCAAGCAGCGTAGAGCTACAATATGAAAAACGGATCTCATATATTGAAATGCTTCAAACTACCAGCTCTCTGTTGAGGGCCGAGAACGGCAGATGGACTTATGCACGTCCATAACAAGAACCTCGATAAAGAGAAGACTCTCAGTCTCATGTCCAAATCTTAGAACCGACTCACAGTTTGCTCCTATTACCAGAATTGCAAGTTAGTAGTTAGCATCTGGCATCCTTCAAGTCGGTTTGCACCAATGGTTTCATTGAGCGCAATCCGCCAGGCCTTTGTCCATTTATTTGCATAAACTATTACATTTGTTTGGTTGTCTCTTCTATCATTTTACCTACTGTTAGTATAACAGTGTCATTAGCAAATTAGCTAAAACGGTCCCCTCTATTTATGGTATATCACGGGTATATAGGAGATGTAGGAGAGAAGCGAGAACACCTCCTTGCGGTAAGCCGGGTAAATATTTTTTTAAATTATTAAGATTCGTTCCTTATCGAGATACGTTGTCAGTATATTATATATGCCTGCTGCAATTTGACTTTCCAGCCTTAATTCCATTGCTTGTCGAAGGCTTGCGACACATCAAGAAATAACGCCCATTAAAGTGACTCGCACTGGAATTCAGATCTTTGCTGTTTGAGGCAATGACACCGGAACTCTGGTTACTGCGGGAATATGAAGTTGACTTTCTCCGTGCTCAGGGCTAATTCCGGCCAGAAAATGAACGGGCTTCAGACCCGATTAAAATAAACTTTTTTAAATGCAGAATTCGCTGTGTTTTGCCTGGGTCTCAGGTTACTATGTAATAGCTTTAAGCCTGTTGGGGCTTGTATTGGCGTCTTATGAGCACAGCCATGAATGTCATGACTATACTCTTTCGAGAGGAACGATTTTTTTTCTTAATGGCGAACTAAGGCGTATATTCGTCAAACCATCAACATGAAAAGGGACATATAAGGAGTACAGTGGACTAGTGCTCTGTCTGAGTGTTCTGCTCCAGCCAAAATAGTAGCTTATTTAGTATCCGAACTACAAATTGAATCTCTGAATATCCATAATCCGTCTAAGCATACATCCAACTCCTATTGTATCTCGTGACACCGGCAAATGGGTATCAGTCGATGCCCATCCGGTCCAAAGATTGGCTTATTTGCAAGTCAACGTACATTAGTTCCTTTTCTTTTGGCTCTGTTATCACTATTTCACTGTTATCGTGTATGAACTTTTTCTGTCGATTCAAATACAAGGTGGGGCAAAAGTGATGTCATAATATGAATTGGTTGCCGTTTTGTTAGAAGTGAAACAAATTGGGCTCAGTTTTCACTAAAAGTTTATATAAAGGTGTACAATTGATGACGTTAAGTTGAGAAAATGATATCCGTCAAATGACCACCTCGGAATTTGAATTTTGAATTGTTGATCGCAAAGCGTCTAGCTTCAAATTTGTGATTTCTTTTTAAATGTTGGCTTTCAAAACTTGCAAGGTTTTTGGTTTTTGTGGCAAAAGCGAGATTTCAAAAAGCCCCAAAGAAGAAGTCTGGCGCCGGCCAGATCGCTCGTTGCCCGAGCTGTACGAACGGTTTCTCTTACATCTTACACTAAAACCAAAGCGCATTCTTAGTTTCATACATAGGATATCATGGTTTACACTATCAAACGCTTCCGAAAAATCGAGCAAGCACAGTATAGTTATATGACCTAGATCATAGTTCACCCTTATGTCATCCATTATTTTAATTAGAGCTGTTGAGCAACCTTGATTCGTTCGAAAACCCGATTGCAGCGGAGACAGCAATTCATGTTGAACAAAATAGTTAAATATCTGCCCTTCAATAATCTTTTCGAAAACCTCTGATTGCATAAGAGGATGCTAATATTGCTAAAGTGTGTGGAATTTAGTTTCTTCTTTACGGGAATGATCTTATATAACTTTCAACTGTCAGGAAGTTGATTAGGTCAGACAACTCAGAAATCATTTTTATAAATCGAAGTGGTACTCCGTCAACACCCACTGCATCGGATTTGAGAGATTAAATTCAAAGTCATTGTCTGGAAACAAATGCATTATTAAGGTCGTTCACATTTGCTATGCTCTCGAAGTCGTCATTTTTACTAACCGAATGGATCGAAGATTACTCCAAAGCTTTTTACAGGGTTGATGTATACCCAGTTTATTCAAAAAGTATCTTTCTTAGGCTCTACGTGTAATAAAAGACGTATTATTGCAAGCGTGACAGAAAGTTTCCCAATTCAAAGTTAAGGGATTTTGTTTCCATTTAGAATACTTATTTCTCCGAACCCTAATGGCATTTTTAAACTCAGATGTGAACCACGGGCAGTTCTTATTACGAATTGCTACAGTTTTCAGCGGAATATGCCTATTGTAGAGGTCCAAGTGTAACGATTTTAAAAAGTTTATTTATTTTATTATCCACGTCTGAGAAATAATAATAACTGCACCATGGGAGGAGGCTCGCATCTATTGGGTTGCAACACATGAAATGTGGTTTTCGGTCTCCGTCGGAAATAAGAAGTTCTTGAGTGAATATCTATACCAGAACGTTAAATTTTCTTTTTTTATAAAATAAAGTGGTATGTGTGCTTGACGTTTGAGAATATTAGGGTTTGTTACGTTAAGAATTACTTACCATGCTGTCGGCAGTTCAAATTCGAGCGCTATTCCTTTACGAATTTAAAATGGGATACAATGCATCATTAGCAATGAAAAACATTAATGTCACATTAGAGGATGTGGCGGTAAAGGAACGCATTATACGACGTTGGCTTGGAAAGTTCCGTTCGGGAACTTTCAGCCTCGAAAATGAACCACGTGGAAGCTGGAAACATTAGTTGACGACGATGTTTTAAGAGCAACGGTCGATGCGAACCCAACGAAATCGGTGCATGAGATTGCACAAAGCATGGGAGTATCCCCAATGAAAATAAGTCGACACCTTTCTCTCATAGGAAAGGTAAAGAAACTCGATAAGTGGGTACTCCATGAGCTGAACGAATCCCAAAAACTACAGCTCCTGGAAATCTGCGCCTCGCTTATATTAAGAAACCAAACTGAACCAAACTGATAATCGTAAAAGATCTGGGCAGTGGTTGTATGCATATGAAAAACCAAAACAAACCCCCAAGCCCGATCTTCAGCCAAAAGAGGTTATGGTGACAGTTTGGTGGACATCGAAAGGACAAATCCACTTTTCATTTCTTCAACCAGGATAAACGATAAACGCTGTCAAATATTGTGAAGAAATCGATATATAGCATGCCAAATTGGCTGAAAAGCAACCTGCGTTGGTCAGTAGGCACGGTTCGGTCCTTTTGTATGACAAAGCTAGACCCCATACCTCACAAGTAACGGTGCAAAAAGTGTTGCAGTTGGGATTGGAAATTCGTTCGCATCCACAGTACTCTCCTGATTTTTCCCCAATGGATTACCATCTTTTCCGCAATCTGGATTCATTTTGCCGGCAGAAGGTTTTCCGGAACCAAGCAGAGGTCATAAAGGCCTTTGAAGATTTTATTGCCTCGAAAAGTCAGCACTTCTACGAAAAAGGAATGTTTGACATTGTATCACGTTGGAAGAATGTCATACATGCCAATGGATCCTATTTTGATTGAATAAAAATTTACGGGAAAATAATATTGGCTTTTTACTATAAAATCGGACATTTCATCTAGTACAACCCAATATTTATAGGGAATTGTTGTCAGTTGATGCAAGGTCCCTACACTGGAATGATGAGCAAATAGAAGAGCCTGCCAAGTTGATGTCGTAAGTGCAGAAAATTAGGTCGTGGTCTGACACACCTTCAAGCGATATTTGATCCTGAAGTAAATGTTATACAAACTATTGGTTGTATTGTTTCCTGGTTCAATACTCATCTACGAGTAATTGGAAGCAAGCCTCAGCAAGACAAAAAAACATCAACTCCCGAGTCAACAAAAATATGTCGAAAGTACAATGTCTAATTTAGACAAATTTAAACTACGAGTATTTAGGTAGCATATTTAAAACCCATCTTGTGCTTTAGACAATATTCTATATGCTACCAGACAATGTCACATTATTGAAGGACATAATTAATGTTCGAGATCATAACTATTCGCGATTCCATCGGCAACACTGTTTGAGTCATTTATTTGGGTGCTTCATTTCAACCGCTTCACGGTTTCACTCAAACTTGTGAGCCAAAATATTATTGGCTATTTCTCTGTCATTCTTTATTGATACAGTTTTTGTCAGCCAGAATACAGTGGCAATAGTTTGAGTTAGTTCAATTTACAGTTGCTCATTGACATCATCACATTATTCACACTGTCTACAGTCCGAAAGTACAAAAGAAATTTGGCATTGAATTAAATTAATTTATAAAGTTAGTTTCACATTTTTTTCGTTTATAACCCCTAGTTTTGTACATTTTTTGGTGCCCCCTGTGAGAAGTTTGTTAATTTGCGAAAATAATTGTGGCATTTTATAAAGTTTGCATTGCGATCGAGAACACTCTACCGCATGGTTTGCTCTGGCGACAATTTCAATAATTCATATTGGCGAGTTTCACTGCTGATGCTGATTTTTTTGGTAATTTGATAGTAGATGTCAGATAAGGAGCCGGATATTTGAAGTCAACAATCGTAGGTGAGTCAGGGTGGGTTTCAGAAGCGACATCAAGTTCATATGGTGCACCTGAGCCTCCTATAAAGATGGCGGATCTTAACAAGCGTACGACTGCAGCTACCGTAATCAAATTGCTAAAGACGATTTCTTTGGCGACGAATTTGGCCTTCAACAAGAACTTGGAATATTGCAAATGCATTGTGGTTATTCATGATGCACTCATTGGTGCAGCTCAGCCCGCCGAAATCGAATCGCATTCCACGCACGATTTGGGATAGTTTTAAAACACATTATGATACTGAAATGGCTAAGCTACACCGCATGCTTTCTACTGCACAAGTGAAGCGGATTGTAGAACACTTTAAGGATGCAGCATCGCTTCGATCTGTACTTTCCACTACAGTTCCCAAATTTGATGGCACACTGCAAAATTTTCTCAAATTACGCGAAGCCGTTCAAGGTGATGCTGTGGCATTGTGTGCTAACGGCTATGACGAAGTCTGGAAGACACTAAAGACCCACTATGACAGCCCAAAACAATTGGCAGAGATTCATGTCTCACGATTTATTAGCCTCAATCAACAAACAAGTGAATCTACTTCATCATTGCTCTCCGTCGTTGATACGGTAAGGGAGTCATTCCGTTCGCTGACAGTAATGAAATTACCCGTTGACAAATGGGATGCATTGGGCGTTCCTATTATGACATCCAAGCTACCAACAGTGACGCAACAGGCTTGGGGCATGTGCCGAACCTCAAACAACATACCTAAGCTCGAGGATTTATTTACCTTTGTGGAAAGACGGGCTCACAACCACAACGAACAAAGTCTGAAGAAGAGTTTAACAAATGCAATTCCCATCCTTCGACTAGTAAATACAAATTTGGCTGTTGCTGCACCTGGCAATTGCGAATTCTGCAACCATAAATCTCATCGCATAAGTTGATGTCCTTGGTGTGCCACATTGTTGGCACCATCTACAAGATTTGCAATTGGCAGACCTTACATTCGGCACAACTGGACGAATCGATGGCTGATGTATGGGGTCAAATGGTTACAGCATGGTGCATGGGGATGACGGAGAGTCATTTGGCCAATTGACGAAACTTGGCTGGACACGCATTTCACTCAACGTGACACAATTTATTGGCCCCCTTTTACAAGAATTGCTGGTAAAAATAATTTTCCGATTCCGTCGCTTTAAGGTTGCTTTTTCCGCATATGTGGAAAAAATATTTCGCCAAGTACTTATCGACAAACGACACAGGCGATGGCAGCAAATTTTATGGCGAGAATCACCTATCGATCCATTGCGCACATATTAACCGTCACCTATGGCACCGCAAGCGGATGATTTTTGTATATTCGCGCAATGCAACAGTGTGCTCTGGACAATTGCATCAACCTACCAACCGAAAATCGGACAGCCAAGTCCCGAACAATTATATTGCGAGACTTCTACGTCGACGATTTCCTCAGCAGCGCTCCAACAGCTCGACCAACGGTTAAGTTAGCAAGAGATGTCGACTTTGTACTCAAACATGGACACTTTCATCTACGTAAGTGGTGATCGAATGATAAGGAGACTTTGGCACAGCTCACAAATACCCCGATTATGGATGTTAGTTAAGTCTGCCATAAAACATTTACTAACCCTCTCGTCGCACAATGGGCAGAATGCCCTTAATGTTTTCATTAAATCTACCAACAAAGCTAAGAAGTTAAAATTTGGCATTATTGCTCTTTGTGCCATTATAAATATATTGTCGAAGTTACTTACACTTTAAAAAAAACGTTTTTTTATACATATTACATTAAACGTGAGTTTTAAAAATAATACTAAATCAAATTTAATTGATTAAAAAGCCAAAGATTCTTAATAAACGACACATCAGACAGTATTTTTATGTATTTTTTTTAATAAATGAACATTTTTAAAATCAACAGGTAGAACGGTTTAAAAATCTTTATCACTCTCATTGATTTCAAATTCACAACAAGTTTGATTTGGTGATGGTACAGCAAATCGATAGCTCCTTGTGGTAGATATTGGATTTTTTTTCGGAATCTTTCGCATACCTGTTAACACCGGTTATAACAACAACAAAAAAAAATTAAATATGTCTGTATTCGTATTTGCTCGGCTATTTTTGCTGGAGTGATGCTCTTTATATTTTTTAAACTCCTTATTGCGGGCTTCCTGCGCTTCTTCACTCAGCTCTCCAATGGGTAATAAAACAGATGAAATTATCTGATTACAATGAATTAAGTACTTGTGGAATGTAGGTGGCATATACGAGTACATATTTGTATTTGTATTTGTATTTGTATTTGTATTTATTAAGCATCTCTGCGCATATTTAAATTTAAACAACTTATTGCATTGCGCAGTTAAAATTTTACACACTCATTTACAATAATTATCTTAATCCTAATAACAAAAAGAATAAATAGAATATGAAAGAAAATGAAAAAGAAATAGAAAATAGAAAAAGAAAGAGTAAAGATGAAAGATGAGGATAAATGAATATAGTTTTAAGTAATAGAAGCTAATTTTAATAGGCATATGTATCATTAATTGCGACTTGTGTAGTAATTTAATAGGTCTTTTTTGAAACGATTCTCTGTGTTCACTCTTTTGATGTTTGTTGGGAGACTGTTCCAGTGGCGCACAGCATGAACGAAAAATTGACGACTGCTATTTATAAATTTATACCTAGGAGGTATTAAATTAAGGGTTCTCTGAGAGTGCACAAACTTGATTTTTGTGAACAAGTAATTCGGTGTACCAGAGTAAATAATTCTATGCAGTGCAAGGACAGTTCGATATTTTAGAATTGTATTCAGTGAACACCCAGCTATTTGTTTAGTAAAGGTGGATATGTGATCATACCTTCTCAAATTAAATATATATCTAGCACAGCTGTTAAATGCGACATTTAGCTTTCTCAAGGACGAAGAATCTAAGCATGCGAAGATTTCGCATCCGTACAGTATAATGGGCAGGACGAACGACTTAATAAGTTTCATTTTAACTTTAACAGGCAGGTACCGGTTTGTAGGGCTCAATCCCCTTAGAACGCTATATATTTTTGAGACAACGGAATTTATGTGATCGGTCCAGTTAAGTTGATTGTTAAAATAAATTCCCAAATTTTTAATTTTAGTAACAGACTCAATGACATTATTATTAATAACAAGAGGCAAAATCACAGTCTCCTGATTGTTACTACCAATCAGCAGTGACTTAGTCTTTGAAGGATTAAGGCTAAGGCAGTTTTTTTGTGACCAAACAAATATGGAGTCGAGGTCTGCGTTAAGGTTTTCGACACTAGAAGACACTGCAGATGTGGGTATTTTTTTGTATAACTGCACATCATCCGCATAGATATGATAATCGCAGTAGAGTATCCTTTTATATAAATCATTTATGAACATCGTGAACAAAAGAGGGCCAAGGACAGATCCTTGAGGCACCCCAGATGATACCGGCAAGCTCGATGATATTCGATCACAATGAAATACAGCTTGGTTGCGATTACTGAGGTATGATGCTACAAGTTGACACGCTTTATCCTCAAAAGCAAATTGATTCTTTAATTTGTATAAAAGAATGTCATGGTTTACGGAATCAAATGCTTTTGAGAAGTCAAGTAAAACTAGAAGTGACATCATGTCTCTGTCAATGGCAGAACGGATGTCGTCAGTTACTTTTAATAACGCAGTTGTGCAGTTATGCTTTGCTCTAAAACCAGATTGATGTTGGGTTAGTAGGTTATTTAGTTCAAGGAAAATTTTCATTTGATTGCTTACAATTTTCTCAAACACCTTACAAAGGAAAGGTAATATAGCTATTGGCCTATACTCTGAATTATTTTGCGATCGTGATTTTGGAACAGGTATGATTTTAGCTTGCTTCCACTCATCAGGAATAATTCCTGTCATTATGATTGTATTAAACAAGTTTTTAATGTGTTTGGAGAGAACTGGCAACAAGATTTTAATAAATTTCGGGTGAATATCATCCAAGCCTACGGCATTCGATTTGACAGAGAGAATAGCATTACCTACGGTCGTCTCATCAACACATTGAAAGGAAAAAGGTTGCAGTGCTTCCAGCTCTGGTTGGAGCCCATCAAAAAAGGAAAAGTCAATCTGCGTATTAGTTGAGGGTGCACTGTTGGTAAATTTTCTATTAAGTTCATTTAGGTCAATATTGCTACACCCAGATTCACTTTTCTTAATGCCAAGCTGTCGAATGGATTTCCAAAACCCTGAACTTGACTTATTGGAGTTAAACTTAGCTTGGTAGTACTTACTTTTATTTTTACGAATTAGGCAGGTAACAGCGTTTCGCACTTGTCGGAATTCATTAAATATATATGGACATTGGTATCTGCGCCATCTAAAGTATAACAAATTTCTTTTATTAATAAGGTATACAACCTGTTGAGTGAACCAAGGAATGCTAGGTTTCTGTATTCTCCTTTTTACAAGGGGTACATGTTTGTCAAAAAGATAGTCAAGGTTGTTTTTGAGTCCAGAAAATTGCATATTTACGTCAGATGTGCAGTAAATAGGCGACCAATTCAGGTTGTCACAATCATTGAACAATGTACGAACATCAATGGACGAATACTGACGAAATTGTACAAGGACATCATTTGAACTAGGAGGAACAATATTTAAGAAAAGAATAATCATGTCATGGTATGAGAATCCTGGTGAAGAAATTTGATCATAATGTAATACCAAATCAGTTTCGGAAACAAGAAAGACATCTATCAGCGACGGCACTTTGTCAGGTTGAAAATGAGTGGGGTGGGCATCATTAGCAAAATGAAATCCCAGTGAATTGACTGTGTCTACAAATTGTTTATTTTTGTCTCTTAGAATATCGAGATTAAAGTCTCCACATACTACAACTTTAGTATACAGGGGTCCTAAGTCTTCAAGATGATTCCTTACTTTTTTATAACATGATACCTTAGGTGCCAAATATAGGCCACCAATAAGGCATTTTGTATTTTCAACTACTATTTCAATGAAAATGTATTCTGTATCGTCCAAAATTGTGGATTGCCTCACTACTTTGTGCTGCAAATTATTCTTCACATACACTGCGACACCCCCACAAGGCCCATTCAGTCGATCAGCGCGGTACATTTTATATCCGTATACTTTAAAAAGGTGTGTCTCCATATCCGGATTTAACCAAGTTTCTGTAATACAAATAATGTCCATAGAACCACTCTCAAACAAGGAGCGCACTTCGTCTATTTTATTGACAATGCTTTGCACATTGAAATGGCAAACACTGATCCCCAAGTTACTTGCTCTCAAAATGTTTAGCAACATCTTCGACTTTTCAAAGTGTCGCACCAGTGGACATTCGCAGCTCCCACCCGTGTCACTTAGGCTGTGCATTGTCTGCGAGGCAGAAGAGTGAAACGAAGAGAACACAGAAAAACATAGTAATGCACTAAAATTGAGATCACTAAAGAAACAATTAACGATGACATGCCTTTACAAATTATTAAAGAAAATGAACATTTAGATATAGGAAGATAAAATAGTAATAAAGAAAGAGTATATGAAAGAAAGTAATAAAAGAAAAAAGAGAAGTGAAGGAAAGATAGAAGAGAAAAATAGAAGAAAGAGTAATAAATTTTGAAAACACTTAATTGTTGTTGTTGTCTTCCAGTATGCATGGCTGATTGCACAGCTTCTCCAGGTCTTCTCTTCTTGTTATGGCTAACTGCTCTCCGTTTAATGTGCGCACATATACAAGCCCATTTTTCGTATTGACAGAAGAGATTTTCTTTAGCAGTTTGAGTTTGAGTGCACTTCGTTGCAGAAGATAGTTCGCCTTTGTTAGACTCTCATTTAAGTAGATTTTCTTGTCAGAGTTCATGCCAATATCGCGAAGAGTCAAGCCGATATTTGTTTGCTTGTAGTGGGCTAAGCAGCTTTTTAGTAGCTTACTTTTTTCATAGGCATCAGCAAATTTAATAATAATGGTGCCGTCATACGAAGATGATTTTCCTTTGGGAACTGCGGGTTTAACTCTAAATACCTTTTTTATGGCCGGAGTAGTAACATTTAGAGCTGAACAAATGTTGGCTAGCAAGTCCTCAAGCTTTTCACCCTCTACGGCTGGAACACCTACCAACACAGCATCCGCATTGTTTTCTCTCCTCTCTAGAGTGTCAATTCTAGTTTCCAGTTCCTTACAGCGATCTTGTAGGCGATTTAATTCACCCCTCATGCTACACTCGATTGTGTTGACTTTCGTGAGGATGCGCTCTTCTACAGTTGTCAATTTCTCGAATTTTGCATTGATCTCTTTAGAGAATTCAGCAAATCTTCTCTCAAAACGGATCCACAGTTCGTCCACGGTATTTGTTTTGAGTGGAGTATTATGTTGCTGAGGGTTTTGCGCGATTTGCTTTCTGGTACCGGATGACATTATGTATTCACACAACTTACTAGTTATTAAAACAAGGTTGCAATAAAGTGCAAGGTTTACTTTAACAGAAAATTGAAAAGAACAGGGAGAAAGAAATAAAACACAACATAGTACCAGTTATAATTAGCTGCGAAATATTTCGCCGTTTTCGTGTGCAAAAGCCTCAACTTGATGGTAGCATGATACAACAATCATTATTATATGCATTTTTTTTAATTAAACATAAATCTATCTTTGTTATGTCAGCTGAAATTTCTGCATTTTCGGAAAATCTCCTGGCCCTATTTCCGTCATTGGAATTTCCAAAACCGTTCTTCGGTTTCTCAACGATCAAACGCAAACGATCTTGAAACTACCGTTGAATTTGTTTCTTTGTTTCGGCAACGACTTTCTTATGTTCATAGCATGGCATTGTTTTATTTTTAATTTATAAGAAAGATTCAAAATCCATCCGTTCAATACCGATAAACCAAATTGCAAATTTTCAGTTTTAACTCGTATTTGTATCATTTCTTCAATCGAATTAAATTCTTTTGATTTGGCATCACAAACGTAACATTTTTGTATGGAAGGGTTCTCGGTTATGGCGTTACAAATCTTTCCATCGACCATGGCAAATATCTAATTGTGTTGACTGAAAATAGTTTTTCCACTTACTGTTAGAATGCTAGGCTGGAGGTCCTTAATTTGGTTATCTAATACATGCTAAAAGTGGAACCACTAAACGTATACAACATGAATGCTAAAAAGTGGCACAACTGAACACATTCGTGGATATAAGATTTGACGGTTCAATAGCTAGTCAGTGTAGAGCAGTCAACGGGAATTAATCATTGTAGTAGCAAATTAAAAAAAAGAAATAAAAAGTAACTCCAAATTGAATACGATTGTTTCATTAAAATTCACAAGATTTTTTACATCTACTCTTTGTTTTTCTGTCACGATACTTCGGAAGATTCTTTAAGAAATTAAATTTTAAGAGGTCTACATTATCTGGTTGAGCTTGGACGAGGATTCTGCCAGACTATTTTTGCACAGGAAGCTAAACGAAGAGGAACAAGACATGTGACAAACAGAGCTAAATCATCTGCTTCCAATCCAAGAAAAGCTTGCTTATACGAGCTGTGACCGGAGCCCCATTAGTATATAAGCATACATTTTTCAATTTTGCGGGGCTTAGAAATCCATCACATCGTTTTGGACAGTTATGAAACTTTCAATTGTCAAGTTAAGCAAACTTTGTAAATCTGTATTTACAGAAGTCTTCGAAATACTTATTTTTTCAAGTTACGGGTAGAATTTTTTTTTTAATTCCTGAACAATTTTGTAAGAAGGGAAAATTTTCGCTAGTTTTTTTATTATTTTCGTGTTCAAAAGTTCCACTGCATTCCACCCGTCTTTCAACATCTTGCCTCAAAAATTCTATTTGGCTATCCAATCCTTAGCAATTTGAACTCTTCATTATATTGTAAAGGTTTCGTCTTGTTTATAGGCAAGGTTTATACAAAAATAAATCCTATTTTTTTCGAGAGTGACGTCACCAATAAAAATGTATACTATACTACTATACTAAATAAGAGCAAACAAAAATTATATATGTATTCTGAAAATAGACAAAAAAGGATTTCAGATAAATGCAAAAATGACACATCGTTTTTTACCCTTTTCTATTTTCAACCACAAATTAAGACAACAAAAAACAATTTTTTTGCTAACCAAAAACTTAAAAACCACACCTGAGCTTACTGATACCATGGGAAAAAAATGTATTTTGATCCAAGTAGATAACGGGAAAAAAGTTACACACAATTAACTAAATTCAAAACACAAAAAACACGTCTGCACTCGATGCAAAAAGTGAACAAATGCTCCACTTGTGACGATCTGCTGAAGATCTCGTAACCCAAATGACTTTTCTCTCTCTCACTTCTAATTATCATATTTGAAAGAGAAATAAAACGTTAGTTTAAGACAAAGCTCAACTTCAAAATTTTATTTTCTGCCAGCTAGAGGGCTATTTTACCCATAGTGCGTCGTAGGCGTAGAGCATGCCGAAGAAGAGAGCTATGTTATTGTCGGGCGTAAGACGTTCGTTAATGTATATGCGTGATCTTTTGGCGCCGTTGGTCCTAGTGTTGGTACTGTTGTTGTTGCTGCCGGTAGTAGTTGCGTGGATTGTGTCCGCGCTATGATTATAATCCTCCAATTGTGAAAGAGAGAGACCGACGCGACGCAACGAACGTCAGCTAATGCCAAATTGTGTGCATGTGTCGTTGTCTCAACGATATTTGTGAACTCCCTGCAGTGGACCCAGTTTGCACGACACGCTCAACCAAATGCTTCATTGTTCACGCACATGGTACAATACGTCGAGGAAAACGACGACAATATTCACGATGCGTTAAAACAACAGATCGGAAATTGGTCAAATTAACAGTAACAATAATTCCGCGTTCTTCAGGTGTGTAATGCTCAAGTAATTCTATAACTGTCTGCAACATACGAGGGGCGTTCAATATATTCTCGGTATCGATATGAAGGAAAATGCGAATTCAATTTAAATTGTTTTTATTTTTCAATACAATCTCCCCTAACATCAATGCATTTTTTACATCTTGAGATAAGCTTTTTTAAACCCTCAAAACAATAAATTTCCTCTTTCTCTGCAAAATACCCAAAATACGAAGACATTTTTTCAAATCCGGAAACAGGAAATAATCACTAGGGGCAAGGTCTGGACTATAGGGTGGGTGTTGGATTTCTTCGAAACCACAATCTCGCGCAGCAGCCTTGGAAACTCGCGCCGTGTGAACAGGAGCGTTGTCATGAAAAAGCAACACACCCGCTGCGAGTTTACCCCGTCTTTTCTTTTTAATTTCTTCCCGCAAATTATGCAAAGTGGAAGCGTAGGATGTGGCGTTGATGGTTTCACCTTTTTTTTTGTACTCAATGAGCAAGATTCCCTTTGAGTCCCAAAAAACTGTGGCCATGAGCTTCCCGGCAGACGGAGTGACTTTGAACTTCTTCGGGGGGTCTGTTCCTTTTTTATGCCACTGCATGGACTCTTGTTTGTTTTCAGGGTCATAGTGGTGGACCCATGTTTCGTCCCCAGTAACAATTCGATCCATAATACCGTCCGCGTTCTCACTACACATCTCCAAAAGCTCTCTACAGCATGTGATTCTCACTTTTTTCTGAGGAGCTGTGAGCATTCGTGGCACCGACCTTGCACTGACCTTTGAAAGGTTAAGATGGTCATGAAGAATGGTGTGAATGGTACCAATTGAAAACTTGGTGATCTTTGCCATCGTTTTCACCTTTATTCGGGCATCCTCAAGAACAAGTTTTTCGACTTCTTTGATGCTTTCTCCCGTACAAGCAGTAGCCGGGGCGCCGGAGCGGGGGTCTTCTTCAATGCTCTCGCTGCCTCTCTTGAACTCACTTGACCACTTTTGCACAGTTGATAATGAAGGTGCGGAAACCTGGTAAACAGCCACCATCTCTTCATGAATAGTTTTTTGACTTTTTCCTTGCTTAGTGAGAAATTTAATTACAGCGCGATGCTCAATTTTCACCATCATCGTCTCACTTGCCATTATGATTCTGTTTAACTAGAGATAAAACGCGAATTAATAATCACATTTATATGAAATTTTACATGAATGCACTAAAATAATAGTATTACTTGATAAATAAGTCAATTTATATATACAACCACAGCTTCACCCCGATACCGAGAATATGTTGAACGCCCCTCGTATATGTCAAAGCACAATAATACTTGACTTGACGGACATTCACATTATCATACTCGTACTAGGTGGCGCAAAATTAATCACCCTACCGGAAGATGGTATAATTTGTGCAAATGGCGTCGTACGTCAATCATATTTGACATTTGTGAACTAAACAGGCGCAGTATACAAACAGACTATACTTTGCAAGAGCGTGGAATAATTGTGTCGATGTTTTTGACCAATAATCGGTCGGTGGTGTTAGCGCAGCGTGAATTTCGACGTCGATTTCCTAATACTGTCGCGCTAACTGGGCAAATATTTCGGCGCTTAGCAACTCGACTCGAATAGAGTGGAAGGACAGGAGACCATGCAGGGGGCGGCCGGATGACGGACCACGCAATTGGGCATCACCAGACAGTGAATTTTAGTGAAAGACTTACACATGTTCCCGTACAAAGTACAAACAGTGCATCAGTTAATGCTTCTTGACCGTCAGGATTACTGTAAGGCCATTCTCAATCTCAACAACGAAGAGGACGATTTTGTTTCGAAAATCATCATGAGCGACGAAACGCATTCCCAATTAAGCAGTTAGGTCAATAAGCAAAATCTTCGTTTCTGGGGCACTGAAAATTCGGGTGTGATGCACGAAGAGCTATTACATCCACTCAAAGCCCTGTGTGGTACGGCGTTCAAGCGGGAATAGTGATTGGGCCGTGTTTTTTTTTTAGGACGCCATCGGAAATACGGTCACTGTTACTGGAGAACGGTACAGGGTCATGATATACCACTTCTTACTGCCGGAATTGGATGAGCGGTTCTTGGTGGACATGTGGTTTAAACAAGACGGTGAAACTGCACACACAGCACGAACCACAATGGACATTGTGAAGGTAGCGTTTCTTGGTAAATTCGCGTAATCTCCCGTTTTGGCGATTTGGCTTGGCCAGCAAGATCGCCCGATTTAACCATCCCAAACTTCTTACTTTGGGGCTACTTAAAGTCGCGGGTTTATGCCAACAAACCTCAGACAATCGCAGCCCTTAAGGAGAATTTTCGACAGGAATGCGAGCAGTTATCACAGGAAATCTTGCGGAAAGTCATGGAAAATGCGATAAAACGGGAACAAATGTGTATCTACACTGGCGGCAGCCACTTGGCGGATATCATCTTTTCTACTTAACAGAAACAATTGTCAAAATAAAGATTTCCATAACTCAAAATCTTTTTTTTTATTTAGTATAAAAGTAATTCAAAAACAAAATTGGATGAATAATCTTGCGCCACCTTATACTACTTTTGCCCCGCTTTTAGTAGGGTGAAAATTTCTCTCCCATAAAACAAATTTTATTTGAAAGTATACCAGGACGCAGACCATTCCCTTTAAATCTGTAACCGTAACCCGATTCCCTCTATGAATGCTCATCAGTACACCCCCGAGCCCACCTTCGGACGTACTCTAAAATATCGTGATTCTTTCCTAAACCGTGCAACTCGTTTATGGAATGCCCTGCCTAGCTCTCCATTTCCTATTCATTATAACTTGCGAACATTTAAAACCAATGCACTTCGCTATCTCTCCTTTTTCCCTCCCTAACTTTTTTCGGCCGCGCTATGTGCAAACAAAATCCCTTGTGCGCGCGCCAATTATATGAAAAAAAAACCTGCTTTCAATGGCTACTGGTTGCTACCAGAATCAGGTTGCGATTCTCTCTCCAAACATTAATTCTTCCTAAAACTATAAACTCTTTTCGAAGGTTTTTTTTTTTTTTGTCCTAGAACACTTAAAGGACCTCTAAGCATTCTTAAAGCCTGCCTCAAGTAATGATCTTCAACCGTACAGGAATTATGTACATACCTGTGAACTTATTTTCTACATCCAGGGGCTTCCTCTTATCTAGCTAGTTGGTATTATCCAACAAATCCTTGGTCATCATACATCCGTTAAACTAAGCATTATTAAATTCAAGTTGGCTATCCAAGTTTAAGAGAAAAATTTCAATTTCGTGCCAAAAGAAGGAAGGTCGCACAGCAGTAAACAAAAATTTTCTACAGTTGCCTTTATCAAAAATTCATTTTCCAGAACATATTATCCCATCACCACTGCTACCCAAGCAGGGGGATGTTTTCCTCTTTTTGCCGTCTTTTCCTCGAAGTTGCGAATAAGGCTGGTTACTAGGGAATTCCCTCCCTCTTTGAATATTTCACAAATCACTTTTACACTTATCAAATGGTAACCAGACCTGCGAGAGTGGACAATCCCAGTGATAGTGTATCCAAGAAAAGGTATTACTTCACTAAAATACCGTTTAGATACGTGAACATACATTCTTTCAGTTTAGTGCTGTATACACAGCAGTCATTAAAAGATTATGTAATCGTATCCTTCATAAGGATCTACCTCTGTACTTCTGAGTCACTTTCCAAATACCCCATATGGAAGGGGATGGAATGATAACGTGTTGTGTTTCTGATACTTCATCAGACACTTACTGCTTAGGGTAACCGTTTGACTTTTGTAGGAGTTTGTCAACAACACTTTTCGGAGCTGTTGCTTTCTTGGAAGAAAATAATTTCTCCGATGGTGTGAGCTTGAGGCCATGAAGATATAATGATATAGTGATTGTATCGAATTGTGATTTGATTCAATGTGTTTTTTCTGATGTTGATGTTTTGTTGCAAATCGGTGTCTGATGGATTTCAAATAGTCTGGAGAAATGTCTGTCAAACACATTTTTTATTGGAGGACAATAGTATAGAAACCACACCAAGGTCAGTATTTTGTAGTACTCGTAAGTCCATTCGGGAATGGAATGAATAAAAAATTACTTAGAAGGGAACCCGATATTACTAATAGCATTGATGCCAGTAATTTTGTGACACGAGTAGCCTCGATGTTAGGGGTCTTTGATGACCATGATAGTAGCATTTACAATAGTTGTCTAATCGCAGTAGCATTGATGACAGTGGTCTTGAAATTAATGGACTTGATGCCATTGGTCTTGATGACGGTGGCCTAGATGATGACAGTTGTTCGATTCTCTCAAGGGGTTTTTGTACCCTTAAAGTGATTGTACACAGCGCGGGCAAAGGAAATTTAAGGAGGAAGAAAAGAGAGGTACCGATGTACATTGTTTTTAAATGTTTGCAAGTTATAACGACCAGAAAAGTTTTTCGGTTTCGACGATGCAAGTGCCATTCATGGATAATGGCTTGGTGTGTAAATTTCGCATTGTGTTTTGGAAGCATTAAATTCTTCTTTATTGATAGTTCCCTAATTTGCTATGCTGTTGATATAGGAATTTAATGAGCTTAGCATAAGCTGCCGTTCTCGTTCTACAGCCGAAGAGCAGGACCGTGCGTCCGGGAACGAATATGAAAAGCAGAGAGTACTGTAATCAGCAAAGGAATATAGTGGATTAGAAGTAGCAGGCAAGAGATCATTAATGAGAATTAAAAAGAGTTTCGGAGACAGAACAGAGCTCTGGGCCACACCAGCGTTTATTTTGTGAATATCAGACTTGAAACTGTCCAAGACAACTTGAATTTAACGTTCCCAAAGGTAATTTCTAATCCATGGAAGAAGAGAGTCGTCGACCCCAAATGCACCCATTTTCGACAAAAGAGCCTGATGCCAAACTCTGTCAAATGCATTAGAAATATCAAGTGCGACTATCTTGCTTTTGTCAGATTGATGTACGCTTTGGTTCCACTTTTCGGTGAGACGTGCCATCGAATCACCAAAGAGTCTTCAAGAGTAGGATCGATGAAAAAGCTTACGCAGTGGTTTTGCCAGTGAGGAAGTAGGCGGGGACAAAGCACAATCTCGGAGCGTTGGGCTGCCCTCGAAGTGCAGCAAGCGGATTGGCCTTGCCCAAAGAGCTGACAGCTGGAATGTGATTGTAAGTGAGCGTCGGGATGGAGGATAAGGCAGAATTTCTTATGTTTTTGACGAACGACCAAAAATTGTTACTGCCTTTGGGACATTGCAGTATTTTTTGCCTCAGTTTTTGGCCGTATTGGAATTTCACACGCTTAAGAAAGGAGTTGCAGTCATTTCGGGCTCGTTTGAACTTTTTTCGGTTTTCCTCTGTCGGGTTGGTCTTGAAGGACCGAAAAAACATTTCTCTCACTGTGACGGCCGCTTTACAGCAACGGTATCCACGTCGTTATCGAGGAAAAATAACGACCAGTTAAAATTCCTAAAGAAGCTGTTAAGACCGCTCCAATTGGCTTTCTCGTATTCTCGTATTTTTTTTCTATAACACAGGGGTCCGACGAGCCTAGAGGGGAGAGAACATCAACGGTGTACTTATCAGGGTGAGAATTTAAAAACAAGTCCAGGGTGTTGGCAGTATGACTATTAACGTCGGGTATTCGCGTTTCAAGTTGTCTTACGCAGCAAAGATCGCAACACACCGTCCTTCGGGTATGGCCTGTCCAGAATGTCGAAGCCACCCAGAATTGTGTCATAATAACACACAAACACAGAAAACACAAACACCGACGATACTAAGCAAGGCTGCGAAGTTGGTTTACCGAATCAAATTGCAGTAGGTGTTATGCCCTTACAACAATATGAAACAGTGCACCAACAAAATTTTCATACATACATACATACACTCAGTCACTGCCCGTACCGTATAGTAAATACAGTAATGGCAGTGTTTGAGTGCAAGCAGCAATACTTCGGCCAGGAGCGAGAGAGGTATTTTTTTATTTGTATACAGTGCACTGCACTTTATTTATGTATTTTTTTTTTTGCACACGCGCTCGGTGTTTTTTTTTTTGTTGTTTTTGTTTTTCGTTTTCTGGGCCCAGAACACGAGTGCACTGGTTGGCACCGGTATCAGCCAGCATAGCAACGGTCCGAAGGATAATCCAAAAAATTGGTACCATACAGAGGAGAAAACATAAAAACGAATTAATTTTGCGCCGGAAAATGTCGCTTGGAGCAGTGAATGGAAACCCGTTGTCTTTTCGGGTGAGAAAAAGTTTAACCCGATGGTTACAACTTTTATTTTCATGATCTAAGAAAGGAGGAGCTTATTTTGTCAAGACATCACAGCCGTACATCAGGTGTAATGGTGTGGGGAGCTATTAGGTACTATGGCACAATCGAGTTGGAGTTTTTGTCTACAACAACGAACGGAAACAACTACAAATGTTTGATTGGAACGGTCATTTACAAAAGTGAAAACCATTTTTGGGCCCCTGCTTTTGGTTTTCCAACAAGACAATTCCAGGGTTGTTAGAAGTTGGATTCAATCAGAAGACGTGGAACTTTTGCCATGGCTGCCCTATTCACCGGACTTAAACATAATCGAAAATGTTTGGGCATGGTTATCTCGTAAAGCGTATGAAGGCGGCAGATAATTTAAAGACAAGGAGACATTAATCGAAGCTATTCGTGATGCCTGGGCTCAAATTTCTATTGATTATTTAAAAAAAACTGTATTCGATTCTACTCCAAAGGTCACATCGAAAAATGGCTTGCATACCCATTATTAATGTAGAAAAACGTAATAAATAAATGTTTTAAAACCATCAAATGTAAACATTTTATTCATTTGTTCCTTTCTTTCGAAGGTTTTGGATGTGGCCTCATTCTAGTGGCGCATCTTTTTATACGCTTTTCAAGTAGTTCTTTGTTTGATCTTGGGAAATTCCAACGGTCGTTTCTTATTTATCCTTTAATTTTATGACTTCCTGTTGAGAAAATATGTACCTGTTCACAGGGAGTAAAAGTTTGCGGGTACAAAATTTCAAACAGGTATAAAGACTGAAAATCGATTGCAAAATGTATGGCCTCATCCCAGTGATCGGCAGTGTATGTCATATTATGTCGTAAGCCATTCTTTCCATTCTAAATGAAAGCTTCTAAAGCAATTATTTATTTTATTATAGCAGAAACCTACGCCACATTTTTCACAAGAAGTTTGACTGTATCCTTTTCAACTTCGGTACTTACCTTACCTTACCTTATTCGTTTATCAGTCCATATGGGCCAATGTCCAATCTGATCTTGTCGAACAGGTTTTGGTGGGACATGTTGAGCGGGGCCTTTGTGTTTTTTTGCCTGAATTTAAACCTCTAAGTTAACCTTTCGTTTCCTGGTTTCTGCCGGTTTAGTGCCTACTTTACACAGAACTTCAGCAATTTCAAGTCGAAAGTCTCCTGAATTCAATATCTTGTCATTACTCGTAGAAGGAGTCTCTTTTTTTAAACGCTTATATAAAAGCCAAACATTAGCTAAAGTAAGATCAATAAAATGATAAAACATTCTCACTTGTACATCTTCCCATAATGCTGTCAATTAAGTCAACGCCACCCATGTGGCGGTTATATTCTCCAACAACAAACGGTCAGTCAATATCGATATATCTTTTGTTAGATTTGTCATATCTTCTCACTGTCGACTTAGGAATATCTCCGGCAAATATTGACGCTAAGTTCACAATTTTGTTATCCCGCCAAAATGTAACGGAAATATCAACACTATTCACATTGGCAACTTAACAGAAACACCACGTTCTTGGTTTTTAAATAATTTCTCATCCGGTAGTTTTGAATTGGGTATACGATTCCTTCTTATTGTTCCCAAAGACAAAATACCTTCCTTGGCAAAATATCCTAATAATGGAATCGAAGTGAAGTAGTTGTCCAAGTAAAGACGGTAATTCATATGCCTAGTAATAATCCTTGCTAAACGCATAACAAAGTTGGAAGAGTCTCCGAGGTTCTGGTTCCCCTGGGTTGACAACATTTTCTTTGCCTGATTTAATCTCGACTTTATGAGCAAATCCGCTTAGTACCTGCAATGTATATCATTATATTATTGCATTGCGTATTATTAGGGTTGTACCGGTTCAAATTATTCCTTGACTTGGTGGAACAAATTTGTTTATCCGCACACAAATATTGCTCGAATGAGACTTTCCTAAACGACTCATTTAATATATCAATAACGAGCGTTATCTTGAAGACTCTGCCGTTCTCGAGATGCGATATTGGAACATTCTCGCTGTTGTCACTAAAATGAATAAGCTGCTGGATCTTTTCAAACTTATTAAGGGACATTGTTTCTTGAATAGCCGGAATTATAATAGAGTTTTTCCAATATTATATTTTCCAAAATTAGTGCCGACCACCCACCAAAAAAACTTAGAGAAACTTGCGCTCAATTGTCATAACCAAAAACCAAAATTCAACGAATATTCCAAATATATCGGACAACAACCTTATTTTCAGATCCCTGTATAACTTTGAGTTTAAAGTGATCACCGAAAACGAGGTGATTCTTGTATTTCAAAGCATTAAATCCAATGCAGTTTGTGAGGATGAAGTACACTTGCGTTTTGTGAAAATGATACTGCCCCACATAGTTAGTTGTCTCACCCATATCTCCAATTTTTGCATATCGTCTTCAACTTTCCCTAATTTGTGGAAAAAAGTCAAGGTTGTTCCAGTTCTTAAAAAAGAAACCCAAAAATTGAAGTCAGATTTCCGTCCTTACAAAACAAATAACATGTTATCTAAGTGGTTTAAATTTGCTGACGTCAGTGCAATTAGTTAGCTTTCACGCTAACCACATCTGTTCAACAGCTATGATTAAAGTACTTGATGGCATCAAATTAAACTTTGATAAAGACTATCTAACGCTGCGTTGCTTACTTGATTTCTCAAAAGGTTTTAATTGTGTCAATCATGAAATTTTATGCACTAAATTAAAATTTTACTTTGGATTTCATAAACGTTCAGTTAATTTAGTAATGGACTGTCTTATTAACCGTTTACAAAGGGTAGTAGCCAATGGAAAATATTCAACACCGATGAATATAACCGTTGGTGTACCTCAGATCTCGATCCTCGGCCATATTTTATTTTGCATAAATGACCTACCGTAAATCTGCCAAAATGCTGCGGTTCATCTTTATGCTGATGACGCACACATTTACTTATCCCGCTCGATTTTGTTTGTGGAAGATCGTGTGGCTAGATTTAACTTAGATCTAGCCTCAATTGTTACTTGGCCCCAGAATAATGGTTTATTATTAAATCCTGGCAAAAGTCAACTGGTACTTATATCAAAAAAAAAATTTTTGTTCTGAATGGCTTGAACCTATTTATCTCCATTCAACAAGACTTACTTTCGCCAATACTGTGATTAATCTTGGCTACTAAATTAATAGTACACTTTCTGCGTCAGTAGTACACTTTAACTTCATGTCTCCCGCATTTACTCAGGATTACGAAAACTCTGGATTTTTTCTTGCTTTACAACAAGAAGCACCAAGTTAAGATTGACTCTATTTATTCCAATTTTTAACTACGCTATTCTTATTTTTGTAAGCTTGATTCGATCTTTCAGCACAAACTACTCGTTGTCTTCAACGATATGGTAAGATATATATGTTAACACCTAACAACATCTAACTACCTTAATACGTCGCGTCTCTTTCTCGTTGACGCCACCAGACTCTGAACTACTTTTCCTGTCACTATTAAGCAAATAATAGATGCGAAGTGACTGCAACACACTTATGCCAGCGCTTGATCCAATCCTCGAAACATTTTTTTATTCAGTTTTCGGTATGTCCATCAGTGCTTCCTGCGATTTTTCCATTACTTCCTCTCGGCTGCTGAAACGCGTTCCCCGTAGTGGTTTTATAACCCGATTGAACAGAAATAAGTCACAGGGAGCCAAATCAGGTGAATTCGGTGGCTGTTGGATGGTATTTGTTGCATTTTTCGTCAAAAAATTACGAATAATGATGGCAGTGTGCCACGGTGCGTTATCGTGATGCAAAATCCACGAGTTTTCTGCCCACAATTCCGGTCTCTTTCGGCGAATTGCTTCACGCAAATAATACTCTTTGTTTACTGTCTGGCCTTCTGGAAAAAATTCATGATGCACTACACCGTTGTAATCCATGAAAACCGTGAGTATTGCCTTCTTTTTGACTGAAAACGACGTAGTTTTTTTGGTCTCAGCTCATTTGGTGAACGCCATTCACTGACCTGATGTCTGGATTGAGGGTCATACTCCTAAACCCACGTCTCGTCGACAGTAATGATCCATTTGATGAATGTGGGATCGGATTCATCCTCGCAAATCATCTCTTTTGCGACATCAACACGGTCTCTTTTTTGCATGAAATTGAGGTCTTTTGGCACCAACTTTTCTGCTACATGACGGAAACCCAAATCATTAACCAAAATGTCTTGGACGGATCCATAGGCAATGTTCAAGTCCTCCGCTATCTCTCTGATGGTTAACTCATTTTCATTTTTTCATTCATTTGCGGTTATTGACCAACATTTCTTTTACTCCATTAATGTTTTCGTCGGTTTTCGATGTCGATGGTCTGCCACTGCGTTCATCATCTTCGATTGACTCACGACCACTTTTGAACCCATCGTGCCAATGATCGTTTTCTTTAGAGAATCGTTGCCGAAACACTTTTCCAACATTTCCAACGTTCGCGCACCATTAAATCTGTTTTTTTACGCAAATTTTAATACAAGTTCGTTGTTGCAAATTTAAATCCATTTCTAGAATTATAAAAAATCGCCAACACATACAGAGATAGATTTACTCTTGGCTACGTAACTTTTGCAAATGTTAAGCTATGACGCTAAGATTTAGAGGAAATATCAACAACGGATTCACCAACTTAACGAAAGAAACAGAATTGAAATTGGAACAATCGGAGCGCCACACGGTGGTTATTTTGATCAAGGTGGTATGTTGTAGATATACAACAATGCGTAAGAACGTCTCTTCTTTGCTAACCGCTAATTTGAAATAGACTTTTGGGGTATGTTGCATTTCTGCTACATGGCGGCACAAAGAGTTTTAAGTATACAGCTGGTCCAAAAGAGTTGTAAATAGTCCAGGAAAATCCTCCTCTTCTTTTACAAAGTGTATCTGAGAACTCATCTCAAGTTGAAAATCCTGTGTAATTTGAATACAAGTGAAATAAAACTAGACTTCAATTTCAGTCCCCACAATGGAAGGGGAAAGAGCCCTCAACTTCATAGAGGCAACACCTATTATCACGCTTGCAGAGAACGTAAAATTTAAATTTTCTGTCGTTAGATTATAATTAATAGCAGATTTAATGGAATATGTGAAAGGTATACCCTGAGACCACATTAATTTCCTTCTTAATGATGACCTCCATCATATTAACACAGGCAACCCGTATGAAATTACAATATCCCAATCGCATGCGGAGTTACAAGTTTGGTAATTAAGTTTGCCTTATGTGGGTCTATGTAGTTTTCCTATTGAAAATCCAAGAGAAAAAAAGCAATACTTTTAAAGTATCCTCTGAATGGTAATGAATTGAGAATAACAAATTTCACGTTCCACAAATATACGTTCTAGCTTCTGCAATCACAACAGCAAAAGGTCTATGGTCCTCCAGAGGTGTGATGTTTCCTGCCTGCTGTCACATACAAAACGGCATCATATTCGTATCCCGTATCTCCGTATCTCCCGTATCTGCATATCGAAATTCTTCTTCACCATGTCTTACTCGATTATGAATTCGAAAAGAAAAGGAAAGTTTTGTGTGTACTCGTACACCTATATTTGAATAACATGACCTTTTAGATACGTGTACGATACAGATACATACGAGTACAACATATCGTTCAGGAGCAATTTATTCTCCTTCAACAATCCAGAAAGCGTTAAATTCTATTTTTTAATAAAAGTCAGAAAAAAAAAACGACTCACACCATCATCGTCCCTCTATTGTCATTGATGAATAAAAGATTCTAATCCTGGGATTTGCACAATAATCCCTCAAAGCATCTGCCAAATTTAAGGATAACTACATAAGTCTTTTGACTTTTTTCGTCAACGCGCATTGTTTAGCGGGTGACTGCGGAGCAGGGGGCGGAAAAACAATTTGCCACGATAAATTGCGTTAAAAATGTACTTGGCTTTGTTACAGGATCCTTAACTGAGGCTGTACTTAATGTCACTGCGTGTTCTTATCCAAAATGTATTTGTCAGGTACATAAATACACGAGTACTGTATACTACCTATTCGTGTGCTCATTTTGTCCGCCCCCTTGTGCGCGAGATATTAACAAAACGAAGAAATATGTTTCCTCCTAAATCATAATATACCATAAACTCTCATAGACATATCTGTGCACAACAGCCTTGATGCAAAGTTTGCCATTTCTTATGCTGAAATACTCGTATTATGATAAAAATGACTAGGAGCATCCTAGAGAGAGATTATGAAGCATTGTGGGTTCGGAAGTGGGCGTATTCTGGAATATTGTTTGAGTGGTAGAGTTTAAGATAATAATTGATATTTTTGGGAAATAAAAAATAGCCTCGTGAATGAAAGACACTCTTTAATTACTGAGGACACTTTATTATTTAAGTAATTTGGCTAAATATTTCAGGGTAGTGGCCTGTTTGGCTTACAAGGTTCAAGTGAGAAAAAACCCCGGTTCCAGTCTATTACATTCTTTACTAAACGGAGTACAGTACATAAAAAGATAATCATACGATTTCGTTGACTTGGTCCGTAATATACATAATTTAAAATAATAGAGTAAACATACATATGTTACAATCTTCCCTTTCTTAGATTACTACCAACTAGAAAAAAGATTCGAATATCTAACTTATTTTATATATATATATATATATATATATATATATTTTGTAAATTAAATTCATAAACTAAGAAGGTACAAATTTAGCAGGTTGTTGTTTAGTTCTTTTAGAGTGCCTTAAGGGCCTCAAAATCTCATTTTCATTTTCTTCTCTTTTTCGTTTTTTATATCTTTTTAATTCGGTTTTATTATTACTTCCATTTTCACTTTCAATTTTAGTTTCAGCACAAATATCTTTTAAATTTGTTGAACAAGAATCTGCTATAAAAACTTTATCGTTTAAGCTAGAGTATCTTAATTGATTTTCATGTACAAATTTAATATAATCATTAACTTTTATTAAATAAGTAAATCTGCTCAATGCGTTTTCGACTTTTATAAGAATCCATCGAGCAAAATTTTTAAAATCGCCTTTATACATAACAAACTCTCCTACTTTGAATTTATTGCTTCTTTCAAATTTTGAGCTTTTCAAATTTTTAACAATTTTTAACAATTTTTAACATTTCATTAGAATTATTATTGATACAGAATTTTTTATTATAATCCAAATTCAATTTAACTTTAGTATTCAAAATATCAAAATAAAATTTAGGTTTATAAGAAAATATTAATTATGAAGGTGTCTGGGACGTTGAAGTTTTAGGCGTATTTCTGTATGTGAATAAATAATTTATAATTTTCTCTTGAAAAGACGTTTCTTTTTCGAGACAACATTTTTTCAAAACACTTTTGACATTTTGTACGGCACGTTCAGCAAGTGATTGGACTGGGGGTGGTAAGGGGGCGAATGAGTTAATTTAATGTTGAATTTCGAACAGTAATTCTGAAATTTAAAAGAAACAAACGGTGGTCCATTATCACAAACAATTTCTAAGAGAAACCCAAAAACGACAAAAAATTCTTCGAGTTGCGAAATCGTATTTTCAGCAGTGGTATTTGTCATTAATTTGATATCACAATATTTGCTAAAAGAATCGACAATAATAAGAAAGCTTTTTTCCGAAAAATAAAAAAAAGTCTATATGAACGCGTTCTAAAGGCGAATTGGTCTGCGGCCATTTAGTAGTCACTATTTTTCTTTTTACGTTTTGGGTCTTTTGACAAATTTCACAAGACTTTGAAAAGTTTTCGATATCCTTATCGAAGTTAGTCCACCATACATAGGAGCGCGCAATCATCTTTATACGTTCTATGCCTGTATGATTTGTATGCAAAATTTCTAAACATGAGTTGATTAAGCATTGGTAAAACATTGCGATTTCCTCTATAAATACAACCGTTATCAGAGGAAAGCGTATTTCTTATTTTGAAAAATGAGGAACAAGACTTTGAAATTTGTTTTGCTCTTTAATAAGTGCGGGCTGAAAAAAAAATGTTTTTCAGAGGAAAAAAAAATTTATTCCAACTGTCTCTACGTCTGTACTACCTTCTATTGGCAAACGAGAGAGACCATCGGCGTTTGACATGAGCGACCCTATAACTGCCCAACGCTGAAGACGGGAAGCAGCTACAAGTGGAGTTCCCTTTTTTGGATTAAAAATCTCCCGGAGCGCTTGGTGATCTGTATAAATAAAAAATTTTTGACCGTATAAATAATTATGAAACCTTTTGACTGCGACAACGATCGCTAGAGCCTCTGTGTGAAGTTGAGAGTAGGGCTTTTCAGCTTCAGACAAAGTACTGGAAGCGAAAATGACTGGCTTCACGACCCCATTGAGCATGTGTGAAAGCATAGCTCCTACACCATACGGACTGGTGTCAGTTGCTACGATTATTTCTTTTGACGGGTCGAAAAGTTCAAGAATATTGTTTTTTAAAAGCAATGTTTTGCCATTTTCGAACGCATTTTGTGCCTCAGTACTCCAAATAAATTCAACATCCTTATCTCTTTTATTAACGTTTGAAGATTTTTAATTGACGACTTCAGTGTCCTAATCTCCGGGTCTTGTCTGTCAGTTAACTGTCTGTACAAGTTTTTAAGTCTTGACAGAAGTCTACTTTTCTGTCGGTGCAGTGCGTCAATAGTAGGATTGCGGAACAGGTCTTCGTTAGTCGTACGTCGATACCGCGGTATTGTAGTGTCCATAGTTTGTATAATTGTCTCGTCCATTTGTTTTAAGTAATTGTCGATCTCCTCGTTTGACACATTCCTATTGGACGGTGGGTGGAGCGTGTTCGAGGAGAGTGCTCTTTTCAAGGTTGTGGAGAAGCGTGTCCATCGAGTCTTACTGTAGTTGTAAGAATATCTTTGGACAAACTCCTCCAATTCCGCAATTTCGTTGGGAACTGTAATTTCGGTGCTAAAACCGCAATGGTCGCTGTCATACACGAACGTGCGCAGACAATTTAACGTATGTAAATTCGTACCTGTCAGTCGTATTCGTTCGTCGTACATCAGTAGATCCAAATAAGACCCGAATCTGGGAAACGACGGATTATCCGTCGCTTTAAGACCGAGTCTGTACATGACATCGTGCTGACCGCACCAATCGAGCAGTAGATTCCTTCTAGTATTTGGAAAATTATTTCCCCAATCTCTGTGTTTAGCGTTGAAATCCCAGCCGATTATAAAATAATTCTCCCCCGATTCCAGCCTCAGAAGTCGAAAAAGCGTATCGAGCTCTGTAATGAATAGAGTGGATTGTGAAGCCTCAGGTGCATAAACAGAAGCCAAGTACAGTCGCTTTCCACTGCGGAGCGGGATGTAAATGACGACTGCCTCCAACACCCGGAACCTGCGCAACACTCCCTTGTACACTCTATGAAATTGTATACCTTGTTTAATGAAGATCGCGACACCGCCTCCACGTTTGGATCTGGGCCAATTTCTTCTTCGAACAATATAATTATTGTACTCCAGTTTGTGCTTATCGGTTAGCTTGGGTTTGGTCTTGTAGCAATTTAAACATCGCGGCTCTTCGTTCAATCCTAATCAGTGAATTAGCATTCACCGCAATGACCTTCAAAGTTTGCTCCACCATGTGCGTACCTATTACTACATGTGTTGCGTTAGGCCCGGCAGCAGCGCGTAGATCTGGTCCACCCGCTTGGCCTGCTTTTGCATCTGCTTTTGCAGCTGAGCCATCTGCCCTTGGATTGCGAGCAAGATGGCCAGCATGTTAGGTGCACTTTCCGTTGTTCTCAGCGTTGGCGCCGGAGAAGTAACAGCCCCTTGCTGTACAGTAGCCCCCCTACCTGACGCCATTTGGGCGTAGGAAATGTGGACTTGAAGCGAATGAATTAGGTTAATTTGTACTCCGAAAGTTAAGGAGCGTTGTTATTGGGCTTGATTTTAATTTCCTTAAAAACAACTTCACATATTCACGTGTAAATTTTGTGGTAGGATTTTCCACAAAACAAACCACATTTTATACCCTCATTTTGGCTATTTTCACACTTTAAGTTAACCTTATTGTTGGATGGCCTCATCTTCATTTCATTTTTGAAAGATGCCGATAATAGCATCTTACCTCAAGAAAAACGTATGTCATTCTAAGTCACCACCCGATTGCATTGTGAATTTAGATCACGTATTCACTCAAACTGATAGAACAAGGAGCAATTTCAAACAAAATATCACTGAACTATAGGTTCGCACACGTATACTAGCATTTTATATAGATACAATAAATCGTAACATGACATAAAATGTCATGACATTCGGCAAAACCAACATCAAAATATAATATGGTAATTCCAAGCGATAACGGGACACGTGATGCATACTTCTTGGTCGGGCAGCAGCCACCATTCAAAATTTAAAAGTGATTCCAACAATTTTTTTGTTTGGAATGACTAAACACACCTCGTCATTGAGTTTGGCGGGTTAAGGTGCTTTCCATATCCTGACATTGACATATTTACCTACCAGGGTAGACTCTTATAGTACAAATAAACTGCCATAAGCACACACGTCAGAGGATATATTCCACTCACTTTATTTTTGGAAAACTTTCATAACATTTCAGTCACGTACCTACTCAAGGAGGATGAGTACGAGTAATATGACCACCCAAATGCCTAGGTAAACTAAGTGAACGGCTCAATTAGGGCGGATTTTCTTTTAATATTCGGTTTGTTCTTCATTTTAAATTTTCCACCAGATACCCTTATGATGCTCACATGAATATATTGTATACACGTATTCGTATGTAATTATGCGGGCCCAGAGAGCCCTCGTCAGGACCTTACATAGGAACTTGTTGCATGCAATAATTCAACTAATTCCATAGATCTATGGATGTCACATCCTTGTTTCAATAAGACGAATGTATCAATCAATACATGTACCAAGAGGAGGAAGTGTTGAGTTAAAAACTTTTTGAATTCCGCTTTATGTTTGATATCCTTAGCATTAAGGTATTTATCGTAAAATATAGTATAGACAGCATTGTAAGTATTCAGATACTTCATCGAGAGAGGGTGAAAGGTTGATTTTCAATAACTGTGCACTGGGGGGTGAAATGAAAATATGGAAATACCATTCCATTCGTATGACGATTTTATTAAATTCTATAACCAGTCATTTTAAATGACGGGATGGTGCCCTCTGCCTCAGCTTTTGCCGCCGAGGGAGTCAAGTTTGTAGATATGAAATTGAATTGGAATTAGGATCGAAATTAGGACATGAGCTAGAAGTATAACTACACATCCATGACGAATAATTCCGCCGGCGAAGCTGTTCCAAAATGTTTCTTTATGATTTCTGGAGCGAAAATTCCGTGGAACTTACTCTTTAAGGCGGTCCATGCCGCCATTTAGGCGGTTGCCTAAATAGGGCTCAGCATAAAAGTTCACTGGAACTTTTCTTTTGTTTAACTTTTCTGATGAGATTTTGCAGAAGTAATCCTCCAAAATCCAGCGAAATGGGTGTTTTTACTTTAATATTGGGTAGGAATTATTTAGGCGAAAGGATTTGCCAGGAATTTTGTTTCAATAAAAATTGTTTGTCTTCTCCAGATAATCGATTTTACGCGATCCAATTTCTTATCCCAAAGATATTTGTGCGGCGCGAAGAACTTTTCCAAAGACGATAGACGTAGCTACTTAAGATTTGATGGAAAAATTGTGAATGGTTGGAAGAGAGATTTGTTGATGTTGCTTTGAAAGTAAAGATATTTTGTCGAGTCGGTTTTACGGGTGCTCATAGTACGTCATTAACTCGTAACATACCCTGGAACTGATGGGAAGGTAGTGGAGAAGGATTTTAAGTTTAGAGAGGAGCAGTCGTTCTGAGTAATCTGTATAGAACTCTTCAAATATGAGATCTGAGTCTTTTTAGAAGGCGGTTGGGGAATTATTATTTATATTTACAATTTTTGGTTCGGAAGAACAGTCATGAACGAAGGTAAAAGAATGCCTCTCCTTTGGACATCATATAGCTCATCTAACTAAAAAACTCTGTTTAAACACCATTTTAAACACAGCTCTCAGCTTAATAGAAGGAGAAACAGCAAAAATACTTTTTTATTTTGTTCAGCAATTGGCCGCCTCTAGAAAATGTGCTATCAGTCCTGATTGATTGAAAAATATACGAGTAGTTCCTATCCTGTTCTGTGGTCTTTCGTTCACTTCTATCAAGGGCACATTGTTTGTAATTATTCAGCATGCACTTTGCTTGTCGAGTAGAAGATGTTTAGCCCAGTTATATATATTGCCAAGTGTGGCAACTGGTTTCAAACGGGGAGTTTACTGACGAACCTCCACTAGCATGTCACTAAAACATCTTGAGTTTCTTGATGAAATTGTCCACTCTTATTAGGTTCGCCCTACTGTATAAGATCTCATTAGGATAGAATTTAATGTACTCAGACTCTGGTGTTCTGTATAAGTGAAGGCAAGTCCTAAGACAAGCCCTCTTAAACACCCGGATCTTTTCCAATAAACTTGCTCTCACGTTGAACCACACGGGACATCGAAATACAAGCATATACTTGATAAGGGCCATGTAGCAGATCACCTTCACCCTCGCATCGTGTTGGCTGTTATAAAACAGTCTCTTTGTAAGGGCAAAAGCACGTTTGGCTCTGGCCAGAGCAACATCTACATATATGTTTGTTAAAATACAGAAATTAATCTAGCCAGATTCCAAGGTATCTGACTACATTTCGACAAGCAAGTGGCTGCCCGTACTGCCCCATGATCGAGAACATTCGCCAATTCTTTCTGGTATCCCTAGAGGCCCCAGGCAAAGGCGTCCTAAACAGAGTGGTTTCCGACTTCTGAAAGTTGATTTTCAACTTCCAGTCATCGCATAATTTTGTCGAAGTCACGCTGCAAAAGTATATTAATGACCTCAATCTTTGGACCTGATCTGTACGCGATTATGTCGTCTGTGTACGCTATGGAATGGTGAAGTGAACCTATCAGATCCCTCGTGTAAATGTTGAATAGGATCGGCGAATTTACCGTACCTTGTTGTAGACCGTTTTTAATGTTAAATGTTCCAGCAGAAGTCACATCGCCATTCTTCACGATGAACTGTCTACTAGAGAGCATAACAAAAAGAATATACAGCAGTGGTTTACTAATGCCCAACCTGTCCAGCTTGAAAAAGAGTCCTTCTAACCATACGGTATAGAAGGCCTTGTCCAAGTCAATCAGGCAGGCACCAGTGCACTGGTTCTTCAGGGTTTGCTCCACCACGTACGTACCCATTACGGCAAAAGGTGCGTTAGGCCAGGCAGCTGCGCGTATACTTGATCCACCCGCGCGGTCTGTTCAGTTAAATGACGTTGGAGCTGAACCATCTATCCCTGGATAGAGAAAAAGATAGCTAGCATGTCAGGTACTGGTTCCGGTGCTCTGGGTGCTGGGCGCTGGGGCCTGAGAAGCAACCATCGCTTGTTGTACTGTATTTCCCCTACCTACCGCCATTTGGGCGTAGGTAACATGGGGAGTAACGGTTGGAGTTTGTAAATGCACGGGTGGACGTTTAACTTCGACTTTCTGCTGCAGGGCCAGATTTATTCTTTTGATATATTGGAATTTGGGACAATCCCGATAATTTGCGGTGAATCCCGTGTTGGCTTTTTTCAGACGCTCCGTCCTTATCCAGAGCGCATTCCTCAGACTTGTGGTTCTTTCCACACTTCATGCATCGAAGCTGCAAGTCGCAGTATTCCAGCAGCTCCACGGTCAGCACCGAAATCGGCGGGGGGTTGTATAGTATGTCGGGTGGGGCCTCCAGAATTCTTGCCCCGGTCGCATTCGAAAAGACCACGGATGGCGACACGATAATTTGCAACAGTTATCGATCACTAAAACTAATGTCGCATACTACGAAATTATATGAGAGAGCTTAAAATAGTCGACAGTCGCAATCAACCATATTCTAATTGATGAAAGACATGCATCCGTGACTCTGACCGCTTTCATTTTGCAGCCAAATTCAGAAATCGACTATCTACCGAGAAAAGAAGCAAGAAACTGACAGATACCAAGACCCAAGTTTGAAGAAAAAGCCAAAGAAAAATAATTATACAAGTCAAATGCATAAAAACTCTTGACCTCACTAGTGATTCGCATTCCTAAAAAATTGGTAGACAACTTACGACTTTGATCTGATGATGATCATCTGACCTTGATTTCAAGCTGATACTTTCTAAAGCCTCAAACAAGAGGCGGAGGTTCGAAATGAACTCAAGTAGCACTAGAAGGTGGCTTTTTGTTGCCACGACTCTTGTGGCCTGGTTGATGATGTGAGAATATCGGTGCCTAGATCAAACCTATGGAGGTAAAAAATCTTTACCCGAGATGTCGTTAAGGCTATTGAAGGATGGTTGGTTTAGTGCACGTAGTCTAGCTCTTGCTAATTCCTCACATTTGCAGGAGAAATAGGAAACAGTTTTCTTCTCATTTTCATTCCCGCAACTGCCGCAGTGGGGGTTGTATGATATACCTAGTTTGGGTTGTATGATATACCAATTGGTCAATGCTCCGTGATTATCGTCGTGATTCTGGCGATAACTTGGCGGGTTCTGTTTAGTAGCTGTTTTGTTCTACTCTTATTGTAGGTCGGCCATATCATCCTTGATATGCGCTTGTTGCTATGTTAACTCCCTCTAATGGGGGTTTGGCCTTCTGCAAGGAATGTGGGTGGATTTGTCCTTTAACCGTTCCTAGCGGGAAGTGAACCCTTGCCGCGAGTGAGCCGCGCAGAGCTGAGCCCTGTCTATACAGTTCATCTGCATGCTCGTTTCCTTTTATGTGACTGTGTCCTCGAATCCAGACCAATATGACCCTGAAGCGCTCGTGCAAGCGGCAAGTTCGTTCCGCAACTCCTGCACCAGTTTAGAGGATATGGTAAACGGGTTAATAGCTTTCATAGCGGTTTGGCTAACTATGACCATAGCAATGTTCTATTCGTGCGTTATCTCACGCCCGATTTACGTGCAAGCCTCTCGGATTGCCAGTAGTTCCACCTGTGAGAAGCTGACAAAATCTGGCAAGCAGTATGATATTGATATTTTCACTGATTCCTAGTAGAGATCGGCCCCCACACCACAGTTGATCTTTGATCCGTCGATATATCATAGATGACCGTGCCTAAAGCTTTTACTACTTTTTTTCTGAGCTCTTTCTTCCACTGAGATCTGGTGGGA
The DNA here is from genome assembly GCA_949129095.1 of Volucella bombylans. NCBI lineage: Eukaryota > Metazoa > Arthropoda > Insecta > Diptera > Syrphidae > Volucella > Volucella bombylans. The sequence continues at coordinate 146,677,919 of OX422140.1, read as the reverse complement.
GTTTTTCTTGAAATTTAGTTTGGGAGTAATGTAATTGGTTGGAAAGGTGACCAAAATGTTTGGTAACGAGTTCAGGATGTTGCTGTGGTCATAAGGCCGTGGAGTCCAGCACCCAGGTTCTTTGAGCCAGACTGTACTGTATAGTGCGGTATTTTTGTGTATAGGTCGCGAGGCAGAAGATGCAGGAGCACAGTAAGAGCATCCGCTGGGGCCGACCTCAATGCCTATACTGGCAGTTCTTTGAAGAGTTTTTATTTTCGTGCCGCTTTAGCCTTGTTCAACGCAGGCCACCATACTAGTGACCCACAGGTGAAAATTGGACACATTATGGCTTTGTACATGCAAAAGATCATCTTTGGTTGAAGTCCCCACATCTTTCTAAAGGTTGTGCTGCAGCCATAGACAGCGACACGTGCTTTCCTTACTCTGTGTTCGATATTTTGCTTCAAGTTAAGTTTTGGTTCAAGAATTATACCTAGATACCAAGCGTTGAAGGATAGTGTGAGTGGTTGATTTCACTTATCATGGAGGGAAACTACTGACACTAGTATCACCACGCCATATGCATACGCGACCACTTTGACCGCTTCTCTGTCTAGTCTTTTGGGAATTTTGTTCATAACAATTAGCCATTCTAGAAGAGAAATGACGCAGACCTGGGCTGTTCCTCTATGGGCGAATTTAGTTAAGTGAGTGTTACTAAAACCAACGTATATCGGTACCTCTTTTTCTCTCCTCCTTGGATAGCGACAATTCTTTTAGAATGCTTCGCATATGGAGGTTAAAGTAATTGGCCTGAAATTTTTCGAGGATTCGTGCCCGTGTTTACCTACCTTCGGTATAAACACCACCCGAGCGAGTGTCGTAGAGTAGGGTACGTAGTGCGGTATTAAACAGATTTTAAAGATTGGCGCCAGCCAAGGTATTGTTAGGTCTTGTGTTCAGTGTAGCATGACAGAGACTTGAACGGGGAGAAGCTGTTAATAGCCCAGGAAATCTTGTCCTAGGAAATGATTTGATTGATATTGCTGCGGTATGCAGATTGTACGAGTACTCGCCGAGATCGTTCACCAGGAGTTCCACGGCTTCCGTAGAGGATGCTGTCCATCCTCCACTTGACCTTCTTAAAAAAAAAGGGTTGGAATGTTCCTTGGTCACAATTTTGCTAAGGCTGACAGAGTCGTTGAGAGTTTCAATTGAATGGCAATAGTCCATCCAGGCTTGCTTCTTCGATACTTGACTGCTTTCTTATACAGACTGGAAAAGTCCTTATGATGCTGCCAGAAATTGTGCTTTTAGCAGATAATGAAAATCACTCTGGTGATTTTTTTTACTGCGTTTAACTGGCAAGAGACTTTGTACGCAACGTCCATTGTTTTGTCGAAAGTCTTTACCTTTACGGTAAGGATTTATCTAAACTTCGTCCCAGGCCTCTAGACTCGAGACTTCATCTGTGGTCTGAGAGTGAGTCTAGATTAGAAACTCTGCAATTTTCGACCCTAAAGCTTATTTGTTTTGAGTGTAATATCTAGCACCTCTCCCACCGCCTGAAAGTTTCCGTACTAGGAAAGACAAAGGTTGGTTTCGTGCCTTTATTGCAGACATATACGAGTACATTACTTTCTGTGCTTCTCCATTCTGTATGCCTCGCGTTGGCGTGCGTCGCAGCCCATCAGTAGGTTGTCCTTCTTTGTCATGGTGGCTGTGAGTTGCTCCACTTCCTTTAGCAGTACTGGTCTCTCATGTGCAATGTATGCTGATGAGTGGTATCTGGGTTGGATCGCACACTCCAGTTTTACAACTGTTAAATCGTTTGAGCTGAAATTGGGACATAAAAAAGTTTTAATATGTTTCTTAGCGAGTATGCATGTTCTGGGCTTACCAATAGCCTGATCTCTGTAGAGAAGGTCGTATTGTTTGTCTGGAATGACCTTTATGGCCTAGTCTCTCACCCAGGCCTTCTAGATAATGTCGATGTCAATATTTGCCTCCTTAAGCTCGGCGTGCCTGATATGGTCTATTTTCTGTAGTGCTGGCAGACACTTCCTTCCACTTCCTCGAGAAGCAGGAAGGGCATAGTCTACTTATGGGATTTCTCCCTCCAGTCACTCACTGGAACCGGCGAGTTGTGGAGTTTAAGACATTGGAGGAGCCTTCCCCGATCTATCTTCATATGGGGCCACCAATGTCAAGCCATCACAGGTGTCGGTGACCTTACCAAAGCATTCACTAAGGAATTCCTTGGAGAATTGGTCCTCACATTTGATCACCCGATATCTCCTAACCGTCTCGGCAGAATCAAAGCTAGGCAGAGGTCTCCCTTGATTGTTGATTTTTGAAAGCTTGACTTCAATGATTCCCCACACCTCGTTTATGTTGTTGGCTGGGTAGTGATCATGGTACTAGCCTTAGCACTCTCACAACTTGGTGGACAGAGGATTGCCTTCTGACTGGAGGCCAGGAATTTGTCCACTGATGAGGAGCCAACCTCTGGTAGTGTTAGATGTTCTTTTATTATACTGGTTTTTATATCCTCTTTTCTATCCATATTTTTGTTTTATAAATTTTCTTCCCACTCGTGAAACCGGACTACCGATCCAGTGTGGCAGAGCCGTTTTATGACGACAACGCACTGATACGGCTGACTTTGCCTGTGCATCGGATGTACGTACACGTACAGATACTTTCGCCAAGCTCAGTGCTCGTATGAGCTCTTTAAGGAAAGTATAAAATATTATATATGGTAAAAAGAGCTTGTGCAAAGGAATATCGCCGATGGGAGCCTTAATACATGGGGAAGACGACGTACAAATTTAAGATAAGGCATTTTAATAACATTTTATTTCCCAATCATATTTATGAGCTTTTCAATCCACCCTAGGAGCCTTTAGAATAACATTCTTGTATGCGAAATTACATCGAACTACTTTCAGAAAGTTAGGAATAAGAGCTATTAATTAAGCCTCTTTATACATGAAGGTCGCGCCATTTGGTAAAGGTATCAGTGATTTTTAAAAGACCTATGGAGTATTTGGCTGCCGGAGACCGATGCAATTACGTTTGTCCTTCTTCTGTCTTCTAACGTGAATTATTCTGAATTTGTACTTTGTAACATTACTTGCTTACTTACACAGGTGGTGATACAATTTGGGGTGGACATGGTCCACAGATAACATGCCTCTCCAGCTCTTTTGACAGCTGCCTCCTGTCTCCCTCTACTTGTGTTCCCCACCTAAGATGATGTCCATCTGAACAGGATTATTTGATCTTTTCTGGCGAGGTGTGCATCACTCTATAGCTCGTATAGTTGGCTGTTGAAACTTTTCCTCCATTCTCTGGTTTACATCAACCGGAGTAAAAATTACTTGAAGAACTTTTCTTGTAGAGCCTGAAAGCATTTTACTCCGCTTTTGTCAATGTCGAAACGCCGTATAGAAAGACTGGGATGGTCAATGTCTTGTATAAAGAGAGGGCTTTACTACTCAATTGCCTTCTTAACCTAGAGAAGCAGCAACTAGTCAATGTTATTCTTCTCAATATTTCCGGGTTGGAGTAGTTATTGGAGCTGATAGCGGAGCCGAGGTTAATTAAGCCTCCTACCACCTTAAATTTGTAGCTACCTATGGTGACAATTTGCCCTAGGTATCGATGTTATGTTTCCCTCTTTGTTGACAGCGGTATTCCTACATTTACCGATAATTTGCTTCATTTGTTGCAAACTAATTGACAGCTGTATTCTCCCCATTATGTCAGCCATCTGCATATATGGGTCACTGGACATACTTTTCAAAGGCAGGGCCTTTGCAGACATCTTGCTAGTTTCATACAATTGTTTCAAGAACGATGTTAAAAAAAGTCACATGACAACGCATAACCTTGTTTAAATGCTTTTCTGACTTTGAAAGTTTCGGAGCAACATGCATTTTCCAGGAGGGATGCCCCCACTATTGTAGATAAGGCTCTGTATAGTTCGTATCTATAAATATTGCTATGGCTTTAAAATCGATTTAGAGGTGGTATGTATAAAATTGTGACTCCTGGGTTTTTTTTTCCAAGATCTGTCGAAATGTGAAAATTTGATCTATGTGAACTTTCCTGGCCTTGGGTATTGGGCGTTCACATTTATAGGCAGGATTTTATATTCGATTTTAGGGAGACTTAGTATTCTACAGTTCAGAGGATCTTCCTTCTTTAGAACCGAAATCGGGTACACTTTCGTCGACCTAGATTTTAGAGATGAGTTGGTGTATATTCAGTATTCAATCATCATCTGCTACTGCTCATCATTAACAGGTCGGCAGTTAAGCCATCAGGTCCAGCAGCTTGCTGGATTTAAGCTTAGACAACTGCTGTCCTAACTTCATCTTGGTCAGGTGGACGTTGCCTGTCTTCGTCCAGGTAAAATGGTTTATTCTGCTTGACGGTGGAATGTTGCTCGCAATCACTGTTTAACAATCTGCATAAACAATATTACCAGATTCCCAGATCTACTATGAGGTGTCTTTCTCCTTTCTTGCAGATTTCTGTTCGGGCTTTACAGCTTTGGGATGATTGTTTTATTTCTTGGTACAATTTCGGAACATCAGTCTACTGTTAGCATCAGACCTAGCGGTCTCTTGCGATTGCAGCCATTCGATGTTGAACTTCTTCATAATTGGTCGGTGGCTGTTACTGATATCAAGCATCCGTAACTTGGCTATAATAAGGTAATGTCAAAGTCGATGTTACGTTTCGGAACGTTCGGACATACAAAACACTGAGGGAGTGACTTGCGTTGATCGCAACATAATCAATTTGGTTGACGGTTTGTTGATCAGCAGTCAACCAGATCTCTTTATGGATATTAAGTGAGCAAACCGTGCGCTGTCTACAGTTACATTACGTCCCACCGCAAAACCAACAAGTGTGTTTGTTTCCGGAGGTGATGTAATATTTTCCGGCCACCAAAGTACCTCCCTTGTGTAGCTTGGCATTAAAGTCGCCAAGGAGGACTTTTACGTTATATTTAGGACATTGTTCGCAGGTTTTGTCGAGAAGCTCATAGAAACAGTCTTTGGTAAGAGGAGAACCTCTGTCGGAGTGTGGACTTTTATGAAGCCTAAGTTGGTGAGTAAATCCATCATTATCCGAGGCTATTAGCTGGTTCTTCATATTTATATCTCTTCCGTATGACACTGCAATTTTGTCTGAATACGTAAGGATTTACTTATGCTGCTGATGGGGACCATTTCTAGGAGGTAAGATGGGCACTAGGCTTTAAATTAGATAATTGCGCTTCTGGCTAAATCCAGGTTATGGGACAGTCACAAGTTTCCCAATTGATTGACTCGCAGTGACAGAGAGCTAGTCCTTGTTTGATCATTTACTGAAATTTGTCAGCCTCAGTCAGAAGAAAGATGAGTAAGGGCTTCAGTGAAAAAGTACTTACGATACCAGGATCCACCGCGTCAGCTCCAAGAACCTACAGCCTGATGCGAGCGTAGATCGGACATGCACATACTCGTAGGTAGTGCTAAGCGTCGCAAGATGTTGTATCACTTATGCCCAACATTCTTAAATGCAGTATTTCAGTACACGATGCCAATAGCAGTTTCTCCCTACTGAGGGACAGCAGGAAGCTGACCTCTTGGCGACTTCGGGAAGCATTCGTTTGCTCTATCGGGGACCTGGAGTGTCATGCCATCTGCACTTAAGCTCTGAAGTAGGACACAGGCCGACCTAAAGGAGGTTCGGGTCATGAAAACTCTCTTTTGAGCCTTGCCTAGCGAGTTCATTGGCGATTTCATTTCCCGTGATCACATTGTGACCTGCGACCCGACAAGACTTAGTAAATTCAGCCTACTGGCTGCGTTCAGTGGAGTCTTGCATTCTCGAACTAGCTTGGATATCATAAGAGAAACATAGTTCGATGCTATCAGGATTGTGTTTATCTCCGCTTGTTAAACATCTGAGGGCACTGGGCTTTTAGTTCCAAATATACAGTCAGTTATCCAGTAGGCTGGTGCCTGCCACATGGAGGTGATGATGTGGTTTCGCCCACATTTCTTCTTCGTTTTGGGCTATGTTAAGTCGTTGGCATATGCTGATGAACTTTAAACTATTCATGCCTTGGAAATTAATATTTAGTGCGTTATTGGTGAGATAGATCCCTAAATGCTCGAAGTAACTGTACTCACCGAATGCACTTCGATAAAAAAAAACAGAGGAACAATACCATATGCCTGAAGTCATGTTCGAAACCAAACCATGACATAAAGATGATTTTTGTAAACCTGCAGCCCGTCTGAATGTAAGTATCTATTTCTACGGCTATCTCTGTTAGATAAGTTTTGAAATATTTAAAGTCATTGCCAGTCTTGGTTATTCCCTATGCGGAGTGCTAGGCAGGAGATTCCTTTTCCGGACAACTTGCCGTTATCATAAATCATTTCTCCACCTTCATTAAACTCAAGGGCTTCAAACCAGTTTCCTCACTCAGCTACTAAAATTCCGGTTTGTTCCTAAATATTCACTGGTTCGCCATTGCCGTTAGTATTTCCGACCTTGGCAAACTCAAGAACTAACGTTTTATTTTCCTCGAAAATCAACACACCACCCAAGATAAACATTTGCGTAGTGTCAAACTGCTGACAGGCACGTGCGTTAAATCTGTCATTGTCCCCTGTCTGCATTTACATCGCTTGATTATTCCAAAACAAGACAAGTTCGCGAAATATTTCACAGTGATACAACAGCTTAAATCCGAAAATGGTGTTCAATTAAAAAGTTTTATTACCGTCGAATGTAAGAAGATATGTACATTCGGAAGCATCTGTCACTATATCTCAATCTAATTTATATAATTTAATTTTGATTTATTGCAGGCATGACTAAATTTTTCGAGATGGCTTTAGATACTCAAGATACGAGATACGAAAACAATATTCTTAAAAAAAACATCGACTTCCGGTGGTTAGCGAAAACAGTCCCATTGTCATTGAGACTGAAGTTTGCTCAGACACTAGTACCATAATACAATAGGTTACCCGCTGTAGAACTTCACGGTTTCGATTTTGTTTTCTATTTATACTTAAGCATAGAATCTAATGTAATTTTTTGCTTTTTTACTTATAGTCACGTTCTTTACACTCTGAGATACGAGTACAATGAGTTCTCTTTCTTTTGTTTGTCCTGTTGTGTATTGTGGCTGTTCTGTTCTTTTTTGGGTGGATTAATTTCTTGGAGATAAAGTGAGCTAAATTGAGATACTTTGAAGTCGCCTCTGGTAATCCTTTATCGCGTGAAATACGATTTTTTTTTTTGTTGGTGGTTGCTGTCTCGTATCTATAAATCTTTTGGGGGAACCCCCCACTTGTGGGGTCGTAATTTTGTTTTAATTGACTCGGCGGGTGGGTTCAATTATTACAAAACGCCTTAGACATTAATTGAAATAAGAAAACATATCTTATTGGTTTTGTTTTGTTACTTTAATTTTTTTATCTATTTGCAGGATACTCGTATCTACGGAAAGATCTTGAGTGCTTTCTCGCGTCTAAGTTGCTGAACGTCTATTAATTTCTTTAATTGAATTCAATTAAGAAGTAGAAACTGCGATAAAGAGACGAAGCAGGAGGTGGTAGAAGTGAAAGTGGAAGTGGAAGTGAAACATTCGCGGAGACAAGATGTACGGAATGCTTTTGGAAAGCGTCCAGTACTATGTGCAGGTAAGCACGCGACAAATTAAATGTTATCCAATCCAAATGCTGTTGTTTGTTTGTTTATTGTTTATGTATCTTTTAGGTCTACACTAAGTTTGAGTGTAGTATCTATACCTAGGTACAGGTATCTACGATGAATTTTTATTGTTTTTGGATATTTTTTTTTTGGTCGGGGTTTGTCCAGATAGGGGGCCCATGATGATGATAATAAAGTGCGATGGCATTTAAATAATGAAGAGCTTAATTGAGTTTCGGGGAGGTGTGTATACAATGTATTGAAGGATGGCATGCAAAGTGTTTACCCCTTGGCTAAGATGGTTCGAAAGTGTTCTCTGGGTGGAGGTCATTGGCAATTTTTTACATTGCCTCGTGTTGGGCATTCAATATGGTTATCATCAGATCGCATGAATCGACAATTGCAACAAACAATTGGATAATTAAATGAGTCCTGTATTTGGGTGGTATTTAATTGTATGTGCTCGTGTTGTTATGAATAAAAGTATGGTGCCAAGAAACAAGGAGCTTTCGTGATACAGAGGACTTCAAAGGAGATATAAGTCGCATCAAAGTCGAATGAACTCTTGGAAATTCGTGCTGCATAACATTTTCCAATTAGGAACGACATAAGCGCGTGCCAAAAGTTGACAAAGCTCAATTAAATAAGCTATATGAATTGAAAACAATTTGTTATCTAGTTTTTTATGTCACTGCAGACATGACTCAAGGAATTTTCCATATAAATATGAACAAATTACATGTCTTTGAAGGCTGATCCTTCCCTTCAAATTAATCGTATTTTCCGGAATTTCTATTCCGTTATTTTGCATTCGCAAAATAACCGATCGCAAAAACAACGATTGGAATGTACAATAATTCGTGGTGGAGATGAAATTTTCATATTTTTCTGTGTGAGGTGAGACAGATCAATGTGGCCACATGGGATTCATACGACTCCATGCTAGTAATACTGAGATGTTTATCTGGCCGCCTTCTCTTCATTTGCGAAGTTTCACGGCGTAGTTGGAGGAGGACCAGGTCCGTTATAAGAATCCGCCGAGGGTCCGGTTACACCGATATCAGTAGCCTACTTCTGGGGTGGGGTGGAGCGGTGCTTTTGGTCCATGAAGAGTTCATCCGATACCATATCTTTTCCAAGAACCCGATCTTTTTCTGAGAATCCTTACCAGCCTGAGCTCCAAATATATCGAGACAGCCTATCTAAGGTGTATTTTCAGCTTTTGTGTGAAGCTGCCATGCTACCGCTGACTCCATCAAGGGAATTCGTCCGCTTGCAACTGTATAGATCTGCTGTACGAGCTTTAGAGAGCCTTGACTAGTTTTGACATCCCTGCCGAGCTTATTCGATTATGCAGAGTGACGATGGAGATGCACGCTGTTTCGCCAAGGTCGGTCGGTAATGAAAAAACCGAGACCTTCAATGCCAGAAAAGGACTTAAACAAGGCGGTGCGTTGTCATGTGATTTTTTCAACATTGTTTTCGAAAGAATTGTGCGAAATTCGCAAGCCAACTGCAGACCTTAACGTAGTGGGAAGAACGCAGCGAGTTGTCAGTGCTACAATTGAAGCAAAAGCGGCAAAGATCCATTGAACGGTCAACGAAGGAAAAGCATATTAGCACAAAATGTCACATAAGGCAGCTAAAACTTTGAATTAGTAAGGGACTTTATCTACCCCAGCTCCGCTATCAACTTCAACAACGACACCAGTGCGGAAATCATGCGAACTCTGGTTAATAATTGCGTTTTTGGACTTAGAAGACAATTTGTTCGCTCAATTAAACGAGCGAATTAAACGAGCTATAATAAGGCTTAAATGGCTAGGTCACCATGAGCGCTGAACACCACCATCACAGCCCGGAAAGTGTTCGACTCCAAACCAAACGGACAATGCTGTAGAACACGACCTCATCCTAAGTGGTGCATACAAGTGAAAAGGAAGCTCAATCAACTTTCTGTGTTGAACTAGAGCCAGCAGGCAAAAGATTGCGCTAGCTGGAGGGATATGTTTGCTGAGGCCCTGGTCCATCCCGGACTCTAGCGCCATCTAATAAGTATGAAGGGCTGCAACAGACTTTTAACACAACTTTGGTATATTATTCAACCCACACATCGCATACCTAACAGTCTTATATACGACTTAGGTACTTTTTGAAATTTTAGTGCTGAGAACTATATTAAGTACTTTTACAAATGCTTTGAGCCCTATCGTATATAGACCTCCCTCCCACAAAGCCATGATGTCTTCTACAGAGTGTAATAACATTGCATTGTCGACCGTCTCTAATTCTCTCATATTTTTTTGTAGTATGTGATTTTTTTTTTGTCGATCGGTAATTGTTTCAATTTCTTGTGTCGCCTTTGCCTTTGTACGGAGGAACAACAAAAGTTGAAGGAATAATTTCGTACGACCCTGGTTCATTCCTTTTGTTGTTCGCTAAGTCCGCCTTCCGTAAAATCTGCCGTTTCCGTCGTTGAACGCGCAAGCAGAGTTAATGTAACTTTGCAAAATTGTTTCGCTTAGTAGCATACTACTCTTTCGATCTGTTGTAAATTTCGTTGTTCCCGATTCAACAACTTACATACTCGTATCAATGGTTTTTTCTTTCTGACTCAATAATTCAGAAAGGGTCTGGGTCTCAACCAACAGCTCTCTTTGTTTAGCGTGGTCTTCCGGTTGCTCTAATCACGTTCATTTCTACTTGAGCGTGCCATCTTAGGCGAGATTTCCCTTACTGCTTTATTTATCTGACCGGTATGAACTTGACGATACTCCGGCCGTAGAGGTGATGCTCATTGTTGCATTCTTGGATAAAAAAAAATGATTTGAAAGAAGTGTTCTTCGCTTGAATTCTATGATTAGTAGAATTCACAGTAGAGTCCAGGCGGACAAAGTTTTCACCACTATTACTTGACAAACTACTGCTCTAGCTTAAAAACGAACATAAGTAGGGGCAAAAAAGGCTACTAAGGAGAAAATTCGTTCTATTTGTGTGCCCCACCTAAGGAGAGGTCTTCCACTACTGCGTTGTCCCTCCAGGTTAGATTCGAAGACTTTGCGGGCGGGAGCATGCATGTCTCAGCCATCTCAGGTGACTGATGCGTACTTTTCTGATGAGATCAATGTTGTATAGTTTGTCTTTAAATCTTCCCCTCAAAAGCTCATCAGTGTAAACGGGACCCAATATTGTTCGAAGGATTTTTCTCCCGAAATGACTGAGAGTATCTTCATCCGCTTTCGATAGAGTCTATTCTTCAGCGTCAAAAAGTAGGACTGGCATGATCAAGGTCTTATATAGAGCAATCCTAGATTTTCGGGAGAGTGACTTGCTGCTCAATTGCTTTCTTAGCCAAAAAAAACAACAATTGGTAAGAGTGATTCTTAGTTTTATTTCTGCTGGGGTTTTGTTGGCAGAATTTATAGCAAAGCCAACTTAGACAGTCACTTACAACCTCGAAATTATTGTTGCCGATTGTGACGTTCTGTCTAATTCGTCGATAGTGTGTGTCCCTTATTGTTGATATTGTGTGCTTGGTTTTGCTTTCATTTACCGCTAATTTTGGCAGCTTCCGGTGAAAAGCCCGTTGAGTTCTCCCAATTAGGTCGATATCGTCGACGTACGCTAGTAGTTGCACAGACTTTTGAAAGTTTGTGCCACTAATGTTCGCTTGCGAGTTCTGCACAATTATTTAAAGTATGATGTTAAAAGTCAAAAGTCTCGATTAGGTCGTTACCGGCTTTGACGGAGCAGCGAGAGTTTTCCATCGTGATTCTGCACAGGCTAACGGCATTAGCAGGCATTCCAAAACTAGACATGTCTCTATAAATGCTGTCCTATGCGGCTTTAAAATCGATCGTGGGTATAGATTTAGACATCTTGAATTCTTGCCAGGATCTGCAGGAGCGTGAAGATTTGGTCGATTCTGGACTTTCTTGGTACTCGTATATAAACGCTCAGATAGGGGTCAATCAGGTTGTTGGCAAAGGGTTTAATACGTTCACACTATGTGGCAGATAAAATCTGATGATAATATATTTGGCGTAATTGAATACATTAGCCGGTAAGCCGCCAGGTCCAGTTGCATATTTAGGTTTCAGCTTAGATACTACTATCCTCTCTTCGTATTGGATAGGTGGACAGAAGTTCTAGCTCTTATCGTCTAAGTCGTCGGCCTGACGGCGGGATGTTGGGCTTCTTTACCGTTATAATGTTTGCAGTAAAAGACTCTTTGGAGTTTATTTTCTTCTTATTATTTTATTACAATAATTGCGTCTTATGAGTCTGGCATCTGCCACTGAAAACGTTTAGTAGTCGTTAATTTCAATTCGAACTGCAATGCCCTCTGGCAGCTGAAGCGATTAACCATTAGTGCTGCCCAGTTTCCAGTGATGCCAGTATGATGAGCAGCTACTTCACTCCCCCCTAGTGTATTGTCAGGATGATTGATTAAACGTCAAACGAAACCTTTTTTATTTGCTTGTTTACATTTTTTTCTTGAATTTCGCTGAGTTTCAGGTCTGCTGCTAAATGTGCTGGCTTTAATCTTTCGACTGATACGGTGAGAGTTCGTCCTACTGCTTGAATAATGAAGAGAGGGTCGTTTATTCTGTTGACCACTAAATACGGTCTAGAATATGGTTGTTCAAGAGGTTTTTTGACTGCATCCGAACGAAGAAAAACGTGCGAGCAACTATTAAATTGGGAAGAATAAGTAGTTTCTTCTTTGAGTGATGTGCCGGTTGTGTTGGCCGCATCTGTCGTTTGCTTCGCGAGGTTTTTCCAAGAATGCCTGCGAATTAGATGTCGTAGGTTGATCAAAGAAAAACTCACCAGGTATACTGAGGCTGGTTCCATACAACATTTCTGATGCTGCTGCTTTTATGTCTTCTTTGTAAGCCGTGCGCAAACCGAGGAGAACAGTAGGACGTGCGTCTATCCAAGTTGATTAATAGTGACACATTAATGCGGATTTTAAAGTTCTGTGCCAACGTTCTATAATCCCATTTGATGCTGGATGGTACGGTGATGTTCTTACCCTTGTGATGCCACACATATTGGTGAGAGCTCTGAAAAGAGCTGATTCAAATTGTGTACCTTGATCAGTGGGGAGTATCTCGGGAGTGCCAAAGCGTGCCACCCAATTTGCGTAAAAAGCAGTTGCTACTGTGTCTGCACTCATATCCTTGAGTGGTATAGCTTCTGGCCACCTTGTGAAGCGATCGATCATTGTCAAACAGTACTTGTATCCTGTACTTGAATTACTATCAGATCGATGTGAACATGTCGAAATCGTTGGTCAGGAACAAGAATTTTGTTCAGTTCAAGTCGATTAGGTTGGTGAACTTAAGACCGTTGACATTGTAAGCATGTTCGAGACCATTTCAATGCGTCCTTTCTAATGTTTGGCCACATATACTCCTGGCAGAGTTGTCGGGACGTAGTCCTCTCACTCGGATGAGATAATCCGTGCACAGAGTCAAATGCTTTACGTCGTAAAGGCGTTGGAATGAATGGTCCGATGAACCCAGTGGAAATGTCACAAAAAAATGTGGCAACTCGGCTCGATCGAAAGCTGTTGCAACTTGAGAGATGAGTTCTGCTGTTTGTTGATGATCGCCTGGAGCTCGATGTCCTTTGATTGCAGATGTTGCAGTTCACGAGGATCAATCTTTGCTAAGAAAGTGCTTCAATGCGTGATAAAGCATCAGGTACCATGTTGTCATTGCCCGATAGGTAACGGATATTGGAAATGTACTGAGAAACAAAGTCTAGCTGGCGAAGTCTTCTTTGGAATACCTTGTCTGATTTTTGTTGAAAGGCATAAACCAGGGGTTTGTGATCCGTTTGAACGATGAAATGTCGACCAACGAGGAGGTGTTTGAAGAATTTTATTGTAAGGTAGACTACCAGTAACTCGCGGTCATAGGTGCAGTACTGCTTCTGCGCCGCGGTGAGTTTGCTGGAAAAAAGTCCAATTGGTTGTATGTTCTTACCTAGTACTTGTTCCATCTTTGAGCTGACTGCAATATCGGATGCGTCAGTTGAGAGGATAAATGTCGCTTCCGAGTTGATGTGGTTTAGCATAGTCGCATTTCTGATGCTTTTCTTGCACTGAGTAACAGCTTCTTCTGCTTACTGAGACCAAAGAACTTTCCGGGTGTCACTCTTTTTTGAATCCTTTAAAAATGCGTTCAGTGGAGCCTGGATGTGAGCACAATTTTAAATATAACGTCGGTAGTAGTTCATAACTCAAAGAAAACGTCGAAGTTGTAATATTCTGAAAGGCTTGGGGTAGTCAAGAATGACCTTTACCCTGTCTTCTGGTGGCTTGTTACCGTGTTTATTGATGACATGGCCCAGGTAGTTAACTTCTGTTTTTCCAAATACGCACTTGTTAACATTGATGGTAAGTCCATGTTCGTTCAGGCGTTGCAAAACTTGGCGAACGTGTTCCCGATGTAAGGATTCCGATTCAGAAAAAATTAGGATGTCGTCGACGTAGCAAAAAACGAAGTCAATTCCACGAAGTACCGAATCCATATGCCTCCGGAACGTTTGTGTCGCGTTTTTTAAACCAAACGGCGTGGTGTTGGTACGGCCGTTTTTTTGGATGTCTTCAGAAGCCATAGGGATTTGATAATAAGCCTTATCCAGATCAAGTGTTGTGAAATAGGTTTTTTGATTCAGAATCTCCGTGAAGTTCATGATGTGGGGAATCGGGTACCGGTCAACTTGTGTTTGAGCATTTAGTCGACGGTAGTCTCAGTAGCAACGCCAACCGCCATCTTTTTTCTTGGCTACATACAAAGGGCTGGCCCAGGGACTGCTAGAAAGGCGACAAATAACCTTTTCTATTAGAAAGTGGATGTCTGCTTTCGCTTGCTTAAGATTGTTTGGTGCAAGCCGTCTTGGACGTTCTGATACCGGTTGACCTGAAGTAATTATAAAGTGGTACGTGGAGCTGTGACTTGAAGGTAATGGAGACGTTGTGGTTGGTGAAACGAACTCTTTAAGGATTTCACTAACCGGATGATGACTACTTACAGTTGATAGACCGTATACTTCTGTTCATCCCACATGACCAGGAACTGTTAGGCAAGTTGCTGGGTCTATTATTCGTAGGAACTTGAGGTCGATGACTAGACCATAGTGTGCCATAAGATCTGCTCCGATTATAGCCACCTTTACATCGGCGATGAGGAAACCAAGATTTAGCGAAAAAAGTTGTCTGCCATATGTGTTGATACGGGAGTTGTTAGCAGCAAAAAGGATGATTTGCTGTGGTGAACTGTTCAGAGTAGTTGTACGAGGAAGGACTGAAATTGTGGATCCGGAGTCTATTAAAAATTTTTGATTTGTGTTTTTATCAAATACAAATAGGCGGTATTCCTCAAGTTTGTTACAGCTATTGCCAACCGCCTGAGCAGATAATAGCTGTTTCAGTTTGACTGCGGTGAATTAGGTGGTAAGAAGTTGCAAGGCAGGCTGTATTTCTTCGCGTTGTTTCCGAACCGCCGATGGTAGTAGTACATTTTTGACTGCGCTTCGTGTGTAGACGTGTTAAGTTTTGAGCGGTTGGTTGATCTAGAGCGAGATAGGACCTTGGTCTTGTTGTTGGGTCCTGTGGTCCAGGATTGCATCAGTCTTGTAAGAGATGCGAGAGTTGCTTCTATGGTGCTCAATCGTGACTGAAGAGAACCGTTGGTTTCGTTGGATGCTATTGCACAGATGTTTGTCGGTCCGCTATTTCCGCCAGCGCATCTACTTTTATTTCCATATTGGCTGACAAAATTCCGCGGATGTGGCTTGGCATGCGAGACATCCATAATGTGCATAGCATCTCGTCAGGAACGTTCTGACCAAGGAGGCTGCGCATTTCTCTGATAAGATTTGATGGACTTCGGTCTCCAAGCTCTAAACCAGTCATTAAAGGATTCAATTGACGCTCTTTTGATTCAGAAAAACGAGAAATTAGTTGACATTTGAAATTTTGATACTTATCTTTATCTGGGGGTTTTTGGACCAAGTCTGCGACACAATTGAATCGATTGGTGTCTGATAGGATTCTATTATTGCTAAATTGGGATTCTATTTACCTGTGTAAACCACAATGAGGGGTTGACTTTCCAAAAGGCTGGCATTTGGGTGTTTCTTAGCGCAGCTATTTCCTGTATATCCTCATCTTGGATTGGTGGTGGTGGATGTGTACATTGTGGTTGAGTCCCTGGAGAGCTTGGCGAGGAGCTTGATCCAATAGATTCCTGGTCATTCCCAGGGTTAAGTGTTCGATTCATTTTGTTTTTTATTTTAACTATTTCTTCAGTTTTTGAATACAATTTTAATAGAGAACGATAGAAAAAACTCGGAAACACTTTACACAGTCGATTTTTTTTACGAGGTCACCAGTTTTGGAGTTTATTTTCTTCTTTTTACTTTATTACAATAATTGCGTCTTATGAGTCTGGCATCTGCCACTGAAAACGTTTATTAGTCGTTAATTTAAATTCTAACTGTGGCAAAGTGCCCTCTGGAAGCTGAAAGGATTAACCACTAGTGCTGCCCAGGTTTCCTTCTTTATCTCTACAAGATTTTGTAAGGGTCAGGTAATTGTTCCCTATTGATATAACTTCCGTACGTTATTCCTGGAGTACAACCTCTCAATATCTTTGATCGCGTGCACCTCGTGCTCATTTTTTTATTCTGGAGAAGCCTTCTGTAAAGAGACTACCACACTTAAAAAACTGCTTTTTCGGTCCGATCCGAAAACAGTTTAAGCGAGCCAGGAATTACCGCAACGCCTTTCTTATATGTGTAAATTTCAAAACGAATATTCGACTTTTGCACTCGTGTAGTATTGTAGTAAGAGTATCCGAAGATCTTAATATAAATAAATTGTTTATTCCAGATGGAATAACCTTCCCTTTTTCTGAAGAAGTGTTCTCCAACCCTGACAAAATTACTGCGTAGGCGTGTTTATACATCCAAATCTTTAGAAGCTTCTCCTCCTACAGAATTATTGAACTTCGCGCTCATCTTTCCAAGACCATGGGAATGCTGGTTAATCGTCATCTCACGAAATATTTCGAAACACATCCTAATAAACGACAGGTTTTCGTACTGAAGACATGCCTCACCGAAAAGTGAAACAAATGTCTACACCACTCTGTCAATACTAAGATAGTTGCGCTTTATGTAAAATAAGTGTATGCGCCGCGTTTTTAACATTTTTTTTATTATATCGATTGTTGTTACATTGGTCGTCACAGTTTGAGTCTTCTATCTCTACTGGCGCATCATCGTTCATACCGCCCTAAATGTTGTAGCGGTACTGCCTGACTATGTCACACAGTTTAATTACATACACATTCATACATAGATAGCTAAATTACATTTACACGCTTTTTTTAAAATAAATATTTAGGTATATTACGTTATTAAAGCTTACTAACGATTGCGATTTTGACTTTGATTTGTACAATAATATTTATTATTATTATTATTTCGAGGGGATCTTTACAAATGAATTTGTAAAGTCCGGAATTTTCACGCCGGGGTACTATGCCCATGTGGCGCTAGTCAACAGCACGTGCTGTACCGAGTTCCCATGTGGTTCTCCATCTAGGTACTTAGCGCGCCCACACTGCTTGATTTCGGTGATCTAGTGGGAACCGATGCTTTCAATGTGGCGAGGCCGTTGACGCCTGTACAATAATATTTTGAGTAACCTGCTCTTTTCCACCAAGACAATGCAAGGGTGCACACATGTGCAGTTGCCATGGCAAAAATCCATGAATTGGGCTATGAATTGCTCCCTCATCCACCCTATTCTCCAGATTTGGCTCCGAGCGACTACTTCTTGTTCCCAAACCTGAAGAAATGGCTTGGTGGAA
Organism: Volucella bombylans; assembly: GCA_949129095.1. Lineage (NCBI taxonomy): Eukaryota > Metazoa > Arthropoda > Insecta > Diptera > Syrphidae > Volucella > Volucella bombylans. The sequence goes on along the minus strand of OX422140.1, from coordinate 146,660,313 downwards.
AAGGATTTGACTCCAATGATGAAGTCATCTCGCAAACAAAGGCCTATTTTGAGGACCTCGACAAATCATTTTTTTTGGAAGGGATAAAAAAATTGGAGAAGCGTTGGACAAAGTGTATAGAGCTCAAGGGAGACTACGTTGAAAAATAAAATTATTTTTTTTATCAAAAAATCTGTGTTTTATTCCAAAAGTCACGGACTTATTGACCCGCCCTCGTATATATAATCTTTACACTTATTTCAAAATAATGCTTTACCGGGTTGTCATAACACTTCGGCGCGGCGCCGTGATTACTCTGCCTGATCTAGTTACAATGTTTGGCTGATCAATGATGTTAATTTTGCAACCATCTATAATGCCATCTGATTATTTATTTGCGGATTATCGATGATTGCAAAGGCTTCATCATTTACTACATTTCTTGGTGAAATATTAAGAGACCTTCTTATATATTGTCTATTTCGTCTAAATTAAAATTGTTTTCAACGGTACCATACGAACAACCTTTTTTTGCTTTCCAAAACATTACATTTTGTTAGCTTGTAATTACATTCTTTTGTCATCTATTCTTTGACATCGTGTGGCTTTAAATTGCTTCTGGTCGTAGGTATTTTTGTTTTGAACTCCCGTCCCATAAAGAGTTGAGCAGGTGACAGCAACACATTGGCTAATAGTGTAGTGTTATACTCTAAAATTCGATATATAAATTCTTTTTCACGACCCTCATCATAACATTTTCTTAATATTCGCTTTCCTATCGCCACACCCTTCTCGGCAAAACCGTGTAGCGTTGGTTAGAAAACGTAAGTCTTACGTTAAATGCTCCCGCAAACTCTTTAAATTTACGACAATTAAATGGATTATTATCTGATCGAATCTCAAGAGGAAAACCAAACTTTGTAAAGGATCGTTCCATTAATATGTTAATTTTGTGACCTATCGATTTGCCTTTGAACCGTTCAATACATAACCAATTTGAATATGCGCAAATAAGCACCCCGGCATGCTCAAAAATATCTACAGCAATTTTTTCCCATGCAAACTCAGGTGATTCATGCTGTTTTAATGGTTCTTTTGCATTGTTATACCGGTGCTTTTCATACGCTTAACATCGTTGAACTCTTTGCTCTATGTCTTTGGACATACCTGGCCAATAAAATAATTTCCTTGCACGCAATCGAGTTTTTTTCAACACCCAAGTGAGGAGCATGCAACATATCAATGATCTGAATTCTCAATACTTCGGGCACAATCAACTTGTCACCAAAGAACAAATTCATTCACACTAATCTCACTTTTAATTTTGTAAAATTGCTTGCATTCTGAACTCAATATCTTGTAATTTGGCCATTCACCAGCATGAAACTTCAAAATGTGCCCTAAACATTCATCATTAAGGGTAGCCTCCTGATAACTTAGTTTCTTTCTTTCGGACATACAGAGTCGGCTAACAAGACCATGGACGAGATAATTCATTTCTGATTGCTCCACATCCGACGCACTTACATAGGCCCTTGGTAAACAGTCGGCCAACAATAATTGCTTCCTGGGCACGTATATTAATTTGAGACCTGAGTACTTTAATAGACACATAAACATCCGTTTGAGCCTGACTGTTACCTTGTCTAGCTCCATCTTCATCAACGCTTCGAGTGGTTTGTGGTCGGTATGAACTTCTACCTCCCGACTATATATGTAAAAATTGAATTTCTCACATGCAACCAAAATGGCGAGTAAGTCCTTTTGAATTTGGGCCCATCTTTGCTCACTTGACGATAGGCTTCTTGAAGCGAGCGCTACTGGATGACCTGCTTGTAGAAGAACGCAACCTACACCGGTCTTAGAAGCATCCGCCTGAATTACTAGTGGCTGCTTGGAATCAAACATGCGTAAAACCGGTGCCTTACTTATTATATTTTTTATATTTTCAAACGCTCTTTGATACTCCACTAGCCACTCCCACTTCTTTCCTATTCTTGTAATTGTAAGGTATCTAAGTCTTGTTGTTTTGATCGACAATTTAGGTGTATATTTTGCTAAATATTTACACAAACCCAATAGTCTCATCACACCTATCCTGTCTTGGGGGTGGTAATTCAACTATGGCCCTAAGATATTTGTCGCTGATATTGACTGGCCCATGAATTTTACCTGTATTGTAATTTATCTCTATTTAATTAAATATTGTTTGCCCTCGCTCTTTGTATGACCTATGTACTCGTAAGTGCTCGATCGTGATCTTTATAAGCTTACGCCTGAACTAAACAAATCATCAAAATAGATCTCAACGGCTGGTATATCCCCAAATAATTGAACCATTGTAATAGCTCAGGCGCACTACTGATATCAAACGGCATCCGATGCCACCTAAATCCACCATAAGGAGTGATAAAAGTCTTCGAATCTGAGCTCACATCATCGAATTCCAACTGCCAGGATCCATATTTGAGATCGTCACGGTGAAAACTGATTTATTTGCAAGTCGATTAGTAATGGATTCAGATGTCGGAATTGAAAAATGCTCCCTGCGAATGCATTTGTGCAATGGTTTCGGATCCAAGCACAGGCGTAGTGACCTATCAGATTTCTCTACAATCTGTAAATTATTCACCCATTCTGTTGGGTGCTCTACTGGACTAATAACACTGTCATCAACCATAGCCTTCAACTAGGCCTTAAACCTATCGTGCAAACTAAATGGTATTTTCTTTTTGTACGCGAGTACAGGTTTGGACCCGTCAATTAATTGGATGTTGCATTTACCGGGGATGTGACCTATGTCTTCACAAAAATTGACTACAAAAATTGTCTTTAGAAGTAGGCACTCTACTATCTTTGATAGCGTGCATCCGTTTTAAGGCTTAGAATTTCACAATCAACGCGACCCAAAATGGGTTGAATTAAAATTTACTATCAACTACTTCGAAGTCAATTGGCACCGTTCCTTTGTCTAAATTCACAACACACGGCAATGTTATCTTTACAAAAGAACTGATTTTATTATTATTATATGCAAACAAATAACTTTTAGATTTTTGTAATTAATCCAGATAACAATTCTTTCAAAGTCATTTTACAGAGGTTTGCATAAAAAATGAGTCCGTTTGGAATTGATGGTTCCCTTCTTTTATAGATCAGAAGTTACCTTTCTAAAGGTCCAATCCAAGTTGCTTTGAAGATTGATATCAGAAAAATAAATGCTGGTGTGTGCAGGGCTCCGTTCTATCTCGGTTACATTTCGATTTCGTTTTGCCATAAAACGTTTTTTTGTTTTATTACTCGTCCTTGTTTCGATTGTTTAGTTTGCGTTCCGTAGTTGATTTTTTCCAATCGTCGGAAACCATCGAGCTGTGACACGAATATTTCCGTTCGCTGTGAAGAAGTAGTGCGTTGTAGGGCAGTATGTTCATAGATATACGTTAGCTTTCATGACTCTGAACCTTTGTAATATTTTCGTTTGATTCGTTTGCGGCTGGTATGAGAATATACCCGACTTTTCTTTTGCCGCATTGGTAGTTTCCAGACGTGAGACTCGATCACGCTCAAATCTCTGGCACATCTTGGGTGCTAAGGAGCCTAAATATGATTTTTATTTTGACTTTGCGACAAGTAGGGGAATGATCTGTGGCAATAAGTCACCGTCCTGTAAAATAGACTGTTTTAGACAAAATGAGTACTTAATTGTTATCACATTAATACTTTTATTATTTTAGGTACTTACTCTCCAGCTTAATAATTGGAATCTAACTATTGGCCTCCAATTTCTTACGTCAAGTTTGTTTAGATCCTTTTAAACTTGCGTGATGGCTGGGGTCTTCTTCAACTACCTTTTCCTTCGATGATGCATTCCAAGACTTTTAGAGTATCCATACGTTCAACATTCCCTAGAGTTCTGACCGTTTAAGCTAAGTGCATATTGCTGTACAGCCAGTATAGCAAATGATTCCCCTCCCCCACATTTCACCGATGCAGACCAGACAAAGATGTGGATAACTCAAAACAATTTTCTGTCGAAACGACCAAGGTTCTTCTAACCCCATACCGATAAAGTCTACGTCTCTGTTCATACAGGAGGCCTGGGAAATACAATGTTTTATAGAACTTTATTTTGTTTGTCCGAAAAAGGGGCGTCTTCTTCAATTGCCTTCTATGACCAAGGAAACATTTTGTCGCCAGAAATTAATCTTCAAACTATCCCTAAGGTGATGTCGATGTTTATATTAACTGCGGCCTAGGTAGGTATGACTAACTTAAAGTTATACCTGTCTTTTGTGATGTTTTGCCATCATTACCGCTTTTATGTGAATACTTTGAAATGCAAATAAAAGGTTGTTGTATGCCGGATAATGTCTATGTCACCTGCATAGCTATTGGCTTTCACTCTCGATTACAATGTTGAAGAGATCACATGAGAGTAGATTGCAAAGTTAAAGGTACGGATCAATGTTCGCCCCTTCCTGCTTGACCACGCCAGTCCGTCTTTCACCGAGTTCTTGAACCCAGAGCTGAGAATATTCAATGACGTTTTCTTCGACTTGCTCTTCGTGATCTCCTTTGGAATGAAACTTTTGTCTCATCTCCTACATAAACCGTCTCAACCCGATTAATTTGAATATCCTTGGAGAAGGCAAGGACGTATATGACATTATGTTTATTCATCGACTGCTCTCATGTTCTTTCTTTTGCACATCCAGTTATGATGCACTGCATGCATGGCGTCTCGTATGGTTAGATCTGTTTTATAGCACCGATTGCTTCGGTGGTTTGTCAAAAGATGTAACATTCCATTCCACGTGCAATTCCGAAAATCGTGTATTTCTTCCGAGTTGCTAAAATCGTCAGCAATGTATCGGAGGTTTGCGGTTGTTTCATAATTATATATTTTATTGTTTACAATCGTGGAATTGACCGCAACTAGGAACTTTGTGTCACTCCGGCCGTCTACACCGGTGTCAGTAGCCTAATTTACTCTTGCAAATCCATCCCGTCAAACAGTCAGCAGGTAGCAGTCGGTCAACATTAAATGCACCCACAACAACAACTCACACATAACACTGTGGACCAATTCCAACAGCTCACATCACACGATTGTTGGATGACATGTAGACAACTCAAATCTGTATCTACATTGCACCACTATCGGGTGAGAACCCACAATTGCTTGTTCATCTGACAATCTCAATAACTTGACTGCTAACCAACAAACCACTGCAATAAGCGTTACCCACAATGATTTGCCCTGAGGAATAAAAGAAGGCTGCGCTGCAGTAGCCTGGGTAGAATTCAGTTGAAGTTCCTAGGACTAGCTAATAAAGAAATTTGGATACGAAATCTGTGTTCAACTATTTTAATTAGCAACTCATAGCAGGTCTGATTCCATCCTTCTACAGTTTCAGAAGTGCGCTGCATCTGCATCTCAGGCAGATCTTCAACTATATACAATACCTATCATTCGGCAGCTGCTTCTTTATGATGTACGATCACTTAAAATGAGGCTCCATCTTAAGAGATTCACCTGCTCTAACAGACTTTTTTCTAACCCAACAAGTAAGAGATCATTTACCATGTACGAGTATTTCATTGGTCTTTTTTTTTATAATTTACGTGATCCTAAGGGGTTAGATATCCTTTTACTGTTGCCTCGGCGCGGGCGGAAAGGTAGAAGGAGGAGAAAGGAAATGTTTTTTTGTAGTGATTTGAAACTCAGGTGTATTTGGTTTCGATATTAGCTCTCCAGGGGTGGGAGTCCGAATAGGACGGAGAGTTTTTTCTTCACTCAGAGTGATTCGAAGGTTATAATTCACACTTGTTTTTTGTGCTTGAAACTCTACAACAGCCAAATCTACGTGTCAGTGTTATGCCTTCACACGCAGAATTTTTATGAATGAGTTCCTGTTCGGAAACAATCACATTTATTTTTATATAATTATTTCTTTTGTGTAAATTGTCATAAGTATTTGAAACTTAATTTAAATGTAACCAGTAAGTTATTATGTAAACATGGAAACGTAACTTAAGGTTACGAATTGTAAATTTTTAGTACAAATGTATGATAGTTAAATGTTAAAATATGGATGTGATTTCTGGAAGAATAAACTTTCTCTTTGCTGTATCTAACTATTTGTCACGAAAAGACGTGTTTGATTTAAACCGCATCTCAACCCCACACATAGTACAAAAAGATAGAACCCTACCACACCCCAACAGTTCCAATTAAATTACACAAATGAAAAACTTGTCACGGGTAGGATTCGAACCTTGACCTTCTGAGTGAGAAGCGATTGCTAGCATTTTTTTTTTTCATTTTATATGCATTTTTATTTTTGGAATTCATTTACACTTACAGCTAGACAAAAAATGCTTAAATATTAGCTTAAATTACTTACAAATACTCTTATTCTATCTTACTGGCCCCATGCGGGCACTCTAAGTTAAACATAACACTTAATCTATGTCTTTCGACGTTTCTTACAGACTATTTTTATTTTTGTTTTACATTTATTAAAACTAAAACTAAGAAAATAAACTTTAAGTAGCAAAACTTAGTATATGGACTTTTTGTTATAATATAAAACTTAAAACTAAACGTATAAACTATTTACAACTATATCTTAACCTACTTAATCCTACTTAAACTATCTAATGCTATACCATATTTTAGAGGGTGTTACCCACCTCTGTTAAAATTTTTTTTTTGTTTTTTTTTTTTATGATTTTTATTTTTTATTATTTTTTTTTTATTTATTTATTTTTTTTTTCTTAAAACTACCCTAATTCTACCTATAACTATGTAAGCCGGCCATGGCTAAAAAAAAATATGCAGAAGACCGACTTTGCTCCCCATGGAGCTACGTAGGACTGGAGGAATTCGACGACGAGACTTCCCCTCCTTCATCTAGCCACCAGAATTGTTGGTGCTGCCGAGCAACATCCCTTATGTCGCGACTCCCTACCGACCTACTGAACCGGAGGCGCTCCGCACTGCCATGTGCGACGTCTCTGTCGTAGTTGAGTCGCCTGTCCGCAGCTGTTCGAGCAACGTGGAAGATTAGCGGCACCGCCAATCTGTCCTGGATCAGACCTTTCATATCTAGGTAGAGGAACGCTTCTGGGGGAACAAAGCCATCAAAGCGAACTCTCTCATGATACATGTAATTGGGGTAGAAAGCCCCGGAGATCAGGTTGTTCGATGAGGTCATTGCTCTTGCAGAGCAACATCTATATGTTTGTTAAAATACAGATATTGATCTAGCCAGATCCCAAGGTATCTGACTACATTTCGACAAGCAAGTGGCTGCCCATGCTGCCCCACGATCAAGAACTTTCGCCAATTCTTTCTGGTATCCCTAGAGGCCCCAGACAAAGGCGTCCTAAACAAAATGGTTTCCGACTTCTGAAAGTTGATTTTCAACTTCCAGTCATCGCAATATCGTTTAATTTTATCGAAGTCACGTTGCAAGAGTATATTAATGACCTCAATCTTTGGACCTGTTCTGTACGCGATTAAGTCGTCTGCGTACGCTATGGCATGGTGAAGTGAACCTATCAGATCACTCGTGTAAATGTTGAATAGGATCGGCGAATTTACCGCACCTTGTTGCAGACCGTTTTTAATGTTAAATGTTCCAGCAGAAGTCACATCGCCACTCTTCACGATGAACTGTCTACTGGAGAGCATATCAAAAAGAATATACAGCAATGGTTTACTAATGCCCAACCTGTCCAGCTTGAAAAAGAGTCCCTCTAACCATACGGTATCGAAGGCTTTTCCCAAGTCAATCAGGCAGGCACCAGTGCACTGATTCTTGCCTTTGTTCCATTGGATATCAGAAACCAGTTTAGACGCAGCATGAATAACATCATGCCCCGCCTTGAAACCGAATTGATTATCCGGAACTATATGTTTGTCCTCAACCCACTTAGTCAGGACTCTATTGATCACCTTCTCGAACACCTTACTGATGTTTGGAAGAAGACTTATGGAAGTGTCTTTATCCCTTTTGGGGATCGGATGTACCACCGCAGTTTTCCAATGCGCTGGATAATGTGCATTATTCATTGCATTATTAAACAGGGTGGTATAAATGTCCACCGCTTTTAGAGGGAGATGTCGAAGCACAATGTTCGGTATTTCATCGGTTCCCACTGATTTCTTACTTCTAAGTGATTCGAAGATCGTTTGGAGCTCTTCCTTCGAAATGAACGGGGGTAGTACCCTATCGTTGGTGATGACATTATTTGCCATATTCTCGTCACTGAACTGGGTGAAACCCGAGCTCTCGAATCGCCAATTCATTATTTCAATTCGAAGGTAGAAATTGTGCACAAGGACTCGACTTTCCAGGTCGTGGTTCGGGCCAATGATGTCATTCGCCTTATATACTTCCTGGATAGTCGCTCCTATAGCCTCTACCTTCTCCTGCGGATCCTCGATCACAAAGAAGTTGTCATCATCAACAGCCTCATTTGGATCGATGCCTGCTGCTATAAGTATGTTCTCGTTGTCCGTCGTTCGAGCGATTTTAAGACACGAAAGGTCGTTGTGATCTTTCCTCCGAAATATTTTATTTATTTGCGGGAAAATATTCGGGTTGCTGGTGTTTACAGCCCGAATTTTATTGTTCCAATACAAACTTACAGATGCTCTGTAATTTTCTTTTATTAATACTTGGAGGTTTTTGATCGACGACTTCAGTGTCATAATCTCCGGGTTATGTCTGTCAGTAAACTGTCTGTACAAGGTTTTTAGTCTTGACAGCAGTCTACTTTTATGTCGGTGCAGTGCGTCAATAGTTGCGTTGCGGAATAAGTCTTCTTCGTCAATGTGTTGGCACCGAGGTATCGTTTTGTCCATTGTTCGTTTGATTGTCTCGTCCATTAGTCTTAGATACCTGTCAATCTCCTCGTTTGACAGATTTCTGTTGGACGGTGGGTAGAGCGAATTCGAGGAGAGTGCTCTAGTCAGTGTTCTGGTGAAGTGTGTCCAACGCACCCTACTATAATTGTAGGAATGCCTTTGAACAAACTCATCCAATTCCGCAATTTCGTTGGGAACAGTTATTTCGGTGCTGAGACCGCAATGGTCACTGTCATACACGAAAGTGCGTAGACAGTTTCTAGTTTGTTGGTTAGTGCATGTCAGTTGTATTCGTGAGTCGAACAGCAGAAGATCCAAATAAGACCCGTGTCTGGGAAACGACGGACTATCCGTCGCCTTAAGCCCGAGTCGATACATCACACTGTGCTGACCCCACCAATTGAATAGTAGGTTCCCTCTAGTATTTGGTGTATTATTTCCCCAATCACTATGTTTGGCGTTGAAATCTTCGCCGATAACAAAATAGTTGTCTTCCAATTCCAGCCTCAGAAATCGAAAAAGAGTCTCCAGCTCTGAGGTGAATAAAGTGGATTGAGTAGCCCCAGGTGCATAGACAGACACCATGTACAACCGCTTTCCACTATGGAGAGGGATATACACGATGCATGCTTCCAGCACCTGGAATCTACGTACTACACGACTGTATACTCTTTTAAAACGTATACCTTTTCGTACGAAAATCGCAACGCCACCTCCCTGAATGGAGTTGGGTCGGTTTCTCCGTACTATTTTGTATCTTCTGTGCCTCATTTTGTGTCTCTTGGTAAGCTTAGTTTCGCTAACCAAGAGCACATCAGGGGCTTGGTCTTTAAGCAACTTAAACAGTGTGGCTCTTCGTTCGAACCTAATCAGTGAATTAACATTCACTGCAAGGACCTTCAGGGTTTGCTCCGCCATGTACGTACCAATTACGACTGGAGGTGCGTTAGGCCCGGAAGCAGCGCGTATATTTGATCTACCCGCTTAGCCTGTTCCTGTATTTGACGCTGAAGCTGAGCCATCTGCCCCTGAATAGAGAGCAAGATAGCCAGCATGTCAGGTACAGGTTCCGGTGCTCTAGGCGCTGGGGCCTGAGAAGCTACCTTTGGTTGTTGTACCGTATTTCCCCTACCTGCCGCCATTTGGGCGTAGGTAACGTGGGGAGTAACGGCTGGTGTTTGTGTCTGCACGAGTGGACGTTTAACTTCCACTTTCTGCTGCCGAGCCAGATTTACTCTTTTGATGTATTGGAATTTGGGACAACCCCGATAATTTGTGGTGTGTCCCGTGTTCCTACATAATGCACAAGAGAGTTGGCTTTTTTCTGACGCTCCGTCCTTACCTAGAGCGCATTCCTCGGATTTGTGGTTCTTTCCACACTTCACGCATCGAGGCTGCATTTCGCAGTTCGACGCGGCGTGCCCGAACCTTTGGCAGCGAACACATTGTAAAATGTTTTCACTCCTCTTTAATTTTTCCCAGTGTACAACCTGGTAGTCTAGGACTTTGATGCTCCTTAGACCATCCAGTTTGCTGTTGGGACTTAGCTGAAGCAGGAAGAATGGTAGTTTCCGCTTCTCCCTTTTGGCTCTAGCCGTGACGAATGGCTTAACCCCTACGAATTTGAGCTCTTCGCACTCCTTCTCTTTCAGCAGTGCAAGGAGCTCCTCCGGATCAGTCGACGGTTCTAATCCCCTCAGCAGCATTGTCTGCAGCTTTTCACCTTTCGGTGTGAAGGAGAAGAACTCCGTCGTCGAATCACTTAACAGGTTCTTAATTTTATGATAGCGCTCCACTGTATTGCAATGGATCGCATGCCTATCTAAACTAAGTCTTTTAACAAAAAAATTATTGCCTATGGCCGACTTACATAGTTCAATAGTTTCCTTTAGTTCCATCTTATATGTGTTTATAGGTGGAACTCGTTGCTTTGCTGATTTTGTTTGTTGTTGTTGTTGCTGCTGTTGCTGCTGTTGCTTCTGCTGCTGATGTTGTTACTGCTGCTGCGATTTTTGTAGCTGTTGTTGTTTTTGTTGTTTATCTTTGGGTTGTTGTTTAGGAACTTTCTTTGTTAGTTCTTGTATTGGTGTTTGTAGTTTTTGTTGTTTTAGTGGCTGGTTATGTTTTTCTTGTGGTGGTAGCTCCACGTTGGTGTTTTGTTGCTTCTGAGGGATCTGAAGTTGTTGCTGTAACTCCCTCTCCCTCCTTGCAACTTGCTTCGCTCTTATAGCAAGCACTTGTTGCTGTAGCTGCATTATGCTACTATTAATGTCTTTGACCTCGTCCTCTTTTTCATCTGACTCAGAGGCCGCTAGGAATGAGAAACTATTGTTTCCAGCCATGTAGTGGCCTTCCCCACCGTCAGAAACATATGGGTATTCGTCTGTCCTCTTTCGCTGTTGTTGTTGTCTTGCTGCTTTTGTAGAAGTCGTTGGCGCCTCTTCCCTTGCTCCACCGGGCAGCTTCTCAGTAGATGCTGATAGGGAAGGGCGCTTCACGAGGTTTGGTGTTGGCTTCAGCTTCCTCCTCCTCTTAGTCGTAATTTCCGAACGGGCCGAAATTACGGTCAGGTCATCAGATGACATCGTGCCATCTCCCGGACCCGCTATTTGGATAGCGGACCGTTCACCTCCACTCATCTTCTGGTTTCACTGAACTTGTTTTAATTTGTGTTATAATTATTTTCTTTGATTTTTAATTAATAAAAAAGTCCGTCCTTTTCCGGGAATCGAACCTACGACCCTTGGTTCCTCGGCCGGCACCACTACCTATAGCACTTGGCTTAAACGATTCTATTTGTTTTTTTGTAACTTTTTTTTTTTCACATGAAAAAAAGCCGACACACGTCTATCCTCTGTCGAGGTCTATGAACGACTGAAGCGATTGCTAGTACCACTACACCACGGCCACCATATCTTCTCTTCTCATACGCCTGATCCTTGAGGATGTTCCGTGGTGCTTCGCTTCTTGGTCCTGGCCCTGGTTGTTCTTGTTGCGATCTTGATGTGTTGTATGTCCAGTGACTTGAAAAATTTACCAAACTCCTTTACCGTGAACGCGGTACCTCTATCACGAATATTTTTGTTAACGCGTTCGAAACTCTAGTAGAAGTTGTTAAGCATTTAAGATATCGACGAGTGCACGTACCTGAAGTGTACCTCCTTTCTTCACGACAAAGATCCATGATGGTCAAAATATACCTTTTGGAATGGGATTGGAACACTCTCCTTCAGCGACTGCCCCTTTGCCAAACTTTCTCATTTTACAGAACCAGTAATTATTTTATATTTATCTTTGTTATCATGGCATATTCCGAGGATTTTCCAATTCTTCCTCGCCGATTCAACCAAAGAGCCGGTTTTCGCTGAGAAGGTACTCTTTTTGTAGTTATTTTCTCATCGAGCTCGTTTCTTTTATTTCTAGCACAGATATGATGTCACGCAGACCCGGATACTGCCATCGCATACTGGCTACCCAATCTTCCTCTGAGATATTTATGTTCAGGATGAAAGTAGCTAACTCTCTTCTTCGACTGGTTGGCGGCTTAGCGTATCTATGTGAATTGCCGCTTCCCCGATTGATGAATTACTTTGAAATCGAATTTTTTTGTTTTTTAGCCACCATCTGGCTATTCGCAGAATCGCTTTAAGTTTATTTTGGGTAGTTACGATGGCTTCGCAGTTAGTAATTACTTAGAATTCCCATCCAAGGAAGTATACTCGGAATCCATTCAAGCTTTCGGCCACCCCCAGTATCTCTAATTCAAAACGATGGTATTGCTCTCGTATTCCGTTACTTTACGGCTGTAATATGCTACTGGTCGCAGGTCGTTGTTCTCCTTGGAGCGCTGTACTAGTATACCTACGATTCCTTACACCGGAGCGTCTGTGTGCACTTTATGAAGGTATTTGACATTAAGCAGTGCTAATAATGGAGGGTTGACGAGTGCATCCTTTAAACTCTTTTCATGCTGTTCTGCCCATATAAATTGTGTTTCTTCCTTTAGAAAATCGGCAAGCAATGTTGCTATTATTATGTAACTCTTCACGAACTTCTTGAAGAGAAACCTGTTAGACCCAAGAATTGTCTTACTCTGAGTACGTTCTTTGATGTCGGAAACCCATCTATTGCTATTGTTTTCCTTTTGTTTGGTTTGATTCCTTCTCCAGTAACGTAGTGCCAGTACTTGGTTGGTTTTCAAGAAGGCACACTTCTTCATATTGATGGTAAGGCCAGACTCTTCAAGTACCTTTAGAAATCGTTCTGCTCGGGATGATTATGTCGCCAAGGTACTCGTAGATGGTGATGTTCCCCCTAGGAATGCGTGCCTTAACCGGATTCATTCACATCTGGAATGCAGCAGTAGCATTTACTAGTCCAAATCCTCATAAACTCGTATAGGCCATCTTCAGTCACAAATATGATGTACGAGTATTTTCTGCTTTGCTTGCTCAGTTTGATTTGATTGTGAAATATGAGTTCCCTGCAAGAGACGCCAGTATCTTTTAGACTATCGGCATTTAGAGCTTCCTCTTGATTGTTGCTTCGTTTAATGCTCTGTAGTCTATGCAAAATCGATCACTCTCGTCGTCTTTCTTAGTTAAGACAATCAGCAAGCATAAAGTTGAATACAGACTGGTTTCCTGGAGTAGCCCCAGGTGCATAGACAGACACCATGTACAACCGCTTTCCACTATGGAGAGGGATATACACGATGCATGCTTCCAGCACCTGGAATCTACGTACTACACGACTGTATACTCTTTTAAAACGTATACCTTTTCGTACGAAAATCGCAACGCCACCTCCCTGAATGGAGTTGGGTCGGTTTCTCCGTACTATTTTGTATCTTCTGTGCCTCATTTTGTGTCTCTTGGTAAGCTTAGTTTCGCTAACCAAGAGCACATCAGGGGCTTGGTCTTTAAGCAACTTAAACAGTGTGGCTCTTCGTTCGAACCTAATCAGTGAATTAACATTCACTGCAAGGACCTTCAGGGTTTGCTCCGCCATGTACGTACCAATTACGACTGGAGGTGCGTTAGGCCCGGAAGCAGCGCGTATATTTGATCTACCCGCTTAGCCTGTTCCTGTATTTGACGCTGAAGCTGAGCCATCTGCCCCTGAATAGAGAGCAAGATAGCCAGCATGTCAGGTACAGGTTCCGGTGCTCTAGGCGCTGGGGCCTGAGAAGCTACCTTTGGTTGTTGTACCGTATTTCCCCTACCTGCCGCCATTTGGGCGTAGGTAACGTGGAGAGTAACGGCTGGTGTTTGTGTCTGCACGAGTGGACGTTTAACTTCCACTTTCTGCTGCCGAGCCAGATTTACTCTTTTGATGTATTGGAATTTGGGACAACCCCGATAATTTGTGGTGTGTCCCGTGTTCCTACATAATGCACAAGAGAGTTGGCTTTTTTCTGACGCTCCGTGGTTTGTGGTTCTTTCCACACTTCACGCATCGAGGCTGCATTTCGCAGTTCGACGCGGCGTGCCCGAACCTTTGGCAGCGAACACATTGTAAAATGTTTTCACTCCTCTTTAATTTTTCCCAGTGTACAACCTGGTAGTCTAGGACTTTGATGCTCCTTAGACCATCCAGTTTGCTGTTGGGACTTAGCTGAAGCAGGAAGAATGGTAGTTTCCGCTTCTCCCTTTTGGCTCTAGCCGTGACGAATGGCTTAACCCCTACGAATTTGAGCTCTTCGCACTCCTTCTCTTTCAGCAGTGCAAGGAGCTCCTCCGGATCAGTCGACGGTTCTAATCCCCTCAGCAGCATTGTCTGCAGCTTTTCACCTTTCGGTGTGAAGGAGAAGAACTCCGTCGTCGAATCACTTAACAGGTTCTTAATTTTATGATAGCGCTCCACTGTATTGCAATGGATCGCATGCCTATCTAAACTAAGTCTTTTAACAAAAAAATTATTGCCTATGGCCGACTTACATAGTTCAATAGTTTCCTTTAGTTCCATCTTATATGTGTTTATAGGTGGAACTCGTTGCTTTGCTGATTTTGTTTGTTGTTGTTGTTGCTGCTGTTGCTGCTGTTGCTTCTGCTGCTGATGTTGTTACTGCTGCTGCGATTTTTGTAGCTGTTGTTGTTTTTGTTGTTTATCTTTGGGTTGTTGTTTAGGAACTTTCTTTGTTAGTTCTTGTATTGGTGTTTGTAGTTTTTGTTGTTTTAGTGGCTGGTTATGTTTTTCTTGTGGTGGTAGCTCCACGTTGGTGTTTTGTTGCTTCTGAGGGATCTGAAGTTGTTGCTGTAACTCCCTCTCCCTCCTTGCAACTTGCTTCGCTCTTATAGCAAGCACTTGTTGCTGTAGCTGCATTATGCTACTATTAATGTCTTTGACCTCGTCCTCTTTTTCATCTGACTCAGAGGCCGCTAGGAATGAGAAACTATTGTTTCCAGCCATGTAGTGGCCTTCCCCACCGTCAGAAACATATGGGTATTCGTCTGTCCTCTTTCGCTGTTGTTGTTGTCTTGCTGCTTTTGTAGAAGTCGTTGGCGCCTCTTCCCTTGCTCCACCGGGCAGCTTCTCAGTAGATGCTGATAGGGAAGGGCGCTTCACGAGGTTTGGTGTTGGCTTCAGCTTCCTCCTCCTCTTAGTCGTAATTTCCGAACGGGCCGAAATTACGGTCAGGTCATCAGATGACATCGTGCCATCTCCCGGACCCGCTATTTGGATAGCGGACCGTTCACCTCCACTCATCTTCTGGTTTCACTGAACTTGTTTTAATTTGTGTTATAATTATTTTCTTTGATTTTTAATTAATAAAAAAGTCCGTCCTTTTCCGGGAATCGAACCTACGACCCTTGGTTCCTCGGCCGGCACCACTACCTATAGCACTTGGCTTAAACGATTCTATTTGTTTTTTTGTAACTTTTTTTTTTTCACATGAAAAAAAGCCGACACACGTCTATCCTCTGTCGAGGTCTATGAACGACTGAAGCGATTGCTAGTACCACTACACCACGGCCACCATATCTTCTCTTCTCATACGCCTGATCCTTGAGGATGTTCCGTGGTGCTTCGCTTCTTGGTCCTGGCCCTGGTTGTTCTTGTTGCGATCTTGATGTGTTGTATGTCCAGTGACTTGAAAAATTTACCAAACTCCTTTACCGTGAACGCGGTACCTCTATCACGAATATTTTTGTTAACGCGTTCGAAACTCTAGTAGAAGTTGTTAAGCATTTAAGATATCGACGAGTGCACGTACCTGAAGTGTACCTCCTTTCTTCACGACAAAGATCCATGATGGTCAAAATATACCTTTTGGAATGGGATTGGAACACTCTCCTTCAGCGACTGCCCCTTTGCCAAACTTTCTCATTTTACAGAACCAGTAATTATTTTATATTTATCTTTGTTATCATGGCATATTCCGAGGATTTTCCAATTCTTCCTCGCCGATTCAACCAAAGAGCCGGTTTTCGCTGAGAAGGTACTCTTTTTGTAGTTATTTTCTCATCGAGCTCGTTTCTTTTATTTCTAGCACAGATATGATGTCACGCAGACCCGGATACTGCCATCGCATACTGGCTACCCAATCTTCCTCTGAGATATTTATGTTCAGGATGAAAGTAGCTAACTCTCTTCTTCGACTGGTTGGCGGCTTAGCGTATCTATGTGAATTGCCGCTTCCCCGATTGATGAATTACTTTGAAATCGAATTTTTTTGTTTTTTAGCCACCATCTGGCTATTCGCAGAATCGCTTTAAGTTTATTTTGGGTAGTTACGATGGCTTCGCAGTTAGTAATTACTTAGAATTCCCATCCAAGGAAGTATACTCGGAATCCATTCAAGCTTTCGGCCACCCCCAGTATCTCTAATTCAAAACGATGGTATTGCTCTCGTATTCCGTTACTTTACGGCTGTAATATGCTACTGGTCGCAGGTCGTTGTTCTCCTTGGAGCGCTGTACTAGTATACCTACGATTCCTTACACCGGAGCGTCTGTGTGCACTTTATGAAGGTATTTGACATTAAGCAGTGCTAATAATGGAGGGTTGACGAGTGCATCCTTTAAACTCTTTTCATGCTGTTCTGCCCATATAAATTGTGTTTCTTCCTTTAGAAAATCGGCAAGCAATGTTGCTATTATTATGTAACTCTTCACGAACTTCTTGAAGAGAAACCTGTTAGACCCAAGAATTGTCTTACTCTGAGTACGTTCTTTGATGTCGGAAACCCATCTATTGCTATTGTTTTCCTTTTGTTTGGTTTGATTCCTTCTCCAGTAACGTAGTGCCAGTACTTGGTTGGTTTTCAAGAAGGCACACTTCTTCATATTGATGGTAAGGCCAGACTCTTCAAGTACCTTTAGAAATCGTTCTGCTCGGGATGATTATGTCGCCAAGGTACTCGTAGATGGTGATGTTCCCCCTAGGAATGCGTGCCTTAACCGGATTCATTCACATCTGGAATGCAGCAGTAGCATTTACTAGTCCAAATCCTCATAAACTCGTATAGGCCATCTTCAGTCACAAATATGATGTACGAGTATTTTCTGCTCTGCTTGCTCAGTTTGATTTGATTGTGAAATATGAGTTCCCTGCAAGAGACGCCAGTATCTTTTAGACTATCGGCATTTAGAGCTTCCTCTTGATTGTTGCTTCGTTTAATGCTCTGTAGTCTATGCAAAATCGATCACTCTCGTCGTCTTTCTTAGTTAAGACAATCAGCAAGCAGTACGCTGACTGAGAGGGTTGTAATAGATCATCTACTTTATATTGACGATACTTATCTTTGCCAATGACACTCGATAAAGTTGAATACAGACTGGTTTCTTGGTATGGAGATCGATTCGGTCTACCCACTTGTACTCGACTACTTCACTAGCACAATTTGCATAGCTATCCCTGTAGTCGTTTTCCCTGTTTAAACTTATCAACCAATCAAGATCTTCGGCATCAAGTTCCTCGAATGCATTCTTCTCCTTCGGCTTCATTCGCCTTCACTGTCTGCTTCTCTAATAGGGAGCATCCGATAATTATTCGATAGGGTTGGCTATGATCCGGCTTGAGCAGCAACGCGTATCAGCTCTTCAATCTGTCCACATCGATTGCTCCATGCGCTTTTCCCATAGCTTCACATCCACCTCCTCCGAAACCAATTAACTTCCTACTGACCTTCGTGTGTCATCCATCGTTGTGATCTGCCTTCGACTTTCACATCAACACATAGTCACTTCTGATATCTATAAATGCTGGTACCTTGACTTCACTTTGACTTCCTTTTCGTATTCGTTTCTTTATTAACAGATAAGCAATTCATGTAACTTTTCACTCTTCCTTGATGGGCAATTTTGACTAATGTGGCCTGAAAGATTTTTCGCTGTGGCTTTAGTATTCACTGACCTTGGTGCACCCTCATCTTCCGGCCGGTGTTTGTTCCTCAATCCGATAGCCAAACGTATCTTTTTGAGTATATTTTGCACGGACTCTGGTTGAGATAATTTAAGCACGTTTTTGCAGTCAGTGTTAATGAATCCTTTAACAGTGCATTTTATTAGTGATGATGCCCGTACGTGTCATCGAGACGCAATAGCTTTCATCTGTCTGCGGTTTCATAATAACTCTTGCAAGTCATCACCGTCGTTAGCGAGAGGGAAGGTTCCGCACAGCTCTTCAAAAAACTCCTCCGGGGTTTCTAATATAACGCTGCGACTACAAAGCCCAGATAGTTTTGAGGTTGCAGCTATGAGCACTTACTTTTCATCTAAGTTGTAAATGCGTCCTATAATTTCCACTTCACGTTTCCAGGCAGCCGATGACAATCTAGCTGCTTGTCTGGGGTTAAATTCTGGAAGCATGTCTGAAACGTCTCTCATATAATAAAATACGCATTGCTTTGGTAGTATTTTTCTTCTAGCCAGTTGGTCGCTGATGTATTGCAGGGGGTTTCCTTCTCCTTTGCATCTCATCTAGCTTACTTAATTTCTGCTTCATTTTACCTCCGCTCTTCCATTTTTTCCAAGCATCGCTTTCTTTCAAACAGTTTTGGCAGCCCCATTCGCGCTCCATTCAACGTTCTCCTCAATGCGTTCTGTTTCCTCGGTGAGTCCTTCAGATCTCAGTAGTCGCTCTAGTAGCTCTGCCTTGACGCCTCTTTGCTCCAGTCCCCGACTTTGGAGCTCCTGCCGCAGTTCATCTCTCGTAAGCTCTAAGGATGCTGCTATTCTTGCTTACTGCTCTTCCAAGTTGCACGTCTGTCTCGATGGTTTGCCTCTTTATGGTATGCACTTTTAAATGTCAGATATGAGTAAGTCTCTTAGCTCGTTGGCATTTATCAGCTGCTGCGAGTTCCTAATTAAAATAGCCAAACACAAGTTTGATATCATCCTTCTACACTCCCTCCACCGTTACCATTTCAGAAACCCTGACAGCTTGCTCTAAAGCTACTTCAGACTTGCGTTTATGATATGTCAAAGATTACCACTACTCGTAAATGAAGAAACTGTATTCAAGCAATACTGTTGATTCAATTTCAATTTCAGTTTCAGATTCAATTATTAAAGGCATCACGTACTCTGTCTATTTGAATATCGCAATGTATTTCGCATTGATAGTTGTGTTGTCGATTTTTTGGCCATCCAAAATCTTGAAATCATAAAATCGTAGCCTTAAAAAGCGCGAATTACTACGAAATTTTTGCATAGTCTTGCAAACTAGAAACATTTACTATTTTGACATCATGCGACTCCGAATTGTAACAATTTTTTTCATAACAACGCATTGATAACTCGACTCTTGGTTAACTGTTTTTCTTGCTGCTTTAAATTCTCTTTTTACTTCAACTTGCTTCCTGCTCCCATTTGTTTTGCTCGTACATATATACGCCCACCGTTAGGACTAGCTAATAAACACAGAACTCAGCTGCTCTTGGTGTTTGAATTGAAAAACTTTCCGGTAGATCACATGATTGAGTGCAGAGAGGCTTTCACTGAGGTGAATTTGCGCGTCTGATTGCAACCCAGCATTGTGTAAACAAAGCGATTTTTTTTGTTTTTATATGACGGACTTCAGCCATTTAATTTTATGTCACAAATGAAAATTGTGTTTTTGATTGCTGGACTGCCTGCATTTGTTTTGGTTTTTGCGCGGAAGATTTTTTTTTTGGCACTGGTGTAGCGAAGTGCATAATTTATTAAAAAGGCTGTGTAGATTTTGATTTGCTTTTGTTGGAACGCCACGAAAAATTACATTAGTGGAGAACTTTTCACATTCGAATTGGTCAATTTTTCGCTGCAGAAAGCAAGGGTAAATAAATTGGCTCGGATGTTTGTTCAAGTACCTCAACACCTACATCCTCGAAGCGGTTATTGAAGTCAGCAACAATCAGTTCCAGAGTGTCAAGTAAAGGCAAGAGTACGATAACTTTGGCGCCAAAAATTTATAACGGTTTTTTGTAGAGGGGTCAAAAAAAAAGGATTTTTTACCATGGGAGGGGGGGAGGTATATCACGCCCCGTTTAGGATGTTGGGCCACCTAGGTACTGTAAATTAAGAAAAACGTTGATATAGGCACCTGCCAAACGTTAAATCTATTATTCTTTCACTTACTTCAAAGGAAGACCACGTAAATGACAAAAAACAAAACAAAAATAGTAATTATCAATTTTCTCAAAAACTAGAAGACATAAGACCATTGGGTTTTTCTGTTCGATTCAGAATTGATATAAGCATTGACCACGATTCAGAATTGATATGAGCATTGACCACAAAACGCCAATTTACCGCTTCATTTCACAATTTAAAAAAAAATTGGTCTAAACTTTCTTTTTAAAATTTTTTTTTTTTATCAAAATTTTTAGTTTGCTTGCGAACTTTTCAAAATACTATTGACATAAATAATTTAATTGAAATTTAGGATTAAGGAACAGGTTTGTGGCTTTCAAAACCGGTATAGTACTTCTGTTTAGTTTACTGAACGAATCTCTGGGAAAATAACTTTTAATTCGAAGTGTATTCCACGCAAATGAAAAAATATTGTACTACTTTAATATGTACAATAGTTGCGAAACTTTTTGGAATTAAACACGTTAATATACCGAATTAATTAAAAATCAAATACCGCGAGATAAGTTGGTGCTTAACTTATGACAACTAATCATTCAACTATCATGTCAACTGTCGTCAGCAAAGGAATGCATTGAATTAGAAGTGGGTAGCACACAAGACATCATTAATGAAAACTAAAAAGAGTGTCGGAGACAGAACGGAGCCCTGAGGCACACTGGCATTTTATTTTGTGAATATCAGACTTGGTACCATCCAAGACAACTTGAATTGAACGTTCCGAAAGGTAACTTCTAATCCATTAAAGAAGAGAGCCATCGATCCCAAAAGCACGCATTTTCGACAAAACAGCCTGATGCCAAACTCTGTCGAATGCCTTAGAAATATCAAGTGCAACTACATACATATATTGCTTTCGCCAGATTGATGTACACTTTGGTTCCACTTTTCGGTCAGACATGCCATCAAATCACCAGTGGACCTGATGCTCCGAAAACCATACTGCTGGTCATTGAGAAGTTTTCGCGTTTCGAGTTATTTCATGAGACGACGGTTTGTCAGCGTTTCCATAACCTTGGAAATAAGTGACGTAAGTGCAATGTGTCTGCAGGAAGTGAAGGAAGAAGATTAGAGTTTTTTAGGGACGGGCTGGACAAATGCTGTTTTCCAGCTGCACGGAAAAGTGAGACGGAACACCTCTTTATAAGAAGGGGAGATATGCCACATCTGGACTAGCGGATTTCTGTATATTAAGATCTTTAAGTACCCTTGCTACTACACGAATGCGAAAGTGGAGTCGTCCCATTGAAGATTCGACGCACTCAAGGCGGGGACAAAGGACATGGCATTGTTAATGAGCGTTTGAATGGAGGATGAGGCAGGATTTCTAATGTTTTTGACGAACGTCCTACAATTTTTACTATCTTTGGGACAGTTTGGGATACTGTGGTATTTTTTGCCTTAGTTTTTGGACTTCAGTGGAGCCGTTCCTGAATCGTTTGAAATTTTTTCGAATTTCCTCTGTCGGGTTGGTCGCACCATTTCTTTTTGGTTTGATACCCCTCATCCGATGAGGGATAAAGGACCGCATTCCAAAGAGAATGGTGTCTGTGATCATATCAGCAGCGGCATCCCCGTCATTATCGAGGAAACATAACGACCAGTTAAAATTCCTAAAGAAGCTATTAAGTCCCCTCCAATTGGCTTTCTCGTATTTTAGGAATCTTTTCTCTAACTGTGTGGTCGGTGTACGAAAAATTGGCTGATATGATACAGTTGTCCTACAAGCATAGAGGGAATAGCATAATTATCTTGTATTTGTCAGTGTGAGAAGTTAAAAATAAGTCCAGGGTGTCTGGTCTGGTATCCCACATGTATACCATTCATTCACAAACTGGACTGAGTTATCTTCCGCAGCGAAGATCTCAAAACACCGTCTTTTAGGTGCTGTCTGTCCAGAATATCGGAGCCACCCAGAGTTATGTATATTGGAATCGCCCGTAACAACGATTTCAGTATGAGGATACAGGGATACAATTCTTTGAGTGGAGTCAGACAGCGCTTCGAACTCGTTAAAGGTTGAATTTCGGTGAAGTTTGCAATAGTGGATAATTTGCTTACGGAGATGGAATTTTAACCCATTAAGTTGAATTCCGGATTGGAACATGAATCACATTGTGGTGGAGTTTGGTTAGCTACATCACTACGCACGTAAATGGCGAGACCGCGGTGAAAGAAGAATAATGGCACTAGTTCGTAGCCAGGTAGCTTCAGATCAGAATAATCTAAGACATATGGTCGGAGATATACCTGTGGTTCAGTGAGTGCCAGAAGAACTGGCCTGTACTTGCAAACGTGGACGTACGCAGAAAAGTGATTACCTTTCAGCCCGCGTATATTACCTACGTCAACCCTGAATTCCTTAGTCATAATCACAAACAAATACGGAAAACGCAAACACCGATGATGCTAAGTGACTTAACTGAATGACGAGTGCGTTGTTAATGTCGCTCTAATGACGAGTCTGATCGATTTGGTGCGCCTAATATAAATCCGGTAGTTAAACTAGGTTCTCGTTTTTCAGATAGGCGATGGATTTTATTCGACGAACAGCTCATACACCATTTACGTTGAGTGTCTGAAGAAAGTTTTAACTCAAGAGTTGCTAAAGCATTCCACCTGTCAACAGGTAGCTTCATAATACATAGAGTTCGAAGTGATTCATGTTGCGACGATTGAAAGCAAAGCCGTTGCCTTCTCATCCGTTTTAGGGTTGATATTTATTAAACGAGAAACGTAAACTTCTGCTAACTAATTCGGATTGTGCCGTCAACGAATTTTACTTAACTTGTAGGCTTCCAGGTAATCTGTAGTAGGCACCAACGTCTTTGAAAGCCAACCAATTATGAAACGAGCCATCAAAAGTATGGGGTCAATCATGATGCATGTCTGTTTGTACGTCGCTTCGACTTGCTTCCGATGGATCTCTTGTGTATCAAGCTCATCAGCCTATAAATATTTGATAGTAATGTAATGGTTTAAACGAAACGATGGTAATGTGCCAACTGCATTTAATTCCTGGTTTTACTGGGAATCGTTACAGACAGAATATCTGGCATCTTTTATACAGCCATCTATTCCAAAGTACCTTTCAAGCAGAAAATATTAACTCAAATATGTTGTTTTTTTTATAAACGGAGTCTTAACCAAATAATTTTATTGCAACCAATGTTGCCTTATTCACCACAATTAATTCTGATCGCAATTTTTCTTTAGGTTCTATTTATATAAAATACATTTATTGAACAATAAATCAAAGAATTTGAATTGGAAAACAAAAGTGTACAATTACATTTTTGGTTTAAGTTACTTTTAGAAAATTATTGGTTCCCACGAATAACTGCAACGTTAAGGTTTGCAAACTTGAAACTGTCGTAACCCATCTTCAGAAATTTTCCAACTTGATAGTATGAAGATGCAGATTTTTAAAGACAACCAGATCAAGCACAAAACCAAACCACCTGAAAACCGAAACTCTACAGATAACCCTAAGCGCAATATACAATCCGAGTCCTCGAATCGAGACCCCAACTGGAGTTTAAAGGTTGGCTTATTTCCCTCGTTTTCTCCACAGAATCATTTGCTTTCCCCTCCTCATGTCATCCACCCAAAAGAGCATAAAAATGTCTGCCTCCCCACAAAATCTCTCCCACCGAAACATCCATCTCCTATACAATCCATCTCCTACAAAACTCCAAACCTCACATCCTAAACTTCCCTCACTTCCCGCCCCCTATCTGAATTTCATCCGCTCCCACACACTTAATCCTCCTCCATCCACGTTGGCTGTTGACCATAATTCCTCTAATTCTCTTGAAATCCCAGCCTCCATAATTCTTGACCCCTTGCTTCCTCTCGCAGTTAAACTAACCAAGAAACTAGCCGATGCATGTGGGAAATGATGGTCGCGGTGTCCTTTCTCGCTTGAGAGACCGTCGGCTATATCAACACGTGCGACTTTACCTTGCTTACTTGCACGATAAGCCCGATTCTATCTGCATCGATGATACTCGTACAAATCTCATGGTTTCAATCCAACAGGAAGGTCTCCCCACTGATCCCAAAGATATTCGACGAATTTTTGCTGATTTCCACAACAAAAAACGCGCTTTAGCTTTAAGAACTACTATCGTCCCTAACACGCCCCACAATCCAGCAAACAATCGGTTATCACTCTGCTACCAAAATGTGAGGGGCTGCGTACAAAAACATCTTCTATTTATCTCAACTCTCAAAAGCTTATGATATTTTTGCTTTAACTGAAATTAACTAATATCTAATATCAAGGATTCGGAACTATTCACACCTGAATTCCGTTTATTTCGCAACGATGGACATGAAATCAATGATGGTTCTATAGGACGAGGTGTCTATAGGACGAGGTTCTGGCAATAAAAGTTCGTTTGAACCCTGAGCTCGTCAAAAAGTCATCTACTGACGATTTCGAATTCATCTGTGTTAAAGTTACTCCCTCCAAACACAAACATTATATAGTCTGTTGCTATATTCGCCCCTCGGAACCAATATACAATTATCAGCTCGCTACTAATGTGGCCGATTCCCTCTTTAAAATCACAGATCCCTGTGATGAAATCATTCGTCAATTGAAATTTCTTCTCTGTGATTTTAATCTCCCCCATCTCCAATGGTCTCACTCGGATGAAGAATCCTATCTTGTTGCCACTAGTGCAGCTGCTGACAAAGAAATCCTCTTCACAGATTGTCTCACAAACTCTGGACTATTCCCAATTTCTAACTTAATATTTATAGCCGACACCATGAACTGTCTTGCTCCCGGGTGTGAACTTCTTCTTTCGAAATTAGACAGTCTCCATCCACCTCTCCTTGTTATTTATTCACATGATAATAATAATTCCTTGATGCTTTCAGAAACTGTCTTCCATTTCGATTTTCGTAAAACCAATTACACTAAGCTCAACAATCTCCTCAAAAATGTTGACTTTAGTTTTCTACAAAACAGTAACGTAACCACAGATTCTGCAGTAGTTATCTTCTACGATAAGATCTTCCACTGTATAAGGCAAACTACTCCTTTTATTCGACGCATAAATTCTTCGGCAACCCCCACTCGTATAACAAAGAACTTCGTAAATCTGGTTCTGACTTTAACCAACAAAACTACCTCCTAGTTTATAATCACTTCTCACTAGTTGCTGAACATCGTTACCAAAGATATCTCAGCCAAATGCAATCTACCATCATCTTAGACTCTAACAAATTCTATCAATTTATTAACACAAAAACAAATCCGATTGCTATCCATCAAGTCTCAAATTTTCTAATATGTCTTCGCAGGACTTAACAAGCATTGCTAATTTACGAACTTCTTCAGTCAATCATTTTCGGACCAATCTGATGAACCCGATCCTGAATAATTTTCTTACCTGAATAACTGTTGTCAAATATCTCCCTTGTCAGTTGAAATTACTTCAGCGTAGTTACTAGGGAAAATACATAAACTGAAAGGGGATTTTTCTCCAGGTCCTGATGGATTGCCCACAGTTGTCTTAAAAAAATGTGCTCATAATCTAATTAATCCCCTCACTAGTATTTTCAAACTACTCGTATCTTGAAGGGCTCTTTCCTCATCTGTGGAAAATCGCTTTTATTCACAAAGACTTATTATCTTTTCCATTTTCGTTCCCTTTTTTTTGACCCAATTCTCGCCACTTCAGATGTTCCACAAGGCAGTCATCTCGGTCCATTAATTTTTATTTCGACTATTAACGATGTTGTTAACGTCATAAAGCACTCCCTCATATCTAACTATGCCGATGATATGAAAATCTATAGACTGCTTTCAAGTCTCTCTGACGCTCAACTTTTACATGATGATCTTAATAGGTTCTCGATATGGTGCCATACTTTTTATGGCAACTTTCTCGAGCTCAGCATAGAAAAATGCGAAGCCATTTCTTACTCCCGGAGGCATTTGGCACTTTTTATCAAGTCAAATAATTTTTTTTTTTAATTTTGGTGGGGGCTTAATATTCGGCTTAATACAAGCAATAACTTACAAATTAAACTTAAATTAAAACTTAAAACTAAGGTTGGTTGGAATGGTGAAGGAGAACGGATTCGAGGTAGGAAGTGGTGCGGTGGAAGTCAAAGACGGTAAGCCTTATCGAAGGCTTTGCTAAAATCGGTTGCAACTACTCGTACATCGACTTCATTGCCATTCTCTAGGACAGAGAGGGCAAAGGATACGAATTCAACGAGATTTGTGGTGGTTGACCTACCCTTTAGGAAGCCATGTTGTCTAGGGGAAATAAGTGATTTGCATTGGACGCTTAGAGCTTCATACAAAATACTTTCGAAGGGTTTGGGTATATGGGAGAGTTTAGCGATGGGACGATAATTAGTTATTTCATTCTTTGATCCGTTCTTGTGGATCGGGGTTATGAAGGAGGATTTCCAAGCTTGAGAAAATTTTCCTTGTGAAAGGGATGGACGGAAGGGATTAGAAAGGGCAACGGAAAGAGAGGAAGAACATTTTTTAAGAAATATGGCAGGGAGGCCATCTGGGCCGGGTGTGAATTCGTCATTGAGTTGGTGTAATTTGTATTCGATATAAGACGGGTCCAAAATATGAGAGAGAAGTGGACCATTGTAGAAGTTAGGTAGGTAACTAAAATAGGATGGATCTGGTACAAAGGAGTCGTTGGTGAAGGATTGTTTAAAAAAGGTGGCAAATAGGTTGGCAATGGTGAGTGGGTCGCTTGATGACCTGTTGTTGAAAGAGAGGGAAGGTGGGTAACCATCGGACTTTCTTTTGTAGTTAACAAATTGGAAAAAGGACTTAGAGTGGTTTATAAGGTTGACTTGCGCATTGTTAAGGTAGCGCTGGTAAAGGGAATCATAAAGTTCGGTGAAATGAAGATAAGCACCAAGATAGTTGGAATAGTCGGTAAAGGATCTGGTACGCAGGAAAACAGCCCATAACTTATTTCTTTGATTTCGTAAGGAACGAAGCTTGCGATTATACCAGGGAGGACTAGCAGATGATGTTTTAAGGCGGGAAAACGAAACGTAAAGGGAAAAAGAATTAAATATTTCTTTATAAAAAATGGATAAGGCATCATTTATACTTAGGTTGTGAAAGTTAAAGAGGGATCTGCTGAGATATTCACTGATTTTGTGAAAGTTTGCTTTATGAAAGTCTTGGGATGAGAGAGTTGTGGGGGGAGTGGACTGGAATGAAGAGTTATGAAAAAATGAAAGTAGAAGGGGGGGATGGTAGTTATCGATTGTTGAGAGAGATAGGGGACAAAGTGAGACTGAGAAGTTAATTGGGTCTGTTGTGAAAATAAGGTCTAATTGCCTGCCCATATAATTGGATATACCATTGACTTGGCATAGACTTGAGTCTGTTAAGCGATCTAAGAAGAGGCATTCCTTAGCTGAGTTGGCATTTGAAGCGATGAAAAACGATTGATCATCTGATGGAGTCCATTGTAGCTGAGGAAGATTAAAGTCGCCGAAAATAAGGATATCATCAATAGGGTCGGACAGGTCAATTAAATGATCGATCGCATCAATAACAAATTGGTAAGATTCGATAGGTTGAGCTGGTAGGATGTAGCAACATATAACGTAAAGGGACTTGAGAGACAGTGATATTTTTATTGCGACAACGTCGGCTTTAGAGGACGAACAAATTGTAATGGGGGAAGAGCTAAGGCTGTTGTCCATCGCCAGTAGGACGCCTCGACAGGGGGAATCTTTATTTGTGCGGGTAGGATCGTCGTCGCGGAAAACATTAAAAGTAGGAGGGAACAATTCCTGGTTCTTTATGTCGGGAACCAAATTGGTTTCGGTCAAGGCGTAAATATCAAAGGGAAGAGCATGTGATTGACGTAGGACAGCATTGGTTTTAGAGCGAATACCTCTTACATTCTGGTAGTAAAATGTAAGAGGGATGTTGGGGTGGAGGTGTGAGGCAGGATGGTTTAAGCGCTGGCAGGGGAGGCACGTTACGGACGAAAAAATTTGTCGTGGTCGGCTCGGCTTCGCTGTAGGTGTGATACTCGTTTAGAGTGAACATAGTTGCCGAATGCATCAAGGTCGTCTGCTACTTTCTGAGGGGACATGTTAAAAATCTCGTGGTACCTGACATAAAGGTTCCTGAGACTGATAGGGTCGGTAGGGAGGCCTTCCTGCTGGATGGAAACCATGACGCTGGTTTTGGTTTTCCCTTCGTAGCAGACCGAGTCAGATCTGTCGTGTAGATAGGCTAGAAAAAGACGAATGTTTTCATATGTCTTTCTTTCTCTGAGCCTAGAGAGAGCATATCGACTTTCTGTAGTGCCATTGGTTTGCTGTGTTAGTTTAACAGTGGGGGGAAAAAGGGGATCAAGAATAGGAGCATTGGAGGAGGGTGATAGAGATAAATGATTGGATATGGAGTTGGACGAGGGATGAGATGTGGGGTTTAGGGTATGGGAGTTAATGAAATTAGGGTACTTAGCTCCAGTTTTAAGGTCGAAGTTGGGAATTGGGTTGTTAGCTGGGTTTGGTGACGTAGAATGTTGAGAAGGAATAATATGCGTGGTTGGGGTTAAGTTGAAAGAGACGCGTTAGCGAGGGGGCTTCGGTAGAACGGGGGGAATTGGGGGATTAGAAGATTGGTGTGTAAGGGCTTTGTGTCGGATAAGTGAGGAGGGAGGACTAAAATTGGGGAATAAGTTTGTTTTAAAGCTCCAGTTGGGATCGAGATTAGAGCTTCGTTTTTTGGAAGCATGTTTTTTATTTGGAAGGGAGTTGGAGAGGGGTCTTTTTTAAGTTTATTGTTATTTTTAAAACTTTCATTACTCTCGAGATGTGCGATTTCTCGTTCCTCAGAGCATTTAGAAATTCTTATCTTTCCAGGTTTAGTTGTCTTACCAAGAGGAGTAGGGAACAACCACGAATATTTGGTAGGGATGTTGACTTTGAAGCTGCAGGAACTGTTGGAGTCAGCGGGGGAAGTCATCTGACACTCGCTAATGGTGATAGCATAACTTCGGTGAAAGAAATTCCGCACCCAAGAAACATCAGCGTGTTGAGGAGCCCTTTCAACGAAGAATGCCGTAAGGTTTCTCTGTTTCAGCTTTTCGAGTCTGTTTTTCCATTCGGAGGGGGTCCATGAGGTTCCAAATTGTTTGAGCAGTTTGCGTGGAGCGGCGACTGGAGGGATCCTAGTTGGTAAAGGCAAAACGGTTTCGGTTTCCGTTGTTAAGGTGGCGGGAGGAGTATTTGAAAATGATGGCAAATGAGACTCCGTGTCTACTAATTCAATATGAATTGAGACATTGTACGGGGAACTAGCCTGGAACTGAATTTGATCGGGTTACCAATTTCGGCAACGGTCAACCGAGTTGCTATGAGTTCCTCGCTGACGTCAATCATTTTTAGGGTCAGGTCATCGAGCGTAGAATCTGATGGATGCTGGGTGTGATGTGTTGTTTTGGAGGAGGATTGAAAAAGCAAGTCGAGATCAGTACGGGGAAGGTTGATAGAGTCGTTTATGTGTGTGAGTTCGTTGGATTTAAGGAGGTTGGCAAAATTTGTTTTGAGGAAAGCTTTAATTCCGTCGAAGTGATATTTGATCACTTCGCTCTCGTTGTCGTGGTTAGATTTGTTTTTCGACAGATTTTGGATCGCTGCCAGTTGCTTTTCGATCATTCTACCTGTGGACTTGTAAGCTTCCACATTACTGTCAATACAGTTTATTGAGTCCTCAATCTTTTCCATTCTGTCCAAAATAGTTCTGCTAATATGACCATTCTCGGTTAGCATCGCATTAATTGACTCGTTGTTGCATTTAATTGCTAGCATAACGTGAGCCAATGTGATCTCTTTGCACTCGTCGCAGTAAAAATTGAAAAGACTGCAATACTCCTTGAGGTAGGTTATGGATCTTCGGGGAAGTCCAATGCATATGGCATGGAATGATTTTCCACAGAGACCATTGCATGCTACCCATTCGGCGTTGGGGTCAACAATTGAGCACAAAACCCTAGCACAGCACTTTTCCATTATTTGTTTATTGTGGTTATTTTTTGTTTGGATTTTTTTTTGTTTTGTTTTGTTTTTGTTTTTGTTTTGTTTTTGTTTTGTTTTTGTTTTGTTTTTGTTTTGTTTTTGTTTGAGTTTGAGGAATCAGCAGACAAAACTAGGTCGACGAACAACGACGATAGATATACTGAGTCGGCAGTTTACGGGGCTTTGAAAAAAAAAGTTCAAAATAATAACCGAACTCGGTATATGGGAGAAAAAGAAAAACACGTCCGCACAGGTTGACAATTGACAACAAAATAGTAACTGCAGTTGCTTTGATGCGGTACCTGGGTGTCATTTGTGATACACACCGCAATTTTCGCACCCATATTGGCTCCGTAATTAGCGAAGCTAAATCCGCTCTCGGATCTGTCAAACGATGGTCAAAAGAATTCTGCGAACCCTATGTCATCAAATCCCTGTACATAACCTTCTCGAGTACGCCAGCGAGATATGGTCTCCTTATTACGATTTACATATTATGCGCATTGAAGCTGTCCAACGGAGATTTCTGCGATTCACATTACGTGGGCTACCATGGGCTGCCCAATATTCTACACCCCTATGTTAATCGACCGAAACTACTCGACCTCCTGTCTTTGGAGTCCGCCGATATTCTCTTCATCCACAAACTCTTAACCGGCATCACCGACCGTCCCACAATACTCTCCCAAATCCCATTCAACACCAACCCGTTTCATTTAAGATCTGTCCACCTTTTTCGTCCGAATAATCACAGGACAACTTACGTCAATGTAGTCTACATATGCGAGTACCTGAACACACTCTTGAAAGATTTATTAAAATTGTCGTTTAAATATGAGAATAACTATTACACTATTCTGTGCACACCATATACGAGTATAGACTATACGAATTCAGTAAAAGTATTTTTATTGATGAATTCACTAACATTTTAAATGCAATTAAGGCAACAAATTTAATTATTTTAGGAGATATTAATATTGACTTACCTAATGAATTAGATAAAGATACGAAGAACTACTTATTTCCTATGGGTTCTATTGGTCTTAAGAGTCTTACTAACGAACCAACCCGTGTGACAGATTTTACCAAGAGTTGCATTGATCACATTTTTCTTAGATCTCATACAAATAACAAAAACATTTTTAGTGGTAAAGTCTATGATATGAAACTTACAGATCATAGTATGATTGCCCTCAATTACTTTACTGATTGCAAACGTACTGAAGGCCCCACCCCCTTATCCACAACGTTGAAAAAGTGCGTGGATTTCAAACTATTGAAACAATGTTTAACATATGAATTCTGGGAGCCGGTTTATTCGGAAAGTAATCCTTCCATTGCTTTTGATATATTTACTAACATTTTATAAAGCCACGTTAAGTGAAACAAAAATCGAATTACAATAAACGTTTAGAACCCTGGATGAGCAATAATCTTCTAAATCATATAAGATAGAAAACAAAAAAAAGGATAAAATGTAAAAAAAACATCCCAATAATACAAAACTTAAAAAATAATATGACTCTATGTGCAAAAAAGTTCATACAAATATAGAAGAAACTCTTAACAACTACTACACTGATCTATTATATTTGCAAGAGCTCACGGTAATATTCGCGAAGAATGGAGAGTGGTTGATAACATTTTGGTAAAGAATAGAAATCGTGTTGTAATTGATAGTATTGAAGTTGAAGGAATTATTGAATCTGACTTATTCAGCATGTCAAACAAATTTAGCGATTACTTCACCGAAGTTTCTGAAAAATTATAACCAATTGTTGGAACATATATAGACTGTGATTGCTCCTTTTCTTCAAATTTACCTGCCGATGATATACAACCAAATAGCTTCGTTTCTGAGGCGATAACTTCGAGAGAAATTTACAGTGTTATCCTATCCTTAAAAAATAAAAACTCTTGCACGAGTGATGGTGTTTCAAGTGTGTTTCTAAAACATATTGCCTTGTATGTTGTGGATGTACTGAGTGTCTTATAATATTTAATCGTAGTATTGAAAAGGGTTGTTTTCCTGAACAATCTGAATGTGCTGAAATTGTACCCTCTTTAAAAAAGGAAATTGAAGAAATGTTTCGGATTATAGGTCTATTTCTCTTCTTTACACTTTTTCTAAGATCTTTGAAAAACTGCTTAAAAAGTTCGCATTTTGTCGTTCCTAGACAAGTTTAATTTCTTTTGTTCGGGTTTCGGTCAGAAATGTCAACAAAGGATGATATTTTGAGAGTGTGTGTTCCTCTTCCTCTTTGTTTTTCCTAATTTAATTAAACTCCCTTTTCAAATTCAAGATAAGTGGTATTTCAACTGCATTTGCAGATGATATAGCGTTTACTTATGAGTGTAAAACTGTTTTTGAATGTATCACAAGCCTACAAATTGATCATTAGTGGGAAAACAAAGTTGATGTCTTTCAAGATAACTGAAAAAAGTCTTTTTGATTATAATCTCTCCTTTCACGCATGCGATTGTAAACTGTTTTCTTTAGTGTGGTAGAAGTAACTTTGTCAATAAGGTACAATGCTCTGAAAATTTTTCCAAAATTGAATCCGGACAACATTTTAAGTACTTAGGCGTTTCAATTGATATCAATCTAAATTGAAAAAAACTCATATCCACGCGTTAAAATCTTACATTATGTTGTATGTATCTATTAAAGCCTTTTTGCTCCAAGAAAGTGTTAACCACTATTTACTATGGTCTTGTGCACTCAAAGTTACAATACGGCATCTCTAGCTGTGGGAGGGGGTTCGTATGCTATTATAGTACACTTAAGCTTTTATTAATAGCCCTAAGACATCTAATGACAATTATATTTAATAAAAATCGATTTGCTAAAAGTTGGCCTTTATTTAAAGCGTTGCAAATTCTACCAATCAGACATTTATATGTTTTTAAAGTCTTAAGAGAGTTTCTTAAATGAAATATTGTAGTAATATACCGAGTAGAAATTCCCAAATGTATAACCTACATATAAATATGTCATGAGTTTAGCCATCACGGCACCATTTCCACACAGAACACTTTTTTCTCGTTTCTATATGTGAAAGTATGTTTTTCTTTTAAATAAATTTCCCTTTTCTATTAGAGAAATACCTTGTTTTTCCTTTTATATCAGAAAAGGCTGTTCACTTTAAACTATGATTGTATTGAAGCATTTTTGTACAAAGAAAAACAATTTTTTTTTTGATTTTTTTCTGATTTAAGATGTATATAAATATTTATTTATATTTAAACAATACACTGATTGTGTCCAAACATCAGATATCTTTTGAATTTTTTAAATTTTGATATGTCATTCACCACTAACTTCGTAGTTAAAGAATGATTACTATTTTTCTATTTAATTCTTTCATGAATATTGTTAGTAGTTTTTAAGTATGAGATGAATAAAATCCACTATCTATCTATATATCTATCATAATTCCTCTGGAGTTGACTTGGGGGATTCGCATAGTTCTTTCGAGAACGATATTGAATATTTCAAATTTGGCTCCTACTGTCTTAAAGAAACTTTGACAAAACGCGGCAACAAGCAGTCGTGGCCGAGCGGTTAAGGCGTCTGACTAGAAATCAGATTCCCTCTGGGAGCGTAGGTTCGAATCCTACCGACTGCGAGGTAGATTATTTTTTCTTGGCTAAAAATATTCTATAACGAAATTCATTCGCCTAAAACCAGGCAATACACATTTTTAGAATTACAAAATTCAGTAGACAAATCGGTGCTGCCACTTGTTTTGTCTGAAAATTTCTTGTTTATTTAATTTTGAGCTTTTAAGTGTACATATGTATACATATGTATCTTTCTGCCAAAATAACGATGTTACGATTTTTGAGTGTAAGTCTTCGTTGAATCTGTTATGTTTAGTATGTTGCTTTAGTTTTGTCTTCGTTTGCTCCTAAACAAATGAATGTTCTTAGATGGCCATCAATGTATGTATGAAGAAGCTGGGAGTCACCGTGGACGTACAAGTCGTCGGCGGCGCATCTCAGTATTCGGGCGAATTGGTTTGTTTTAGATTATAGTTTCGTTCATACATTTATTTTTGTTCTCTGTTGGAACTGAGCACTCAGACACAAAACTAGTCCTTTGTCCTTCTTGTATGTTCCTTTTGGAGGAATTTCTCAGTCTTTCGTAGAAAGATTAGTCGTTAAGCAATAAACCAACCAACATGCTCCATATCACTGAAGGCACCCATCACAAACATATTAACCGCAGTCCCCATGCGCAATCAGAGTCCTATTCAGAAGCACTGCTTATCTACCATACAAAAATAGTGATTCGTCGACGCCTCAGATAAGTCGGTGAATGAAAAGAATGTCTGCTGCGTCCCTCCGTTCCTGAAGGGTATTCAGGTTAATGAGTTTGAGACGGTTTCGATAGGGAGGTAAGATTAGAAGATCGTTCCAAGGTAGACCTCTAAGAGCAAATCGAAGAAAACGATGCTGGATGCTCTTAATACGGGATACATCAACTCGTTAAAAGGGACAGCACGCTTGGTTGGCGTACTCGTGAGGGGGGCGAACGTAAGTGATGTATACTGGGTGAGTTTTTTAACTTGAGACATCCAAATTACTCGAAAAATACGCGATATCGCGAAAAATGTTTCAGACAAAAGTCACAAGGTTCTGAAGGGGACATAAGATGGCGACCACGAGTTTGACCATGAGCCCCATTTTCAAGGTCAAACGAAGGTCACTTTTGATTTTTTAATGGGAACCCCTATTTTTTTTTTGACAGATTCGTAATCTGCGTGAAAAATTACAATTCTTTTACATGAAACACTTTTTTTAAAAATGCCTATGAGCAATTCCATTAAAAAATCAAAAGTGAACTTTGTTTGACTTTGAAAATGGGGCTCAAGGTCAAATTCGTGGTCACCATCTTATGTCCCCTTTACAACCTTGTGACTTTTGTCTGAAACATTTTTCGCGATATCGCGTATTTTTCGAGTAATTTGGATGTCTCAAGTTAAAAAAAGTGACGGACAGACTCGTCCCTGCACCTTCTTCAGAAGTTGCTATGGTGTTATCAGAGAAGTCTTGCTGCTATGTCTAACTGTAGAGAAAATCTCATTTTATCTTGCTGTACCGTGGCCAAAGCGTGTTATCTATTCCATGCGTGTGCAGTTGGAACCTTGCCTGCACTTACTCGTTTGATGACCTCCTTCTCCTTTGGCAGTGTTTAATAAAAATTTTACAGAGGGGAGGAGCTGTTAGTTATCCAGAGCCAAGTTATTCCTCGCCAACTCATCAGCGTTTGAAATAAACCTCTGCTTTGATAGGGGCATTCTTTTGGCATTCAGTGGCAGTGGACCTCAGCCCCTATGCCAATGTTCATTTTCTAACCATCAGTGCAGAAAGCCATTTTCTTTACGTCGGTTAGATTAGCAAACCGCCTGCCAAAACGTGCCTTGGGGTCATGAAAACAATTTTTGACTAGTTTACTGAGTTCTCCTAATAAGAGAATTTGAAGGGTTAGTTGTAGATTATGGGTGATCATAGATAGCTTTCCCAGTTGAAAGGACGTCGAATCACCATAGTATAGATCCAGTGGTCAATGTTCATAGTGGTCAATGAGGCTGTGGATGTTGATCTGGTACTATTTAAATTGCTTTATGCCATCAAGTTAAGGCAATTGTCCTCTATTACTACCAACATTTTCTCCACTACAGGGAGCAAGATGATTAGCACATATGCCTTTTGCAACTTGCATTCTCCAGGCCAAGTTGATTCTAGGGGACTTGAGGATCGTAGCAGTTCAGTAACAGACATAGGAGTCGAGCTAATCTTCTAAGCTGTGTAGAATTGCGTCCGTGCAAGTTATCGTAGTCTCAATCTTGAGGATCGTAGCGGTTCAGCAACAGACATAGGAGTCGAGCTAATCTTCTAAGCTGTGTAGAATTGCGTCCCTACAAGTTATCGTAGTCTCAATCTTTCTATCGATGATAAACTAGTGTAAAACTGTAAATGGCGATCTCTTATATACACATTTTCTGATTTAGTAGAATTGACAATAATTTTGGTATTCATACGATATGACAGAGAGGATCATTGGTTGGGTCATCTTTAGATAATATTCGAGTCTCCGGTAGTAAGCCGTCAGTGCCTCGACCTGCTAATGATTTTCAATTTTTACCATGCTTTGCTTTTCGACGGAAATGTTGTCTGCTATCATCTAAACTGAATGGTTTACCTTGCTCTACTGAGAAATATTGCTCTTCGTCGCCTATATACGAGAGGGTCTAGTGGTGGTCCCCGGTAATTGCATGAGTAAACCCTTACTCATGCACCCTAAAATAGCAAGGCCATGCCCGGCCAGTCCTATACGGAAGAGATTAAAATACGAGTATGTGAGGAATCAAGTAATGCCCTAGAATAAAAATGGACTCACTTTGACGACCCTAGCAAACACGTTAAAGGACACCGACCTTCGGATTTGCACGTGGAATGTTCGGACCATTATCAAGCCATATGCAGCCGAATAAGTAGCAGATACCCTTAACTGCTATCACGCAGATATCACAGCAATCCAGGAACTCCGATGGGATGGTGACTTAAGGAGGATGAAAAACAGCGACATATAGTTTGGTGATCGCTATAGGAAAGTAAAACAGATTATATTCGATGCGGATTTGTCATATGCCGCAGACTTTGAGAATAAGTCTTGAGCTTCTGATACGGAAGACAAGTACGATGCCACCAAAGAATTTATCTACGAGCTCCTTGACAAGATACTTATATTCGGTCAGCAGACAGCAATGATAGTTTTTCCAATTGTTATGTTGCAACAGCTGTAAAAGTTACCAATGGAAATCCAGTTGTCAAAATATTCAGTATTCATGCATCATTTTACACTTGCAGCACGTGCGGAAATTATTAAAAAATATTATCGTAATTCCGGCTCAGTTGTAAATACGCAATGTGAATTTCGTCGTGAGGTCAGTCGTGGCTTCAGTGTGGAAGCAATCGTCGCATCGTGGAAAAGTTTGAGCTTGAGTACACTCTTTTGGATCTCAAGCCACTAACCAGACCCAGAAATGTCGATTCAGCGCCGATCAGCTGAGAGCCAACCCAGCTTATTTTGCGGTTGGATTTGGGCCTACATCCGTATAAGATTGTGAGCTGTAAATGTTGGCCTGAGATCCGGATTTTTGACAAAAAATCATAATTGGAGCGAACACAATTCCCAAGTGTTTGGTACGGTTTACGGCACGGCGGCATCGTCGTACCTTATTTCTTTCAAAATGAGGAAGAGGGCACCGTTACCGTCAATGGTCTCAGGTGTAGAGCGATATTAACACACTTTCTATGGTCAGAGCTCGACAGCTTCGATATATCCGAGCTGTGGTTCTAACAAGACGGCGCTACATGCCATACAAGCGACGCAACGCTCGAAGTTTTGAAGCAGAAATTTGGCGATTGGGTTTATCAATTAGCCCCCGCGATCATGCAATTTGACTCCACTCGATTATTTTCTCTGGGGCTACGTCAAGTCCTTAGTCTACGCTAACAAGCCAACCAGTTTGAATGAGCTCGAGGCCAACATTCGACACGCTATTGCCGGAATAACGCCGCACATATTGAACTGAGTCATTAAAAATTGAACCAACCTCTTGAAGCACTGCCAGCAAAGCGATGTGCTATTCCACACATAATGGCATGAACGTAGCTTCAAAATAAAGCCAGAATCAATTTTATATTTCACACCGTTGCTGTTTTATTTAAATTTTTTTTCCTATCGTTCTTGTCTGGGCACCCTTTATAAGCAATGTCCGAAGTGTGATGTTAAAATCGTACTAACCGATTTTAAGGCCAGGATAAAGGTTGGTAAGCAGAGCCTACACCATACTACGTCTGGCAATGAACTTGTTCTTATTGACTTTAAGGCGGGACGAAATATAACTAGAGCAGTCACACGGTTTCCTCATATCTATATACACAAGAGAACATGGCGGACTCCGGATCATCAAACGCTAAATCAAATTGAAAATTTTGCGATAGACGTGACTCGGATCACCTCCTTGATACAAACAAAGTTCGAATGCGGATTTCCCAACTGCCACAACAAAGAATAACTACTGTAAGAAGATATATAAGTAGCAACCTTAGAAGAACTACTGCTGCCACGACTAAAATTCACGGTCTGATTACAAGAGGCAAGCAGCTCGGGACTGCATATGTTTAAGCCATATAAGTCTGCTGAGCCGGATGGCATAATATAATATGAGGAGTTGCTTAGAACTGATTCGCTTTCAATGGAGCGAAGTTAATGCAGTTTTCATAGCCAAAGCCGCAAAATGTTCTCATGTTTTCCCAAACGGAACTCACATATATAGTCTATCATCTATCTATAGGCCTCTGCTAAAAGATGTGTCAGCAAAGGTATGCCGAAAGAGGGTGTCCTTTCACTTTTTCTCTGGAACTTAGTGGTCAACGAATTGTTGATATACCTGGAGGCGGGTGGTAGAAACATGGGTACCGTTGCTATAGCCGTCCCAGAAAAGCATCTCAATACAATGAAAGACAGCAAAACCTTAACAGATTATCCCGTTGGGCGGATCACTGTGAATTGGATGATTGATTGGTTTAAGCTGGGATCAACCCCGAACAGTTTATAGATGCTTAATACAAACATATAACTAAAAAACTAAGCTCAAAACTAACATTAATATGACTTAAGAACTATGGGAAAGGCAAGGGCTCATGGAGCTTGGGAGAGAAAATTTCGAAGACTAGTTTAGCTGATGTTGAAGTCGAACGCATTAACCATGTTGTTCGCAGTTCGCAGCATTCTGGTCAAAGGTTCGTTTCGACCGTAATCGGTTCAATGAAAGTTGATGTGGAAGAGGGGTACAGACTTAAGGTTGCATGGATTGGTATTGATGGATATCATTTGGAGCAGGGTAGGGCAGTCAATACAACCGGTGAGTAGTTGATGAACAAATAGTACATTCTGAACTATTCCACGTTTTTTGAGATACTGAATCTTCAGCCTTAAAAGAATTTTGGTTTTATCAAAATCTTCTCCAAATAGGCTAATAGAATCATTGAATGTGCGCGCAATTGTAAAGTGGTTAATTCATTCCAATTCAACCACGTTTATTAAATATTGCTTTTTGCTAAGGTTTTCATCTTCATGCAATATTCCACAGATAACGTTTGCTACATATCGCCCTTGAATATCTATTGTCTCGTCAATGGACATCCACAAATAATTATTTCTTAAAACCTTTTTAATTTCAGTCAATTGGGAATTATAAAATTTTTGGGCACAGTTTTTTCTAATAGTTGAGTCACTTGGTATGATTTCTTGCGTATATTATATTAAAAATTCTCTTAAATACGGATTGCTTAATTTGCTTAGCGGAACATAGACGGCGACAAAAGCTTCACATAATTCCGTACTAAATGAGCTAGTAAGCAAGGACTGACTAGATTTTTCTGAATGACGCTCATACAGCTCCTTGCGCTTTTTACTTTGCATGTGTTGATCCACCTGAGATTTCCTTTCGCGATTTAAAGCCTTGTTGCAAATTTTGCAGAAGAGAATTTTACCATCAGTCTTCAGAACATTCGGATGCTCGTACACATATTTGCTTAGACTAGCAGCCACAGATGTTTTAACTTTTGGCATTTTTGCTAAAAATAAGAATAATCAGACATAAGAGTATGCAGTTTTAAAGAAAGATTGTAATTTACTTACAGTGTCGTTTATTGTTTTGCATCAACATCTACTCACTAAAACAAATGCAGTTTTCTTTTTTTTGGCCGTTGATGTCAAAACTTGAAAAAGACAGCTGACATTTAAGGGCATGCTCGATATCTCAGGTGCAAATTATTGTCTGTTCTCCTATTTGTCGGTAGATGTTGGGTAAATCGCAAAGAGGATTGAGAAAAGGGATAAGAAAACAGAGAAATATGCACGAAAATATGCATTTAATACAAAATATGTAAAAAACTGCATTTATGTTAAAATATGCATTAACAAATCGATGCCATTGATTCGTTGATTCATAAAGTTATTCAATTGTTTTTGTCTTTTGTTAGCCTAAAAAAAATATGCATTTGCATGAGAATCCGGACCCTACTGATAAGGAAGAAGAAAACAAAACATCGCGCGCTCCGCTGACACAAAAAACAACGAATGCGACAAAAAAACCATTGGTTTTTTTAACGTAAATATAAAAAAACATATTTGGCGTTGCATGCGGTAGAGCAGCGTTTCCCAAACTTTTTTGACCGCGGCCCGGTACGAGGTTTTACAATTTTGTCGCTGCCCACCTTTTAAAAAAAAACTTTTTATTTACAAGACAAATTCTATTTTTTTGATGAAGTTTTGTTTGTTTATTTCATGCAAAAAAATTGCAAAATATTTATACAAGAGAAATATAAATAATAAAAAAATTAACAATTATAAAGGGTCCGCGATCTAACGTTTTTTTTTCAACTAGTGCTTATTTCCTGATCGGTAACACTTAGCTCATGTCTGATTTGAAAGATAATTAGTTTTATCCTTCCGCTGAACGAATATGGTTGTGTATACGCTTGAACAACGCTGGGAAATATTGCGACATTACTTTGAAAATCATGGTAATGTTTCAGAATGTGTGCGAAAATTGCGTATGGATTTTGGAAGAAGAGAAGCACCGTCAGCTCCGTATGTTAGTTATCTTGTGAAAAAAGTGAAAGAAACTGGTATCCTCATTGATAAACCAAAGCGTGAAAAGCCGAAAACAGTGCGTACACCCGAGAATATTGCTGCTGTGGCAGAAAGTGTGCGTGAAGCGCCATCAACATCAATTCACCGTCGTTGTCAACAATTGAACATTTCGGAGACATCATTGAGACGAATTTTTGCATAAAGACCTTGGTATGGCGCCATACAAAGTCCAATTGGTTTAGGAGTTGAAGCCAACTGACCATCCAATGCGTTTTCGCCGCTTCGCTAAGTGGGCCTGCGATCGACTTAGAGAAGATGCCGATTTTGCAAAAAAAATCATCTCTTCAGATGAAGCTCATTTTGATCTTGGCGGGTATGTAAACAAGTAAAATTGTCGCATTTGGGGCACAGAAAACCCGCACGCATACATTGAAAAGCCGATACACCCAAAACGAGTCCCTGTTTGGTGCGGATTTTGGTCCAGAGGCATAATGGGGCCATTTTTCTTCGAAAATGAGCAAGGAGTGGCCGTTACAGTCAATGGCGATCGTTATCGGGCCTTGTTGAACGAATTTTTGTTCACTAAAATTGAAGAGGAGGATATTGGCAACATTTGGTTTCAACAGGACGGCGCTACGTGCCACACAGCCGAAGCTACACTCGATGTTTTGCGCCCTGTTTTTGAAGATCGCATTATCAGCCGCAGAGCTGATGTCGTTTGGCCACCTCGGAGCTCCGATTTGACACCGTTGGACTATTATTTGTGGGGTTCTGTAAAAGATAAGTGTTACGCCGACAAGCCAGAGACAATTGACGCTTTAAAGGACAATATTCGTGAAGCCATTGGTGAAATACAGCTGCACACAATCGATAATGTGCTTAAAAGTTGGACCGATCGTGTAGGCTACTGCATGGCCAGCCGAGGCAGCCATTTGAATGAAATTATTTTCCATTATTAACCGGAAGGACACAACTAATTATCTGTTAAATCAGACATGAGTTAAGTGTTACCGTTCACGAAATAAGCACTAGTTGAAAAAAAAAAAACGTTAGATGGCGGACCCTTTATTTAATTTTGCATTATAAATTAGTCTTTTTAAAATTCAAATTATTCCCCTGTTAATATGTATGTGTGCGGGCATTTCGGTGAACACCTCCCCGTCGAAGGCGATTTTGTAGTGTGTTGGTCGTGCAAGCGAAAGCTTCACTTCGAATGCACTACGGTTACAGAAAAGTCGTGGAGAGAAGAGACGCATGGAAGTGCGAAAAATGTAGGAACTGTGGAGATGTCCAAATTACGACTGCAGTCAGCAATGTGATAGTACCTGTTGCTCATACCCCGCAAGAACAACCGTCAAAGAGAATGCGTGAACTCAGTAGATCCCGTAAACAAACTAACACCAGCTCAACTGACAACAACTCAGCTGTTACAGTGGATATTCGTCTTCTGAGAGGGGAAGTTAAAGAAATTATGGAAAGCTGCGATTTCCTAGCCGCTAAGTATGATGATCTCAACACATAATACAAACTGAGATGAAATCTTGAATGAAAGTGATGCTATCTTACTTTATCAGAAGTTTCATGATAAAATGAAGTATATTTATGATACTGTGACATCTGTGAAACAAATAAAAAAGTGAAGAAAGTTTAGCCTATGGATATCTTCTGAATTAAGAGGAAAATATACAAAAAAAACTGGACAAATTTTACAGAAAGTGGAAAAACAATAGACTAAACAAAGCATATGAACAAGTATTTAAGACCTTCAGAAACAGACTGAACAAGGAAATAATGGCCCAAAAATCTATTTTTTATAAATCCAAGTTCAACCAAATAAGAGCTAATCCCAGAAAAACATGGGGCTTAGTAAATGGGATATTGGGAAGGAATAAGCCTAGTTTGGTAGAAACAATAATAAAGAATTTCACAGGTAAAGTGTGTCTGAATAACTTAACTAATGAGTGTGCAAACAACTTTAGCACACAAATAAAAGATATTGTGCATCATTGTGACTCGGTTACATCGACACACATAAAATCAAGATTAGGCAGCAGAATTTATATTCAGTAAACAAATTTCTTTGAAACTCTAAGAATAATAATTAATCTATTGAGTGAAAATAAGTCGCCTGGTATTGATGGAATACGAGCTATTGATATAAAAAGGCACACGGACATATTTACCCCATTATTGTGTAAATTAATTAACTTAAGTATTGTACAAGCAAAAATCCCTACAAGCTTAAAAACTGCTGTAATCAGACCGATATATGTTACAAAGGAGGCACAAAAAGCGACCTTAAAAATTATCGGCCAATATTAATATTGCCAGTAATAGAAAAGTGCATGTAAGAGGTGATAACAAACAGGCTGCAAGACTTTATCGCAAAAAATTCGCTGATACACGCAAGCCAGTACGGCTTCCAGAAAAATAAAAGCGCTGGTAAGCTTTTAGGAGAATTTGCAAATTGCGTCAACAAAAGTCTAAATAAAATTCATCATGTTTTAGTGATATTCGTGGACTTCAGTAAAACTTACTGAACCATGATAAACTAGTACAGAAGTACTGGAAAATATTGGTATACGAAGACTGATGGCAGATTGGCTACGTGAATATCTAACGAACAGGCAATTTTGCGTCAAAATAAACAATGTGTTGTATTGGCAATACCTCTTTCGTTAAGATCCAATGTAAACACCATGTAATCTTAAATGTCAGAACAGTAAAGCATTCTTGAACTGAACCTTGGACATGGTGGCAGCGGAAACCTAACCTTACACCTTCTAACCTATTTGGAGTGAAAATTAAAGAAAACCCGACAGCGAAAGAAAAGGAACGTATCAAAAAATATTAATTATTTTTATATTTTCTTTGTGCCCTCAGATTGGGAAAGTTGGAACAAGAGTTTCGAAAGATATCGAATCTGGAATGGATTACACGAGGCTGACAAAAAATCACAGGTAAATATCTTGATATCTTGCATGTGCGAAAAAGCCGAAGACATATTCGCGTCTTTTATTCCAACACCTAATACTTATGAGGTACTATATGTATAAAAAAGTTTGAAGATTATTTTATACCAAAACGAAATATCATATTTTAGCGCTAGCGACTTTTTTAAAAAGTCGACAGGGCGTCCCCAGGAGGAGACAGGGGAGGAATTCATCACAGCGTTGCATTCACTGGCAAAACACTGTGTATGGGGAAGTTTGTATGATGATATAGTATTATTGACTCTTATCATAGGTATGAAAGACACAGGTTCAAGCGACAGGTTACAACTGGACTCTAGTCTATCGTTAGAAAAGGCCATAACATTAGTATGACAGGTAGAGGAATTTCTTAGGCAGAAAAAAGAGCTTTCAGCAATACAACAATCGGATGTATGAAGAATTAAACGACCTAGAGAGCAAAAGAATATAAGGGACAGACAAAAAAGGAGCTAAAAAAACATGGCAGGAGAACTGAAAAGGACAAGTGTATGCTATGCGGATTCGAGCGACATGACTATGATAATTGCCCAGCCAAAAGTGCTATCTGCAACAAGTGTAACAGGGTGG
Source organism: Volucella bombylans (assembly GCA_949129095.1). NCBI lineage: Eukaryota > Metazoa > Arthropoda > Insecta > Diptera > Syrphidae > Volucella > Volucella bombylans. The sequence continues at coordinate 146,615,598 of OX422140.1, read as the reverse complement.
GACATTACGCAAGAGTATGTAAGTCTAAAAGAGTCAATGAAGTCCGTGATGGGGACGAGGAGAAGAATGACGGGGAATACTTTATTGGTGCGGTCTCAAAAGACCGGGCTATTGAGATGTGACTAAATGGGATGAAAATGCAATTTAAGGTCAAATGGGTGACGACGTGATAATAGTACCATAGGGGCTATCAAGAATTGCAAACAAATATGCATGGCAGACTGAAGTAAAATTATACAGTGTTAGTACAGCAATTAACGTAGTAGGGAAGGTTAAGTGAAGTTAAAATACGGTGAAAAGGAGATTGAAAAGGTGATCTATGTAGTCAAGGAAAATTTAACGCCGTTATTGGGAAAGCTGGGAATTGAAAAGCTAGGATTAATTAAAAAATTGTTTAGGGTCTCGTGTAGGAATCGGTTCGAAGTTGTTGGGAGTCTGGGGACGTTTAAAGAGGAGTACAAAATTGAATTACGAGAAAATGCGAAGACATTTGCTATTTCCGCTACTAGATTTTTACCTATCCATTTGTTGCCTATAGTTAAGAAGGAATTAGAAAAAATGGTTCGAAACGGGGTAATTTCACCAATTTGTTAATTGCCGTAATAAGAAAACAGAAGTTTAAAAGAACGTTCATCTTAAATTTGGTTTTTGAATTTAATTAGATATATTTTAAATTTATGGAGTTGTTGATTGCGCAATTAGAATTTTAACTGGTGAATTGACTATATTTTAAATTAATGAAATTTTATTTGCATTATTAGAATTGTGAAATAGTGAGGGAGGATGTTGCATTGGCAATACCTCTTTCATTAAGATCCAATGTAAACACCATGTAATCTCTAATATCAGAACAGTAAAGCATTCTTGAACTGAATCTTGAACACAATGCATACAGCCAAAATGAAAACGTTCAATATGGGGTTCCTCAAGGATCAAAACTGGGTCCAATTCTGTTCATATTGTACACCGATGAGCTGTTAAGAGTTGTCAAGAAGGCCATTGTATTTGCATATGCATACAATGCGGCGATAGTGGTGCGCCACAGATCCCTGCATATGGCAACAGAAATTATGCAGGAGGACAACGCGGTAAAGTGGTGTCACGATCACGGCTTAACGATTAATCCATCTAAAATAAAAATAATGCATATACGAAACCCGCAATTCAGGGCTACACAATTGCAAATCCACTTCAAAATTGTCCTATCGATACAGTGGAGAGATACAAATATCTGGGAGTTACGATAAACAGCAACTTTTTGTGGGATAAGCACATAGATGAGTTGCGAGTGAGCCTCAGAAGAGCTTTATATGCACTAACCGTATTAAGACAAGCTTACTTTGCCCTTGCGGGTGGCCGCGGTGTAGTGGTACTAGCAATCGCTTCTCACTCGGAGGGTCCAGGTTCGAATCCTACCCATAGCAAGTCGGTTTTTCATTTGTGTAATTGGAACTCAGACAGAAAGATTCTGCGTGTGAACACTGACACGTAGATTTGGCTGTTGTAGAGTTTCAGCCACAAAAAACTAGTGCGAATTATAACTTCGAATCACTCTGAGTGGAGAAAAAACTCACCGTCCTATTCGGACTCCCACCCCCCTGGAGAGCTAATATCGAAACCAAATACACCTGAGTTTCAAACCACTACAAAACAATTTTTCTTTCTCCTCCTTCTACCTTTCCGCCGGTTCCCTGGCAACAGTAAAAGGGTATCTAACCCCTTAGGCGCGCGTAAAATTATAAAGAAAAAAAAAAAAAAACTATGGTATTGTATACTTGCATGGGGGAATGCAACAGCAACACATATGCAGAAAATTCAAAAACTCCAAAGCTCAGCACTGAATAAGAAAGGCGTACATAAACAACTCAATATTCCGGAACAAAGGCGTTTTAAAGTTCTTCGAGTAGAAGATATCTGCAAGATTACACTTACACTGGGGTACTATGATGACAACCGATTCATTACACCAATTCAACATGGAGTCACCACAGGAATACGGGCTTAAGGTATGCTTCACGAGCCCTTGTTCTATTGTACAATAACTACGGGAGAAAACAGCTGAAATGCAGCGTACCTGAAGTTCTAAACACAATTCCGCAAGAACTAAAAAATATACAAAATATTAAAACTAGAAAGAAAATTATAAAAAAAAGTTTTCTTGAATTCGAACTTATCTTATCAATTATCAGTTTTTTTCTTTAATGATCTAATTATTATTATATTAAAAAGGTTGTATTATGTATTAATCTAAGCTTGCTTACCAAAAATTAATCACAAAATTGTGATAAGCAATCGTCAGCAGAAAAGCCTTTAAAGCTTCGCAGAAATATCTAACCGCTGTTAAGTTTTTAATGAAATTAATAAAATAAATAATAATAAAAACAGATGGGAAGACATAAAGCGACATCTCCACTTTGCAGATAAGGACAAGTTTATAAATCGCGGTTTGCCCGGACATGATAAACTATTTAAAATAAGACTTCTTTTTAGCAAAATTAGAGATCGGCTTCTTATAATTCCTAAGGAAGAATTCCTTGCAGTGGACGAGTTCAATGGACGAGTGGACAAATGGTTCCAACAAAATGTCGGCATGAACTTAAGCAGTCATATTCGGGTTCAGCTACGATTTTAATCTCGTCTCTGGAGAACAAAGTAACACATATCCAGAAGGTGGTGTAAGTGGCAATGTTGTTTCACGTTTAACTGCTACTGCACACAGAAAATCACAAGATATTTTTTCTCATAATTGCTTCATGACTACAGAACTTCAGATACATGTGATCAAAGTACTCGATAGATAAGCATGAAAAGAACTTCGGATTTCTGTCGATCGACCCCGGCTTCTATTCAGAAAAAAAAAAAAAAAAAAACTAAGAAGTCTTTGGCACGTCATACACCTTCGAATGCAGTCCGCAAAGATTCAGTGGATCATCTTTCAGAATGAAAAAGTGGTAGACAGCGATGCCATAATGATTGCATATTTCAAACTTTTGTACAATATTTTGTCCCAAATGCGCTTTTTACTCGTACATTTGCTAGACCTAAGATAGAAATTGTTTTACTCGTACTTTTTCATATTTGATCGTATTTTGTTTTTCAATACTTTTTCTATGAAATGTAAACATTGAATTAATAATAATAAAAATAAAAATACATATTTGTATAAAATAATCAATAAAAACACCAATAAAATTGTTGGTAAAAAATAAATCGTTGTTGCATAAGACGCCATAAAGGGAAATGATTTTTTAGCTTGAAAAAATATAGTCTCCATAAAACGCCCTGTACCATATTGTACCTTATAACATAGTGAATTTTTGTCTTTAAACCTGCCTACTTTTTTTGAAATTTAATAGAGGGTTAAGTCTAAAGCAGTCTGCTATCCAGGGTGACGACACCCAGATGCTTAGCTTCATTGGAAGAACACATGGTAATTAATTTTAGTATTGTAATACTCGTAGATGAGTGAGATAAGTTTTCATTTTATGAGAAAAACAGATCTAGTTTGCAGAGGGTCGAAAGAAAGTTTATTTATGGCACCAATGATCAATTTCGTCTAAGGCTACCTGCAGACAGAACATCTATATCATTCCATAATTCAATGGCATCGAATCGCACGATCTTGCTGACCATTTGACCGTTCCAATTCTTGAGTGACTCTATTGACAAATAATATTTGCGTTGGTAGTATTCGGTGGAGCACCATCCTGTTGGAACCACAGATCTTTCACATTGATATCACGCAAATATGGAAACAAATAACTGTTAATTATCACATTTTACTTATCTCTGATGACAGCACATAACTTATGTTGCGGCCTCATTTTTGCCCTAACTAAGTGGGTTGCGGACAAGAATATAGTTCCGGATAATCAATTCGGTTTCAAGGGGGGGCATGATAGCATTCATGCTGCGTCTAAACTGGTTTCTGATATCCAATGGAACAAAGGCAAGAACCAGTGCACTGGTGCCTGCCTGATTGACTTGGAGAAGGCCTTCGATACCGTATGGTTAGAGGGACTCTTTTTCAAGCTGGACAGGTTGGGAATTAGTAAACCACTGCTGTATATTCTTTTTGATATGCTCTCCAGTAGACAGTTCATCGTGAAGAATGGCGATGTGACTTCTGCTGGAACATTCGACATTAAAAACGGTCTGCAAAAAGGTGCGGTAAATTCGCCGATCCTATTCAACATTTACACGAGTGATCTGATAGGTTCACTTCACCATGCCATAGCGTACGCAGACGACATAATCGCGTACAGATCGGGTCCAAAGATTGAGGTCATTAATACACTTTTGCAGCGTGACTTCGACAAAATTAAGCGATATTGCGATGACTGGAAGTTGAAAATCAACTTTCAGAAGTCGGAAACCATTCTGTTTAAGACGCCTTTGTCTGGGGCCTCTAGGGATACCAGAAAGAATTGGCGAAAGTTTTCTATCCTCGGACAACACGGACAGCCACTCGCTTGTCGAAATGTAGTCAGATACCTTGGGATCTGGCTAGATCAATATCTGTATTTTAACAAAAATATAGATGTTGCTCTGGCCAGAGCCAGAGGTGCTTTTGCCCTTACAAAGAGACTGTTCTATAACAGTCAACTCGATGCGGGGGTTAAGGTAATCTGCTACATGGCCCTTATCAGGCCCATGCTTGTATTTGGATGTCCCGTGTGGTTCCACGTGAGAGCAAGTTTATTGGAAAAGATTCGGGCGTTTGAGAGGGCTTGTCTTAGGACTTGTCTTCGCTTATACAGAACACCAGAGTCTGAGTACATAAAATTCTATCCTAATGAGGTCTTATACAATAGGGCGAACCTAATAACAGTGGACAATTTCATCATTAAGTTGACTCGAAGGCACATTGCAAGAGCAATGACCTCATCGAACAACCTGATCTCCGGGGCTTTCTATCCCAATTATATGTATCACGAGAGAGTTCGCTTTGACGGCTTTATTCCTCCAGAAGCATTTCTCTATCTAGATAGCAAGGGTCTGATCCAGAACAGATTGGCAGTGCCACTAATCTTCCACGTTGCTCGAACAGCTGCGGACAGGCGACTCAACTACGACAGAGACGTCGCACATGGCAGTGCGGAGCGTCTCCGGTTCAGTAGGGCGGTAGGGAGTCGGATGTTGCTCAGCAGCACCAAAACTTTTGGTGGCTTGTTGAAGGGGAGAATGCTTCGTCGTCGAACTCCTTCAGTGATATATAGCTTCATGTGAAGCAAAGTGGGCCAGCCTAATTTTTTTTTAGCCATGGCCGACTTACATAGTTTTAGGTAGGTTTAAGTTAGATTTTAAGAAGAAAAAAAATATATAAAAACCAAAAAAAAAAAATAAAAAATGAAAAAAAAAATGTATATATGCATGTATTTATATATTATGTATATACATATTATGTATATATATATTTATGTATGTCTATGTTTGTGTTAGATGTAAGTAGGTTAAGTAGATTAAGATTTATTTTTAGGTAGTTTGTAGGCTTTTAGTTTTAAGTTTTATATTATTTTATATACTAAGTTTTTGATTTTGATTTATTTTCTTAGTTTTAGTATTAATTAATGTTAAAATAGAAATAAAAGTAGACTGTAAGATTCGTCGAAAGACATAGTTTAAGTGTTAGGTTTAACTTAGAGTGCCCGCATGGGGCCATTAAGTTAGAATAAGATTATTTTTAAGTAATTTAAGCTAATTTTTAAGCGTTTTTTGTTTAGCATATAAGAGTAACTTAAGTTAAAAAATAAAAATGCATAAAAACTGAACTGAAAAAATGGCCTCATTTTTGAAGAAATAAGGACCGATAATGTACAATCCACACCATGCAGTACACTTTTCTGGTTGCAGTGGAATCTGGTGGGCTTCTTGAGGATTGACCTCGCTTTAAATATGGCAATTCTGTTGCCAGAAATGAGTTCCATCTCTGAACAAAATTTTACAGGTTAAAACTGGATCAACTTCTAGGTGATTTAAGTCCAATCACTGAACACCCGACACCTTAAATTGGATCTTATAAGCCTTGAAACCAAGATCTTTATGCACAATTTTCCACATAGTGTATGAACAAAGCTAAAGTTGCTGGGAAAGACGACGAATCGATAAATTCGGATCCTTTTCAAAACATGCTTCCACAGTCGCGATATTTTCTTCCGAACGCACTCTTATCGTTCCTGTTGGTGTAAAAGAGTATCTAGTAGTGTGAATTGGGTGCTAAATTTTTCAATAAATCGACAAATACCAGATAGACTGATGATATATAATGCAAATTTCTCGAAGTGCTCTACAAGTTTTGCGAATAGAGCTTCGATCTTGGAACATTCGTGGTTGTGAAGTCCGTCTTTCTATCATAAAATGGTAAAGTATGCTTAAAATAAATAAAAATTGAGATGCCAGCTTAGTGTACAGTAGTAGCTGATTTGACATTTAATTCCTATTAAAAAGTTGATGCAAAAAGACTCTTCTAGAGAACACATCTCATATAACATTCTCCAAGTTATTTGTGAAATTTTTGTAAGTTAAGTGATGCCTTAATTGTAACAGATTGCGTTCATGAACAAGTTCATCCCCATCACATCCAATTGTCAAGAATCTCCTGTGACCTGCCATTTGCAAATATTAAAATCAAATTATAACAAACGCATAATTTGCCATGACTTGCCTTCCTGATTCGACGTTTCCTTCTCTCATTTATCCAAAATCGACACAGCCAACCATGTCCTTTTTTTATTTCGAAATTAAATTCAACTTGTCACCAGTCGTTTTTACATTTTTCTCAATTCACAGGCTGAATATGGCGCAGATATATGGAATCAGGTGTGCCAGATGATTGACTGTAAACATAGCTCCTTCAAAACCCACCAGGTAAGAGCATAAACCCCTACTACATATACCCGTCCACAAACTTAAATGGTAATTATTCATCAAAATGCCGTTTAATATACATTTTCAGCTATACCCGGATAACCTGATGCCGGATTTAGCAGCAGCCCTTTCCGCCTGCACTGGGGAATCCTCCGACTCGTGTATGAATTTCTACGGTAGGTGTTTTGTACGATTCTTTAGCAATTTCGGGTAGGTAACCTGACATAAAACTATGCTTATCCCTGCTTATTCGCATTCGTACACCTCCAATTTTAGGTACGACAAAATGATCCGGGCAACAGGACGATTCTTTTGTGATTTCCTCCAATCCATTGATAACATTCACCTACAAATGCGCTTCACCTATCCTAAAATGAAGAGTCCATCTATGCAGCTAACCGACATGGACGAAAAGGGAGCCACGATTGTCTATCGGAGTGGACGGACTGGCTTGTCGAAATATCTAATTGGACAAATGACAGAAGTCGCCGAAGAATTCTATGGACTGAAAATAAAAGTATGCGTGACGGAGAGTCAGAACGATATTACCGGTGGGACGGCAGGGCCCATTACACTGACAGACACCCCCAAGCCAGTGATTGTAAAGTATCGACTCGATTTCGACAATGCCGACTATGTGAGTAGAGTTGTGAAACAGTCTAAGAGTAGGGATTGGGGATACTAAACGAAATATATGCTATGGCGGGAAAATTTAATCTAATTTTGGAAAATATTTTCAGATGGCCACGAGGATAAATATTATGGCACATTCTTCTCAGTTATGCCTACCTCATGTGGATTTGGACATTTTCCTGGAACTATTTCCCTTTACACTCGTGCTAGACCACAATATGAAAATTACGCATGCTGGGGAGAAGGTACGAAATTATTAAACTTTAAATTTTTATTTATTTTTTAATTTTTAATTTTTTTGTTTTGGTTCTTTGCCTGTAGGGCATCGAGATGTGGATCCTACACAATCCCGGAAAGCCACCGAAAAGTTTTATAGGCTCCCTTATAACAGAGCACTTTCTTTGTCGTCGTCCCAAGGGAACTTCCATCGATTGGCAGACCATCCGACAAATGCCGACGGTGATGTTTGAATTTGAGTTGATTAGGACGGGCAGGAGTAATACTTCGGACTTAAAGGCGGTCGTTATGAACACCGAACCGGATATGTTGGACAAGCTGTCCTTGCATGAGGCGTGTAGTTATCTGAGAGGAGCAGACGCACATGACGAAGATCCATCGGGAGATAGGAAGATCTCACAGGGATTGAAGAGTATATTGCTGAAGGGACAAATGTTTTATTTAAAGGATATGGATTCTTTGATTTTTCTTTGCAGTCCACTGTAAGTAATAACATCTTTATATTTCCAAAGGCTATACTATTTACTTACAAATTTACTTACTTCTGAGTGGTGTTTAAGTAGAAAGGAATTACCCTAAGTATTGTACAATCGAGAAATATAGACTTCATATGGTAATATACTAGAAAACAGGCTTAAAGAGCCAACTACTTAATAAATAATAGCGCAGTCGCCATTCATTTGAGTTGATATTTCCTTTCCATTGATTTCTAAGTATAAATATTTCTCATCCTCACATAGCGTAGGTACAGGTAGGCAATGTTGACCAGAATCAAAGCTTCTTCAGATTCTTTCTTGAGATAGCTAGAGTTCGGTCCATATTCAAGGAGGAATTGATGAACTTTTCTCAAATTCGCAATCGCAACATTTATTTATAGCATGGATTCGAGGATAGTGAGTACCACCAGACAATATTTCTTCAGAATATTTTCTCACATAATTGTACAATATTATGTATGAGACAGTTGCAACAACACTTATGGATAGTTCTTGTGAGATTTGTCTCTACTTGGCTTAGGACCCAAGCTTATTGTTTCTAATTTTGGACAGCATCGCCAGGATTAACCTTTTTATCTGCATGTGGGTTCCAATTTTGTACCACTTTCACTTTTTAATGCACTTCCTTTCTTAAGACTCGGTGATAAGGCGATTTAAAAAGCAGTTGTCAGCTACCGTAATACTCATAATAACTTCATGGATCCAACTTTGGTGGTTTTGGCTAAATCTATGATGGAATATCGGATTCTAAATACGGCTGGCGCTGGTGGATCAAGATTGCACAGTTGGGAATCTCTAATGAAAACGCTCTGCATATTCTGCTAGCAAAAATATTGAATGTTTTTTCGAAATCTTGGTGTCTGAGTATGTATTTTTTGAAATGCGTCGATCGGTAAGGAGTCAATGTATTAAGCACTAAAAGGTCAGTTCAGAAGAAATTTAACTATAGTGACTGATTTTTTAAAAATTAAGTCTTCGAGTATCTTTAATGGAAACCCGCTGCATGTTGGTAATGTGGGATTATGTAGGTGATGTATAAGGTGCGCTTCATGCGGATTGTAGACTGAAAAGTATAACCTTTCGATCAGATCATGATGTTCCAGATGTATATCAAACGTTTTTTTGCGTAGTACGTAGAAATCCTAATATGAGATAGGTTCAAGCTTTTAATGAATTTTGCTGAGGTACTGATAGAACACTAAACCTGAAAGGCACATTTCAAAACATCTAATAACAGCTCATTCAGAAAGAACTAAGAACTTCTGAGAAACCTATTGAACCATTTTTTCAGAAGGGCTTCACATAGCCAATGAGTCGAAGCTGAATAGTAAGCCGCAAGTAATAATTTTCCATCAATGAACGTACACAGCTGTTAGGCAGTACAAGGTAGGTCTTTGACATAGATCGTGAGCGCATCATATGGAGTCACGGTTCACATTGCCAACCACTTTTCAAAATCAATACACTACACTCTGTTTAACGACGATCCTTAAGGTGATAATACGGTCAACGCAGCAAAATCCAGCAGAGAAAACCTTAGTTCTTTAATGCTAGCGAGCTAGCTGTTGCTTTTGCAATTTCAGGATACTTCTATAATTTTTAGCATTCTTTAGATTCCCTTACCTGGGGCTGGACATGTATTCATTTTTATCGATGCTCCACATCTACTTCTCTAAAAATACCATGGGTTTGTAGAACTCCCGTCCAGATAAACCTGTCAAACTCTGACATCTTATTTGGCTTGAGTATTTTTATCGCAGCAATGATTTCATCTTTGCTGAAAGGTATAATGTCAATTCTGAAATGTCGGGTGTCGGACAACTCGTCGTAGTTTTGGAACAAGTCTTCGTCCGTGATGTTCTGCAAAATAGCAAAAAAATTATCTCTTTATTTTCCTGATTGGTCAGCAGAGATTTGTCAAAACTCTCCGTTAGGTAAGAGTAAGCATTAACCATGTATCAGATCCTTGGTGATCCCCCCTTCAGGTCGGGGTTAGAATAGACCTGAGGTAAGGTATGCCTGTCGTAAGAGGCGACTAAAATCCATTCGTGTTCCAGAGGCATAACATAGCGTTATAGCTCTAAATGACCTGAGCTGAAGCTGAAGCCATGGTTATCGGAACACCCAGATGGAGGCTAACTGCGAAACCCAATAAGCAGCCCCCCATCCGGAGGGCGGAGAAGGAGGGCTTGGCTGAAAAGGTCAAAGGAACCCCTATGAACTCTCTGTGACAAGACGAGCAAACACCGTCTTACAAGTAAGTGCTCCCCACCCCACAAGGTGGCAACGAGGGATACAGCAAGAAGCAAATGGCGAGATCCGGCGGTACCCGCCACAAGGTGAATGGTGCAGTCTCTCCACCCGGAAGTGACTGCACACGCATGTAGTTATTAAAATAAATTGAAAATTACCGTAAAACATTAAGACTGAGCCCAGTAAGGTCTTAATTATGGCATACTGGAAAAATAATTGGAATGACAGCTATGAGGGCTGACGTTTGTAGTATTCTGTTACCTGAGTAAGCAAGAGTGAAATTTTGCGGAAATGGCTTTCAGGCTAATGCTACAAGCGCCCCCGTCCCGTTAAAACCTTGGCAGGACTCAAAGAACGCTCGATGCCTCGTCGCCATTAAGTTGGTGGTGTAGGTCAAGATGTAACATTCCTTGTTAAAACCGATTTGGCTCTGGCACAACACCTCATAAGGGTCTGTGTCAACCCTTGCATGGCCTCACTGCTTGCAAAGACAACCATGGAATCCTTAGGTTACTACACACTCGGACATCGATAACGGCTTTGAGTGGGGACCCAATCGAAATGAATCCAACAAAAACCAAATCAACGGAGGGAATATTAGTGGAAGAGAAAGGTAATGAGGAAAATCCCTTTCAAAGGAGCTCAAGGATGCTAAGGTCACCAGACACCGCACCAGCACCTTTAGGGAGAAGCACTGAAAACAGTGTTCTTTCTGCGACAAGAGAGACGGCATTTGAACCAAATTCTCAGCTATCTGCCTTCCACAAACTAGGTGAGCAGATACGGCAACTGGTGGAAATGTTAGAAGATGGGAAAAGGCGTTCAATACATCAACCTATGAGAGACGCAATTGAAAGCATTAGATCCCTATATGAGCTTTCTGCTATTCAACTGCAGGACGAAAAAGCAAAAGAGGTGATAAGGAAACACAACTCCTCACAAACCTCTCCCTGGCTGAGAAACGCACAAGAACCCAAGAAAAGGCAGGGTCAAAATGGCGAAACCCCAGAACCAAAGAGAAATAAAAAACCCCAGGCGGTAGAGTCGAAGCAAAAAGAAAACAATATTGGAGGCATAACTCCGAGGATCAAGGAGAAGAACACCGCCATTCCGACAAAACAGAAGTCAAACGATGGCAAACAGTTGAGAAAAACTAAGAAGGAGATTAACAAAAAGAAGCTTGAGGCGAAAAGAAGTAAGCCGGACGCGTTCGTCATCGAAGCAAGTGAAGGACTATCTTACGCGGAGATTCTTCGTAGCGTAAAAGCAGACCCCAAACTAGAAGCTATTGGAAAAGAGGTATCCAGGATAAGAAGGACCCAGAAAGGAGAGCTCCTAATACAGCTCAAGGAACATGGAAATAAGACAGAAGAGTTTAAGAGTGTCATTGGCGAGGTTTTAGGAGAGCGAGCGAGTGTAAGGACACTCACACATCGCACTACCATCGAGCTGAAAGACGTCGACGAAGTTACCGGAAAGGAGGACATTTGCGAGGCAATAAGGACTCAACTCGGGGTGGAACTACAACCAGCAGACATATTATCCTTGCGAAAAGCGTACGGTGGAACCCAATCAGTAACAATCGGACTTCCCGTCGGACTGGCAAAGAAACTGTTAGATGCAGGAAAGGTAAAAATTGGATGGGTTATTTGTCGCATTCGAGAACGAACGCTTCTCCAAAAATGTTTCAAATGTCTTGAATTTGGGCATATAGCCAAACATTGCAAAAGCAGTGAGGACCGCTCCAAGCTATGTAGAAGGTGTGGAACGGAAGGCCACATAGCAAAGAACTGCGATAAGGAGCCATCATGCATGTTCTGTCGAAAAGAACACCCAAACGATTCGAAGCATGTAGCCGGAAGCAGCAAGTGTCTGGTTTTTAGGAAGGCCATCATCAACAAGAAAACATGAAGATAATACAGATTAACTTAAATCACTGTAGAATTGCACAGGATATCCTGACACAAACGGCTAGAGAAGAAAAAGCGGACGTTATTCTGATAAGTGAACCGTATAAAACTCTGGACAGCAATATATGGATCTGCGATAGGACAAAGCACGCTGCTATATGGATATGTGGAAGGCATGCCTTTCAAGAAACTAACGGACTTACGGAGGGCTTTGCATGGGCCAAAATAAATGGCATATATTTTTACAGCTGCTATGCACGTCCAAGCTGGACCATTAACGAGTACCAGGCAATGCTAGACAACCTATCCGCCGACGTTCGTGGTAGAACCCCTGTGGTTATCGGCGGCGACTTTAATGCATGGGCAACGGAGTGGGGTAGCAGACTTACAAACGCCAGAGGCCGTAGTCTGCTAGAAAGTTTTGCAACCCTTAACATAGGCATTGCAAACCAAGGTCGTGCAAACACATATCGTAAGGCAGGAACGGGCTCGATTATCGACATTACGCTCGTTAGCAACTCCCTCTTACGAAACATAAAATGGCGAGTCAGCGAAGAATACACGCACAGTGATCATCAAGCAATAATATTTGAAACGAAGGAGAAGAGTACCGCGCAACGCGCTAAACGAAAGGGCCCAAGATGGAAGGACACAAACTTCGACCTGGAGGCGTTCGAAGAAATGATAAATACCGGAAACATAATTCAAAGCGGAACAGCTGAAGCCTGTATACAACAACTCGTCCGCATTCTCACTACTGCGTGCGATGCATCAATGCCCAGAAGAACGGGTACTAGAGGAGGAACACCATGCTACTGGTGGAATGAGGAAATAAAAAAGCTTAGAGCAAAGTGCTTAAAAGCCCGACGCAAAGTCCAAAGATCTAGGGGAAGAGATCGCTTTGAAGAACACCTTATTGTCTTTAAAAAAGCAAGACGCGACTTAAAAAAGGCAATCAGGGAGAGCAAGACAATATGTTTTAAAAAACTTTGTGAAGAAGCCGACATAAACCCTTGGGGTACAGCATACAGGATCGTCATGACAAAGATAAAGGGCAGCAGGTCGCCGCAAATAACATGTCTAGCAATCCTAAGCTCCATAGTAGAACACCTTTTCCCCCGAAGTACATCTACTATGTACCATATCGTTAGGGAGTCCAACACGGAGGACATTCCAATAGTCACAGCGGATGAACTCATGAACGCATGCAGGAAGATAGGCGACAATAAAGCGCCGGGACCTGATGGCATACCAAATAAGGCACTAAAAGCAGCTATCCATAAGCGCCCAGACATGTTTATGGAAACAATTCAAAAATGTCTTGAAGAAGGAGTTTTCCCGGATGCTTGGAAACTACAACACCTAGTCTTGCTTCCAAAGGGAAACAAGCCACCTGGGGAACCGTCCTCGTATCGTCCAATATGCCTTTTAGACACAATGGGAAAGATATTGGAACGGATAATATATGCTAGACTGCTCGCGGTAGCAGAAGAGAGAGGAGCACTATCAGACTTGCAGTTTGGGTTTAGAAAATCGCGGTCTACTGTTCAAGCCATAAAAACTGTGGTCGACATTGCGGCCGAAGCGATACAAGGAGAAAGATGGCGGTATGGTACAAAGAAATATTGCTTAGTGGTGACTCTAGACATCAAAAATGCCTTTAACTCGGGAAACTGGGCGTTCATCAGAAAATCACTAGCCAGTATGAATACGCCATACTACTTACTGAGGATAATAGAAAACTACTTTACCAACAGAAAACTGAGGTATGAAACTGACGAAGGGTTGAAATACTACAGCGTTTCAGCTGGGGTTCCACAAGGATCAGTACTCGGTCCACTCCTATGGAACATTTTGTATGACGGAGTGCTAAGGCTTATGTTGCCGAGAGGAGTTCAAGTAATCGGATTTGCAGACGACATTGCCGTCGTTACGGTGGCAAAAGAAATAAAGGAGATAGAGGCTGCCACAAATGTAGCGATTATTCGCATCAAAGACTGGCTAGTATCCGCCGGTCTAGAATTAGCGGACCATAAAACGGAAGCCGTCTTAATTACCAGTAGAAGAATTGTGGAATACACCAATATACGGGTGGGACATCAAATAATCCGATCGAAAGAATCAATCAAATACCTGGGAGTAATACTTGATAACAGATTACAGTTCAAAGCACATATAGAGTACTCCAGTAACAAGGCTTTACTGCTGCAAGGAGCTCTCTCTAGAATATTACCAAACATTTGTGGACCTGGATATGCCAGGAGGATTCTCCTATCTAGAGTAGTCAGCTCAGTCCTCTTATACGCTGCTCCGGTCTGGGCGGGAGCATTCGCCATAAAAGCAAACAAGAGAAATCTGTTGTCCGCATACAGGCTCAGTGCATTAAGAGCGATCTGTGGATTTCGAACAATCTCAGATGAAGCAGCCTTCGTGATAGCAGGAATGATTCCGATCGACATTCTCGCGGACGAGATGTTGAGAATTTATAATAGAAGAACCCCAGGGCGACAAGATGCAGGTGAAATTGCAAGAATAAAAGGAGAAGAGCGAGCGGTCTCAGCAGCCCTCTGGCAAGCCAGGTGGGATAATAGTACAAAAGGCAGATGGACCTACAAGTTGATCCCGGACATCGAGACCTGGACAAAACGAGCACATGGGGATAACAACTACCACCTTACGCAGTTCCTATCTGGTCACGGCGGCTATCGTAAATACTTGCACCGATTCGGACACGATAGCTCCCCTTTGTGCCCAGAATGCTCAAACGAGGAGGAAGATACGGAGCACGCCATATTTCATTGTCGACGTTTTTCGCAGTGGAGAATTAATCTGCCCAGTCCAATACTACTCATAGACCAAATGTTGCAGTCGGAGGAAAATTGGATGGAAATCGGCACATTTGTGACAATTGTGCAAAATGAGCTAAGAAGAATTGAAAAAATTAGAAGAGCTGAAGAAGCAAATACAAGAAGAATAGCATGATCTGCTAACCAGCCCTGCGAAGTAATACCTAACGGCAGTCCCGCGGGGAGAGTGGTTGAAGGACGTAGTGGTGTGGATTAGTACGTAGGCGCACTCCTGGCATCGAACATTCGGGTGTTGCGAATCGTGCATGTTGGTGGCACGGGCTACCGCATCTATGAAGATTACCACATCCATTGGCGCAACCAAGAAAAAAAAAAAATGGTGATTCTATTTGCTTTTGTTTGTTGCGTCAGTGTGGAAATGGCACTGTTTTTGAAGTGAAACGTTTTACCGCTCGTTGGGCAGTAATTCTGAACTCCGATGAAACGAAAAAGCGACAGGAAGTGATTAGAAGCCCGATGAAATGAAAAAGCAAAATGAAGTAGTTCCGAACTCCGATGAAACGAATCCCTAGTGTCTTTTGCACACACTAGATAATATTCAAAACCGATAATGCGATAATAATAATGTAAATGACACTAATATTATCCAACAAGGATGAAGAGTTCGCTACTTCACGATGTTGTATCAATATTTCCCCCTGTAGTGCTCCTACGTAGCCAATAAAATTATTCCACTTTGTAATTGTGGTATGATGGTATGAGTATACGTTTGATTCAATTCAAGCAATATAAGCCTCTATTGGCCCAAGGAAAAACGAAGTTAAATAAAAAAAAAAAATTTTCTAAAAAAATACTCAGAAGCGCATAGAAAATGTATTCCTGCTACCAGGGAACTGCAGTATCTTTTCAAGTATAGAATGCCTACCGGTCCAAGGGGCAAAATAAACTGCAGAAGGCAGGCAGAGGGGACCTTACTAAAAGACAGCAGAAAACGGACCGAATTGAACTGCACGTCAAACTCCGGATTGAACAAGATTGTCTAAATTTGAATTCAGCTAGTTTATTTATAGCCATTTGGTAAAGCTTTTAATTGTAGCTAGAAGAACTTTTATAAAGGTCTTACGAGTACAAAACATATGGTAGATAAGTTTGATACATACAATATAAAAATCATTTGTTGTATTTTAGAAGTTATTACAAATATTTTATAAAAAGAAAAAATTAAGTTACATATTGAAGAATTATAAAAGAAACACGAAAAGTAAATACTTTACAAAAAAAAAAACAACAATTAAAAATTATGAAGCCAAATTATAATTGAGTTGTTAGGCTTAGGCAGCTCGGATAGAATGATACATGAGAGTGGTACGAAAGGCGACAGACTCGGAGTAGGGAACAGAGAGAGAGGGTGTAATGAGCGTGTTGAGGGACTAACTCCGTCGGAAAGAGCCATGAGCGGTAAAGGGGTCATTGTGGGTGAGTGCACAATGAATGAGTTACGTGCCTAGCAATAATATGAACACCGTCATCATCGTTGCTACCATCGTCAAAGTACCTAAATAGACATTATTTGGTAACAACACTAAACAAATCATCAAACTTCAGCTTAACAACAAAATTAGAGTTGGTTTGGCTTCCCTTTGGTTTGTTAAGGCAAAGAAAGTAAGCAGCATAGAACAGCTCAGCAACAAAATTGCTCCAGCGACATCGGCTGACCGTTTGAGAAATTACGGTATTGACAATGTAAAGAAAACAACATGATTGTTAACTGTTGGCTATCAACTCTTCATTGTATAATATAATGATTTTTATTATTCTACGAGTAGGTGTTATGCTAGTGTTAGATTAGGTCAATGTAGCTGCTGGGAAAAACCAACACACTTAGGTCTATGGGCCCATTGGATGTCATGTGGATCTGTAATCCTCCGCCTCTTTGCACCAATTTGGGCTTTTGATAAAACGTAGGAGACTGTTAACGGCTATATTGTTTAGACCACTTGTAGAAGAAAGCTCCTAAGTGGAGTTTCCTTCTTTGGGAGTGAACTGTACAGGGCAGGTGGAGGATTGCCTCCTCCTCCTAGTCGTCCATGCAGCTTCCGCAGAAGTCGTTTGTTAAAACGCCGAGCCTTTTTCTATGCTTGCAAATAAGACCTATGATAGCGTATTTTTCTTATTTTGAAAGATCAAAGTCTTAGTTCAATTCAGATACAGCTTTGGCCAGATTCAATTAGACATGATGATCCAACAGCTTCAAGATGCTACCTTTTACAGGTAGGATAGGTAAAGTTGTTCCTAGTTTGCCGAGTTCGTCTACCCTAAAATACCCTGGAATATCACATTGTCCCGGCACCGAACATAGGTGGATGTTGAACTGTTCCGCCATCTCCCTAAGAAATGATCGGCAGTCAAGAATGGTTTTACGATTTTCTGAGACTGAGTCAAGGGATTTGATAGCGGCGTGAGTATCCGAAAATACGCGGATATCCCTTCCAGATATTAGGTTTTTCTGCAGCTAGGGCAGGACTTTTTTAATCTCCAAAGTTTCGGGCTGGAGCACACTACAGTGATTTGGAAGGCGGAAGCAAAGGCTTAGGTTAAGCTTATCTGAGAAAATACCGCCACCAAAACCGCTATCAGTCCTGGATTAATTTGTGCAGAAATGGATTGAAAACATCTTCCTCCCAGAAAGATCTAGAGGCGATGCTTCATGTAAGCATCTTTTTCAAACCAATCTTGGGGCATGATGTTCACTGGAAGCATTCCTATTGTGTTACGAATATTAGAGTGGCCAGCCATTGACGTTACTATCCATTTGCCTCGTGAAAATGCTCGTATAGATTGGCTCCTACGAAAAGGCGATTTGTGTTACAGAAGTAAATTAACCTTTCACATGGCACTGAGGATATGAGTTTCGATGAAAAAATACGAAAATTTGCGTTGTGTTTTTACATCGTTGCTTACCTTCCCGTTGATGTTCCCCATTGCAATTGGATGCTAAAGTTCTGTAATCCTCAGATGCTAGATTCATAGGAGCTTAACACTGAATATTAGTAACGTTCTAAATTATCACCTGAAACTAACTGTCTTTCTCATAAAAGTTTGTGGACTTTTTTGTCCACAATCTAGAAGGAGGGTTTTGATACTTCAGAAACCAATCTTTGTCAGAGTATGATAGCTAACTGTAATCAATAATTGATTACAACTTGTCTGAGGCTTGGAATCGGTTCCGGAAAGTTGAAACGGTAAAGCAGAATACTAACCTAAGCTATCTGCTCTAGAAATAAGGCACTAAAACAGTAATTTTAGTTTACTGTGTGAGGATTTATACATTTCATTACCAGCACTTAGTGCTAATACACAATTTTTTGGTAAAATTCCATTCTATTCATCAACATAGTCTCCTTCTAGAGTGATACAATCATTCCATCGCCGATTTAACATTTCTATGCCTTTCTTATAGAACGATTTGTCCAGCACTTCAATGTATAGTATGCTTCAGTTTCTCTTCATTGGAGCTATATCCCTTTCTGGCGAGCTTTTTTTTTGAGGTTTGCGAACAGGTAGGATTGGTCTATTGTCACGTACCACATGAAAAAAATTCTTTTTATTTCGCTTATAAACCATCAATGCTATAAACCATCAACACCTTGTTGCTTTTGGCCAAACGTGGAATCCACTTGGAAAAGAGCTTTCGCAAACTCAAATACTCGTGCAATATATGATGTATTGCACATGGTCTATTGATATCTTTACGATGTCAGCTATCTCACGCATTTTCGCTTTATGGTTGTTCAAAACGATTTTGTGTGTGCTTTTATGTTTTCCGGGGTAACAGCCTCATTTGGGCACCCAGAGCGTTCGGCATTTTTTTCTGTACGACCGCGTTTGAATCCAGTAAACCACCGACATGTAGGAGGACTACGACCATTAAAAAATTGATGTTTCAGTGCCGACCGCTTTAATACAACTAAACTCTTAGCCTGCTGTAATTTTATAATAAAATCAAATTCCGTTTTATGCTATACATTTGTACATACAATACGTCATCAATCATTCGATGGTTTTTCTAATTATGTACATACGAGTAAAGCATGCATTGCACGTATTTAGGTTGTGGATGAATGGTTGATTTCGACGGAGCAGATTTTTTATATTTATATTTTTTCCCATCAAATACTCGTAACAGCGTTCTATCAATTCTGTTGCAAATATCAAAAGGTGACATGGATCGTCTGAATGTTGGTACTGGCTAAAAATTTGATGGACGCCTGTCGGGTATAACAAAGCTTTAAGTTTAAGCGGCATTTTACTTTGCCAAAATACTAGGAAGTTTTCTTGGTGATTAAAGAGAGTCTAGTAAGTATTTCAAGTTGTTGGCACTTTGGCATTATGACTTCTTCTAAATTGGTTGGAGTTGGTTTCACGGGCCTACTAATTTTTAATCCGTTGTCTTCCAGTGCCTCATTCTAATTACTAAGAGTTCCTTGAAGGGCTTATGATCGCGCTATCATCGGCAAAAAGAAGAGAAGTCGTTCCGTACTTGTTAACGCTTGAATTAAAATATTGCGTTGTCCACAGTAGTAAACTGCGTAGATAGTTCAGTCCTGCTTTTTAAGAGAAACTTACTTCTTCTGGATGTTCTGAGTTCCGGCGATAGTTATTTTAAGTTTTCGCAGATTGGAAGGTTTTTCCACCTTTCATTGGATTTTATTTGTATCGTTCGCTCCACTTGTATTCCCTGATCGCAGAGTCGAGCTTCAGTACTTTGATCTGACAATTCCCTTTCAAGGAAGAATTTTTTTGAGTTAGCTCGTCTGCACACTCATTGCCTGCCACTCCTTTGTGATTAGAGACCCAGCATAGCGTAACCTTGTGCCGAACGCAAAGAGCCGTGAGTTCTTCGCGAAAGCGCTTCATAAACCTGGCTATCAATAAATATGTTAATATTCTCATGGGATTTTGCCTTTATTGCCGCAAGTTCGGCTGCTTCTTCTACAGCCAAGCTCAGCCTGCCTGTAGTCCATCAGGCATCGTCAGCATTGTAAGTTCAATTGTTCGGAGAAAATCCCGGCGTTGGTTTCTGTCTCCATCTTTGATCCATCAGTGGAGATAGATATCGAGTCTTGTACTATTTGGTTCCTCTCCCATTCCTCTATACTTCAACAAATGCAGGGCAATTGTATTTCAAAGTCATGATGGGATATTATGTAGTCCATATTGGAGCATAAAACCAATTCACTTGTAACGATCAAGGCGTGCACTTTCCGTTTTGGTTTCCACCCATTAAGCTGACTCAATCTTAAAGAGTTTTTCGCTGCAGATTTGTGCATGTATTGATCTAGGGGCAGGAGGCTAAGTAACATATGTTTTCCAGTCCCGCCGTTGGGACATACAATCGTCTGTACTCTTGTCATTAACCTAAGGTTGGTAGTTTTATTTGTGGGTTGCCAACATTCTAAGCTGCCTAGGTTAAGATGTGTCTGACGATAGTCTTGGGGCTAGGCCCCGATTTTTTTTACAAATATACGGCTGCATGCATAAAAGGCGATAGTTGCTTTCTTTACACGTTCTTCTTACACGATATTGAGCTTCCAACTCAGCTAACTATCTAATACGATACCTAGGTAATAGGTAACACTGTTCGATAGTCGGAATTAGGCACACTGTAGGTAATACAGTGTTGCATTGAATCCCTGTCGTGGAGCATAAGGGTTATTAGGTTCGTTAATGCAGGATAAACTCCAGCATTTCGTATGTTGACACTGTCGAAGACTCCTTCGATGTCAAGGAAGACTATTAATATGTATAGAGATTACTTCGAAGATGAGTGTTGGACAGTTTTTCTGACGGCTTATGGGCCTGACGTCTTTTGGATGGGTATGGCTGGGCTTACCTGCCTTGGGAATGAATACTACCTTTACATCCCTCCAGAATTTTGGCACATATCTATACTTGATGCTATAGTAGTATCACAGTCTGCTTCGTTTTTTTAAGCTTGAAAGAGTCTATGACCCAGATTATTTATATATCACCTCCGGGCTTTCATATTGTATATTGGGCGAGTATTTTTAATTGGTATAAGTTGTTCAAAGAAGACAGAGAACACGTTGAAGACAATACACGTCCCGGCCGTCCTTCGACGTCTACCGATGAACACCATGTCAAGGAAATCCAGAATTTGGTCCTAAAAAAACGTTGACTAACAATTAGAGATCTTGTTCACATCACCAAAATATCGTTTACGCCTTATATGCGTCTCATCTCGTTTGATTCCAAACAACTTTAATTTTTGAAAAAGAGCGTCGTGTCAATGTATTTGGAGCAAACATTTCTGAGTACCAGAACGTCACCGAACCCATGGCTCTACGCATTTGGCCGGAAAACAGCCAATGAATCAAGTGAATATCGTGCCACAGGTCAGCCAAGACCGAAAAAAAACATATCAGAGCAAATCGAAAATCAATGATGTTGATGTGATGGTGTGGTTGGCGATGAATACCTTCCGGTGGGCCAAACTATTAACAAGTAATATTATTTGGGCGTTATGCGACGTTTGAGGCTATTGGCCAGAAGCGGCCAGAATTATGGGCAAAAAATGCTTGGTTTTTGCATCACGATAATGCGCTGTCTTTGCATTGGTTGCATGTAACTATTTCGCCAATATCTTTCCCAAATGCCCTATTCGCGTGAATTAGACTGACTTCTGACTATTACCGAAACGCAAAAACCCGCTCCGGAAACATAATTTAGACTCGGTTGAAGAGATACAACCCGAATCGAATAAGGTTTTCTACCGCCATTCCGAAAATCGCCTTTAACAACTGCTTCGGAGACGGCAACATACTCGTACTTTGGCATAAGTGTATTCTATCCGAATTGAAAGTTACGGAATAAATTTGTGTATTATATAAAAAGTCTTACTAAGTTTTTATCAAAGGTTACATTCATAATATTTACATTGGCTAACCGCAAAGCCAGCGTGTTCCCAGCTAGTCTCCACACTGTATTCCCGCACTTTTAGTGATAATTGAAGATTTCAGTGCCTGGATAATGCTATGAAAACTTTTAGTTTTTAAATTATACTTCTTCTACTATATATTAGGGACCTAGTAGCGAAGCCGCCATTGGCCTGCTAGATATTTATATGACGTGCTTGTTACAAAAAACATTGCATACAAAGTGGCAAGGCAAGGTAGACCATATGCAACAACTTGTCACCGCTGTCGATTTTAAATAGATTGTTCACAGATGTCAACCTGTTTACCTATTTACTTTCTTTCTTACTCCAAAATTTAATAAAGACCAATTCATGGATGTCTACTCAAAGGTTTTGGTAGACGTCAGCTAGTCTGCAGTCGGGTTTTTGAACCGACCTCTGTTAACATTTAACAAACATGTGTACTCATTAGATGGTACATTAATTCCCGAATATTTAATACCAAACGAATGTTATATCCTTTAACATTACACCTTATCACCCTTATCAACATTTCAGGAAATGAAAATAAAAAAACATCCCACAGTCATTCTTTTCGACAAACTGCTACGTCTGCTATGCTCATATGGTTTGTTTGATGAAGAAATTTATTGAAAGAGTTCTCAAGATTGATCGGTGTTGCATCGTAGGACGAAAATTTCACCATAAAAATCAACGATAAAGTTTGTCACTCGCAGGAGCTAAACGAATCCCCCGAAATAAATCCGTCGCATGTACTCGTCATAAAATAGTTATGAGACACAAGAGAGTAGAAAAGTTTCAAAATTCGTTCAAGTTTGTATCCAACAGATGTCTTATCGATTGCCATGTAATGTGCTTCGAGGTCTTCTATTTATAAAAGAACTTTGTATAAGTTTTTGTGTTTCTCAAAGTGAAACTGTTGACGAACTTAACTCATAGAGGACTTAGACGGAAGGATTCCAGGTGCAATCTAGAATAGCATTTGTGTGGATACTCAGGAAGATATTGTATTTTTTGATTGAATTCCTTAGAAATTTTCTGCCCAATAAATGGTGATGTACTTTTAATAATAAAATCCATTTGCTTAATATGCCTGAGATTGAGCTAAACGTGTATATGTGTTCATGTTCTTTCAGATTTATGTAGATTCCTTCTTTCTACTAATTAGGATCTAAAATTATGCCAGTTACAACTTCCCAATCGTTTAGCTAACAAATTTGTTGATAAGAGATTGCTTATGCTACACTCAAGTTTAAGTAGGGTCTTAGTCGTAACGTCTTACTTTTTGAGTGATTTTGGTTGTTTGATATACGATTTGGCTAGAAGATCCTGAATGCATCTATTTGTGCTGGAATGCTGCTTCCTTTTGATGGTTTCCACGTCTGATCGAAGTAGTCTCTGTTTGATTTTTGTGTTGAAAACACTGCTTCTTTAAATTTCAGACAACATGACCTTTATAAATTCTAATGTCCAGTGATTGCCAAGAGTAATTCTTTGTTTTATTTCTGTTAGGATGTTGGCGGGCTGTGGGAATTCATAGCAGATACAAGGTAGACAAAGTCCTATACTACCTCGAAGTTATAGCTGTCGATCGCGACGGTCTGTCCAATTCATCGATGTTGTGTGTCCCTTCTTGTTGACAGCATATAATTGGTTTTGCCTTCATTTACAGCTAAACCCACTCCTGCAAATCGCTCTCATTCTAGCAATTTTACTTGTAAATTGCTCTCATTCTAGCAAATTTTGACAAAGTTATAGAGATGTAAAAGTGTTGGTCTTCACTTACATTGTGTCAGTACGAAAGTTAAGGGTTTGCAAAAGTATTAGTAGAGTTTGACATCTAGGGCAGTTTATCTATGGTACGGACTATATCAGCTGTTTGTACACCAAATGGACGTAAATAACACCTACCTGAATGGCGATTTAAAGAAAGAGGTGTACATGGAACAGCCAGAGGATTTCGAAGTCAAGGAATTCTCTAATCGCGTTTGTAAATTGAAAAGATCACTCTATGGATTGAAGCAATCATTAAGAGAGTGGAATACCAGACTGGACAAAGCATTGGTAAAGCATCGGGTTTAAGCAAGCTCCTTCGGATCCTTGTGTTTACATTCTTAATAATACCAAGGAGTTAAATATTATTGCTATACTCGTATACATATGTACATAGATGATATCTTACTTGCATATTCTATTGAAAAAAAACTTAAAGATATAAAACGTCAAATATGCACTGAGTTCGAAGCTATTGATTATGGTCCAATTGGATATTTTCTTGGATTGAAAATAATATATAACACCAAACAAGGCAGGTTTTGTATTTCACAAAGTCAGGCAATAAAAACTCTACTCGAATCCCATGGGATGAAAGTTTGTAAAGGGAGACTTACACCATTGAAAAAAGGTCGAAAATTCAAAAATTGTGGGAACTGTAAAAACTGCAAATTGATAGAAAAAAAATCGTATCAATCACTTATAGGATCGCTTCTGTATTTAGCGGTCTCGAGTAGGCCCGACGTGATCTATTATGTTAACAAGCTTTAGCAATTCAACAACAATCCTCATGAGGAACATTTACTGGCAGCGAAACATATAATAAGGTACTTAAGAAACACTATTAATTTTAAATTAGTCTACAAACAAACAGGGTGTCAATTACGGGGTCACTCCGACTCTGATAGGGCAGCAAGTGAAGACAGACCGTTTAATACGTGCCACACATTCATAGTTGTAGGAGGTGCAGTATCACGCGAACAAAAAGGCAACTGACAGGTGCTTTATCAAGCACGGAAGCGGAATATATGGCCCTTTCAGCTGCAAGCGGTGTACCTGCGGGATCTGATATTGGCAATGGGATTCAATGGAACCGTCAGCAGACCTATCGTGATCTTTTGTGACAACCAGAGTGCACAACAGTGCGAGTATGTGAGAGAGGTTTTTAAGAAGTCTGTCATTGCTATTTCATTTCAACAGAAAAAATGATTGCAGGTATACTTGCGAAGTATCTTTTAAAAGTTAAACATGAGAAATTAACATACATACGAGTATATGCTAGGTTTTCAAAATCATAGAATTTTTTTTAAATTGTATATCTAAATTAATACGTTAGTAATCTTTGCGTTGAGGGGAAATGTTGAAATGCATTTAATTATTGCACATGTATTATTAGGCAACGCAAATAACATTCATATACTTCACATGTATTTATTACATTATGATACATATAATACATATGATACATTAAATACATTTAATTATATAAAAGGGTTTCTTTAGTCTCTCACTATCAGTGGAATAAAGCGGACATATGAATTAAAACGGTCGTGGTTTTATTTCTAGTTTTCAACATCTTTTAACGCTCATAAACCCTCACAAAGCCCTCTGAAAATCCACTTACCCCGTTTTGTATACGAGTAAAAACTTGCTATTTCCTTTCCAGAATTGAAAATCTCGACGAATTACACGGAGTCGGATTATTTCTGAATGACCTTAACCCACATGGCCTTAGTAGGGAATTGGTGCTGGCTGGCTGGCAGCATTGTTCAAAACTAGAAATTATGTTTGAGAAAGAAGAAAAACGTTCCGATGAACTGGAAAAGTCATTAACACTGGCCGATTCTTGGAAACGTCAAGGTGATGAACTTCTCTACTCAATGATACCCCGTACCATTGCGGAGAGTATGCGACGTGGTATCGATCCAATATCATCATGTCAAACGTTCGAGGAAGTATCTGTCATCTTTATAGAGGTCATGGTATGCATTTCAAATTACGATCTTAATGCGAGTATACATTTTATAACCTTGTGTACGATTTTATATCATATCGGAATGGTCATCATACCCGGACAGAATGTCTATACAAATTCGAATAATATCCAAGATGCAATGTCCGCCGTAAATACCTTGAACACGGTTTTCACTGCACTCGACGAGGAAATCATATCACCGCTGGTGTACAAAGTGGAAACAGTGGGAATGGTAAGACATCCGTAGTTGTATCTAAAGCCACTCAACGTTTTATTGCATCAGATTATCGAATGAAATATTTGTATATGTATTTTTTGTATACTCCCGCGGATAGGTTTATATGGCTGTCAGTGGAGCTCCAGATATTAATCCGCTTCATGCGCAACATGCTGCAGATTTCGCCCTGAGGATAACGAAAAAGATTAAGGAACTAGGACTACCGGATGTGGCCGCAAAAACTGGTAAATAAATTAGATTATTGTGACATATTTATAAAACCGCTGGTGATAGTACAGATACGATATCTTTTTCGATATTACGAGTACTAGTGCAAATGACGGGCTTTTGACTGAATTTTTGTCACTGTCTATTAAGGTATCCATTCTGGGCCAGTAGTAGCTGGTGTGGTGGGACTCAAGCTACCCAGATACTGTCTATTTGGGGATACTGTGAATACGGCATCTCGCATGGAAAGCAGCGGAGAGTCCCATAAAATTCAAGTAACAAATTATACGGCAAGTAAAATTCAACCTCACGGATACATTTGCGAATTACGTGGCAAAGTCAAAGTTAAAGTGAGTTTTAAATTTCATTTTAATTTGTACTCTGGTACCAATATATGTACAATGTACATATAAGCAGATGTGTATGATGTTGCTGTTGTTTTCTCTTACTTAAACAGGGCAAAGGTGAGATGGAGACCTACTGGCTTGTGTCGGGACCAGATGACGAAGTTAAAAAATAAATTATGACGTTTTCACAAAAAAAAAAAAAATGCACCAAATTGTTGTTGTGTGCGCATAAATGTCGAAGTTAATAAAAATGCACGTGGATTCCTTTTTAATCCAAAAAAAAAAATGTAAACAACTCTTTTACTATACTTTATGGTGATGGAAATTTGAGAAAGAGATTTCCTGAGCTGAGCTGAGCTGAAGGGGATATTTTAAGTTTTTCATTTCATTTCATTTAATATATTTGTACATTAAGATATGATCTTTTATAGTACCTACTTAGTAATTTTATTTTAGTTAATTGAACAAATGTCTTAAAACTAATTTGTATACATTAAGTATCTTAATCTAAAAACTTTTAAACTTTGTTCAGTGAGGAAAAATTAGAACAGAACAGCACAGATTTGTGAAAAACGTCAAATCAAATGAGAACAGAAAAGTACAGCACAGCTGATTTTGACACTTTTCACAATTGTGTTCTACTTTGAAAGCAGGTGCAAGATTTTCTGTTCGGAACAGTCCGGAACAGCCTCACTGAACACAGGGGAGAACAGATTCGAACAGAAATTTTTCTCACTGAACAGGAAAGCTTGTTTTTATTTGTTCGGAACAGTCCGGAACAGCCTCACTGAACAAAGCTATATAGTAGTGAAAAATTCAGATATATCGGAATAAGTTGGAAAAATGTTGAAGGATTGCACTTATAAAATTTAAAATATATCTGATTTGTGAAGGTAAAGAGTTCCAAAGTCTAACAGTATGGATGAAAAATAAACGCGACGTGTTATGGTAATTATAACGGCATGGAACTAGGTTAATGGTTCTTGAGGAGAGAGTGAAATTATCCCTGTTATACAAGGAAGGTTGACTTTTAGTATTTATAATTTTATGTAAAAATATACATAGAAATATGGCCGTATCTGCGGATGCCGTAAATATAACGCTCAGTCGTTCGTTGATCTCCGTTCAATATAGACATGTTTCGGCTTGTGTTTAACATAGTGATTCCAACAAAAGAGACATTTGACGAACTTTATATAGGGCTCCGATTAGCCCAGTGGTAGTGCGTCCGGTTAAGAAGTAAGAGGTCGTGGGTTCGACTCCAGGTCGATTAGATTTGTTTTTTTTTTATTATTTTTTTGTTTTTTTTTTAAATAAATAAAATAAAGTGTAAGCAACAACACGTGATGAATTCTGGAGAGCGGACCGCTATGCAAGCGGGACCAGCTGACAAATCAGGCGATGCATTGGCGAGTACATCAAGCCAAACAGCAATAGTTGGCGAACCAATGATGAAGAGAAGGAGGAAGCTAAGGCCGACTCTTAACTTAGTAAAGCGTCCCTCCCTTTCAACTTCCACTGAAAAGCTGCCAGCTGGGGTGGGGGAAGGGGCGTACTCAACGGCATCAACAGCAGCAGCTATGAAACGTCCGGATCTAGATGGTGACGACTACCCATACGTCTCAGACGATGGTGAAGGTCGCTACATGGGAACAGAAAATAGCTTCGCATCCCTAGCTGCCTCTTAGTCAGATGACGAAGAGAACGAGGTTGAAGCTATTAAAAACAGCATCAAGCAGCTACAAAAAAAATGAAACATCAACAACTCCTGAACCCTCAGCAACAACAACAAATGCAAAAACAGGCACAGGAACTAACAAAAAAAGACACACAGCCACAGCAAAAGCATAAACAGCAACAACAACAGCTACAAAAATCGCAGAAGCATAAGCAGCAACTACCGCAGAACCAGCAGCAGCAACAGCAGCAACAGCAGCAACAACATTATCATCAGCAGCAAAAGCAACAGCAACAACAACAGCAGAAAACAACTAAGATACGACTACCTCCAATCAACACATTTAAGATGGAGTTGAAAGATACTATAGAATTATGTAAGTTGGCCATAGGCAACAATTTTTTTATTAAAAGACTTAATGTAGATAGGCACGCGATTCACTGCAATACAGTGGAGCGCTACCACAAAATTAAAAGTTTATTGAAGGATTCGACGACGGAGTTCTTCTCCTACACCCCGAAGGGGGAGAAGCTGCAAACAATGCTGCTGAGGGGGTTAGAACTGACGTCTGATCCGGAGGAGCTCCTTGCACTGCTGAAAGAGAAAGAGTGTGAAGGGCTCAAATTCGTGAGAGTCAAGCCGTTTGTCACGGCTAGAGCCAAAAGGGAGAAGCGGCAACTGCCGATTTTCCTGGTCCAACTAAGTCCCACCAGCAATCTGGATGGTCTAAGGAGTATTAAAGTCCTAGACTACCAGGTTGTACATTGGGAGAAATTAAAGACGAGCGAAAACATTCTACAATGTGTTCGCTGCCAAAGGTTCGGGCACGCCGCGTCGAACTGCGAAATGCAGCCTCGATGCGTGAAGTGCGGAAAGAACCACAAGTCCGAGGAATGCCCTCTGGGTAAGGACGGAGCGTCTGAAAAAAGCCAACTCTCTTGTGCTTTATGTAGGAACACGGGACACACCGCAAATTATCGGGGTTGTCCCAAATTCCAGTACATCAAAAGAATAAATCTGGCCCGGCAGCAGAAAGTGGAAGTTAAACGTCCACCCGTGTATTTGCAAACTCCAGCCGTTACTCCCCATATTACCTACGCCCAAATGGCGGCAGGTAGGGGAAATACGGTACAGCAAGCGAAGGTTGCTTCTCAGGCCCCAGCGCCCAGAGCACCTGAACCAGTACCTGATATGCTAGCTATTTTGCTCTCTATCCAAGGGCAGATGGCTCAGCTACAACGTCATTTAACTGAACAGACCGCGCGGGTGGATCAAGTATACGCACTGCTGCCTGGCCTAACGCACCTTTTGCCGTAATGGGTACGTACGTGGCGGAGCAAACCCTGAAGATCCCTGCTGTGAATGTGAATTCACTGATTAGGCTCGAAAGACGAGCCACACTATTTAAGTTGCTTAAAGAACAAGCCCCTGATGTGCTTTTGGTTAGCGAAATTAAGCTTTCCAAAAGACACAAAATGAGGCACAAAAGATACAAAATAGTACGGAGAAACCGACCCAACTCCATTCAGGGAGAAGGCGTTGCGATTTTCGTACGAAAAGGTATACGTTTTAAAGGAGTATACAGTGGTGTAGTACGTAGGTTACAGGTGCTGGAAGCATGCATCGTGTATATCCCCCTCCGTAGTGGAAAGCGGTTGCACATGGTGTCTGTCTATGCACCTAAGGCTACTCAATCCACTTTATTCACCTCAGAGCTCGAGACGCTTTTTCGATTCCTGAGGCTGGAATTGGAGGAGAATTATTTTATTATCGGCGGAGATTTCAACGCCAAACATACTGATTGGGGAAATAATACACCAAATACTAGAGGGAACCTACTATTTAATTGGTGGGGTCAGCACAGTGCGATGTATCTACTCGGATTTAAGGCGACGGATAGTCCGTCGTTTCCCAGACACGGGTCTTAATTGGATCTTCTGCTGTTCGACTCACGAATAAAACTGACATGCACTAACCAACAAACTACAAACTGTCTACGCACTTTTGTGTATGACAGTGACCATTGCGGTCTCAGCACCGAAGTAACTGTTCCCAACGAAATTGCGGAATTGGATGAGTTTGTTCAAAGGCATTCCTACAATTATAGTAGGGTACGTTGGACACACTTCACCAGAACACTGACTAGAGCACTCTCCTCGAATTCGCTCTACCCACCGTCCAACAGAAATCTGTCAAACGAGGAGATTGACAGGTATCTAAGACTAATGGACGAGACAATCAAACGAACAATGGACAAAACGATACCTCGGTACCAACACATTGACGAAGAAGACTTATTCCGCAACGCAACTATTGACGCACTGCACCGACATAAAAGTAGACTGCTGTCAAGACTAAAAACGTTCAACGTGAGAGCAAGTTTATTGGAAAAGATTCGGGTGTTTGAGAGGGCTTGTCTTAGGACTTGTATTCGCCTATACAGAACACCAGAGTCTCAGTACATAAAATTCTATCCTAATGAGGTCTTATACAATAGGGCGAACCTAATAAGAGTGGACAATTTCGTCATTAAGTTGACTCGAAGGCACGTTGCAAGAGCAATGACCTCATCGAACAACCTGATCTCCGGGGCTTACTACCCCAATTATATGTATCACGAGAGAGTTCGCTTTGACGGCTTTATTCCTCCAGAAGTGTTCCTCTATCTAGATAGCAAAGGTCTGATCCAGGACAGATTGGCGGTGCCGCTAATCTTCCACGTTGCTCGAACAGCTGCGGACAGGCGACTCAACTACGACTGAGACGTCGCACATGGCAGTGCGGAGCGTCTCCGGTTCAGTAGGGCGGTAGGGAGTCGCGACATGAGGGATGTTGCTCAGCAGCACCAAAACTTTTGGTGGCTTGTTGAAGGGGAGGATGCTTCGTCGTCAAACTCCTTCAGTGATATGTAGCTTCATGTGAAGCAAAGTGGGCCAGCCTAATTTTTTTTTTCTTTTGTTTTTTTCTTTTTTAGCCATGGCCGGCTTACATAGTTTTAGGTAGGATTAAGTTAATTTTTAAAAAAAAAAATATATAAAAACCAAAAAAAAAATATGAAAAACAAATATATATATATACATGTATTTATATATTATGTATATCCATATTATGTATATATATATTTATGTATGTCTGTGTTTGTGTTAGATGTAAGTAGGTTAAGTAGATTAAGATTTATTTTTAGGTAGTTTGTAGGCTTTAGTTTTAAGTTTTATACAAAATTAAAAAATGTCCATATACTAAGTTTTTGATTAAAATTTATTTTCTTAGTTTTAGTATTAATTAATGTTAAAATAGAAATAAAAGTACACTGTAAGATTCGTCGAAAGACATAGTTTAAGTGTTAGGTTTAACTTACATAGAGTGCCCGCATGTTGCCAGTAAGTTAGAATAAGATTATTTGTAGGTAATTTAAGCTAATTTTTAAGCGTTTTTTGTTTAGCATATAAGAGTAATTTAAGGTAAAAAATAAAAATGCATAAAAACTGAAACTGAAACTGTAAATATAACGCACTGCGTCGTTAAAGGCCACGTGCAGTTTGCGCAGGGATAACGAGTCAAGGCTGCTGACCACCTCGGCATATGTTATGAGGGGTAAGACTAAGGTCAGTACTAATTTCCGTCGTGTTTCTTGTGGTGTAAAATAAGCAGTGATCCACAATTTGCGAAGGCATCCGTAGATACGACCAATGATCACGATTGTGTGGTTATACCCAGACAAAGTACGGTTTACTGTGTAGCCAAGACTCAACAGCTTTCATTTTATTATTATTCAT
Organism: Volucella bombylans; assembly: GCA_949129095.1. Taxonomy (NCBI): domain Eukaryota; kingdom Metazoa; phylum Arthropoda; class Insecta; order Diptera; family Syrphidae; genus Volucella; species Volucella bombylans. The sequence goes on along the minus strand of OX422140.1, from coordinate 146,583,442 downwards.
GATAATATCAGGTAAAACACTCAACTTAAAATAATTTTTTGAGACGGGAATTACTTGGGATCTTGATTGATTTAGTAGTAACCCATTAGCTACTGACCAATTGTAAATATGTTTCATCTACTCGTTGATGAGGAAAAGAAATTCATATAAGTTGCTGAAGGGTTTCGTGAAGTGTAGTTGGACCATCGTCTGCATATTACAACAAGAACGTATTTCAACATTCTTGAATTATCAACTGGTCCATACCCTTGGGTATATTACGTAAAAAACCCTCCTCTCGACCATGTTTCGAGGAATACACTAGGAAATTTAAACAATTTTCAATGTGTTTCGCTACTTTTTCTTTCATTTTCGGAAACCAATAACTCTTCGAGACCAAATCAATCATTTTATTTGTACCAATATGCCCAATTTCATCGTGATATTTGAACATAACGTGCTCTTCCATGTCTTCGGGGACAAAGAACGCAACTAAATCATTATCTTTTTTCTATATAAAATGCCATTATGCATTTCATACAATACATGCTCCGACTTTTGTTGCATTTCAGATATCTCACAGATTCTTTTATCTTTACCCTGGCATATGATTAAATTTTCCTCCAAAGTATTTATTTCCAGAACCAAGATATTCGTGGACCGGCTCAAAGCGTATACATGTTGCATTTTTGTGTCAGAACGATGTTTTAAAACATAATCATAATTCTGAAGCTCTAATGCCCACCTTGCTATCCTCGGTTTCAAATCATTTTTACTAAGGGTCATTGTTAAAGTGTTGCAATATGTTACTATTTTAAAATGCTTACCTTTAAGGTAAACACAAAAACGCTGTAAAGCATTTCTTATGGCTAGCGTTTCTAGTTCGAAACTATGATATTGTAATATATTTGTGTGGGTACAAATGATAGAACTTATTCTTTCCAATAGAAATCGCTTTATTCAGTACAGTTACAATTTACTTAAACCACTTAATCACTTCTCCTAATTAACACTTCAAATTCAACTGATGAGCTGCTTGCATTCCTTAGGGATGCTGGTATTTATACTCGAATGACATACTTCGAGAACAATCCTCGCCATCCAGAGTCCCTTACAATTTCCAATTTGCTAGAAAATTCGATTCCACTCTCCAGTCATCAATGGTCGAGACTTTGTTATTCAAGTATAGAAATCTTCTGCTCTTCGAGTATCGACATCTTCTGCTCTGTAAATCTAGATGTCGCTGCTCACATTTAAGAGGTTTATAGTTTATTTATTTGCGGAAACATATTCGGGTTGCTGGTGTTTACAGCCCGGACCTTCTGCAATTCTCTTTTATTAACATTTGAAGATTTTTAATCGACGACTTCAGTGTCCTAATCTCCGGGTCTTGTCGGTCAGTTAACTGTCTGTACAAGTTTTTAAGTCTTGTCAGAAGTCTACTTTTCTGTCGGTGCAGTGCGTCAATAGTAGGATTGCGGAACAGGTCTTCGTTAGTCGTACGTCGATACCGCGGTATTGTAGTGTCCATAGTTTGTTTAATTGTCTCGTCCATTTGTTTTAGGTAATCTCCTCGTTTGACAAATTCCTATTGGACGGTGGGTGGAGCATGTTCGAGGAGAGTGCTCTTTTCAAGGTTGCGGAGAAGCGTGTCCATCGAGTCTTACTGTAGTTGTAAGAATATCTTTGGACAAACTCCTCCAATTCCGCAATTTCGTTGGGAACTGTAATTTCGGTGCTAAAACCGCAATGGTCGCTGTCATACACGAAAGTGCGCAGACAGTTTAATGTTTGTAAATTCGTACCTGTCAGTCGTATACGCTCATCATACAGCAGTAGATTCAAATAAGACCCGCCTCTGGAAAACGACGGGTTACCTGCCGCTTTAAGACCGAGTCTGTACATGACATCGTGCTGACCCCACCAATCGAGTAGTAGGTTATCTCTAGTATTTGGCAAATTATTTCCCCAGTCTCTATGTTTAGCGTTGAAATCCCCGTCGATTATAAAATAATACTCCCCTGATTCCAGCCTCAGAAGTCGAAAAAGCGTGTCGAGCTCTGTAATGAATAAAGTGGATTGTGAAGCCTCAGGTGTATAAACAGTGGCCAAGTACAGCCGCTTTCCACTGCGGAGAGGGATGTAAATGACGACTGCTTCCAACACCCGGAACCTGTGCAACACTCACACTTGTACACTCTGTGAAATTTTATACCTTCTTTTATGAAGATCGCGACACCGCCTCCACGATTGGATGTGGACCGGTTTCTTCTTCTAACAATATAATTATTTTACTCCAGTTTGTGCTTATCGGTTAGTTTGGTTTCGCTAGCGAAAAGCACATCAGGAGTTTGGTCTTGTAGCAATTTAAACATCGCGCCTCTTCGTTCGATCCTAATCAGTGAATTAACATTCACCGACATGTGTTGCGTTAGGCCTGGCAGCAGCGCGTAGATGTGGTCCAGCTGCTTGGCCTGTTCCTGTACCTGCTGTTGCAGCTGAGCCATCTGCCTTTGGAATGCGAGCAAGATGGCCAGCATGTTAGATGCAGCTTCCGTTGTTTTCGGCATTGGCGCCGGAGAAGCAACAGTCGCTTGGTGTACCGTAATCCCCTTACCTGACGCCATTTGGGCGTAGGAAGTTTGAGACATGACGGTTGGTGTTTGGAAGCTAACAGGGTGAACGTTTGACCGCCACCTTCTGCTGTCGAGCCAGTTTTGCTTTCTTAATGTCAGCGAACTTAGGACAACCCCGATAGTTTGCGGTGTGTCCCACGTTTCCACATAACACGCACGAGAGCTGCGACTTATCGGATGCTCCGTCAACACCTAGAGCACACTCCTTGGAACTGTGGTTCGCACTTCACGCATCGAGGCAGTTCGACGCGGCGTGCCCGAACCTCTGACAGCGAACGCATTGTATAATGCCTTCGCTCCTTTTTAATTTTTCCTAGTGAACCACCTAGTAGTCTAGGACATTAATACTCCTTAGACTATCTAGACGGCTTTCGGGACTGAGCTGCACCAGGAAGAACGGCAGACTCCGTTTCTCCCGCCTGGCTCTAGCTGTGGTTAATGGCTTTACCCCTACAAACTTGAGTCCTTCACACTCCTTCTCTTTGAGCAGTGCCAGGATCTCCTCAGGATCAGAAGACGGTTCCAACCAATTCAGCAGCACTGTATTACAGTGGATGGCATGGCGATCGTTCCTCAATCTCTTAATGTTAAAATTGTTACCAATGACCAACTTACACAGGTCCTTGGTTGCACTTACCTCTAATTTATAGGTGTTGATAGGAGGCACCTTCTCCTTCTTCTTCTTCTGCTGCTGCTGCTGTTGTTGTTGTTGTTGTTGTTGCTGCTGCTGCGCTGGTGCTGTTGTTGCTGCTGCTGTTTCTTCTGCTGCTGTGGTTTCAGCTGTTGTTGTCTTTGCAGCTGATGCTGTTTCTGCTGTTGCTGTTGTTTTTGCTGCTGCTGGTTTGGTTGTTGCTGCAGTTGTTGTTTCTGCTCTTGTTGTTTTTGTTGTTGGGAGCTCAACAACAATTGCTCCCTCTGCCTACGCGCAATTTGGTTTCGCTTAATAGCAAGTACTTTTTCTTTCAGCTTGTATGCCTGCTGTTAATGTTGATTATTTCCTTATCTTCATCTTCCGACTCACATGCCGCTAAAGAGGCAAAGTTGTTATTGCCCCCCTCATACTGGACCACATCAGAGATGTACCTCAGCGCATCATCTGATTGTGTTTTGCTTTGCTGTTTTGTTTTATCTTTTTCATCTGTTAAAACGGCACTTGTTTTTCTTTTCGTTAAAATTAGGTGGGAATTTTAACCTCTTCCTCCTTTTGATGGCTTTCGCCACGGCACCGGCAAGAGAATTGCTACCTTTTTCAACTCCCGTTATGGGAAGAGCGGAACGCTCTCCACCATCCATCACTTGATTACTTTCCTTATTGTTGTTGTTTTATATTATTATATGAATATATTTCCACAATTTGAGGAGATAGAAAGTTCCGAGTTTGACCCGGGATACGAACCCGTGTCCCACGATTCGATGACTGACGCCGCTAACCGTTGGGCTACCGAGTCAATTAAGGAAATTGCAACTGATTCTATTTCGGCGGAAATTGAAATTACTATTATTTTTTTTACTTTACGAAAAGCCGAAACACGTCTATTCTCACCGGAGATCTGCGAACGACTGACGACCATTCTATCCAAATGGACCACTTTCAATTTTCCTCGATCACCATGCTGGATCCGGTAGACAACGTCATTAAAGCGAGTTATCACCTTGTATGAACCTTCCCAGTCGTGTTGCAATTTTGGTGATTTGCCTTTCTTACGCTGAGGATTATACAACCAGACCAGATCTCCTTCGTTGAAGCCGGAAGATTTCGCCTTGATATCGTACCTAGTCTTCATGCGGCTGCTTGCTAGCTTCATCTTTTCTCTGGCCTCTTCATGCAATTTACGAATCCTGCTGCGCAAGTCATTCACGTATTCGTTCACCTCTTTGGGCTCCGTCGGTGGGGATCCGAATTTTGCTGCACTTGGCAACCGAATTGTTTGACCAAATAAGATCTCGGATGGTGTGTGTTGAGTTGAGTCAAGTTGATCTATGGACCGCGTCGATGTCGATCCCAATCCCGATGGCAGTTGCTGACGACCTTAGATAGATGCTCATTCAAGGTCCGATTAAATCCCTCGATTGAGGGTGTAGTGGCGTTGTCCTTGTCTTTCTTATTCCCAAATATTGCCATATTTCCTGGAAGACTTTTGAGTCTAAGTTTCGCCCTTGATCAGAGTGTAGCTCCATTGGGACCCCAAATCTGCTCACCCGGTTGTAGACTATCTGTTCGGGTACGGTCTTAGCCTCTTTCAAAGAGTCACAATTTTGTTTTTTTTTTAAACACACAATAAGTCCTATCCCACTTCTGACACCAATGTAAAATGTTTGTGTGGGTACAAATGATAGAACTTATTCTTTTCAAGAGAAATCGCTTTATTCAGTACAGTTATAATTCACTCTCAATACAATCCAATTTCTCAACAGCTTATACTTTTCTTATCTTTTACTTAAACCACTTAATCACTTCTCTTAATTAACACTTCAAATTCAACTGATGAGCTGCTTGCATACCTTGTGGATGCTGGTATTTATACTCGAATGACATACTTCGAGAACAATCCTCGCCATCCAGAGTCCCATACAATTTCCAATTTGCTAGAAAATTCGATGCCACTCTCCAGTTATCAATGGTAGAGACTTTGTTATTCAAGTATAGAAATCTTCTGCTCTTCGAGTGTCGACGTCCTCTGCAATGTAAATCTAGATGTCGGTGCTCACATTTAAATGGTTATCACAAATGATTATTTCAACAAGTGATCGCTATGATTGTGTTAGTTTTGAAAAACAGCTCCTTTCTATAAATTACGATGATAGTAAAATTATAGATTTAAATGTTAGTGAAAATGTAAATTTGGAACAAAAGGAGCATTTTTATAGTGTGTTTTGAAATAATTATTTGACACCTGTGCGTCCAAATAATCGATTACAAAGAGTGAAATGATCCTGACACTAAACAACGCGGAATCCCCTTGCCCACCTCGTCGGTTGTCTTATGCAGAAAAAAACCGAACTACAAGAGTTGTTGAATTAATATTTAGATGAATTCGTTTCCACTATTGTTTTGGTAAAAAAGAGTGTAACTGAATAAAGCGATTTACATTGAAAAGAATAAGTTCAATCATTTGTACCCACACAAAAATTTTACAATATTTCTATTAATAATTGAATCTTTGGTTTCTAGGTTTCTAATCTCTCCCTAATACTACTTTATAGCCCATTGATTCATCGGCGACAACATTCAAATCTAGTTCGATCTTAGTATTGTTTAATATTGTAAAGCAGTTAACTTTTCCATATATTTGTATTCTACTTTTATTAAATCGAAAATAATTTACATTAGAAGATATTAATAAATCAACTTCTTTAGGGAGACACGATTTTTTGACGAGACTTATTGGGCTTCCAGAGTCTAGTAAACATTCTAAAAACAAACTAACAAACATCACTCTTTACATAAAATGTTAAATATCTTACATAATTCTGGTCGTCGTATTCTTGAATCAGCTGTACAGTCTTCTTTCTATCCGGGAACGCTGCAGCACGGTGTTGCATGGACCCACACGCATAGCAAGCACCGTATTCCCTTTTTCGATTTCTTGCACTGGGCGGCTATATGTCCAACAGAGTTACAATTGTAGCATCGCACCGTCGCGGTCGTCGTCGTAGTCCGTAATCCCTTCTACCAGGTATTCTACCAGCTCATCTTCATCGACCTGTACGGAGTTGGATACAATTATTTTATCATTAAAATATTCGGCAAATGTTTCATGAATTTTCCACATTCGGGATTTTAATTTACTTTCTACTTCACACTATTATTTATCGTTTGTAATTTTGTTTGGGTTACTGTTAATAGTAAAAAAATTAAGAGCGTCCGAGCTCATCCCACTTCTGAGAAATTTAGTAAGCCTGATTAAACTGCGTCCAATTTGTTTTGCGCATAGATAAACTAAACTAGATGTCAAACTCTACTAATACTTTTGCAAACCCTTAACTTTCGCACAGACACACTCTAAGTGAATTCCAACACTTTTGCATCTCTATAACTTTGTCAAAATTTGCTAGAATGAGAGCAATTTGCAAATAAAATTGCTAGAATGAGAGCGATTTGCACGAGTGTGTGTAATGTAGATGACTTTTTTGGTTCAAATGGGCGTGGTTTGTATAAAAAAGGAGATAAATTGCCATTGATCACAATTCACACGTATTCACGGACAGAGTCTCACGGATAGTGACGATCAGTAGAAAACCGGTTTTGATTTTCCAATATCTGGAAAGTTTGATATCTAGGTATAGTTAGTCTATGGTTTTGCGGTCAGATCATAGATAAACTAAACTAGATGTCAAACTCTACTAATACTTTTGCAAACCCTTAACATTCGCACAGACACACTGTAAGTGAATTCCAACACTTTTGCATCTCTATAACTTTGTCAAAATTTGCTAGAATGAGAGCAATTTACAAGTAAAATTGCTAGAATGAGAGCGATTTGCACGAGTGTGTGTAATGTGGATGACGTTTTTTGGTTCAAATGGGCGTGGTTTGTATAAAAAAGGAGATAAATTGCCATTGATCACAATTCACACGTATTCACGGATAGTGACGATCAGTAGAAAACCGGTTTTAATTTTCCAATATCTGGAATCTTTGATATCTAGGTATAGTTAGTCTATGGGTCAGATCAAGACTGCACTTTGTTCAATGAATAATATATATTGGTTACAATGTTATTTTCATAAAGAGTAAGAGAGTGATGTTTACATGGGTAAATACGTTAAGTAAGAGAATAATATACATATGAATAAATAAATACATACGTATACATATAAATTCTGCTACAATGCATTGGAAGCAATCCTTTGCGATCGGCCGGAAGAAAACTGTACATCAATTTAACTGCCCTTTCGCTGAAACCAAAGTTATTCCTGAGCTGAAACAGGATTACTCGTACTTACGAGTAGCATGCAGCAACTTGTTGAGTGATAAGTACTTTATTATTTGCTTAGCCATAACTTTCTCAAATGCCTTTCACAGACAATGCTAACTGGTCTAAAATCAGCAGGAGAAGATGGATTACGTTTTTTTTTCCATTGGCAAAGCTCTTGCAGTTATCCAGATCTGAGGAAAAATTGATGTTGTTATACACCAGTTGATGACATGAGTGAGATGAAATATAATTTTAGGTAAAATAAGTTTGATGGATCGTATTGGAAGGCCACCTTCATCTAAGGAATTTGACTTTACAGCTGCTATGCATTCAGTGATTTTGACTTCTGTGGCTACTACAAAGTCCTCAAATATTGGTACAGAACTTACTATGTCTACTGTCCGATTATAATCAGAACAACTGACAGTAGGATCATCACCTAGGAAAAAATTATTTAGAGCATCGGGATCAAGAGCACACTCAGAGTCTTTGCTTCTACTGGAGATACCAATTTTTCGTAAGTTACCCCAACGTTTTTTCGCAGGAAGGGAAGTATTATATTTAATTAGGAGGCATAAAAGTTTCTCTTTGATGTACGAAAGATGGTGGTTGAGTAATTACGCGCTGCTTTGTATGCTGACCAATTGACATCGGATGGTCTACGCATCTATTTGCTGTATAATTTGTTTCTACTTCAGACATGAACCAAGGACATGCTTCGTTCTGAATTTGAACTGTTTTAGTTGGTACACATGCATCATACAATAGCACTGAAATTGACTGAAACAGTCTTACTTTTTCATTTGAATCAGCAGCTAATCGACATTGCTCCCAATGAGCATTTCTGCTCATACAATTTGAAGGACATTTGCCTCAATGGAATTGAAATCTTTAAATGTAAAAGCGTCTGGGATGGCGGTTTTCGACAAATTGATGTCATACCTAAGTACAAAAAAGTAGATCATGATCTGAAACATCAAACGATAGTTGATCACACATAAGAACAAGCCATGGACATAAAACAACTACTAGACCATTGCAAAACGTGTAGGATAAGTAGTATTAATTATTTCCATTCCTACTGACGAAAATGAATCCTTCAATTGAAAGGAAAGGGCATCATTTTTCAATAGATTAGCATTGAAATCACCACAAATGGATATGTGTTCGTAGAGTGCGCAATATTTAGAAATAATTTAAAAGAAGGGTATGAAAGAACAACCTGTCTTATTATTATACGCACATGCAATAATTCATTGGGTATTACAGTCGCGTAATTCAACTAGAATGTATTCAACGCTACCGCTTGACTTAGTAATAATATCACATTTAATATTTGATTTGCAATAAATAGCCACCCCGCCACCCATAGTATCCGTGAATTTTATATATTTATTTATATTCGGATTAAACCAAGTTTCACTAACACAAATAACATCAAACAGGAACTGGAGAGCGGGTATTTTAAATAATCTAATTTTCGATTTTGTAAACACTGCGCATTTAAATGACATACCTCGAATCCCTCATACCTCTTTGAGAGAACATTAACCATAGTGTAAGTTGATTTTTCATTAATACTGCAATGTGGTTTCCTAACACGGCGTCTCCACGAGACACACACATGTCAGATTAAATCTCAGACATTTCGTCTGACATTTGTTCTTTTAACTTAGGTGGACAAATTTTTGCATGACATTTCATTCTATGAGTGTAAGTTGGTTGGGTAGTGGTGAACTGCTTGCATTTGGTGTTTTTTTTTGTTCACACAAAGCAACTACATTATAGTAGAAAATGGCGGCACAAACGTATATTTTTTGCCCTTTTTTACCAACAGATGGCATTGTGGTGTATGAAGTTCGCCACACTTTGTTTTTTTTTCCACATTCCGAAGTCAAACTGACAAGCGCTGTCAAAAAAATTCAGGGTTAATGTCTACAGATATGTCTTGAATAAAAACCAGTTAATCAAATCTTGAAATATTCTTGTCTGCAAACTACCCGTCTTCGCTGGACATTTTAATTTCATGAAAATTTCCTTAACACCAGCGATGTCTCGTGAAGACGCGGTGCTATATAAACAAATCCATATTTCGTGTAGACAGCAAAGAGTTGTTTTTTCCGCCGGAGGCCAGGTGCACTGTTTAAAGGAAAACGTGTTTGCCTTGTTAGGCTCTCATTGAGATAACAGATTTTGTCCGATTCAATGCCGAGATGCTGAAGACATAATTCGATTGAATTTTTCTTTCAAAATTTTGATTTGAGATGTAATCGTAGCTGTACTATTATTGCTGTTACGCTTTTTAGTTCGAAAAACGTTTTGTAAGAGAGGAGGGTTGCAATCAAGAATGTGATAGGGTTGAACGAATAAACTTTTCAAGTTCTCATTTGGGACTTCAGGTATTCCGAAGAGCACTGCATCACACGCAACTTCCTTTCTTTCGAAGGAGTTGGAACGTCGTTGAAGTGCTATAATCTCAGCGCGCTGTGATTGTACAGCCGTGTTGGAGTCTTTCTAAAGCAGATCAATGCAATCGGTGATAGTTGTCCTTAGTTAATTGAATTGCTGTGTCCAAGTTGCGTTTAATTCATCGATCTAGCAAAGGAATTCCTTAGGCATTTCGGAGATTTCCTTAGTGAATCGCAGCTGCAACAAATCAGCTTATTTGTTTACTTGTTCCACCAAGATTTTGGCGGTAAGAGGAGTATTTTGGTGACTCACCTATTTTATCGCAGCTGATTTTATGGGTTGTGGCCTGTGGGGGCGTTGATGGCAGGCCTTTTGATGAGGTCGCTCTTAAACGTAGGTTAGAAGCAGACATGGTTTAAGAGAAATGCGGTTTTGTGGTGGAGGTAGGGCAATGACAAAGCCGTATGAGAGATACAAGCAAGAAACAGATTATGGGGCAGAAAATTAATTTAGGCAACGAAAAGTTAGAGTTTTTTGATCACAAAAGTTTTCGGCACAAAAGTTTCAAACTACTAAGTCTTTAGGCTTTATATAAATAAATGAGTTTACTCGTATTTAGTATATTGATCGACTTCACAATAAACTAAACACTATTCAGTTCACTTTAGCTGGACATTTTCAAAAACGCGTCTATCTGTACTTAGCTTCCATTACAACTTGGTATCTGCTCACAAACTACTAAACAGTTCTTTCATCTTAAGGAAAATCAATATGAAATTTGACTGCCAAGATCGATTTAATTTGATGCTTCTAACAAAGTCAACAACGTCGACCTTAGTTGAAGTACAATAAATTAAAAAGAAACTATTTGTTTTACAAGTATTTTATTTGGAAGTTCCTTTTTGTTGACGAGTTATATTTGAAATGACAAAAAGAAAAATGAATACGTACTTGTATATGGTCTCATTTGAACAGTGTAGAGGTACCGTATATTCTTGATTAAGAATGCAAGGAAAATAGTACACGAAAAGAATCTTGTATGTGAAGCATACACTGTGTTTATATATGTAAATGTGTGTGTGAAGATGTATGTAATTTAAAGAAGATGTGTTTGATGATGTATGTTCAACACACTCTCTCATTGAAGACACATGTAAGATGGTTTGATCCGAACGACGTAAAAGTTGGAGCAGAAAGGGCCCTGGTAAACATATGTGTCAACTGCTTGTCTGTAGATATATGCTTTATATCAATTTGAGATTCCTATAATCAGATGTCACATCAATATGTTTAGTCCCTTTATGGTATTCCGGACTTTGGACTAGCTTTATGCTACGCAGATTCTCGGAGTATTGAGTTATATGTCTTTCAATGAGTATGTCGCCTTCCTTTCCAACTGAACAGGCTGAAATACATTCAGCTTCTGGAAAAGAGAGATACACGGCTTTCTGCTTTCTGCTTTTCGCTGCATCAGCTAACATAAGATCCATAAATTTTTTTTTTTTGATAATGCCATGCCATAATTAGACGTTCCTTTTAAGTATTGTATTTGAAGACATTCTTCAAGTACTGCCTTAAAACACACACCGAGTACGGGCATGTAGCTATGTCAAGATACGTAGATTTCGAGGGCTAGTGTAAAAGAAAATGGAGTTGTAAAGAGATGAGCAATCGACGAAGCCTGAGGGGACTCCGTGAATGAAAAGAATGCCTGCTGTGTCCTTTCGTTCCTCAAGAGTAATGAATTTGAGACGATTTCGATTGGGTGGTGAGATTAGAGGATCGTTCCAAGGTAGACCTCGAAGAGCAAATCGAAGAAAACGACGACGGATTCTCTCAATACGGGATATGTACACGAACTCGTTGAAAGGGACTCCACGCTTGGCTAGCGTACTCGAAACAAGGGAGAACATGAGTGATATATAGTGATCTGGTCCCGTACGGATTGCAGAATTGGACCATATTTTAACGAAGCCAAGGGATGAGTTTGCTTTAGTAAGTATCTCATAAATATGCGAGCGGAAATTAAGCTCTCTGTCACATAATATGCCAAGGTCGCGGATAGAATGAACAAAGGATATACTCGTAGGTTTGCCGGGGAGAAGGTAAATTCGGGGAACAGACTTGTTGCACGTGAGAAGGTAATCGATTGACATTTGGTGACATTGAATTCTACGCAGTTCTCCATGAACCAGGTGGAAAAGATCGTTAATGGTTAGGATGAAGAGGAGTGGACCTAGGTGACTACCTTAAGGAACTCCTGAGGTGGCCAAGAAAGGGGCCGATAGGACAGACCTGAAACGAACACTATAAAAACGATTATCCATGTAAGAAGATATCCATTTTAGCAAAATGGATTCAAAGCCCAGGACGAACAATTTGTACAGGATTAGTTTATGAGATATCCTGTCAAAAGCCTTACTGAAATCAGTTGTTATAACGTCAACTGCTTTACCACTTTCTAACGCTGAGAGAATAGAGGACAAAATTCGATGAGGTTAGTAGTAGTTGATCTACCTTTCAGAAAGCCTTGTTGATTAGGGGAAGTAAGGCTTCGTACAAAATGCTTTCGAGGAGTTTGGGTATACGAATATGTGAAAGTTTAGCTATGGGGCTCTTAATCGCTCTTTAATCCCTATTTGTATATCGGTGTTATGAAATAAGACTTCCATATCTGTAGAAATTCAGAGAGCGATAGCTGGAAGATATTTGAGAGGGGGTGAGAAAGTGTGGAGGAACACTTTTTAAGAAATATGGATGGACGGCCATCTGAGCCAGGTAAGTATTCATCTTCAAGTTGTTGTAATTTATTTTCTATTACTGTATGATAAAAACTTTGAGAAATAGAGGGGCCAATAGGGAAGTTAAGTAAATATTTGAAATAAGAGGAATACGGTACGAAGGAATTATCGGCAAAAGATTGAAAAAGGTGGCTATGGTATGCGGAAAAAGGCGACATAGAGAAAAATAGAATTGAATATTTCTCTGTAGAAGATAGAGAGAGCGTCATTGAGGGACATATTGGCGAAATTAAAAGAACACTTACTAAGATATACGTTAATTTTGTGGAAATTCGCTTTATGAGGCAGTTGCAGATGGGTTGGGCCGGATAGGAGAGTGATGGAAAAGAGAAAGAAGAAGTGGTGGGTGAAAGTTATCAATGGTCGATAGTGAAACGGGACAGTACAAGACAGAGTATTATTATTATTATAATTTATTAATTAGCAACTAGTTAGAAACTAACAGCTAACTTAAATTAATGAGCCCTAGCTACAATCGACTATCAGCTCTATTGGTTTGTACATTTAGTTTACATGATTTAATATAATCTAGTATACGGTTTATATTTTCTGTTGAAATATCACGAAGTATTTCATATGGATCAATGTTTGCTTTGAGGAATTTGTTCAATTGACCTCTTGTTGGGCAGTTAGCTAAGCCAAGAAGGTGGTTGATTTCATATGGTGAGTTGCAGAGAGGGCAGGTCGGAGCGTTTTCCTTTTTTAAAAGGTGCTGGTTGGTCATGCTTGTGTGACCTAGTCTCAAACGGATAAAAGGAGATATGGATGATATTGTTACCGTTTTGTAGTTTGGTGTGGTTCTATTTGCGTTGACTATGGAGTAGTGATGTCTATATGATGTCCATTCGTCAAGTCGTTGTTCTTTTATTTTGCTCACAATGTCTTTAGATATGTCAAACTTATTGAGGTAGCTGAAGAGAACGATAGGGCTGTTTCTGGTGAGATTAGCTGCGGCATCGGTATATTCGTTACCCATAATCCCAACATGGCTGGGAATCCACATAATTTTGAGACTGGTGTGAAGCTTTATAAGAAAATCTCTAATTCTGTCGATTAGATCAGTTCTGTGGTTGGGGTTCAGTATATAATACGGAGAGGCTATCTGAGCATATTAAAAATCTTCCTTTTTTTTTAGATGTAAGCTGCTGTTTCTAGTATGGCTACTGCTTCGGCTGTGAAGATGGAGGAAGATGGTGGAAGGATGCCTATTTTAATGAGGTTCCCGTTTTCATCTGTGGAGGCAAAAGAGGATCCAGATGTTGTTTTAGAGCCATCAGTAAAGATGAGATCCCAGCCATTGTTTTTAGCTTCTGAGGAAACATCAAGAAAGAGTTTTTGAAATAGCCTGTCTGGAGTTGATGTTTTGTCATATGAAGTGAGAGTCATATTCAAAGAGCCATCTTTGATAGACCATGGTAGGAATTTGGGTTTATATTGTTTTTGTCTGCTGGTGGTAATTTGGAACTCTTTTGCTGAGCGTAGAGGGCGTGCAATAGCTGAGTCAATTCGTCTGGGGTTATTTTGTTTTACCAGTGATGCAACATCTTTGTCGATTATTGAGTCGTAGGAACAAATTAATTTAACAGACAGTTTGACAATTGCTTGAGTAAATCGTTCTTCAATACTTGGGAGACCAGCTTCTACTAGGATGTTTTTAATCGGGGTCGTTGGAAAGGCATTGAGACTGCGTCTGATGGCGTGGTGGTAAGGTGGTTTGATGATGCTGAGGGTAGTTTTAGGAGAATTGCCAAATATAGATAAGCCGTAATCTATTTTACTAAGGATTAGTGATTTAGTTAAATTACATAGAGTTGAAATGTGAGTGTTAAACTTTTTTTGGGCTAGATATTTTACGATATTTGTTCTTGTAGCTAGGGCTTTTCTTAATTCTATACAATGGTCCTTCCAAGTAAATCTATTATTAAAAATAAGTCCTAATATTGATAATGATCTAACATTTTCAATAACGTTATTAGATATACTTAATACTAGGCCATTACAGTTTTTTTTACGACACATATGAATGGTTTTACACTTATCAGGTGCTGAAGTAGCTCCCGAAGAGTTACACCAGTCTTGAATATCTTGGACAACATTATTGAACATGGTTTTAGCAACATTTAAATCATTGTGCTTGCACAAGATGTACAGGTCATCGGCATATATGCAGTGATTTAATTTAGGATATGAGTTGGTAATGCGACTTAGGTCATCAAAAGCGATTATAAATAAGACAGCTGACAAAGGAGAGCCTTGTGGAATACCGTTGTAGAGTGGGACTGTTGAGGAGAAATAGTTATTGCTCCTTACACTTATTTTCCTAATCGTTAGGAAGGATTTAATGAAATAGAACATTTTGGGTCCAATATTCCAAGATGACAACTTATTGAGGACTAAATGAATCCCGATTTTATCGAAGGCTTTTTCAAAGTCTAAAGAGAGAATGGAGATGTGATTACGACTAGATAGAGCCTTGGAGATGTATTGATCGAGGTGTAATAAAGCATCTCTACATCCTTTGTTAGGTCTAAATCCGACTTGATTAGGGCTTATCAGATTATTTTTCTCGATAAACCAAAGTAAACGTTTGGCGACAATTTTTTCTAGGAATTTGGATAAGCAGGGGATAAGGGATATAGGACGAAAAGAGTTTATTGAGTTTTTGTTGGGTTTTCGGATTGGTAGGACTGTTGCAATTTTTCATTGTTGAGGGATGATGCCTTTATCAAGGATGTTGTTGTAAAGTTGTATGAGTCTCAATTTAGCAGGATAACAAAGGTTTCTTATCATTGGATATGAAACTCTGCGAGACAGAGTAGTTTATGGGGTCAGTAGTGAAAGTGGTAAGAGGAGGTGGGTCTTGGCAAATTGGATTTACTTGCTAACTTATTAGGTGGTTTAGGTATGACGGATTGCTTGACTTTATTAGCAGTGGCTAATGGTGATGCCATATTTCTTTTCACTGAAATTCGAGATCCAATCAACATCAGCGTTTCGAGGGGGGCGGCTTTGATAAGAAGCGTAGTGACGAATTGTTTCTTCGAAGCAAGCTTATCAAGTCTACGTTGCCATTCGGAAGGTGTCCAAGTTGAGTTGAAGCGATTGATAAGCTTCCGTGGGGCAGTGATTGGAGGAGCTGACATAGATGTGCTCTCTATTGTCAAATTGGAAGAAGCTTCGCAGGAATCAGTTACTTAGACCATCCTCAGCTGGCTTATATGTGGGGGTGAGCGTGAATTCACTTCAGGTTCCATTAATTCAGCCATGAGCGATGTAGGGAACATTTTGGTAAGGCTGCGGGAAGTTTGGTGTGTCAACGATTTTGCTATTTTGAGGGTTCGAGTCGCAGTAAGTTCATCATCGACATCATTCACTTTGTCGAAGATAACTTCGAGCATAGGATCAGATTGTTTAGGAGATAGTTTTCGGCTGACGAGGACTGCAAATGAATGTCAATGTCATCACGCAGGGAGCAATTTGTTTATCCATATTCCCTACTTTGGATTTTATTAGATACCTCGAAGTCTCGCCTGTTACCGCGATAGATTCGCTGTACTTCAGCCATGACCCTATTTTGACTTTCTAACTAGGTACTTTGAATTGTTTTTTACATTCGTAGTACTCATTCCATGTACTGTAGCTTCTTAAAACCTTCGCCCTATTATAGAACTTCCTAAGCTCTTTCCTTTTTAGATCTATCTCCCTATTCCATAATTTAGCTTGAGCCCTTTTAAGTGTTCTGTTAGTCGGACAAGCTTTCTCGAACGCCATTTTTATTGCCTTATCCTATCTAAGTTAACAATTTCTATCTATATATATGCTATCTCTTACCTGATACTCTTTCTTAAGATGTTCAATAAATTCATTCAGGAGATTTTCATCCGATGAGAAAATGAGTGCGTCATCTACACTCGTCACTAGTCGGCATAAGTATTTTGACGAAACCTCTTCGTGACTATTGAACCTGGCTTTGCTTAGTATCCTTAAATAATGTTTCGAAAATGATGCGCAAAACAAAGATTCAATTTTTAGCTCATGCATGCCAAATTATATATTGTTTACCGTTTGCATTCTGTTGCTGCTGATAAGCAGCACTCATCCACATGGGTGGCCGCGGCTCAAGTGGTAGCGTGTTGGCTTCAGTCGTTCATAGATCTCCGTGGAGAACAAACGTGTCTCGGCTTCTACTGAAGTGAAATAATTAAAAGCGAACATAGTAAAAAAAAACAATTAGAAACATTTTGGCCAAGTGCTTCAGTGGCCCAGTGGTAGTGTTGTCGGCCGATAAAGCAGCGGTCGTGGGTTCGATCCCCGAAACATATCGAGCTTTTTATTTGTATTTTCATTTTGAAAAGTAAAAAAAAAATATAATAAAAAAGTGAATAATCAGACAATGAGTGAAAGTGGGCGGTCCGCTATTCAAATAGCGGGACCAGCAGATGGCTTGTTGTCATCGGATGATCAGGCCGTAATGTCGGCCCATTCTCATTCTGGGAAACCAGAAATTACCGCTAAGAGGAGGAGGAAGCTGAGGCCTTCTCCTAATCTTGTGAAACGCCCTTCCCTTTCAACGTCTACTGAAAAGCTGCCTGGTAGAGTGAGGGAAGAGGCGCCAACAACATTGACAAGGGCAGCAGCACAACAAAGAAATAGAGAAGAAATTGAGAAATACGATTTCCCATACGTATCTGACGGCGGAGAAGGACATTATATGGGAGGTGGTAACACTTTCGCATCGTTAGCCGCCTCGGAGTCAGACGACGAAGAGGAAGAAATGCAAGCAATATATAGCAGTATCAACGAGCTGCAACTAAAGTTACTGGCTATTAAAGAAAAGCAAAATGCGAGGAGACAGAAGGAGCAGCAACTCCATGACTCACAGAAGCAGTCACAAATAAGCGAGTCTCTTCCGCAAAAAAACATACAGAAAAATTCGATAAAACAACAAAACATACAAACGCAGCAACAACAACAAAAATCACAACAACATAAGCAACAACAACAGCAGCAACAACAGCAGCAACAGCAAAAGCAGCAGCAGAAGCAGAAACAACAGCTACAACAAAAGCAACAACAACAACAGCAACAACAAAAACAACCACAGAAATCAACTAAGCAACGAGTACCTCCAATCAACACATTCAAGATGGAGTTGAAAGATACGATAGAATTGTGTAAGTCGGCCATAGGCAATAATTTTTTTTGATAAAAGACTTTGTTTAGATAGGCACGTGATCCACTGCAATACAGTGGAGCATTATCACAAAATTAAAAACCTGCTAAAGGATTCGACGACGGAGTTCTTTTCCTTCACACCGAAAGTTGAAAAGCTGCAGACAATGCTGCTGAGGGTATTAGAACCGTCGACTGATCCGGAGGAGCTCCTTGCACTGCTGAAAGAGAAGGAGTGCGAAGAGCTGAAATTCGTAGGGGTTAAGCCATTCGTCACGGCTAGAGCCAAAAGGGAGAAGCGGAAACTACCGTTATTCCTGGTTTAGCTAAGTCCCAACAGCAAACTGGATGGTCTAATGAGCATCAAAGTCCTAGACTACCAGGTTGTGCACCGGGAAAAATTAAAGAGGAGCGATAACATTTTACAATGTGTTCGCTGCCAAAGGTTCAGGCACGCCGCGTCGAACTGCGAAATGCAGCCTCGATGCGTGAAGTGTGGCAAGAACCATAAATCCGAGGAATGCGCTCTAGGTAAGGACGGAGCGTCAGAAAAAAGCCAACTCTCTTGTGCGTTATGTAGGAACAAGGGACACACCGCAAATTATCGGGGTTGTCCCAAATTCCAATACATCAAAAGAGTAAATCTGGCTCGGCAGCAGAAAGTAAAAATTAAATGTCCACTCGTGCAGACACAAACACCAGCCGTTACTCCCCACGTTACCTACGCCCAATTGGCGGCAGGTGGGGGAAATACGGTACAGAAACCAAAGGTATCTTCTCAGGCCCCAGCGCCTAGAGCACCGGAACCTGTACCTGACATGCTGGCTATCTTGCTCTCTATTCAGCGACAGATGGCTCAGCTTCAGCGTCAAATACGGGAACAGGCTAAGCGGGTAGATAATATATACGCACTGCTGCCTGGTCTAACGCACCTCCAGTCGTAATGGATACGAACACGGTAGAGCAAACCCTGAAGTTTCTTACAGTGAATGTTAATTCACTGATTAGGCTCGAACGAAGAGCCGCGCTGTTTAAGTTGCTTAAAAACCAAGCCCCTGATGTGCTTTTGGTTAGCGAAACTAAGCTTACCAAAAGACACAAAATGAGGCACAAAATATATAAAATAGTACGGAGAAACCGACCCAACTCCATTCAGGGAGGAGGCGTTGCGATTTTCGTACGAAAAGGTATACGTTTTAAAAGAGTATACAGTCGTGTAGTACGTAGGTTCCAGGTGCTGGAAGCATGCATCGTGTATATCCCTCTCCGTAGTGGAAAGCGGTTATACATGGTGTCTGTTTATGCACCTAAGGCTACTCAATCCACTTTATTCATCTCAGAGCTCGAGACACTTTTTCGATTCCTAAGACTGGAATTGGAGGAGAACTACTTTATTATCGGCGGAGATTTCAATGCCAAACATAGCGATTGGGGAAATAATACTCCAAATACTAGAGGGAACCTACTATTCAATTGGTGGGGTCAGCACAGTGCGATGTATCGACTCGGACTTAAGGCGACGGATAGTCCGTCGTTTCCCAGACACGGGTCTTATTTGGATCTTCTGCTGTTCGACTCACGAATACAACTGACATGCACTAACCAACAAACTACAAACTGTCTACGCACTTTTGTGTATGATTATCCGGAACAGTGCGGAGCGTCTCCGGTTCAGTAGGGCGGTAGGGAGTCGCGACATAAGGGATGTTGCACGGCAGCACCAACAATTTTGGTGGCTTATGGGAGGAGAGGAAGTATCTTCGTCGAATTCCTCTAGTACAATATAGCTTCAATCGGAAGCAAAGTCGGTTAGCCTAATTTTTTAGTCATGGCCGGCTTACATAGACTTAGGTAGGATTAAGATAGTTATAAGATAAAAAAAAATAAAAAAAAATAAAAATAAAAAAAAAATATAAAAGAACTAAGATGGGTAACAACTTCTAGAAGGGGTAACACATCTAGGACAAAAAAAAAAAAAAAAATAATAAATAAATAAATTGTATGATATATACAATAAGTTATTTTAAGTAGGTTAAGATTTATTTGTATGTAGATAGTTTGTAAGTTTTATTTTTTAAGTTTTTATAAAAAAAAGTCCATATACTAAGTTTTTTCACTAAATAAAATTGTTTTCTTAGTTATAGTTTAAATAAATATAGAAAAATAATGTAATCGTACGAAACGTCGAAAGACATAGATTAAGTATTATGTTTAATTTAGAGCGCCCGCATGGGGACAGTAAGTTAGAATAAGATAATTTTAAGTTATTTAAGCTAACTTTTAAGCGTTTTTTTGTATAGCGTATAAGTGTTAATGAATTGAAAATAATAAAAATGCATTGAAAATGAAAAATGAGTGTGTTGGCTTCCAAATCGGAAGGTTCGGTGTTCGAATCCCAGCCTCGTCCGAAAGACATTCTTTTTTTCAGGCAACTTAATACTAATAACTTAGTCTCCCCATTAAATGTTGGATGCCACCCATGGAGCGAAATAACCACTGAACCCAAAAATCTTTCTTTCTCTCATAAGTATTTTGACGGAATTTTTGCGTAAGTGTTTTTACACTTTTGAGCACGTGAAAACCAAGCAACTTTTGTATTTAACTTTAATTGTTTAGTATCAATTGTTGATAAAATGTTGATAAACATTTATTAAAAGTTATTAAAAGCCATGGGTAGTAAAATGACTGAGTTGAGTTTGGTTATCTGATCTTCAAAGGTAGCAAAGTTTAATATTGGAACGGCAGTAAAATACGAGTACATTGCAAATGAGTTTAATGTGTCGCGTCAAACTTTGCACTATCAAATTAATAAGTTTAAAAAGCACAATGACATAAGAAACTTAGCGAGGTCAGGTGTTAAGCGCGAAACAATGCCAACTAAAGACCGAGTCCTTCTACGGGAATTTAAAAAAAATATTTTTGTGAACCCTCAATCTGCTGCAGATGATTGGAATTTGACGGACAAGTATCCAATCAGTGAGCGCACTGTCCGACGACGACGTTTAATTGAAGGTGATTTTAAGACAATAAAAGTTAAGGACGTGCCGTACATCTCAAAGGCAAACAAGCTTAAAAGACTGGCCCTCGTAAAGGAACATCTGCACACTCTAAAAGAGTTCCTTTGAGTATAACTCATCAAAAAACAATTTTTTTGTAAGATTGCCAAAGATAGTAAGGCAAAAAAAGGCCCGTTTGTCAAAAAGTGAGCCATGGTGGAGGCTCTGTCATGTTCTGGGGATGTGTTTCGCATAGTGGGCTGGGTGACTTGCTTCCTGCCACACCGGCTTGATGAAGCAATGTCAATATGTTAGTACCCTAAACGATAATGGCTTTCTTTCCGGAGATAGGCTTATTGGGAATAATTTATCCAGCAACAGGATAATGCCCCATGCCACAAAGCCAGGATGGTAACTTTTTAATAGTTTCGTTAAATAAAACCAGAGAGGAGACAATTTCTTAGGTCACTTTCCTTTGGAAAAGATATCTCCAGAGATTCTTCAAAATTTAGTGGTTTCAGTTCCGAGACGCCTTCAAAAATTTATTGAAACCAAAGGAGGTTATACATTTTACTAAATTCTTTTTCATTTCTTTATTTTTGAAAATGGAACAGGCTTAGAAATTAGATATCTAAAAACTCTAACAAGATATTAACTTTATTTAAACGTCGTTACAAAAATGAAGTCCTACACGAAATTTCTACCATTAGTACTAACAGAGCAATTTCTGTTAACATGGGTCAGGTTACACCAAAGTAAGTCTTTTCTTAAATCCTCGATAAACGCTGTCGACATTGAAGATAGACCCTTAGTGTAGAACGACTTTTTCACAGAATATACCCAGGAATCAATTTTCAAATAATCGTCGACGAATTAGGGGACACCCTGTATAGGTACGGTGATTAAATACTAAATGCAGTTTCGTGTGCTGTGGTATTGTTTCAAGGTACCTATATTTGAATAAGCTTTTTGAATGTGCAGAAATGTGGTCATGTCTACGAAGCCCATGTATATATCGCATTGAATTATTGAAAGCTACTTGAAGTTTTCGCTGAGATAAAGAAACAACTTCACTGTATACCACCTCAGAATAGCTTATTAAACGTACAATTAAAGTAATTATTAATTTCTGTCGAGTCGCCATTGAGGTAAGGCTAACTGTTAGCCAGAGCTTTCGTAGGTATCAATGACAAGGTTTGTATGATTGTAATCGGATAAGTTTCTATTTAAGACAAAACCGAGACTTGTTGCTGACTCTATACTTTTAATCCTAGAGTCAGTGAGCCATAAGGCTGGTACGACGCTAATGTCAAATTTTAGATATCGGGAGAAATTTTGATGTCACCGGGTTAAATAACAGTTCGTTAGTCACCGACCAATCATACATTTTTGATAAGTCTTCATTTAATGTTAACGCAAGTTAAGAGACGAAATTCATTGGACGGGACAGATATAGCTGATCGTCGTCGGCGTATAAGTGGACCGTTGCATGCTGTCATACTGATGGCAAGTCGTTAATGAATGCACAGAATAAGACAGGACCGAGAATCGATCCTTGCGGTACTCCTTGTTTAATTATTTTCAAAGCTGAGGATTTTGCCACCAATGACAATTTTTTGGGATCTATTGGAAAGATAACTTCTAAAAAGCTGAACAGCTTTTTCACTGAAGACAAACAAGTTATGTAATTTCCAGCATAAAATGACATGATTTACCTTATGAAAGGCTTTTGAGAAATCAAGTAAGCACAGAAGTGTTACGTATCCCTTATCGAAGTCATCCCCAATATCATCTAAGACATCAATCATAGCCGAGGAACAGCTATGATTACTTCTGAACCCAGATTGGAAAGAGTTCAGGAGATTATTAGAACAAAGATGACTGATCTGCTTCGATATAAGTTTCGAGTGAAGATAAATAGAATATAGGGTGGTTGTGCAGAAAAAGAGATGGTTTA
Source organism: Volucella bombylans (assembly GCA_949129095.1). Lineage (NCBI taxonomy): Eukaryota > Metazoa > Arthropoda > Insecta > Diptera > Syrphidae > Volucella > Volucella bombylans. The sequence goes on along the minus strand of OX422140.1, from coordinate 146,560,573 downwards.
AAGTTTTACCCCGGTGTAAAAAAAAAAACACAATTTCAAAAATTTTGTACATATGGTATATACTTATGGTATTACCTGTATGGAATTTTTTTTTCTATCTATCCCTGTTCCAGCAACCCATTGTACACCCAACACAAGGTAGGAATGTACGATCAATCGAATAAAAGAAGAGAAGCAAAACAACTATGTATTGACTTTTATGAGTCAACTACATACAACCCTTAAACCACCTGCATTACACAAAAACAGGTCATCATACTACATCTATTGCCACAATTGGATGCTTCCTTCCCATCAACCCCTCTTTCCAACAATAAATAGGTGTAAAAGCAAACTTATCCGCACACAGAGTACGATCACTGAACGGTAAAAGGAAAGCAAAATATGTATATTATGTATCTGGGAAAAATCTAATAAAATCCAGCACCATCACTTCCCACCAACCAATGCAATGATATACTCGTAAGAACCGCCAAAGTAGCGGCATTAATGTAAATATCAGAATGATGAATATTGCTGTTGTCAGGTTAATGTTGATGGACATGTTGTTGTTGTTTTGGTTTGCAGGATATCAAATTGTTTGGTACTGTTGACATAAGGCTGTTTCATTAATTTCAGGGATAGTAACTCTTCTATTCTGTCCTTTTGGTTTGCTGGTTGTAAAATTGCGGGTAAGGGCTTGTCCCTAACTGAGTTGAGCGGGATTTAAAAGTTGGCTTGGAATAGACGATTCACAAGCGGTGGCTACCCTTTCAGTTAGATAAACTGAAGAGAAGAAAAAATCGATAACTCCATCAGTTAGATGAACTGAAGCAAGTAAAATAAAAATAATTAAATAAAAACTCGTGACCTTTGGTTTTGAACTTAAAACTTTATTCGTTGACTGTTGGCTGAAGAGTGGTTTAACATTTGAATTTCTTCTTCCCTCGAAGCTGCTGATGACTTATGTACCACTCAGCTGTTTCTTCTAAGGTCAATCACCCTGGCTTATTTACCTTAGTGAAATATGTGAACAACACACCAGCACCAACAATGCCCCCCATATTTTCGGAGTAGGTTAGAGTGCATTGTGTTGTAGTGCATCTCACTCACATGCAATTAGGCCATCCTCGAATTTCGTTGCCTTTGGTCAGAGATTATGACCATATTCTTCAAGTGATGTTGAAATTCGTCAAAGCGAGATCGATATGTTCTTCGTAGCTTGCCATAGTTTAACAACAGGATTCCTGGAGACACTTCTTCAACTTCTGGAATGTGGTCGTCGTTGATTAGAGAGCAGTTAGCCTTTTTGCTCTTCAGGAGGTTTAGGATGCATGTTTTATTACTAATGTCTAAAATATGGTATGCTTATCGTTACAAATATAGATACCTACTATTATATGTCTTACATTTATTCGTTATACCAAAGGTTTTTTCTTTACATTCTAGGATAGAGTTATAATCGATAATGAAACCAAAGGATGCTCCCCCCCCCCTCCCCAACTCCCAAATAACTCCATCATTCCCCTGGGCTGGATCAAGGTGTCATACGACCCGTGCCGAAGATCAACCTGGCTGAGGGCCCAGCATCTCCAAAAATAGCTCAGTCGCAAACGGAGTATCCGGATACCTGGCGACCTCCGGATTAGCTAGCCTTATCTGTATATGGCGGATCTCTGTACAGATGGACAACCCTTTCTCCGCTACTCGTGGGACTATCAATGGAAAATAACCATAAAACAAAAACCGAGGCCGGTACTCCTTCATTACCGGGCGGTGGAACGGTGACTACACCGACTACCGGCAAGGCTCCTGCATTGCTGAGAGGAGGCAAAACTGTGGCAGGCCATGGTGCGCCATCCTCTAAAGGCAAAAGGAATAAGCCTAATAATAAGAATTCAGGAAGTGTTAAGACTGTGGCAGGCCATGGTCCTATCACCTCCTCCACTCCTAGCAGCAGCAAGTTTGTGGCAGGCCACGGACTTGTCGCAGCTACCAAAACTCCTTCAGGGAGTGTTAAGACTGTGGCAAGCCATGGTCCTATCACTTCTTCCGCCCCTAGCAGCAGCAAGTTTGTGGCAGGCCACGGACTTGTCGCTGCTACCAAAACTCCTTCGGGGAGTGTAAAGACTGTGGCAAGCCATGGTCCTATCACTTCCCCCGCCCCTAGCAGCAGCAAGTTTGTGGCAGGCCACGGACTTGTTGCTGCTACCAAAACTCCTCCCTCCAAAGAGGAATCTGGAGCTCAGCCGCATCGGCAAGCTCCATCTAAGGCGCTCTACATAAGACGCCGAAATGCTTCACGCATCATCAAAACCTTCGGATCCATTCCGGAGGTGGAGAGAAGTGCGGAAATAAAGAGCAAGGTTGAGTGGGCTAAAAACGTCCTAAAAGACGGATTTCCCACTGCTTCCACTGCTCACAAAACGTCAAAAGACTCCTCTAAGCGTCAGAGATCGTTGGAGGAAACCGTACCGGTTTCCAAGAGGCCCAAAACACACAGTTCCACAACCCCTGGGCCATCCAACAGCAGATCTCTGAGGTCTTATAATGAAGTCCTAAAGGACGCATTGGTGATCGCGGTGATCGACAGAAGCGATACCGACGGTTCCATTACACCGGAACGGTGGCAATTGGTCAAGTTGAAGCTCTCGAGCAACTTCTTGGCCATCATGCGGGAGAACCCAGGACCACCTCCTATCACAAGCGACGCTGGCTGGCACCAAGGCCATGTCAAGCTCATCGCTTGCTTCAACCAGAGATCTCTCGATCTCTTCACCAAGGCCATCGATGGTTTAGGAGAGGTTTGGCCAGGTGCAAAACTCGAGGTCGTATCTAAGGAAGACATTCCTAGTAGACCTCGAACTCGTACCTGGATTCCAGCCGAACCCTCCTCTCCAGAAATTATCCTGGAAATCATCCGGCTCAGCAACCCGACTCTTCCGACTCATGACTGGAAAGTCGCGAAACTGGAGGAACTAAGGGGTTCTTATAGATGCGCGTTAATTGTGATCAATAAGGAATCCCTTAATCCTCTGGCGCAGACGAAAGGCATGATTCGGTTCGGATTCGAGTCAATTCACTTAAGGGTGTACAAAAAGGATGAGCTGGATGCAGATAAGCAACCTCCTCCTCCTTTAACACCCGATATCACAACCTTGAATCTTGGAGCGTCGATATCCTTTCCAGAATTGGATAGCGACGACTCCAATCTGTCCGAGGTGACTACCAAGCCGTCGGTCTCCTCTTCTGACACATTGTCGGAAATGGAAACCGATGACGAAACAATTAGAGGTTCTACACGATCAGAGATAGAAGATGAGCTCTTGGGCACATCTTCAGAATCGGAGGACCTCAACAACACCGTGGTGGAGGCGACTCTGGAAGACTGTAGCAATGATACGGTTTCTCCAGATTAATCTCCACCACTCAAAAAAGGCTTCGGCCGCACTCATTCTGCGTCTTTCCAAAAGCGCAGAAGACATAATTCTAATCCAGGAACCATGGATTGCAGAAGGCGTGGTTCGTGGACTTAGGACACCCTCATACGTTCCGCTCTATACAAGAGACAAAGGTAAGATTAGAACTTGTATATTAGTGAAACGTAGCCTTAATGTATTTCTACTTCCCAACCTCAGTGACCCCGACCTAACCGTTGCCAGATTAGAGACTGCCAAAGGCTCTTACTGGCTGGCATCGGCTTACCTTGGCCACGACCAAGTGGGCCCTCTCCCTGGTGATAACCTAGAAAGGGTGGTACTGGAAGCGGGAAGGCAAAAAACTGGCCTCATAATCGGATGTGACGCTAACGCACATCATACGGTATGGGGCAGTACCGACATCAATGATAGAGGTGAGTCACTTTTAGACTATATTTTAAGTACTAACCTCTTAATTTGCAATATTGGCAATGAGCCCACTTTCATAACAAAAAACCGACAAGAAGTATTAGATATTACTCTTGTCTCCGACAGCATCACCCAAAGGCTAACAAACTGGATGGTATCGTCTGAACACTCCTTTTCAGACCATAGATACATCCAATTCAGTCTGAGTGATGCTCCCCCCAGCCAACCAGCTTTCCGGAACTACCGGAAAACTGATTGGACAAAATATAGAGGAATACTGTCGGAAACGATATCCTCTAAACTATCAAGTCCCCCGCGTGACACCAATGAGCTCGACATGAAAGTCAGGGAATTTACTCTGACTCTCAATAAGGCTATGGCCGCTTCCTGCCCTCTTATTCAACCAAGAGGCAAGAAAAAGCCACATTGGTGGTCATCGGCACTAGGACTGCTCAGAAACACCTGCAGAAAACTTTTCAACGCAGCAAAAAGCACAAGAAAAGTGACCGACTGGGACTCATATAAAGAATCCCTCAAATTATACAATCCCTCAATTATACGACAATCCTGGAGGTCATTCTGCGACAAAATCACAGAAACCTCTTAGGCTTCGCGGCTAAGAAAAATCCTCTCCACAAATCCTATGATGCCCAGCTGTTTGAAAAAAACCGATGGCTCTTGGACAACCTCAAGTGATGAATCACTCAACCTGCTTCTGGACACCCACTTTCCAGGTAGCTCCCATCTCGCGGCCAGTAGCAGCCCAAACAAGCCTACTGCAACCGTGACCAAAATTCATAGTCTGATTACGAGAGACAAACTGCTCTGGGCGCTGCATAGCTTCAAACCATACAAGTCTGCTGGTCCGGACGGTATTATACCTGCCGAGCTACAGAGATCCTCAGATATTATTCTACCAGTGTTGGAAAATATTATGAGGAGCTGTGTAGAACTTATCCACATTCCACTGTTATGGAGAGAAGTCAATGTAGTATTCATTCCCAAAGCTGGAAAATGTTCTCATGTGGTCCCAAAGGACCTCAGACCTATAAGTCTATCATCATTCCTTCTGAAAACTTTAGAACGACTGATTGATATCCATATTCGAGCTTAAGTTGATCCAAGACTTCTGTCTGCGGCTCAACATGCCTACTGTAAAGGGAAGTCGGTGGAAACGGCTTTGCACTCTCTGACTAGCCACATCGAACGATCCCTACAATATAAGGAGTACACAATGGTTGCTTTCCTCGACATAGAGGGCGCCTTTAACAACGTCAACACATCCGCAATCACGACTGCGCTGTCAACTCTGCAGGTAGACGGCTCACTTGGGGAGCTGATTAATCTAATGCTAACAAGCAGGATAATCAACTCCAAACTGGGTGAGACTTCTGCTAAAAGATATCTCAGTAGGGGTACGCCGCAAGGCGGTGTCCTCTCCCCCCTTCTCTGGAACTTAGTGGTCAACGAACTACTGATATACCTGGAAGCGGGTGGTAGCAGAGTGATTGCCTATGCGGATGACGTTGCCATAGCCGTCTCAGGAAAACATCTAAATACCATTAAGGAACTCCTCCAAGTAAATCTTAACAGATTAACCTGCTGGGCAGATCGCTGTGGATTGGGAATAAACCCCCATAAAACTGATCTTGTCCTCTTTTCTAGGAAATATAAAATTCCAATCATAGACCCTCCTTCAATAAACGGTACCAGTTTAGCTTTCTCCGATACAGCAAAATATCTGGGTCTCATTTTTGACAGGAAACTAAACTGGAAACCTAACATTCAAGAAAGAGTCAATAAAGCTACAATAGCTTTATTCTCTTGCAAGAAAGCCATTGGGAACAAATGGGGCCTTCAACCTCGCATAACCCACTGGCTATACATCTCGGTCATAAGACCGATACTTACTTACGGGGTGGTTGTCTGGTGGACGGCCTTGGAAAATGCAGTCAACCGCATTAAATTAAGCAGAGTCCAAAGAACAGCATGTCTATGCACAAGCGGAGCTTTGCGGTCTACCCCCTCTGCGGCATTAGATATTCTGCTTCACTTGACACCCCTCGACATTTTTAGCAAGCAAGTAGCTGCGACTGCAGCTATTCGCCTTAAAGCGACTAAACAGTGGACAAATAATTTATTTGGCCACGCCAACATTCTTAATACATTAGGAATCCTCACAGAGAACACCGATTACACCATACCTGAACTTTGGTTTGACAAAAACTTCCATGTAAGCTTCCCCTCTAGATCATTCTGGGAGGAGGATGCTTTCATGGAGGACAAGTCAATCCATCTCTACACAGATGGATCTAAAACCGACAGCGGAGTTGGTGGCGGTGTTTTCTCAGATATGCTAAATCTAAGCCTCTCTTTCCGCCTTCCAAATCACTGTAGCGTGTTCCAGGCGGAAATTTTGGCGATTAAAGAAGCTCTGTCCTGGCTGAAGAAAAACGTGATATCTGCAAAGGATATCCGCATATTTTCGGATAGTCAGGCCGCCATCAAGTCCCTGGACTCGGTCTCATTGTGTTCTAAAACTGCCCTTGAATGCCGATCATCTCTCATGGAGATGGCAGAGCAGTTCAACATTCACCTCTGTTGGGTGCCGGGCCACAGAGACATTCCAGGGAACTGCAGAGCCGATGAACTCGCCAAAATTGGAACCACTCTACCTATCCTACCGGACAAAGGTAGTATAGGTATACCAATCGCTACGTGCAAACTAACATTAAAGCTAGATGCCAATAAAAGAACGGACCTTAGGTGGACTGCTGGACAAACATGTCTAGCAACCAAACAGATCTGGCCAAGGCTGGATCTGAGTCGATCTAAGTGTCTGATCCTTTTAGATAGGAAACATCTCAGCGCCATAATAGGTGTCATTACCGGACACTGCCTCATAGGCAAGCACGCAAGAAGGCTTGGCGCTTTTACTAACGATTTCTGTAGAAGCTGCATGGACGAGAAAGAGGAGGAGACAATCCCCCACTTACTCTGCACATGCCCAGCTCTCTCTCAGAGAAGGAAGCTTCACCTAGGAGCTTTCTTCTACAACGACCTAAACGATCTAGAAAAAATAGACGTTAACAGTCTCCTACGCTTTATTAAAAGCTCAAACTGGTTCCAGTAGTAAGAAGATCACAGATCCACGTGGCATCACAATGGGCCAATAGGCCTAAGTGGGTTGGTATTTCCAACAGCCACTCTTACCTAACCTAACCTAACCTATAATCGATTTTATTAATAATATTTATTGATTTAACAGTTCTAATGACAAAAAGAATACAGACATCTAAACTTACTGTAAGAATATTTAAAATATATATTAAATTCTTATTATTAGTTGTGATTCGTATTTCCGCAAATTCGAGTGCTTCGTCAATATTGACAAATGGAATATTATTTAAAGTTAACAATTTTTCTGTAATATTTATTTCAGTGTCCGCTAACATTAAATACTTTAATGATGTTTATCATTTATCTAACATGAATGTTATTGAAATCGAATTAAACGACTTTTCGTTATCCATTATTACAATTTGTGTATAGGGGTTGGTTGCAATTCTGGCTTACTGGGATGCCTATCGTACTTATGTTGCTTACATACTGTTCATGCTTTAACAATTTTTGATAATTTTGAGCTCATCTGTGGGACATAATAAGTTGAGATCAGTAACCATTTTCCTTTCAAAGCGTGTTCGATATTGCCTAAAATGAGTTGGGTAAATTTTTTGGATAATGCCTAATATTCTTTCTATTGTCTTAAGTCCATTAACAACTTATAGGTTAAGATACTGTTTAAAGATGCTAATGAGCTTCTCTTCGATATATTCTGGTTCGGTTATGATATGACGGTGATAGGTAGGAAAGACAATTTGGAATAGATAAGATGAAGTGTTACCCATTTTAAAATAATCTGATTATTAAAGACGTTGACCGGAGTATCCACTATCTGGATGAGATCTTGTCCAGAGCTTTCATCACTGTGCTGGGTGACTGTAAGGGAATTTATTTGAGAGTTTCTAGGAGGCCATGATAGGGCATCTGCAACAACATTGGATCTTCCAGAGCGTATGTCAATGGCTGATGATCTGTGAAGATCTTGAATTTGGTTGAACCGTATAAATAACCTCTTAGTGATTTTAAAGCCCACACTATGGCAAGCATTTCTTTCTCGTTTGCTGCATAGTGTTCTTCGGTTTTTATGAGTGTCCGAGAGATAAAGGTAATTGGTTTGTCATCTTGTGACAATACGGCTCTTAATGCATAGTTGGATGCATCTGTAATTAAGTGAAACTCTTTCGAAAGATTTGGATGACTTAAAATAACGTCCTCGGAAATCAAGGAAGATTTGAATTTCCGGTCGCACTTTCATTCAATTGGATGACTTTTTTAGTTGAGACAGTCTTGGACGTTCGACCATCCTCCCCTCTTAAGAGAGTTGTCAATTGTTTTGCTAATTTAGCATAATCCTTGATAAATGGACGGTGGACTCCTGATAGGCCTAAAAACGAGTGCAATTCTTTCAGATTTTCAGGAGAAGGAAATTCGGCTATTGCTTTGACTTTATTGGGGTTAGCTTTAATACCTTCGGCCGAGAAGATAAACCCAAGGAATTCAACTTCCGGCTTGAGGAATTCGCATTTGTCAAGCTGGACTTTGAGATTAGCACTTTGAAGAGTCTTGAATATTTCTTCCAAATTTTTAAAATGTGTTTTGACATCTTTGCTGAAAACTACTACTATGTCATCGATGTAGACATAGCAAATTTTGCCAATATGGTCTCTAAGGATGTCATCCAACGCTCGTTGAAAAATGGAAGGGGCATATTTCAACCCAAAGGTAATCTAACAAATTTGTAATTTTCATTGTTAACGGAAAACGAGGTTTTCTCAATATCTTCCTCGTGCAGAGGTATTTGGTGAAAACAACTCTTGAAAACCACCGAAAACCATTTGTTTTCCACTAGTTGGGACAGAACTTCCTTCGATTCGGGGATAGGGTAACGATCAGGTGTCGTTACCGAATTAAGTTTTCTATAATCGATTACCATGCGGTACTTCTTTTGTCCTGGGGCATCATCTTTTTTCGGTACAATCCATACCGGAGAATTGTATGGAGACCATGAAGGTCGTATAATTCCATCGTTTAACAATTCTTTTATTTGCTTGTCTATTTCCTGTTTTAGGGACATTGGATACAGATAATATTTTGAGTATATAGGATCTGGAGTTCTGATACGAATTCGTCCTTTAACTGTAGTCGTTAAGGTAAGCTTTTCATTTGGTTCAGCAAATAGATTGGGATATTTCATTATGAGAGAGTTGAGCGTATCTCTTTGATCTTGTGTCATATGATCTGTTTTGACATTTACTCGTATGTTGTGAATTGTTCCAGACACTTGTTGTTTCAATTTAATTGTAACATTATTATTGATTATCATCTGATTTTTATCCGAAAAGATGATGGCTGATAATTCTTTGAGTGTAGCATTTCCCAAGATGGCATGAAAGATTTTAAAGAGGGTAATAGGAAAAAATTAATCGATTTTTCAATATCGAAAAGATTAATTAATGTGTGATGGGAGATTTGAATATTTCCACCAATTGACTTGCCATGGAAATTTTGCTGAGTTATTGTAGAATTTTTTACGAGGTGTGGTTGAATATAATTTTTGTTGGACCCGGTGTCCACAAGAAATTTCAAAATTTTATTGTCATTCGTCTTGCACTCAAAGTACGGTAAGGACGAATTGGTTTTTCTAAAAATTGAACATACACAAAGTCATTAATGTTTTGCTCAGATGATTCATTTGTTCCTTGACTATTCAAGTAGTTTTCTAAAGTTTGTTTATCAACAGCAGAGTTGTCCATTGCAGTAATTTAATTTTGGTGGGGGCGAACGCCCCCATTTATTCGGCTTAATACAAGCTATAACTTACAAATTAAACTTAAACTAAAACTTAAAACTAAGGTTGGTTGGAGTGGTGAAGGAGAACGGATTTGAGGTAGGAAGTGATGCGGTGGAAGTTAAAGACGGTAGGGTTTGAGTTGATTTGACTTAGCATACGGGAGATTGGTTTGTTCGCGCCATAGGAGGTGTGGTGGGTTGGTAGATAGAAGAGTCGAGGGGTACGTAGGATTAGTGTTGAGGAAAATGGAGTTGTGAAGGGACGCGTATTCAACGTGACCTGAAAGGAGTCGATTAATGAAGACTAAGTCTGCTGCATCTCTGCGATCTTCAAGGGTGTTTAAATTGATAAGGTTAAGACGGTTTTAAAGAAGGGGTAGATTAAAAGGATCGTCCCAGGGCATACCTCGAAGAGCAAATCGAAGAAAACGGCGCTGAATGCTTTCAATTCTTGAGATATGAACACGATGATATGGGGACCATACTGGACTGGCGTACTCTAGGAGGGGGCGAACAAAGGTACTATAGAGGGACCTGTATGGGTTGATGAATTCTTTGGACCACCGTTTTACAAAACCTAGTGCAGAGTTGGCTTTGAGGATTATCTCATCCATATGCAAACGGAAATTGAGCTCGCTATCACTAAAATGCCGAGGTCGCGAAGAGATTGTACGGAGGAGATAGGCTGGTTATGGAGAAGATAGAGTCGGGGAGGAGATTGGTTCCGCTTATGTGAGAAGGTGATGGATTGGCATTTGGTGATATTAAGTTCCAAAGAATTTTTGAGGCACCAGATCGAAAAACTATCAAGATCTTGTTGAAGGAGGAAAGAGGCATGGGGAGAGGAAATGGTTTTGAAAAATTTGGTATCGTCGGCGTAAAGGGAGACAGACGAGTGTTTGATGATCATATCGAGATCATTTATGGTTAATATAAAAAGAAGGGGACCGAGATGGCTGCCTTGTGGAACTCCAGAGGTGGCCAAAAATGGGGCGGAGTCGGCTGACCTAAAACGAACACTGTAAAAACGGTTTTCGAGGTAAGAGGATATCCATTTTAATAGTATGGGTTCAAAGCCGAGGGCAGACAATTTAAAGATGATTAACCGATGAGAGATTTTATCGAAGGCTTTGTTAAAATCGGTTGCAACTACATCGATTTCATTGCCATTCTCTAGGGCAGAGAGGACAAAGGATACGAATTCAACGAGATTTGTGGTGGTTGACCTACCCTTTAGGAAGCCATGTTGTCTAGGGGAAATAAGAGATTTGCGTTGGAAGCTTAGAGCTTCATACAAAATACTTTCGAAGAGTTTGGGTATATGGGAGAGTTTAGCGATGGGACGATAATTGGTTATTTCATTCTTTGATCCTTTCTTGTGGATCGGGGTTATGAAGGAGGATTTCCAAGCCTGAGAAAATTCTCCTTGTGAAAGGGATAGACGGAAGAGATTAGAAAGGGCAAGGGAAAGAGAGGGAGAACATTTTTTAAGAAATATGGCAGGGTTGAGTTGCTGTAGTTTATATTCGATATAAGACGGGTCCATTGGAAAAAGGACTTAGGGTGGTTTATAAGTTTGACTTGCGCATTGTTAAGGTAGCGCTGGTAAAGGGAATCGTAAAGTATTGTAGTAGTCCATGATTTCGGTTTGTTGTTGATTTTCTAAGCCGCTTTCTTGTTCCATAGAAGCCTCAATGTGGAAATTGCGTTGCTGTTTGTTCGGTAAAATATGTTGTTGTGAAGGTACCATAGGTCTTTTTTGTAGCTGGTGGTCAGTACTTTGCTGTTGGTCTATTCGTGTAGTATACATTACTGGACCTGATGGTGGTTGTTTCCATAGGTACCATTTCCCAGAATTATTGGGGTTATTTGGTTATTTTGTTGATAATTTTGAGGATGTGGTTGAGGATATGTTTGGGAATAGTTTTGGGGAAAAGTTTGAGGACTTGGCTTTTGATTTGATTGATAGTAAGTCTGTTGAGAATTTTGAGGTTGGGTGTTTTGGGGACGCGGTGGAGGACGCGATGCCAAATGCATTGGTTGTTGTGGTAGGTATACAAGCTGTGAATAGAATGTATGAGGATTGCCACTTTTCAGTGGAGGAATTGGTGGATTTGTAAGAGGTTATCGCATTGCTCCGGTACTATGATTTGCACAGTTAGATCGAAACTTTTGATTCTCACGTGTCTGACAAAGATTAAGAGCGGTAGGCAGATCTACCGGTTCTCTCATTTCCAGGAGCCTAGGTAGGTCGCCTTTGAGACCCCTTATAAAGGTGTCTAACGCCTTTACCCTTTAAGACTCGGATAAGTGATGCAAAGCATCAGGGGGAAGTTCCATACTCTTGAGACTTTGTTCTCAATTAAGGACAGATGATTGTATACTATCTGGTAATATGTCTCGATGGAGCTATTCCCTTGGACGAGAGTCGTCATCTGGTACTCTAATCTACCCAGATCACGTCTATCGGCGTAATGCAACATTAAGCATTTTGTAATACAACTCCAGTTTAGAGGTGTATTATAGGACTCAAGGATTACAACGGCATTCACTACTATCTTATTCCGAACTACATTTAAAATACTAAAATATTTTGGTGTCCCTCTCAATTCTTCGTAAATTCTGTGGATTCTTTCGACGCTTTTGCACCAAAAATTGAATTTTCCTGGTGTTCTAGAAAATTCTCTCAAGCATCTTACAACGTCCGGAACTTTGTCGAGGTCGTTTAGATTGGCTGTATGTTCAGCAGAAATGGTTTCGTCAACCCCTCTATTAAATTGGTTATTGGGATTAATTAATGACTGCACCACTTGCTGGCATTGTGATATGCAGATTCGGCTTGCAATTCCTGCTATTTACTTTATTGATAACTTGGGACAATATTCGTTTTGATGAATTTTTTGTTGTAAAATTATTTAAAAAATTAATTTAGACAGATATGTAATCAAATTATTATATGTTAAGAAAAATGTTTATTATAATATCTACTAATTAATAAATTTTTTTCGAGAGAAGAAATATGTATTTCATATCGTCTTTAATTTTTAAATTATATGAAATATTTTCATATATTTTTATGCGTAAAACATAATAACTTCTACTACAGAACCTACAACTTTGAGAATAGTATTCCACAAGGATCACCACTCTCAATAATTTTGTTCATAATAGCTTTTCATGACTTAAGAGCAATTTTAATAAAATTTAAAATAATCCGGCATTCTCTTTATACAGATGACTTGTATGTATATATTGTCTAAATGCAAAGATTTAAATAAAGTTAAGACTTGCTTTTTCAATATTTTGTCTGACGTAGATAAATGGTGCAATTTATCTGGTGCAAATGTCTCGTTAGATAAAACTAAAGCTTTGCATATTTGCAAAAAAACAAGCTGCCAAAATCTGCTGAACTTTAGTTTTAACACTATAACCATAAACCTAAATATCTTAGGAGTTATATTTGACTCTAAATTTAATTTTAATGAACATTGTAAATCATTAAAGAAAAAGCTTAGCTACCAGACCAAATGCAATTAAGTATTTATTATCAGTAAATGGTTGTTCCAATACAAACAGTGTTATAAGAGTCGTTAAGTCTATAATTTTGTCAAAAGTCGACTACGGCCTTGTTATTTACGGTAAATGCAGTAAATTTTCGCTCTCTACAATTAAACCTGAATATCATGCAGAACAGAATTTGGTCTACTATCGATCGAATAACGGATCGGCTGTCTAACCGCACTCCTTTTACTGTAGATCTTATCATTACAAAAATTGCCAATAACATCCGACGCTAAAAAAATATTATCCCGTCAACTATAGCAACGCAATCTCCGCAGCCCAAGAGTTCAACATCTCCTTCAATCTTCATACCCACAGGACACCGACCCACCCACCATGGCAATTAGACCCATTACTAATCTACATGCATTCCAAAAAAACTCGACACATAGCGACATACGAGTATATATATATAGGGTTTTCTAATAAGGACTTGACAACTTTTTATTAAATTAAACGCAAACCATTTCAGATATTTCAAAAACTTTATTATCGGCTTGAAGTACAATCAAAACATTTATGAATGGAACTCGACTTCGTTTATATGGCGACCATGGGCACGTTTGCAGAGGTCGATTCGCTGGATCCAGTTTTCAACGACTCGGTCACACATTTCGGCCGAAACGGCCGCTATTTCGCTTTCAATGTCGGCTCTGAGCCCTTCCAACGTCGTCGGCGTGTTGACATAAACCAATGACTTAACGTAGCCCCACAGAAAATAGTCCAGCGGCGTTAAATCGCACGAACAAGGCGACCAATCGACTGGCCCATTTCTTGAGATAACACGCTCACCATACTTACTCTTCAATAAATCGATTGTAGCGTGTGCTGTGTGGCTAGTGGAATCATCCTGTTGAAACCACATGTCGTCCAAGTCCATATCTTCCAATTCGGGCCAAAAATAATCGGTGATCATGGCGCGATAACACTGACCATTCACAGTAACGTGACGATCGTTATCGTCGACGAAAAAATATGGCCCAATAACGCCGACGGCATGCAAACCGCACCAAACAGTTATTTTTTGTGGATGAAGTGGTGATTCATGAAGCACATGTGGATTTTCACCCGACCAATAACGCATATTTTGCTTATTGACGAACCCATTGAGCCAAAAATGGCTTCGTCACTGAAGATGATTTTGCGATGAAATTCATCATCTTGGCGCATCTTCTCCAGAACCCAATCAGAGAACGTACGTCGCTTCAAATGGTTCATCGGCTTCAATTCTAGAGTCAGCTTGATCTTGTATGGGTGTAAACCAAGATCCTTACGCAAAATACGCCATAATGTGGTCTGAGCGATGCCGAGTTCTTGAGAACGCAGTGGAATTGACTGATTTGGATCGTTTGATACGGACGCCTAAATGACAGCGATATTTTCGACACTTCGACCAACCCGTTGTCTCACTGACACGGCAATATCACACAACGAATATGTAGGCTCACATTTTTGCACTAAACTTGTTATTGCCTGTCTACTAGGGCGAGAATTACAACCGAAAATTGGAGTTAACACTCTTAAAGTTGCAGTCACCGACTCCGAATTTCGGTAGAAAATTTTTATAATTTGCAGACTTTGCTCGTTCGTGTACTGTACCATGATGAAAGTGTTGAGTTTACTGAATAAATTGACAGTGACAGTTTGATGATTAGTGAAAGAGTGCGTTCACAAATTAAATTCAAAGTTGTCAAGTCCCTATTGGAAAACCTTTAAAAGGCATTGTTCTCTGAAATATCCAACCAACTGAAGAACCAAAATTGCAAACTTGTTTTTACAGACGCTTCTATGACAAAACACTGCACTTCATTTGCAGTTGTCGATGAAAACAACAGGGTCCTCACAAAGGGTTTGTTGCCTCATTTCGCATCAACCTTCAGTGCTGAAGCTAGAACAATACTTCTAGCTACATTAGTTGCCGGGGCAAAAACTACACTTATTTGTACAGATAGCTTATTTACCTTGGAAGCTTTAAAAAAATATCAACAATAATTGTGAAATTATCGAAGCCATCAGGGATAAACTGATACATCACAAAAATTCTTTAAAACTTCTTTGGGTACCTGGGCATATGGGAATTCTAGGAAACGACAACGCTACTTGATCAGCAAAAGTGGCGATTAAAGAACCACTTCAAAAGTTCAACTGCCTCAACAGAATAGATCTTCAGAGGGAAATCAAAAGAATTTTTTAAACCTAAAAGGAAAAGACTTGGGAAAGAGTACACACATCACTACTTATCGATCAACCCCGGAGGCCTTTCGACAATATACCCATCCAGCTGTTCAAAAAAAATCCTAAATTGTTTTCTGCGTCTCCGAATGGGACATACCCAAATTACTCACGGGTACTTCCTAAACAAAACCACACCATCCAACTGTCAACTATGCAGCAACGTCCCAAACCATGCAACATCTCCTCGACTGCCAGAAGATTAAGGACGCACTCACAAGCACATCTTGCTCTCTTTCACTTAAAGATCTGCTCATGACACTATCAGAAATCAACATCAAGAAAATTTTTATGCTGCTAAGTATTTAAATTTTATTAATTACATCTAACCAATTATGTATATTATTTTGTTTAATATTATAACCCCTACAATTATAACTTTATTAACACTATCTATATAATTATCCATGTATTATATATATAAATATTAGCTGATAGTCCTGGTAGCTATGGCTAAGCAAATATTGTTCTTGTAATTTACTTACATAACAATAAAGATTATAATAATAATAATATAACTTTTTTGCTTTTAATGTGCAATTTCACAAATTACTCACTTTCATGCTTATATTCTAATTCTAGAATTTGTTTACTCTAATGTTTTTTGAATTTTGACTTTCAATTATTAATTATCTATGTTTTAACTAATTAAATCTAGTGTTATGTTGTTAAATTTATAACATATAAATTTATAACAAATCCTATGAATATATTTTCTTAAAATCTAGCTTACATAAAAATTTGCTTCATGTCCAGCTCTGGTGAAGTAGGTTCTTTTTTCCTTTTTGTTGATACTACTAGGGGAATCTCCACACTCCCTCGCTGTTGACTTTATCAAACGATTTAGTCCTTGTTGTTGGTGGCCCAGTTGTATTGTATCTTGGAGCTGCTTGAGGTCCTTGTGGCAGTGGAGTTTCTTGAGGTTCGGCACACTTTACACAACACTTTTTACACTTTTACAATTACTGGGCCCCACGTTGGGCGCCAATTAAACAATAATTAATTTATTGTTATTAAACAAATATTTTTTTATTCAACTTCTCACATCAACTCCAACTTAAAAACTCAACTAACAATAATTTCATACTGCCTACGATACCTTCATCGACTCCTTTAAGGTCACGTTGAATGCGCGTCCCTTCTCAACTAAATTCTTCTCAACACTAACCCTCGTAATCTACGTACCCTTCGACTCTTCTATCTACCAACCCACCACACCTCCTATGGCCCGTATGCTACGAAAAATCAACTCAAACCCTACCATCTTTGACTTCCACCGCACCACTTCCTACCTCAAATCCGTTCTCCTTCACCACTCCAACCAACCTTAGTTTTAAGTTTTAGTTTAAGTTTAATTTTTAAGTTATAGCTTGTATTAAGCCGAATAAATTAACTTACACGTACCTGTGTTTCAAATGCATCCCAATGTCCCTCGGTTGCTCCAGACGCATCGTCAGCATTTCCGTTGATCGTTGGCGTCTGGTGACATAGGTGTTGGGTCATATGTCCGACATGTGGCTAACCGAATTGTGGGAAAAGAATGTGTTCACGCTGCCCTCTCAACTTTTTGTTCGTTAGCTTATATTTGTACCACACAAAACGTCGAGAAACAGAGCGACGACCATTCAAGTGTCCATGTATAGACTGTTCTCCAATATCCCATTCCTTTGCACAGTTTATTCGTTGTGAAGCACACAAACCCAACAACAACACCAAATACGCACATAGAGTACGATCACTGAAGGGTAGAAGGAAAGCAAAAAATGGGACACATTTTGTGACGGACAAATTTTTCAGAAATATCCATGTCAGACATATCCATGTCAAATAGGCTGAGGTTAGCAGCTTCTGTTGCAGTTATAAGCGCAGGATACTAAACATTTATAGGAGCCATCATGAACTTTTACAATCAGATTCGACAATACCTGTCGAATCAGATGCACTAAGAACGTCACATTTTAGTGTATAATTAACATATATTGCTACTGTGGCGAATGAATTAGATGATTGAAACAATGATATTTATTAATTAAAATAATGTGCTTCTTATTCCACGTCTAACTCTATTCAAAATCCACACTGTACTGTGTCTTCTCTATTCTGTTATTTTTAGTTTTTGATTTGTATTCATTCTATTACAATAAGTGTGCTGCCACAATATTCCCACCTAAGGAAGTGTCAGTGGTATATACTCGTAAACAAAATTTGACCTTTCTGCCATAGCGGGTTCTGTATTCTTGTCTGCTGCTGTCAACAGTTGTTGATTGCTGCAGGTTCGCGGTGCTTGTTTTTGCGTGTTCCGATGTCGTAATGTGTTCTGCCTTAAGGCGATCGATAGATATCTGCTTTCGCACGTTATTAAAATCTAACGTAAAGTGTTTTTCAGCTCGATCTACGACACGGAACGGACCTTCATACGATGTTTGAAGTGGCTTTCGAATGGCGATTGGTGAAGTTTTGAGATCTCTTTCCACAAAGACTGCGCTTGACGAATGGTTACTAGTCGGGGATAGCTTAAGCGATTTCATCGAGTTCTTGAGTTGCTTTCCGAAGTCGTGCTCAACAATTGCATATGATGTTTCCGTGAAAAACTCACCAGGCAAACGGAGTTGCGACCCGTACACCATTTAACAAGCGATGCTTGCAAGTCTTCTTTGCCAGGTGACCTAAATCCAAGAAGAATCATGGGAAGCACTTCTGTCTAGCGCTCTGTATCGTGGCATTTTATGGTAGCTTTTAGCGCACGATGCCAACGCTCTATTAATGCATTTAATGCGGGTGGTAAGCGGTCGAGCGGATGTATTTCACTCCAACTAATCGTGTTAAGTCTCTGTACAATTGTGATGTGAACTGTCGTCCCTGATCGTACTCCAAACCTTGAGAACCATTGCAAAAACAGTGTAAATGCGACGGTCTCAGCTGTAACATCCGCCATTGGATACGCCTCGGGCCAGCGGGTGTATCTGTCTGTGCAGGTCAAACAATAGCGATACCCATTGCATAGCGTACTCAGCGGTGAGTACGCTACACAAGACGGATAATATGGACGTATGCATATTGTTCAACACCACATTGACACCGGAGACGCTCGACCAATCCGTTAACCTGCAAGGCGTCTTCCATTGGAAAAGCAAACAGTTGCCGAAATGGTGTCGAAGATGAAAGTTGAGGGACTGATTGAAGAATCGCAAAGTCCATGGGCATCTCCAGTGGTCCTCGTGATGAAAAAAGATGGCAGCACGAGGTTTTGTGTAGACTACCGACTTCTCAAAGATATCACTAAAAAAGACAGCTACCCACTTTCGAGAATCGGTGACACTTTGGATATGCTTGAAGTTGCAAGCCAAGTTGCAAGATGGATCAGTTGCAGGACTACGACTTTGAAGTGCAACACCGCAAGGGAAAACTCCACTTAAATGCTGATGCTCTCTCTCGTCGACCGTACGGAGTAAAATGTGAACATTGCAACCGTGAAGAAGCGAAAGAGCAGGCCCCTATCCAAATGATCAGGACTGAGCCAATAGAGGGTTGGAGTATAGACGAAATTCGTTCCTCCCAACAGGCAGACAATGACATTGAACCAATATTGTACTGGAAAGACCAAGCTGGCAGCAGATATCAGACCGGAGCCAAACTCTGAAGGCATACTGGGCACAATGGGACTCACTTTGTGTGCAATATGGTTTTCTGAAGAGAAAATATTAAAGTGCAGATGGGACAACATCTCGTATGCAGCTAATCGTGCCACGGTCCAGAGTCAGACAAGTACTCCATGAAATACATGACGGAACCTCAGTAGGCCATTTGGGAATAAACAAGGCATTGGAAAAGGTAAGGGAACATTTCTATTGGCTAAGTGCTAAACAAGATGTCGAGAATTCGTGCAAAAAGTGCATAAGATCGAGCGATTCAATCGGACGTTGAATGAGTATCTATCTAAGGTCGTCAGCAACTGCCAACGGGATTGGGATCGACACATACCCCTCTTCTTAATGGCCTATAGAAACGCGGTCCATAGCTCAACAGGACACATACCATCCGAGATCTTATTTAGTCAAACAGTTCGATTGCCAAGTGAAGCAAAATTCGGATCCCTACCTACGGAGTCCAAAGAGGTGAACGTCTACGTGGATGAAAAGAAAAGATGAAGCTAGCGAGCAGCCGCATGAAGATTAGGTACGACATCAAGGCGAAATCTTCCGGCTCCAACAAAGGAGATCTGGTCTGGTTGTATAATCCTCAGCGTAAGGCAAATCACCAAAATTGCAACAGGACAGGGAAGGTCCATACAAGTTGATAACCCGCAATAATGACGTTGTCTACCGGATCCAGCGTGGGGATCGAGGAAAATTGAAGGTGGTCAATTTGGATAGAATGTGTCATTTCAGTGGAATGATGAATGACGAAATTGTTCGGGACGAACAACTCTAGGGAGGGGGCAGTGTGATAACTTCGATACTCGAAGAGTAGAAGATTTCGATATTTGAATAGCAAAGCCTCAACCATTGATGAATGGAGAGTGGAATCGAATTTTCTAGCAAAATGGAAATTGTATGTGATGCTGGATGGCTAGGCTCCAACAAAGGAGATCTGGTCTGGTTGTATAATCCTCAGCGTAAGGCAAATCACCAAAATTGCAACAGGACAGGGAAGGTCCATACAAGTTGATAACCCGCAATAATGACGTTGTCTACCGGATCCAGCGTGGGGATCGAGGAAAATTGAAGGTGGTCAATTTGGATAGAATGTGTCATTTCAGTGGAATGATGAATGACGAAATTGTTCGGGACGAACAACTCTAGGGAGGGGGCAGTGTGATAACTTCGATACTCGAAGAGTAGAAGATTTCGATATTTGAATAGCAAAGCCTCAACCATTGATGAATGGAGAGTGGAATTGAATTTTCTAGCAAAATGGAAATTGTATGTGATGCTGGATGGCTAGGATTGTTCTCGAAGTATGTATTCGAGTATAAATACCAGCATCCCCAAAGTATGCAAGTTAGTTCATCAGATGAATTTGAAGTGTTAATTAGTGGAAGTGATTAAGTGGTTTAAGTAAAAGATAAGAAAAGTATAAGCGTTTGAGAAATTGGATAGTACTGAGATAAACGATTATATTGTGAATTGTAACTGTATTGAATAGAGCTATTTGTATTGAAAAGAATAATTTATATCATTTGTACCCACACAAACATTTTACAATAGTTTACATTTACCCCAAGTCCTGTCCACATTTGAATGTCATAAAGCTTGCAGCCCAGAATTAAGCTTATAACAATTGTCACTGATCAGTTTTAGTGAAGACAACAACCATGTTTATTAAAAGTTTTATGCGAAGCTTGTTATTAAATGTTATAACGGAAAATTAGTGTTACCAGTAACGCTAGATATTATTTTATATTATTTTAACTTTTATATCAAAATAAAAATGGGAATCGACCGAACTCCTTCTCCGCCAGCTGGAGCGGTATCATCAAATTATCAAAAAGAGACCACAACTAAAAATTAAACTAGAGAAAACAATGATGCGCAAAAGTACGACAAATTTGGCGCCAAAAATTGATAAGATAGAAATTTTCTAGAGGGGTAAAAGACAAGTATTTTTTACTATAGGAGGAGGGGTCTATCACGCCCCGTTTAGATCTTAGAAATAAATGACTTGAAATAAAAAAAAAATATTAAAAAACAAGGACAACACTTACAATGAAGTACTATACCTGTTCTTTAATCCTAAATTTAAATTAAATTATTTATGTCAGTAGTTTTTAAAAAATTCGCAAGCAAACTCAAAATTTTGATAAATAAAATGAAAAAAACGTTTAGACCAATTTTTTTCAAAATTGGTCAATGCTTATATCAATTCTGAATCGAACACAAAAAACCGAATTGTTTTATATTTTCTAGTTTTTGAGAAAATTGAAAATTACTATTTTTGTTTTGATTTTTGGCATTTACGTGGTCTTCCTTTGAGGTAAGTGAATGAATAATAGATTAAACGTCTGGCAGGCGCCTATATCAACAGTTTTCTTAATTAACTAATTAAATTAATTCTCAGAGTGTCACACTCTGAGTATCCTCTCTTTCGGTATATGAATGCGCATTGAGTGGCATGCCCATTGATCCACAAAATTTTGCTGCGCCTTTTCGCCTAAACCCTAATCCGAGAACTCTCATACCAATAATAAAAGACGTCTATTTATCTCATAATAATGCCCGACAAAATGACTAGAATCTAGGGTAGGAAGTGCGCACTTATCGCACCGGAGAAAAATTTTAAAACCAAGTCTTCGTTCAGGAGTTTCAAACTTAACATTTCCGTCACTTCACGTATTTAGAAATTGTTGTAAACACTGCAATAAAGTTGAAAATTCGATAATCAACAGACGTATCACGCGGAACTAAGATTACCTCTTGCATTTTGAATTTATTCGCAGAGGCACTAAAACCACTTTCATCTGTTTCAGCTCTTTTTGGTTTAAAAACATTTTTTCGCCTCTTTGATCTCGACTTTTGTATTTTAGGCGATTTTCTCATTTCTCGGCTACACTTCATTTTCACGAAAAAAACACAAGTTTACTTCAATATTTGCCATTTTGGGGGCAGAAAAAGTTAAATTTACTTCGCAGGTATAAAAATTTCAGGCATTTGAATCAATTATCAATCAATTGAAATGTATCCTATTTACAATATATAGGTAAATAAAAGGGGCAGCGTTCCAGACAAGCAGCTGCCGTTCCGGCCTCCTACTTTCAAACGCTCTGACACGTCTTTACAAATGTGCGTGTAACTTTGAGAATATTCGCCGGATTGACATGAAGTTTTCTGTGTGTGTACTTAAAGACATGTGCATTACGAAAATAAAAAAATAAAAAAATGGATTTTTTGAAAATTGTAAAAGACTCAAAACTTATGCCGCAATGCGAAAATTGCCAAGTATTTGTACATACAAAACACTACTGGCGGTCTAGAATGCCAAGATGTGTCAAGTTTGCAGGCAATCATGTTATGCTCGAATGCCATAAAACCACAGAACAGTTACTTAGCAATCACCACCCATGATAAAACGAGTTTTACGATTTTGTAGTAATTCTTTATATTGTTCTAAACTAATTTTGTGTTTTGGTGGGCTATAGGCGGCTATGAGTGATAATAAGCTCTGCTTGGTTTTGATGTTTATTGTTGTTGCTTTGAGTGGATGTAATGGCTCTTCGTGCATCACTACCCCAGAAACGAAGATTTTGCTTATTGACGTAACCGCTTAAGTGGAAATGCACCTAGTCGCTCAAGATGATTTTCGACACAAAATCGTCCTCTTCGTTGTTGAGATTGAGGGTGGCTTTACAGTAATCCTGATGATCAGGAGGCATTAACTGATGCACTGTTTGCACTTTGTACGGGAACATGTGTAAGTCTTTCACTAAAATTCGCTGTAGAGTCGCTGTCTGGTGATGCCCAATTACGTGGCCCGTCGTCTAGTAATGTTTCTTCGTTCTCAGCGACATCGCCATCCACAGCCGCGATATACTCGGCCGAACGACCAGTTCGGTGGTGGCCTCGCCACCACTTTGTTCGAGTCGAGTAGCTAAGCGCCGGAATGTTTGCCCAGTAGTTGGCGCGACACGATTAGGAAATTGACGTCGAAATTCACGCTGCGCTAACACCACCGACCGATTACTGGTCAAAAACATCGACACAATTATTTGCGGCACCTTTTATTATCAAATTATGAGCAGACATTGCTCTAGACTTAGAGCAATGACCTCATCGAACAACCTGATCTCCGGGGTTTATTTACTACCTTAATTATATGTATCATGAGAGAGTTCGCTTTGACGACTTTATTTCTCCAGATAATAAAGACCTGGTCCAGGACAGATTGGCGGTGCCGCTAATCTTGCATGTTGTTCGAACAGCTGCAGGCAGGCTACTCAACTACGACAGAGACGTCGCACATGGCAGTGCGGAGCGTTTCCGGTTCAGTAGAGCAGTAGGGAGTCGCGGCAGGAGGGATGCTGCTCATCAGCACCAGCAATTTTGGTGGCTTGGATGGAGGGATAATTCGTCGTCGAATTCCTCAAGTAATAGGTAGCTTCATGTGAAGCAAAGTCGGCCGTCAGTCTATTTTGTTAGCTGTTTCCGGCTTACATAGTTAGATTAGATTAAAAAAATATAGTTTTAATTTTAATAAATGTAAAAACAAAAATATAAAAAGACTGTAAGAAACGTTGAAAGACATAGATTAAGTATTATGTTTGATTTAGGGTGCCCACATGGGCCCAGTAAGTTAGAAGAAGATAATTTTAAGTTAAATAAGCTAATTTTTAAGCGTTTTTTTGTATAACGTGTAAGTGTTAATGAATTCAACTTAATAAAAATGCATTTAAAATGAAATAAAAAAAATCAAGCCATTGGAGACGTGTTAAACGAGAAGTTTCCTAAGCATTTATGCCTCGATAAGTAATATGTATATGTATGTATATCCGCCTAGTTATACTCTTACCTATAGTATTAAGCTTACCGTAGATTCTGCTTAACCTTGGAAAGAAATTCAACGGTCGTTAAATAGCGAGTCGTTGAAAATGTTCAGTCCTTCGAATTGTAGATTGTTAAATTGCTGCGATAATCCTTCTCTGATGAAGATTTCCAATCTCTTCACTTTTAATAACACACAATACGAGTTCTTGCACGAGTACGTTACTACTATTGAATAAGCGTCGATATTGAAAATTTTTAGTTTCAGCTTAGAAGAAGTCGGCACAGCTATACAAAAGCTAAAGAACAACCAAGCCACTGCCATCTGAGCTCTTTAAAACTGGTGGCAATGTTTTGACAGGTAGCATGCACCAGATCATTTGCAAAACATGGGGGGACGAAAGCATGCCCGACGACTGGAACAACAGCTCTATCTATTCCATCTACAAGAAGGACGATCCTATGTCCTATAACAACTATCGAGGCATATCCCTACTTAATGTCATATCCAGTGTACTGTGTGAACTTCTGAAACCGGGAGCCACTGCGCTCCCGACCCGGTAAATGACATCGGACTAAATTTTCGTTTAGAACAGATCCTGGAAAAAACCAACGAGTTCCAAGTCGACACACACCAACTTTTTATCGACTTCAAAGCCGCATATGACAGCATCCATCGTACTGTGAGGATGTGTTGCACAACACTGGAAAACCCGCGATGCGCCATGCAGTGTGGAAGTGAACCTACGAATTATTTCAAAAGTTGGTCTTAAAGTGAATGAAGAAAAAACGAAATATAAGTATGGTATGCTATCGACTAAAAACCGTTCCGTCGCACATCACCTAGGACAAAATGTCACTATCCACAGCTACAACTTTGAGGTAGTCAAGAAACTCACCTACCTCGGGGCAAATGTTAACTCCACAAACGACATCATGGTGCAGATTCAACGAAGAGTAAGTCATGGCAACTGCTGCTACTTCGGGCAGTCGAAACAACTTGCGTCAAAACTCCTAACGCAAAGAGTCAAAATCATGCTCTACAAAGCGTTAATCTTGCCAGCCCTGCTTTACAGATCCGAAAGTTGGGCGATAAGTAAAACAGTGGAACAAGTTTTAGACACTTTTGAAAGAAAAATCCTTTGTCGAATATTTGGTCCTATCTGTGAGGAGGGTGGAGAAGAAGACACAACCGGAAAGTCTATGAGCTGTAGAAAGTTGTGGACCTACTGCGGAAGGAAAAAATCTGTCTGCCAGATCGAGCGGATGGACGATGGACGAAAAGAGACACCAAACCTCCAATTTAAAGATCAGGCGATCGCGGATATAAGGTAGCTTGGTCTCAACAATTGGAAGCAGTACGTCCAAGACCGTAATGGATGGAAGGCTGCAATTGCTCAGGCTTTTACCTTCTAAGAGTTGCCAGTCTGGTAAATAAGTAAGTTTGCAAAGTTTTTACGGATAAACGGTCGAAAAAAAATTTAACAACGTACTGGATAGATTGTACTTCTACTTCGACAGCGCCATTTATGATCTCGACCGATGGGAGTGTAAAAAAAAAAACAATCTTTGTAACAGTAGAGGTGACTTTATTTTCATCACTAAAATGTACAATTTTTGTGAAGTGATATTTATTATAAATTGTATGCTTTGCTATGATAAGCGTGTATGTAGCATGACTCTTTTGTTTGTGAACAGAATTTCTACAGAATGTGGGAGAGTAAAAATGCTGATTTTATTACATAGTGTGTATATAATACAATAATTTTATATTATCCTTTCTTATTTACTAACTCGCGTGATTGAGGAATATTAAAGAAAAGATATTCAGAAGTTTGCCAAAAGATAAAGGAAGTGTCAAGATAACAAGACCACAACAGAAACCTGTCGAGATAAGAAAGAAAAGTTTATAGATATATAAAAACTACTTTTGTAGAGCTGTCCGTAAGGTCACAATTTTCGTCTGGCTAACCAAAATGAATTAAAGGTAGAATTATGTAAGCATACGAGTAGAAACAACTAGGTTGTCAGCCTTCCCTACCTGCTGAGCTATTTAAGTCAGCGGAAGATCGCTTAGTATACTCCAACTACAATAATTTACAAGTTTGGTCAGAAAAAGTTATGTCTGATTGGTAAAATCTTAGCATCATTTGCACTATCCACAAGAAAGCCGTGAATGCCTGAAACTATTTTCCACTGATCTATTTGACCCCTGTAACTACACTTTTATACCCAGTGATCCCACAATTGACCAAATATTTAGATTATAGCAAATCTTTCAAAAAAGTTCCCAGATCGATGCTCTCAACTATTTTATCGATTTCAATATTCTCACAGCCAGCTCCTATTACCGAAGCTGCAAGTGAGTAAAGTGACATAACAACCAAACGGTATACACAAGCTATTGGGAACTTTAGAGAGAGACTTGACTGCGAGCCTGACACTGGCATACATAACAAACTCCTAGCAAACAGAAAGTGCAACCCTTATTCCGAAAAGACTTATACCATAAGACTGACTTCCTTCATCTTGTAGAGTATGAAGTGAATGGTCCAGTTTCATGTGCACAAAACGGTTTTGCGAATGCATTCTATGTCTAAGACGAAACATGTTTATCAAAGCAGAAGATACGCCGAGAGTGCGCTTCAAAATCTGGTGGTCAGAATTGAAGCCACACTCGACAAGAAGGAATACGCTCTAGGTGTATCTTGAGGGTACTTTCGACAACTCAACTCCGACGTCATATGCAACTCGGCCAGACAACACGGCGTAGACGAATTATAAGTATTTTCGATAAAATAAATTCTGGTGAATAGAACCCTGATTGAGGATGCTGACAGCAGTGGAAGAAGCTGATTGGTCTGACTAATCTAGTGATAAAAGGCATCACCATCCAGCTAAGCTAAGTATTTCGGCGTCATTCTGGATAACAAACTTCTCCGAGGCTGTCGGCTTTTATATCCAATGTCACGTTTGTCTGGTGGAACAATCCTTCTCGATTTTACGTGGCAAAAGTCGCCCTGTTTTGGTTGAGTGGGGCCTTTCCCTAGCCCGACTGGCTCTACTCTAGATATTCACATCATGAGATGCACTCTCAAAGATGGTCTTTGTTACACTTAATAGCAGTAGAGTTTTGACGACATTGCGCGCCGACTGACTCTTATCTTATGAACATGCTATTTGATGCAATGACACTAAAACTCCTAGAATCACGAAAAAATGAATCGCCGATGAACTTGTTAGATATGGCTTAGAGAATAGTTTCTCAGGTCCCGAATCTGCGTTGTCAGTGAGGACGTATAGTGACATTTGACACTTATCACTATAGTTGGCATGTTTCCTTGTGATGCACGCAAAACTTTCTTTAATAGGAAACACATTGATTCTGCCTAGCTCTTGAGTGTGCTCAGTAACACTGCATCTATCGACACTTGCTGTAAGAGTGATGATGATACCTGGGAGAACTTTTCTGAGATTGTCCGGCCTATGTTCGCATCAGGTTGCAGGTGATCGACGCTTAAGGGGATGGGTTCTGGTGGTGTAGGCACATAACGAATAAAGCGTTTACTCGTCTTTCTACGAAAGACTGAAAAGGAACAATGGACCACTTCTCTTCATGAAAGGGGTTGCCAAAACCACTGACAATGCATGTTGCTTTTCGTTTACGTCCAGTGAAGTGAAGTGCCGTATCCTTCAACCAGTTATCGAGCTAGTAATCATAGCGCAAAATGATTGCAGCACCACAAACTTTGAAGCAGATCTGTACTTATCTGGTACGTCGGCCCTTTCATTGCCGTCATGACCACTACATTTGACATTCGAACTAAATGAACTCTAGACAATTTTTAAGTCGGCATAAAAAATTAGCTTTCAGATAGTTGGCTGTAGTTAGACCTAGTAGTTCGTTGCTTCCTAGTTTCTGTACAATAGGTGAGTTATTCTCATTCACTGGGATCTGTGCAGAAGTTAGGTTACCTTTCCTCTGGGTATGAAGATGAGCTGCCCTGTTCGCATTGAAACCAGTGTCCATACACAAACTACTGGGTAGTCCGGCCTGTGTCGACTTTTGTTTAATTTTACCTCATATAGACATACTATATACTCGTAGTTTAACACTCTACAACTCTTAATCTGCGGCATGTGCTCCAAATGCCTCGACTATGGAGTCTAGTTTGTTTGAGACGTAATACTTTTACGGGTATCATACCATATATAGTAAGACATGTGGTAGAGTCGACATCCGCAAGCTGGGTAAATGCCGGGTTGTATAAGAATATCATGTCTTTTCTGTACGTGACATTTAAAATGATTGCAACTAATTAAATAATGCAAATCACAGTCAAACCTGTATTCATAGAGTTTTGATATTCTTTCATTTTTCATTTTCTTTCATTTATTTCATTTATTGATTGATTGATTTACATCTTTTACATATAGACTCAAAGCCTTTCAGTTTGTAAAAGTTTACATATTTTACATATTTTGGTTCAAGCATAATGCATATTAGAATAGACATTTAAACTAAAATGTTATTTGATGAAACACATTTTAGGAAATTAAAGAAAAGCTTTTTTATTTAAAGGGGACCTACTTAAATATAATATTATTATCAGTCAAAAATCTAAATACCACCGTATCGAATTGCCTGGTTCCTCTCAGTTTTCTAATGAAGAGGGGTAGGGAATTCCATTGCCTGATGACGTAAACAAAAAATTGGCGCTCAGAGCTGTTACAATTAAATCTCGGTTGAATAAACATATAAGAGCGATTGGAGATACAAAATTCTATTTTTTCATAGAGGTACAGCGGCTCTTTATTGATCAGCAAATTATTTAATGTCTTAAGGGAACAATATTACATGTATGCATATAGGTTGCATCCCAGGATGTTTTTTGAGTAGGCCGATATGTGGTCACACCGTTTAAGACTGTACACGTACCGGACTATGCTGTTAAAGGCTACAATTAGGTTTCGTCTAGTTTGAGTATTATGACAACAGAAAATCTGACACCCGTATGTGATGATGGGCATAAAAAGGGTTTTCGCTAAGCTGAGCCTATATGTTGGGGTGTAAAGTTTTTGGATAGCGATAGAGTTCATAAGCAACCTTATATCTTGCCAACTACTGACCGAATGTGAAGGCCCCAGCTAAGGGTAGTGTTAAACCAGATGCCCAAGTTCTTAACTTTCTCCACATATTGTAGAACAGCATTGCCGAGATACAAGACAGGAAAATAACTCATTTCAAGTTTGGTTTTATAAATAATCATGCATTGAGATTTTTTTGAGTTTAAAAAGAGCTTATTCTTTTCGGACCAGTGAGTAATAGCTTTAAGGTCATTGTTGAGTTGTTGGGCCCCGTCCTCGACCATTCCAAGCTTGCAGCTCAGGCGGATTTGTGCATCGTCGGCATACATGCAAATTGCTGAATTTGTGACTGCAAGCGGAAGATCGTTTATGAATACACTGAACAATAGAGGGCCGAGAATACATCCTTGAGGCACTATTGACAATAAATTTAGAAAACGGGACGAGTTTTTACCAGCAACAACAGCTTGTCTCCGGTCACTCTTGGTTGAACCTTAAAAGGACTAAGCCTCTGAAGTTTCTACCGGATTATAGTCATCTTTAAGCATAAATGACTCTTTAAGCAGCACACTATGGAAAAGTGCTAGACTTTTTACGACGCTTGCTCGGATAAGGTTATACTAAGCGCTAAATTTGTGAAAACTTTCTGAGAGAAAAAACATGTTTTGAGGTTGAAGCCAGTTCTAACGATTAATCGTCGGCTACGACCATTCCCAATTTCTATAACCTCAACTCCCCAGCGTGTATTTAGGTTACTTAAATACTTCAGATGCTTTCTTATAAGGCTACAAATACATATTATAGCTTACAATCGCTTTGCAAACGTTTGACAAGTGTTTGAGAGTCCAGGATAGAACAATCTCCTTTATATTTTCGAACGTACTGACAGATTTTCTTTTGTTCCGCGACCGACATCAAAGGATTGCCTCATCTTTCGTTGAGAGAAGTACACTATCCCCTCAAGGCCAATATGAGGTATTTAACTTTTCCCAGTCAATCAATCGCCATTAATACGTACCGTTTCTTCTATTTGTACAGATTACAGCAGAACCCAATTAGGTAACCTGATTCTGTCCGTATCTACTTGTATGTATCTATCCACACTCTCCATTTAACACCGTTAAGCATGACGTCTGAAAAAGTTCTTCATTTTCAAGATTTACATATCACTCTGTAGGTATCTAAATACACATACTGTAAATCTCGTCAAACATGATAATGATAAACGCGAGAACATATTTCCTTGAAAGACAACAAGCTTTCCGCTTCTTCTACCCCAAAGTTTTTCCACAAGAATTACACTCAAAGACAACAAATTTCCGAACATTTTTTCGCCCCTCGTTGCCGTAGTAGTATTTAGTCAAAAAATAAAGATTCAAATGCAATTAGAAACGCAAATACAACTTTCAAACTGCCCCCGGCGTCATTCTGCCATATATGTATGTATTCAGTATTCACGTGTACAGAGAAGGCGATGTATCTGAAGCCGCAAAACGTAAGCGATTACCGTGGTGTATTCATATTTTTGGGAAAAATAAAAAAAATAAAAAGCAATTACTCTGCTCAAAGCGGTTTCATCTTAGAGTCTGTATCAGTAGATACTGGTAAGGGGTCATCGACTGTTGGTAGAACAAGAATCCATTATCCATTGAACTCTCGAGAGGTCGTGTATGTAGTCAACAGCTGCCTAAGGGCTTTGCGCTAAATCTGTGAAGAGCTACACTACTCGTAAGCCAGAGCTCAGAAAGTATCTTTCGAGGCCTCATTCCCTCAGTTCGGTTTGGATTTTCTGATGGGAAAGACGTGAGCAGTAACTAGCTTTGGATAATTCGCCTGGAAAACTTCCAAAATATACGTTCTGATGAAATGGGCTTTTTCGGTATCCTACTGACGGTCAATTTGGTGCTGGTAATAGGAGCCACTCCACAGGTACTGTACTTAATTTTGCCCTTCTTTCGCATATTCATTGATTAATTTGGGAAATTGTGTTTTCAAAGGACTTAAGCGATTTGTTTTCTATGTATACTGTCAACCCGAATACGAATACATCCGGACGTCAATATTATGATATCCAACTTCCATTGAACAATCCTCAGCTAACTTCCGTCCAATTAAATTCTACTGAAGGGAATGTTGATTTCGACGAAATTGACTATGACAATAATGATGTGGAGGGCGGCGACGATGACGAGATGGATTACTTTTTCTATGAAAATGGTTTCGTAGAAATTGCCCATGACGATGTGTATGACTATTCATATAAGCCTCTCAAATTTGCTGACGGTAGTCTGGCAAATACAACCCTCTTTCAGAGTGATGAGGATACAGAACTTGAAGGAGAAATTCAGGAGCAGATACCAAACGAGGGAGAGGATGGGATGGATGTGGACCAACCATTAACAACACAGACACCACTACCAATGCCAACACAAGAAACGAACGTATCGACAACAACTTCTGAATCAGTCACTATACAACCAGAATCCAATGGAACTATCGAGGGTTTATTTGATGTGGAACATGAGATTAACTTTGACGATAGCATGAGTAGTACACAGCTGCCAGATCAAATTATTCCAGCTTTTGTGCATCCAATTCATAGGCCAAGTAGCCAATGGCCGTTGAATCAGACACAAGTTATAACTCCTACTAAACGTAAGCCAGTAAGACGAAGACGTCCTCAGAAAAATAAGCGTCCACAGAAAATATTCAGAAGGAGAAGAAGATGTAAACGACAAAGGTGTAAACGGAAACCGATCAAGGTTTTGACTAACAAAAAAAAGAGAAAACGTATTCCAGGCAGACGTCCACTTCGTAAGGGTCCAAACAAGTTCTTTGGCGCGTGCGGGCCATGCCGTAAGTACACGTTTTTTTTCATTCAAAAATTAGATATTATTATTCTGGTGTAAGGTTTTTTAAGCTCATAGATACTTGTAAAACTGCTTAACTAAGTTAGGAAGCCTGTTGTTGAAAGGCAGATCCATTCAACACCTAATGCGGATCTAGAGAGAGATCTTTCTAACCTCATCTGCTTTGTTTAGTTTTTGAGTTAAATTTAGCATTTCATAAAGCCACGTGGTCTATCTTTCAGCCAGGTGGTGTAAAACATGTTTCATAACTAGCATTTTCGTATTCTTGGATGATGGTGGTACTAAAATGATGGTTGATTTCGCTCTCAGAAGTTATTCCCTTAACGCATCGCATTGTGCTGCAGACGGACTTAAGATAGAAAGGCAAATGCAGCCTATGGCTTTTCGATTTTAAGTCGAGACGATGCTTCCCATATAACGAAAATTATCCGGTTTTTGTCCGTATATGATAAAATGATTAAAAGAGCTTGAACGGCTTAGGGTTTTGCCTTTGGATACACATATGTCATACATATCTTAATCACTATTCTATAATAGTTAACCTGAATTCCAAATTTACACTATCAAGAAAGTTCTCGAAGCCGATCAAAAACAGATATAGTGGAGATATATTCTTGACACACTGTTGCTTTCTCATAATCGTTTCTGGAAGATCTAGAACAGAAGTTATTTGATCTCGTTCAAGATAACATATCTTTGTTTCTTTTTTAATGATAAGCTGAAGAACTCACATATATCTCTAGTTTTCGCAATCCATCAGGTTTTCTTTCTTACGGCAATTTACAATTGTCGGTGTTTTTTTTTTTCAAAGAACTTAATACTCAAGTGGGTATTACTGCACTTAAAATGCCTGAGCACGTGTTAAGATTTTAGGAACAGAGAGAGAAAGAAAAATTTGTCGGTTCAGTGGTTATTTCGCTCCATGGGTGGCATCCAACATTTAAGGGGAAAACTAAATTATTAGTATAATTGGACTTGTTGCATTCTAGGCAACCACTCATCTTACGTAAATTTAGTTGCCTGAAAAAATTAATGTGTTTTGGACGCAGCTGGTACTGAACCGCGAATCGTTCGATTTGGAATTGGGAAGCCAATACATTTCCACTTCAGCCACCCAGGGCCATCCACTTTCCTATAGTATTTGTATGTCCTTGAGATGTTATATATATTATCGGAGGCGCTGTCTTGCAGGCTACAAAGGTGACTTCCTTAAATAGTTTTTTGTTAAAGTCGCACAGGAACGTTATAAGCAATGAATCGCCCATTTACGTGTTGACAAGTCAATACTTCTTGATAATAAGGTTGCTTCTGTTGTCAATAATATTCGCGTTAGTTTTTCTCATAGTTTATGACCTTTTTTTTAAACGTTATGTCCCATCGCGTTTTCTTGAATAGCAGTTATATCTATAATACTTTGCAGCAGTCGAGGTTCTAGTTGCAGAGGGTCTATTAGAGAATTCTCATATTGCACCAGCAGGAGCAAATTGTCCTTATTTCAGCCAGTTAGTCCTAACCTGAGCCTTTTATAATATTTGGTGCCCAACAGTGCAGATTTTATGTAGTCCGGCGGTCAGCCAGGTCTTCTTTGGGAGTGAAAACGCCTTGATAATCCGTAGTCGGTAACTCGATTTTCTATCATTTTGTAAAAGCTTGGTGGTTCACTTTTGTCTCACCATATGCAGAGTTTTCATTAACTTTTATACACCATGCTTTGTTCAAAATCGTAGAGTGTGAAGACGTTAAATGAGCTTTTGATATCGAATTTTTGCAAACGTGCGAGTAGGTCCATTGAATTCAGGTCCTTGGGCATTGTTGTGATCCTTAATCTTTCAAGGTTTAAGATGTTCGTCCTGTCAACAATACGCAACCTCTCCAACTAGCCCGATCAAATGTTGGAGCCGAGCAATTAGCAAAGGCCCTTGATTGCTATCACTCAGATATCATTGGCATCTAGGAAGTACGATGGGATGCGCTGGACATAAGGAGGAAGAAGACCTGTGATATGACCTTTCATTCAATTGCGCTAGATACATATGTATTGTATGATTAGTTTCAGTAACATTGGTTTTTTCTTACTTTTCTTTTTATTATTCAACAATATAACATAATGCTTAGTAATTAATAAATTCATTGCATTTAGTTCGCCCACGTTTCATTCGAAAATGTATTTTTGGAGCCCTTTTGGCGTCAGTGAGTGCACTAGCAAGTGGCTCATACAACTGATGTAACTGTAAGGTGTTTTCAAAGTTTTGCTGAAGCAACTTGTTTTTTCAACGAAAGGCTTTTTAAATTTATTCTCTGTTTGTTCCTTCGCCCATACTCGTATACCTTGTCACTAACTTTTTCCGCGACAAATGGCGCATCTCTTTTTTCCAGTAACAGCAGTAGTTGACTCGACTAATGGTCGTTTCTTTTTCAAAAAAGCTCCAATCAGGACCTGGAGATTTGACGGAAAATTTGACCAAGTGAATCTCTCCTCCATTTGGGGTTTGATGAGGGCCAGTGCCAAGTTTTTGAGGAAGTTTCGTCTTGTTTGTGTTTGATTTGACGTCATTTTTAGACGATCACAAGAATTAACACCCACAATATTCAAAATCCCAAAAAAATATAGCCAATGGTCATCGTTTGGTTCGTCTTGAAACACTGTATCGGTGACAAAGTTGGCCCATCAAATCAACACCAGATTTCGTGTTATTGTAAAAATCCACCATTCCAGGTAATTGGCATTTGGCATCAGGATCAGTTTTTGTATGCATTGTTGACAGAATTTTGGTGGACAGTTGGACAATAAAACAAGTTCTTCAGAAAAAGCTAATTTGGCTGTGTTACGTTCGCGATTTTTGACTTTGAAAAATGAAGGTGAAATTTATCTTTTATTTCGACGCAACGTGCCCAAAATCGTAACTTTTTTTTGAAACAATTCTTTTGCCACCGGTATAGACGTAAACCAATTATCACAAGTCAAATTTCTGTTTGTTCCGTGGGTTTTCTCTGTCAATTTCATGGTGTAATAGTGTGCAGATGAAACACTTTTGGGTGCCGAATCCTTACCCAACTATACGGAAGCATCTAGCATCTGCCTCTGATGCCCAAAAACATTGCGTCCAAAGTACAGCAATCCGAAGGACAATAAACTTCACTTGAAACACTGACAATATGATTGAAAATCTCTTTTATTGTCGCAAGTCTGTCATTTTGTTGTCGTTCCAAACTTGTAGAGCGGTCGTCGAAACCCAAACAGTTTGCTATGAACTCATAAAATCATCATCACTTGAGACTTGTCGGAAGTCTGCGATGACTCCATCATCTTTGAGGTCACTCAAATTGTCAGTTACGATATGGCCTACCTTTTCATCTATATCGTCTACTTCGTGTAACCATCCGGTATTGTTTTCATCCATTTCAGGTTTTTCATATCAAACTAAAATCGAGAAACATATCAACAACACATATAACACTAATAACACTAATACTACTAACTTGACTAATAAAAACACTGATAACACTAACAAAGTACACATAAAAAGCTAACTTACCAATCAAATCAATGCAGAAATATAAATTCAGATTCTTTAAAAACTTGCACTATCATTACGCTATGGTCTATGGAAACTCGATGTTTAAATTTCCGCGACTGCACGACTCGAAAATAAATAAATGACTGACAATTAGACGCCTACTAAGATAATATGAAAACACTTTGAGTGGCGCCGGCATGGGTTATTTAGTTTTAAAAATATTCTAATAAATATATGTTTTCAATTGCGCTGGACTCCAGGGTAGGGTTTAAGGGC
The DNA here is from genome assembly GCA_949129095.1 of Volucella bombylans. Taxonomy (NCBI): domain Eukaryota; kingdom Metazoa; phylum Arthropoda; class Insecta; order Diptera; family Syrphidae; genus Volucella; species Volucella bombylans. The sequence continues at coordinate 146,524,814 of OX422140.1, read as the reverse complement.
TAGTCATTTTAGAAAATGCAACTTGTCTGTGCAATAGATATCACCTTATAATATTTCACCGTATTTCTATCCCAGGGTGTGTCTTTGATATTTTGCTTCGTTACATATTGTGCAGATAGTAATTATTTCCTTTCAGGGGTTACATACGTTTCTGCGCTCAAAAAAAATCGATTTTTTTTTTGCATATTCTTTTGCAATTGAAATGCCGCAAGAATTTTTCAAAAATTGCAATAATTAAGAAAGTTATGACCGTTAGACGTCGGACCGGGCGGAGCGCTCATTAGGGACATGAGCAGCCGTCGGACCGGGCGGAGCGCTCATTAAGGACATGAGCAGCTGCATGCCTGCTGTACCTTCCTACCTTCTCTAATGACGGGTCAGTGCCATCGCAAATATTTATACCTGCTTAGCAATAGATTTAAACCTTGCATACGAATATTAGAATTCAGAATATTCCAGAAGGCACTACTCGAGCACATTTTCAGTTTTGCTTTCGAAGCCACGCAGGCAAGACACACTGCAGATTTTGCATTTCGTTTGCGTTTTTCTCGAAACAAAGTTTTCCGAGTCGGTACCAGAAATATCTCTTGAACCACTCGACCGATTTGCATGCCATTTCGCACGGATATTCTTAATACCATTATCTAGTCTCCTACTTAGGATTTTTTTTGATATCTTAATTTTTAGATTTGTTATAAATAAAAATGTGACTCGTTTTTTAGTCAAAAATAGCCTCGTACGTTCAAAAAGCTGCCATTTTCTTAAAAATTAAAAATTTTGAAAACGGCTATGATAGAGACTAGTTTTATCCATCTACTTTAATAGGTTTTTACCAGAGATATTCCTGGTACTGCGCAGCACGTTTTTAAAGAGAGGTTTCCGGAGATGGGCGAAATCTATACTTTATAATTGTTTTTCTTCAATTGTCAATAAAGTTTTGTATTCGTCAAGGAATACTTTACACAATGTATATTTTACTTTTTTTATACTAAATTAATATCATAGCGAAAAAAATCTTGAAAAACGCTCCGTTTTTGAGCAGAGAAACGTATGTAACCCCTTAACTTTTGTTGGATATTGGGGAAAAAGTAGTATCGAAGGACTTGATGCGTGTTTTCGAACACAGGGATCGATGTGCTCTTTTGGTCATCTTCGTTATAAACATCTATCACACATTTTTCCGAATGTATAAATTTCGTAAATGAAGATGTTTTAAGTATGTTGGTTTATCTTGAATCGACGGCAAAATAGTTAATAAATGGTTTCGGCTGCAAAATATAATTATGTGCCCGAGTCCTTAAATATTATTTTTTTTTAAATATTTTGTCTTTTTGGCATTCAATGAGGAAAAGCTGGCTTCCAAAGCAGTTTACAGGACTTTCTACATTGCAAATCGTTTTTGTCAAAGACTATTCACCGTGTCGTGCTACCGATTCTGATTCATCTAACTGCTGTGTGATATACTCGTATATGATATGTTAGTTGCCTGGATAGAGCATTCGCCTATGGTTTTCTTTTCCTGGCTTGTAATAGAATGCTGGTGAAAACTCTTCTACAAAAGGTTTCCATTTTTTCTATTTTGGTATTGGAGTTCTTTTCTGAGATGGCGAATGGTCTGTAAAAATATTGAACAAACTATAGCGAGAAATTCTTGCACGTTAGTGGTGTAGCTCTTTTAGGTTCGAGATAAAGTTCATAGTTGTTGCTTTGCTATTCTGTGACAATACTACTCAAAATGCAAAAGAAGATGCATTGGTCGTCATGTCAAATGGTTTAGTGTAGGCAGGTTGAAAAATCATCCTCCGTAGCCAAAATACTCTTAGTTCGTCTAAGAGCTTGAATAGCATCTTCAACAAATTCTATGGCGATATTCTTTAATGGTCTGGCACTAACGCTACCATTTTCTATACGCAAAAACGTTGCTATTTGAGCATAATTTTTTATAAATATAAATAATCTTCCAAATACGAGTAATATTTAACTGTTTTAAAATGAAAATAAAAGGCAAAATATATCGCAATGATACAGCTAAAATACGAGTACAGTGCGGTGATTGTAAAAGTTTCTTCCACGGTTCGTGTGCCAGAATTCATGCAGCCGACATTGATTATCTAACAACCAATAGTCTCACACAACCGATACGACAAGTGTTCTGTATTGCGCCGTAAATCACTCTGAGAACTATTACCTGTTCCATCTACCTCAAGTCAAATAATGCAGCCCTCAAATAAACAGCAAAAATCAGTTGCATCAAAGTTCACAACAGCTCCCATCAAGACCATCTCACTTTCTTCTCAACGGGATTTAGTACCTGCCAAATTGAATATCCAAAATCGACAATTGCCCACGCCAATCTGGTATCACTTTCGTCTCAATGCGAAACAGAAACCTCGTGTGGCGGATCTGATGACAATTTATTGACGGTTCTTTCATCTTCGACTAAAAGTTCAATAACCTTTCAAGTGTTTTACGAAGAAATTCTCAGTTTGAAAAGAATCCACAGCGATTTTCTTAGTACAGTCCAGCAGCTGAAGGAAGAGAATGAAACATAGCGCTTGAAGGTGGCAAATTTGGAGAGCAGAGTGATCTGGAGGGAGCAGAAGCAACTGGAGAATGCTTTTGAAATTGTTGGTGTGACTGAATTAAATAGTTTAAACGCTAGGGATAGCGTGAATGAGATCTTCGACAAAGCCTTAAATATCTCCCTATATACCGAGGATATACAGAAATGTTATGTAAAGCATATAAATAAAGCAAAACCTATTCTTTATGTGCATTTCTCTTCGCACAACGTCAAATAGAAAGTGATGGAGAGCAAAAAAAAATGCAAAGAGGAAGCTGAGCTCATCGTTATTTATTGATAGTACTAACTCAAATATTTTTATTAATGACGGCTTAACTAAGTACTCTAAAGCTTTATTTATGGCAGCTAAAAAATTAAAAACCGAGGATAAATTCAAATACTTGTGGTTCCGTAATTCTCATATTTGGATGAGAAAAATTGAAAATAGTGATGCTGTTGTCTAAGATCATTTAATGATTTACCTGCTCTTCGAGGGCAATAATATGAACTAAAGCTTTGATCTTATAAAAAGCAATTCTGATAGTATTTTTATACATAGTTTACGCAAAAACTTCGATTTACTGATTGTGAATCTGGAGGCTCTTGCTAACCTGCCAGACATAATATTTGTATCTGAAATTTGGATTTATTCTTGTGAGAGTGATGATTACAATTTATATCCAAATACTAATGACACGTACTCTGCCGGTGGAGTGGAAGTATTTTTTATCGAACTTGTATGAGTGTGATGTAAAAGTTTTTAACTTAAGAAGCGCGGATGTCATCAAAGTTTTTGCAATATTCGCAAAGAAATTTTTATTTTTATATGTGTATATAGATTTTATTTTTCTCCTCCTAATTTGTTTTTAGATAAATTTTCAAACTTTATGGCTAAGTAACGATCTACAAATCTTTTTATCTTATGTGACTTCAATCTAGATATTTTAGGCTCTAATTCTTACCAAGCGCTCATGGCTGAACATGGATTTTTATCTTTTGTTGTTTAACCTACCAGACCAATTGCTGTCACCTGCCTCGACCATGTACTTGCTCGTTTTGAGAATATAGCTGTTGATCTCCTTACTGGTATTAACTTGTATCTTCATATAACTGATCATTGTATGACAGGAATCTATTTTGAAAACATAAAATGTAGTAAACCATACGTATCATCTCAAGCCTCTTTTGATAAAATTAACTTTCATGAATTAAACGATAGGCTACGTTATGAATATTGAGACAGTGTTTATGTTGAAAAAAACACTTCTTCTTTAGTATATGATATATTTCTTAGGATCTTGAAAAATTGTATAAGTTCAACTACTTGCATTATAACACACATAAAATCGGATTATCGCCTTAAACCTTGGATAACTCGTACCCTTATCAAAAAAATAAACCTCAAACACAAATTAAGAAAAAAATGTTGGAAACATCCATTGAATAATAACTTAAAAAATCTTTTTAATAAACTTTGCAAAAAAGTGAATAAGGAAGTAAAAGAGTTAAGAAATGAAAAAACTATCCCGTTCAGTTCTCATTTTAAATTTACAAAAACTGAATATTTATTCTATCTATTCACATACAACACATCAACACTTTTACAAAAAACAGTAACTGCGGGTTCGTACCTTAACGTCTACGTTCCTTTTTCAACTGTCCTATTCTCCTCTTTAATCGTTCTTTTATCCTGTCATTGGCGCCGTTCTAGTTTTACTTCGTCGCTGTTGATTAGGCAGAGTTGCTAGCATTTCGTAACCTTACAGTCGGCCGTCTTGTCGAACTAATCGACCTCGATTAGCCGTACTGTCATCTTCGTTATGGCTGCTTTCGTCGTTTTCATCGCTGCTTTGTTCATCGACAAGTGGTGGTAACGTGCACCACAGTTTCATTTTTTTTGATGCGTAAATTGACGTGTAATGGCGTTGTTTTCTGCTTGCACCAGGTATATCCTCAATGACCTACCTATCCTTGTCGAGAACCTGTCTTACAATGAAGGGGCCTTTAAACAATGGTTCTAGTTTTCTTGAAGTACCCGATGCTGATGGTTCGTTTTCGACTTACCCCAAGTCACCTATATTGTAATGTGTAGGTCGAGCATGGTGTTCGTCGTAGTCTCGTTTGGCTATTTCACGTAGTGTATTGACTTTATCAGCTGCATCGTTTCGGATCTCTTGCAAACTTTCGTCGCCGATCGTTTCACTATTATTTAGGGCTAGAACTAACTTATTCTGGAGGATGTCTCTAGGTCGGAAGCCATACAATAACTCTTGAGGTGTCCGTACTGTTCTTTTATTCTGCATCGAATTAATAGACCACTGCACTTGCGGCAACTGCTCGTCCCAACGTTTGTCTTCTTTGGTTGACGGTAGAATCATAGCCAAAATAGTACTGTTGGTACGTCTGCATGCCCGTTAGCTCATGGAGCTCTGACCGCATTTATTATATGTTTCACATCATTAGCTTGGCTGTTTAAACTCGTGTGACGTGAATGCTGTTCCACGGTCGGTTACGATGAGCGTCGGCGTACCAAAGTATTCGCTAATTTTGTGTAACATGTTGAGGACGTGCTTTGTCGCTGTGCTCTTCACTGCTTTTAAAACGGAAAATTTTGTGAAAACGTCCACAATGACAAAAATATGCTGGTTGTGTTCTGAACTTTTCGCGAATGGTCCCAAATGATCCATGTGAATGGTGTGGAATGGTACTGGTGTAATGGCGTCAAAGTGATATTAACCTTGGTGCTTTCCGCCGGGTGCCTTGTTAAATGCGCAATCGGTGCACGATTCGAGATATGATTTTACGAAGTTTCTCATTCGGAGAAACCAAAACTGCTTCTGCAAACCGTTGAGCGTTTTCTCAAGGCCCAAATGTCCTGTGTTATCGCACTGTCCTTGGACCACTCTCCATCGTATCGCCTTTGGTACCAGCCAGAGAAACTTGTCATTAACTTTACGAAATAATCTGCCGTTTTCGATTGTGTATTTGTCGCATGCCGTTATATCACTCGAATTCATTCGAGAATTGGCAATCTTTTTTAAGCAAGCGTCGCAATGGCTCTGAGATTAAAGAGTATGCGAGGACGAACTTTCGAAAATAGCTGCTTAACCCCAGAAATCGTGGCACTTCGGTTGTGTTTGTTGGCGTTGGGAATTCGTGAATTGCTGCTGTCTTAACATCACCTAGACTTAAACCCGCAGGATGTAGTTTATGGCCAAGAAATTCGATGGTTTGCTTCAGGAATTCGCTTTTTTTGCAGTTTACCGTCAAGTTGAGGTCACGCAATGCATCTAGGACTCGTCGTAACTTTTCAAATATCTCACAAATATTAATGTCGTTGCTACCTACTACTATGTCGTCCACGTAATGAAACATATCTCCATCCCGCGTCCTTTCCCGAATAAGCGCCTAAAGTCGTTGGAATACAGCCAGAGCGTTTTTGAGGCCAAACGGCATGCGCTTGAACTCATAGAGACCATCGGGGGTTACAAATGCTGTATATTTTCGAGAATTTCCTCCAATTTGTACCTGGAAGTATCCGCTATTCATATTGAGTACGGTGAAGTACGTAAACTGTTTCGCGTCTTGTAGTCGTACTTCGATGTTCGGTGTTGGAAAAACCTCTTTGACCATATGTTAATTAAGTCGTCGATAATCAATCGATTCAGTCGATAAGGTTTAGATATAATGGGCTCGTTAGTTGACAAGTTGATTTCCATTTTCACCGCGTCAGTCAGACCTATTTCACGAAGATTATTTCCAAAATCATATCGATATTCGTTGAGGAGATTAACTAGCGCCATTTTAGTTACGCCATCTTCAGTGTCACATTGAATTTCTGATGAGTCGATGGGTGTCCGTTCAATGATCTTTGTTGTGAGTACGTCTATATGTTCGAATCGCTGTTCGTTGTCATTAACTATCAACCGAATGTTGTTGTCTTTAAAAATGTCGTTTCCGAGCAATAAGTGTCATCATCCGTCACGTACAAATCGACGGTGATCTGAATATAATCGATAACCAGCGTTGATTTCATTAGCTCGTCCAGCACACGTGTACCTCCGCAGAATCCACTAATGCGTAAAAGACATTTCTTTTTTTCGTTAGTACGAGTAATCTTAGCTGCTATTGATTTTCGTATCATGCTGCATTGGCTGCCCGTGTCGATTAATGAAAAATATTCTGCATCGTTGATCAATACACGTTTGTCATTAAAACCTTTTCGTACGCTGTTCGTTGTTCGCACATTTTGATTGCCACAATGTTCCGAGATACCCTTCGGATGTACTTTTTGGCAATCTCGACATCTCTGCCGACGTGGCGGTTTCGGACAAGCACTGGATATGTGCCCTGCTTCGGAACAGTTGTAACAAACAATTGGCTTCTTGGCTGTAAACGTTTTGTTTGTACTGTTATTTGAACTATAAGCGTTGTCACTCGCATTGTTGACGATTTTGTTACTATTGTCGCCATAATCACGTTTTATTGTCGAATTCATTCTGACCAACTCGTTATGTTTGTCAAATAATCCTCTAACTATTCACGCATTACTTTCATAGACTTAAAGCGTAGCGCTGCAATTGCTAATTGCAAATAACGATGCTTTAGACCCTCGCGAGTGTATTTGATTACTGCGGATTCACTTAAGGATCAAGATATCGTCTACCTAAAGCACTCGTTGACTGATTCACTATGTTGCCGTACTGCGTTTATCATCTTAAAATGCACATCGGCTTCGTCTGGCATTGTACTGAACTCGGTTTTTAATGCGCCGGCAAATTCACTCCACGTTGCAAGGCAGTCTGAAGATGCGTCGAGCCACAGTTTAGCGGGACCCTTCAGTTTGCAGTACAGTATAGCCGTGTAAAACGTATTTTTCATCCCAGTCATAGGCTCGCTTTGACTTGTCCACTCTCTCGAAACAAAATAAACACTTTTACAAAAAATACAAAAATTACGGGTTCGTCCTTTAACGTCTACGTTCCTTTTTCAACTGTTCTCGTCGCTGTTGATTAGGCAGAGTTGCCAGCATTTCGTAACCTTACAGAAGTTAAAAACGCTCGGGATAACTATTATCGTTCAAAAATACAGGCGGCAAATGGGAATCTTAGGAAAGAGTATCAAGTCGTTAACAGTATTGTTAGTCGAAAAATTTGTACTAACGCAAATCCCATTGTACTTCAAAATGATAGTATTAACATTATTTGGAAATAGCCAACGAATTCAGCAATTACTTTGCCTCCATTGCGCAGACTTCTTTTCCAGGTAGTTGCGCTTCGGAAACAGCTTCGTGTTTGAGTCTATTACGAGATTTGAATTGCTAAAAACTATTTATTCTCTTCCTAATTCGAATTCACATGGAATTGATAAAATCTCAAATCTGATACTAAATTACATTGGACCCAATTTAGTAGATATTTTGTCTTACCTTTTTAATTTTAGCATTATGTCTGGAACTTTTCCAGACCAATAGACCAATTTCTTTACTGTCTTCAATCTCAAAAGTCTTTGAAAACATAATTAAAACGAGACTTTTAGCCTTAATCATATAAATTTTTTTAGACCCATGTAGTTTCAGGACTGGCCTCTCCACTGAGGATGCTCTATTTAATTTGATTATTACTTTTGATATATCTTATATGAGGGGTTAGATAAAAAACATTTTTGTGCTGGCTTTTTTGTGGATATAACTAAGGCGTTTGACATGGTTGACTATGTAAATCTCTTAGATAAATTATATAAGGCCGGGTTTAGAGGATTCATATACAAATGGTTTGAGTCTTATCTTAAAGATAGAATAAAATATGTAAAAATCGGAAACAATTTAAGCAGCTCAAAAACCAATAACCTGGGGGTACCTCAAGATTCTGTACTTGGCCCAATTTTATTTCTTACATATATAAATTCCTTACATTCTCTCCCATTCTTGGGTAAAACTACAGCTTTAACCGATGACCTTGGATTTGCATATTGTTCAAGCAGTCCATTAGATCTAATTGCTGACATAAACCATGACGTTTTCCTATTAAGATGTTGGTCTGATAATCACAGGTTTGTTGTCAGTAGTAAAATTAAATTGATGTTTATCAGTCTTACTGAGCAGGAATACCCTGACTCAGATATAATATTTCATTCTTCTGATTGCGCGAGTCACGACTTGCTAACTAACCAATGCAGAAACCAAGGTGGTCAAACTTTCTATAGAAATACTGACTGCAGTATTGATTGCTTTAAGATTGGAGGTATTGTAGATAGTTTAAAGTATCTTGGTGTTACCATAGATCAAAATTTGATCAGCACATCTCTGCTTTGAAAAAATGTCTTCTTTGTCTTTTTCGTCTTAGAAAGTATTGCTCTCTTAACACTTTAAAAAGGGTTTATTATGGTCTATTCCAACCAAGAGTGCAATATATCTCTAAAAAATCTGCAATACGAAATATTTGTGGTTCTCATCGTTCTGCGAACACAATGGACCTTTTCAGGACCTTCCTTTGCATCATTTATTTTATTTTACAGGTCTGAAGGTTTTTTTCATGACAGGTATCTGGAGAGTCCAATTTCTGACTTCTGCAGCTTACGTAGCTTTTCTAACTTTGTTGTAAATGTCCGTTCTTTTCGTACTACAAGTTACAGAAACTTTTACTCTATTGTTTCAGGCATATTATTTAACACTCTACCCTTGGAAATTCGATCCATAAGAAATTTGTCCGCGTTTACAAAAGTTGTTAAAACATGGCTTCTTGGTTTTAATCATCACGAAATCGAAACCCTGTTGAGTTATTAAATTTAAAAAATACAAAAATAATTAATTAAAAATGATTTGCTCATCTGCTTAGCTAAGTATCTACCTATTTTTGCCATTTACAATAGATTTTGATTGTATCCTTCTTTAATATGTTAAATATTAATTTTTCTCTTTCTCTCTCACTGGAATTAAAAAAAAAATTAATAAACAAGAAATTGTAACTTTATTTATGCATGTTTTGTGCACCTCACACAAAGCAAAAATTATTACAAATCAACTTTATTTTTTTAAATAAAGGTATTGCTAACTATGCTGTATGTATCAACTGCTTGTAAAATCGTATGTGAAATTGTAAACCTTTTTTTGTATGTATATTATACATATTACTAAAGAACATTGAATTGAATTGACAAAACTAAAGAAACTCTAAGAAATAAGGAAGATTTATGCCTTCCAGCGAATGCCCTTTCAAGTTTTACTGGGGACTGAATGCGTTTGAACTCGAACGGCAAATTGGTTGAAGTCAAGGGAATTCGCGGAAATAGGTTTTTTTCCCTTCCCTTGAAAGGCCCTTTAAAAATCATTGGTACTATCACATTGTTCATTAGCTTCGTCACAATCAGTCGGGTTCCATTCACAGTTTCGGGGCATGAAAATTTCGCAGCATAATGGTGACAGATCCAATTTTAAGACGCAAATGATGAGGCGGCGTGCCAGGCAAATCCAAACAGTTTGGGAATTCCACTGGATAATTGACGACTTCGTCTTCCTTTTCAGCGCGATCGATCGATTTTATGAACGCAATTCCACCGGAATTTGATTTTAAATGGTCCAATTCAAGTCATTGACATCAATATTTTCCTGCTAAAACTGCGCGTGCGTTCAACCAATCGTAGTTACGATAATCACTGATATAATGGTATCTGATGTCGATGTGTTTGGATCTTGCGTGATGAACAGCATTTTCAGCCAGTTTTCCTGCTCCTCGATGATAATGCGACTGTTGTCGGCGATTCTCAGGAAACCGCTGCTCCACCGAGGATGAATGTTGATCCTGTATAAGACCGGAGATCTATAGTACAACAAACTAACAACAATCTAACAAACAACGTCATTATAAAAATTTTCTACCGAAATTCGGAGTCGGTGACTGCAACTTTAAGAGCGTTAACTCCAATTTTCGGTCATAATTCCCGCCCTAGTAGACAGGCAATAGCAAGTTTAGTGTACAAATTTGAGTCTACATATTCGTTGTGTGATGTTGTCGTGTCAGTGAGACAACGGGTTGGTCGAAGTGTCGAAAATAACGCTGCCATTCAGGCGTCCGTAGCAAACGATTCAAATCAATCAATTCCACGGCGTTCTCAAGAATTGGGCATCGCTCAGATCACATTATGGCGTATTTTGCTTACACCCATACAAGATCAAGCTGACTCAAGAATTCAAGCCAATGGACCATTTGAAGCGACGTACGTTCTCCGATTGGGTTCTGGAGAAGATGCGCCAAGATGATGAATTTCATCGCAAAATCATCTTCAGTGACGAAGCCCATTTTTGGCTCAATGATACGTCAATAAGCAAAATATGCGTTATTGGTCGAGTGAAAATCCACATGTGCTTCATGAATCACCACTTCATCCACAAAAATGCATGCATGCCGGCGGTGTTATTGGGCCATATATTTTCGTCGACGATAACAATCGTCACGTTACTGTGAATGGTTAGCGTTATCGCACCATGATCACTGATTATTTTTGGCCCGAATTGGAAGATATGGACTTGGACGACATGTGGTTTCAACAGGATGATGCCACTAGCCACACAGCACACGCTATAATCGATTTATTGAAGAGTAAGTATGGTGAGCGTGTTATCTCAAGAAATGGGCCAGTCGATTGGCCGCCTCGTTCGTGCGATTTAACGCCGCTTGACTATGTGGGGCTACGACGTGGGGACGACGTTGGAAGAGCTCAGAGCCAACATTTAACGCGAAATAGCGGCCGTTTCGACCGAAATGTGTTTTTCCGAGTAGTTGAAAATTGGGTCCAACGAATCGACCGCTGCAAACGTGCCCCCGGTGGCCATATGAACGAAGTTGAGTTCCATTCATAAATGTTTTGATTGTACTTCAAGCCGATAACAAAGTTTTTGAAATATCTCAAATGGTTTGCGTTTTATTTTAAAAAAAATTTGTCAAGTCCTTATTGGAAAACCTTATAAATATAACCATTTTGCGATAACTGATTTTTGTTCTTGAATTATTTTATTTGAATCCGCAAACAGTAATTAGCTTCTCCACGATATCTGTTTGGTGTATATACTCGTACAGGGGTCACAAACCGTTGGGGTTAATCCAATTTTTCTTACAGCCTTGTCAATTTCAATGTTCTTCTGACGTCCAGATTATCGCAATCCATGAAGGAAGTTGGTTCAGCAATTCAGGAGCTCTGCAAACTTTTGTCAATGTAAATATCCTGGTTGATTGTTCATCCAGGTAGTCAAATGTAATATTTATTTGATAATTACTCATGTCATTTATAAGTCTGGCTACAGGACAAATGTATTGTGAAAGTCAACTCCAAGCTTTTGCGTGAAACCTTTTGTCTGACTTGTTTCGCAATACCTTTCTTCTACCTTACTTCAGAAGCATTCATTGAAAATTCCTCGTCTTGTGGATCTACATCCACAATTCATCGTTGGTGTTTCCTGGGACCTTACAGTTTTTAATTTTGATGGTCTCCCTGGTGCATATTTGGATTTTCTTGAAGTTTTTTGGGATGCATTTTCGTTGAGCAATTCCATTTGTTCGTTATTGTCATGGCAAAGGATTTCACTAGTTTTCTCCCGCTTTTCAACTTTCTGCTTAACGTCTGCGTCCTTGTTAGATGGTTAGTTGGGGCTTATGGGGATAATGGTGGTATTTTTAAAATTTTCAATATTGTAACGCTCGTTCATGGTTTCCTCATCTATGAAGTCTTCAAAGTTTCTTTGATCATTGGGATCAGCTAAAAATGTTACGTTATCAGCTAAAATCAGCTAAAAAATTGACTTCAAGCTGCTCTAGGGCCCAATCCGAAAACTCCCGTGACAAACTATGGTCTGGTGACCTACATTTCTCTACCACCTGAGGTTAATATGGGCTTGGGCCAAGATCCAAATAGTGGACTGACGAAGGTATAGTTGCAATTGATATCAAATTGACGTATCGGGATCATCCGCCACACTTTCACCTATATTATGCTGATCCACAACCCGTCAAATAGTTCACATAATCTTCTATACGTTTCGTTAATTGAAGTTTGTATGGCACGCAAGCGTTTTTTCAGTCTAAGTCTACTACTACAATGATTTTTAAAACAAAACTCAACAATGGATTGTCAATGAATTGGCAAAATTGGCAACTCGGTTTGAAAATGTTCCCTATTAGAATATACACATATAAGGAAAACAAGTGTCTATCTCAATTTGTCTTATTTTATATTTTAAATTTTAATCGTGTCTTCTGCAATCGCTAATTGTCTAGTAGATGATAGCAATGCTGACTGGGTAGCTTACAAGGGCGTATGCGGCAATGCATTTCATGCGATTTGTGTCGGGTTAAAGAAAATAAATACGGTGTTTACCAAACAATTCTCTGATAACCTACTATTAGTTTACGAGTATAATGGCACTTGTATCTCATTTGCGCATGTGCTTTTGGCAATAAAATTACTAAGTCCAATGACTCTCTCACTTAAAATCGAGATCCTGCAGTTATTGAAGGAAAGTTACAAAATGTTAAAGGTGAATTTCTACCCGGCCCATATGGTCTCCGTGCCGATTTTCTTAAAAAAAAAAAAGCTCTACCAACCTTTTTCTCCCCCATTTCATCTATTCCTTACACAGGGATAATTTCCCCAGATTTGGAAGACCTCTTTTATAATTCCGATACACAAAAAGGGATTTTATTTCGCCGATATTATAGTGTTCGATTTAGGTTCGCCCTTTCAGCTTCTTTTCCGGCCTACTCTGGGGTTCAACAAGGCAGCCGTCTTGGTCCCCTTCTCTTCATTCTTACTATTAACGATCTTGAGCAGCTCATTCAACACTCATCCCTCTTTCTTTACTCTGACGAAACAACATTTTTTTGAAGCTACTTATTCCCCTCATGACCCCACTCTTTCTTCAAGAAAACCCCGAGTGGTTTTGAATCTGGTGCCAATATGCCAATCTATAAACTTTTGAAATGAAACACACGAGGCTAAAGATCAAAGGAGGATGACAATTCTTTAATGTATATAATGTATATACAGTTCATCTTACTGATATTGGTTGTGCAATACTCTTAATTTAGCTCATGATGAGCCGTATTTTGGCATCATCGTGATATCATAACACCTTCTCATGTAAATACCACACGTCTAGTCTTTATTTTCTCTATGGTCAACCTATTCCTCTGGTTCAATCTTTTGAACGTATTTTCGTGAGAGCTTATTCCAGCTGATAACCGATGTAAAGGATGTAATTGGCTTTATTATATCCATGTAAATCCAAAGAAGCCCATGTCTTGCTGTTAGCTCCTTGCACTGCAAAAAGGCACCCAAATAGAGAATTGGGTGTTGATGTTTTCAAGCACTAGATGAGTCAGACTAGTCAGATTAGTCCTTGTCGTAAAGAGAATAACCTCCGTTGTGAGAGAGTTGGCTGACAGCCCATTTCTATTTCACCATTCCTTCATCACGGCTGCCTGCGCTTTAGAGCTCATAGTCGCTACACATGATCTAACAGAAAGTGCAGCTACATCTTCTGCATATATTAAAACGTCAAAACTATTGAGAGCGTTAAGCAGTGAGTCGACCAAACAACGTGCACCGCCTTGCGGGTAACCTCGGTAACTTATGTAACATAACTGGGTTTATTCCATCGGTGTCTGGTAAGTTGAAACCATCAAGGGAAGCAACAGGATGTTTGATGGCCTCATCCAAGATCACAGTCGATTAGATATACCAGCTATAGAGTGTTGAGTTATTCAGCTCACCAAACAACTTCGTTAATACATAGGAGCTGGTTGTGATCTGGTTTTGATTAGGTTACCTGTTAAGTGAGACTCTGCCATCGACTCAGTGTAGGGACTCTTCGAAATCCAAATAAGCTTCTTATATTCTTTGTGCTTCGATCCGTAAAGATTCTAGTCTTCTTCCAAATTAGTCTTAAGTGATTCGTTAGAAGTTTTCCGGTTTCTTAATATTGTGCTGGAACGCCAATCTGCAGGATAGTTTTCTGGATGAATATGTCAGTTCAAAACACTTGATTAGATTCTGAACAGCTCCCTCTAGCAAAAGCCAGAATTGTCCTGAGTTTGGGTTTAGCACTGTCGGACATGACAAGTTCCGCTTTTAATCGCGACCTGTCGACAAGGTCAAAATGCAGCATCCGATTCTGAATTCGATGCATCTATGGTCTAAAATGGAGACCTCTAATAGTACTTTCCGGCTGGTAGTCTCCATAGTATACCTGTTGGATAGCGTAAAGTCGATTACGGCTGCAAGCGGCTACAACAGAAAATCTTGGAGGACGTTGTCGAGATCGGACATTGCCTTGATGTACTCAAACTTTTACTTCAAATTCCCGGTTATTTCCGCTGTGAATTTAACTTTCGTTTCAATATCATCGCACCTATCGCGTACCATTCTTACATGTTGATATCTTAGCGCCGTCCAAATAAAATGTCTGAGAACTCTATCAAACGCTTTTTAAAAGTCAATGAAGATAATATACAGAGCCTTCGAAGTTTCTTGATGGTTTCCATCACAAAGATCGCCCTCTAATTATTCATTCGATCGCCTCTCGTCATTTTACTGAATGAAATTGAGATCCCATATTTCACCTATGCTTCGGAGGCTACGTGATCCGA
This sequence comes from Volucella bombylans, assembly GCA_949129095.1. Lineage (NCBI taxonomy): Eukaryota > Metazoa > Arthropoda > Insecta > Diptera > Syrphidae > Volucella > Volucella bombylans. Next base: position 146,509,613 of record OX422140.1, on the reverse strand, counting down.
TCAGTATGAACCATTTATTCTTTTTATTGCTTCGGTAACTTCGGCTTGTGTAAAATCCCTCATTTCCAAATATACTCGTACGCGCCAGCCGAAGGATTGATACTGCGCAGGAATTCTACGTTTAGTAAGTCGTTGGTGTCCATCCATCACTGTAAAATGTAGTCAAGTCTTAGTTAATAAATAGTTAATTGAATATAATTGGATATACTCGTAATTACGAGTAGACCGTGTGATTTGCATGAATGCGGCTGAATTTTTCGTTCCGAAACCTTTTCTTCCATGCCAGTCTTCGTATTAGTCGATTCCCAACATCAGTTCCTGTGGTCTCTCGAGGAGCATAGGGCATCCAAAACGCCTCCGCCCCATTTTTTTTTTTGGTTTTTTGCAAAGTGCTTTAGCCCCAACTTTTTCGAAGTGTCCTCGAATCCTCCTCAACTGTTCTGCGTCATGTCACTGCGTTTGAGATATGGTTGGGTCAAACTGCTCTCAAAATGATACACAGAAATCTGTCAACGAAGGACTTTATAATAGCAACGTAGCCTTTATAAAAGCAAGAATAACCTTCATGCTCAAGTTTTCTTGAAATCGATAAAAATCAGGTATACCGGAGGCCTACTCGTATACTCGACGCATCTATGATGATCCGCAAGGTGTTTACAAATGTCGTTGGTGCAGGAGAATCCTGAGCAAAAACCTGCTTGTTCGAGAGTTGGGTCTAAATGTACATTGATCCTGTCCAGAATTATCTTCGCTATTATTTTGGCGACTGCCATCTCTGTATTGCTAGGAGGGCCAGTGTGAATTCGGGAATTTGCTATCATACTTCAACTGGTTAATTTTGGTTCGTCTATACGGTTAAGTACCATCGTCAAGTGCTCCCTCCATCTTCTGAGCTGGTCCTTAGCTGCTATAAGTAGGAAGCCCTCCACAGTTTTTACAGAATGCTATTAGGTGCTGCGTCATTCTCGTTCTTGGTAAAAATTATCCTACTGTTGCACTGGTTTGCTGCCTCTTCGGCTTGTGCTGCTAGCGCATTGACGTGGTTGAGCTTATCGCGTCTTACACTACGCTGTATTTTCTTTCTTTTCACATGGGACTGAGCTTCAAGCTCAGATTTCTTTGCTGCTGGGGCTAATGCAATCCGAACCTTGAGTGAAATACGCTCCTCAATGAAATACGTCTCCAATATTCAGTTCATAATCATGTACTGTGGTTTCTCTGCCTTTTGCCGATAAATCTCCGCGCTCCGGATGTGAAAACATTTTTCACAGATCTCCAATGTTCATGCGCAATTGTTTACTTAGATCTCTTGATTGTTACCGCTCCTAAGCTGAGATGGCCCCTGATTTGTTGGCACACTGCAGGATCCTGGAATCTGTCGATATTATACTTGGGTATAGTGAGCATGTTGACAAGGATGCTAGTCACGGATGCAGTACGAAGGCATATTTTAGCTACCAGAAGATGGTGATGCCGCTCCATTCCAATGTCGGCTCCACATCTGTTAAGGACGTCATAAAGATAGCTTCTCAATCACCGGTTAATAGCGATGGTTTGGTTTGATGTTCTGGGCCCAGCAAATCTTGCGGCTGGTCCGGTGCTCAAACGTTTCGATCTCCAGTGCCTGAGCGCGGTGTTGTCGCTTCCTACCTTGACATTCAGGTCTCCCATATTATGATGTCATCATTAGGCGTTCCGTTTCCCTCCTCAGTCGATCATTCCATCGGTGCGTAGCACTGGAAGATGGTTACCTTTCTTACAATACTCTGGAATCTGGTCGGTAATATCCGGTTATTATCAGGTATCCTCGATAAGAAATTCTTCCGTGCTTCTGATGTTAACATGAGCCCTACACCGCGACCGTACTCCCGCATGTTTTAATTTTGTTTTTCATAGTAAAGTAGTATAATACATAGTATAGAGGATTTTTTTTTATTTTGTAATTACTTAATCGTTCCCAGAATGTGGTGTCACAACAACTAGACGCATCGTTGGGGGAACAATTGCTGCAGTAAACGAATTTCCGTGGTTAGCTCTGATCGCCTACGAAGGAACCATTCAATGCGGTGGTACATTGATAAATGACCGCTATGTCTTAACAGCTGCTCACTGTGTTCGTGGATTCAAAACTCAACAGTTCCAGATACGATTCCTGGAATACAACCGAGCTACCGCATCAGATACTACCTTAGTAATTCGAAGGGTATAACTGTCATATCATTTCCTTCTACATACTCGTACATATGTATATCTAATAAGCACTCAATTATATTTTTGCAGGCCGCTCGGATCTATACCCTTAGCAGCTATAGGGCAAGCACTGCCAACAATGACATAGCAATCATAAAACTTTCAAGTCCGATTGCGTTTGCCTCTACAACAGTACGTCCCATATGTCTACCCTTATCAGGGACTGATTTTACTGGTTCTACGGTAAGATTGAAAAGTTGTTACAATTCGATTCACTCGAGATGAACTCATATCATCTAATTTTAGGGAACAATTGCTGGATGGGGAGCCACGAAGGAAGGTGGAAATGTTTCAAAAATTCTTCGTAAAGCAAAAGTTCCGATTATCAACAACACTCAATGTCGCCTCATTGGAATGAAGATAACTAACAACATGCTTTGTGCTGGACGTCTTCTGCAAGGTGGAATTGATGCCTGTCAAGGAGATAGCGGTGGACCTCTTATGGTTGTACGAAATAAACGGTACTACCTTGCAGGTAAGAGACCTTTTATTATCTATCCTAATAAGGACGTAACACTTGGATTCTCCTAGGAATTGTTTCGTGGGGTGATGGATGTGCTAGACCTAATAAGCCAGGTGTTTATACTCGTGTAACGCAGTACATATCATGGATCAAACAGGTGACATCTGGCTCTTGTTCATGCTTTTAGTTTGGATCAGTATTTTGTAAAATAAGTTAAATAAAGTCCCCTTTGTAGAAGAATATTTTTCAAACAATCACTAACCGACCTATCTAATGTCAAGAGATTGAAAATGAATAATAATAAGTCGCAGAGATTTTAGATTGATTGGCAGCAGAGTTGTGATCAGAACGCGTTGACAAGGAAACGTTATGGGAATCTAATCATGGATGGCTGCAACAATCCTGAGTAAAGTTATCCATACGAATGCCAATAATCCCATCAAGCAAAGAAGAACACTGAGAGGTATATCTGAACGACGATATTCGTTTCCATAAAATGTCAGCTGGGTTCTACGCCATGACAATATCTAGTGGTGAGCAAATATTTGTACCAACCAAGCTTACGGCGGTTCTTTTTCCAATTTCCTGATGTTCATAGAAAGGCCTTACGTAGTTGGGCTTTTGTTATAGTTAGTAATTTTTTGACGCCATGTTGTAGCAAAAAAGTCAAAATGCAGTGATTCGGTGAGTAGCATGGAAAAAATTATCAAACTAGTCTGGGTGATCGAAAACATGAACGATTACTTGCATTTCAATCCAATTTAATAACGAAAATATGATCCTACGTCCTCAGAGTCTTCATTTTAACTTTTGGAGAAACTAATGAATGTTTCCCTTGCAATAACATAGTTGTACATGTTCTACAATATTTTCGCAGCCGCGTGATTCCTGTTTTCGTTTTTCTCCTCCCTTTTCCTTCTAATAAGCTGGTAGTTAACATTTGTATGCTGCTCACAGAGCTTTTAAACTTTTCCTATCTTCCTTAATAGCGTTTCTTTTTAGATTTCGATTTCGATGGCAAAACAAACCCGAAACATCAAAACTATCATTTCTGTCAGATGGCTGTCAATATTTCCACTGTGATTCTGTGTTTGATTTTACCAGAGATGGTCAAGAGCCTTGTCGATTAATTGCTTAAAAGACCACTGTTGCGTCCCTGTGAAATGAAATAATTTAAATATAGTAAATTAAATTTAGGCATTTACTTCAATCTAGGACGAAGGCGAACAATTATAATTAGACTTAAACTATGAAATGAACATTAGAAATGCTATCATAGAACGGATGACTTGCTTTTTCGGCGGACGGAATTGAAAGACAAAACGATGGAGATGCAAAACTGTCAGTCTTGCCAAAAGGCGCTAAGAACTTAGGTATGTTCGACCATTCGATTGGTGACCATTATTGATATACCATTATCGATTATATCAACGACAACTTCGAAGTCTTTAAATAAGGAACCCACATCCTACCATCCTACCCACCGTACTAATGAAGATATTTCCTTTCATACTAGGTGTCATCAATATCTTGCCTTTTTGTATTGTAAACGAGGTCGTAGCCACTTTTTTGATGCTGCTATTCTCCTGAAGCTGATATTGCAGTTCTTAGTCGTTGTCTTGCCAAACTCACTTATAATTTCTTATAATATAACTGCTTTCTGGCAGTCTAGGGACACCACCGATTGCTTTGCTCGTTCAGGATAATCGTCATCAAGCCTACAAGTAATAGCATAATGGAACTAATATTCATGGATTATGGAGTACTCCGTGGCCGTATATGAGTACTTTTATTTAGCCTCAAAAATATTCGGGACTGAGTATTTAATACTCCTGCTTGCACTTAAACTTATTGAATACTTTGCGCTCATCTCATATTCGTACTTTCAATGAGTCTCATATTGCGTCTTTGAATTGGCTCGCCAACGAAAGGTCGGATATCCCGGGACTAGTACTCTACTATAATTTAATGATATTGGAGCTCCGATTGTTCCTATTTCTTTTTTAGTAGTCCTAATTTGTGTATTCTCTTTAATATAAGCGACAATATTGATTCTATGGGGGAATTCTTCCGCCAAACATTTTACTATCTTCTTTAGCTTCCGAGGACATTGTGATAGGTTGTATAATGAATCCCAGATCACTGCGGTCACAGGTGGACTTATTCTCCTCCATTTAGAACTCATCTATGATGCCGCAATTTAGGTGAGCTGGCCCCTATGTCTGCCGCTTCGAGGTAGAATTTACCTAGGTAACGTTGACGTATTTTGATTAAACCATTGCAGTCACATATTATGTATCCTGCTGTTTCAACGTCCTCGTTGAACAATCTGCATGTATTGCGATATGCCCATGATTATCAGATGTTTTCTCACACCTGTGAATCTGAACCTGTGATCGTTCGAATCTGACTTCTGCTTAATTGTAGTAGCTGTTTCGTTTTTTTTTTTGTGACAACTGTTTGCAATAAAGTTGTTGGCTTGTCTGTTTCCTTCGGATTCCCTCCGGAAATTAAGCGTTTTTGCCTCTAGCCAGGTTTTATTACTTCCTTTTACGGTGTTTATTTATAGCCCACAGAATGGTCTTGGCATCATGATTTGAGATGTGGAACATTTTCTGGCTAGCTCGTCCGCTTTTTCATTGCCTTCATATCACACAATGTCCTGGAACCCAAATCAGATGGACTTTGTTTGTGGTGGCTAGTAGTTGTAGGAGTTGAAGACAATCCCAGACCAGTTTTGATTTGATTTCAAAGACGTTAATTTCAAGTAAAGCTGCTCTGCTGTCGGAGAGAATATAAATGTTCGTTATATAACTGTTTGGATTCCCACGAATGCAAAGCTCTATTGCTTGGTTTTCAGCCTAAAATACGGAGCGGCTTGTACACATACTGGAATACGGGGATGTTTTAGTGCGAGGACCGTATACTCCTACTTCCTCATTTTTTTTGGATCCGTCTGTGTACCATACAGTGAGGCTGATTGATATATATGATTCAGCGGCCTGTTTATCCTGGAATTTGAAATTGTTTTGTATTGTTATTAGTTCAGATACATGCTCTGGGTTTTCTAGAGTTGTGGAATCATATAATAACTCACCAAAGAGTCCCTTTACCTGGTCTTTCAGGATATATGGTTTTAAATAAGCGCGACGTCTAGGTCATCCTTATTAAATCTACGGCTGCCTTAGCATGTTGTCGATTAACTTCGATGTTAGCCCCATGTTAGTCATTATTGCGTGGTACTTGTGATAGCATGTCCAATTATTCGGCTCTTTTTCTCAGCGGCTTTTTGTTTTAGTTTTGTTTGAGATATCAGTGAAAAACAAGTGCTCAATATCCCAGTTTCGAAGCTGGAGACCAAAAAGTGAGCTCCGTTAAATCAAGTGCAATTGAAGCCCCGCTATTCAATTAATAATGTGCTCAACAATAAAAATAATTATGTACTGCCACCAAACTGTACTTTAATGATAATCAACAAGTGCATAGCGGGACAAACTAATCACGATAACAGCACAACATCGTCAAAAGAAAACCCGATGGAGTAAACCATTGAGTACTTCAACGAAAATGAGTGGACAACCGTCATTGGGAACCTCAAGCGAGCTGCCAGCAGCTTCCAATATAACACCAGAAAAAGTAGAAAAGAGTATGCAGATAATTCATCACCCATCTCAACTAAACAAACAACTTTATCGAACAACCGATTCTCACCTCTGGCTGATTCCGTATCAACATATCCATCAGTTAAACCCACTAACAATCGCACGAAATATGGTGAATCTGATGTGCTATCTAATAATAAAACTAATAAGAATAATAATTCTTTATCAAGTAGTGTAAAAATTCCATCATTTTGTCCACCTATCTTTATTTTTGGCGTTAACTGCACCTTTATAAGTGAAGTTATTAAACTAGCATCAGTAGAATGCAAAGTTTCTTATTTATTGCATAAACTTGTAAATATGGGACATCGAAAAACTAAGGTTTATGTAAATAATGTGAATGTGCATAGACTAATCATCGAACGTCTACGTGGAACTGGCATTGGTGCGTTTTCCTTTTCTTTCAAGGAAACAAAGAAGATTTCCGTCTTGCTAAAGGGTCTAGACGGTGATACTCGCGTTGAAGTAATTAAAAAAGCTGCTCCCGAAGTAAAGATAAGTAAAATTACACCCTTTTCAACGTCCACAACTAAAGATTTGGATATAAAATTTAACATTTTCTCGGTACAGTTAGATATTGGAGAATCCACTAAAGATCTTACCAACATTAGATATCTACTTCACCAGCGGGTCTATTGCGGAAAAAAGCATAACCAAATAGTAATTAGGTGTTATCGGTGTCAACGATTTGGGCATTCCGGTGAGTGTTGCGCTTACGAGTATAACAGCCGTTGCGTCCTATGTGGTAAGTCCCACGATTCTGATGCATGTATCGAGCACTTCAAAACCCCTAAAGAATCAAGTGAGCAGGTTCCCACACCCAAGTGCTTAATTGTAACGCCTCTGGCCATGCGGCCAGCTTTCAGGGTTGCCCAACTTACCTGAAATATAAAGAGAAGAGGAAAATATCGTCCCAAAGAGCAAGACTTGTCGCGAATAAAACCAGAAAACTAGTGGAAGACTCTATTTATGATTTCACAAAAGCAAAGGTCTCGTTCGCCGATAGGGCCAAAACTTCCTCTAACTATGAAAATCTACAAAATGTAGGTAATTTTCACGCATCTTTCCCTGTTATTACGGGAACACCAATTTCAAGTACCAACACGAACAGCCAGAGTAGCGATCTAAGTAACTTCTTAAACGAAGCTAAAAATCTGTTCAATATTTCTTTTACAGAACTACTACACAAAATTTGGCGATTTTGGCCTGAATACCAACAACTACAAACCAAGAATGATAAAATGTTCGCCTACCTTGATTTGTTGCCTCAATTGTTGTCTAATGCCACCAACCAAATTAAAAACAATCGCGATGAATTTTAACTCAATAATTTCACATGATAGAAGACTCGCACTACTCAACATCCTGAAAAATAAAAAACCCGATATGTATTTCCTCTCGGAAACGAGGCTTTGCGAAAGGCATAAGCCGTCGTTCGAGGGATTTAATATAATACGAAATGACCCAATAAGAGGAACAGCAATATTATTGGACCACAAATATTGATTCACAAAGTTTCATTCCAAAGCAATGTCTTTTCTATCCGTCTCGTATCAATAGTATCACGTAATCCCTCAGGCTCAAAATTTCAATTATTAATTGGAAGTATATACGTACTATCAAATGCTGGATCCAATCTAACCAATGAACTTCATAGGCTTTACGCTCTTATCTTACATTCGACGAAGCTTCAATCGGAGGCGACTTTAATGCCCGTCACCCAGCATGGGGCGATAACACTCAAAATAGGAACAGAACTGTCACACATAACTGGTTTTATAACGGCCCTTTTATGCGTATGGATTTAGTAGCTCCCGATAGCCCTACATTCCCTAGATCTTCCTCATACGAGGGCGGGTTAATAAGTCCGTGACTTTTTAAATTTCTGACCTCTTTACTGAAACAGCAACACTGCTCCTCTCAACAGGCATCTGTCAGTTGACTCCTGTCAAAATTTAAACTTGCTGCGTTAGTTAGTTTGTGTTTGACAGCTATTTTTATCAGACTACTCACTAATTTGAGGAGAAAAAAGACAATGCAAGGGTGCACACATGTGCAGTTGCCATGGCAAAAATCCATGAATTGGGCTATGAATTGCCCCCTCATCCACCCTATTCCCCAGATTTGGCTCCGAGCGACTACTTCTTGTTCCCAAACCTGAAGAAATGGCTTGGTGGAAAAAGATTTGACTCCAATGATGAAGTCATCTCGCAAACAAAGGCCTATTTTGAGGACCTCGACAAATCATTTTTTTTGGAAGGGATAAAAAAATTGGAGAAGCGTTGGACAAAGTGTATAGAGCTCAAGGGAGACTGCGTTGAAAAATAAAATTATTTTTTTATCAAAAAATCTGTGTTTTATTCCAAAAGTCACGGACTGATTGACCCGCCCTCGTACATAGATTTTTTTCTGATCTCTTCATCCCTTAATTCAGTGAACAATATATCAAACTCCTCTACATGCACAACTTTCCCAATACCATCTGACCATCATGGAATACAATTAGAATTAAACATAATTGACTTTTTCCCTCTTTTGCAGCCACCTGTTACATATATGTACGAGGGGCGTTCAATATATTCTCGGTATCGATATGAAAGAAAATGCGAATTCAATTTAAATTGTTTTTATTTTTCAATATAATCTCCCCTAACATCAATGCATTTGTTACATCTTGAGATAAGCTTTTTTAAACCCTCAAAAAAATAAATTTCCTCTTTCTCTGCAAAATACCCTTTTATTGCCGACTTGAGTTCTTCATCATCCGAAAATCTTTTTCCACGGTTAAGATGGTCATGAAGAATGGTGTGAATGGTACCAATTGAAAGCTTGGTGATCTCTGCCATCATTTTCACCTTTATTCGGGCATCCTCAAGAACAAGTTTTTCGACTTCTTTGATGCTTTCTCCCGTACAAGCAGTAGCCGGGGCGCCGGAGCGGGGGTCGTCTTCAATGCTCTCTCTGCCTCTCTTGAATTCACTTGACCACTTTTGCACAGTTGATAATGAAGGTGCGGAACCCTGGTATACAGCCACCATCTCTTCATGAATAGTTTTTTTACTTTTTCCTTGCTTAGTGAGAAATTTAATTACAGCGCGATGCTCAATTTTCACCATCATCGTCTCAGTTGCCATTTTAACTAGAGATAAAACGCGAATTAATAATCACATTTATATGAAATTTTACATGAATGCACTAAAATAATAGTATTACTTGATAAATAAGTCAATTTATATATATAACCACAGCTTCACCCCGATACCGAGAATATGTTGAACGCCCCTCGTAGATGTTTTAAAAGTACCAATTGGGATTCATTTAGATTGGGGCTTCACAATTCCCTATCATGTTTTAACATTCCAGTCGAAAGAAATCTAACCAACTCAAAAATAGACACTGTGATAGATCAGACAACTGCATTAATTATGTACAGTGTAGACACCAAGTCTACAGTTCGTAGCAGTAAAGACATGAAGTACGAGTATCATAATATTTCTGATCTGACGAAAAAATTAATTAAACTACGAAGCATTTGGCTTAGTCAACTGAAACGCATTTTTCACCGTTATCTTAATAAAGTTAATAACGAATACCGCGAATTGCACTTCAGAATTCAATGTTTGAGCAAACTTATTAAGAATAGAGTCAAATTAGACTTCAATAATGCATTTAAATCGAGATTAAAAAAATAAAACCTTCCCCACATGCCTTCAAGGAAATAGATAGGATTACTGGGCGGAAATCCTTTGGAGCTGATCTTTCTAAAGAAACCCTTGCTGATAATAGTCAAGAGCTAGTGGATATTGAGTCTAAATTAAACGCGTTTATAGTATTCTACTCTTCTGTGTACTCTGAGAAAGTACCATTGATTGACCAGAATCCCCAAAATAAAATCAATGCAATAACAAATGAATTCTATGCGGCCAATTTAAATTTAAACCTACCTCCGTTTACTTCTCCTACCAACCTTTTCAGACAAACTCCAAATAATAAAAAATCCACAGGTATCGATCAAATTTCTAATTTCATTCTGCGAAAATGCCCTCATACTCGTATTTATGCATATTTAACAATTGCATAAACAATGGTTAGTTCCCGACAATATGGAAGAAAGCTAAATTAATACTGATAGCAAAGAAAAAAACCACTAAAGAAGTTAAGGACTTCCGCCCTTATATCGATGCTTTCCAATATGGGGAAACTATTTGAAAAAAATTCTAGCAGAAAGATTGAACGCATTCAGCGATGAATCAAATGTACGAGTAGTTCCAAATAACATAATCAATTTGGCTTCAGAAAGGGTAATTCGACCGAACATGCATCGCTTATTTTACAAAATAAAGTGATACAAAATTTGAGAAATAAAAAATGCACTGTTGGCTTAGACATAGACTGTGAAAAGGCCTTTGATTCAATTTGGCACAAAGGTCTTTTATTTAAGCTAATAAAATTAAACTGTCCGGGATGGTTAATACGAATACTACACAGTTTCTTCCGTAACAGAAGCTGTTTAATTTTTATCGGCACGGATCACTCAGATTTTTTTCCAGTGTGTTCACATATTGCGAAAGGTACAATACACGTTCCCTTTTTGTTCAACATTTTTCTATACTCGTATGATTTCCCGTTCCCAAACCCTATGATAATGCAACCAGGTGCCATTCTCTATGCTGATGATACCACTATATTGGCTAGAGATACTAGACCCTTGCCGCTCTTAACATAATTAAAGAGAAAATTCCTTTGTTAGAGAATTATTATAAAAAATGGGGACTGAATATTAACATCGATAAATGTGGTTTGATATGTTACCGAAACGCTAGTGGAAGGGGGCACTACCTTGCCGTAAAAAAGAGCAAAACTTTATCACTACAGATATTTGGTAGTAATGTTCCCTTGAGATTTTATTGAGATTTTGCTCCGGCAAGTTTAGAAGACCAAATAAAAAGTGGCATTCAAACAAAACTCTTTATAAATCAACCAAAGTAACTCCACTTATGATTTATCAAATTGAACTTCTCCGCAAAAAACTGAAACGTATTAGTCATCACCCTAACCCGATGGTTCAATCTTTATTTGATTCAAACATTAACGACAAAGTCACTGATTATTATTATCTCTTACCTTTCAATATACTCAATCTTGAATCTTCATCTCAGTTTACACCATATGCAAATGGAAGTCTTCTTGTGCCTTTTTATAACAAGGCATCCTCGTTTAATTTAAGATGATAGAACTTACCGGGATGCACTACACCATTGCTATTGAAAAAGAAAGAGCTCTTAATCTCCTTTTGTTAATATGTCATAATATAAACATTAAGGGGATTGGGGGCTATTTCACTTTCGTCCATAGCCTCACCTAAGGATTATACCCTTCCAAAAGTAGATTATTACCAATGTATAATAACATATTATTCTCTAATAATCTCTCTAGTTTAGGTTTTATTTTAGTTATAGTGTTTATATCTTTAGTATTAAGTATGACAAAGAGCAACGTCATAATTACATGCCGGGAGCAAGCATGTACCTCTAAAAATCAAATTCAATGTAATATAACTGAATGTCCTGAGGTAAAAGTTAAAACTATTTACAAATCAGGTACTCGTCCATACCATATTTTAGCCAGACATATTTCAAAGTCGGTAATTATGATATAAGATCGAACTATTGTATTATACTGATTTTTTTTAAGTCTCAATAAAGTTACAAGTTACAAGTAAGAAGTGGAGACAGCTCAGGTCTTGTGATGACATCTAATAGTCTGAGCAAGGAGATTAGTGCCACTTTTATTGTAGGCTGGTAATCTATTTGGGCATTTTGTGCTCCAGATTGTTCCTGCATCAAGCAGTTTTAGTTGCGTGCTCGTTCGCCATTGAGGGGCTGTGTTCTTTGGAATGGCAGTGTATTTTCCTGCTTGTGATAGTCCTTTGATGCGGATCTGTATTTGCAAGAAGTTAAGAAATAGCTTGCACTTGTGCTCCATAAAGTATTTCTTGGATTTTTCATCGATATTATCACCACCACTACTTTCTCGTCACGAGCAGTGCGATATCGTCAGTAAATCCGAACAGCCTGAGATCCGGAGCATTTTTACTTCAAAGAGCCCCAGTTAAAGATCTACAAGCTGATCGAAAATGTGAAAATAGTTCAAAAGTGATCTAGCGAGACGGGGGTTACGGTTGAAAGTTTGAATGGGCGGAATGCTACTGGAGATTTAAGTGGAGCACTGGTGGTAGAAATAGCTTTAAAACAAAGTGAGACAGGAGACATTACGTCGGTGTTCGAGGGTGTCAATTGATTGACTGATATTAGTATCATCTATAAGTTTTATCGTAGGGTTTTGAATCGTATCTAGCAGGTGCAGAGATGTTTCAGGAGCACCTGACCAGATGTGGGCATTGTACTTCAATTTTGGGCGGATGAGTGCCTTATATATTGAGGCCAGATCAGAGGGGGTCAAATATTTCTTACATCGCTTGAGGAAACCTAGACATTTCGCAGCATTTTTGGCGACATCAAATATATGGTCACTCCAACGTAAGTTGTCATTGACACACATACCGAGCATCGAAAGTTTATCGGTTTCGACGATGCAAGTGCCATTCATGGATAATGGCTGTGTGTTTAAATTTCGCTTTGACGACAGCAGATAGCATTGTGTCTTGAAAGCATTAAATTCTTCTCTATTGATAGGTCCCGAATTGGTTATGCTGTTGATATCGGAAGTTAACGAGCTTAGCATACGCTGCCGTTCCTCTTTTACAGCCGAAGAGCAGGGGCATGGGCCCGGAAACGAATATGAAAAGCAGAGAGTACTGTTGTCAGATTGGATTAGAATTGGCAGACAAGAGATCATTGATAAAAATTTAAACAGTGTTGAAGACAAAACGGAGCCTTTGGGCTCTTGAATAGTAGACTTGAAACCACCCAAGCCAACTTGAATTGAACGTTCCGAAAGGTAGTTTTTAATCCATTGAAGGGGAGAATCATCGATCCCAAACGGTCGCATTTCCGACGAAAGAACCTGATGCCAAACTCTGTCAAATACTCGTATTAAGTGCAACTGTCTTGTTTTCGACAAATTGGTGTAGACTTTGGTTCCACTTTTCGGTGAGACATGCTGCTGTTGATACGAAAACCGTACTGCCGGTCATTGGTAAGTTTTCGCGTTTCGGGATATTTCATTATCTGACGCTTTATCAGCGCTTCCCTGACCTTGAAAAGAACGGACGTTCTGAGTCCGTAGGAGGAGAGGGAAGAAGATTCGCCTTTTTTAGGGATGGGCTGGACAAATGATGTTTTCATCTTCAATGAGCGTTGGGATGCAGAATGAGGCAGAATTTCTAATGTTTTTGGCGAACGACAAACAATTTTTACTGCCTTTGGGACATTGCAGTATGTTTTGCCTCAGTTTTTGGTCGTATTGGAATTTCACAAGCTTAAGAAAGGCGTTGAAGTCATTTCTGGCTCATTTGAACTTTTTTCGGTTTTCCTCTATCGGGTTGGTCTTGAAGGACCGAAAAAACATTTCTCTAACCCTGACGGCCTCTTTATAGCTCGAGTCGTACCATGCCTTTTCTTTTAGTTTAATACTCTTCATCCGATAAAGCATTCATTCATTCCAAAAAGAAAGGTGTCTGTAATCATATCAGCAGCGGCATCCGTGTCGTTATCGAGGAAACATAACGACCAGTTAAAATTCCTAAAGAAGCTGTTAAGACCGCTCCAGTTGGCTATCCGTATTGCCATACAGTTCTTTTACTAATTTTTTCTCTAACTGTGTGGTCGGTGTACGAGAAATTAGCTGATATGACACAATGGTCCGTCGAGCCTAGAGGGGAGAGCACATCAACGGTGTACTTATCAGGGTGAGAAGTTAAAAACAAGTCCAGGGTGTTGGCGGTATGACAGTCAACATCTGGTATTCAGCATTTACAAGGTGCGTTAATTTGTTTTCAGCAGCGTAGATCTCAACACACCGTCCTTCGGGTGTTGTCTGTCCAGAATGTCGAGGCCGCCCAGAATTGTGTATATTGAAATCGCCCGTATGAGGATAAAGAGATACAGTTCTTTGTATGGAGTCAGACAGCGCATCAATCTCGTTAAAGGTCGAATTGCTGTGCAGTTTGTGGCTTCTGTAAATAAAGCAGTAGTGGATAATTTGCTTACGGAGATAGAATTTTAACTACACTCAAAAAGCCTCTATCCATCAGTTGCTACATACACTCAGTCACTGCCCGTATCGTATGGTAAATACAGTAACGGCAGTGATTGAGTGCAAGCAACAGTACTTCGAACAAGAGCGGGAGAGGTGAGGGATACCCGCACTGTGTGATATTTATTTATTTTTTTCACTGCACTGCACTTTTTTTTATTATTTTATTTACTTTTTTTTTTTTTTGCACAAGCGCGTGGTAGTTTTCTTCGTTTTCTTGGCACAACACACGACAATTTGCGAATGCACTGGGTGACGCGTGCACTCGTCAGTGGTCGACTCTGTGATGAGTCAATCGGAAGGAAGTTTGTATCTGCAAGGTATTCTTGCTGCAGTTCTGAATTCCAGCCATATAGTATACATAATATTACATTTCTGATGGCCTGTCGCTCTTGGTTTACCCTTTTACTTATTTATATAGCGCTACAGGTGTATGGGGTCGTCCTTTACTGCGTTGCCCCTCCGAGTTAGAATCAATGTCGAAATGTGATAGCTGTGATATTTTGATGAGTCCACCTATGAATAGTGTTACAAATGTATGATTGGTTTGATGCAGAGTAAGATGTTGAGTTGGTTACCTATCTCGTTGAGATGTTGTTTAGAGTTAGGGATCTGATCCTTACTTGACGGTCAATGTACCTATATTGCAATATCCGACGCACGTATTGGATTCAAGCAGCGGCAAGCAACTGCATAGTATGCGGGTAGAATCAAGGCATTGTATATGCAAATGACTTCAGAGAAGACCCCTGCGTTACCGGCTTCCTGAAGAATATTTCGCGTTGTCTCTCTCTTCGTGTACCAAAATGAAGAATCGGTCTTATGCGGCATAGAGCCAGTGCGTGACTTTGGATCGCAGATCTCAACGTAAGCCTACAAACTTCTTGCACCACTAGAGGCAACTTTGCCTTTTTTATTTCTCGTTCTGAAACATATCCTTTCCACTGTAGAGTGATGTCTAGGAGGCCTATATGCCATTTAATTTGAGTTGAAGGATTCAGGGTATCCAAAAATTTCATATGATTTTTTTAGCCAGACTTTCGCTATCAAACAGGAGACTTGGAGAGCCAGAGAGTTTCTCGAGACGCAAAGAGTAAAACTACCATACTTCATAGCCTATCCTATTATTTTGTAAGCAGCCTATTGCGCATAAGTTATGTGGTTACTTGTCGGGAAGAAGATGTTATAGTTTTGTGCCATTACACAGCGATTGAACTCCACGAAGATTGTGTTCCGGACATGTCGTGGCTTGGGATGCTCGGAGTTGGGATAGCCTGAGAAAATGCGTTCTACGGATCACACAAGTGGGTGCTTCTGCTTCTTGAACAGTTTTAACACTGCACCTCAATTGCCAAAGGTAAAATTCCCCTTGCACGAAGCAAAAAATGGATTTGTCTGTGAAGCAGAGGACGGTGGATTGGCACATGACCATCTTCACCCTGCCGAGTGTCTGGAAAGGGATAGTTCCTTGGCCGTATCTCACTTAGACCGCTGATGGCAGACTTAATTAATTTTACCAAGTTCTGATTTTGAGCGACCACTAGTTTCTGAAACCTCTTATGATATTCAGCGTACTTGAAGATAGTAGGTGGTAGAGATCAAGTTGTGTCACGTTCAGCAGCTACTACTACTACTACTGACATACTCTCGCTCGTGTTCCTAGAGACGGGGTTCAGAGTTTTAGTCTTCACTTTTTTGAGTCTCACACGACGTGGTTAGGTGGTACATTGTGTTGGCAGTAAGTTCAGTTTTGCCGTCCATAGTTACTCGGTAGCGAAAAGTACTTCGCTTCTTATGTCCAATATTTTCTGCCTTCTTTAGGCAAGTCTTAATATCCCGACACAACAGGTTATGTGGAGTTTTTGGTGGGCGATAATGAGCTGGAAGAGGTTTTCCTTGTCTTTCCTCATTTGATAAGGCTGAATAGACACAAATACTCGTAGCGTCGTGAAGTCTGAAGTTGAGTAGATGTTCGTTAACCTTATAGCTCTTATAAGTACTTGTATTGTCGACGATTGCGAAGTTGATGGATTTTTCAGTTGAGATCAGAGCTCAGAGATTTTTGTATTTAAATGTTAGATTTTATTCCCACGGATAGCTAGGGAAAGAATGACTGATCTGAACGAAGACACATATCATACGAACAAGGATGGTATCTACAAAATCAGTCGTTTGCAGATCTGTGCAGAGAAAAGACGTGTTTTGGCTTTTTCTAAAGTGAAATAAAAATAGTGATTGAGTTTTTATAACAAATTAGTTGCAACTTCGTTAACGGACTCGGTAGCCCGGCGTTTGTCAACGAATTGTGGGACACGGGTTCGAATCCCGGGCCAAACTAAGAACTTTTTTTTTTGTTTTCTCCTCAAATTGTGTGAATTCAAAATTCAAAACAAAACCAACAAGTAAAAGGAAAGAAATCACGTGATGGATGGTGGAGAGCGTTCCGCTCTTCCCATAACGGGAGTTACAAAAGACAACAATACGGTTGCTGGTGCCATGGCGAAAGCCGTCAAAAGAAGGAGTAGGTTGCGAACCCCTCCTAATTTAAGAAAAAAAAAAAGTGACGTATTGAAACCTAAAGGAGATAAAGTTGAGGACCAGTATGAGAGGGGCAATAACAACTTTGCCTCTCTAGCTTCATCTGAGTCGGAAGACGAAGATGAAGAAATAAACATTATTACCAGCAGTATACTAAAGCTGGAAGAAAAAGTGCTTGCAATTAAACAGAAACAAACTGCGCGGAGGCAGAGGGAGCAATAAAAAATAGAGAGCTCCCAACAACAAAAGCTACAACAACAACTGCAGCAACAACAAAACCAGCAGCAGCAGAAACAACAAAAGCTGAAACCACAGCAGCTGAAAAAACAGCAGCAGCAGCAACAGCAGCAGCGGAAGAAGAAGGAGAAGGTGCCTCCTATCAACACCTATAAATTAGAGGTAAATGAAACCAAGGACCTGTGTAAGTTGGTCATTGGTAATAATTGTAATATTAAACGATTGGGGAACGATCGCCATGCCATCCCCTGGAATACAGTGGAGGGCTACGCGAAAGTGAAAGAAAGAAAGAGCATTACTCATTCACACCGAAGTGTGAAAAGCGACAATCTATGCTGCTGAAGGGGTTGGAACCATCTTCTGATCCTGAGGAGATCCTAGCACTGCTCAAAGAGAAAGAGTGCGAAGGACTCAAGTTTGTAGGGGTAAAGCCATTTACCACAGCTAGAGCCAGGCGGGAGAAACGGAGTCTGCCGTTCTTCCTGGTGCAACTCAGTCCCGAAAGCCGACTGGATAGTCTAAGGAGTATCAATGTCCTAGACTACCAGGTGGTTCACTGGGAAAAGCTAAAAAGGAGCGAAGGCGTTATACAATGCGTTCGCTGCCAGAGGTTTGGGCACGCGGCGTCGAACTGCCAAATGCAGCCTCGATGCGTGAAGTGCGCTAAGAACCACAGTTCCGAAGAATGTCCTCTGGGTGTTGACGGAGCATCCGATAGGTCGCAGCTCTCGTGCGTGTTATGTGAAAACGTGGGACACACCGCAAACTATCGGGGTTGTCCTAAGTTCGCTGACATTAAGAAAGTAAAACTGGCTCGGCACCGGAAGGTGGAGGTCAAACGTTCACCTATTCGGTTCCAAACACCAGTCGTCACGTCCCAAATTTCCTACGCCCAAATGGCGTCAGGTAGAGGGGTTACGGTACAGCAAGCGACTGTTGCTTCTCCGGCGCCGCTGCCGAGAACAACGGAAGCTGCTCCTAACATGCTGCCATCTTGCTCGCAATCCAAGGGCAGATGGCTCAGCTGCAAAAGGAGGTTCAAGAACAGGCCAAGCGGGTGGACCAGATCTATGCGCTGCTGCCGAGCCTAACGCAACACATGCGGTAATGGGTACGCACATGGTGGAGCAAACTTTGAAGGTCTTTGCGGTGAATGTTAATTCACTAATTAGGATTGAACGAAGAGCCGCGATGTTTAAATTGCTACAAGACCAAACTCCTGATGTGCTTTTCGCTAGCGAAACCAAGCTAACCGATAAGCACAAACTGGAGTACAATAATTATATTGTTAGAAGAAGAAACCGGCCCACATCCAATCGTGTAGGCGGTGTCGCGATCTTCATAAAAGAAAGTATAAAATTTCACAGAGTGTACAAGTGTGAGTGTTGCACAGGTTCCGGGTGTTGGAAGCAGTCGTCATTTACATCCCTCTCCGCAGTGGAAAGCGGCTGTACTTGGCCTCTGTTTATGCACCTGAGGCTTCACAATCCACTCTATTCATTACAGAGCTCGACACGCTTTTCCGACTTCTGAGGCTGGAATCGGGGGAGAATTATTTTATAATCGGCGGGGATTTCAACGCTAGACACAGAGATTGGGGAAATAATTTGCCAAATACTAGAGGGAACATACTACTCGATTGGTGGGGTCAGCACGATGTCATGTACAGACTCGGTCTTAAAGCGATGGATAACCCGTCGTTTCCCAGAGGCGGGTCTTATTTGGATCTACTGCTGTACGACGAACGCATACGACTGAAAGGTACGAATTTACAAACGCTAAACTGTCTGCGCACATTCGTGTATGACAGCGACCATTGCGGTTTTAGCACCGAAATTACGGTTCCCAACGAAATTGCGGAATTGGAGGAGTTTGTCCAAAGATATTATTACAACCAACTACAGTAAGACTCGATGGACACGCTTCTCCACAACCTTGACTAGAGCGCTCTCTTTGAACACGCTACACCCACCGTCCAATAGGAATTTGTCAAACGAGGAGATCGACAATTACATAAAACAAATGGACGAGACAATTAAACAAACTATGGACACTACAATACCGCGGTATCGACGTACAACTAACGAAGACCTGTTCCGCAATCCTACTATTGACGCACTGCACCGACAGAAAAGTAGACTTCTGACAAGACTTAAAAACTTATACGACAGTTAACTGACCGACAAGACCTGGAGATTAGGACTCTGAAGTCGTCGATTAAAAATATTCAAACTCTAATAAAAGAGAATTACAGAATTTCTGTAAGTTTGTATTGGAACAACAGGGTTCGGGCTATAAACACCAGCAAACCGGATATGTTTCCGCAAATAAATAAACTATTTCGGAGAAAAAATCAAAACGACCTTCAGTGTCTTAAAATAGCCCGGACAACAGACAACGAACGGTTACTGACAATAGCAGGTATTGATCCAAATGAAGCCGCTGACGATGACGACTTCTTTGTGATCGAGGATCCGCAGGAGAAGGTTGAGACCATAGGGGCGATTTTCCAGGAAGTATACAAGGCCATTGATATCATTGGCCCTAATTATGACCTGGACAATCGCGTCTTGGTGGACAACTGCCACATTCGAAATGAAATAAAGAATTGGCGATACAACGACTCTGGTTTCACCCGGTTTAGCGACGAAAATATGGCAAATAATGTCATTGCCAGAGAGGGTGACCTACCCCCGTTCATTTCGAAGGAAGGACTCCATGAGATCTTCGACACAATCAGAGTTAAGAAATCAGTGGGGACCGATGGTATTCCGAATATCGTGCTTCGACATCTTCCTCGGTGGACATCTACACCACCCTGTTTAATAATGCAATGAATAATGCACATTATCCAGCGCATTGGAAAACGGCGGCGGTTCAACCTATCCCTAAAAAGGGAAAGGATATATCCAATCTGGCGAATCTCCGGTCGATAAGTCTCCTTCCGAATATCAGTAAGGTTTTTGAAAAAGTAATCAATAGAGCTCTGACTAGGTGGGTTGATGACAAACATATAGTTCCGGTTAATCAATTCGGTTTTAAGGCGGGACATGATATCTTACATGCCGCGTCTAAACTGGTGTCCGATATCCAATGGAATAAAGGTGAAAAACAATGTACTGGCGGCTGCCTTGTTGACTTGGAGAAGACTTTCGACACCGTATGGTTAGAGGGTCTTTTCTATAAGCTGACTAGGCTGGGGATCAGTAAACCACTCTTGTACATTCTTTATAATATGCTAACTAACCGACAGTTCATCGTGAAGAATGGTGATGTGACTTCGCTTGGAATATTTCAAATTAAAAATGGTCTTCAGCAAGGCGCGGTCAATTCGCTGACTCTATTTAACACTTATACAAGCGACTTGATAGGTTCACTTCCTCATACTATTGCGTACGCAGACGATTTGATAGCGTACAGAACAGGTCCAAAAATCGAAGTCATTAATACTCTCCTACAGCGTGACTTCGATAAGATAAGACGATTTTGTGATGACTGGAAGTTGAAAATCAACTTTCAGAAGTCGGAAACTATTCTCTTTAGGACGCCGTTGTCTGGAGCCTCTAGGGATACCAGAAAAAATTGGCGAAAGTTCTCTATCATTGGACAACACGGACAACCTCTTGCCTGTCGAAATGTAGTCAGATACCTTGGAATCTGGCTAGATCAGTTTCTGTATTTTGGCAAAAATGTAGATGCTGCTCTGGCCAGAGCTAAAAGTGCTTTTGCCCTTACAAAGAGACTGTTTTATAGCAGCTAACTCGATGCGAGGGTAAAGGTAATCTGCTACATGGCCCTTATCAGGCCCATGCTGGTATTTGGTTGTCCCGTGTGGTTCAATGTACGAGCGAGCTTAATGGAAAAGATTCGGGTGTTTGAGAGGGCTTGTCTTCGCTTGTATAGAACACCAGAGTCGGAGTACAATAAATTTTATCCTAATGAGGTTCTTTACAACAAGGCGAACCTAATACGAGTGGACAACTTCGTAATTAAGCTGACACGAAGGCACATTGCAAGAGCAATGACCTCGACGAATTACTACCCCAATTACCTTTACCAAGAGAGTGTGCGCTCTGACGGCTTCGTTCCACCGGAAGCATTCCTCTACCTAAATCAGATAGGGTTGATCCAGGATAGATCAGCGGTGCCGTTAATCTTCCATGTCGCTCGGACAGCTGGGGACAGGCGACTCAACTACAACAGAGACGTAGTACACGGCAGTGTGGATCACCCCAGGTTCAGTAGGGCGGTGGGGAATCGCGATAAGAGGGATGTCGTTCGGCAGCACCAGCATTTCTGGTGGTTGAATGATGGGGAAGATGTTTCGTCGTCGTTTCCATCAATTACGGACCAGCCTCACTAATGAGGCAGAGCTGACCAATTTATTTGCTCTGTGAATAGCGGTGGCCAGCTTACATAGGTTTAGGTTAGCATTTAAGAAATATATACTAATATATGTATATATTTATATAATTATATTGTATATTGTATATATATATACCTATTGTATATACCTTTGTATATACTAATATATGTATATAATTGTGTATAATGTATATATGTGTATATGTGTGTATTGTGTATGTAGGTTAGGTAGGCTAAGGAGTATTTTAAGTTAGATATTCAGTTTTTATAAAAAATAAAAAATTATGTCCATATGCTAAGTTTTTGTTAGCAGTTTTTTTTCTTAGCTTTAAGTATAGTAAATAAATATTAGTAAAGAAAATGTAAATAAAGTCGAAAGATATAGTTATAAGAATTTAGAGTAGCTTAGAGCGCCTGTGTGGGGCCAATAAGTTAGTATAAGATTGTTAAATAATTTTAAGCTAGCATTTAAGCATTTTTTGTTAGAATGTAAGAGTTAGTGTTAAGAAAATAAAATGCATTTAAAACTGAAAACTGATTACCTCATATCTATGGATGTTACTATATGGGATCTACCTCAAAATCAAAAGTCGATAAAGAAGAGATGAGTATTGATTTTAGTTTTCTCTAGGATATGCTTTAGTGTAAGACTAAATGCATACAGATAGAGCAAAGTTAGATGACTGACAGGTGGTTTCACGCAATGTTAAGAACATTGGTGTCTGTTTAGTTGGCGCAGACACTTTCCTCTGACCAAATCTAGGAGAAAAATTGGGATATGCACTCTACTAAGTCGTCTATTGATGACCATGTACACATTTATTTGTATGTTACATAAATAAAATCTATTTATTATTATGAAAAATATTTTTCCATTTTAATTTTATATTATTTACAATTCTATAATTAAATAATTTAGTTACTGCAGTAGCAAGCATCAGCTGTATTCTTGTGAATCCAATCCAAATATTTGGTAACGCGTGTGTAAACCCCAGGAGCATTTGGTTTGGCACAGCCAAATCCATATGATACAATTCCTACAAAGTAGTGAAAAGAACCATACAACTTAGATACACATACATAATTGAAGAAACCTTAAAGATACTAACCAACAATTTTGGATGACCCATCCACTACATGTAATGGGCCACCGCTGTCACCTTGGCAAGCGTCCTTTCCTCCAGTTGATACCAATCCAGCGCACAACATATTTTCTGTTATCATTGTTTTGTATACAGTTTTTTTGCACTGAGCATTTGTAATGATTGGAACGGTGACTTCCTGTAGGATTGTCGAAACTGATCCGTATTCCTTGGTAAGACCCCAACCAGCAACAACAGCCTGTAAGTAAGAAATAAAAAAGGAAATCATCAGATTGCTTGTCTAATCACATGAAAGGCTGGACTGATGACAAAGTTAATATTCAGTATTGATATTGAATTTATAGATAACCGCACTTTGTCTGTTTCAAAGATGTCACTCTAAAATAAACTTCAGGTTTTAAGGGATTGAATTGTAAGACTACTGTCTACTACTAGTATAGGGATAATTTCAATTTCAATTTATTATTATTAAGCCTTAAGTTAAGCCATGAAAGGAACAATTCATTTACTATCTATTGAAGAGCAACATGTCAGCTGCAAGTGTTATATTTTGCCTGCTTTACACTACTATTAAAGAAAAATCGGGGATCACAGTGGTCATTAGAACACTGAAGATCAACAAGGTGACAGGACGTGGTAGTATTCAGATTCGACAACATTATTATTTACGCAGAACGCAGAACTGCTGCTCTAAATGCCGATAAGGCTCTTAAGAGCTCCGCCGAGAAACAAAAAAAAAAAAAAAAACAACAACTACATGGCCCCATTAGTTGAAAAATCAAAGGGCTCTTACAGGCCACGTAGGAATATGCTGTTTAAGAACTCTGCCAAAGGTGGTGATCCCTCTTTGTAGGTTTTCCTAGAATGGATGAAACAATATTTTGGTCTCTTGCTTTTTTAGAAGTACACAACGTAACCCTGGTAAGCATAATCAAACCAAACTTTAGCTTGTTTGACTTACAAAATGTTATAGAGAGTAAAACAGGATACACTCTAGGGCCAATATTAATTTATTGGTGGCAAACGGTGTAATCGAATAGAGAAATTTAGTCGCCTTTACAATCTATCGCCAAATAAGGCCATGAGGGGAAATACTGTGCAATTTATGTTATGGGAAAGCTTCAATCATTCAAGGAAAGACTTTGAATGATTAAAATTCTCTGACTTTACTAAGGAAGGTGAATGCCACTGTATGTTTTTCTAATGAGGACATCTTGAATATAATTTGCAAGGACTCCTCTGCGTTATTTCGTTTCGAATAGGGTACTAAAAGTTGCAGAACCTATGGCAGTAGTAAACCGAAAGTAAGTCTTACGATTGAAGACTCCATCACGATCTGCATCAATGGACGAGATCAGGCAAAATATGCTGAATGAAATGGGTAGAGAAGGAGTTTAATTATTCGATAAGGTTATTAAAGAAGCCAGTCAATTGGCAAAGTAGTATGATTGCCCTTCTTTTTAAAAGTAATCGGATTCACAAATTGTATTACTCTAGAGTTTTGAGTTAGTCGAGGTTGGGAATGATCAGCATGACCTTTGTACCAAGAGAAGCCAAAACAACCAGGTTTTCGCTCTAAGAGTGGTATGATGGTATGATACTTGTAAATGCCAGTAAGTATCTTTGTCCTGGCTCACAAAAAATCAAAAAAATGGCGCAGTTAAATTGAAGACCTATCAGACATCAATATGCGGGAAAAGAGGTGGCCTTTTAAGAATGCCACATGAAGGAATTTTTCATTTAAGAATGAGTTGCATACTGCTTCAATAGCGTAAAATTGTTGAATACTGAATACTGCTTTTGATTTCCTGGGACTTCGGTAAACAGAATAAAAAGGGAACTAAATGAGGTTTGAACAATTTTCTACTGATACAAATTAGAGCCTGTACTGAATATATTTTTTATAAAAGACTATAGTTCCACACGAAAAATACCTATGAGTAGGCGACCCATAACAGTCAAAGGGAAGTTACTGAATAAATTGCGAAGCGGTAAAATGTAATCCCAGAAAAAGAGCACGGCAGCACGTATGTTAAGTACACAAATGTCTAAAGACCCGTACCTATATCAATAATTGAATGGATCTAGTTGCTAACTATTACATTGCCGTTCGAAAAAATGTCTCTATGTTGCAGACTTTTGAAAAACTTACCAACTCTAAAATTTAGTGGGGTGCCACAGGTTTCCATCGTAGTACCCTCACTTGTTTTTATAAAAGCGTTTAAGATCAATCAAAAATGTTCACTTACCTGTTTCAAATCGAAGTTCTGATTAGCCGTTGGCAAGCATATTGGTCTCATCTGATCAACTAATGGAATTGGTGAATCCAGGAGCAACAAAGCGATATCATTCACAATAGTTGTTGGATCATAGGACTCATGTACGATGGCTTTTTTGACCTGAACATCAGAAATTCCTATTAGACAGAAGAAATCATTTGCCATCCTTCACTTACCTTTCGAGTGATTCCAGGCATACTTGCCGAATTACGATCGTATTGCAACACACGAACACTCATAGCTCGCCAATTCATTTTATAAATGCAATGAGCTGCTGTCAAAATGTAACGATCACTGATCAAAGCTCCACCACAGAAGAGACGTTTTGCTCCCATAAGTAATTGAGCAGTCCATGGATACTTATTGGAGCGGACCTGAGTTCCGCCGACAATTCTGTTTGCATTTTGTACACCACAACCTTTGAAGAGGGAAAGATAGTTACCACTTGTTTCAAAATGGTCGAAAATACGGATACTGACTGCACTTAGCACACCGATTTGGTCCTCGTTTTGATGAAATCGAATCGAAGATGTCCTCCTTTTGGGATGTTATGAATTCCTCGATGTTAAAGTCACTTTGGGCACCTTCTGGCTGCTCCGTTCTTTTCGCTGGGGCATCATAGTAATATTGCTACATTGTGATGGGGAACATATTACTTACAGTCTTAGTTTGGAATAGTTTAAATATATATCTTACCGCTGTAACGCACTGATACGAAAAGATAGCACAAACGCTAACGGCTAAAATAATCCAACACTTCATTCTGAAATACAGCGGTACTCGTTTAAATTCCTAACAATGAAGACAGCTGTAATCCCGACTGCACCTGCTGTGGTAAGCGTTTGGAGAGTCACTGATTAGCAGAGTCTCACGGTGCCCTGTACTTATTCTGATGGCAGGAAAACCGATTTCAACTGAAATACGAGTATTCGTATCTGCGAATTTGCCATTATGAAACGGCAGCTGATTATAATCATTTGGACTTGGATTTCTCATTCTAACATCTTTCTGGTTCCTGCTGTTGTTATTGTTGTTGTTGTTGCTGGTGGTGGTTCTTGTTCACAAACAATTTTACGGTCTTACTGGCTTTGTTAGAACTCAGTTAATTATACCGAAAATCTTGTGAATATGAATATTTTGTATCTGGACTGACAAGTATGGGCTGGGTTGGATTTTGTTTAAAAAAAAAATGTTTCCTTAATGAGCGTCGAACTTATTCGATGCCTCTGGGGTTAAGCATCTAAGGTTGTTGGCTTATTTTTAATCTTTTTCGTTAGCAATTATTGTGTGGTTGAAATATTTATTTGGGTCAATGTATACATTTTGATTTGATCGTTTTGTATAATTCATTAGCCGCAAGGGGTGCGGGAGGAATTTCTTGACTGCGCATACGAGTTAGACATAAATTGGGATAAGGAATGAGTATGGTTTGGTTTAGGGAAGTTGCTAGACTACTTTTGATTTATACTTTTGACCAGACGAGCGACGGACTAATACTGGTTTTATGATCGATAATGGTATGAACCTAAGAGAAGAGGCCATTAATTCGTAACGGTTGTGGCTGCCTAAATGGATTTAAATGGGTGACAGCTGTTAATCCTAATTTGTCCGATTCTATGTTTTGGTAATAGAATTAATTAAATTGCACCGATTTTTTCTACAAATTGAGATCTCTAATTTATGATAGCCGCTTGAATAAACATTTGATAAGATAGACAAAACTATTGTACTTTTTTTAAGGGTTAGTTTAGAACCATTCATTTGATTTTGTTATAATATCTTAAGATGGACCTCTTTAATGTGGGTTTGTTTTGGTTTTATCTAATGGATTCAGGTCAGATGTTAAAGCACGGGAGAACGCTTTCTTTCAATAGAGCACCGAAAAAGTCAACAGCAAGCTCTGAAGGTTATAGGGAGCTATAAATCCATTACTGTGGCTTGACTACATAATTCTTCTAGAAGAACTTGCTACGGAATTTAATTTATTTTTAAATAAATTTTAAATAAAATAATAAATCAGGTCTTTTAAGACCTGATAGAACTTACTTTCATTTTAGGTGGCGCAAAAATCTATGATAGAGTTTAGCCTAAACCAACTCTTCTCTCCATTTAGGGCACGAGTACGATAATTTTGGCGCCAAAAATTGATAACGGTTTTTTATAGAGGGGTCAAAAACAAACATTTTTTTACTATGGGAGGGGGGTCTATCTCGCCCCGTTTTGGAAGTAGGGGCAATTTTATTAAAAAATGACTTTAAATGGAAAAAAAATTATAAAAAAACAACGGCAACACTTACAATAAAGTACTGTACCTGAGTTATGCACTATTCTATCAAAAATGATGTTGAAGAGATCGCATGACAGCTCATCGTCTAGACATGCGGACGAGTTTGGCAGGGATGCAAAAAGTAGACATTGCTCCGTCTAGCTCGTCTCTATAGACGCTGTCATACGCAGCCTTATAATCGATGAATTGATCTGGAGCTCATGGGTTTTTGCCAAGATCTGCCGTAGTGTGAATATTTGGCCGTTGGTAGACTTTCCTGGCTTGAAGTCATACTGATATGGACCAATCAGGTTGTTGACGAACGACTTCAGGCGTTTTTATCGAAGTAGCAAGTGCAGTGAGAGATCCAATTGTCTAACGAATGAATGTCGTACTAGTGTCTCTTGTTACAAACGTAAGATGCCAAGTAATCGACTTAATCCTGTGCAACAAGTACGCTGAGGAAATAACCAACTGGAAAGTGCTATCGTAGATTGCTATTCCGAGCAGTAGTTGCAGCGAATTCTAGATTGGATGCGAAGTCTTCTTCCCTTGTTGAAGAAGAAGAATCCGAGAAGAACCGACTGGACAACTGGTAGAGGAAGCTGATCAGAAGCTTCAATTCTGAAGTAAATCTTCATTGGTAATCTGAAACTGGCCTACCGACCGAACCCCTGCGAACAGCGTAGCTTTTGTACCGAAAATCGGCAAAGATAGAGTAAAGGACCATTATGCTGAAAAGCATATGGAGGATAATTGTCGTGGAAGGGCTTGTGAGATTGTGCTTCAGAATCTAGTTGGGCATTTTCATCTTTATCAAGGAAGCCTTCAAGATGATGAAGGTGGGATGTCGTGATCATGTTTACCAACTGTGAGGGCAGGCAAACCTAGGTGCAATCGACGGTTAATGCCATAGATCAATCAAAAATATTCAATCTTCTCAATAGAGAGGTTATTCTCTTTAGGAGAGGGAGAAGACTTTTTGCGGTGAAAAAGAGCTTGTTGCAACAACAAGGATATGAATTTCATTGAATTTGTGCGCCAACTGTCACTTGACTTCGACCTTATGAACATTCTATCTGGGGCAGTGAATTCAAAAATCCGATTACTGTGGGAATAAGAAGAGGACTCTGCATATACTCACCACCGGCTTCAGTAGCCATTTTCCAAAATAGGAATGAACGAAAGAAAGGGTATTTACCAGTGGCGCTGGAGTCTTTGGTGTGACGAAAATCTTAGACCACACTATTCGTATGCAAACTTGTGTCTGTCGTCCAAACGGAGACATACGCTATATGTATAGGGGCGAAATATCTGCGTATGTGTCTATAGCCAGGCTACGCTTATTAAACCGGATCCCCACATCCAACGTATTTCGAGAATGCAAGGCTTTTTTGAACTCGGGTTGAAAGCAAAATTCAGTGAGTGTTATCTTGGGCTGCGGTCACAATGGAACCGGGGGAAACGAAATCGTCCTAGAACTTACAAGTCAAGGGTTGAAGGACGACTTTTCAGGA
Organism: Volucella bombylans; assembly: GCA_949129095.1. Taxonomy (NCBI): domain Eukaryota; kingdom Metazoa; phylum Arthropoda; class Insecta; order Diptera; family Syrphidae; genus Volucella; species Volucella bombylans. The sequence goes on along the minus strand of OX422140.1, from coordinate 146,480,716 downwards.
TCTCAGCTCGAGTTTCGATTGCCTACGTCATAGTTTTCATTGATAGCTAAGTCGCTTATTAGCACAACAGTAGATGAGATGACATCATTTTTCAAGTTACCTACACGCAAAAAAAAAGCATGAGTCAGCGGTTTCTCTGCAGTCTTTCGACAAAAAACTCTAAATATTCCTACTAGCGTCTTTACAGGGTACTACACTTTTGCAAAACACCTATGTGTGATAGGATAGCTATGATAGTGATGATGACACCACGCATACTCCTCTTTTTTGTCGAAAGACCTAAAAATTCCATTAAAAGAAACATAAAAGAAATACAGAAGGACAGAAAACAAAGAATGTGAAAATAGTTTAACTTTGCGAAAATTTAATGAGAACCAGGCAACGGGTTGTCCTGCCAATTTAGCTTTTAAAACGTAGAGGTAATGTTTTGATAGGCTTATATGTATATAAAATCATTGTATTCGTATGTAAGCAGATCGTAAACAGGGAAAAAACCAAGGAAACGCAACGAGTTTTATTTGGGTTCAAAAGCATTTATCGTATTGAGGGTTACAAGACGCAAGTCTTAGAAACATGTGATTCAAGATACCATTTGGAAACAGCTCTTCAGAAATTTGTTCAGCGATTCGATGTCATTGAATGTTCGTTAGAAGTATTTTATATAGCGTAGATGCGTATAGCATAGCAAACAGTTAATGTACGCATGTGGGGTATAAGTCCAGCCCTTATAAATTTAGATTTTTCTTGAAAAATTTACAGGAAATAAAAATTGGATTACCAATACCAGAAAGATGTTGAGATCCCAGAATGATGACTTGAACGTTTCTTACCAGATTTATCTTTAGGTAGTTAATTCTTAAGTTTAAGAATCTCGCAAGATATAACCTTTTCAATGAACGCCTATTAGATCTAGAATAAGTTTCTTTGTGGCTCCATGCGCTATTTACCTTCTTATTCCAGATGAAAAATCTTTGTAAATCTCTTCAAAACGCCTCATTGGTTTCCATTCTAAGCCTCCGTCTTTCCCCATCTCAATGAATCCCATTTAAATAACATTTAAGAAAAAACATGGTAATACTCTACACCGTGGTAAACTATTGGTTTCCTGCAACCTTATTCAGTCCATCATTAACTCTTTAAAATAAACAGGTCGTTCCGCGATATAAGATCTTGCATCCCTGCAATGAAATTTCATTAAATCAGTGCCCTTCTATGCTACGGTTAAAGTGCATGCCTGTTTTGATGAACTGTCATTCTGGAGAATAGGCCTTAGCAAACAAAAATCAGTTATTGATATGGGAGTGCTTTCAGCGTATTCCTGAACAATTCCATAATTAATTGTTCTGAAGTATTGCTGTTTCTACAAATCAATTGCGCTTATTTTATCTCCAAGTGGTAACATCGGGTGCACATCCGTAATACGGCGATATATTTGGAGTTCAGGCCGGTAAGGATTTCCGAGACTAAGTCAGGGTCTTGGTGGTGGACGAGCCCTTAATGGACCAACGACAGCGTTCGCACCTACGAACGAGTGACTGCCTTTGGTCCAACCGACACCTCGTCCTATGGGTATCTATAATAGAACTGGCCATCCAGTTTGGGGGTTATGCCACCGCGATAACTGCCCGGCCATGGAAAAGAAAACCTCGAATACGGGCGGATCTATTGTTGACAACCCCTGCAAACGAAACAAGGACAACGAACTTGGGATCTGTACGCGGGATGTTAGGTCCCTCAATAAGCCACTTGCAGTCCAATAATTAGCGGAGGCCCTGGACTGCTGCAAACCAAATGTTACCGCCATCCAAGAAATAGGATCGCTTCGGCCGGAAAAAAAGAGGATGAAAACCTGCGGCATACACTACGGCAATTGTTGTCGACGGCAAAAGCAGCTCCTATTTGGTTGCAGACTTGTGGTTACAGACAGACTTAGGTCATAAGTCTTGAGCTTCCGGTATGTTAACGAGCGTTTCGTAACAATCCGTATTAAGGGCAAATTCTCTAACATTAGCCTCATATGCATGCACGCCCCCTCCATGAAGAAAGATGACGACACCAAAGATAGCTTCTACAAACTCTTGGACTAGATCTACGAGCAGTGGCCTAATTATAACACTAAAATTGTCCTCTCCCATTTTAGGAAAGTAAGCTAGGAAGAGAGGACATCTTTGGTCGTACTATCAAAAGTATAACGTGCACGACATTATCTCCGATAACAGATTCAGGGTAATCGATTTTGCGACGGGGCGAAACATTGCCGTAGCTAGAACGCTGTTCCCACATCTCGATACTCATAAGGGGAGGACCACATTGCGATCGGAGCAAGTTACTCCTTCCATATTATGGATGTCCGAACGTATCGAGGGGACAACATCGACTCAGACTATTACCTTATTGTAGCGAAGTGTACGGTTGCAGATATTCCGTTCGTCAACAACCTGATTGGTCCATATCAGTGTGGCTTCAGGCCAGGAAAGTTCACCAGCAATCAAATATTCACACTAAGGCAGATCTAGGAGAAAACCCATGAGCTCCAGATCAATGCACACCACCTAAGAATAGTGCATAACTCAGGCGCCAACATAAGATGTTTCAAAAGCCCGTCCAATTACCCGCATACGCCGATGATATTGACATAATTGGAAGAAAGATGTGTGTAGCGGTCAATGAGTGCAAGACTAAGTATAGTAGTCTCCTGCAGATAAGCCCTTAAGGCTTTGCAGATAATTATATCAAAATGTTAATTATTTATGATATCAATAAAGAATTGAATTGAATTGAATATGCTGTCAACAAGAAAAGACACCCAGGACCTACGTCACGCACAGAACGTCGCCCTCGACAGACATAACTTTGAGGTAGTTATGAACTTTGTCTGCCTATTCTCCGCTAGCAATCCAGACATCGACACCAGCGCTCAGATTAAACGAAAAGCAGCCAATCGCTGCTTCTTTTTTCTCTCGAATAAAAAAAGTGACTCTATAGAAGACATTAATAATATGGCGCAGGCATGGGCATGGACTTTATCAAAAATGAATGAGGGTGCTCATGGCAGGTTTGAGCGGAAAATTCTTCGGGTGATTTTCGTTCCCGTCTGCATAGTCGATGAGTGGAGAAGGAGATATCGTTCAACAATAAACTCTACGGGTTGTACAGCAACATCGAATTAGCCAGAAGAGTGAAGTTCCAACGACTGAGGTGGTCCAGTCTGAAAGGTCTTCGAATCTTCCACCAAGGGAAAGCGCAATGGGGAAGACCGCGACTCAGGTAACGCACGCGAGTAGAAGGGGAACTCAAAAATCTTAGCATGCGAAACTGGAGGCAGCTAGCTGAACATCGAGCTGGCTGGAGACGCTTGTTGGCTGATACCCAGATCCACCCTGGACTATAGTGCCACCATAAGTAAGTAAGTAAATCGTATTACTCAAATCACGGAAATCACAACCAAAGTATTAAAATGAAGATTTCATAAATCGTTGAAAAATTAAGGAAAGTAACTCTTACAAAAATCTAAAACTCCCTAATCGAATCCATTACCCAGCTATAGGTTCATTCTGATATTTTACTACCCTCATTACGAGTATACGGCAGACGGGTGTTTTTTTTTTCTGAGAACGCAACTTATAAGTTGCAGCCGCTGTGTGAACTCACCTACTTATGGATCTAACGCCAAAGGGAATTTTCAACGTGGACTACAAGCCTCAACTGACAATGACACATGTATTTGGAACAAAGAAAGGCCTTCAATGTTGTCGAGATAATTGACAGTAAACAAAAGATTTTATCGTTACAGTGATCTGCGGATCAAATAAAACTCAATTAATTAGAAATGAAATATCTCCTTTTATTTGTGGATATAAATGAGTGCCAGTATTGATTGAGGCTTCAACACCCGGTTATATTTTATTGCCGATGTGAAATTCTTAATTTTATTAGTTTCGCTCTGATTTACATTGTAAATTAAGAGCAATGATTTGTAAACTGAGCTGATGTCTTTGTCATTGAAGTTTCGTTTTTATATCTCACCAATCGATCGGTGACCCAGATCGGTATTTTTGGGATTAAGGTCAAGGTTAGGATTAAAAACAAATGTTTCTGTGGAAGGGTTGCGTGGATTGCTTGTTTTCGGTGACCCAATTTACAAGATTTTGACTTCAATGATGTTGTGAGGGCTGTAATTGTGAAGGGTGTTGAAAGGTTGAGAATGTTATTGGGTTGTTGACATGTGTAGAAATTTGTAGAAATTTGTACTATTTTTCAATTTCGTTTACTACCAGATACTATATCGTACCTATTCATATACTCATGCATAAAACTTTTATACACATAAAGTTATCACTATATATTCAGTTCATTTAATCTAATTAAAAGTTGGTAGTCTTTTGTTACATATGTACGTATGAATTAATTGTGAACTAGCTGATGAAGTTTGTAAAAACTTAACTAAACCCTATTGTGAATTGGAAGTATTAAATGACAAATGTGACATGTATGCATGTTATATATTGTATAATAAAGCATTCTTCTTTCGACATCAGTGCTGACAACGTGGTTCTTCTCTTTCCCCATACTATTCGTGGTTAGGCAAATATCTATCAGTGGATAGATAGATATAACGAGGAGTTCAAAGGTTAACAATCAACGAATCAGAGCAGACAATTATTCAAGCATTGTCAAATGCACTACAAAGTTTACAAAACAACCCCCGACACCAAATCTACACAACAAGCAGTTCAATGAACATGAAGAATCCTTCACTAATTACTATACATTAAAAGACTGGAAAACTACCTGGAACGGCTGGAACTACGAAACATCTCCGATCCTATAAATACACGGCAAGTACTTATGAATTGCATTGGCTCTAAATACTTTCAGCCTTTGTTAAACTTAACAGCCCTAGATGAACCTGATACAAAATCGTACGATGATGTAATCACCTCAGTCCGGAGCCAAACGAAATCACAGAGCAGCACAAGTTTCTTCTCAGAATACAATGTGAGGGAGGGGCGATATTCAACCACCTGCCTGAGCTTAAAAAGCTGAGCGCGTACCACAACTTTACCTGTCTTTCAAGTCTATGCTTGAAACACATATACGCTCACAGTTTATTCGAGGACTGAGGGATTCAGATATTAACGCAATGCTTCTGCGGGAAACGAACATGACCCTGAAAAGAAAAGAATCGAATACGCAATCTCTATGGAAGCTTCAAATACCGAGAGCCGTAACATGCAAAATACTCATCAAATAAGGTAAAGAAGACGATGCAGATACCAATACGAATTAAACGTGCTTAAGTTAGTAGATACGTTTGTGAGCTAATTACAAGATAACATTAAATAAACTTATCGTAAATGATAAGTATCTAATCCCAAAATTGTATGAATACGGGACGTACTATTGCACTTTCGGCATTTATAAAGCATATTTGCATCTACAGCTGGCGTTTTCGATGATACTCGTATTATTGTCATGGGACGGAAGTCGATTGAGCCATTCAATTGATGCAATCTCTTGCTTGAAAAGCTATGAAAATTTAACCTACATCTGAATAAATCTAGCGTCGTCTATCTCGGACATAAAAGGTCTGTTTCAGGACTGCAACTTGTTCCCGTGAGAAAAAAATTGTAAAAGAGATAGCATTTGAGAGAGTAATTCATTTCCCCACCCTACCAATTCTTTTAAATTTCTACACGAGATAGGAATTATAAAAAACTGTCAAATCAATTAAATTTTAAAAGAACTGTAAAATTCGTAAAAGTTTAAATTTGTGTGAAATGCAAATTTGAAAAGAGTCGTCTAAAGACGATTTGTACCTGGACAAAGAGGAGAAAAATGAGCTTAATATTGAAAAGAATTGCTCGCCTAATAAAAATCTTCCTTCTGTTTTACAATTTTTTTTATGTTTTGATTTTACTTGTTACTTTTGACGTTTCAAACACATTTTACAAAAACGTGTTCCTGAGAGATTTTGGATTTAAGAGAGAATGTATTTCTACTCCTCTAACTTAAACAAAAAATTCTCTTTTATAAATTGTTACAAAAATCTCGCACCAACAGACCTAAAATCAATAAGAATGGATTACACAAAACACCTGATAAAATATACTCTAAACTCTCAGTTAAAGCCACCCCATTGGAAATAACTCAGCTACGCCAATTCATTGGTAAGGTTAATTACTACCATAAATTTTTACCGGATTTTTCAACAAAATTGCATCCATTACATATACTATATACAAACTTTTAAGAAAAGATCAGCGACTTTTATGGTCATCTGAGTGTCAACATTCGTTCGAGGTTTTCAAAGAGGAGATCATGTGTGGGAAGGTACTGGCTCCATTTGACGAAAATCTTACGCTCATTCTTGCTACAGATGCTTCACCAGTTGAAATTTACTGGGGATTGACTATTGCTACGGAAGAGAGTTTACACCCATAATAGACTTATTGTAGAGAAAAATCTACAGCTCAGCGTTTTCTACACTACGTTTCATTTCCTAGTCGATTCAATTACAAAATAAAATACAAAAATACCACGGAACACAATAATGCAGATTTTCTTTCCATTAAGCCAAGTTTTCTACAATATGTGCACAGAGGGAAGTTTTCGCCAGATTTGGTATTCCAAATACACTGGTATCAGATTATGGCAGACATCAAAATAATTTATCGATTTCTTAAAATCAAATAAAATTAATCACAAACTTTCTTCACCAGCACATACTTCTATAACACAAACGGTCCGTGGGATGTTTTGTTGTTATGTACCCATAAGATAAAGAAATAAAGAGCTCGGCAGGACATCATAAGCCAGTTGTACGGCTTAGGAAAGAATCACGATATTTCAGAGTTCATCCGAAGATCGGCTTGAGGATATGTTGATGAGCATTCATAGCGAGATGGGTGTTACGGTTAAAAGTTTGAAGTGGTGTAATGCTACTGGCCATTTCGGTGGAGCGCTGGTAATATTGTCATCAACTAAGAGTTTTATCACACGGTTTTGGATCCTATCTAGCAAATGCAAAAGGTTTTAGGAGGACCTGATCAGATGTGGGGATTGTACACCAATTTTGGGGGGATGAATGCCATATATTTCGAGGCCAAATCAGAGGAAACTTGAGGAAACCTAGATATTTCGCAGCATTTTTGACGACATCGAATATGTGGTCATTCCAACGTAAGTTATCACACATACCGAAAATGGAATTTTTTTCCGTTTCGACGATGTAAGTGCCATTCATGGATAATAGCGGGGTGATTAAATTTTGCTTTAACGACAGCAGACAGCATTAAATTCCACTCTGTTGATAGTTCCCCAATTGGCGATGCTGTTAATATCGGAATTTAATGAGCTTAAATTGCGCTGGAATTCCCGTTCTACAGCCGAAGAGCATGGGCATGAGTCCGGGAACGAATATGAAAAGCAGAGAGTACTGCCTTCAACAACGGAATATGTTGGATTGGAAGCAGGGAAAATTGATGAAAATTAAAAAGAATGTGGGAGACAGAACGGAGCCCTGGGGCACACCAGCATTTATTTTGTGAATATTACACTTAAAACCAGCCAAGACAACTTGAACTGAAAGGTAGTTTATAATCCATTGAAGAAGAGAGTCGTCGATCAGAAATACACGCATTTTCGACAAAAGAGCCTGATGCCAAACTCTGTCAAATGCCTTAGAAATATCAAGTGCAACTACATATTTTGCTTTCGTCAGATTGATGTACACTTTGGTTCCACTTTTCGGTAAGACATGCCATCAAATCACCAGTGGACCTGTTGCTACGAAAATTATATTGCCGGTCATTGAAAAATTTTCGCGTTTCGAGATATTTCATGAGCTGACGCTTTATCAGTGTTTCCATGAACTTGGAAAGAAGGGATGTAAGTGCAATGGGTCTGTAGGAAGTGAAGGGAAGATTTGCCTTTCATAGGTGCGAGCCCTAAGGAGTAGGATTGATGAAAAAGCTTAGGTAGTGGTTTTGCCAGCGAGGAAGAACACCTCTTCAGAAGAAGGGAATATATACCATCTGTATGTTGAGATCTTTAAGTACTCTTGCTACTACACGAGTGCGAAAGTGGTTTCGTTCCATTGAAGATTCGACGTACTCAACTGTTGGCGGGGAAAAAGCACAATTTGCATGTGTTGAGCTGACTGCAGAGTGTACAGCAGGCCAGTTGGCCTTATCCAAAGACCTGGCATTTGGATTGTCATTGTAGATGAGCGTTGGGATGGAGGATGAGGCAGCATTTTCGATGACATCTTTTGGTTTGATACTCTTCATCAGATTAGGGATAAAGCTATTCAATCCAAAGAGAATAGTTTCTGTGATCATATCAGTAGTACTATCTATGTGGTTATCGAGGAAATATATCGACTAGTTGTTAAAATTCGTAAAGAAGCTGTTAAGTCCGCTCCAATTGGCTTTCTCGTATTACCATACAGTTCTTTTAGGAATCTTTTCTCGAACTGTGTGATCAGAATACGAGGAATTAGCTGATATGAATTCAAAATCAGAATTTTGGTTACGGTTGCAATAGTCCTGTTTGGGTTGGTACTGGCCGCGAATTGAGAGCTACCTGGAAGGTGGGTATCCAGTAGCAGGTTGAGTGATTCATAACTTGAGATTGTCCAAGTGCCATCAGTTTTTTCCAAGCAGCTAGGCAGCGTAGGATTTGTAAAGCGGATCTTTCTTACCCGCAATGCTTCAGAGGTTTCTGTGATTTTGTCACAGAATGATCTCTAGGATTGCCGCTTTGCCTTCTCAGTTTTTGTTTTTTTTTTTTATAATTTGAGTCCCAGTTAGTCACTTTTCTTGTGCTTTTTCCTAAGTTGAAAATTTTTCGTCAAGTGTTTCTAAGCAGTCCCAATGCTGGTCTCCACCAGTGCGACTTTTTCTTGCCTCTAAGTTAAATAAGAAATCAAAAACCGGCTATAGTCTGATTGAGAGCCTGGGTGAATTCCTTGACTTTCATGTCAAGCTCGTTGGTATTACGGGGGAATACTTGAGAGTTCAGAGGATACCGTTCTAGTATTCCTCTGTGTTTTGGCCAATCAATTTTTCGATAATTGCAGAATGCTGATTGGCTGGGAGGACCCTGACTCAGGCTGAAATAGATGTATCTGTGGTCTGAAAATGAGTGTTCAGACGATACCATCCAGTTCGTTAGCATTTGAGTGATGTTGTTGGAGACAAGAGTGATACCTAGGACTTCCTGTCTGTTTCTTATTATAAAAGTGGGCTCATTGCCAATGTTGCAAACAATGAGATTAGTACTTATAATATAATCAAAACGTGGCTCTCCTCTAGTCGTTGAGATTAGGAAGTAAAATGGATTAATGCTTCATTTCACTAATATACAAGTTCTAATCTTGCCTTTGTCTCTTGCATACAGGTGCCCCAAGTCCACGAACAACACCTTCTACGATCCGCGGTTCCTAGATTAGGATAATGTATTCTGCGTTTTTGGAGAGACGCAGAATAAGTGCGGCCAAAGCTTTTTTTGAGTGATGGAGATTAATCTGGAGAAACCGTATCATGAAAATGTGCCCAAGATCGTATAGGAACCCTTTTTGCTTCGTCATCGGTTTCCATTTCTTAGATGATTAATGCGATTTGTTTTCTTAAACAACTTAAATTCTCCTGAAGGAAACTGCCTTCCGTTGTCACTTACGTGATCATCTACTAAGCCATAACGACAGAATATTTATCTCATTTTTGTTATTGTAAAGGATGATATGATTTCTTTTGTCTTAAATACGAGTACATTAACCCAATTAGAATAAGAGTCAATCACAACTAACAGGTAATAGTTTTTAATGTCTATATAGACTCTATATAGACTTTCTCTGCTCTACTCAGCAGGATTCCATGGTATTAAAGAAAACTTCTCAGGACTTTGTTGCAATTCTTGACAAGATATGTAATCACGGATAAACTTTACTATTTCGCTGTCCATACCCAGCCACCAAACATATGAGCGAGCTAAAATTTTTGTCTTAATAATTCCAAAGTGTGACGTATGAAGTTCCTTGAGAACAGAATTTTGTAGCTTCTTTGGTACAAAGCATATATCCCCAAAGCATACAATCATATTTGACCACATATTTGAATACACTTTGTTGGGAAAAACAGTGAAATCGTCACCTTTTACGATATGAACCGTGCCATGCTTGAATAGCCTCACTCACCTTACACAGAACTGGGTCATGCCTGGTCTCTCCAGTTAAATCATTGAAATTCATAAATAGACCAAATTTGCTTTCGGATTCACTGAAACTTATATAATTACTTTCTGTATAATCCCTTGCAATAGAGAACTGTGGTATCCTTGAAAGTCCACACGCATTGTTTGAGGAACCTTTTGCATTGCTTCTTGTGATTAATTAAAAAAACCAATGATGATTTTGGAAAGGCGCGATTTAAAAAATCAAAGTTAGAAGCTGACGTGATCGCCAAGATGAGCGAGAGTGTTTTATTGACAATGAAAAAGAAAGATTAACATTTTGAGGATATATATGTATGTCTAAGAAAGAACTTGTTTCCGCTTAGCAATTGGTAAAAGGCATTACCAGAAGGGCTTACAATTAAATAACCAAGTTTGAGAAAATAAGAGAATTGCCTGATGGGTATTTTCGATTGATACAAATGATATTACGTATATATGTATTTTAATATTAGTGTAATCTTACTCAACATGCTCCCCACCTTGAAGAGGCTAGGACATTTCAATTGGTAGCAAACATATCTGCGTAACAACTCTTTTGAAAGTGGTTGAAGAGGTCTTGACTGTGACAACTCGAACGACATCGTCTCTTCCAGGATGTAGTGCAGGTTTCCGGCCCAGCCTCCATTTAAGTGGTGGTAGATTGTCATCCTTAAGAATCACTAATGCGCCAACTTCTATGTTTTCACGACTGCTTTGCCATTTTGTGCGTTTCTGGAGACCTTGTAAGTATTCCGATGACCATCTTGCCCAAAAGGTTTGTGTAACCCATTGCATTCGCTGCCATCGTTAAAGTCTGCTCAGGCGATCGTCCTTTACGTTATTTTCCAAAATTGACGTCAATGGTCCACCTATTAAAAAATGACCGGAATTTAAAACTGTGTAATTATTATGATCATTGGATAAGGGTGTAAGGGGGCGCGAATTTAATATAGCCTCTATTTGAGTGAGAACTGTAGTAAATTCGGGAAAAGTAGGTGAGATTAAATGCAGCAATCTTTTCATGTGGAATTTTGCGGACTTTACTGCTGCTTCCCAGATACCTCCCATGTGTGGAGATCTGGCTGGTATCGTCTTCCACTCTATTCCATCTTCTGCGCACATGTTAAGAATGTCTGTGTTGTTCTGTCGGTTCATAAACAGTTGATAAAGTTCATGTAGCTCATTTCTTGCTCCAATAAAATTAAGTCCATTGTCGCTGTAGATAGTTGAGCATAATCTACGCCGGCTTGTAAAACGCCAAAGTGTGGCAATAAAGGCAGCAGTAGTAAGGTCTTCAACAAGTTCTAAATGTATGGCGCGAGTTATAAAGCATATAAATACAGAGACGTAAGCCTTTGTTGGAGTTGATCCTCTTCTGCGATAGTGCAGCATGAATGGGCCACAAAAGTCAATGCCAACTGTTGAAAAGGGTCTTGCTGGCAGTACGCGCGATGAAGGTAAATCTCCCATAAGGTGTTCAAGAGGTTTAGGCTCACAACGAGAACACAGAATGCATTTGCGCACAATTCTCTTAGTTATTATCCTCCCATTTATTGGCCAAAATTGTTGACGAACAACAACTAAGAGATTTTGCGGACCCAAGTGACCATGTTTGTAGTGAAGGTATCGAATGGTGCAGGTGGTGAAAACATGCGAAGAGGGCAATAAGATAGGATGTTTGCCGCTAAATGAAATATTGGAATTCTTTATTCTACCCCCCACTCTAATCAATCCATCTGCATCCAGGAACGGTGCAAGTGTACGCAAACTGCTTCGTCGGGGAATTTGAGAATTTACGTAGCGGTCTGAGATCAACAGAGAAAGAGCTTTCTTGAATCAATCTTATGACAAGCATCAGAGCGATTTTCATTTCTCCAGCTATTATTGGAGGGACTTGGTGGTGAACCTTGTTTAATTCGTCTGCGGTGCCTGAGAGAGAAACCATTTTCCTTTTTAAACATTTCCCTAAAGCATTGTTTTTAAAGCGATTTATATAGGAAACAACACGAAGAACCCGCACATATGACTTGTGGTACTTGATGTTCTCAATGAAGTCGCACTCCGTTTATGAGGAGAGTACAATTCTAACCTTTCGACGTTCTAAGATGCTATCATCAACACTCGATTGGGGCCTTGAGCAAGGCCATTGATCTTGCTCTTGTCTTAAGAATGGAGGGCCTAAAAACCACATGTCTGAGTCAATTAACGCTGATGGTCGCGCTCCGAGAGATACAATATCAGCAGGATTCAAATGTGAGTCGATGTGTTGCCATTGCTGCAAGGTAGTTGTTTATTGTATACTGGCTATACGATTGGCAACAAAGGTTTTCCAAGTTGAAGATTCCGCCGCTAACCAAGAAAGCACGATTGAGGAGTCAGTGCAGTAAAAGATATTCTCAAAGTCAATGTTAAGAACTTGTATGATGCGATGCCATTTCGGCAGCACATAATTCCAGCCGTGGTAAACACATAGCCTTTGTGAGAGCAACTTTAGACTTCGCTGCTAACAGTCTAGTTTGAATGGTCCCGTCTTCCAAAAATGAACGTATGTATATGTATGTACCGTATGCAAGCTCAGAACTATCAGCAAATGCATGAATTTGTGCCCTTGTCTTTTGAGTGGATGTTACCATCCTTGGTACTCGCAACTGTTGAAGAAGGTAAAACTCATTACGAAATTCTATCCACCTTTTCCTGTGTTCTTCGGGCAGAGGCTGATCCCAAGAAAGTTTCGTTTGCTACAGCTGCTTCATGAAAATCTTGGCCAGAACAATTACTGGATTAACAAGTCCAAGGGGATCAAATAGCTGTGCAATGTCAGTCAACACTGATCTCTTTGTTGTCTGGATTCCCTGAGGCGGACGGTGACCGCTGTACATAAATACATCTTGGTTTGGATCCCAAATAATGCCCAATGCTTTAACAACATTGCTGTTGTGCATTTGAAAGCAAGACTCTCTTTGATCACAAGGAATGTTTGACAACAAAACTTCTGAATTGGAACAGCACTTTCTTAATTCGAACTTCCCCTTTTTTAACATTGCTATAAGCTCCGCTTGTATCAGTTTGGCTTCGTCCAAATCATCCGAGCCTGTTAAAATATCGTCGACATAAACATCGGATTCGATGACTTTATGAGCACGTGCAAAGTTTTGTCTTTCATCATTTACTAGTTGTTTCAGTGCGCGAGTAGCTAAATATGACGCACAAGAGGTTCCATAAGTGACTGTACAGAGGCGATAGGTTTTTATTGGCTCATTCTTTGATGGTCTCCACAGGATCAGCTGAAAATTACGATCTCGGGTATCTACGACAATCTGGCGATACATCTTTGTGATGTCACTAGTAAAAACGTAACGATGTGTTCTAAACCGAAGCGCAATTGAAAATAGAAATGAGGTTTCGAGTGATCTACAAAATCGACAATCTCCATATGGTTAAGTTGTATTCATAAAATCAGTATACTGTTTACGAAGGTCGATGTGATTTTTGAGTTTTTTTTTCTAAACTATAAAAGCGATGTAGCGTATTGTATGAATTGCCTAAGATTAGAGGATCACATTTAAATGGTAATCTGACTTGGTAGCGACCACAGTCAAGGCGACAAAAGTTATTTGCAAAATGACGTTCGCACAAAGTTTCACTTTCTGATAAATTGCGTGATGACGATGAGCGATTTTCGATTTCCCAGAAAGTTTTCAAGCGCTGGTCCAAAACATTATTTTCGAACTCATTTTTCGTAATTAAATTGCTTTGACGATGATGATTCTCAGTAGCTTGATAGTTGCCACTAATTATCCAGCGTATTTTGCAATATGATTGAATTATTTTGTAGACGTAATTGGCCTTCCGATAACAGGGAAAAAAATAATCCAGCCCCAAGGAGCAAGTCAATTTTTTGAGGAATTTCGAAGTTTGGATCTGCTAGGCTGATGTTGGATGGTATACTAAGAGCGCTGGTGTTTATTTTCTCTGATGGTAACAAACCGGTTATTTTGGGGAGTACAACTGCTTCGATTGAGGCTGTATAATTGGTCAATCGGGATTTTATTGTGAGAAAAGCTTTATACAATGCTTGCCTTTTAATTAAAGTGATACCGGAGTAAGACTGAGTTGTTTTTATTCGAATCAAGCCAAGGCGCTGAGCAAATTGGTCATTTATAAAATTTATTTGCGAGCCAGAGTACAAAAGTACACGACATGCAATGGGAGAACCTTGATAGTCGACGGCGTAGATTATCGCATTAGCTAAAATTGTTGTGTCTTCATTACGAGTGTTATGAAATGCGGAAAGTGCATCTGAATCGGGTGGAGAGGAAGTAGTGACGTATTCGCTTGCTCTTGGATCAAGTGAATCGGTTTGATTTCGATGAAGAAGTGTGCGGTGTCTGTGGCCACAGGAGCGGCAGCTTGAAGCTGTGCATTTTTTTACAGCATGGTCGATTTTGAGACAATTTTCGCAGAGTTTTAAGGATGTAATTAGATGTGTACGCTCAGCCGGCGACTCACGAAGAAATTGATAACAGCTGCTAATTACGTGACCAGATTTAGAACAGTGAGCACATTTAATGTTGCTAGTGATGGCAAAGGCTTTTGGTTCGTTTTTAAATCTAGTATCTACCTTATGACTAGGACTCACCTTCGCTGTAGGCATTTGGCTTACCATTCCTTCCAACATCTGGCAGCGTTTGTTAAGATATTTGAATATCTCCGGGCCTCTGGACCAAAATCCGCACCAAACAGCGACTCGTTTTGGGTGTATCGGCTTTTAAATGTATGCGTGCGAGTTTTTTGTGCCCCAAATGCGACAATTTTGCTTGTTTACATACCCGCCAAGATCAAAATGAGCTTCATCTGAAAAGATGATTTTTTTGGCAAAATCGGCATCTTCTCTAAGTCGATCGCAGGCCCACTTTCCCAGCATTGTTCAAGCATATATACAACCATATTCGTTCAGCGGAAGGATAAAACTAATTATCTGTCAAATCAGACATGAGCTAAGTGTTACCGTTCATGAAATAAGCACTAGTTGAAAAAAAAAAATGTTAGATGGCGGACCCTTTAGTCGATCAACGGGTGCCTCTTCCTGCCACTTTGTTAATGTTGCAGTATCCAATTTAGTTGTTATAATATACACTATCAGATCATCCCATTGTTGTGGAACGTCCCAGTGATGCAAGCGCTCGTAAATGCACATTGAAGGTGTCCAGAAGGTTGCGGAGTGACAATGTGGGATTCTTAAGAACTGGTGGAGCGTCGAAAATCTGCTACAAGTGTTCGGTTGCAATAACCTTCTTATTCTCTTACCTTTCCTGTAACATTCTGATGGCCACGGGATAGTTCGCATCAGTGACTTCCAATGACTTAACCATCATTGCGGCGTTGGCACCCAGCGATCCAAGCAAATGATGGAATTTGTTAACATTGCTTAAGCCCGTTTGAGAGTGAACAAACAAATTGAATGCATCAAAAAATGACAACCACTCTGTGATGATACCTGTAAATGTAGGAATATGAGCTTTTGGAAGTTTAATTGTTTCAGATATTGAGGATGCTTGTCGAGCAGTTCCTTCGCCTTTGTATTTGTCGCTGAATGTATTCCCGTTTTGGCCAAAAGTGTCTGCAACGCCGGGCAGATGGTGTAGTAGAGCTCTTCATATGTTGATCGTTCACCCTTTCCTAGCTCCGCTGGGTCAGCATCTTCCAATTTAGCTTGCAAGGTAGAAAAAATATCGAAGAAATTTTCAAGAACCTTGATACAGATGTTCTGCTCCGCTGTTGTTGCTGTTTCAGACTTTGTGTCTGCAAATTCCTTTATCCGTTCCAGTTGTTTGATACACACATTTCTTTTGTTGCGAAGTAAATCAATCTTTGACATTGTATTTCTTTTTGTTTCGAGTAAACCACGTGAACAAAATTAAACGAACTGTTTGAGCTTTAATAATAATTCTGAATCTTGGCAATCACGTCGGGGTCACCAATGTTTCTTGTGATTAATTAAAAAAACCAATGATGCTTTTGGAAAGGCGCGATTTAAAAAATCAAAGTTAGAAGCTGAGAAAAGAAAGATTAACATTTTGAGGATATATATGTATGTCTAAGAAAGAACTTGTTTCCGCTTAGCAATTGGTAAAAGGCATTGCCAGAAGGGCTTACAATTAAATAACCAAGTTTGAGAATATAAGAGAATTGCCTGATGGGCATTTTATATGGATTCAAATGATATTACGTATGTATGTATTTTAATATGAGTGTAATCTTACTCAACAGCATATTCAATAGAATAATTGAGATAAGATTAACGGCCATCTTTGAATACTTGCTGAAGCCATAATCAGTTCGCAAAACAAATCTATTACCCTAGACCAATTGTTTTAGTTTTGTTATGCAGAATATTTGGGCAAGAACTTCTTTTTCAAGGGTGCTATAATTAGATTCGCTATCCGCTAAAGCTCCTGAAACAAAAACGATTGACCTAAGGCTTCTCTGAATTCTGTGATAGAGCACTCCAGCTATAGCATTGTTGCTGGCATCCGTGGTTAACACTAAGCTCCGATAGGGGTACACCAAAACCTGATCGGATGTTAGTTGTGACATTCTTCTGACCAACAAAACTTAACATTCTTACGGAGGAGCTCGTATAGAGGAAACATTTTCTGGCTAAAATTATTAATGAATTTGGAGAAATAATTTACCATTCCAATAAATGCCCTAAGCTCAGAAATGTCTTTTGAAATAAGTGCCAACGAGACACTGGAAATGGGTTCATTTGTTCTACTTAAACCTCACATTCCATTACATTTAACTTAAAACCATCTGAATGAAGTTCGTAAAACTAACTTAAGAGCTTGATTGTGCTGTGGCATGTCTTTGCCGTTTACAGTTATATCGTCTTGATAACCTTCTACATTTTGAATTCCTAGCAAGTTGTCCATTACCCTTTGAAATATAGCCGAAGCAACTTTAAAACCGTAAGATAGTCTTTTGACATTTAACAAGCTTATGTGTACTCCAGGTACAATACACCAATGCTAACTGATTATCCGCATTGGATAGGTCGAGTTTGGTAAATAATTCTCCTCAAAATCCTATTCATCCAATAATAACGTTTTCTAGACTTTTATTAATTGTGACTGTAGTCGCCCCAAATTCTTAAATCACCATTTGATTTTAAAATTAGAACGAGTGGTGTGCCAAATTCCGAACTATCTACCTGTTGGAGAACTCCATCTTCAATTATCTTCAATTTTAATTTTCCACGCAAAAGGCAGTGGCCTACGTTTGAAAGAAAAATATACGAACACTTTAGAAAACTCGTTTTTTTAACTGACTAACGGCTATTGAAAAATTTTTATTAACAAAAACTAAATTTACTTCAATCAAATCGAAGTTGAATCGTCTTAAAGGAGAACATCCAATCAATGGAGGACGTTTTGTGTTAGTAACAACAACTGCAATTGTATTTGTGGTACCTCGATATGATACGAGTATTAAAGCATCATACTCACCCAATTACAGTGGTGAAAGAGTACCACTCTCTTTCACCACTATAATACACACAATAAACTTGCCATAATCTTAACTTTGACATTTCACTATACATTGAAACTGGAATCAACGTGCAAGGAGCACCAGTGTCACTCGCAATTTTCATCATAATGCCTTCAAAGATAACCTCCAAACAGTAGATGCCTCTAGTATACTCCGAAGCCCCGCTTTAAATAGACACATCAAGTAAATCATTTATTAATAAATCGTCATTATTAATTTTTAAACAGGTGTTAGACATGCAATTTTTTTACTTACAATATTGTGGTTGTGCCAACCACAGTGTGAGCAAGTTTTTTTCTGCTTTTGCCTACTGCCGCCTGCTCCACCTCTACCTCTGTCAGCTATAGATCTACTGCTGCCACCAAAATTGTTGGATCGATTGTCTCTTGCTTTACCTTTCGACTACGTGCGTTTCTTCGTAACTAGGTTAACAGATTGTTAACCTAACTCTTTATCATGCTCATCGCCTTTAGTGCATCAGCGACATCAGCGAAAGATTCTCGTCTTCTAACAGTCTTTCGAATATTTTACTAGGTAAATGGATGATAAATTGATTTATCATGAAGGCGTCTAAATGAGTATAGAATTTATAATTTAATGCCAAGCTTTTGACTGTAGCATACCACTCAGCTACGGTTTCATTTTCGTTCTTAACCGAAGAAAAAAAATGATTGCTGGTGGGGTATAATGAGAGCTAAGGATTGTGCGCAACTCAGTGTACGTTTTGGAAATAGGTGAGCTTGGACTGTAGAAACTGTGTGAGACAGTATATCGAGCTGTACCTATTGATTTAAATAAAGCGGTGTTTTTTTTTTTGTCTTTACAACAAAAGTGAATATCTAGCTTTTCTTTCCAAATTGAAAAAGTTTCGTTGTTCGGGGAAAATTCTGAAATACTTGATGACTGGAACAACGTGATCGACGATTTTGGGGGTTCTGTATCGGCTGGCATTTCTTAAGAAAAATAAAATAACACTCACGGTGTTAGCCCGAGTATGTCAGAGCCATTAAATGCTTCCTATGAGTAACATCAGTTTAAATTTAAGGAAAACCCCAGTGATGAACCAAAGGCAAACCTCAGATATACATGCGTAAGTGTTAGAATCCTTAATAGCCATAAATAGCTGAGAAGAAGTACGCTGAATACAATATACTTTCTGCCGTCGTATCATACCGTAGCAAAGCTATGTATATGTCGAGCGATTATGAAGGCAAAACCCTCACTATCCTTGTAGATACGTGAACACTCTACAGAGCGGATAGTGGGTGCTTTAAGTGAATGTTTTTCTGGCACGTCTGAAGTGACAATGTGTAGAGAAAAATATACAACGAAGAACTGTACGAGTACACACCATATGACCATACACCATATGAAATAAGATGACTCCAGCCCGGGAAGTCATTGAGTCCATCCTAGTGGGACAACGTAGAAAAATAGCTTACTTAAGGTGGAGTGCATATTTGGAAGGAAATCTCAACCAACCCGGCATGCGAAGCTGGAGACTGGTTGACTGGAGAGACATGTTAACTAAAGGTTGTGATCACTTGGACTCAATGTACCATAAAAAGTTGAAATGTCTTTTGTTACTAACCTCCTCTTGTTTCGATTGTTTCGAGACATTATAGTAATTGGATTTATTCGTTGAAAGCCTTCAATTTCTATTTGTGTACTAGCACATGTCCTTAGAAAATTGTCCTTGTTCCTGTCTGTCATAAAAAGTGAATCGAAAATTAGCACTCAACCATTACTCAAGTCTTAGCTCCTGGTTTATTGAGTCTTAGATTTGGAGCAGCAGAAAAAAGTTTGTGCCAGATCAAATCCCACAGTAAAGGCAATTAATTTTATAACGGCGCCATTAAAACTTCCTCAGTGTGGTATGTGCAAAATAAACGCCTACTTGCGGAAGGACGACACTTGGCCATGGCAGTCGAAGTCGAAGTCAAAGTCAGTGCCGAAGTTTCAGACGTAGGACCCCAATGGAGCGTCATGGGGCATGTTTCGCGTACTTTTTAATTTTCATTTAATTCACTTTTTACGGCTCCCATGGTACGGCTATGAGTTATGGATATAAAATGAATTCACTCCCTACTCCTTCTGTTTACTTCAAATTATCCTTGGATTACATTTTATAGCCATTTCATGAGTATTTCCAGATTTCATGCTTCACAGGATAATATTTACATAAGTCAATTCCATTTTCTTTTTGTCGCCCCAGCATTATCCCCGGCAGGGATCACAGGATGTTTATTATTCGAGTTGAACAGTGAAATCCATTATTCAAAATCAAAGTAAAGGATTTCTCCAGCAGACACAAACAAATATATCTAGATACATACACACAATGACGTGGCAATAATTCAATGTCATCTTATGAATGAATGACATGGTTATGTAAGACTCGAGGTGATTGTAAAATATTTCATTGTAATGACGAGATGAGTTTCTATTCTATTGATGTTCTACAATACAAAGGCCCCGAACTGGTTATTTGGTATATAAAGGGATTTCAGGGCATTTTGTGAAGCCTTTTGAAGTGATTTTGTTATCTACTCGTAAGAAGCACACTTGGCGGGCTTGTTTTCTAGCGTAAAGGGAGTTCGTTTCCGCTTGAAGTTAAGCTTCTTTTAACATTAGGATTAACCTAAATGTTCAAAATTTAAATTTGTCTTTAGAATTTGTGATTCTTTTGAAGTTTGTCAAGAAAAATGAAATTCACTTCACAAGTGTGCAAAAGTGGTTTTACTTTTTCCTGACCATCCACTAAATGGCTAGCAATCGCACCTAATCGACGGAGATGGGAGGGATGGTCTTCCAACGCAAGGTGTGCGCGGAGTCCTGCATTGCTTAGGGAGAGCTCAGA
Source organism: Volucella bombylans (assembly GCA_949129095.1). Lineage (NCBI taxonomy): Eukaryota > Metazoa > Arthropoda > Insecta > Diptera > Syrphidae > Volucella > Volucella bombylans. Next base: position 146,460,090 of record OX422140.1, on the reverse strand, counting down.
GAACTCTAGACACCTGTGAACTTCTAGTTTTAATTCAATTCCCCTTTCCTGTGTACAGGAGGTGAGCACAAGACGACATCCCTTCCCCCGTGCTAGTGTAACCAAAACATGAAGTACATAAACCTAAAAACAACACGGACAAAACTACAACAACACCAGTAATGACAACGACGAAAAATGTAAATGACGAAACTTGCTCCATCGCCAGTCCATCCAAATTCTGTTGACAGCATCCATTCAAAATGAGATAATAAATATCAAGTTGTTGATAAAAAGGCTCAGCAAAAGAAGGGGCTCAGCAAAAAAAAGGGATCACAGCAACATGTGCCGTCACCGCAATCGAATGAAGAAGACGCTGGCAGCAAAAAGCACCAGAAATGGAACAACTAACGACGGTCTTGAAACTTTGCGCTGCATCACGTTGAATATGTCTATTGCTCACACTTCTAAGAAATCAGCAATGCGGCAAAATGCATCCAGGACACAAAACATAGTGAAGTGGATAAATCCGAATTCTTCAAAGCGCCAACCCTAACGGCGAACGAGCCTATTGCTCGTACCCCTTCGGAGCCAACGTTAAACGATAAGGAACCTCGCAGGGTTCACTAAGGTAGGTGTATATGATAACAACTCGACGATAGGGCACGGGCGGCAAACTCGGCGTTATACAATTTCTGTAGGGTTGCTTCCAACTCCAATTCCTGTAAAAGAGATTCTGTCTACGGGAACAGGGTACACAACGAACCCGACTCAAATCCTCTCAAAACCTCTCAAACAACGTGCCAACGTGAGCAGACTGTTCAGGCGTTTATAGAATCGCCTCCTCGTTACAATAGTCGACTTTGGTAATCCAGCACGGAAGCCTTCGAACGACCAATGGCGGCTACTAGCTCTAAAAATTTTAGACGGTGTCATTGACGCCATTATTTAAGGAGTTGGAGCCGTCCCGCTCTTCGGACTGCTGAGCACCTTAAAACCTTCAAAGGATTCAAGATTATACAGTGAGACAACATTACCACCCGGAATGGCTGTCGAGAAGAAAGAACTCATTGATTTATTCCGTCAAAGGACGGTTGAAAATTCCTGGTCCTTACATACTGAAGGACAGGAACCTCCGACTCCACAATCCAGAGGTTAACAGAGGGAGGTAATTGGAAATAGGCAATAATACCGAAGAACGCATGGAAGTTGTGGTTAAAGTAATCCACAGATTTATGCTACTACTACACAAAGCCAACGACACACCTCTCCAAGTCGTCTTGCATAGGAAACCGAAGAGGAACGCCATGCTGAAGATAATACAAATAAATCTGTAACATAGCAAAGCGGCCAGCGCCAACTTTGTCTACCTTATGGCTAAGGGAGATGTTGACATAGCCCTCGTCCAGCTCAAATCATCCGAATCTCTCACCTACTTGGCCGAATCAGGTAATGAAAGTAGAATTGGGCCCTCATAACAATTTATCTACCAATTTCCAGGCTACGAAGCAATGACGACCAGACAGTAGTCAGCAATGAGCGGCCGAATATGAAATCCCAGAGGGGATACTAGAAGATAACAAAATAACCTGGCTTATAGACTTAAAATCACTTTTTGTGTACCCTTAACAAACCCCTTGAGCTCACGGTCAGTATAAAAATAAAAAAAAACCCCTGAACTGGACAGAATCATACCAATTGCTCTTCAAAAAAACCAAACAGCCTGTGATACCGTTCCGTTCGGTAGATCTAAGCTTCGAAAAAGAACCACTTGGGAAACCAGAAACTGTAATTGACAACGCCATTTTACGAGAAACGGTGGATGCAGACCCAACAAAAACAGTTCGGGGAATTGCACATGGGAGTATCCCCCATGACAATAAGTAGACACCTATCTCAAATAGCAAAAGTAAAAGAACTCTGCAAGTGGATACTCCATGAATTCAACGAAGCCCAAAAACTACGCCGTTTAGAAACCTGTGCATCACTAAGATGCGCGCATCTAAGACACTGAAATGTACCATTTTGCATCGTATAAGCACATGTTATGAAAAGTGGATTTTGTATGACAACAATAAAAGATCTAGGCAGTGGTTTGATGCAAGCGAAAACTCAAAGCACATCCCCAAACTTGGTTTTCACCCAGAAAAGGTTATGGTGACAATCTGGTGGACATCGAAAGGACCAATCCACATTTCAGTTCTTCCACCAGGAGAAACGCTAAAAGCTATCAAATATTGTCAGGAAATCGACATATTGCATGCCAAATTGGCTGAAAAGCAACCTGCGTTGGTCAATAAGCACGGTCCGATCCTTTTGCATGACAATGCTAGACCCCATATCTCACAAGTAATGGTGCAAAAACTGTTGCAGTTGGGATTTGAAATTCTTCCGCATCCGCCGTCTCTCTATTTCCCCAACGGATTACCATCTTTTCCACAATCTGGATTCATTTTGATGGCAGAAGGTCTTCCGTAAGTGAACAGAGGCGATAGAAGCCTTTGAAGATTTCATTGCCTCAAAAAGTCACCACTTCTACGAAAAATGAATATTTGACCTTGTATCACGTTGGAAGAATGTCATAGATGTCAACGTATCCTATTTTGAAAGAATAAAAATTTACGGAAAAATAATAGCGGCTTTTAAATTTTTAGTATAAATATATCGGGTACAACCTAATATTATAATATAAGCGAGTTCCTGGCTGCAAATAAGTGTCAGGAGTCAGGAAACCTTCGGCTGGCTTTCAATTCAATTGACACAGCCCCAGGATTCTCGATGTCCGAATGTTTCATTTATTTGGGCTATTGTTTGTATAATTGATACGAATGTGGCTATACTGGATTCCAAAACACAAAAGAAGTTCTGTGAAGCAGTTCAATGTCAAATCAAAAAGAATTTAATCAAAGACACTACTCAATACCTTCCCAGATCCTCTGTGTGAACATTTCACGGAAGATACAGAGATACCACTACCTTTCAGACACACAGAAGTGGCCCCATTGACTTTAAGTGATAAATAATATTTAACTCCAATTCCTCTCCATCACTTCCCACAGTAGCATGTATCAGTATCAGACAAATGAATGGACAGACTTTACTTCCCACTGTGTTACACATGTTTTTTTATGTTGCTCGCAAAAGATACTTTTCATGTTTCACAATATGCTCTTAGGCACCTCATTGAATATTCCCTTTTCATCTCCTTGGTCCTTGTAAGAGTAACCATGTTGGGTAACGAAAGTTTTACTAAATAACCTTCTTTCGGGGTTTAACAATCAGTTACCCCATCTGACCCTCTTCGGTAGCAAATTACCGTTATTATGTTTTTTTTAAGAAGGAGCTCTGAATGAATATCCGTTTTTATCCTTGAGAATGAATTTCTTTATTATCATGTTGTTTGCGAGTACATTTTTTTGTGAATATCTCCTTTTGAACATCCCTTCCCGCCGCAAGTGATTTATTTAGTAAGCTTTTTATTTAAATACAGTGAAAACCACTTCGTGCCTTTTTAAAATCAACATATTTCTAAGAGAAGATACGAGTATTACTTCTATAAATTTGTAGAATTTAGTGGCAACAACCATTGCTGGAGACTAGCTATAATGATTTTGTGGTGCGCCACGTGGCGTAGTGGGTACGTTTGCCTAGGGTCTGGGTTCAAAACTCATACAAATAACCAAAGAAGTATAAAAATTAATAAATTTGTCCGAAGACAATACTCCTTCGGCCGACAATTGCAATCCTCCTAACGTGAAATTATGAAATGCCATTCGGCATCGACAATAAATCATAGGTCAGCTCTCACCATTTAGGTATTGAAAAGTAATTTTAAAGCACTGAAGTTGAACAGCCGCTCTGAGTACCTAAGCTCGAGCTAAAAACCAAGGTAAAGGATTTCGTCATCAACACTGCCATGAATGTTGAATTTCGCTGTCGCCATCAAGACAAAATCAAGTGAGAGATAGTGGGGTACTCTACGATTAGGGATAGGATAGGCGTCACCTTGGCCCTACCTAGTAGATCACTCTCAATCGAGAAGTTCTGGGTAAGTTGTGTAGGTTTCTTAGCAGCTGGGGACGTTCGTGTTCACAATCTGGCTCACGATTGGCATCAACAACATCAATCGCTATGTGTAACATCCAAATGGAGTTCCAACGCTCGCAACTGCAAACCTCTATGTAGCCGCGCAGGCGGCAGGCGGCAGGCGGCAGGTGACAGCAACACCAACAATATCACCACTGAACACCTCATATTCCTCCAAGATGAAATTAATAATTGACTCAGGATCCATCAACTCCATCATTCCACGCACTCGAATAAAGAGGAACGTTAAGCCAATGGATTTTAAGCTTTATGGTGCAAATAATTTCGTCATCAATACCTACGGACAGTTATCGCTTGTTCTTAACACTGGGATTCGACGTCCTTTCAGGTGCACCTTCGTTATAGTTTATATGAAGACCTACTTATCTACTACTCATTGATCCTTACGGCCGCTACCTCATCGACCGGTTTATACACCGCTCCATGCAAGCTTTGTGAGCTTGCCATCTACAGCATCCCCACAATTGGCCCATCGAGTAACTCCTCATCGACGCTTGCACTAGACCGGCACTTATTCCTCCTACCAAAACAGACAACCGTGTCTCACATCACATCATCACCACCGGTCCATCAGTTGCGGAACGTCCACGACGTCTCACTGGTGACAAACTGAAGGCAGCCAAAGACGACTTCGAGTTTCTTTTAAATCACGGTGTCATACGACCATCTAACAGCATGTTGGCATATTGTGACAGCCAAACTGGTATAGTCTACATCAACTGTGAAGACAACATTGTAGCTGACGCTCTATCCCGCATCAACACAAACTCCATGAAGAAAACAACGAAATATCTAGCAGCAAATCTATTGAAACTCAATGGCAGCAGTTCTTGGAGAACCACACAATTCTTCAAGAGATCGAAGAGAAAGAAGCTATGAACGCATACTACTCGTACAATACATGACAAAAATGACAAGCGACATACAGGAGAAATTAGAAAGTAGTGAATGTTCAGTACTAAATGCACTACCTGTCAAACAACACAACCTTACCCTATGAACTATGTAATGTTTTAAATTTTTCATTCCGCGCTGTATAACATTTTTTGCTACCAAATGTTGGCTCTCTTTTCCCGTGTAAGTCCCTTCGGTCCCTCTTTTTTTTGAGTGGGAACACTGAGCTCTGGCGGAGGTGGAGTGCAGCCATGGACCCATCAGCCAGTGGCCCACCAACCCCAGACCTCGGAAAACAACCCACATAGGTTTACGAGAGGAACCCCACGGTATGACAGGAGGTCCACCAGGAACACCGTTGTCGGAGCCCATAAATAGACGGGAGACTCGCAACGGGCAGCATCAGACAGGACGTCTGAAAGTCGCCGACGGGTGGAGATGGACGGTCCTTTCAATCCAGACGATGATTACGGGTGGGGGAAGACAATCCCAGGAACAAACACCCCAACGAAAGCCAACAACAGGAGGCTTAAAGAACACCCCATCCTGCTACCGATGTGGGGGCGGATACCGGCATCACATCCCACAACTGATGTGGATGCAGCTAGCTGGAGCTAGCGAGCCATTTGATCGATGGGTGAAGAGACGACGATCTCTTTTATAGCAACACCCCAACGAGGGAGCAACAAAGGAGCAACAGTGCTGTGCAGGTGGACGGCCATTATAATCGGGTACACCCCAACCACGTACCAGCTGTACTAGGTTCGATGGGTGAAGGGATGACGACCGCTTTTTAAGCCAGCACCCCACCGATGGAGCAACGAAGGCGCAGCAGAGGCGTGTAGGCGGACGGCCAAGTAATAAGACGGCCTCCACCGAGGGAACTTACAACAACAACCAAAAACAATACACAAACATACAACAACAACCAGCGAACACACAACAAATAACGACCTCCAACAACAATTGTACGAGAAAAAAAAAGTACAAACTGGCAGTGTGGTCAGAGGGCAAAAGGGCCCATTTACAAAAAAAATAAATAAATAATTGTAAGGAGTGACACGCTATTTATCAGTCCCCACCCCTCAATCTGAACGCCGATCCACCGGAGTAGTTAGGGACCCGCGTATAAGAATATAATTTTTTTTTTTTTTTTAAAGAACTTAACACTCAAAAGGGTATTAATACACTTAAAATGCCTGAGCACGTGTTAAGTTTTTAGGAAAATGGGACAGAGAGAGAAAGAAAGATTTTTGGGCTCAGTGGTTATTTCGCTCCACGGGTGGCATCCAACATTTAATGGGGAGACTAAGTTATTAGTGTAATTTAAATTCACACAAGCACTATACTTGACTTTCGTGAGGGGCGGCGATCCAACGGATGGTTGGATCGACATACAATCCCTTCTGGATCTAAACTTCTTTCCTTTCGTCCCAACACTCCAGCTACCATCCCATCACGTTTCCTTTCTCCTTCGTTTAATTTGTTTTAATTTTAACAAAAAAATTTTTTTAGTGTAATGCGATGGGGGAAAAATGCCCGGGTAATAGAAAAAAAGAAAACTCTGCTTTTCGCAGAGGAACTTAAGAGTAGGAGCATAGTTAGGCATAGCTAGGATCCACAGCTTCCATAAACTCGCTCAGCGGAGTTCCCAGTCATTAATGGAAGTGGGAGCGAACTCCGAGACTGAGGAATTTAGCATGAATGTGTAAAATGGTATGTGTGAGAGGCCTAGTCGGACAGGGTGCACACACTAGCAAAGCTTGCTAGGAGATTTTTTTTTCTTCTCGGTATGAAGTAGAATCGCGAGCTTGCTTGGCAAGAAAAAAAAATAAATAAATAAAATTAAATTAAAAAATAAAAAGCAAGAGAAAGGAAAAAGGGGAGAGAAAGAAAAAGGAGAAAGAATACGAAGGAGGGATTGGACAGCGGGACAAAAGGAGTGAGGCACTGTGTCAGGAAGGGGCGCAGCACCGCCAGGAACACAGATAAGTATAGTGCAGTGAGAAAGATAGGAAGTCGTTTTTTTTGCTTTTTTAAAGTTGAGACTCCGGTGGGCCGCGCGTGCGTAGACTTCCCGAGAACAGACGGGACACGCGACCCGTTAACTACGAGTAGCGTTTTTTTTGTACGTGACTGTGAAAATAGCGGGTCACTCTATCAACGAGTGTACCGCTGCGCCAAAAAAAAATAAATCGTCGATCTCCAACGGAGCCGTTATAACGTTGTGGAATTTTGGTTTTTTTTTTATTTTTTTTCTTTGTTGGTTTTTTTTTTTGGGAAGTTTTTCTTTTTTTTTCATTTCGTGAAGGTTTCGTGATTCCGGGGGAAAAATCACGTGGCGCCCTTTTTTTATTTTGCCCAGGTCTAGCTGCCGTCAAAGCGCTACCTGGTGGAACCCACAGCTGTGATAGCGGGATCCCAGAGAGAAGTGTTATCGTTTGGTTTGGGGCATCGCCGTATCGGTGCCGGGAACTAAACATAGCAATGTTAGCGTAACTTTTTTCTAATTTTATCTGTTTTGCTTTGTGCTCATATTCGCCTTCGCTCACTTAGCTTACACGAAGTGAGAATTGCCTAATACTTGCAATGAATTTTTGTAAGAGCGCAGTTCACCCAGCAATACCCAACTACGAAACCGAAACAGTGTATTTACGCACAAACATACATAGATAGATGTGGATATTCACGCACTCTGCATTTACATTGCAGCCAATTCTATTCGTGCACTCTTCTTGGGATTTCTACCTGTTCTATTTGCTAGTTTCGGTTTCGCTGGTGGCTGTTGCTGCGTGCACTTCTCGTTCGTTTTAATTTGGACCATCAGGAGAAGCACTATTGTACATGTAAATGAACACAACATATTTTTATATTATATATATACAGGGTGTCCCAAAAATCAACGTCATTCCGGAAACGGATAATAGGTCAAATGGTGTCGGTCATCACAAAATTATAAAAAATCTAAGCCATGTACGAGTATATACATATATACTTTTAAAATTATTGGCACTCAAAAAAAATTGAGAAATCTGACACCCTGTGTCGATCTTTCAAGTGCTGTGACTGCAAATCTTTACTTTTCTTCTATTTTTTTTGTCACGTAACCCTGAATAACTCTTCTGTAAATTACGGTCCAAAATTGAAACATAACTATATCAGTTTTAACTAAAATATTGCTTTTTTGGCCGTCCATGTGTCTGAAAATCATTAATCATCCAAGTTGAACTGACTGTACTGAAAAAAAAATGTAATATGCCATTTTAGCAAGTAACTTTAAAAGATCTCGTATTTAGTCTGGATTCCAAAATGGTATGACACTTGCTAGACTAACGCTTAAATGAGGACAAAAAAAATTTTTTGTTAAAGAAACCCGATTCATAGTTAATTCTTTTTAACAAGTTAAAATGAGTACCAAGTGTGAGCGAGATAGACAGTGACGCCGTGATTGAGACGGATAAACACGCCATTTCGACTAGTTTGAGTGAAACAGATAGAGATGCCACCCTTGTCATTTCATTTCATTTTTTGATTTATCATAAGTTACATAAAAACTACATAGTCATATCTGTCTGTTTTTACACAAAAGCCATACATCTGTGGTCACAAGGAAAAACCGCTAAAGTCGGTTTTACTATTTTTTTCAGGAGAGCAGCTTAAATTTTTTGACAAACGGGTGAAATTACAAACGATTGATCTATTGAGCGATTCGGAACTCCTATCGCGTTGAAACAAAAAAAAAATTTTACTCTTTCTTAGTTGAAAATTAATTTTTTTTTTGCAAACAATAACTGTTAACAATTTAACTGACATAACTAACATTTTAGTTGTTAGGGACTTTTATGTTTTTCAACCTTAAAATCCTATCTGAAGTTTAGCTGTTTTTCCATTTTAAAGAAATTTTTTTTTCTGATCTAAAGTCTACTTTACCTGTTTTTCCTTATCTATTGTATTAAATTATCTAGTTCCTATGTCGACTTCCATTCTCATTCCTAAATAAATGGATATGTTCTCAGCAGAAAATGAGAACAAAATTTTAACCTTGAGATAGAAGACATTTTATTTATTTAAAAACTTATACGATTAAAAATACAAAAACACAACAACTTTTACTTCATGCAATGTAAATTAAAAAAAAAGAGAAAAAAGTATACATAATTAAGTTAGAAATCAAAACTAAAAAAGTGGTTTTTAATCGTCATAGTCACTTCTTAAATTGGGATGAATGTTGAGTTCGGTGGAACTACGAGTAGTTTTGAGGTTTTTATAAAAAGAATGAAAATCTGGATTTATGTAGATACTGTAATAAATCCATGAGTTTTTCTTTTTAATCTGACGATAAGATTGGTAATTCTTTAATATTTTTTAAATCGCCTAATGTAAGTTTCGATGCTCCTCGTTTGACTAACGGTAAAAGGTTAAATGGATCTTCAGGATTTAAGTTCGTTTTATACAAAATTTTGTTATAGTCGTTTGTATAGGGAACCCACCTTACTGAGTTCCATATAAATTTCTGGACTTCTGAATTACATCATTTCCAATTAAAATTATTTTTCGAAATTTCACTCAAGTTGAAGAAATCACTTTCTTTCATTTCCACAACTTTAATTTTTGAATTAATACTTCCGATGAACTGATAAAGGGTCCGCCATCTAACGTTTTTTTTTTTTCAACTAGTGCTTATTTTGTGAAAGGTAACACTTAGCTCATGTCTGATTTGACAGATAATTAGTTTTATCCTACCGTTGAATGAATATGATTGTGTATACGCTTGAACAACGCTAAGAAATATGGGCCTGCGATCGACTTAGAGAAGATGCCGATTTTGCCAAAAAAAATCATCTTTTCAGATGAAGCTCATTTTGATCTTGGCGGGTATGTAAACAACCAAAATTGTCGCATTTGGGGCACAGAAAACCCGCACGCATACATTGAAAAGCCGATACACCCAAAACGAGTCACTGTTTGGTGCGGATTTTGGTCCAGAGGCATAATTGGGCCATTTTTCTTCGAAAATGAGCAAGGAGTGGCCGTTACAGTCAATGGCGATCGTTATCGGGCCATGTTGAACGAATTTTTGTTCACAAAAATTGAAGAGGAGGATATTGGCAACATTTGGTTTCAACAGGACGGCGCTACGTGCCACACAGCCGAAGCTACACTCGATGTTTTGCGCCCTGTTTTTGAAGATCGCATTATCAGCCGCAGAGCTGATGTCGTTTGGCCACCTCGGAGCTGCGATTTGACACCGTTGGACTATTATTTGTGGGGTACCGTAAAAGATAAGTATTACGCCGACAAGCGAGAGACAATTGACGTTTTAAAGGACAATATTAGTGAAGCCATTGGTGAAATACAGCTGCACACAATCGATAATATGCTTAAAAATTGGATCGATCGTGTAGGCTACTGCATGGCCAGCCGAGGCAGCCATTTGAATGAAATTATTTTCCATTATTAACCGGAAGGATAAAACTAATTATTTGTCAAATCAAACATGAGCTAAGTGTTACCATTCACGAAATAAGCACTAGTTGAAAAAAAAAACGTTAGATGGTGGACCCTTTACCAGTCCCTTGGCACACTTATTTCAACATTGGATTTTTTCTTTTTTCTTCACTGTAGAACGTTATTTTAGTGACAGAAGAAGAAGTAGATGTTTGAAAACATATGACGCAATCTCATTTCCACCCCTCCGCGCAGTTCCCTCGTGCCACATAAAACAACCGGAATCATTCGTTTTTAAATTATGAATCGTGAGATTGAAGGTCCAAAGCTGCCTTTGATAAAAACTAACCGAGTAAGTCAAATGCAAAAGCTCCCATATCGTTGTTTTGTCTAGCATTTTCGATGGATATGGATTTTTTGTTCAAAGCCAAAGTCTCCTTTTTTCACATGAATTTGTTTCTGCTCTTTCAGAACTTGTTTCTCATCCTGGGCTATTTTTTTCTTTTTATTATATCTTAGGTAAGAATCCATCGCAAGACGAGCACGTGTCTATTTTGGGAGTTTTTAATTTTAAATTCAACGTTTTAAATATTTCTGAATATTTGGTAAGGCTTCTAGGATTACAAACTTCATTATTATACATCCAATGGAAAGATTCAACCTTCCAGGAATCCCCTTATCCCGACAATTCTTAAACGGTTGGCTTGGAGTTGAAACTTTTTTGGCTATTACGTTTTTAATGAAACTTTCCGTTTCAGAAAAACAAATCGCAAAAAGTGTTTTGCCAACTTGTGTACGCATGCCATCATATTCCAAAAAGTACTTCACTGATGTTTCACGGTGTCGCTTTCTTTGCATTGCTCTAGACAGAGTATTACATTTTTAATTTCCTATAGTCAGACGATTTCCTATGTATAAAAGCCCAATACTGGTTAAATAATAATTAGTTGTCTTGACACTTTCCAAAGGGCTTTGGAGCTCTTGCATGCTTAACTTTTCCAGAAAGTGAGTCATATAAAACACTTTCTTTAATGTCTAACGTAAGCGTTTTTTATTCTTGATTTTCGATTGTGGATCGTCGTTGTTGAACGGAATATCCAAAACTTCGCTCCTTTCACTTTCTGGGTGCGAATCAGGAGAATTGACAGTATTATTTACTATAAAATCAGTGTCTATATGGAATCATCGGAATTTCCCCATTCTGGTAAACTGCATTCGCTGATGCAGATATTGTGTTTCTATATTCATCGTTGAACTCATTTGAATTGTCTAAAATAATGGAAAACTAAATATGTATCCTAAATGAAAAAAATAGTGTTCTTACTTTTGAATGCATCTACGAGTATGTATATTGAAGCCAAATCCTTTTATAGATGATCTAGTTTCATTAGATATAAGTTAATAAATTTGTTGTACTTTTTATTTAAAAAAAAAACAACTTTATTCAACGCCATCAATCTTAAGACTAACTTATGACAATTAAGTAAAATTAAAATCTAACCCACGATTCCAACTTGCATCCGATGCAATTTCCCAGGTATTCGACTGCAGACGAAATATTATTCTTCTGTTTGCAATTTTCCAGGTATTCGACTGCAGGTCAAATATTATTCTTCTGTTTGGTTGTTTACTCCAGACGCTGAGTCGACAGAACGAAAGCATGTGAATGAAGTGTGTGCAAAGTTTCGTGGGGACGATACTTTGAGGAATTCAGCTTATCTGTTGTTAACTCCTCCCTCCTTAAATGAGAATGTCCTCATTCTCAAAAATATGGAATTTTATTAATTCTTTTTGTTTCTATTGCAAATATTTCTAAAGCTGATTCTTCTGGCTGTTTTATGGTTGTAATTGGAGTTTCAGTTGTTTTTAATGTCTTTGAAATTTTTACAGGTTCAAAATTATTCAAAATAGTTTCAAAATTACAAATAATGCTATCAGGATGATTACTATTGATCCTAGGCCAATATTTATGAAATAACTTTGTCGGGATTCATCTTCTATTAACTTTATATGTTTAGTATTGTTGACATACAATTCTTTCATCGATTGTAATGTTAAGAATTCTTTGTAGGTTTTGAAGGTTGAGTCCGGTTGTACTATTGGAGGGATCGGTTTTGTATCGGAAGGTTCATTAGAGTAGAAGACTAAGTCATCGACTTTTACTGTGGCATTATGGTACTGAAGGATAAGGGTGCCTTTAAGTTCCATCTCATCGCTATTAACAATTATTGTGCCGTTAAACTGGTTTAGAAGCAGTGTTCCAGGAAATACTTCTTCGATTGAAAGGATATGTTGATTATTGGTCTCTGTACAGTTGTGGGGACGACTGTTAAGCATGTTTGTAATACAATAGGTTTGACTTAAATCGACTAATTTATTTTTATTACAAATTGTTAGCTTAGAATTAGTTTTACCTTTCGTTATTATCCCATATATTGTTTTTTCACATTTTAAGAAATTTTCATAAATTTTCTCTCTTTATTGTTTTTAGTAAAATTGTCTTACAAATTTTTATTACAGTGTTTGGGATACTTATTATATATAAAATTTCAGAATTGCTTATTTCCGCAAATTCGATTGCTTCGTCTATATCAAGATAGGGTACATTATTTTTGTCAAAAAATTCTTTTAATACATTTATTTCATTATTAGATAGGATAAAGGAATTAATTATTCCAGCCTTTGCCCAATGTACGGCATATTCAATATTTATGATCTCTTCTTTTATTACGTCAAGCTTATATTTAATATTAATAACTAGTCCGTTTTTCATTTCTTCATTTGTTTTATACATTTTTAAGATATTGTTTGTTGTATTAGTAATTTAGTTTATTTTCTCAATAATTGATCTATTTATAATTATCTGCTTATTGTTGTTTTCTAAAATGCCATTAATTTTTGATTTTAACATAATAAAGTCGTCATGGTCTGGACTACCGGATATCCATTTCCATGCGCTTCCAATGAAATTAAGGGCTCTTTTCGCTCTATTTAATTCTAATCTGCTAATAAGGGGTTCTATTGTGGTGATTTCGTGGGAGAGGAATTGATACATGGGATGAATGGTGTCAATTTTGGTGGATCATTCGTTTAATTTCATAAAGGGTTTCTTTATAGGCTTTAAGGTTGATTGTGTGAATTAGTTAATACTTACATTTCTGCCGAAAAATACTTCAAGTGGCCTTTTGCCGGTTGTAGAATGAACAGAGAAGTTATATTCATAAACTGCCCTATCTAACAATTCAGGAAATGTTCTTTGTATGTTATCGGTTTTCAGACAACGCGTTATTTCCGATAGCTTTGAGTGGAATCTTTTCACTTGACCGTTTACTGAGCTGACGTAAGGAGGTGTCCTGAAAATTTGAATCTTAAGTAAGTCTTCGACCATGAAATGAATAGATGATGAATTTAAAGATGTTTCATTGTATATAACAATGATTTTGGGGATGCCAAAGGAAAAGAGTATTTCACGAAGAGGTTCTTTGAGATCTTCTGTTGCTTTCGACTTGAGGATGTTTATTTGCGAGTATTTTGAAAACTTATCTACAGCCGTTAAGGCGAATCTCTTCTCAGTTGAATAGATATCTATATGGACGATTTCGCCTGGGAATTGTGGGATTGGGGTTTCTTTTAGATCTGTTTTATTGAAGTGTCTGTCATATTTTTGTTCCCTACAAGTTACTCATTGTTTGACTATGTTTGATATTTTTGCGTTCATTTTCGGAAAGTAAAACTTTTGTGTTTGAGCTCTTTTGTGTTCCTCAATGATCGTTTCTTCCTGTTTTTGGGGGCATGTAAGGCCTTCAACTTGGGTTTGTGTATAACTAGTTTTATAGTTTTTAAAATTTTTTAAAATTTATTTTTCCTATTATGCTTTCAGACGTATATATTCCATTTATAACGCTGGTATTTAGAAAATTTTCTTCAAGATTTCAATTAAACTTGCATCGGTATAATCTGGTTGTATAAAGGTACAGTTTGTCAAGAAAGTGTTTTTAGAAACAAAAAATTTGTTCAAATGTATTTACTTTTTGCTTATACAGACTAAACTACATATTTTTTTAATTTTTTTATTTACATTTCTTAAAACCAGTATTTAAGTAAATACATAACAAAGAAATGTGTTCAAGTTTATGGGAAAAAACATAACAAAAAACAACAAAAACGAAATAATTCACAAAATTACAGTGTCAAGGAGTGTTTTTACATATTTTTCTTTAGCATTTAAAAGTAAATTTTATCAACTTATTTTTATTCAATATTTTGTGTGGCGGCCTTAAGATTCGATAACAGTTGTAATCTGCTTTACATCGATCTAATTAATTTTTTTAAGTGGTATTCCTGAGGTATTTTTGACCATTCTTCTTGAATAAATTGCGTCAACTGATTTCGGGTCTTAGGACTTCTTTTACTCACCTTTTTTTTCAAATGCGCCCATTAATTCTCTATAGGATTTAGGTCTGGGCTCTGGGCAGGTGTATTGAGTACTTTGATACAATTGTGAAGCAGCCACATCTTAACTCCTTGTGCTTGGGATCATTGTCCTGGTAAAATTTGAATTTTGGTTTTGTGGTACAATCACCGCCGTCGATTTCAAATTTATGCAAGTGAGACCACAAAATGCTTAAGTACTGCTTCGCATCCATGTGGTCATCAATAAAAACTAGGTCCCCAACCCCTATGCTCGATATACAAGCCCACACCATAACGGACAATTTATCAAATTTCACTGTTGGTATTATATTTCTTTTATCCAAGGCTTTTAAAGATTGCCGGCACACTCTATTGGCTCCCTCGTTACAATACAACATTATCTTAGGTTCGTTACAGAAAATAACGCCATCCCAATGTTCATCAGGCTGCTGAATATGTTTTGCAGCGAACGACCTCCTTTTTCTTATGTTGTCTTGTGAAAGCAACGGTTTTTTTCGCGCTACTATTGATGAATATTTGTGCTTTAAAAGCACCTGCCGAATAGTCTCGTAAGATACATTCCAACTTCAGTTCATTTGCCAGCGCCCTAGTCGATATTCGGGGATTTTCATATATTTTCCGTTCATTTCTTTCTGATAATTT
This sequence comes from Volucella bombylans, assembly GCA_949129095.1. Classification (NCBI taxonomy): domain Eukaryota; kingdom Metazoa; phylum Arthropoda; class Insecta; order Diptera; family Syrphidae; genus Volucella; species Volucella bombylans. The sequence goes on along the minus strand of OX422140.1, from coordinate 146,444,586 downwards.
ATAAGGTCTGTCCTCTGCCTTCATTAAACGCAATCGCCCATCACTTTTTGCACAATTAATTATTATATATATCGTTTGCACTGTCAAACCAAACATTTGAAATAACTCTGCTGCACTTTTATTTCTATAGTGGTTATAATAGACCAACTGAATTACGTCACTTGAAACTCTTTTTCTTGTTTATCTCTTTCGGCGGATAAACAAGGACCGAAGAAATTGGTCTCCACTCCTTTGGAATTGAGTAAACAGCAAAAAAAAAAAAAAAAAAAAAAAAGGATTGTTATTACTGAAGATGTCATTCATAAACGTAAAACCACAATGTGTAAATAGACTTTCTTGACACAGAATTTAAAATAAAATCGAGTAACTGTTTGCGTTATCTTCTTACTTAAATGCTAGTTTTAAGAAGTGTAAACCAAAAATTAAAAAAAGTGTGTAGATGAGTCTTTATTAGCAAGAGAAATATAAATTGGAGCAATGTTTTTGCTTGTAAAAACACTTTCTTGACAAACTGTATGCCTGTGGAAGGTTGGAAAAAGTATTTTGAATTCATAATTTGTTTGGTCATCAGTTAAAAGCATTATCTAATTTTTAAAAACGTTAATTAGAGATTTTGTTGAGGTTATTAAATCATGTGACTAGCTTTCGTCAGTATGTGTTGTCATTGTCATAGAATTCAATTGGGATTCTTTGGGAAGTCGGGATGAGGCGTCAGCTACCACGTTTGTTTTACCTGGTTTATACTTTAGAGTGTAGTTATACTCTTCTAGTATAGATTTTCACCTTTTCATTTTATTATTATTGTTTTTATTGGAAAGAGCATAAGTTAAAGGCTGGTGACCAGTAAATATTTGCACTTTTGCTGAGCCATATAGGTAATTTCGGAGGGATTTAAGCGACCAAATAATTGCGAGCATTTCCTTTTCGTTGGTTGCGAAATGCTCTTCAGATTTACTGAGTGTTCTTGAAATGAACAAAATCGGTTTATCGTCTTGCGATAAAACCGCATCTATGGCATGATTGGAGGCGTCCGTGGTCAATTGGAATTCATTTGTGAAATCTGGGTACTTGAGAAGAAGATCGTCTGAAATTAGGGCGTTTTTGATTTTACGAAAGGATTCTATTGCTTCATCATTTAGTTCGATTAATTTTTTACTTGACAGGTTTTTAGGTATATGTTCTCCTTCTCCTCTTAATAAAGAAGTGAGAGGTTTAACTAATTGGGCGTAATTTTTTATGAATCTGCGGTAATAGCCAGAAAGGTCTTTAAGAGTTTTTGGTAATGGACAGTTTATTATCGCTTGGACTTTGGAGGGGTTAGTTTTGATGCCGTCGGCAGAAATAATGAAATCGAGAAATTCAACTTGTTTTTGTAAGAAATCACACTTGTCTAATTGTATTTTTAAATTCACTTTTGCAACAGTCTCTAACACGGTTTTAATGTCTTTTAGATGAGTGTCGATGCCTTTGCTGAAAATTATTATATCGTCAATGTACACATAACATATTTTTCCAATATGTTCGTGTAGCATGTCATCTAAGGCTCTTTGAATTATAGCTGGTGCGTTCTTTAATCCGAATGGGAGGCGCAAGAATTTATATTTGCCATTATTGACTGAGAACGCTGTCTTTTCCACGTCGGATTCTTTGAGTGGGATTTGGTGACACGTCTATGACCGAGAAGAATTTATTTTGTCTCAATTGGAATAACACTTCATTGATTTCAGGATACTTGTCAGCGATTGTCACTGAATTAAACTTGCGGTAATCAATTACCATTCTGAATTTCTTTTCGCCGGATGCGTCCAGTGTTTTTGGGACTATCCATATGGGAGGATTATACGGCGACCGTGAAGATCTTATTATTCCATCGTTGAGAAGTTGCACTATCTGATTGTTAACTTCATTCTTGAGTGACATAGGATAGAGATAGCTTTTGAAGTACACAGGATTTTCTGTGTTAGTTCGAATTTCACCTTTTACTCGTGTTGTAAAAGTTGAGTTTTTGTGCATAGTCCGGTTGAGTGTGATCCAGTCTAACGTGGATCTTACTGACTACCTGCCAAACATGTTGTTTAATTCTGATTTTGATTTTATTGTTTATGACCATGATATTGTCTCTGGTGTGAATAATAGGTTAAAGGTTTTTTAGAGTGTCTTTACCTAAAATAGCGTCAAATGTCCCGAGAGAGGATAGGAGGAAAAATGTAAAATGGGAATTTGGTATATCGAAAAGCTTTAACAGTTTATGATGTGTTATTGCTATTTTACCACTGACTGTATTAGTGAGGAAAGGGTTTTGTTTGGTATCGGGATTGAAATGAGGTCTGATCTTATGTAAATTTAGTTTGAACCCGTATCAATAAGAATTTTCAATACTTTTCCGCTGTTCGTCTTACTCTCGAAATAGGGCAAGGAAGAGCAGTTCAATCTAAAAAATGGACTTCGGCAACATCTATTATGTCTTCGGATTATGGAGAATTTGTACATTCTTCCGGTGGAGAATCGTATTCGGCAGGTGTTCCGTGATAAGCCATATTTTGAGTATCGTAGGTCCCGTTGCCAACTGCTTGCTCATTCGCCATATGTTGGATATATTGCTGATACTCACTGCACTGAGCTTGATAGATATCGTTTTGGTCCGTGACGCACGGTAGATTTGATACGTCCGTATTTATATGGGAATTTCTCTGATATTTTTGATGATGGTTTGTTCCTAGTTGCTCTTGTGGAGGTCTTTTTCCAGCAATTTGATTTTGTTTAGTTGGTCCATTTTTATAGTCGATGGCCCGCCATTGACTCAGGCTTGGGTTGCAGTTTAGGCTGATATGGGCGCGGTGGAGTATTATTCTAATGTTGGAAATTATTATAATGTTGATTTGGATTGAAATGTTGATATTGATGGTTTGCATAATGTGGAGGATTCGGGTAACGGGTGTTATTTTGAAATGGTTGAGGAATGTGAGCTAATTGTGGGAAGAATGGAATCTGATTTTCGGGAAGACTACGATTATTTCTTGGAGGAATAGGTGGGCGATTATTAGCTTTGGGTGGATGATGCTGGTAAGAGTTAGCATATTGCATCCTGAAGTTCTGGTTTTCCAGTTTTAGACATAACTGGAGTGCTTGTGGCAAGTCAGTAGGCTCACGAATGCCTAACAGCTTTGGCAAGTCTTCTTTTACACCTCTTACGAACGTATCGAGCGCTTTGTCTCGATAGGTGCGAATAAACCGCGTGATAAAATTCTTGAATTGTTTGATTTCCCTGCATGAGAGAAGTCATTTGGTACTCAAGAGTGGAGGGGTCACGTTTATCGGCATAGTGCATTGCTAAGCAATGCGAAATCCACTTCCAATCCAAGGGGATATGGTAAGATTCCAATACCACATTGGCTTGGCCTACCACTTTATTTCGTATTACACTTAGTATAATACACTTATAAGGCACTAGGCACCCCTTTTAAGTGATCATCAAATTGTAGAATTCTGTCGACGCTTTTTTTCCACGAATTAAAATCTCCTGGTTGCCCAGTGAAATCTTTCAAAGAACGGATAACGTCTGTAATTTTATTTAGCTCATTAATATTTTTCCTAAGCTCTGGGTTAATTACTTGATCAGTACCAAGAAATAGATTTGAATTTGGATTGGCAATAGATTGAATAACCTGTCGGTCTTCATTTTGAATAACATGATTTACTATTCCCGTAATAAGTCTTTCAAGGGCCTCGTTTGCAGTTATACCGTTAATAGTCACGGTAGAAAGTTGGGAAGGATTTACAGCAAGAGGAGAGTTTTCATTGGGTAGTACGGCGAGTCTTATTAAATTTTGGTTAGGCATATCGAGCGAAAAATACACAAAATTTAAATTTATCAATTTCCGATATGTGTATGTAAAAAAATTAATTAGTTATTGTGTAAGGATGAAATTTGAGAGATAAATATTTAAGTATCACTTATTGAATTTCACAAAATATTGAGGTATAAATTTTATAAATAAATCTTAATTAATCAATAATTCACTTCACAAAAAGGGAAAAGAAGATTTTACTAACATGTACGACGTATTTTCTTAGAATTAAATTCAATTTGCGTAAAAAAGGTAATAGTTTCACTTCTTAAAATTAACTTAGCACTAAACTTACAAAGCTATTAGAGTCCTGATGAGCATTACGCATGAGTGGCTGTTAAATTGGTTAACTCTTTTTATCCTCTCAGATTACTGGGGGCCTTATATCCTTCACAGCGTTGGGTTGGGTGGGAACCAAGCGGTGCACGGTGCTTCTTGAGGACTTCTTAGTATTTTATAAGCAAAACGGTAGTACTCCTTTAGTACTTGGATAATTTCACTTTTTACACTTGCACTTGGTCCCTGCTCGGGCGCCAGTTAATACATTTACTGTACTTTTTTTTTATAAAAAAAAACAACTTTATTCAATGCCATCAATTTTAAGGGGCACACCTAGTGTGGAATTTTAAAAAAATCGATTTTTTTCATATTTCGATAAGTTATACCTTTAAAAATAACATACTAAAATTTTAAATCGATATCTCAAATACGAGTAGTTTTCGAGTTACAGCCATTTGAAGAGTAACTGCTCGGCAGTTAATAGTTGTATTAGCATACGGGACGCACCTGAGGTATTGTTCGGAGTCTACTGTCTCTTCCTAATGGTTGCAACCCTTATAATACGATTCCAGTTTCTATTGTAGGCTTTCAGGTATACAGACATATATATGTTTATATATGGGCCTGGAATAGCAGATTAGCTGTAAGTATGATTTTAATCCATTTATAACAGTGAAAACGATCATTTTATCTTTAAACGCGTTTTTCTCGAAACAGCATTTTTCAAATTTGCTGCAGTGATAACTCGGAGACAAATGATCCGATCACTATCAAATTTTTTCTGCATGTTCTGTATATATTCTCCATACAATGACCTACCAGTTTTTTGATCTGATCAAAAATCGAATTTTGGCAGCCCAAAAACGACCAAAATTTTGGGTAAAATTCAACTTTTTTTTAAAAACGCCGCCATTTTGTCAATTTTTGATTTTTTTTTCGATCGTAGGTCATTGTACGAATAATATCTTCTAGTTTAACGAGTATTGTTTTTTTTATATTTCATCCCCGGAGAAGGCCGGAATCACTGCAGCAGTGGAAGACCTTTTTTTTTAGCGCCGTCGGAGATCGGGTGTATCTGGAAAAATATTTAATTTTTTTCTTCAAAAATTTTACTGTGTATTCTTAAAATATGTATAAATATACCCTAAAAATTGTAAAACAATTGATATAGTAGTTTTTTTTTTTAATTCCCAAAAATCGCATTTTTTTAGGCTGTCACACTAGGTGTGCCCCTTAAGAGTAACTTATGACAATTATTTCACTTATAATCTAACCCACAATTCCAACTTGCACCCGATGCAATTTCCCAGGTATTCGACTGCAGGTGAAATATAATTCTTCTGTTTGGTTGTTTACTCCAGACGCTGAGTCGACAGAACGAAAGCATGTGAATGAAGCGTGTGCAAAGTTTCGTGGGAACGATACTTTGAGGAATTCAGTTTATCTGTTGTTGCTTATACGAGTATCAGGAAAGTAATCATTTTTGTCTGATGTAATATTTTCGTGTGTCGAATTCGAATATTGATAAGTTGCATTTTTTGTGGCCATTGGTTTATTGACTTTTTTCTAAAATTTTTCCGTAGATTTAGGGCATGTAAACGAACTTGATTCAATGTTTTCTGTGCAGATCAAAAAACATGCTCGAAACTTCTTAAAAAAAAGTAAAATATGCATCGTTTTACCAATATCTTTATTTGGTTCTGGTGTAGAAGTTCTTAGCGTCACAAAAACCTTTTTTCAATGAACCTCTTTTTCTGTAAAAAAAAAAAGTACATTCAAATACCAATCCTATTACATTAGTAAAAATAAATAAATAAATATTAGAAAATATATGTAAATGCCAACCACGAAAAGGGTTCATAAACGACAACGTTTACTTCTCAAAGCAAACGTTCTTGCTTTGGCCGACGACCTACACTCTGAGTTTCGATGTACGTGTCCTTTTTTGGAGCAATTCTCTTACCTTCAGCTCTTGCTTTTTCTTTAAGCATTCGCTCGAATGCCAAAAGTCTTTGCGAACAAGGCATCATATTTTTCGTGTAGGTTTTTATAAATTTTTTTTTATAAAAACACAAAGAACAACACAAGGAATAACAAAGTTCGTTTAAAAAGACAGGACACACAACACTAAAGTCTAGTTTCGACAAAACTGTTTCTTTCTCTAAGTATTTAAAAAGAACTAAATTATATTTAAGAAATGTTTTTTTTTAACTTTTGTTACGGAAGAACAACCAAACTGAAGATTGGATTTTCACGAACTGAGTATCTGACGGGGAAAAGAACTAAAATCAATTTAGGTCTTTCGTGCATCAGAATTTAATTTTGGAATAAGCGCTAAACTGCAGATAGGAAAGCCTTTTTAAAAAAATAACAAAACAAAGAATATTAACACGGTAAAACAGATAAACTCAAGTTTAGCTATTTTTCCTCAACAAGAAAATGTAGTAATTGTATAAATTTAAAGTGGAAAAACAGCTAAAGTCAAATTAAGTCTTAATTCCTTGTTGTACGAGTAAATCCTACAAAAAAATTATCTTAAGTCAACTTTAGATAATAAATTTGTTTTTTTTTAGTTTGGTTTTTTCTCCTTAATCTCAACTAAAAAAAGTGACTTAAGCTGTTTTGTTTTTTTTGAAATTGTGACCACATTTTTAAGGATAGAAAGCTGAAAAAAATTTACAAAATAGATTTGAGTACGCTGAATCTACTGGCATCAATCTCAAAAGTCGACTAAGGTTATGGTTTGTGGCCACAGACATATAGAAGCAGTATTCAGCTTCCTCACTTCAGAATATTATGGGAAGCAGGAGTGGGATCTGTCAAATACCATCTACGTCGCGTAGTGTGAGAGTCAACACTAACCATCGAGGAAATAAGTACATTCGCCCATTTTGAAGCATGTATAAATTCACGTCCATTATTCCCAGTAACTGGTGATCCAGAAACCATTGAAATACTAACACTCAGGCAGTTTTTAATTGGGCAACGACGCGATTAGAGCCGAATAAGGTGGCGAGATGGAATTTAATTCAGAAAATTACGCAACATTTTTGGAAAAAATGGCAAAGTGAATGCCCATCAAGATTTCGACAGTGATCAAAGTGGCGTAAGGGCAAGGATAATGTTAAGGTAGGAGATGTTGTGTTTTGTTTAAAGATAAAAACTTCCCTCCAACAAGATTGCCACTAGCACGGATAGCACAAGTACATCCAGGAGAAGGAAGAGTCGCCATGCTAAGATTTAAGCGAAATACTATTAGCAGAATGTCGTGTAGTTCTGTCCACTTCCTATGGAAGAAGAAAGCAATAATAATAGCAATACTGAAGCCAGTATGGTGAAGTCAAATTTAACAAACACTAAAAACGTTGAACCCATGATTCAAATCAAAAACAAAGAACTAACGGCAAAAAAACTAAACTAGGATACATACTACCGGTACAGGTCAAGATCAGCCGCGGAACCCTACAAGTCAAGCTGTTGGAAAAGAGTTGGTGGCGGATGAGCCCTTAATAAGGGTCAACCGAAAAATTAGCGGAGGCCCTAGACTACTATAAAGCAGGTAGAACCGCCATCCAAGAAGTGCGGAAGGCCGGGCTAAAGAAAGATGAATAACTGTGATGTTTACTACGAAAGAAGTTTTGAGCTTTCGACACGTGAGCGTTCACGCCAGACCCGAACGGAGATGGAGACGGAGGAACGGAGCTCGCGTCTCGCATATCAGATTGCATCATACCTTTTCTTTTGTATTATATGTTACATTTTAAGTTGGAATGAAATAAATATTCATTCATTTCACAACCGTGAAATCAAGTGCCTTTATCTGTGCTTTAATCATGAGATGAACAAGGAAATCTTGTAGTAGGGTAACAGTCGGTGCTGAGGATATGGAAATACCTTTTCTGCGGACTACTAAACGGTGAAGACGAAAAATTACAAATTCCGCTGTCAGGCAGACCGAACCAATCAATATTGACGATGCAAGTCAAGAATTCCATGCACCCGACCAAAATTAAGAGAGGAAAGTAATATCTAAACTGAAGTCGAACAAGACTGCCGGGCCGGACACCCTACCCGCCGAACTATTTAAGGCAGCAGGAGATGACTTGGTAGAGAGCATACACCAACTTATTTCCAAGATTTAGTCAGATGAATGGAATGAATGGGCATCAATCTCCCGGTTCACAAGAAAGGAGACCCTCTAAACTCCGCCAACTATACAGGTATCAGTCTCCTAAACAATGCATATAAGATCTTTTCCGCCGTATTGTGCGAGCTTCTGAAACTATTTGTCAACGATCTGATTGAACCCTATTAATACGGCTTTAGGCCCGGTGAGTCCACAATTGACCAAATATTTACACTACGGCAGATCCTAGAGAAAATCTAAGAAGTTCAGATCGGCACTATCCACCTTTTTATCGATTTTAAAGCCGCATATGATAGCATCTACAGAGATCTATAGAGCCATGTCTATTTTTGGCATCCCTGACAAACCCGTTTGCTTGTGCAGGATGACGATGGATGGATGGACGATGGACGATCGCTGCTGCATCAAGGTCGGTAACGACCTAATCGATACCTTTAGGCAAGGCGACGCGCTGTCATATGAGTTCTTTAACATCATACTTGTAAGAATTGTGCAAAACTCACAAACCAAAAGACGAGTTACCATCACCGGCGATATTGATATTATTGGTAGGACACAGCGAGCTGTCATTGGTGCGTTTGCGAGTGTAGGAAGAAGAACAAGAATGGACACCTAACATCGACGAATCGGCCAGAATATAACAATCGGCAGCTATAACTTTGACGTAGTAAAGGACTTTGTCTACCTCGGCTCTGTTATCACATCTGAAAACGACATGGTTTCAGAAATAAAACGAACTCTTGCCAATCGCTGTTTCTTTGGGCTGAGAAGGCAACTGTGTAGTAAGGCCCTCTCCCAAACAACCAAGGAAACTCTATACAAGACCCTTGTCATCCCAGTCCTGCTCTATGGTTCCGAAGCATGGACCCTTTCTAAAGCGTATGGAAATTCTTCTTCTTCTTCTTCGCAAGATATTTGGTCCCGTATGCGCTAACACGTTCTGCAGGAGACGATTCAGCCATGAACTCTACGAGCTGTGCAGCGACATCGACTTCAGCATCAGAAACAGGAACCATTCTATCTAGTTCCTGTTTTATCTGGTCCCTGATTTTGTAAGGGATACGTCGAGGTGGGCTTACTTCGAACTGGGGATTGGGTACCAAATCTATATCGTGTACAAAGTTGTTGATGCATATTCATCTCATTAATGCGGCTTATGAGCCTAGGTTAACGCAAGCATTTGCTCCTAGAATGGGTTGGATGTTTGCATCTAAGACTTTAAAAGCGATTTTACATTCTTTGTTGGCGATTTCACAAGATACTGTTACTTCTCCTAGAACGAATAAACTGTGGTTAGTAAATGAGGTAAGGTTTTTTACCTTGCACGGTCGTATCACTCCCCGACATTCCTCGGCAATTTTTTTTGGCACATATTGCATTGTGCACCAGTATCTAACTTGATATGGTAGTTTTTTGTCGATATGGAGATGGTCTCAGAAAATTTGTCTAGTGAACATCTCTGGGTCTCCCGTGTTATGCAGCCGATCGTCAATGAACTGTCGTCGCTGTCAAATCCTTCCAACATATCCACTTTTTTAGAACTCTATGACTGGTGGTCATGTGTTGATGTCGACGCTGCGAAGCACGTTTTTTCGAAGTGGTGTTTCCTATTACACTTTTTGCATAGATAGTTGTATGCTGGACAGCTACGGTAGCTGTGTTTTGTTTCACATTGGCGACAGTCAAAATTCTTTCTGTGCTTCTGTGGTGTTGACTTTTTCAGATAATTCACTTTCTTCTCGTTTTCGTCAACGATCTGCGCCGCATGTTTTTGTGCTTGCTTTGTGGACTGATATATTGCAATAGCTTTAGTCAGTGTTATATCTTCCGAGAGCAACTTCATGCGAAGCTCATCATTGATAATGCCGAGTATAAGCTGATCACGTAATATTTTTTACAGAACCGCAGCCTAGCCATTAGTTTTCTAGTCTCGTTTTCTTGTTGGGTATTTCTGTGGAATTTGTACCTTTCGGCCATAGCATTGAATTTGGGAGTGAAATAAGCTTGGAACTGGTTTTTTACCATGTCAACCGTGACTTCCCCTCTGAATCGTAGAGTAGCCGATCGCAGACATGAAAGTTGCAACCTGGATATTATTTGGTTTATTAACCAAAGCTATCTCGAAATATGAATACTCTGCTTCCACAGCTTCCATTCTCTGGTCACGTCCTTATCGTGTTCTACGACAAGAGGCTTCGGTGGCCGAAAGAAGTTGCAGGTTTCATTACCGATGTCGACCATTTTCTTTATTTATTTTTTTCTTTATGGTTGTAACCATGTAACGTTAAATAAAACAATACTTCGGATGTTTAACAAATTCTTTAATTAATTAGTAGACACTAGACTGATTAGGTACACGCGTTAGATACCCTCTATTGAATATGTTCTCCTCGTGGCTGTCATAAGGTGGATGTCTGACAGAAGTCGCAAAGCAGGCGTATTAAAGATCTGTCACACTGTACCCACCTCTCAATGTGAAACAGGGTGTTAAGAAGCGACGGCGGTGGAGAATATTTGAGTTCACAGTTTTCAAAATTTCTTTCTGTGTATTGTATTAAGCGACAGCTGAATGCAGATTATACACCTTAGTAAAATAGAGTGCCTGTATGGGCAAATACAACTTTGGTAGAGATGTGACTTTAAAGGTGACTTTATATTTTTATAAAAAAATATTTATTTATTCATCAATATTAATGTTGTCCCCTTCAAAGTTACCTTTAGATATAATACGAGTACACGTGTGCCAAGCCAATGCTTTTCCCAATTCTCGAAGCACTTCCCGTGAGCACTTTTTGTAAAGCCTTGCCCTCTTCCAGCGATGCCGTTTTATTTCCTCAATCCTTGCAAATCTCCGTCCTTTCATAGGTGTCTTCAGTTTTGGAAACAGGAAGTCGCATGGGGCCAAATCCGTCATCGGTTATTACCCTTTTGAGTAAGTCAGGATCATCATTGACGTCATTCAAGAGCTCCTGAGCGAAAAGAAGTTTCGGAACAAACTTCGCTGACATACGTCTCATGCCCAAAACATCCGAAAAAAAATTGCATGACACGAGCCGACCGATATGCCAACATCCTCAGAAACTTGTCTTATGGTAATTCGACGAATTTCCAAAACAATTTTCTTCACAGCTTTGACTTAATCATCTTTTGTTTACGTGCTGGGTCGTCCAGAGTGAGGTTCGTCATTGGCATCTTTTCGGCCATCTTGGAAGAGCTTATACCACTTGTAAACATTTCTTTTACTTAAAGCTGACTCACCGTATGCCATTGTCAATATTTCAAGTATTTTAGAGCCCTTGATTTCAATTTTTACACAAAACACGTCTAACATTTCTATCTGTCAAAAACAAACTAAGTACGCTATGTACTTGAAACTGTGAACATATGGGCACGAGTACGATAAATTTGGCGCCAAACATTGCTAACGGCTTTTTATAGAGGGGTCAAAAACAAACATTTTTTACTATACTATCTCGCCCCATTTAGGAGGTAGATCAATTTTATTAAAAAATGACTTAAAATGGAAAAAAATTGTATTAAAAAACAACGGCAACACTTACAATAAAGTACTGTACCAATTTCGAAAGTCAGAAACCTATTCTTCAACCCAGCTATATTATTTGTTTCAATAGTTTTTAAGAAATTCGCATCCAAACCCAAAATTTTGATAAAAAAAATTTAAAAAATGAAGTTTGGACCAATTTTTTTCAAAATTGTGAAGTGAAGTGCTAAATTGGATTCCTATATCAATTAATGCCTATATCAATTTTGAATCGAACACGAAAAACCGAATGGATTTATGTCATCTAGTTTTTGAGAAAATTTAAAATTACTATTTATGTTTTTTTTTATTTTTTTTGACATTTACATGGGCTTCCCTTGAGGTAAGTAAATGAATATAATAAATTAAACGTCTGGCAGGCGCCTATATCAATAGTTTTCTTAATTAAGAGTACACGGATGACCCGTTTCGCGGGATTAAGGGATTTCAATTTTTTTTCGCAGGCGGATTCGGTGTCGACAAACAAAAACAGCATTGCTTTTTTAGAAGAAATTGGTCTAATGCGCACTAAAACATCAACTCCCTACTGTGTTACAATTTACGGATGAAGGTGGAAAAATAAAAAGCTCTAAAAAAAAGGTGACAAACATACACTTAACGTATCTATCGGCACATTTTTCCATGAGCCTCAATGTCGGCTAGAGATTCGTGAGGTTCTTTCGATAATTATCTCTTTTGTGATCAAAATGCCTGTGGACACGGTTTATCAGGTAAATTAGTTAAATATTATGTACAACTGAGTACATAAAATTCTATCCTAATAAGGTCTTGTACAATAGGGCGAACCAAATAAGAGTGGATAATTTCATCATTAGGTTGACTCGAAGGCACATTGCAAGAGCAATGACCTCATCGAATAACCTGATCTCCGGGGCTTACTACCCTAATTATATGTATCACGAGAGAGTTCGCTTTGATGGTTCAGAAGCGTTCCTATATTTAGATAGCAAAGGTCTGAAGTAACTTAAGCTGATTTTTAAGCATTTTTTTGTATAGCATGTAAGAGTAATTTAAGATTTATAAATAAAAATGCATGTAAACTGAAATAAAACTGACCAACACAATTAATGATCTGGAGAATCAGAACAAGCTTCTGGAAAAAAACAATTTTATGACGAAAAACAACAGACCACCTTCATCAATATATGGCACTTTTTTTTTTATCGAAAATACTGCATTGACAAAAAATATAAGGACGACTTGGGCTCCCAAATTATGGAATTTTTGCTGTACGTAAAAAAAGTATACCCATGTTTTATCGATGGTAAAGAAAGTGGAGGTTTGCAATTAAAGAACTTCGACCCTACCACCATTCACAGTGAACATTTAGAAGGTATTTCACCGACAAAAAAACCTCGGCTCCTCACCATCAATGACGAACTCAACGAACTCGACAGTAACACCAGTAGGGACGATGATTTCATTGACGAGACTTACGAGTACATACCTTTTTAATATGTACATTAAAAATCAACTTGACTATTTTTTACTAACTACTGACTTACTGACAAACTGACTGGCTGAGACGCGGAATGCAATGGAATTCTACCTACTCGTGGTGCATTCTATGTAACGCTAAATGATTTGCAATACATTACTTACAAAGATGATAGGTTCATCAACATTAAACCTCAAAGTGAGATCACCGTAAATACCAAAAAATAAAATTCTTATAAATAATTAGTTTTGGTAATTTTCAATTTTCTCAAAAACTAGACGACATAAATCCATTCGGTTTTTCGTGTTCTATTCAAAAGGGATATAGGCATCGACTATAAGAATCCAATTTAGCTCTACATTTCACAATTTTGAAAAAAATTGGTCCAAACTTCATTTTTTTTTTATCAAAATTTTGGGTTTGCATGCGAATTTCTTAAAAACTATTGATACAAATAATATAGCTGGAACTGGGTGGAAGAATAGGTTTCTGACTTTCGAAACTGGTACAGTACTTTATTGTAAGTGTTGCTGTTGTTTTTTAATAACTTTTTTCCAATTTAAGTCATTTTTTAATAAAATTGCCCCTACCTCCTAAACGGGGCGAAATACACCTCCCCTCCCATAGGAAAAAATGCTTGTTTTTGACCCCTCTATAAAAAACCGTTATCAATGTTTGGCGCCAAGTTATTATAAAAAAAAAAAAACCGTATGGAATTTACGTTGCCCGCGAAATTTCAAAGTCACGTTACTTTTTGAACACTATTGAAGCTCTTAAAAAATCAAACTCCTTACGAAATTTGGTGTGGGCGAAAGCCACATATAGGACATTAAAAAGTATTTGGATCCCAGGGTATTATGCTTGATAAACGGCCAGGAAAGTATAAATTTGTTGCAAGGGGGCATAGAATGTGTCATGATTGGATATTCAAAAGAGTCGAAGGCATACATGTAGATTGTATGAGCCTGCTGGGAGAAAGATTTTAAAAAGTCGTGACGTAAAGTTCACTGAGTTGTCTTTTAGTATCAGGAATAGCAATTATTCTTACATATTAACTAATTTAAATAATAATGAAATTCCCTACATAAACGAAAAAAATGTTTCACCTAAAAATTATAGTTCTGATGAAAATATTTTCAAAACGTTTGATACACACGAGCAGACTCTGGTGGTTACTCTGGTGAGGTGGCATGCCAAGAACATAATATTGACGGAATTCCAAGCGGAGGCTAAAAGAAAAATAAAGTTTTCATTCGAGGAACACTTGAAACTGAATCAAATTTACAATGATGGTACTCAATTCGACAACAACTCACAGATTTTCCGAAGTATACTAAGAAGTTAACACCTAGAAAAGGGATGACTACTTACTTTATAGAAAACAAGGCACAGTTAATAGAAACTAATCCACTTTCAGTAAGTGAGGTACTAGATCGACCATCTGATGCAGATGTGTGGATAAAATCAATGCAAAGTGAGTACGACTCTTTAAAAACGAATCGAACATGGGAGTTAGTTGATCTTCCACCTAATGGGCACGCAATTAAATCTAAATGTGTTTTTAATATTAAGCATAACAAGCAAGGAAATTTGGTTCGATATAAATCAAGGCTTGTGCCAAAGGGCTGCAGTCTATAGCTAGGGATCGACTACACTGAGACGTTTTCACCAGTTGTAAGATATTAATTATAGCTTTTACTGTGGAATTTGATCTCAAAGTTCACTAAGTCGATGTTTCGAGCGCCTACCTAAATGATCAAGCTGAGCATTTCGCGGACACAAAAAAACCAGATAACGTATGTAAATTAAGAAAATCGTTATGTTGCGTAAAGTAAGGAGGGAGAGAGTGGAATAGAATGCTGGAAACAGCTTTAAATGATATTGGTTTCTCTCGTTGCGTTGCAGACTCTTGTCTGTATACCATGAACAGAAGGGATGACTTCAATGTTGTCGCATCACAGTGTATGTCGATGATATTATTATCGCATACACAAAAGAAGATCCTTTATTTTTTCTAAAGCACGCGCTTAATTTAGTGAACCAAGGGCCAATTGATTTTTACTTAGGAATTAAAATCAATCGTGATAAGAAGACAGGATTAATTTCTCTATCCCACAAGTAATGTATCCAAAACCTATTGGCATGATTCGGCTAGGGAGTGCCGATCCAAAGGAATATCAATCGTTAGTTGGGTCTTTAATATATCTGGCGATTTTCACTAGGCCAGACATTATGCATGCGTTGAGCAATATTGAACCACATAAGGAACACTGAATGACTTCAGCTAAACAGTATTTGAATACTACTGCTTATTACAAACTGTTTTTTACAAAGTATAGTACCAGTAACTTGGGAGTCGCGTAAGCAGTCTACTGTGGCATTTAGTAGCACCGAAGGAGAGTATATGGCTTTGGTGGCAGCTACAAAAAAAGCTCTATTTTATTACGATTACTGTATAATAAACCAGCTACTTGTGAAACTCCACTGAAATTCATTTGTCCTAACTGGATCGACTATTAAAATATAGGATGAGTACATGAAAGTCGATGAAATTTTCTACAAAATGGAGAAGTCGTGCAGGATATCAGCATCGTATAAGGCCAAAATTCATTGTAATATTCTTCTGAATTATCTAGAAGAGAAAGAAACTTCGATAAAGCGTAAACTAGACATACTCGTACTAAGTTCACCATATAGTGAACAGCTCAACAGTCGATCTAAGCGTGGATTATTCGGGAGACTATTTGAGATGGTGTTTACGCGAGTATAGACAGTTTGGATTACAACTAAGAGTTGTTCAAAAAGACAGTCTATCAACAACATGCACTTATGATGACAAAGACAACTCAAATTAACGAAATTCATTCAACAACAAATGCAAAAAGGGGATGTACAATAATACTCGTAACACACAAACTTAATAAAGTTATTTCTGAAGTCAACGAAGTGTTCACATGGTGGATGAAAAAGTGAATGCTAATAAAGTTTGATTACAGATTCTCTCAGCGTACCGATTATTAATAGATGTACTGAAGCTAAATACGAGTATATTAATTTAACAGCGGCAAAAACGAAAACTTTCCACCACCATATCAATTGCACCATATCAATTGCAGGCAGTAATAAAAACTGTTTCAGCAAAACTTCCAACTAACTTATATATTGTGAAACGGCCATCTAACCGGATTGAAGTAGAACATAATAGAACTCACATAACAGTAAGTGAGACATCAACTGAGACATATGATTTGATTAAAATAACTCCTGTGCCCTACGAAATAAACAACAACGAAAATGCTGTAGCTGAAGTGGACTACATATAATAATCTACAATACTTTAAAGTATTCGATATAGAACTCGGTGCATGTAACCTACTTAAGCAATACCTACACCTTTCCCTGTAACCAAGATGTAGTGAGTCCAATTGGTATTAATGATAAGAAATCTCATTGGAAGGAATTGGTATTCTGCAACTCAGCCAATCATGCCTAATTGAGAAAATGTGCTAAGGGCAGAAAGGAATCCAAAGATTAAAGACAAATGACCTCCATAAAGCCCTTAGATTTTTCCATGTTCGACATAGCTAATGTATTTAATTACAGGTTTATCCCCAAAGTGAGCAAAATTGAAGGAAACTTATCAAAGCGAAGCTACAAGCTATTATGGTCGTGTTAAACAAATTCCCTGCATTCACACAGTTTCGTAAGTGAACATAGGAAACCATCTTCTATTATGGTTGGTCCTTTATACTTCTTTCACCAACAGCGTTAAGAAGTCGTGTTGTTAAACTTATCGGCCATTACATTTTTCGTCTAAGAACGACAAAGACGTCAGTCAAATCGCCAAGTCTTTTATAAATTTCAATTTAATTGTAAAATATTTGAGTTTTAATTACGAAAGAAATAAAGAGTTAGACCTTTCCCGACACTTCGTTTATTTTTGGGCAACCCCATTACGTTTCCATTAGTTTAAATTCTATCGCCAAAAACGCCACTAACTTTTTCCCAAAACCAATATTTCTTTTTCTAATTGCTCACTGCCAATTTACCTTACCACGATATGTTTGCTCTTCTGAACGGGATCATATTGCTCACAGCCGGACGCCGTCAAGATCCGAAACTAATATTTCTACTCGGTCCAGGATCACTCCTCCGCTTTGCGGAAGAAGTGCCCGGTGGGGTTAAGTTCACTTCCATGATCGCGTACTTTTGTACTATTCTACTCTCATCCATGTGGCGCTGGTATGAACACACATCCAGTTTAGCACCATTGGTAGTCACTGGACGTGGGAACTCTATCACGCATGCGGACTTCGTATAGGTTCATTAGATGTTATGTGCTTCGGACTCATCTTAGGTGTCAAAATGCCTGCATATGATTCCCCATTCCCAATTGTTTTGTACCACAAGCAAAATTCTGCAAGGGGTTGCTGCACAGCGGTCGTATTAGATTGCTATTCGCAGGAGTTTGGTGATTTTGGAAGTATTTCAATATATTGTCTTAGTTCGACCTTTTTTTAATTCCTATGGTTGCAAGAATCCTGACAGAGCCTTTCGTCATAGAATCTATGGTAGACTGGAGTATCGAAAGCTGTGCACTGTGATATCTCTTTTACATTTTACCTAGTTTGACCCACAATGGAAATCATACAAACCGCTTCCTCAATTTGTGTATGACCGGAGCCGATTCAAGATAATGGTATTCAACTAACAAGCTCACCATCATTTATTAACGGTAGAACCTGTTACAGGTTTCTTTCTCTTGAAAAGACAGCCATTTGCCATACCAGTAGCTTTAGGCAGACAATTAGCAAAAAAAAAAAACATTCTCAGAGCTGCAAATTTGTTTCAATTTGAGGATTACAAATACTACCTAGAAATATAAAATAAATAATTTAATAGATTAATAGATACATTGGGCAGCGTGCCTCTACAAGAATTTGTGTCAAGCACTACGTTTCTTTACAACCGGATGGCAGTAGCATGCATCTTCAGTGTTGCTCTTGATCCACTCATCGAATCGATTCACTCGGGTATATACTCCTGGATACTTTGGCTTAGCACATCCTTCACCCCATGAAACGACGCCTATTCACAAGAAGAACACATAGAAGGATTCCTTTGTTTTTTAAAGGATAAATACAATAGAAATCCCCAACTCACCGACAAGTTGATGTTCCTCTCCATCTACAACGTGTAGTGGACCCCCACTGTCACCCTGAAAAAGAAAACAAAAAATTTAATCATCTATCGAGTTTCTGAATTCTTCCTAAACCCACCTGACACGAGTCCTTTTTCCCTTCGTCAAAACCGGCGCATAGCATATTGTCCGAAATCCTTGACGCACCATATTTACTTCCTCTGCACTGTTCCATGGAAAGAATTGGCACATGTACCTCTTGGAGTGTATCTGATATTGGTCCACCCTCTGCGGTTGCACCCCATCCTGTCACTATGCCCTAGAGAAAAGAAAGTAGAACCCCTTTCTAATGGAGGAATCGTTAATGGTGACCAATTTCGGCGTATACGTACAGTTTCTCCTGCGAAATCTTTTCCTACTGATGGTAGACATACAGGTCTTAAGCGTTCCTTAATTACGATAGCCTCGTCCAGTTTTAGTATGGCAATGTCACTGTCGAAATTTCTTGAGCTATACTTGGGATGCACAATAGCCTCCACCACCTGCGAAAATTTCATCCCATTAGACAAATGAATCGGAACTCTCCCGCAGCCAAATTAAAAACTACAACCTTTCTGTCAATCTTATTCGGATGACTCATACTCCTACTGTGGTCAAGTAGTCGAACAGATATGTGATCCTTCTTAAATCCATGTATACAATGGGAGGCTGTCACCACATAGAGGTCATTAATCAAGCTAGCCGCACAGTAGAATCTGGTCTTGTACATCAACAGTGCCATCCAGGGGTATTGGTTAACTTCGGTCTCTTGGCCACCGACAATTCGCTTCTTTTTGTTTGCCAAACCGCAGACTGTTGGGGGAAAAAAAGGACTTTCATCAACAAGGACTCTATTACTCGTATATAATCATAAAGGAAATCGAGAAGGAAATAACTTACCACAATCACTGCAGTTTCTTTGGGGTGCCTGGGTAATGGCTGATGTTGTGGTTGAACTTGCTGTTGCTTCAGTGGTTGATGGCGTTGTAGTGGTTGTGGTGGCAGTAGGCCCAAAGGGTGGACGTTGACTTATTAGGGAGAGTACCCATTCGATGAATTGTCCCTGTGGGTCACGCAGCAGATTATTTGTTGTATTCAGAGCGGCGGCAGTTTCTTTGTTTGCCAACTTAAAAATATGAAAATTGATTGTTTTTACGTATAAAAAGTCTGATCGACTTTTAGGCGGGAAGCGAAGTCTGACTAAACTCCTGCCGCTATGCAATAGTTGCGAAAAATATCACCCAATAAGTGTCAGGGGAATTTTCTTTCAGTTTTATGGGCACCACTGTGGGATTCTTTTTTTTTTTGTTTTGAAGAGGAAATGCTCGTACATTGGAATGCCAATTAGGGGACTAATGGGGTGATAATTTTGTTTAAATAAAAAATAAAAATAATAAAATTGTATTTAAAGATAGACAGTGAACTCGTTCGCAACACTTAAAGCCTCGACTTTGGAAGAATGCTATGAATTCTAGGTTTTGTAGGTTAGGGATATCTAATAATCATAAGTGTTGACCTTGACAGCGTTTAAGTAAAGCTGGTGCATAAACTTGTGGTAAGGCGATCACTGTTAATTGCTTTTATTGGTCTTTGTGGTTGTGTTAAAAAGTTGACTTCTGGCACTCAGTCGGGTTATTCAATTTCAATATAGTAGTGGCTTGTTTGATATAGCATTATTGTTATCAACTATTCGTTGTTCCCCTATGTGTTGTCAACTTTTACGGACCAAGGTTATTATCTTTGCAATGGCTGGTTTCTGGATTTCAGCGACTCCTTCGAGTCCATCTAATTAGGTCTAGATTTACTCTTCATGACTAGGTAACAGTTTTCTTTAATGAAGACCATCGTTCTTCAACCAGTATTAGAATTTTTGCAGTATTTGTGCCTTTTCTGCAGTTTGTTCAGACATTCCTGCTGCTGTCATCTTTTCCAAAAATCTTCCCTAATGCTTGAGATGATCCTTAATTAATCCGGACAACGGATCGGTAATTTTTTATATTTTTTTCGTTCGACATAGAGCATTCGGACAAGGAATTAGTACATTGTTCTCCTTGCGTGGAATTTCTATAAATGAATCAATGCTTTAGTGATAGAGTGCCGACAGAAACAGCGCCTACCTATCCGAATACGTGTAGCTTAATCCGAGAGTAGTCCGGAAATTCACTGAAATATTTCTCCCGGGTTCGTCATCAGTCCAACAGCACAGGTCACAGGATATTGTGTCATTTAGAGGCGTAGCAATTAAATAACAACAATTTATCTAGGGACACAAGGAAAGTCGCTGATCTCTTCGAGATATCGGGAAGCATTATTTTAATTTGCCAGCATCCTGGATAGTTATGCTATCTGCACTTATGATCACATGGAACGTACCTGTTAATGTAAGCCCTAACCGAGAAACTCTGAATTCATCATCACAACCGATTTTGTACAGGTCTCTTGCAACTTTGATAATGGTACCTGTTTCTGATCTGGTAAGTTGTAAATGGTTCCGGTACGGCCTCTGCTTTACATTCAGTGTAGGTGCCATTATATCTTTTGAGTGTTTCCAATCTGGCTGATTAGAACTTTGACCAGCCCACTGGTTTGACTGAGTGTTACGATCTTTTCGCAAAAGTCTGGAAGAGCCGCACTTCAAAATCTAAATTAGCTTCTTACGGGCCACATATAAAAGCTCCAGTCCTCCTCTTAATTAGTCTGTGATCCACTACAAAAGGAGTTTTCTCTACCTGGTTTACAACGCTTGAGAAGGGCACTTTTTAGGTTCTAAACAGCTTCCTGTACTTTTTATTTCGATTTGAGTTTAGGAGGTCAACGGGTTTGCCCAACTCCTTCTTAAAGCGGTTCAGTTGGTTTTTCACGGATTCCTTTCCTTCAACAAAGCCGATAACTCGCAGCTGATTATGAGTTCGATATACCTATGGTATGATATGGAAGCCTCCGATAGAACTTTTCAGCTGCTAATCCTCTTAGCGTACTTATTGGATAGCCTTCGATCACTTTCTGAAAGTTAACATTGTTGACAACCAGGTCAGATGACAGTATGAAGTCCAGAAGATGATTGGCTCTCACGTAGCATTTGCTGCTGCCCAAAAAACAATTCCTATCTTAGAAGGCTACTGCCTTCGGGGTTGCCGATTTTGCGCTTACGCGGATGGTTTGCTTCTACTTCTGGAAGGTCAGTTTCGTGCCGAACTTGAAAGAATAAGAGCGAGAGTGCTGCCAATTGTCGCCGGATGGGGCGAAAGCGTTGGTGTCAGCGTATTCCGAGAAAAGGCTGTGACAGTGTTGTTTCATGGCCCATTAAAAGCAGTCTGTCGATCTACCACAATACGCCTGAATGGTGCTAACCTTAGATATGTAACTAAGGTCAAGTATCTTAGCATAACGATAGGTTATGATTAATTTCCAGCTAAGAATACGACTGCTGAGTGATGTAGGCCAGGTGAGACACATTCTACGGACTGACTGGGGACTTATCAGACTAACCGTTCCTACTGTTCTACAGGCCTCTTTGTTGCCTGTGCAATATTTGATTCATAGGGTTAGTACGAGAGGATAATGGCTGAGTGTGGTCGCCGTCGGATCTTGGCTTGCCAGAGAGTGGTCTTGCTTGTCTGCTTTCCAGTTTGTAGACCTTATTTATGGATGCATTACATGGTACCTCCCCTTGACTTGGAGGTGATACATCGATGTATCGCCCACAATATTAAAGGGACTCTGGCTGACAAATGTTGATTGGGTCTCCTCGACGGAGGTGGAAGGTTGTCTAGTATGGAGTATAAGCTCCTGTTTTCCGAATGTGTCCAGTCTAGATGGTGATCTATATTGGACTCTGTATTTGGTACTTATAACTTCCTTTAAGATGTGTCTACTATGAGAGATCTACTAGAACTGAGTTTCAATTTCAGTCTGGGCTTTCTGCTAACTAACCTTAAATGCTAACTAACCTGCATAAAAGGGGCCTTAGTGAGTTGGTTGGTTGCTCATGCGGAACTGACTTGCAAACAATGGGCAGCATCTAGTGGCATTCATTGATTAGTTTATGGTTGGACTAAAGGTGCCTAACGGCTATATTCTGGTACCATGGAAGGGTAGGGGCCCCTGGAACGAGTTGGCCCCCTTGTGAGAGTATCGCGTTGGTTGTAGGTTACACCCAAGATCGCGTGGAGAGCCAATCGACTGATCTTGGCACCTTATGGTCACTATAAATTGTAACTTTGTTGCGGTAAATTTTCCCGCAACAAGTTTGGCCCTCTCTTTTCCTTGCAAGTCTCTTCGGTCCCTCTTTTCGTTGAGTGGGAACACCGAGCTCTGGCGGAGATGGAGGGCAATCATGGTCCCATCGGCCAGTATCCCACCAACCCCAGACCTCGGAAAACAACCCACATAGGTTCACGGGTTGTGTTCCCTGCAGAGGAGAACGAGGAGGTTTGGTCCGTGAAGCCCTAAGGACAGTAGAGAGACTCACGACGAATCAGGAACCCTAGGATGCGACAGGAGGATGACCAGGAACACTGCTGTCGGAGCCCATAGATAGATGGGAGACTCGCAACGGGATGCATCAGACAGGACGTCTGAAAGTCGCCGATGGGTGGGGACGGACGGTCCTTTTAATCCAGATACTCCAACACGATAATGTCGGGTGGGGGAAGACTATTCCTGGAACCTACACCCCAACAAAAGCAAAATAAAAGAAGCTTGATGAACACCCCATACTGCAGCCGATGTGGGAACGAGCACCGGCATCACATCCCAACATCCCACAACTAATATGGATGCAGCTAGCCAGAGCTAGCCCCGAGAAAAGCGGTCGATGGGTGAAAAGACGACGATCTCTTTGATAGTAACACCCCGACGAGGGAGCAACAAAGATGCAACAGTGGTGTGCAGGTGGACGGCCAAGACAATCGAGCACACCCCAACGACGCACCAACTGTAAAAGTCAGGTTCGATGGGTGAAGGGATGACGACCCCTTTTAAGCCAGCACCCCACCGAGGGAGCAGCGAAGGAAAAGCAGAGGCGTATAGACGGATGGCCAAATAATAAGACAGCCTCCAACGACGGAACATACAAACAAAATCAAACAACCAACAAAAAAGTACAAACCACAAAACCGGCCGTGGCTCGAGGGCAGAAGGGCCCAATTACAAAACAAAATAAATAAATAAATGTAAGGAGTGGCACGTTGTTGGTCAGTCCGTACATCCCCAAATCTGAACGCCGATCCACCGCAGTAGCTTGGGATCCACGGTAGAAATATAAAAAATTGCACAGGCACTAGACTCAGCTTTTGTGAGGGGGCGGCGATCCAAGGGATGGTTGGATCGAGATACAATCCCTTCTGGATCATATCTACACTTTTTTCCATTTGTCCCAAAACTCCATCTACCGTCCCATAGCATTTCCTTTCTCCTTCGCGGTCGTTTTAATTTTTGAAAAAAAAATTATTATTTGTGTAATCCGATGGGGGAAAAATACCAGGGTAGCAGAAAGAAAGGAAACATTGCTTTTCGCAATTTATTAGTAAAACCTACTAGTAGGGGAATTGCTAGGCATAGTCAGGATCCACAGCTTCCATAAACTCTCTCAGTGGAGTTCCCAGCCATTACCATAGATAAACTAAACTAGATGTCAAACTCTACTAAACTTTTGCAAACCCTTAACTTTCGCCCAGACACACTGTAAGAGAATTCCAACACTTTTGCATCTCTACAACTTTGTCAAAATTTGCTAGAATGAGAGCGGTTTGCACGAGTGTGTGTAATGTGGATGACGTTTTATGGTTCAAATGGGCGTGGTTTGTATAAAAAAGGAGATAAATTGCCATTGATCACAATTCACACGTATTCACGGACAGAGTCTCACGGATAGTGACGATCAGTAGAAAACCGGTTTTGATTTTGCAATATCTGGAAAGTTTGATATCTAGGTAGAGTTAGTCTATGGCCATTACTGGAAGCGGGAGCGGACTCCGAGACTGAGGAGTTTAGTATGAATGTGCAAAATTGTATGAGAGAGAGGCCTAGTCGGACACAGGTGTACACACTAGTAGCTAGAAATCACATCGTTGGGTCCACTAATGCTGAGTGAATGTGCGAGAGAGCGTGCGTGTGAATGTGTGTGTGTTGCTGACGGGAGCTGTGGAACACAAAAGATCTGTAAGTCACTTGGTGACGACCATAGACTAACTATAACTAGATATCAAACTTTCCAGATATTGCAAAATCAAAACCGTTTTCTACTGATCGTCACTATCCGTGAGACTCTGTCCGTGAATACGTGTGAATTGTGATCAATGGCAATTTATCTCCTTTTTTATACAAACCACGCCCATTTGAACCAAAAAAACGTCATCCACATTACACACACTCGTGCAAATCGCTCTCATTCTAGCAATTTTACTTGTAAATTGCTCTCATTCTAGCAAATTTTGACAAAGTTATAGAGACACAAAAGTGTTGGAATTCACTTACAGTGGGTCTGTGCGAAAGTTAAGGGTTTGCAAAAGTATTAGTAGAGTTTGACATCTAGTTTAGCTTATCTATGGTGACGACTAGCACTTAGAAAGGGTCGAACTAGGGTTTTTTTAATTGTGCGAATTTTTTTTGAGTTGGAAATTGCTAAAAGCAATTTTTTTTCTGACTGAGTTTTTCGTAATAGAAAACAAAAATATTTAAAGTAGAATCGCGAGTTTTGCTTAGGATAAAGGAAATTACGAGCACAGGGACGAGGCATTGGAGTAACGGTAAAAAAGGGATTGAGAAACTTTGCCAGAAAGTAGCGCATCACCGCCGGGAACAAGAGATAATTATAGTGTAGTACAGTACAGTGCAGTGAAGAAAAAGTAAATTAGAAATTCGTTTGTTTTTGAAAGTTGAGTCTCCGGTGGGCCGCGCGTGCGATAGAGTTCCCGAGAATAGACCGGACATGCGACCCGTTATCTAGCGTTTTCGCGTATCGGGAATGAAAAAAAAGCGGGTCACTCTATAGACGAGTGTTCAAACAAAAAAAAAAAAAAAACAAATAAAATAAATCGTCGAGCCCCAACCTGGCTTTATAATGTTGTGGAAAATCTGTCTTTTGAAAAATCACGTGGCGCCCTTTTGTTTTACGCAGGTCTAGCTGCCGTCCAAGCGCTACCTGGAGGAACCCACAGCTGGCATAGCGGGATCACAGATAGCTACAATTATCGTTTGATCCGGGGCATCGCGCTATCGGTGCCGGGGATTAAACCTAACAACTTATTATAATGATGTGTGGCGAACCATGGAATAACAATGGTATTTGTCGGTCTGCTTGATGTGGAGTTGCATTGCAACCGGGTGCCACGACCCAGAGAATGGCGGAGGTATAAGATACTCGTCGACCCTTCATCAAAGGGGAAGTTCGGACCTCACACACGATTACGAACCTGGTACTGGAAGCAGTAAGCGGTGGTGGCGGTATGGAAAATAAACCAACGCAACTACAGATTTGTGCTATTCTTAGTTGGTTTTGTGCTTTTTTTTTTTAAAATGTTGCAAAATGGTCCAAGTTTAGATGGTGAGAGTAATTTTGGAATAAAAAGATAGGTTCTCTATGTATCCACTCGCTCGTTATATAGTTGTGTGAAGCCCCTTAAATATCTAAAATATGGAGTTGAATTGGTTAGTGACCCTCACTTTCTATTTCCTACTTTTGAATATGTTCTCAGTACTTCTTGACTGCTTACAAATGCTGATCTTTGCTAATACTGTTGATCAGTTCGGCTGCTTATCTTGTGGCGTATAACACAGGTTGTGATATTGCTCATCTTTTAATGGTGCTACTATTGATATTGCATCGGGAAATCAAAGAAACGCCTCCCACCTTGCCCGTATCTAACCAATATGGCTTTGAATCTGATTTCATTAGGCTGTCATGATCACGTATTTGGCAAGTGATCCGATTTGGCCCACTGGTTTGTTTTCTCTGTTGTGCTTGCTAATAACTTGTCAGCCCGTAGAAGGGTATTGTGTCTTTTTCAATGTCATCCTGATCACTTCAACGTCATGTGTCCTGCATTGAGACCGTTTCTAAAACAACTAAAACTTTTAATTCTAGTTTTCTGTGTTAGTGGCAAGAAATTTTTGCCTTTTTTTCCAATATTCTTTATTTTACGATAACTTCTTTACTAGATATAATTTAAACACTATTTGACCTAAGAATATTGAGTGAAATTTGTATAAGAAAAGTTAATGATACTTCTTAGGAATATATAGCAAGTTCTGGTGTGAACAGCACTCATAGTTACTTTATTGATAAAGATAAAACATTCTGGTGAAAGAAGACTGGCATAGATCTAATGACACGAATATTCGAAGTAAGGGTATTAAATAGGATACCATAGAGTAAAAGTTGTTCAATAGAAAAAAAAAAACTAATTTACAATATTTAGAAAAATTCTATTGTTCACCGTGTTAAAAGCCAGCACAGCATTTTCTGTCATCTAGGGCTTTATATATAAAAGGGAAAAACTGCAAGAGAGCATTGTCAGTGGAAAGTCTTTCTCTAAACCCAAACTGAATAGGAATTAAAAAATTTACGATTTCAAGGTAGTCCTTCATTCTTCTTTTAAAAGCTTTCTCAAAAACTTAAAATTGAGGACAGTAGTGAAATCGGTATATAGGTGATGAAAAAACTAAACAAAATCCCGGTGTGATCAACGCCATCACATTGGTTTATAGGTGTTTTAAAAAAAAATTACCAAGCACATGATTAAGACATTGAAATAGGCCTTGTAAGTCCACAGACTATATTTAGCAACTGCAATTCAGCAACTGCCTTATATGCTCGCACGCCCTCACAAAGGGGAAAGATGACGACATCAAAGATGTCTTGTACGAGTTGTTGGACAAGACTAGTGGCCTAGCTATGACATTAAAATGGTCCTTAATGCAAGGCTAGTAAGAGGGGGCATCTTCGGCAGTACTATTGAAAAGTATAGCATGCACGACATCACCTCCGATAACTGATTCAGGCTAATCGACTTTGCGGCAAGGCGAAACATTGTCGTAGCAAGCACGCGGTCTCCATCTCATAAGGGGATTTGGAGATTAACAGATTGACTAAACTGCGAGCGACAAAAGGCACTCCTCCAGTATTCTGGATGTCCGAACGTTACGAGGGACCAACGGTTGTGGGTATCCCGAACATTGCAAAGGCACTTTAATACAGTGATGAAGTTCAACGACGGACGGCTACACTCGCAAGAGTTCGACAAATTCTTTTCCGATCGAGTCTCCGTTAAGATGTTCTATAGATTGAAGGCCAGTATGTATTGAAGACCCATGGCAACATTGCCAAAAAGCCATCAGAATTGCCGCCACCATAACGAAACCCCTGGTTTGAAGACGAGTACCTGAAAGCAAATGCAGTTAAGCTAAATGCATACAACACGGCGCTGCATAGGAGAACTAGCGCTACTCACGAGCTCTACGAGCAGAAGAGGAGAAACGACCACCTTCTTCTCAAGAGGAAAAAGAAGGAGCATGACAAGCGCTTGGTCGAATAAATTGAGAGACGATATTCCAGAAATCGATGCTGAGGATTCGGAAGGAGAATTTCTGTAGACTGTATGACGTGATTGCGAACCAAATACCGCTGTAAGGCAGAATGAACCTTTCAACCTGAACGATATAGACCAACCATTCCGTCCACCTGAATAGGATGAAGTCAAAATAGCCATATCTAAGTTTAAGTCTGACTAAGCTGCTGGAGCGCACGGCCTGACTGCCAAGGTCTTCAAAGCAGCAGGTGATGACTTTGTAAGCAGCATACACCAACTCATCTGTAAAATATGGTCGGACAAAAGTATGGCCGATGAATCGAACTTCAGTATTGTTTATCCGACCCTCAAGAAAGGACACCCTCTGAATTGAGTCAACTACAGAGGCATCAGCCTTCTTAACATCGCCTATAAAATCCTGTCTGCCGTGTTCTGTCAAGATCTGAAGGCGTTCGTCAACAACCTGATTGGTCCATATAAGTGCGGTTTTAGGCCAGGATAGTCCACCATCCACCAAATATTCACACTACGACAGATCTCTGAATTCATCATCACAACCGATTTTGTACAGGTCTCTTGCAACTTTGATAATGGTACCTGTTTCTGATCTGGTAAGTTGTAAATGGTTCCGGTACGGCCTCTGCTTTACATTCAGTGTAGGTGCCATTATATCTTTTGAGTGTTTCCAATCTGGCTGATTAGAACTTTGACCAGCCCACTGGTTTGACTGAGTGTTACGATCTTTTCGCAAAAGTCTGGAAGAGCCGCACTTCAAAATCTAAATTAGCTTCTTACGGGCCACATATAAAAGCTCCAGTCCTCCTCTTAATTAGTCTGTGATCCACTACAAAAGGAGTTTTCTCTACCTGGTTTACAACGCTTGAGAAGGGCACTTTTTAGGTTCTAAACAGCTTCCTGTACTTTTTATTTCGATTTGAGTTTAGGAGGTCAACGGGTTTGCCCAACTCCTTCTTAAAGCGGTTCAGTTGGTTTTTCACGGATTCCTTTCCTTCAACAAAGCCGATAACTCGCAGCTGATTATGAGTTCGATATACCTATGGTATGATATGGAAGCCTCCGATAGAACTTTTCAGCTGCTAATCCTCTTAGCGTACTTATTGGATAGCCTTCGATCACTTTTTGAAAGTTAACATTGTTGACAACCAGGTCAGATGACAGTATGAAGTCCAGAAGATGATTGGCTCTCACGTAGCATTTGCTGCTGCCCAAAAAACAATTCCTATCTTAGAAGGCTACTGCCTTCGGGGTTGCCGATTTTGCGCTTACGCGGATGGTTTGCTTCTACTTCTGGAAGGTCAGTTTCGTGCCGAACTTGAAAGAATAAGAGCGAGAGTGCTGCCAATTGTCGCCGGATGGGGCGAAAGCGTTGGTGTCAGCGTATTCCGAGAAAAGGCTGTGACAGTGTTGTTTCATGGCCCATTAAAAGCAGTCTGTCGATCTACCACAATACGCCTGAATGGTGCTAACCTTAGATATGTAACTAAGGTCAAGTATCTTAGCATAACGATAGGTTATGATTAATTTCCAGCTAAGAATACGACTGCTGAGTGATGTAGGCCAGGTGAGACACATTCTACGGACTGACTGGGGACTTATCAGACTAACCGTTCCTACTGTTCTACAGGCCTCTTTGTTGCCTGTGCAATATTTGATTCATAGGGTTAGTACGAGAGGATAATGGCTGAGTGTGGTCGCCGTCGGATCTTGGCTTGCCAGAGAGTGGTCTTGCTTGTCTGCTTTCCAGTTTGTAGACCTTATTTATGGATGCATTACATGGTACCTCCCCTTGACTTGGAGGTGATACATCGATGTATCGCCCACAATATTAAAGGGACTCTGGCTGACAAATGTTGATTGGGTCTCCTCGACGGAGGTGGAAGGTTGTCTAGTATGGAGTATAAGCTCCTGTTTTCCGAATGTGTCCAGTCTAGATGGTGATCTATATTGGACTCTGTATTTGGTACTTATAACTTCCTTTAAGATGTGTCTACTATGAGAGATCTACTAGAACTGAGTTTCAATTTCAGTCTGGGCTTTCTGCTAACTAACCTTAAATGCTAACTAACCTGCATAAAAGGGGCCTTAGTGAGTTGGTTGGTTGCTCATGCGGAACTGACTTGCAAACAATGGGCAGCATCTAGTGGCATTCATTGATTAGTTTATGGTTGGACTAAAGGTGCCTAACGGCTATATTCTGGTACCATGGAAGGGTAGGGGCCCCTGGAACGAGTTGGCCCCCTTGTGAGAGTATCGCGTTGGTTGTAGGTTACACCCAAGATCGCGTGGAGAGCCAATCGACTGATCTTGGCACCTTATGGTCACTATAAATTGTAACTTTGTTGCGGTAAATTTTCCCGCAACAAGTTTGGCCCTCTCTTTTCCTTGCAAGTCTCTTCGGTCCCTCTTTTCGTTGAGTGGGAACACCGAGCTCTGGCGGAGATGGAGGGCAATCATGGTCCCATCGGCCAGTATCCCACCAACCCCAGACCTCGGAAAACAACCCACATAGGTTCACGGGTTGTGTTCCCTGCAGAGGAGAACGAGGAGGTTTGGTCCGTGAAGCCCTAAGGACAGTAGAGAGACTCACGACGAATCAGGAACCCTAGGATGCGACAGGAGGATGACCAGGAACACTGCTGTCGGAGCCCATAGATAGATGGGAGACTCGCAACGGGATGCATCAGACAGGACGTCTGAAAGTCGCCGATGGGTGGGGACGGACGGTCCTTTTAATCCAGATACTCCAACACGATAATGTCGGGTGGGGGAAGACTATTCCTGGAACCTACACCCCAACAAAAGCAAAATAAAAGAAGCTTGATGAACACCCCATTCTGCAGCCGATGTGGGAACGAGCACCGGCATCACATCCCAACATCCCACAACTAATATGGATGCAGCTAGCCAGAGCTAGCCCCGAGAAAAGCGGTCGATGGGTGAAAAGACGACGATCTCTTTGATAGTAACACCCCGACGAGGGAGCAACAAAGATGCAACAGTGGTGTGCAGGTGGACGGCCAAGACAATCGAGCACACCCCAACGACGCACCAACTGTAAAAGTCAGGTTCGATGGGTGAAGGGATGACGACCCCTTTTAAGCCAGCACCCCACCGAAGGAGCAGCGAAGGAAAAGCAGAGGCGTATAGACGGATGGCCAAATAATAAGACAGCCTCCAACGACGGAACATACAAACAAAATCAAACAACCAACAAAAAAGTACAAACCACAAAACCGGCCGTGGCTCGAGGGCAGAAGGGCCCAATTACAAAACAAAATAAATAAATAAATGTAAGGAGTGGCACGTTGTTGGTCAGTCCGTACATCCCCAAATCTGAACGCCGATCCACCGCAGTAGCTTGGGATCCACGGTAGAAATATAAAAAATTGCACAGGCACTAGACTCAGCTTTTGTGAGGGGGCGGCGATCCAAGGGATGGTTGGATCGAGATACAATCCCTTCTGGATCATATCTACACTTTTTTCCATTTGTCCCAAAACTCCATCTACCGTCCCATAGCATTTCCTTTCTCCTTCGCGGTCGTTTTAATTTTTGAAAAAAAAATTATTATTTGTGTAATCCGATGGGGGAAAAATACCAGGGTAGCAGAAAGAAAGGAAACATTGCTTTTCGCAATTTATTAGTAAAACCTACTAGTAGGGGAATTGCTAGGCATAGTCAGGATCCACAGCTTCCATAAACTCTCTCAGTGGAGTTCCCAGCCATTACCATAGATAAACTAAACTAGATGTCAAACTCTACTAAACTTTTGCAAACCCTTAACTTTCGCCCAGACACACTGTAAGAGAATTCCAACACTTTTGCATCTCTACAACTTTGTCAAAATTTGCTAGAATGAGAGCGGTTTGCACGAGTGTGTGTAATGTGGATGACGTTTTATGGTTCAAATGGGCGTGGTTTGTATAAAAAAGGAGATAAATTGCCATTGATCACAATTCACACGTATTCACGGACAGAGTCTCACGGATAGTGACGATCAGTAGAAAACCGGTTTTGATTTTGCAATATCTGGAAAGTTTGATATCTAGGTAGAGTTAGTCTATGGCCATTACTGGAAGCGGGAGCGGACTCCGAGACTGAGGAGTTTAGTATGAATGTGCAAAATTGTATGAGAGAGAGGCCTAGTCGGACACAGGTGTACACACTAGTAGCTAGAAATCACATCGTTGGGTCCACTAATGCTGAGTGAATGTGCGAGAGAGCGTGCGTGTGAATGTGTGTGTGTTGCTGACGGGAGCTGTGGAACACAAAAGATCTGTAAGTCACTTGGTGACGACCATAGACTAACTATAACTAGATATCAAACTTTCCAGATATTGCAAAATCAAAACCGTTTTCTACTGATCGTCACTATCCGTGAGACTCTGTCCGTGAATACGTGTGAATTGTGATCAATGGCAATTTATCTCCTTTTTTATACAAACCACGCCCATTTGAACCAAAAAAACGTCATCCACATTACACACACTCGTGCAAATCGCTCTCATTCTAGCAATTTTACTTGTAAATTGCTCTCATTCTAGCAAATTTTGACAAAGTTATAGAGACACAAAAGTGTTGGAATTCACTTACAGTGGGTCTGTGCGAAAGTTAAGGGTTTGCAAAAGTATTAGTAGAGTTTGACATCTAGTTTAGCTTATCTATGGTGACGACTAGCACTTAGAAAGGGTCGAACTAGGGTTTTTTTAATTGTGCGAATTTTTTTTGAGTTGGAAATTGCTAAAAGCAATTTTTTTTCTGACTGAGTTTTTCGTAATAGAAAACAAAAATATTTAAAGTAGAATCGCGAGTTTTGCTTAGGATAAAGGAAATTACGAGCACAGGGACGAGGCATTGGAGTAACGGTAAAAAAGGGATTGAGAAACTTTGCCAGAAAGTAGCGCATCACCGCCGGGAACAAGAGATAATTATAGTGTAGTACAGTACAGTGCAGTGAAGAAAAAGTAAATTAGAAATTCGTTTGTTTTTGAAAGTTGAGTCTCCGGTGGGC
Organism: Volucella bombylans; assembly: GCA_949129095.1. Taxonomy (NCBI): domain Eukaryota; kingdom Metazoa; phylum Arthropoda; class Insecta; order Diptera; family Syrphidae; genus Volucella; species Volucella bombylans. Next base: position 146,411,571 of record OX422140.1, on the reverse strand, counting down.
CGCGCGTGCGATAGAGTTCCCGAGAATAGACCGGACATGCGACCCGTTATCTAGCGTTTTCGCGTATCGGGAATGAAAAAAAAGCGGGTCACTCTATAGACGAGTGTTCAAACAAAAAAAAAAAAAAAACAAATAAAATAAATCGTCGAGCCCCAACGGGGCTTTATAATGTTGTGGAAAATCTGTCTTTTGAAAAATCACGTGGCGCCCTTTTGTTTTACGCAGGTCTAGCTGCCGTCCAAGCGCTACCTGGAGGAACCCACAGCTGGCATAGCGGGATCACAGATAGCTACAATTATCGTTTGATCCGGGGCATCGCGCTATCGGTGCCGGGGATTAAACCTAACAACTTATTATAATGATGTGTGGCGAACCATGGAATAACAATGGTATTTGTCGGTCTGCTTGATGTGGAGTTGCATTGCAACCGGGTGCCACGACCCAGAGAATGGCGGAGGTATAAGATACTCGTCGACCCTTCATCAAAGGGGAAGTTCGGACCTCACACACGATTACGAACCTGGTACTGGAAGCAGTAAGCGGTGGTGGCGGTATGGAAAATAAACCAACGCAACTACAGATTTGTGCTATTCTTAGTTGGTTTTGTGCTTTTTTTTTTTAAAATGTTGCAAAATGGTCCAAGTTTAGATGGTGAGAGTAATTTTGGAATAAAAAGATAGGTTCTCTATGTATCCACTCGCTCGTTATATAGTTGTGTGAAGCCCCTTAAATATCTAAAATATGGAGTTGAATTGGTTAGTGACCCTCACTTTCTATTTCCTACTTTTGAATATGTTCTCAGTACTTCTTGACTGCTTACAAATGCTGATCTTTGCTAATACTGTTGATCAGTTCGGCTGCTTATCTTGTGGCGTATAACACAGGTTGTGATATTGCTCATCTTTTAATGGTGCTACTATTGATATTGCATCGGGAAATCAAAGAAACGCCTCCCACCTTGCCCGTATCTAACCAATATGGCTTTGAATCTGATTTCATTAGGCTGTCATGATCACGTATTTGGCAAGTGATCCGATTTGGCCCACTGGTTTGTTTTCTCTGTTGTGCTTGCTAATAACTTGTCAGCCCGTAGAAGGGTATTGTGTCTTTTTCAATGTCATCCTGATCACTTCAACGTCATGTGTCCTGCATTGAGACCGTTTCTAAAACAACTAAAACTTTTAATTCTAGTTTTCTGTGTTAGTGGCAAGAAATTTTTGCCTTTTTTTCCAATATTCTTTATTTTACGATAACTTCTTTACTAGATATAATTTAAACACTATTTGACCTAAGAATATTGAGTGAAATTTGTATAAGAAAAGTTAATGATACTTCTTAGGAATATATAGCAAGTTCTGGTGTGAACAGCACTCATAGTTACTTTATTGATAAAGATAAAACATTCTGGTGAAAGAAGACTGGCATAGATCTAATGACACGAATATTCGAAGTAAGGGTATTAAATAGGATACCATAGAGTAAAAGTTGTTCAATAGAAAAAAAAAAACTAATTTACAATATTTAGAAAAATTCTATTGTTCACCGTGTTAAAAGCCAGCACAGCATTTTCTGTCATCTAGGGCTTTATATATAAAAGGGAAAAACTGCAAGAGAGCATTGTCAGTGGAAAGTCTTTCTCTAAACCCAAACTGAATAGGAATTAAAAAATTTACGATTTCAAGGTAGTCCTTCATTCTTCTTTTAAAAGCTTTCTCAAAAACTTAAAATTGAGGACAGTAGTGAAATCGGTATATAGGTGATGAAAAAACTAAACAAAATCCCGGTGTGATCAACGCCATCACATTGGTTTATAGGTGTTTTAAAAAAAAATTACCAAGCACATGATTAAGACATTGAAATAGGCCTTGTAAGTCCACAGACTATATTTAGCAACTGCAATTCAGCAACTGCCTTATATGCTCGCACGCCCTCACAAAGGGGAAAGATGACGACATCAAAGATGTCTTGTACGAGTTGTTGGACAAGACTAGTGGCCTAGCTATGACATTAAAATGGTCCTTAATGCAAGGCTAGTAAGAGGGGGCATCTTCGGCAGTACTATTGAAAAGTATAGCATGCACGACATCACCTCCGATAACTGATTCAGGCTAATCGACTTTGCGGCAAGGCGAAACATTGTCGTAGCAAGCACGCGGTCTCCATCTCATAAGGGGATTTGGAGATTAACAGATTGACTAAACTGCGAGCGACAAAAGGCACTCCTCCAGTATTCTGGATGTCCGAACGTTACGAGGGACCAACGGTTGTGGGTATCCCGAACATTGCAAAGGCACTTTAATACAGTGATGAAGTTCAACGACGGACGGCTACACTCGCAAGAGTTCGACAAATTCTTTTCCGATCGAGTCTCCGTTAAGATGTTCTATAGATTGAAGGCCAGTATGTATTGAAGACCCATGGCAACATTGCCAAAAAGCCATCAGAATTGCCGCCACCATAACGAAACCCCTGGTTTGAAGACGAGTACCTGAAAGCAAATGCAGTTAAGCTAAATGCATACAACACGGCGCTGCATAGGAGAACTAGCGCTACTCACGAGCTCTACGAGCAGAAGAGGAGAAACGACCACCTTCTTCTCAAGAGGAAAAAGAAGGAGCATGACAAGCGCTTGGTCGAATAAATTGAGAGACGATATTCCAGAAATCGATGCTGAGGATTCGGAAGGAGAATTTCTGTAGACTGTATGACGTGATTGCGAACCAAATACCGCTGTAAGGCAGAATGAACCTTTCAACCTGAACGATATAGACCAACCATTCCGTCCACCTGAATAGGATGAAGTCAAAATAGCCATATCTAAGTTTAAGTCTGACTAAGCTGCTGGAGCGCACGGCCTGACTGCCAAGGTCTTCAAAGCAGCAGGTGATGACTTTGTAAGCAGCATACACCAACTCATCTGTAAAATATGGTCGGACAAAAGTATGGCCGATGAATCGAACTTCAGTATTGTTTATCCGACCCTCAAGAAAGGACACCCTCTGAATTGAGTCAACTACAGAGGCATCAGCCTTCTTAACATCGCCTATAAAATCCTGTCTGCCGTGTTCTGTCAAGATCTGAAGGCGTTCGTCAACAACCTGATTGGTCCATATAAGTGCGGTTTTAGGCCAGGATAGTCCACCATCCACCAAATATTCACACTACGACAGATCTTGGAAAACACTCATTATCTTCAAATCGATACACACCACCTATTTATCGATGTTAAAGCCGCGTACGACAGCATCTATGTATAAAGACCATTTATACAGAGCAATGACTAGTTTTGGTATCCCTGCCACACTCCACCGTTTGCGTAGAATGACGATGGAGAATGTACGCTGCTCCATCAAGAATGCAAGGTCGGTAAAGAACTCACCGAGACCCACCGATGTCAAAAAAGGATTTAGACAAGGCGATGCGCTGTCATGCGATTACATACTTCAAAGAATAGTCCAAAACTCAAGAGGCACAGTCTTTCAAAAGTCTGTGCAACTACTAGCGTACGCCGACGATATTGATATAATGGCACAATTCAGCGAGCTACCACCGATGCTTGCTCTAGTATTGAGACGGAAACTGATAAAATAGGTTTAACGGTAAATGATATATATCAAATATATCTTACCAACAAAAAAGAACACCCAACACGTACTAAATTAGCGTACGAAACCGGAGGCAGCCAACTGAAGATCGTGCTGACTTGAGACGCTTGTTAGTTAAGGCCTAGGTCCACCCCGAACTGTAGCGGCAACTTAAGCATATGTTCGTAAGTAAGTGGTTAGACAGGTATACACTTTGTGATCATTATTATTGAATAAGAAGATTTATATCTGTTAGGTACTATAGAATCCCCCATTTCCTAACCCCTGTTTCTAAGCGTCTCTAGATTTCGAAATCAGATTTCCAAAAAATAAGCTCAGGAATTCTGTGAATAAGGCAGTGCTCTAAGTCTGTTTAAATGATTGTTCACATAAAATTTGTGATTACTTGCTCAGATTCTGTTCGAACCTATTTCGGTGAATAGGGAAAGTCGACTATAATATTTACTAATCGCAACAAGAGGAGTTCTGATTTCATTTCATCACACGGTATGCCTATAAGGCCATACATAAAGACAGTCGGAGCACAAATTCATTAAGACTTCTGTGCGCGTTGTACGAAAAACCTCCTTCTTTTAAACTAAAAATGGTTTTAAGACTACAGCTTATGACATGGATATCAAGAAGAAAGAAAATCCATCAGTTGAGCTACCGCGACATGCCTATTTTTAAACTTAAATAAAAGTAGCAGAGAAGAATTTTTATGAAAGCTTGTTCCACCACACAAACGACACATCGTAGTCATGTAGATCCGAAGATCTAGCTCGGTAACTAGCTGCATGCCAGAAGCTCTCTTACGCTGCTAGAAAGACGAAAACGATTGGAGTTTTTCGACGTGTACATATAGTCCAAAGAAGTTGGTTATCCAGGGTAACATCTAAATAATTAACTTCGTTGAAAAAACGGATGGGAATTAACACTTATTTCATTTGCACATGCCTGTAGATATACCAAAGCAGTGCAGACAGGAAGGTACTCTGCGAGCAAAACCTGTCTACCCACGCCATCACATATTGCCCACAGTAAGCATCCGCAATCGTGGTTCTTTTACCAGCATTGCTTTAAATTACCGTATAAAGTGCGTAGCTAGCAGCAGCAGATATCCAGTCTTCTGGAGAGCTATTTCAAGCAAAACAATATAAATCAACCTGAACTACTGTATAATTGCTCAGGATATCCTTGCAAAATCGGCAAAGGACGAAAGGGCGGTCATTAACATGATCAGCGAGTTCTGACGCGGACCTGACTGCATACTGAATAAAGCAATAAAAGCGGCTGTCAAAAACAGACCGGACCTCTTCATAGCAATAATACAAAAGTGTCCAGCAGAAGGAACCATTTTCGAAAGATAGCAAACACAGCATTTGGTTGGTTCTATTACCAAAATGAAGGAAAGGTTCTCGAGAGGATAATCTATAATACACTGCTAGAAGTAGCAGAAGGAACCCTCTCTGATGACCAATTTGGCTTCAGAAAATTCATACTGTTGATGTCATTCGAGCGTTAGTCGATATAGCAAAGGTGCAATCGACGAAGAGAGATGGCTCTACAGCACAAAGGAATACTGTGCAGCAATTATGCTGGACGTTGAAAACACTTTTAACTTTTCGAGCTAGTTATCTACTAGAAGAGCACTTCCTAAGATAGACCCACCGTACTATTTGCTGAGGAAAGTGACTAACTATATATCCTAACAACAGGAACTTAAGATACAATCCGGATATATAGGCAAAATACTACCAAGTCACTGCGGGGGTCTTACAGGAATCGGTCCTAGTGCCACTGTTATGGAACATAATGCATGACTGAGTCTTATGACTAACGCTTCCCAGGAGAAGAAAAATAGATTCATGAAATGGAATCAGCCACAAACGAAACGAATCAGCCATAAAACCGAAGCTATCCTCATAACAGGTTGAAAAACCATTAAATTCTCCAATTTTCAGATCGGTAACCAAATCATCAAGTCCAAAGAAACAATTAAGTACCTTGGAGTTATGTTGGACAATAAACTGCAGCACGAAAAGCCCTTGGGTTATTCTACTTTCCAGAGTGACAACATCAATCCTTATGTATGCTACTCCAATCTGGGCAGTTAGTCCCTCAACATACAGACTCTGCGCACTACGGACAATTAGCAGTTTTCGAACCATCTCGCACGAAGCCGCCTTAGCTTTGGCTGACATGGTCGCCATTGACGTCCGCCATGGCAGATGACACGCCCGGAATATATGATAAAAAAAACCTTGAGTCAGAACGATGCCAATGGTATCAAGACGATAAAAACTGAAGAAAAGCCAGCGTCAATAACTACAATATTTGACAGGCCCGTTGGACTAATACAACAAAAGGCAGATGGACGTTTAAATTAACACCAACAATCGAAGACTGTATAAGCCGAATACACGGGAACTGTAACTACCACCTTACGTAGTTTCTACCTTTTTGCTCAGACAGCTCAAGTCAGGAGGAAGATATAGAGCATGCAATATTCCATTGCATACGCTCTCTGGTATGGAGAAATGTTGCGGTCAGAAGAAAATTGGATGGAGATTTGCACGTGAAAAACGACCTGCGAAAGATCGAAAGAATATGACGAGCAGATGTAGCAAATATATATGTAAGATACAGCATAGATTGCTCATCAGCCCCGCGTTGAGAATAGTCGAAGTGTGTAGGGTGTGGTTTAGTACGTAGACGTATTCCTGAAATCGGGCAATCAGGCTAGAGAATTGTGCATATTGGTAGCCTGGGTTATTTTTTTTTTCTTTGAACATTTCACAATCTTTGGCGCAACCAAAAAAAAAACGACCTCACTGGTTTCACTGCTGTTTCGTCCTGAATTTAGGCAGAACATTGACGGACTAGCTGAGCTCGGCCTCAGAATTCTCTTTTTCAACAAAGTCGAGACCTCGCATCCGATTCTGAATGTGGTGTACTTTTGGTTTAACATGGAAACCAAGTGTTGATATCACAGTTAGAGAAACATAAAAGCAATCTTCCGTTTTGCACCTACGTAAATTTGATAAGCCGCTGTAAAGTTTACATCACGGTACGGCAATAAAAGGATGAAGAGCTGTGAAGCAAACTTCTGGCACAAGTCCACATGGAGGAGAAGGATGACTTTGTTTAATATTGCTTGTAGGAGTTCCTACACAACATGTTTGGGCTCTATACGCAGCATCACGTAGAGCATATTTGGAAGCACATGCGAAAGAAATATGTTGCACGAACCACAACACCAAATTACAAACAGCTAAACGTTTGTAATTCCGAGCAGCTTGAAGTAAATAGAGGTTTGTAGTTTAATTTGTTGTTGTGACAGACTTGCAAGTCACTCTTCTTATGACTTCAGCTAGGTCTTAAAGCCTTTCACGACTTCCAGTTTGGTAGAGACAATAATTAAATGAGAATATTCTATTGTAATCCATACATCTCTGATAATTTTTGAATTAACTTTAGTAGGAAACCATACCAGTTTAGGCGACGTACAGAACTGCATAGGAACTTCGAATAACTTGCCCAGTGAAACTGCACACAGCTGTCAACCGATTGAACTGGATCAAAAGGTTATCGGGTTGAAGACCAGGTCTGTCATCTACTGTATCAATGAATAATATAGAAAACCTTGAATCGACTTCCGATGCCAAGCAAGACAGTTACTTTGCCGAGTACAGAGATCGAGTAGACGACGCCATATTTCACCGAAATACAATATATAAAATAATTTTATTTCTTTAAAAATGAAGATAAACCAACAACAATGTACTTTGTCAATCAGGGAACGCGGAATCCTTTTGTTTTGTTTGGGCACAATGCATAAACATAAGTAGATCGCTGCCAGCACTACGTAAGGGAAATCTTCCAGTGAAGAAAGTTGATGTCCTTACAGAGTTTTCGGTGTTACTTTTCGAATATTGTTTTTAAATGTTAAATGTTAAATGCTTATCACAATATCTATGATATTACGCAACTCATCAAAACTTTCCCTTAATGGTTTGTTTTTTATCTTATCATGCAGTAAGCGTGATTCATTATCATGAACTTGCCCTTACAAACGTCTTCCTATTATTTTAGTTCCACAGTTTGTAATCTATTTACGATCTTAACCGAGACCTAAAAAAATGCCTTCCAAATATATGTATTTAGATAGTTCTGTACGGAGGTTTATTCAGTTTGTTGTCTCTCACCGTATCCGTTACTTACTTGAAAGCATATTTCACTATAACACCACATTACCCTTATCTTAACTATCATCACTTCCTTCTAAGATGATTTTTATAATTATTTATGACATTAAGTAAGCTGCTCTTTGGGGAAGAACCCCATCAAGTTTGCCGCAGAACTGTTTGAGAACTACAACGAAGGACCTACTAAATGAGAAGATATGGCTGACATTGGGTCCAATTGTACTCGTATTTGCACAGATATATCTTTTATTCGAATGTCTTATAAGTTTTGGCGCCATAATTTACGATTGTAAATCATGAACTGAGTTTAAATAGCAATAGACAATCGTCACTAAACTGAGGTTAAAGCCTCGAATTTTTTATGTTGCAGTAATAATGTATTCTATTATTTATTTTAATAGATAAGGTAGACAAAACATTCAAAGTTATTAAGAAAAATCAGGTACAAAATTGATAATATCTAACTAAGTCAAGGCTACTTATCCTGCCATAAGGCATGGGGTTCTGTACATTGTAGCATACTCGTAGATATTTATAAATATATGGTCAAAATAGACTGTCTAGAGTTCATTGAATCATTGATTTTTTTTCAGAACACGTAGGTATGTATACATAACATATGTCTAGCGGGACCTGCGTGGCGATTATTCGGGAAACTGCTGCGGATTTCCCAAGCACCACAACAAAGAAGAACTATTGTGAACTTGTCAACACCAGTAGCAACGCTGAAAACGCGTCATCAGAGACACTGTAATTCATATGATGGGTTTCACCTGAACCCAAGAAGAAATCCCTGGTTTAATGATGAAATCCTGCAAGGTTATATAGTTAAACAAAAAACCTACAAAGTGGGGCTACACGAGCGACCAGGGACGCTCGTGAGCTCTACGAGCAAAAAAGAATTCAAAAGAGAGCACGAAAAGCTCGCAATCGAAGATATTAAGGGCTTGTACTCCAAGAACAACGTACGGAAGTTTTACCAAAAGGTAAAAAGAACGTGTTATGGCAAGAAGACCCATACAGAAGTCATTAGAGATGACGAAGGAAACCTTGTAGTAGAGTCACACAGTTGATACTTTTTCTGCAGATTGTTTATCAGCGACGAAGTTCACTTCCCGCCGTCAGGTAAACTAAAACATTCAATTTAGATGATGATAGCCAAAACTTCCGTCTATCTGAAGCAAGTTGGCAATATCTAAGCTACAATCCAACAAAGCAGCAGGAATTGACGACTTACAAGCCGAGGTATTCAAGGCTATTGGAAGTGATTTTGTTGGGAGCATACACCAACCCAAATCTCACATCTAATCAGAAGAGTGTACATATGCCTGATGAATGGAATCTCATCATCGTTTGCCGATCCACAAAAAGGAGGCTCTCATACAAGATCCTATCTCCCATATTATGTGCACGTCTGAAACCTTTCGTCAACAACCTGGTTATCCCCTATCAATGCGGTTTCAGGCCATGAAAGTCCACAATTGACCAAATCTTCACACTCCTGCAGGTCCTGGAGAACACTTATGAAATCCAAATCGATTATCACAATATTTTCATCGATTTTTGGGTCACATGTGACAGCATTTATAGAGACCAGCTATACAGAGCCATGTCTAGTTTTGTTATCTTAGCCAAACTCGTCCGTTTGTGCAGAATAACGACCGAGAATGCTGGCTGCTCCGTCAAAATCGGTACCGACTTAGCCGAGATCTTTGATGTCAAAAAAAGGTGACCCGATATCATGTGACCTCTTTAATATCATACTTGAAAGAATTGTGCGGAACTCACAAGCGAACACTGCAAGCATAATCTTTCAAGAGTCTGTGTAACTACTAGCGTACGCCGATGATATTCACATAATTGGCAGAACTCAGTGGTTTGTCAGCTGTGCATTCGCTAGTATTGAAACGGAAGCAGTTGAAATGAGTATAGCGGTCAATGAAGGCAAAACCAAGTACATATATGCAGTCAACAAGAAGGGGCACACAATATCGAAGAGTTAAACAGAACTTTACAGTCGACAGCTATAATTTCGAGGTAGTAAGGGACTTTGTCTACCTTGGCTCTACTATAAATTCTGCCAACAACACCTCAGCAGAAATAAAACTTAGAATGACACTTGCCAATCGCTTTTTATTTGGGATAAGAAGGGAATTGAGAGCAAGATCCTATTCGATAAACTGAGGAGGCTCTATATAAGACTTTGATCATCCCAGTCCTACTTTATGGTGCTAAAGCATGAACTCTATCGAAAGTGGATGAAGATATCCTTAGTCGTTTCGAGAGAAAAATCCTTCAAAAAATATTCGATCCCTTTCGCGTTGACGGACTTTGGAGAGAATATTCAACAACGAACTATACGAGCTGTACATCGACATCGACTTAGTCTGAAAACTGCGCATTAATCGTCTGTGATCGATAGGAAATGTAGGGCTAATGAGCATCAATGCTCCGCCCGAATGAGTCTTCGAATATAACACGGAGGGACAACGCAATAGAGGAAGACAAAACTTTCGGCGGCGCGTATAAGTAGAAGGGAATCTCTACTGACGTGGAATGCCTAACTGGAGTTAGTTAGTTCAAAACCAGGCTAACTGAAGAGGCTTGTTAGTTAAGGTTTAGGTTCATTTTGAACTGTAGAGCCACTTTAGTAAGTAAGCAACTGAATCCAGCTTATAATACGATACTAGAGGCAACACAATTTTTTTTTTCCACCACAAGATTATTTTCAAAGCTTAAGCAAAATTTTTAAAATAATTTAGCCGCACAAATATTTCAAATATTGTAGAGTATGACCGCAGATTGGACGTCCTCAGGATGCCATACTATTACAAAAACTGTTCTTTCACAAAATAACATTTCATCGAATATTGAATTTAGTGACGAGTGTTAGACACATTTAGATGTAAATTATAGAACAGTGGTAGTTGGGAAGTTATTTCGCTACCAAACGTTTTTTCAGAGTAATACTTTCCGGCCACTATATAGTAGATCCACATATGATTTCTCTAATTACAAAAAAAATATGTCAATAGCCCCTCATAAAAAGCTGACCCTCAGCTACCAATAAACGATGCACAAGGTCTATGAGGGACAATTCCAAAAATACGAAAACTTCAAGACCATTAAACTGCATTGCATTGACACATCCAAACCTCCAGTTACACTTGACCTCAAATATTATTTACGCCGCTAACAGTCAAAATAGACGACAATATGAACTCAAACTATATTTCACTGTCACTTAAAAAAAAAATCACTTTTCGTCCAAAAGCATACCTCTGCGGAGTTGGCTAATCCGAAAAGAACGACAAGACAAAGAGTTGCCGCAGCTACCTTCCGTGATTTGCACATTTTTCTTGTTTGAACCCGCACTCAACACTATTCCAGAACACACAGTTGATTTTCAAAATTATCAAAAACAGCTTGTCTATATTTTTTTTAGCAGAAATTTTTGAAGAATTTTTAAGCAAGCAAAAACTCAGTAATCGATTTCAGTTTTTTGTCAAAAAAGAAAAAAAAATCCACAAGCGATCTGTAATACATCCAGTGTCCAAGGTTGACGCGATAGAATTAGCCTTCATAGCAGCACTGAGTAGCTAAAGAGGTGCTTCAAGTAATCGATCCAATGAAATATACTCATATATTTGCGAAAGTTTCCACCACAATCGACGCGACGACAAATGATGTTCTGTTGGATACATCTCCCCTTTTACACATACATATTTAGATAGTCACATAGAGCTTGCTCTGAGCCAGCCACATAAAAACACATAAACAACGACGCTCCTCGGAAGCAACTTTCACGCACGACCAGCTATTTGAATGCAAAAGAAGTTGGCATTCGATTGGACAGTTGTGGTAGTTGGCTGGTTAAATCCGTGGTCAGGCGTGTTTATGTCAGTTAACCTAGATAAATTTGATAATTGAATGTTGGCAGTACACACCGGTGTTGGATGATTGCTTGATCATTGTGGATCGCTAGGAGTTTAGTATGTAGTGAGCGAATTTGAAGTGGAGATACGCAGATGCAAAGTGAATATGAGTGGACGCAAATGCAAATGCAAAGGTGGATTGCGAATGCGGTCTCTGAATTCGAAAGACTTCAAGTGATCTAAATTCCTGAAACCAGTTGGAGAGTAAGTGCAATTCAGGATGCCGTTGTCAGAGTAGCAGAGCAGGCTGTTGTGAATAAAAGTTGAGTGCAAGTTTATAATTACATATTCATGTCACGAGTATCTGACGTTGGAATTAACGGCGTTTTTGAGCAATACCTGTGCACATATGAAAGTTTGCTGGAAAGATACATAGGTATCTTATATGGCAGGCAAAGCACGTTTGAATCGTCTGCCCTTTAGCGAATCAAATTTAAATATTTCACAACAAGAGAGAAGTAAAAGCCTATTCAGGTATCAAGGCTGGTTTGGTATCAGTAATGAGTGGATAATTGTATTTTCGGCCATAAAATTTTGATATGGGGTCAGAAGAAGAAGCCATGCAAACAGCAACAGTAGTACGTCTACTCGATTTGTTCATCAAGATGCAAGGTGCGGTACTTTTATTGCATCTGATAAGAAAAAAAATTTCCTGTAAGTTTTCAATGGCGCCTATGAAAAATCTCAGAGTTTTATGCACCATCGTTGATCGGGTGAACCTCTTTTAGTTACTCTGGCCATATCATCCTATTTTCAAATTAATTGAGGAAGATCTCGTTCTGTATTCCCTTTTGTTATTACTTGGGAGCCAAACCCTTAAATGCATGCCTCAACCTGTATTTTCTATTCATAGCACGTGGAACTTACCGAATATTTGAAGCTGAGTAAGGCCAAAGATTCTTGAGAATTTCTCTAGATTAGTATTGGAAACAAGAGGCGCCTACACGTTCCCTCCTTGTTTAACATCACCCCTTTCGCAAATGACTTTTCCTACTTACTCATAATTTTCATCTCTTGTCCTGTATTCCAGAAAGATCTTAGCGACCCATGACGTGGATCAGCCTGACTAAGGACTCAATTTAAATATACTCGCAGCTCAATCACAGCGTCGCTTTCGGTAACCCTAAGGCAACTAACGTGCTTCTTGTATAGAGAAGAATATGGTTAAATGTGGCTCTATCCTACAAAACCAAAGGGCGCAAGCCACTAGTTTAGCATAAAAGAAACACCGAGGGGTCGATTCCCAGTGCTCACGGTAAGGTGAAACTCTACTATCGTAATGCCACACGTTTCTTTAAGGTCTTTGGAAGTATTCCGGAGGACGAAAGAAATTCGAAGATTTAGCAATTATGCGGTTTTAAAATATCATTAAGAACGATCCAAGTTAGACCAAGCAGAGATCCTTAAATGAAAATGTACCAAACTAAAGTCTCCTGACATCACATTTCAAGGGCCATTCTTTGGCATTTTTAAGAACATTGCCGCGGTCGCAGCGATCGTGAAAACGACCATCACCAGCTTCAATCACTTATGTTTGCGGCTGCCTTCAGGTCCATGTAGTGATATCGTATAAGAGAATTTTAGCCTAGTCCGAAGTTCGATGTTGTTTCTTAGAAAGATATTCGAAGACGTGTGAAAAGCGGTAGGCAAACCTCAGCCGAACCGTTGCTTATTTAATGAATTAACAACCAGAAGATTTTAAAGCTGAATGAGCAAACGTGTTATAATATATAGATACGCTAGTACATATCATAAATAGAGAATCACTTGTTCTTTTTTGCAAAAACTGTTATCCGATTCGGACCCGAGTCTATGATACCTTATGAGTCTATAGGAAAAATTAATTGTGTGTAAGTAGCTGTCCACTATAACATATATATGACTCTGAGATTCTAATCCGGGACTTTCTTTGCATCAATGGAAGACGATGATTTTAGAGCTTCCGAAGTAGAGTTCAGGTCTTCTCCGTTGATGGAAGATTATCAGGCATTGATAAGAAATATTTAGTACCAGACTGTCGCATCCAAATTTAGTAGGGCAACTTTCCGTGAAGAGAGCTAAATGCAAGGTGGCGCTCTAGCATATTGCTCTTTTCTCAAACCTGGTGATTAATGACCTACTGACATGCATTTGGAAGAACTTTAAAAATATGTTTTCAATGAGCGTTAAAATAGGTCAGTTCACACCAACAGCATCGAACGACAACACCATTAAGCCAACGGCCTCTCATTGAAACAAGATACCTGTTTTATAAATGGTGTTTTTTTTTAGAGATATACAAATTCAATATAAAATAAAATACTTGAAGCTAATGTTAATGTCTGTGATATTAGCTTTATTTAAGAGAAAATTTTATGTCATTAGTATCTAAATATGATATCGGGCATATGCGAGCCACGGTGAACTCAAATGAAGCGCAATCGTGAAGTCCAATTTTCGACAACTTTATAGAGCAACTGGGGCCGTATATCACCAATAACACACCGAATGTTGACTTCGTCGAACGTCTCCGGTTTATCGGCATAGACTAATGACTTCACATACGCCGAAAGGAAGTAATCTAAAGGTGTGAGATCACAGAATTTTTGCGTTCACAAGTCCATTACGCGAAATTATGCGCTCAGCAAATGTTTCCCGCAATAAATTGATGGTGTCTCGCTCCGTATGGCATGTTGCGCGCCATCTCGTCAATGCCATTCAACTCTCTATTGACGGTAACATTCTGGCCGACATCTTCCTTAAATAAATGTGGATCCATAAATAACACCAAACAGTGAGTTTTAATGGTTGTAAGGACATCTCGACAAAGGCTTCTGGGTTTTCTCCACTCCAAATTCGGCAATTTTGATTGTTTACATATCCATTTAACCAAAAATGGGTCTCATCGGAGAACAAAATTTTTGCGTTGAAAATGAGGAGGTTGAGGTGCTGGATCTTATAGTTGATTGGCATAGCTCCAATTGCTGTGCACGATGGCGAATCGACTCATTCGAATTCTCCTCAACACTGCACTCTTCTGTTCACACTGTTTGTCATCTTTGGGATGCGTATTATCCACTAGAGTGTACGTAGTGCAAAAACGTGTTTCATCGTGTTCCGAATAACTTGCTCAGATGGACGATTATGTCGATCATAAAATGGACGTAGAGCACGATAAGTTTGGCGAACCGAACCATGGTCTTCAAAATAAGTTTGCTCAATTTCCACGCGTTGTTCTGGCATTAATCTATTCATTATAAAATGGCAAAACTAACAATACTAACAATCTGTAGAAACAGTGTTGCCAATTTAAAAGTCAACCCACTAAAAAAAAATTCCTTTACTTGTCTTTCATTCTCTTCATATTTTCTTTGTACCTTGGTTTAATTTTCTTATTTTATCCGACTTCAGCATTTCACCTTTTGTCAAGAATACTTTTTGCAATGTCATCAATATTATTATACTAATGTTTTTTTACTTTTGTCTTATTATTCTCAATTTTTTAAATAATGCTAAATTACTAATTGATATGTGTAAATATCGTGAAATAAATAATTAATGTAACTTGTTACCAGACATCTAATCAAGAATTGTATTCTATTCCAAAAGAGTCTGCTTGGAAGCTGTCAAATTTTTGGTGTTTTAGTTGATGTACTAGCAATACCACTGATAGACACGGTACAAGAACCGTGTTCTATCCTTTATACCTAATACAGTAAAACAAACTGTATTCAATGAGCGTACAAGATGGGGAGATGGCTGTGGCCGTATCACAGCATCCTTAAAACAAACTCTCATAGACAAGCTGCTACCTTGAATACTAACAGGATAACTATAGAAGACATGGAAAATATTAACTGTGTTATATCAGTTGGAGTTTCTAAGTCATCATTCTTTCTGGGAGAAAGGTGCATTGTACGAGGATAAATCGATTAACTTTTACACCAACAGATTAAAGATTGATGACGAGGCAGGTGAATATATTTTTTCATACAGTCGAAAAAAAGGGGTATTACTTGGGTTAAAGATATATATACGCTTACGTGATTACAGCCAAGCTGTAGAAGATGTATGTAGTTTCAAATTTCGGCAGCATCAAAATTCAGAAAAAGTGATTTACTCTTTGACATCTTCTGTCTGTGAAAAGTTTTCTCACATGTGCGCCTTTTAAAGTCGACAAGAAGTCGTAAGCCTCATCTCACTGTGGCGGAAAATGAAAAAGCGAACAATATAGTGAGTGGTTTCTCACTTAGTCCACCCCGAACTGTAGTGACAACTAACAATTTATTTTAATGTTAATCTTATCGGTGTGCTTTTAAAAATTGTTATGTCAAATATGACTGCTTGCACTTGCTTTTTCACATCATGATTTTATATATTTAAGCATAAATGCTTTTCCAGTAGGTGTAAATGAAGATGCAGAAAGGTCACACAATTTTTCAAAAATCAATTTAACAATGTTAACAATCAACTCGAGCATTTTCACAATTTTATTCATTACTTATTTAACCAATATGTTCATCGTGATCAACATTCAGAGGTTTACATCAGATGTTTTAAACCTTATTAATAGACGTAATCTTCTTTACACAAGGTGGAGAAGATATAAATGTTTAGCTATGTATTTTCAATGAATACAATACAGTAAGAAATGCAGTTACACTATTAATTCGAAATAAAAAAAAGTTTTATTACCAAAACAAGTAAACTCAGTCGATTCGACCTCAAAATTTTGTTAGAACATTCGCGAGATGGGACAGAGGTCTGCTAAAGAATCAATCCTCAAAGCAACTACAACACACTTCAATCCTATTCAGACCATTCCTACAACCCTTGATCACTGGTAAGAAGATACAATACGTTTTCACTTTCCAGATTTGATGATTTAAGAGTTGGTAAAACAATTTTAAAAATCAAATCGATAGCTATTACCTCGGATGATGTTCTCCCGGTCTTTATAGATAGATAGATAGATAGATAATTTATTTAATCCATTTCAAATTTACAAATTCATTATTATACAATTAATTATTCTTAGAACCAATACTTTAAAAGGTACATTCACAGGTATTAAGATAGTTTTCTAGAATTTTAACCATGAATTTTGCAGTTAATATACTTTATGAACGTATTGAAATGGTGTCTTTTGAACACTAGGTGGTACTTGGATTACCAGTGGTAAGTGTATTATTTATTGAATTTATAGTATTAATTAAATTCATGAAAGCCGCGATAAGAGAAAGAAGAAATTTTCGTTACATGCAATGAAAGGTATGAAAAGAAAGGCAACAATTTGGGGGCAAAAAGATGAATACGTACGAATTGTAATGAAACACATATAAAGATTAAAAAATTACCTGCATTAGTTCTTCTACGCTTTGACCTGGGAAGTAGCCAGTTTCTTAAGTTCTTAAGGAATCTAAAATTGCTTTGGACAAGATTGCACATATCTAGGGGAAGTCTGTTATATATGAAAGGTGCTATAATGATTGCAAATCGTCTGTAATTCTCTTTGTTCACTCTTGGTACTCTGACTGCAGACGGTTGCCTAAAAGTATATGTTAAGGTACCACCTCTTCTGCGGTTCAAGTAACCGCCTCGCAAATAAAACATTCTCAGCACTTTATAAACAAATAAGTGGAACAATGGAAATGATGGCTCCTATTTGGATTTAAACATCATTACACGAACTACCTTCATTTGGGCGGTGATAACAGGTTGTAGGTTTTTAGCATAGGCGTTGTCCCAACACGAAAAGCTACCATATTCTAAACGAGAGTTGACAAGCGCATAGTAAATAGTGGTCAGTAGATTTGATGGCACTAATTTACGTAGGTGAGAAATATTTCTCATAGCTATATTCAAACATTTTTTAATATCGGCGATGTGGGCTTTCCAATTCAGTTTGCTGTCAATGGTCACACCGAGATACTTAAATTCTGAGACAGATTCTAGTTATATGCAAGTATTTTTGCAATTATCATTGTTACAGTTAGAATCGTGGAGACTAACTCATTCGATGATCAACTGATTACAAAAATAAAATGACATTACTTTGGATTTGCTGCTTAAAACCATTTGGTGGAGCGTAAACCAGTTCTTTAGTATGGAGAGGTCAGTTATTATTTCTGTTTTTATGGTGTCCGCACAAGTAGTGACGTAGGAGAGAACCAAATCATCAGCAAATGCTCTAATACATCCCTTTAGTGTTAATTTAAAAATCGAGTCCATCGTGAATATCTTCTAAGAAGATATGGCATCTTCAGTAGACTTGCCTTTGACAAATCCAAATTGATTCTTGTTCAAGATTTTAAATTTATTAAGGAACTTAAGCATTCTATTTGTAATTATTTTCTCCAAGATTTTTGAAAAAACCGACAACAATGAGATAGGTCTATAGTTATTTAGATCACATTTGTCTCCCTTTTTGTGTATTGGAACTATTATAGAGGTTTTAAGACACTCCGGGAATATACCACTTTCAAAACTGAGATTAGTTAAATAAGTTAACGGCTTAATGATGTGGTCACTCATTTTTTACGACTAAGCTACTAATACCATCAATCCCACATGAATTTTTCAACTTTAAGTTGGATACAACAAGAGATACTTCATCTTCAGATACAGTACCGAAAAAGAATGTTAAAAGGACCTCATTGTCTAGAAGATATTCCGAAGCGCTTATTGTATTAATATTGCAAGAATTTAGTCTGGAATATTTTCGGCAATGTTTCTGAAGAACGAGCTTAAATTGTCGGCCATTTCTGCATCATTTGTAGTGGTCGTACTATTAGAAAATCTTAGATATCTTATGGCTTTGTCAGCATTATTTTTACCAAACAGATAATTAACAATGTTCAATTGCTGTTTTGGATTACATCTGCATTCGTTAAACTTATGTATATAATAGGATTCTTTTTGGATATTTATGATATTTGATAAACTTTTTTTTATTGAAGGCATATGCATTTTATTTTTATTTTTAATATAAAACTTGGTTTTTTCTTTAATTTTTTCGCAAAGTTGGTCAGTCATACATGGCTTAATTTTTTGTGGTCTACGTTTAGGATTTGAACATCGACTCAGAGCCATATAGTTAGAAAGAATCTTCACAAATACGCTAAAAGACTCTGAAGAACAACTATTGTCATAGACACTATGCCATGTTTCCTGTGACAAATATTGACGATTGACGAGCGATACACCTGTAGCATAGTGATTGGTTATATCCCATTCCAGTACAAACGGACGAACATTTAGAATATTGTTTTTCGTGCGGAGAAAAATATGGTCAATACATGTTTTGCAAATATCAGCTGCTCTTGTTGGCTCATTGAGGAGAGATTCAAAACCCAAGGAACACAAAAGGAGTATATAATTATCACAACTCGAAGGAAATATGTCAATATTAATATCACCAACAAAGCAAATGTTGTGACTGCTCATCCCACTTTCTTTTAGAAAAATATCCCTGTGGATAAACTGCAGCCGATACATGCATATAATATACAAAGAAATATCATCAAGTTGAAGTTTTACGATTAGAGAATTTGCACTATTTAGATCAGTCGTAGAGAATTTCGCGACCGTTAAGTCGTCTTTGACAAAACTACTACAACACCGGCTGGATACTTTTCATTGCACTTTCCGTATGGTATATAGCCCTCAATCGAGAAATTGCTTAATTCATATTTAAAAATTCAAATTTCACTTAACGCTATTACATGTTGTAGAACTGGATAACAATTGTACAAATATGAGCAAAAGCTATCAAAATTAGTTCTCATACTTCTAATATTCATGTGGAAAATTGTTAAATCCGTTAAGGATGCTCGAAAGATTGTATTAACTATTGTTTCATTACTTAAACTAATATTACTGAGATCAATTAATTCGTTGTTTCGTGACATAATAATGAAAAGAATAAAAAATATTAAGTTTTAATCAGAATGATTAAGATCATCAAGACACTTCATGTATTTGATCTCCATACCAGGTTTCCGTCTCATCATAATTTTACCAAATCGTACCCAAAGAAATTCATAGTTGAAATTATTTTTTGCCTTTTTTGCTTCCCTCAGCAGTGCTTTAGATTCGCCTGATAACCAGCTGTTGATGAAAATGTTACCTTTACATGAAGAAAAGATATTCTTCGCATCGATCGGTGACTTCTTGGCATATGAAGCTGCTAGAATTTAATCTTTGAGCCGATTGCTACGTAGTTGTACCACCACAGTGCCAGTAGGTTTCCCTTTGCTCCTCTTTCTGTAACATGTATCAAAATCGTCATCTGCTATCTGGACACCTACACCTTGGTTGACAATTTGGATAACCGTATCACGCACATTTTCTTTCTCCAAAAAGGGCACCTCTCCCAGTTCGATGTAGTTTCTGTGTATCATATACTCAGCATTGCTAAGTTTCTCTCCAGTCTCCTTGAGTTGAAGTTGTAGCTGCTCGTTTTCTTTTTTCATTTTTTAAGGTCACAAGCTGCACTTGCATGGGTTGTATGGTTTGTACGAATATCGCGAGAGATGGACTCAATTCTATTACTTGGAGGTGAATGGCTTCAACAGTAACATTGTTGTGGTCACTCCCGCTGCTGGTAGCACACATTGAAGAAGACATCGATAATCTACGCGGATCATTTCTTTTTTGTTTAATACAAATTTGACAACTCCACGGTTTGTTTGATTTTGTTATGAAATCTACATCAGCAGGTTGTAATTTCGCACAAAATGTCAGTCCGGTTTCCGCGTCAAATATAACTGTACCACAGCCCTACTCAAAGTATGCGAAGATATACGGGCCGGCTTAGACAGCGATATGGTCTCATAGTATTTCTCGACTTTTCTAAGACGTATTTTTTTTTTTTATAATTTACGCGCGCCTAAGTGGTTAGATACCCTTTTACTCTGCCAGTGCGCGGGCGGAAAGGTAGAAGGAAGAGAAAGGACAATAGTTTTTGTAGTGGTTTGAAACTCAGGTGTGTTTGGTTTCGATATTCGCTCTCCAGGGGTGGGAGTCCGAATAGGACGGAGAGTTTTTGCTTCACTCAGAGTAGTGATTCGAGGTATAAATTCACAGAATTTTTTTCTGTGCTTGAAACTTTACAACAGCCAAATCTACGTGTCACTGTTATGTCTTCACACGCAGAATTTTTCTGTCTGAGTTCCAATTACAAATGAAAAACAGACTTGCCATGGGCAGCACTTGAACCTGGACCCTCCAATTGAGAAGCGATTGCTAGTACCACTACACCACGGCCACCCGTTTGATAGCGTTAACCATTCATTACTACTAAAAAGGCTGGAAAGGCAATTTTTCTTAGAGACCTCCCTCTGCAATTTAGCAAACAGGTCTCAATACGTATTTGTCGGTAATAAATGTTCGTCGCTTCTTAAAGCCTCTTTAGGTGTCTTTCAAGAGTCTGTACTGGGTCCTGGTACTATTTTCATGTTTCATTAACGACATACCTAAATGTTTTACGACCTGCGCACATCATATACATGTATGCTGACGGTGTCCAAATATATTCGTTGTTCCCAAAATCACTTAAAACCAAGGATTAAATAATGCTTAATCCTTAATCAAACACTGAAAGAAATTTACACCTGGTCTTTAATTAATGGAGTTAGTCTCAATCCAGCAAAAACTAAAGCTATGATCATTAACAGAAGCAGAAAAAACGAAGTGTTCCCTCCGATAATTCTTAATGATACAACTGTTGGGTACGTTGATAAAATAAAAAAATCTTAGGATATACTTCAGTAAAAGATTGAATTCAATATTCACGTAAACAAAGTTGTATCGAAAATTTATGGTGCTCTATGGGAACTAAGTTCTACGACAAAGTGTTAACCTTAAGCTAATTAAAACTTTCATTTTACCACTATTTTTTTATGGATGTGAAATTTATTCCGACATGGATTACTCATCCAAAGGGAAACTTATCATGGCATTGAACAGTTGCGTGAGATATATTTTTAATACTGTATAAGAAGGTCTGATCGCATTTCTGAATTTACAAAAAACAAAAATAACAGGCTGTTTATTAATAGCTCTAATCAACAGTAGAACAATTCAACTATTTAAAAAAAATTATAACAACTAAAGGAGCGGATTACTTATTTGAAAAAATTTAATTCACAACTAACCCGAGAACAATGGAAATAATTCCACTTTGACATAAGTATCTCGCTTTCCTTCTTAATTTCACTTTTATTCATTTTATTTTATTCAACAATTTATAAAATATTGTAATGTAATATAAGTTTAGCTTGTACAATTTAATATAAGATTATATCATACTTGTACAATGAATTTGTATAATAAATGTATACCTACAATACAATACAATACAATACAATACAAGTATTCAGCTAAACACTTGGAGCTGATTAAGGAACATCGGAATCACTTGCGATATGGAATCAATGGTGTTGCGTGAATCTATTACCACTTTCAGGATTTCTTTTACATAAAGCGGAGACCTGAAATGATCTTCAAAGCCCTCAGAGCTTGTAAAATAGACATGATGGATCAAGAATTTAAACTGGGCCAACGGCATCTTTCATAACCTCGAATGTGCTCCAACGAATTGCCAACAGCATTCCACCACTTTAAACTCTTAACCGTAACACCCGCTTCGCTATGAATGCTTGTCACTTTATCAGTATACCCTTAAGGGGGCAAGGTTCCAACATTTTGTTTTCTGTTTTTTTTTTTTGGAAATTGTTCTACTTATAGTATTCTACAACATCAGAAGAATGTGTCCTTACAATTTCAAAGAAACATCTTCAGTCGTTTCGAAACGGCAGGCGGTTCCGACCGCATGAACAGGGTACACTCTGCCTACTCATCTTTAGCCTCAAAAGAGAGTATTAACACTTCGTAAACGAGAAAGAGCTGCTCAAGATGAGTTTTACGAATTATCAGAAGAAATTTGATTTGTCGTTTTTTTTGTTCCGAAAACTTTAATCGCTTTTTCTCGAAACTGCATTTTTCATAACGGCATGCAACTTAACTCAAAAAATAGTTGTCCGAGCCTTCTAAAATTGTGAAGAGATCTTCTTGGCACTCTTAGTTATACTCTAAACCTTTGAAACATGATTTTCAATGCAAATTAAATAAATTGTTTAAACAAATTTGTAAAAAAAAGGGGACTTTGTATCGTTTTGCAAAATTAATTTTTTTTTAGTTTTAAAGGCTAGGAGTAGGAGAAACAATGTTTTTAACAAAACCTATTTTGATTTTTTTTGTTACAGATGAAAAATAAAGTCTCCAGCTTGCATGTCATTTTCAAAAATGCTCGACTTTGACGCCGTACAGCGCGGCCATCTTGAAAAAAAACTAAAAAAAAAATTTTATAGTTAACAGATGTTTCTATCTGACAATAAAAGATTTTTTTAATAAAATACCAATATTTCACTGACTAAAAAATCCTTAAAAATTTACCTTGTTTCGAGACCTTCCCCCCTTAATTCCTCTTACGGACGTATTCTAAAATATCGTGATTCCTTCCTAAGCCCGTACAACTGACTTATGAAATTCTATGCCGAACTATTTATTTCCTAGTCATTGTGATATTTAGACATTTAAGACCAACGTACATTGGTACCTATCTTCCTTTTTCCAATTATTTTCCTTTGTCCGTGCGGTGTGCAAACATTTTAAGCGTACTAATAACCCCTAGGTGCGGGTTAATTTAAAAAAAATAAAATAAAAATAAATGTAGCTGATATCGGTATAGCCCGAGTTACTTATAAGGGATGCCACAAGTAGACATGGGTGCGGGTTTGTCATTAGGCGCAGTCTTAGGAAAAAAAATCTTTAGCTTCAGAATGTGACCGAGCCTGATCAGCCAACACCAGCCTAATATGAGCGAGCTTCCCAACAAAGAAAAAGGATAATAACACCGAAGACAGTTTTTATAAGATCCACACCATATGTCTCGGTCAATCTAGCGATATTAATGAAAAACAAGGAAAGCAGTGCATCTATTGTATCAAAGTCAGTGAATATAACCTGCAAGGTACCAGGTTTATCAATTCTTACGTAGCAAATGGACATTCATAAGCGTAAATCGACTCCCGATCAATCTACTATCCTCCAAATTGATCACAATGCCATCGATGAAAGGCTCGCTTCCAGTATGCTGGATGTTCGACAGTTCCGAGAAGCCAGTATTGACTAGGACCACTACCATATGGCCAAGGTACAAAGGCGTATATTCCTAACGCCACCAAGAAGAGGAAATAGTACAATGTAGTTTGACGTCAGAAAGCTGCAATTGCAGTCAACCTCCAGGGTCTTCGCCGATCAAGCATCGTAATCTCTTCGACGTTCTGCGCTACCATCATCTTGTTCCAAAGCCTACTGGTAAAGCTGCCAAAAAGGCGTAGGAGACGCCATCTTTGATATATTGGGTTTCACCGAAGCCCGTAGATTTTGGTTGTTTATGTAGCGGAGAAGCAAAAAGCATATCGATTGAAGGGTCTTACAAAGTTCCAAAGCGCATCCTTACCTCTTCGAGCACAAAATAAGAAATTGAGAGATGCTATGCAGGAAGTATGGTCGAAATTTCACCAGACGGTAAAAAACATTCCAAGTGAAAAAAGTAGGAACGAAAGCCAGCAAGAGGGAAGAGCTGAAGATACTTCTGCAAATTGTGAAGAGTTTGTGGCTGGAAAGCATGCCAGGTGAAAAGAACATCAGCCTGTTTCCTCGATTATGAAGAAAGGAGACCCCTAGTCTGCGCCAACCATAGAGCCTTCAGTCTATATATCACCCATAATATCTTCACCGATCCATGTAATGACATAAAACCGTTCATCAACAGCCAACAGACTAGTCCTTATCTACACTATGTATTTTCATTCCTGGAAAAACTGGTTTCGATCAGTTTTTTTTACATAATTTCATATTTCAAGCCGACCCTCATTACCTATTTGTCGACGTTATAGCCGTCCGCAAAAATTGTACGAAGCCAAGCCGTGTTTTGACATCCATGCTAAGCTTATCCGGCTTTGCAGAATGAGAGAGTTAGCTGCTCTGTGAGTACAACTTCGTACTTAAGTGGATTGTGTGAAACTCGCAAACCAACAATGATACAGACAATATTGGCAGAACTCAGCGAGCAGTTTGTGAGGCATTTGGAACTACCAAAGCAGATCCGATGGATATGAGACTGGCAGAAAGGAAGGAAAAAACGAAGAACATGCTATCAACGAGAGAGGTACACAACATCGACGAGCTTCTCAAAACCTCACAATAGACACGCATAACCTCGCGGTTGTCAACGACTTTGTCTACCTTATTACGGCAGTTAATATAAACAACAACTCCACTTAAGAAATCAATTGAAGAGCAACTCTTGCCAATCGCTGCTTTATTGGAGCTCTAAAAGAAATTGAGTTAAAAGGCCTTTTCGCGGAAAATCATGTAGAACGTTCGGTCTCTTAACAGGCCACGAGCAGCCGAACAATTAGCAAAGACCCTTGATAGACCGGACATAAGGAGGATGAAAAACTGTGATATAAACTACGGTGATTGCTATAGAGTTTGTCATATGCGGCAGGCTAAGCCAAGAAGTCTTGAGCTTCTGACACGTGAGCGAGCGTCTTATGACAATCCGCTTCAAGGCCAAATACGCTAAAATAAGCCTAATATGCGCCCATGCCCCTACAGAAGACCAGGGCGTAACCAAATAATATTTCTACAAGGGCCTTAATAAGACATATGAGCAATGGTCAACGTATTACCGCCTAGTAAAATTTTAACCCCAGAATAGTATTGCAGTAAATTTGACTGCAACAAGGTTGACTTTTTTTCCTTACAAGTTTTTTTTTCAGCCTAAGACGTCGGAAAAGAATCCACATAGGTGCTACGAGCGATTTTCTTCTCAGAGGAGAACGAGGGGGCTCGATCGGTGACGCCCTAAGGACAGTAGACAGAGACTCAGGACGAACCAGACCCCAAGGTGCGACAGTAGGTCCACCAAGAACACCGTTGTGGGAGCCCGTTGGGTAGACGTGAGACTCATAATGGGCAGCATCAGACAGGATGACTGAAAGTCGCCAACGAGTGATGACGGATGTCACGACGAAGTGACGTTGGCATCACATCATTACTAGCGTAAATCAAGGCGTTCGATGGGTGGAGAGACGGCGATCTCTTTATAGTAACGAGGGAGCACCAGTGGTGTGCAGATGGACGACCAGAATAACCAAGCACACTCCAATGACGTATCAGCTGTAAAAGTCAGGTTCGATTTTTGAAGGGATGACGACCCCTTTATTAGCTAGCACCCCACCGATGGAGTACCGAAGAAGCAGCAGTTGTACGTAGGCGGACAGCCTCCGGCGAGGGAACAAAGAACAATATATAAATAACAACAGCGGAAAACAACAACATAATAAAACAACCAGAGGACAGAGAGACCAGAAGGCAGACAAGCCCACAAACAAACATTCAAAATAAATAATTGTAAGAAGTGACACGCTATTGGCTAGTCCCCATTCCCCCACATTTGAACGCCGATCCACCAGTGTACTAGGAACCGCGGTAAAAATTTGAAAAATTTGTAGGTGCGGCGATCCAGAGGATGGTTGGATAGAGATGCAATGCCTTTTGGATTTTTTAATATAATACGACGGGCGAAAAATACCCGGGCAACAGAAAAAAAGAAACTCTGCTTTTCGGAATTTCGTTTAAAAATGTAATGTGAGTCGAAATAGGTATAGTTAGGATCCACAACTTCTATAAGATCTCTCAGTGGAGTTCCTAGTTAGAGAAAATATTCCTAAAAGAACCGTATGGCAATACAAGAAAGACAATTGGAGCGGACTTAACAGCCTCTTTAGGAATTATAACTGGACATTATGTTTCCTCCATAACGACGTGTGAATAGATGCCGCTGCTGATATGATCACAGACACTATTCTCTTTGGAATGAGATCCTTTATTCTAAGGCATTTGATAGAGCTCTTTTGTTGAAAATGCGTGCATTTGGGATCGATGACTCTCTCTTCAATGGATTATAAACTACCTTTCGGAACGTTTAATTCAAGTTGTCTTAGATGTTTTCAAGTCTGATATTCACAAAATAAATGCTGGTATGCCCCAGGGCTCCGTTCTGTGTCTGACACTCTTTTTAATTTTCATCGATGATCTCTTGTCTGTCACTTCTAATCCAATATATTCCTTTGCTGAATATTTTCTCTGCTTTCCATATTCATTCCCGGACTCACGCCCCTGCTCTTCGGTTGTAGAACGAGAACGGCAACGTATGCTAATCTCATTCAATTCCGATATTAATAGCATCATTAATTGATGAACAATCAACAGAGTGGAATTTAACGCTTCCAAAACCCAATGCTGTTTGCTGCGTTAAGGCGAAATCTTAACACCCAGCCATTATCCATGAATGGTACTTACATTGTCGAAACCGAAAAACTTTCCATTCCCTGTATGTATGTCGGTGACAACTTACGTTGGAATGAGCACATATTTGGTGCCGTCAAAAATGCTGCGAAATCCCTAGGTAAGCAATGTAAGACATATTTCACCCCCTCTGATCAAGCCTCAATATATTAAGAATTCATCCGCCCAAATTCAACTGGTAAGGTGCTCCTAAAACCACTCCGCACCTGACAGATAGGATTCAAAACCGTGCGATAAGACTCATACGTCGTGCGAATATCACCCTGTCAATTGACAACTTCGAACTCCGACGAAATGTCTCCTGTCTCACTTTGTTCTATCGATATTTTCGCCACCAGCGCTCCATTGAAATTGCCAGTAGCATTCTGCCCCTTCAAACATTTAACCCCAAAACTCGTCTCGCTATGAATGCTCCCTCATTCCAACTGATGTAATTCTTCCCTGCTGAGCTCTTTATTTCCTGATCATTATAACCTCCAAACATTCAAAACAAACGTACATTAGTACCTCTCTTTATTTCCTCTAAAACAAAAAGTTTCTATAACGGCGAAGAAGCCTAACATCCCGGCGTCAGCTGGAATAAACCATTCAACTTATAAGATGATAGCCACAACTTCCGTTAACCTGACTAAATCGAAGTAAGGACAGCAATATCTATGCTGAAATTCAGCAAAGCAGCTGAACCTGACGGTTTACAGGCCCAGTTATTCAAAGCCGCTGGAAATGACTTTGTAGAGAGCATACAATTTCTCAGATCTGATGGGAACTGTGCCAACTATAGAAGTATAAATATGCTCAACATAGAGTATATGATTTTATCTGCCATATTGTGTGACCGTCTAAAACCATTCGCCAACAACCTGATTGGCCCCTATCAGTGCAGTTTCAGACAGGAAAGTCCACAAGGAGAAAACCTTCACACTCCCGCAAATCCTGGAAAATACTCAAGAAGTGCAAAGCGATACCCACCATTTCTTCATCAATTTTAAGGCCACACATTAAATTCTAAAACCGCCTTTGAATGCCGATCATATTTCATAGAGATGGCAGAGCAGTTCAACCTTCACCTTTGTTGGGTGCCGAGCCACAGAGATATTCCAGGGAACTGTAGAGCCGATGAACTCGTCAAAATTGGAACCACTCTACCTATTCTACCGGAAAAGGGTAGCATAGGTATACCAATAGCTACATGCAAACTAACATTAAAACTGGATGACAATAAAATAACAGACCTTAGGTGGACTGTTGGATAAACATGTCTAGCGACCAAAAAGATCTGGCCAAAGCTGGATCTGAATCGCTCTAAGTGTCTGATCCTTCTAAGTAGGAAACATCCCAGCACCATCATAGGTATCATCACTGGACACTGGCTTATAGGCAAGTACGCAAGAAGGCTTGGCGCTTTTACTAACGATTTCTGTAGAAGCTGCATGGACGAGGCAGAGGAGGAGACAATCCTCCACATACTGTGTACATGTGCAGCTATCTCCCAAATTAGAAAACTTCATCTAGGAGCTTTCTTCTACAATGCCCTATACAATCTAAAAAATATAGACGTAAACAGTCTCCTACGCCTAAGTGGGTTTGTATTTTCAACAGCCACTCTTACCTACCTACCTAAGGCGACACATGACAGCATCTATAGAGTGGAACTGCTCGTAAATAAAGTAGACTTAACTGTTCTCCCATTACCATTTCTTCATCCTCTAAAGTCGACTTTGTCCCAATAAAAATATTACTCCCCTTCAAGGTCCTTTACGCTAAATGTTGCTACATCCTACCAGCTCAACCTGTCGAATCCTACCAACTTGCTATCGATGTGATCGACAATATAATTGACCTGTCTGACTCTATTGACAATATCCTTATTTTCGGCCACTTTAATCTTCCTCAGCTACAGTGGACTCGATAAGATGATCAATCGTTTTTCATCGTTTCAAATGCTAACTCAGCTAAGGAATGTCTCTTCTTAGATCGCTTAACAGACTCAAGTCTATGCCAAGTCAGTGGTATATCAAATTATATGGGCAGGCAATTAGACTTTATTTTCACAACAGATTCAATTAACTCTTCAACCTTACTTTGTCCCCTATCTCTTTCAACAATACCTTTGACTAACTAACTATAAATGATACCTAAACCATTTTTTATACAGAAATATTTAATTATTTTTCCCTTTACATTCTATTTTCTCGCATTAAAACGTCATCTACTAGTCCTCCCTGGTATAACCGCAAGCTTCGGTCCTTACGAAATAAGATAAACAAATTACGGGCTGTTTTCCTTCGTACCAGATCCTTTTCCGACTATTCCAACTATCTCGGTACTTATCTTCATTTCACCGAATTTTACGAAATTTACCCTCCTTCCCTCTCTTTCAACAACAAGTCATCAACCGATCTGCTCACCATTTCCAACCTATTTGCCACATTTTTTAAACAATCCTTTACTAACGACTCACTTGTACCAGATCCATCCTACTTTAATTACCTACGGAACTTCTCCAATGGCCCACTCCTCTCTCACCCCTTGGACCCGTATTATATAGAATAAAAGTTACACCCGGCCCAGATGGGGCATATATTAATGCTATATTTCTTTAAAAAAATTTTTTCCTCTCTTTCCCTTTCTAATCTCTTTTGTCTAACCCTTTCACAGGGAGAATTTCCTCAGGCTTGGAGAACCTCCTTCGTAACACCGATCCACAAAAAAGGATCAAAGAACGAAATAACAAACTATCGTCCCATCGCTAAAGTCTCCCATACAGTCGTGGCGAACTAATTAAAAACGGTGGTACAAAATACTCGTAATATTATTCAATGCCTTTTTTACTTAAAGTTAAAATATATTGCACCTTGTTACGAGTATATATATTTGTTTAATTTATTATAAAAGTAAAAACGACTATAGGGTTTTCCAATAAGGACTTGCAACTTTTTTTTTGAATAAAACACAAATCATTTGAGATATTTCAAATACTTTATTATCGGCTTGAAGTACAATCAAAACATTTATGAATGGAACTCGACTTCGTTCATATGGCCACCTAGGGCACGTTTGCAGCGGTCGATTCGTTGGACCCAATTTTCAACGACTCGGCCACACATTTCGGCCGAAACGGCCGCTATTTCGCGTTCAATGTTGGCTCTGAGCTCCTCCAACGTCGTCGGCGTGTTTGCATAAACCAATGACTTAACGTAGCCCCACAGAAAATAGTCAAGCGGCGTTAAATCGCACGAACAAGGCGGCCACTCGACTGGCTCATTTCTTGAGATAACACGATCACCATACTTACTCTTCAATAAATCGATTGTAGCGTGTACTGTGAGGCTTGTGGCATCATCCTGCTGAAACCACATGTCGTCCAAGTCCATATCTTCCAATTCGCTGACCATTCACAGTAACGTGACGATCGTTACGGTCGACGAAAAAATATGGCCCAATAACGCACCAAACAGTTATTTTTTGTTGATGAAGTGGTGATTCATGAAGCACATGTGGATTTTCACCCGACCAATAACGCGTATTTTGCTTATTGACGAACCCATTGAGCCAAAAATGAGCTTCGTCACTGAAGATGATTTTGCGATGAAATTCATCATCTTGGCGCATCTTCTCCATAACCCAATTGGAGAACGTACGTCGCTTCAAATGGTCCATCGGCTTCAATTCTTGAGTCAGTTTGATCTTGTATTGGTGTAAACCAAGATCCTTACGCAAAATATGCCATAATGTAGTCTAAGCGATGCCCAATTCTTGAGAACGCCGTGGAATTGACTGATTTGGATCGTTTGCTACGGACGCCTGAACGCCAGCGATATTTTCGACACTTCGACCAACCCCTTGTCTCACTGATACGGCAACATCACACAACGGATATGTGGACTCAAATTTTTGCACTAAACTTGTTATTGCCTGTCTACTAGGGTGAGAATTACGACCGAAAATTGGAGTTAACGCTCTTAAAGTTGCAGTCACCGACTCCGAAATTCGGTAGAAAATTTTTATAATTTGCAGACGTTGCTCGTTCGTGTACTTTACCATGATGAAAATGTTGAGTTCACTGAATAAATTACTAGTGACAGTTTGATGATTAGTGAAAGAGTGCGTTCACAAATTAAATTCAAAGTTGTCAAGTCTCTATTGAAAAACCCTTTAGTAACAACAAACAAAAAATATGCGTTTTAAACAAGAAAAATTATTTTAATTCAATTAAGTGTCTCAAAATGGTTGGCGGACTAATTAGGAACGTTATGAAATTTTTTTCATATTTGCGGAATTGACGTGTCCTCACTCAATATTTCATTGGAAATCCTTTATTCATGATCACGGCCTTACACCTCCGTGGCATGGATTCAATTAGATCGCGGCAATTTTTAGGTGGTATGTTGGCCCAAGTCATCCTTGCGACTTCAAATAATTCATTCAAATTCCCAATTTTGTGCTTGGCAGTTTCGGTTTTTAGTTGATACCACAGGTTTTCTATTAGATTTAAGTCCGGACTACATGATGGCCACTCTAAAACGTCGATAGAATTCTTATTAAACCATTGTTTTGTTACCCTTGCCTAGTTTGGGTCATTATCTTGCATAAATCTCCAAGTAACGGGCAGTTCTTCCTTAGTATAGGGTTACATAACATTTTCTAATATTTTTATATAATGCTCCGAATTCATAATACCTTCTATTCGATATAAAGGTCCGGTTCCCTTCAACGACATGCAACCCCAAAGCATCACACTTCCTCCTCCTTGTTTAAGAGCAACCGTCGTGTATTTCAGTTTAAATGCCTCATTTTTTGGACGCCGGACATATTTCTTACCATCTGATCCCACTCTATTAATCTCTATTAATCAGAAGCCGTCCAGTCCTTATGTTTCAACGCTAAACATAGTGATTGGTGAAATAATACACCAAACACCAGAGGGAACCTACTATTGAATTGGTGGGTTCAGCACAGTATAATGTATCGACTCGTCCGTCGTTTCCCAGACACGGGTCTTATTTGGATCGTCTGCTGTTCAACACATGAATACAACTGACATGCACTAACCAACAAACTACAAACTGTCTACGCACTTTCGTGTATGACAGTGACCATTGCGGTCTCAGCACCGAAATAACTGTTCCCAACGAAATTGCGGAATTGAATGAGTTTGTCCAAATGTATTCCTACAATTATAGTAGGGTGCGTTGGACACACTTCACCAGAACACTGACTAGAGCACTCTCCTCGAATTCACTCTACCCGCCGTGCAACAGAAATCTGTCAAACGAGGAGATTTACAGTTATCTAAGACTAATGGACGATACAAACAAACGAACAATGGACAAAACGATACCTCGGTACCAACACACTGACGAAGAAGACTTATTCCGCAATGCAACTATTGACGCACTGCACCGACATAAAAGTAGGCTGCTGTCAAGGCTAAAACCTTGTACAGACAGTTTACTGACAGACATAACCCGGAGATTATGACGCTAAAGTCGTCGATCAAAAACCTCCAAGTATTAATAAAAGAAAATTACATAGCATCTGTAAGTTTGTATTGGAACAACAAAATTCGGGCTGTAAACACCAGCAATATGTTCCCGCGAATAAAGAAAACAATTTCAGAGAAAAGATCAAAACGTGTCTTAAAATCGCCCGAACGACGGACAACGAGAACATACTTCTAGCAGCAGGCATCGATCCAAATGAGGCCGTTGATGATGACAACTTCTTTGTGATCGAGGATCCGCAGGAGAAGGTAGAGGCTATAGGAGCGACTTTCCAGGAAGTGTACAAGGCCAACGACATTATTAGCCCGAACCACGATCTAGAATCGAGTCCTTGTGCACAATTTCTGCCTTCGAAATGAAATAGTGAATTGGCGATTCGAGAGCTCGGGTGTCACACAGTTCAGTGACGAGAATATGGCAAATAATGTCATCACCAACGATAGGATACTACCCCCGTTCATTTCGAAGGAAGCGCTCCAAACGATCTTCGAATCACTTAGAAGTAAGAAATCAATGGGAACTGATGAAATACCGAGCATTGTGCTTCGACATCTCCCTCTAGAAGCGGTGAACATTTATACCACCCTGTTTAATAATGCAATGAATAATGCACATTATCCAGCGCATTGGAAAACTGCGGTGGTACATCCCATCCCCAAAAGGGATAAAGACACTTCCAATCCGGCGAATCTCCGCTCGATCAGTCTTCTTCCAAACATCAGTAAGGTTTTCGAGAAGGTGATCAATAGAGTCCTGACTAAGTGGGTTGAGGACAAACATAATCAGTTCGGTTTCAAGGCGGGACATGATATCATTCATGCTGCGTCTAGGCTGGTGTGTGATATCCAATGGAACAAAGGCAAGAAACAGTGCACATATGCCGCATGGTTGACTTGGAAAGGGCCTTCGATAGCGTATGGTTAGAGGGACTCTTTTTCAAGCTGGACAGTTTGGGCATTAGTAAACCACTGCTGTATATTCTTTTTGATATGCTCTCCAGTAGACAGTTCATCGTGAAGAATGGCGATGAGACTTCTGCTGGAACTTTTAACATTAAGAACGGTCTGCAACAAGGTGCGGTAAATTCGCCGATCCTATTCAACATTTACACAAGTGATCTGATAGGTTCACTTCACTATTCCATAGCGTACGCAGACGACATAATCGCGTGCAGATCAGGTACAAAGGTTGAGGTCACTAATATTTTTTTACAGCGTGACTTCGACAAAATTAGGCGATATTGCTATGACTGGAAGTTGAAAATCAACTTTCAGAAGTCGGAAACCATTCTGTTTAGGACGCTTTTGTCTGGGGCCTCTAGGGATACCAGAAATAATTGGCGAACGTTTTCTATCGTCGGACAACACGGACAGCCACTTGCTTGTCGAAATTTAGTCTGGCTAGATCAATATCTGTATTTTAACAAACATATAGATGTTGCTCTGGCCAGAGCCAGAGGTGCTTTTGCCCTTACAAAGAGACTGTTTTATATCAGCCAACTCGATGCGAGGGTGAAGGTGATCTGCTACATGGCCCTTATCCGGGCCTTGCTTGTATTTGGATTTCCCGTGTGGTTCAACGTGAGAGCAAGTTTATTGGAAAAGATTCGGGTGTTTGAGAGGGCTTGTCTTAGGACTTGTCTTCACTTATACAGAACACCAGAGTCTCAGTACATCAAATTCTATCCCAATGAGGTCTTGTACAATAGGGCGAACCTAATAAGAGTGGACAATTTCGTCATTAAGTTGACTCGAAAGCACATTGCAAGAGCAATGACCTCATCGAACAACCTGATCTCCGGGGCTTTCTACCCCAATTATATGTAGCACGAGAGAATTCGCTTTGACGACTTTATTCCTCCAGAAGCGTTCCTCTATCTAGATAGTAAAGGTCTGATCCAGGACAGATTGGCGGTGCCGCTAATCTTCCACGTCGCTCGAACAGCTACGGACAGGCAACTCAACTACGACAGAGTCGTCACACATGGCAGTGCGGCAGTGCGTCTCCGGTTCAGTAGGGCGGTAGGGAGTCGCGACAAAAGGGATGTTGCTCAGCAGCACCAGCAATTCTGGTGGCTTGTGGAAGGGGAGGATGCTTCGTCGTCGAACTCCTCCAGTGATAGGTAGCTTCATGTGAAGAAAAGTGGGCCAGCCTAATTTTTTTTTTTAGCCATGGCCGGCTTACATATTCTTAGATAGAATTAAGTTAGTTTTAAGAAAAAAAAAATTTAAAAAAAAAATATATATATACATATACATATATTTATATATCATGTATATACATACGAGTATTATGTATATATAGATTTATGTATGTCCATATTTGTGTTAGTTGTAAGTAGGTTAAGTAGATTAAGATTTATTTTTAGGTAGTATATAGGTTTTTTTTTTAGTTTTAAGTTTTATAATAAAATAAAAAAAAGGTCATGTTACTAAGTTTTTTTGTTAAAAAAGGTTTTCTTAGTTTTAGTATTAATTAATGTTAAAACACAAATAAAATTAGACTGTAAGATACGTCGAAAGACATAGTTTAAGTGTTAGGTTTAACTTAGAGTGCCCGCATGGGGCCAATAAGTTATAAGAAGATATTTTTAAGTTATTCAAGCTAATTTTTAAGCGTTTTTTTTGTCCAGCAAGTAAGAGTAATTTAAGTGACATAAATAAAAATGCATAGAAACTGAAAAAAACTGAAACAAGCTCTAGATTATCGGAAATTAGTTTGTTTTTATTTAATTTTGATGAAAATTTGTATGTTTACTGATTATTTATGTTAATATCACAAATTTTTTTACAAAATAACTGCGTTTCTTATCGTCGTTCTTAATTAGGTCGCCAAACAAACTTTACACTTCAATAACTTAATTGCAAATAAATATATTAAACGGTGTGCATTATTATTTTAAAAAGCTGTTACATAACAGATCAAATAATGCCAACAAAATAATGGATCCTTTTTATGGGTTCCCCTCTTCATTTTATTGTAGTGGCGATTTTTTCCAATTTTTTTAGTCGTTCCTAATGAGTTCGCCACGACTGTATATCCAAACTCTTCGAAAGTATTTTGTATGAAGATCTAAGCTTCCAATGCAAATCACTTCACCTAGACAGCATGGCTTCCTGAAGGTTAGACTAATAAATCTCATTGAATTCGTAGCCTTTGTCCTCTCTGCCCTAGAGAATGGTAACGATTTAGTTGCAACCGATTCTAGCAAGGCTTTCGATAAATTCTCTAACCGATTAATATTTTTCAAATTGTCTGCTCTCGGTTCGTTTTGGGTCAGCCCACTCGGCTACATTTTTGGCCACCTCTAGTTCTACAAGTCAGCCATCTAAGTCCCCCTGTTTTTTATTTTAACCAGAAATGATCTCGATAGAATCATCACTCGTCTGTCTCCCTTTACGCTGACGATACAAAATTTTTAAAAACCATTTCTTCACCCCATAACTCCTTCCGCCTTCAACAAGAATTTGATAGTCTTTCGATCTGGTGCCTCAAAAATTGTTTGGAACTTAATATCGGCAAATGCCAATCCACCACATTTTCACACAAGCGGCACCAATCTCCTCCTCGACTCTACCTTCTGCACAATCAACTTATCTTCTCCGCTCAATCTCTTCGCGACCTCGGCATTTTGTGTGATGGGGAACTCAACTTCCGTTTACATATGGATGCATATGCACTAGGTTTTGTAAAACGGCGGTCCAAAGAATTCGCCAACCCACACGTGACCAGGTGACCCTCTATATTACCTTTGTTTCCCCCCTCCTAGAGTACGCCAGTTAAGTCTGGTCCCCATATTATCGTGTTCATATCTCGAGAATCGAAAGCATCCAGCGCCGTTTTGTTCGATTTAATCTTCGATGTATGCCCTGGAACGATCATTTTATATTATCAGAGTTGACGTTGGCTGATTCCATTGCGTTGAGTGCTGCCTGGCTATCGATGTAGCCTCTGATTGGAAGACATTGCTGGCGTTTGGTAGTCTTATAGACACTCTTAGTTCTGTGTCTTCTGAGAAGATACCAGAACCTGCTCCTTCCTCTGTTTTTGAGCTATCTGTGGAAATCGCAATTTCATTCGACGTGATTATTTAATTTTTTTGCCAGTCTCCACTCTCCGAATATATTATATCATACGGAATGTCGAAATCGACCAAGGAAGGAATTTCATCCGTTAGAATTGGATTACCTGGCAGTAGCTCAGTTATTAGCGTGCCATGTCCAAAACTACTGCTCTTGAAGTAACCCAGATTAGAGAGTCGTATCGCACTGTTGCCAGCACGTTTTTTGATCTGTAAATCAAGCGCTGTTAGGTACAAAAATGTATCTAATGCTGCAGTAGGGGTGGTATGAAGCGCACCTGTAATGGCTATAGAAGCCGTTCTTTGAACCGCCGCGCCGATTAGAGGTCCGCTGCCCGCCGGATAATCGGAGTTCTACTGTATCCGTTTTACTTTTTGACACTAACAGATGTGCTATCTGAAGACAAGAAGAAACAAGAGACATTCAGCTCGATGCAGAGGGCTTTTATACGAATGCAGTAATGGAAGCACGGGTGGAGGGAATAATAATTTCCTTCGTTAAATTTAACGAGAAGAATGGATTCAGTGACATACTAAGCCAATTCACCGCGAACGAGATTTCTGTCCATTTCCGCCGTTGGATTTTGATAAAGCGAATTGGTTTTATAATTGGTTTGAGATGGATAGAAGGCAATACGCTACAACAACTATAATATAGAGGTAAATAGAGGTAAAAGGTTATAAACTTACCTACCCCAAAAGGACACAGCCTAACCAAATTGATAATTGTCGTGGCTTTAAAGTAAAAATCATTTCAAATAATATATCAGTGAAAAGATACTCAAATTTCCTTATGTTTTTATGTTCACCACTTTAAAAAAATATTAACAAATTGTTAAAATACAGCTTTTTTCATAATGTCTTCCCATGCCACACCAGTTTGTCATATTACCAAAGTAAAACAAAGCCTGCTTACTTACTTACTCACTAAAAAGGCACTATAGGCCAAAGTTGACCTCGGCCCCAGTTTGTCGAACTACCTCCAGTTCCGCACTCCAAGATGGTTTGCTACTCTTAACCTTATGCACGCCACCTAAAGTCCTTCTCTACTGCGTCGTCTCTCCGGGTAGGTCCTACCTATTGGCGGACTGATGCACATTTTTCTGACCAGAATGGTTTTGTACAGCTCGTTGTATTCGCGGAAATACCCGTAAATACATATATCCTCAAACCCTTTCAGTTCCAATTTATCCCAGAAAAAACCTAGTTAACAAGGAGCGGTATTCTATTTAATGTAACC
Organism: Volucella bombylans; assembly: GCA_949129095.1. Classification (NCBI taxonomy): domain Eukaryota; kingdom Metazoa; phylum Arthropoda; class Insecta; order Diptera; family Syrphidae; genus Volucella; species Volucella bombylans. The sequence goes on along the minus strand of OX422140.1, from coordinate 146,373,596 downwards.
AACTCGCCGGCATCATTTCGGAAGAAGTATGGCTCAATGACAAATGACACTACTGGCTACTGTTGGAACATCTCAGGCTATTTCCTGGACCAAGTTCGGCAATTTTGCATATTAACAGATTTTAATAAAAAATGTGCCTCCCCACTAAGAATGATTTTTCGGTGAAAATCCGGATCTGCTTCCATCTTGAATAAAGCTCCTTCAGCGAAAGTTTAAAGTACACGATTTTTATAGTATTTTCCCTAAATAGATCGAGAGAGACGTTAGAGAGACTCCCAGTTCACGAGAACAAAACGAATGGATTGATTTCGGTTTTGACTCATCGCACTTCACTTCTGGTATTTCATTTTCTCACTGGCACGAACCAGCTTTGAAGTGGTGTGAGTGTTTGTCTTCCCCTCTTTTATTAATTGACTCTCCTTGTCGAGGTGTCCTACTTGTCATTCACAATAGCTTTACTCCTCTCTCGTTGCAAGTTCGTCTTCTTCTAAGCTCGACTTAGTGTCAGTTAAAATAATACTTACTCGTAAATCTTTGTACATTCTTTCAGTCCAAACTATAACTATCGAATGCAATTGACAATTTGATTGACTATCGAACTCGCTTGATGATATCATTATGCTCAGCGATTTTAATCTGCATCAAATGAAATAGACTTATCTGAAGACCTTTCGCTACTAATCCCATTTCTTCTAAGGAATGACTCTTTTTGGATCAGTTAACAGACTCTAGTCTATGTCAAGTCAGTGGCGTTTCCAACTACAATATATGAAATGACAATTAGACCTCATCTTCACAACTGATCTCATCAACTTCTCATTATCGTGTTGTCAACTATCTCTTTCAACTATTGATAATTTTCATCCTCCAGTTCCACTTTCATTTTTCCCATCCAGTCGAAGCCCCTGTTATTCTCTCTTATTACAATTTTCACAAAGCTAATTTCCGTAAAATCAATACATCTAAGCAGGGATCTTTCGAGTTTACCGATCTAACTATGGTCGCTGCCCTCTGCATTTTTTACAGAGAAATATTCAAATCCATCTCCCTTTATGTGCCATATTCCCACCAAAAAGCATCTTCTACATCCTTGCTTGGTATAATCGTAGACTCCACTCTCTACGAAAGAAAAGAAACAAGTTATGGGCGATATTCCTTCGCACCCACTCTTCCTCCGACTATTCAAACTATCTAGGTACATATCTTCATTTCATTGAACTCTACAACTGTCTCTATCAACGCTACCAGAATAATACGTAAACCAATAAATGACCCCAAGTCCTTTCTTCAATTTGTCAATTGCAAAAGCAAGACCGACGGTTATCCTTCCTCCCCCGCTTTTGAAATCAAATATTCATGTGATCCCCCCACCATCTCCAATTTTTTTGCTACATTTTTCAAACAATCATTTGCCAACAACTACTTCGTGCCAGATATCTCTTATCTCAATGACCTACCAAATTTCTCCGTTGGTCCATTTCTCACTCAAAATTTCAATCCTGCAGTTATTGAATAATAATAATTTACTAAAATTTAGTGGTGAATTTCTACCTGTCCCAGATGGTCTCCCCGCCATTTTTCTTAAAAAATGCTCTTACAACCTGTCTCTACCCCTTTCCTACGTATTTCCACTATTCCTCACACACGGAGAATTTCCACAGATGTTGAAGACCTTTTTTATAATCCCGATACAGAAAAATGGATCTAATCATAAAGTTATCAATTACCGTCCCATTGCTGAACTCTCTCTGATACATAAATTCTTTGAAAGCATTTTATACGAAGCCTTAACCTTCAAATGCAAGTCTTTTATTTCGCCCTGACAACATGATTTTCTAAAATGCAGATCAGCTACCGCAAACCTATTTGAATTCGTGTCTTTTGCTCTCGCAGCCTTAGAAAATGGCAAAGAAATTGATGTTATCACAACTAATTCCTCTAAAGCATTTGATAAGATATCCCATCAACTGATCCTCTTCAAATTGTCTGCTCTCGGCTTTGAAATTCTTTTATTAAAATGGATTTCTTCTTACCTGATAAACAAATATTAAAGAGATCCACCCTTTCTGTTCCATTACTGGCCTCATCTGGATTTCCACAAGGAAGCGATCTTTGTGCTCTTCTCCTCATTCTTACTATTAACGATCTAGAGAGGGTCATTAAACACTCCTCCCTCTCCCTTTACGCTGATAATACAAAACTTTTTAAAACTGTTTCTTCTCCCCATGACTCAGGCCTTCTTCAAGAACACCTTGATCGGTTTTCAATCTGATGCCTCAAAAACTGCTTAGAACTTAATATAGCCGAATGCTAATCTACAACCTTCTCACGTAAATGCAACCCGTCTTCTCTCTGACTTTATTTTCTCTATAGTCAGTGTGAGCTTAATTTCCTTTCGAATATCGATAAGATGATCCTTAAAGCCATCTCATCACTTAGCCTTATTAAACGGTGGTTCAAGGAATTTTCCAACCTCTGTGCAACCAGTTCTCTCTATGTTACCTTTACGCCCCCTGCTTAAGTATGACATTCAAGTTTGGTCCCCCTTTCACCGAGTTTATATTTCCCGAATACCGAGGGTATCCAAGGTCGGATCCTCCGATTTGCTGTCTGTGGTCTGCCCTGGAACGACTCTTCAATCTTACCTCCGTATCAGGACCGCCTCAAATTTCTCAATATGAATTCGTTAGAAGAACGTAGGAATATTGCTGACATTCTTTTCATTCATCGACTGCACTCAGGTTCCATCGACTGCGTATCCCTTTTCAACTCTATTCAACACCAACCCACGTAATCTACGTTGTCCTCGTCTGCTTTATTTACCGGTACACCGTGCGGTGGCTCCAACGAACCAATCACCCACATGCTCCGAAAGATCAACTCAAACCTCTACGTTTTTGATTTCAACCTAAGCGCTCCTCCTCCTCGAAGATCTCCTCCATCATTTCCTTCGACATAAGTCTCTCTGTTAGTTTTAAAGGTAGATTAAGTTTGTATTAAGCCATATAAATGGGGGCCTCAGCCCTCTTCAAAATTATTGATTCTTCTTAATAGAATGTTTGTTATGTATATCTCCACTTGGAAGGCAGATGAAAGTTTTCCTATCGGAAGCTGGAACGCCGCCACAATGATGAGTAAAACTTTCGAACTAGGAAACGTATTACGGCATGTGAAATCAATATTGTATTCGTACAAGAAACCAATTCGCGAAACGTCGGAAAGAAGAAACAAGAACTAAAGAACAACTCCCGTGCTAACTCGCTTTTGGGTCTTACCATTTTTTTAGCAAGTTTTCAGTTCTAAATGCACTGATGACTCTTAGTGTTCGAATTCGGTGTTCGATTTGCGGCAGTTGACTATAGTTCCACTGCATACTCGTACATGAGTATAGAGCTCGCAGCGCCAGCAAAAATCTTTTATTCTGTTTTAAGCCTGCTACCTATATAAATATTACTCATCAGCTTTCTAAGTGCACTTATAGTTTTCGATGATTTCTAGCATATCTACTCTAGGAGATGTTTAAAATTTAGACAACTGTCAATAACAGCTCCGAGATACCTAAGAAGGGTTTGAGAAACAGCTTTTTGGCCTCCAAGTCAAAACGCTATTGTTTCGCGAATTTCCCTACTGAAGCGTAATAAAAACCCAGTTTTATGATTAGCGAGTTGCAATCCAATGCTAGTTAACCGGAGACGTACAGTTGCAATTCTTTTGTTGCTGTAAAGTTGTTTTTTTCTAGCGTTTATGCTACAATCACTACGGTATGCCATCAACCAAATCCGATCATAAAACTTCAACATACATTTGACATTTGACTTAAGACTGAGGCTTGTGGCAAACCGCAAGTAACTTCATATCCTTTAACTGCATCTTTAGAGTCATAGAAAAGGACTATATTCGAGAAATAGCTCGTTATAATTTTACGGGCACAGTCCGGTATTTCAATTCTGTAAGTACAGTTCCTAATCCATTCCCAATTCGGTGAATTAAACGCATTCTTTACGGCCAGGGTAATAATGGCGCAGTATTTTTCCTTGGTTACTTTCCGGAGCCTTTCGTGTACAGCATCTCGAGCTCTAGTTAGTACCTCCGTCTATTTTCAATGGCGATGAGAGTCTATTGTTGCTTAAGGATTTTTTTCGAACGTATTAAGAATGCAAATAGGACGACGAGACGAAGTATCATTTGGGTTTCCTTTTCCCTTAGGAAATAGCTATAGCCGTGAAATGCGAGTATAGTGTAAAGGACGGCAAATATGCAGACAAATAAGACTAAATAAAGGTCAATGGACATGCAGGTGTCATCGCAGTACTAATCGTTGCCAAAACGATGAACAAAAGTCTAGAATGATACCATTAAAAATGTAATGGAATGGCTTCGCTCATTAGGCCTGCAACTTCCGGAACACACAACAGAGGCTGTTGTTATAAGCAGGTACAAGAGAATTTATCACCTAACCCTCAACGGGCTATTTCAAACGCATAAGCGAGAAAGCCAATAAGCTAATTGCCGCAATATCCAGACTAATGCCAAACATTGATGGGCACCAGGAATGAGCAAAAAAACCCACAAGAAAAGAACACACTTGAATGAATGAAGTGGGTTTCTGTCGGTTCGTGGATGCTTCCAGAACTACCTTTATAAATTATAAATGGAAGCATGTGGACGACCCATGCTGCCAGGATTTTAAAGGCATACAACCGATTGCTAAGCGAATGCGAAACCCACAATGAACAGGAAAATTGATGGCACAGTGAACTTAAGATACCTAATCGCGTTTACGCAGGAGATAAAGAGGGCATAATCGCTAAAAATGATGGCTGTTCTAGCACTGTCAGCTAAACTTTAGGATACACTCACTAGGTAACACTTTTCGCATGGTCGAAATTCTTACTGGTGTGGATGGCACCAAAAACCAAATCCAACACCTTGCATACTAACTCATCTTGGGATGAGTAGCGCTTTTGGCTCGCTTCAGTACCTTACATATACCCCTGATACACCACCATATGAGACATTGTATGACACTGACATGCTGGCAGATAGGTATAGGTATAATTATTGAAGGGTTAATACATAAAGCCCCCAATCGAGGAAACAATATTAGAAAGAAACCACTTCATCACGGTTCTAGTATGTATATGATTCAGAATGATGACCTTTATTGACAACAGATGAAATCTCGAAATGTAGATCCTTTGTGCAGTTACTGCCGCAATATATATCGATAGGAATAGGGACACGCAGCGATGACCTATGTTGGCTAAGCAAAACTATGAGCTTATGAACATAAACGCTCTAATAGAACACTTCATTGGGTTTTAGTTACATAGCCAAATATTGACTTGGCTGAAGCTGCTTTTTATTGGAAGCCCTAGTCCAAATGATGGCAAAACACCACCAGAGGAAGAGTAGGCTGAGTAGTAGTAATAGCAGAACCAGTTTTTTTGGCTCGGCTTCACAGTGGGAGATTTATTTTACAACACTGTCAAAATAAATCTCATATCCATATTCAGTCTACCTTACAATCATGGGGTCCAGAGCTTGACAGAAAATTTTAACAAAAATTCGTTCATATGCATTTCGTTTATTTATAGTTCTTAACGTACTTAATCTGAATCGAATAGTTAACAATAATATAGTTATATGATTACAACAAGTCCTTATAAATAATTTAACAGCAAAAAAAAAAATAAAAATAAAAACATTATTTGGGTGACTTACTATTTTATGCGCTACTTGGAGATCAGATATCCTTTTTCATTTTCAAATAGAATGGGATACATATTCTTAAATGTTTTCGGTGATAATTAAGAGTTTGACTAGAATACAAAAAACTGTATCTGCTTAATTCTACATTTGGCTAAATTGGTTCATCATTCGTCTCAGGCTCAACCTAAACCCAATGTTGCAAAACATAATCCGCATAATTGTGTCGTGTATTCTTCTGTGTACACAAACACTCATCGGACAATTTTCTCTTCATCCAGGGCAAGTAATTAACCAGTTTTGTATAAATTCCAGGGAAATTAGGTCTAGCACATCCACGACCCCATGAGACAACACCAATGATTTCAGTGCTGCCAGATACTCCTTCCTTCAACATAGCGCCACCACTGTCACCCTGTGAGAAAATTTAAAATGTAAAATATTCCACATATGGACAACTGTCAGGTGTTGTACTTACCTGGCAAGCATCGATTTTTCCATCATGATAGCCAGCACACATCATGTTGTCCGTGATGCGTTTGTTGCCATAGCCAGCGTCTCGACATTGCTCCTGAGACCAAACTGGTACCGATACTGATCGTAGTACTGTAGAAGTTTTCTCCTTTTCTCCGGTTTTACCCCATCCAGCTATTAGTCCCATCACTCCTGTGTAGTCGGATTCATCTGAAGAGCAAACAAATCACCAATTTGAATAATAGCAAAATTGGGAAATGTTAAAACTACCTACCACCACTTGGTAAGCAAACAGGTTGCACGTTTGGACCAAATTCAATCGGTCGATCCAATTCAATCAGCGCAATGTCATTATTGAATGACACAACATCAAAGTACTCATGATCGTAGATGGCCTTGATGCGACGTATCTCTGTGTAGTCCTTGGAGATTTCATGTCCTCCAAGGTAGACCCGAATTTCATTTGGATTGAAGCTGTACACGCAGTGAGCTGCTGTTACCAAGAAATTACGAGAGATCACTGTAGCACCGCAATAGAGCTTTCCCTGACGCCATAGTCCAGCTAGCCAAGGTTGATCATGCGGTGGTGAAACTTTTCCACCTACAATTCGATTTGAACGTCCTCGAACTCCGCAAACTGTAAAAGATACAAAAAATAAAACACAAATAAGACTCATTGTATAGTACTTGAAATCGAAAATTTTACCAAAGAGTAACTGTTCAAATGTGTCACACTTCAAACTGACAGTATCTCATTTACTTAGGTGTACAGTTATGTACTATATACAAACCCGACGATAGATACAATGATATGGTATTTATGTAAGTGAATTTAAGCCCCCCACACACGTCACAGGCAGCAGTACACTGCTATTTCAGAGGTCTCCCCATAAGCATTAGAGTCAAGTGCAAGGTTATACCCATGCGATATTATATTATTGTTTCACTGGCGGCTTGAAGTAGGCTTTGCTTAAAGATACGAAAAATAACCGAGCTCGTGGTTGGCTGATTGTATTCGCAAAATAACAATTTCAGTTTCAATGTATCGTACAACCACGTTGTAAGGTCAATTGTAATGGCAGATTAACAAAGATTAACAAAATACAAAAAAAAGATACAAAATCTCTTTTGAGTGCAAATGGCCAATTGATTTTAAGTTATGAGTCAGACGGTGATTAGCATCAGCCCCATTCAAAAATGCAGTTACGTGATAAACCAAGTGCTGTTGACACACAAAAAATTTGGTAATTGTAAACAGTATTTGTATGTTAGGGTCAATAGAGTTCACAACAGGGAATTTCCGCTCCTATATGAGAATATGGTGAGATACAATACTTTTTTTTGTTTCGTTGCTCATTAAAATGAAACGACGATTGATTGATGGCAGCGGTCGTTAGGTGAGGTTAACAAATCAAAGAGTTTGGTTTAGTTTTGAAGGGTATTTGGATGGTGGAAAGTAACTTTCGAAGTATAAAGAAAGAAAGGCGACATAAGTCGAGATAGTGTCTAGATAATGTATCGGATTTATCATAATTACGAGTTTGATAAAAACTAAAAACTCTTGAAAAGGGAAACATACAAGTATATATAACAATAGTAGTTAGTAGATATTTTTTATGAGCCAACATTTTTTGTGTGTGTATCTACAATGATTGAGCATCCGTTTATATACTCTTAAAATATATATACGGAACGATGGAATAGTAAAGTCATGTGGTGAAAATGTTGAGGGAATGCAATTCCTTCAAAATCCGTAATAAGCCAGGAGCTCTCTAATTCAAAACTAACAACGCCAGCCACAAATATTTGTATATGCCGACTAAACAACTGTCATTCGAATCGATGAAGAGCAGGATAACCTTAAAACGAATACCAAAACCTTAACTGCAGGAGATGACGCTTGGAGTCTGGTCATATACCCTTCGAATTATGGGCTAAATAGTGAAATCAGCAACTTCTCTTATCTGAGTGAATTGACATTTAAAACTGTTTTTTCCTGCACTCGACTTCATCGTACTGATCTCGCCATTGTGATTATCAGATTCTGCAAAATTATTCAGCTGAATCCAAGATGTTCAAACATGCAACGGATTTGTTATCAAAAGAATGTGCTGTTGGATAGCAAAATATTTCTTCGTAACTGCGCCATGTCAAAGAATGGGCCAAGAAAGTGGATGCTATAGTCAACGATAAAATGCCGAAATGTCTAACGTCATGTAAAAGTTTATCTGTTAGTTACATCCGTGTTATCGGTTGCTCCTGTTGATTAGGTATTAGCAACAATCAATCAACACTAGCATTTTATTCAATTCTGTATAATTTTGACGAATCGAGACTATAACCAAAGCAACCAAAGAGCTAATCATAAGTAAGTACTCGTTGCTGGAAGAACTAAATTTATTATCCGTAAACCAATAATCCAGACAGTCCTACTACGCTGTCGAATTTTGACTATTAACAAGACAACAGAGCTGATCACTCAGCACAAAGATGGACTCGTTGGACAACAGAGTTGATCACTTAGGACAAAGATGGACGTAATTAACCAAACAGAATGTATCTAAGACTTAAAAGGTAATTTGAAGAACTTTTTAAATACTAATGGTATTGAAACTCAAGGAATTGCCAAAGGCCAGTATATGATGATGTCAAATTTTGAACTTGTGTTGACAGCGAGCATTATTTGGTTGGGGTTTTATACCTTCTACATCGGATTGTTGAGCCTCACAATCATAATCACAACCAATCCCTTATTTCGGCATATTTCAGAATAGCTGATCATAGTATTAAAATCGTTGCCATTTAACAGTCCTATTAATAAAACAAGCATGACTAGACTCTATCAGCAAAGAAAATAGGCAAAGAAAAAATCTCAAAATGAAAATAGGATCAGGGAAGTACTGGTGATGTAACTGATTTGAAATCAATGACTTAACTGGCTGATTATAAAATACGCTACAAAAAGAGCGCATTTCCGTAAGACCAAAAAAGAGCAACTAATAAAACTATTGAACAGAAGCATGAAGGGATCTTAACTGAACTGAAAATCAAGAAGTATTCTGACAACTCTCAGATAGAATCAACCATTGAACTCGAACAACAATCGGCAGCAGCTCCGTCTACTTGAATAGGACGAAGTCTGAATATCGATATCCAAACTAGAGACCAATACGGTGCCGAGTCACATGGGCTCACGTCGAACTGTTAACGAATGGAATGCATTATGAACTTTGGATATGACTTTATTGTGCTCAAAATGGTTTTCCAAGAAATCCCAAAGATTGTTTGCTCAACTTTTTTAAGGCCAACAACATTTCGTATTAGCTCGCACTAACTCTAAAAGACCAGGTATTTGATCTAAAAATACATACAATTGTACAGCTAATAGCCATTATTTTTTATTTTGGATCAGATTTTTAATTTCTTGATTTTTCTTTTACTTTCTGTGTTACTATAAGTGTCAGGCTTTTTTAAAAGTGTCAAGCAATATTTATATTTTTGACAGCTGTCATATAAAAACTAGTCAAACTAGCAAGCATTTAAACAAAATACAACAGTTGTTAAAATTTAAAATAAAATTTGTGCAGAAATGTGGATTTTTTTGCAGTGGTTACCCGCATTTGAAAATGAAGAAAAATAATGAGAAACTTCGCTACATTAAATGTACTACCAGAACAATGAAAAGAACGCTGCGCAGGCTTGTAAGAAAATTGATGTTATTTGCGCTGAAGGAACTTTATCTTTATCAAACTTTAGCTTTATCAAAGTCCGCAGAGCGGAAACGGGGTCCACCCTATCGTTTGGGCAATTTCGATGTCAAAGATAATCTCCACTCTGGTTGTCCAATCACCCAAAAAGGTCTGATCAAGTCGAGCACGACAGACATACCAGCACTGTCGATATTGGTATGGAGCCGGAAAACTGTATTGAACCATCTAGATACAAAAGGGATCTCAATGTATGGGTCCCTCATGAATTGAGCACGAAAAACATGATGGACAGAGTTAACATATGTTGAAACGCAATAAATTCGAGCCATTTTTCAATCAAATCATAACGGGTGATGAAATGTGGGTCAGAGATCGTGGGCATAGAATGTCGAGGTTTCACAAGCTTGTGAAGCCGTCAGAAGGTAATGCTGTGTGTATGGTGGTAATGGAATGGAAGAAAACGGGAAATTGAAAGAAAATTTTCCAGATTGATCACACTGTATAGTTCAGACATAGCCCCATCTGACTATCATTTGTCCTGTTCCGGTGTCTGCAGAACTCTTTCAATGGGATTAAGTTGGCTTCATGACATGCCTGTGAAAACCGTTTGATTAAGTTTTACAACAAAAAACCACAGAAGTTCTTCACCGATGGCATCATGATTTTTCCCGAAAAATGGTGAAACATTATCAATAACAATGGAGCATGTACGAGTATTTTTTTTTAAATAAATTGACGTGTACACTTTACGCTTGTCAATTTCTTATTTGGCATGAAAAATCACTTTAATCATGATCACTTCATATGCAGGACTGTAATAAAGGGATAAAGATACTAAGTACCAAATGTCAATAGACTTTATGTCTACGATGGAGACAGTTTAGCGCGATCATGGGTCTGGGGCCTCTTTTAAAAAATCAATAATATGTTTTTCTTCCGGACTAAAGCAAATGATAAAAATCTGAATTTAAGCGGGAAGGTGCTTAAAGATACAGAATCATTGGCATTACTGACATAGAACGTATTGCGAACATTTTCAACTTTAAAGTTACAAAAAAAGTTAAAACTTTTGCCATGATGCAAACAAAATTAAAGTGTTCAGAGACAATATCTGAGGAAAGTAAAATTGGCTTGCTTCTGTGACAAAATATCATCGAAATTGATCACTTAGGAAGGTATTTGGCCGATATTTTCTAAACATCACTAACACTTTTGTAAAAAAAAAAAACAACTCAACTTGTGGCAGAAGTCACAATGATGCAACTACATAATATTGTAGGTCGCTTGACGTTAAATGAACAACTGACACTCTGGAGCCACATTAACTGTCTGGGATCTTTCAAATTCGGGTACATACTTAATTATGCAACTCAAAAGAAGTTAACAATCTGTTGACTAGAATTTTCTTAAATCATAAACCAGATTTCCTAAATGACACAATTTTCCACAAAAAATGTACTATTGTAATAACCACATTCATCACAACACGGCACAAGATTTCGCAATATTCGCTACCTTAACCTTCATTAGAAATTAGAATACACATTTCCGCTGAACTTAATTAGTTTTTAATGTTTTCCGGTAGTCACTCTACCCACAAACCAAACACCAGCTGTCGAATTGATGAGAATTAATTTTTCCATCACTTAAGATACAAATTCAAATTTTATGAATAAATTTTAAAAACTGAAAAAAAAAATAGTAACGTACCACAATTGCAGGAGTTGGTCAGACGCGATGACGACGGCAACGCGAACGAGGTAATCACGCCAAAGGTTAGAAATACGAGGGCAATCTGCGGTTTAGACACCATTTCACCGGTTCAAATTGTCACAGTAAGTTTAAATTTTCACAAAATACTAGATATTAGATTTTAGATGCTAGATACAGGAATTGCAAATTTATTTGAGTGTACGAGTGTTTTGAATTGAATTTTTCGGAAAGCAAGGATCTCAGAGCTGCACGATAGTATAGAATTGTAAATTTAACGTCTCTAAGACGGCTTTAAATAGACTATGTATCTTAGAGATATTGCAATGAGATCCTCACTGTGTAAAATCACAAATCGAATTGACATTTATACGAACTAAATATTGCTACTTATGTTCAACTGAATTTGGCGGTTAAAAGATTTTTTTTTTGTTTTCGAAAAAAAAAACTGACGACAAAAACAAAACACAACATTTCTCACAATACATTCGCAGGTGAATAGTGTAAGCGCGTATCTAGAGATAGTGTATCTGTTGCGCAGCTTAAAATATCGTAAAACATCAACGAGCAGGCGGGTGGTCGGTCGATTGTTGATCGTTGATCGTCATGGCATATGCAATTTAGTGTTGGCGAGAATGAGATTGAGATACTGTCGCGCGATCGCGTTCGCGTACAAATTAAAAGCGCAAAAGCGCGTATGACATTGTGTTAGGTTAGGGGTGTCCTTGGCTTTTTACTGTCGCTTTACGGGCGCCGCTCTCGTTTAGCCTATCGTTTACTATGCGCGATGAACTTTATTTTGTTTATTTACTCTCGTATGAGTGTTGGTATTCGTATCTTTTTGACAACAAGTGATACTCGAACTATTTTTGTGGGTATATGTGTCACCTTACTCCCTCGTGGTAGCACAGTGGCGGCGTTGTGGAATTTTTTTCTTTCTTCCTCTGTGGTAGTGTACAACATGGAGTGAGTTTCTTTGTGAAGTGGTTTGGGGTAGGTGGTAGGCAGTAGGTGGTATAGGTGTGTGGTTGCTTCTCGGTCAAAATTTTTATTCAAAATAGAAAACAAGAAAAACTGTTTATTTCGAAGGACATTGATTTTGTTTTTGTCTTTCCATGATGATAATTTTTTTTATTCAATTTTTTTTAAGCGCCAAATGATGAGTTAATTAGTTTGTCCATCAGTGAGGGTTGTTGCAAACTATCATAGGGAAATGCAATTTCCACACTGACTTTGACATCAATTTTTTTATTCTCGAGTACATGGTCGTTACGTTATGCATTTGCAGTTTCTGTCCATGAGGGGGCTGGTTCTACAGAAATCGAAATTAAAAATTCAGGTCAAGGATTTGGCACTCTATTCAAGGAGCTTAAGAACTATACGGATACAGTGTGTGCATCAGCTTTGATGATTTACATGAATTACTGGGAGAAAGTCGACAATTTTGTTGTTCTCTTCAGTTGGGACAATCATTGGTCGGATGTAGTGAGTTTCCTTTTCGAGTTTCATAATCAAAGAAATGCATCCGAAAGGAGATGGGCAGTTGGACTCATTAAATTGATATTACATCAGATGATCTTTGTGAAGAGGACTTGTACCAGGGAGTTTGTATTTTTATTGGGCCCACACGTGAGTTTGAGGTTGATTTTGATCTTAAATCCGGAAATTGTGTAATGAATGTAGAAGAAAACAGATGCGTTCGATTTTGAAATTAATTGAGGATTTTGCAATGCGGGCTGATGTTGATGCATTTGTTGCACAATCATGAATTAAGATGGAACGGACTGGTGAACAAAGACTTGATATGCACTTATCGTATTGTAATTTAAGCGACAGGATTTTGGCTGCTGATTAATGTGTGGTTTTGTCATGTTATCCGATTTTCGATTGTGTTTTTTGGGTTAAGTTTAAAGTCTTATACACATATAAAGTTAGGCATTGTTTTTGACAATAACCGATAGTGTTTTTGTAGTTTATTTTATTGTTTGGATCGTTCGTTGTCGGAATAAAGAGCAGAGCCTAGGTAGACAAAGTCGTCTATGTTGAATGTTCTTTTTTTAAGACAGAAGACATAAGACCCATCTTTGTCATCTTTGTTGCTTCCAAAGCTATACTAACGAAGGGATTACTGCCATCATGCTACGTTCTTCCGATTAATGCGTCAATATCTTCGACGCATGCAAGTACTTTTAAAAAATTTCGTGTTGATAGTTGCATGTGCGAATGATTTGAATGCGTGCGTCTACACGCCCTAAACCTGTTTAAGTTGCATAGCTTTGCATAGCTCGTTTCCAAAAATCGCACAGTGTGTTTACGTGGCTTCAGGGTCGATCACAGGGTGCTGTTTATCGATCTGAATTTCATGAGTCTTCTCCAATGTAGTGTGCAAATTTTTTTCTATGTTGGAATGTCCTGGTCTAAATCCACATTGACATGAATGTACCAATCGGCCGACAAAGGATGTAAAGAATGGTTGATATAGTTTATAGAAGAGACGATGCTGAAGTTGCATACTATGTAGATAAGTTGGCGTATGCTTCTTATCAAATCATCGTATACTGCCTTACCGTGGGTAGAGCACAAATTACATCTATCTTTCATCAGGTAGGGTGGATAAAATTGTTACTGTTAATGCCCAAATTCAGCCTGAAAGCGGAATTTTGAACCTCGCAAACGTGATACAATACAGTCTGTATTGTACAATCCCTTCATATTCTCAACTCCGACTAAGATTTTAGTAGTATGTTCCCCTATTCATCTTTGCCGGCTTCGGCTGGGACTTTGTAGCTTTGACCTGTTTTCTCTATCAATTGATCACGATTTCGAACCTCATTCCTACAAAAAACTCTCTATTTTCTCGGTCGAGCTGCTCATTTTCGGTCTACGCGAACCGCTCTGGTCTTTCCATGGAAGACTATCCTCACAAGAAGTCTCGCTGCATGTATTTTTTTTTTCATTATTTCACCGTCAAATCAGAGGTTTCGTTGTGGTGGCCGAAGGATATTCAGCAGATCATAGGTTAAAGCAAGTACATGCTGCCAACACAAAGGACACACAATATCGACGAATTGAACAGAACGTCGCAATGGACGGCTATAATTTCGAGATAGTAAATGACTTCGTCTATATTGGCTCTACTGTAAATTCTGGCAACAACATCTATGCAGAAATAAAACGATAAATCACTCTTGCCAATCACAGTTTCTTTGGACTAAAAAGGTAATTGAGCAGCCATTATTGAGCAGAAATATGGACTCTATCGAAAGCGGATGAAGATATGACCAATCGTTTCGAGAGAAAATTAATTCGTTTGCGCTGACTGACTTTGGAGGAGGGGATTCAACGAAGAAATACACGAGCTGTACAGCGACATCGATCTAGGCAGAAAACCCTGCATC
Organism: Volucella bombylans; assembly: GCA_949129095.1. Classification (NCBI taxonomy): domain Eukaryota; kingdom Metazoa; phylum Arthropoda; class Insecta; order Diptera; family Syrphidae; genus Volucella; species Volucella bombylans. The sequence continues at coordinate 146,358,595 of OX422140.1, read as the reverse complement.
AGTAGCCTGAAATGGATAAGACATATAGAGCAAATTGACACCAATGCACCGCCTAGCAAAGTCTTCGAATCTAACCCGGAGGGACAACGCAGTAGAGTAAGACCGCACCTTAGGTAGTGCGCTCAACCGACTTGGAGCGCATAGTTAAAGACTGGGCTAACTGGAGAGTTGAGGCCCAGGTTCACACCGAACTGCTTCGCCACCTAAGGAAGTAAGTTAGTATAAGTAGGAACAGAACCATATATCACTCGAAGAGGTTATCAGGACAGCCTAGGCAACTTTCTGCTCCCTAAATCGAGACTGAGATATTAAGAGTCCTACATTAACACACTTTTGTGGCTTCAGAGTTGCTACATAATTGCGTCATTCTCTTAAAGAAACAGCGATTGGCGAGAGTATTATTTGTTAATTGGATTTCTGAATTGATATACTTTCATGGCTAACTAAATGAAATCTGTTATACTTGTCACTTTGATATTGTAGCTATCTCGAATATGAAATATGTATTTTCTTTTTGTCAGCATTCTCTTAGTTTTATGAACGTTCACTGCTAAACCCTGCCAAGCTCATTTTACGAGATTTTTCTTCGATGCATAAAAACGCTCTTGGTATTGGCCCTGAAATTTTATTATTTTTTTTCGAAGATTTGTAAAAGAAAAGACGGATCGTTTGGTCAACAAAATGTTTTAGGTATTCCCATAATATTACAAATAGAATTTAATAGACGAAACTTGTAAGACTAATGCCTCCATAGTTAATGCAATTCAAAGCGCCTCGCATTTACTAGATAGATTTCACTCATTCCAAATTTTGAAGATGAGTTGATGCGTCTTTGAATAGCTCGACGGGTACCCTATCAGCTCCAATGAACTTATTGTTTATAAGTACTTAGAGTTGACCGAGTATACAAAATTATTGGCTTCATGGCCTATAGTGGGTAGAGCATTGTGCTCGACAGCAAAAATTTGACCATATACGTCATTAAGCAGACTGTGTGAATAGATGTGATCCTATATAAAGGTACAATACTTCTATGTAGGTTTGTTTGAGTGTTTTGTTAACACTCGTTTGGAAAAACCATGCTCTTTATTTTTTTTTTCTAAATTAGTCTGTATCCATTTTGCTGACAGCTTAATTATTACTTTTCGAGAGGTTATGGAGTACCCTACCAGCAAGGTCGTATAAGTCTTTCCGGCCTGCACTGCCCTTGACATACACATGTGATCAAGTCGATATTTGCGTCTTGGAACGTCCTGGCATCCAAAATACAGTAGGCGAGTTATGTTTTAATCGCAAAATGGTCTATCTGATTGACAGACAGATGATCTGCGAATAGCCGTGTCAATCTGGATGTTCTGGTACCCATGTGTTTCCAATTTGCCTCGCTGAAAACTCGATTAGACCAAGGCCGTGAGTAGACCTTGTGTGGTGTAGGCTCTGTGTTAAAAAATGCCTTCCTTTTGTTCACCCAAAACAAACCTAACGTCGTTGAAAATTAGTCATACGTATGTCTTGTCGTAGAATAGAAACAATCATTGGTTACGTACGCTTCTACTCTGTGGAAGCGTGCACGCATATGACGTTAATGTTTACAATTACACCCTTGATTTAGGCGTTTTATTTAATGCTGGATGCTCAATACTTATTGACGATATTTGCCTCTAACAGCAGATCCATTCCAAATCCGTGCATGTAAATTCTAGTATCAATAACATCCGAAGCTGGTTCTGCCTCATCGAGAGTCCCATCGGCTCCATACATACTCCTTTCCACAGATCTGCAACCTTGAAAAATTTGGTAATCAATATTTGAGAAAGCCCATACCAAGAACCACCACTGGGTGGTGAAGTAAACACAGATCATGGCGCGATAATTACGTACAGCTTTAATAGAGCCTATGAACAATTACTCACATCTAAATCAGGCTAATCTCGAAAGGTTGCCATTTACCGCTTAGCATACGAGTACGCGGATAACCTCATTCAAATGATTGAAAATGAGTGAATTACCAAAAAAATTGTCGCTTTTGGGGAACCGATAATCTTCACATTAATTCATGAAACACCATTGCACGATGAGAAAGTGGCTGTTTGGGTGGGTATTTGCTCCAAAACTATCATTGGGCCATTTTTTCTTCAAAGTCGGAGAGACGATCGATGGCAATCAGTGTCGGTGGTGCCCGCAAATGCTTGAAAAGGGTCTACAAGACTAAATAAAAACTCGCAGCATTACGAAATCTATTGTTTTTTTTTCTTAAAGTTATTAAACATTTCTATACCGAAGATCCAGATGGCGCATCCTGTACTTCTGATGAAGGGCATGGTACGTACAAACGTATGCAGAGCCGTTTCTATCAATTTGACTCTTTAAAAAGTGTGTTGAGCCGCAGTAAAAAGTTGCACATCAAGGTGTGTAAGCATATGGACATCGATTTATACGATTAGAAAAAAATTATTATGTATCTGGAGCCGAGTCCATTTTATACCTCATCACACTTAGGCCCATTGTGATGGACGTCTCGCATAATGTTCTCCGCCCCAGAAGATTATGGCCTGTGAGTAATCCAGCAAGGGTACATAGTTCAACTCCGCTTTTCAAGAGAATCTTCCTTGCCCTGGATTTGCTGAGTTCCGGCCATAATTGTCCTGAGGTCTCGCAGGTTGGAACGTTTTTTTACTCTTCACTTGCTTTTATTTGTATCATTCGCTCCACTTATATTCTCAGAGTGCAGAGTGAGGATTGGTGCGTGTTCTTCTGCTCTCTAGGTTTGGCCAAAAAGAGCGTTAGATCACACACTCAATCCTGGAGATCCAAACTTTGTTAGATCGTGCTATGGCTATAAGTTCCAGTTTGCGTTTCAGGGTTTCAATTGGTAAATTTATGTTGTTGTGTTTGTTACTCCTGTGTAGAGAGGCACCCTCTCTTGCTAGTACATCCATTTTCCAGACTCTACTTAGAGTTCGACGATACTCTTGTCCTTCTATTGATTTGGTGTTTTCAGTTGCCAAAACTTTTATGGCTATTTGACTGTCCACCAAGATAGAGATATCTGAGAGATCAAGTTCCATGAGTGCACCTTTATGAATGGCAAATATTTCTGCCTGAAAAATACTACGTTCGTTCGGAATCTTGAAGGAATCCTGGATCTATAGCATTTCACAGTATACTGTATCACCAGGTCCTTTCTCCGCTTCCATTGTTGGAGGCAGTGTTAGTTAACCAGTCATGTCTGCCAGGAAATGATGTGGAGAAACTCCTATCAAAGTTCACCCTTGACACGATGTTGTAACTAAATTTGGCCAGTTTGATTGTTCGTACTGCAATAGTATAGATGCGTGTCCTAGGTTGAGGTGCGTCCATAGGCCTGATTCTTTTAGTTTGATCGAGCATTTCGAAGCCATCTTAAAGAAGAAGGTTGAGCATTATCTTTAGTGCATCTTGAGGAGTAGACCTTAATGCTTCTGTTACTGGGACACAGTTTAGTCTTTAAACTTGAGTGAGTGCCTTGAAATAACAACCCTAGGTCTTGGATAGAGTTATCCCTAAACCGTTTTGAGTTTTCCATTTTGCGAGTCTGTTCCGAACTTATCCGACTCCATTAGTTAGCTGATCGTTGGAAGATGTTTTCCTACTGTCACTTACAACAAGAAGCCACAGAAAGGGAGAAATCACTCCTTCTTTTGGAAATTACTCCTCTTACAACCGTTTTCCTGACTGTGTTTCACTCAAATTTTAAATAAATAATTCTGTTCTTTAGCATGTTCTCAATCCATTGTGATATCATGTTTTCTACATGGAACCTATCCGAGAACGTTCTTATAAATCCGGTGTTTATATTAATAAATGCTCTTTCGACCACGGTGTACTTTTTGTAGTGTTGATAAGCGTGCTGAGAACAGCATATGTAGGTTGTGTTTGTAGAGTTTTTGTCTTATATGTTTATCTACGATTCTCTCCAGTGTTTTTTAGCAGAAAAGAGGAGAGACTTATGGGTCTGTAATCCTTGGTAGAGCAGTGGGTAGGACTTTCTGTTTTGGGAATGAAAACCACTTTTACTTTTTTTCACTAATTGGGATGTCGTTGTCCAGTTTCAGACAAATGATAAAGATAATTTTCAGCCAAAGTCTGGTGTATGGAAGAGCGTGTTGTAACATTGCTGGGATTATCTCGTCTGTTCCCACCGATATGTAGGGATTGAATGATTTGATCGCCCATGTTATTGTATTCCCTGTGATCAGGCTATTATTTCGGTGAGGGTTGATGTTGTGATAGAAGAAAGGAAACTTCAGCTGAGTTTTGCTCTTTGTAATACTTTCTTGAAAAGCAGCGCATAAAGGTGGCATTTATGTCCCAACTTTTGAGAATAAAGTTAATCACGTTGCAGGCATCTTTGGTATCTGGTTTTTGGAGAGAAGTGATAATCGATGAAACTTAGGAATACGTAACAGGAGGTTCTGAAGAACATTCTGCAGTTGTGCAGGGAAGGTACCGTCAAGTCCTGGTTCCTTGTATGGCTGCTCATTTTAGAATTTCTCTGGCAAATCGTACCTGGGTTTATATGCAGGTGAATGAAATCTGTCTAATGATGTATTCATCCTCAGTTGGCATTGGGTTTGTGTAAATACGCTCGGAATTTTTTTTTTTTTTTTTTTTTTTGTTAAATTTGTCATAAATTTGACAGCCACATGACTTCAAATGATAATCTTTTCGCAGAAACTACGCCAAAACCTTGGACCTTAAAATGTATAGTTAAGTGGCCCTTCTATATTAAAATGGCTACAAATGCAGGGAAATATTATATTAATACGATGAAATACTGCAACACTATTCTAAAATCCTTCCAATGCAGATATTTAAGAGAATAAATAGTGTGATTTCCTGGAACTTACTTCATTGATCTTTTACAGACTTATGTTCGCCTTACAGGTTCATCATCAACAATGATGAATTTATCATTTATTCAGACTAAGCAGTATTATAACTTTTGCTGCTACTGATACTGACTTTAGTACTCTCAGGCAACTTCTTAATGCCATCACTAAAAGACTTGTTTAGCTGTGACGAAAAGAATAGCCCATCAAGGAAATTCTGCAGACTTCGTGACAAGTGGAAATCTGAAGGTGCTAAATCTGTAGAATAAGGTGGATGAACTATTTTTTTCCAAGCGAACTCATGTAATTGAGTGCAGGTAGTTCTAGCTGTATGAGTGCTAACGTTATCTTGATGGAATAGAACAGATCTTCGATTAACCGGACCAGGCCACTTCTGCTCTAGTGTTGACTGTAATCTGCACACTTGTTGAGCGTAGACATCTGTAGTAATAGTCTGGTTATGAGGCTCAAAATAGACATTATGCTGTTCTGTCTTCTGAACTAAGCCATTGGTCGTGATGTTTAATGTTATTGCAAGGAATCCATTTTTTTTTCTCCGGTAATAATCCGGTTCAAAAACGGGTGTTGATTGTGACACGATAGAAGCGCAGTGCAAGCTTCGATTGTTTGCTGAAGATTATTATGCAATTGATGGTGTTGTACAAATTTTCCCATATGTTTTAGGTGTCGATTGATGGTCATATAGCTTACGTTAAGTTCCCTTGCAAGTTCCCTTACCATAACAGTAGGACCTCTTTCGACGGTGGACTTCAGGTTCTTCTTTCAGGTGAAAATTGTCACTTCTAAACAGTGCTTCTAAACAGACACTTGGACTCGCTCGCTGAAAATACCCTCTCCATACACATTTTGGATTTCTCTAGAGGTTTCGCTTTCATTCTGGTTTATCCGGAATAAGACAATAAAATATCCCGAATATGCTCTTCCGATACATCCATTTCAAAATTATGTTAAAAATGCTTACGAGGATGTTAATACAATCAAATTTTGCAGACTGAATGGGCAATATATTCCAAATACTGATTTAAATAACGATTTCAACATTAAATAGGTTTTGTACATTTTATAGCAATTAGAAAATAACACAGAAAAAAACGCGCAATATAATTTCCTCATATTGATGTCCTTAACATAACCTTTGGAGCAAAGTTTTGACAGAACATCCCCAATAGAAAGAACAGGGATGAAAAATATTATAACCAGATGCAGCAAAAACAGCAAACCTCTGTTTGATTATGTTGTCACCAATATTCAGTAACTGATGGAAACACTGTCCTTCCTGTCACCTACTGCACGCATCACTGTCGAGTCGGAAGGAAAAATGCGGATTTGGAAATATTAAAGTCTTTTACAAAAATTTTGTGCCTGCGATAATGGGCGGGCATCAAAAACTACCTTCTTTCCTCTAAGACCTACGGATCTAAGCAACTTTTTTAGTGTAGATCTTCGTAGGAGTCATTAAGACAACAAAACATCGCTAATCGTTTTCATTTTGTTACACTTTTTCGAATGGTTTCAATGTTACAACGCAGATATCACCTACTTACCAATCTCATAAATCACTCTAATTAATTTACCAAAACACAATACCACTATGAACAGTTCCAGACACACGTGAATGATGCAATTTTTATGCAAATGCCAACATTCAATGTGAAACAGATTCTCGTCGTGTGACATTCAAAACGTCAAGCTATTGCAAATGCTTCACTAATTACTGTCAACTCGAATCTCTTCACTTTTCCACTTTTGGTTGCACAAGTATGACAACTTCATAAAAGTTCCGCGCAAAATTTGTCATAGTAACGCGCGCGAATATGGTCAACTGAAGTTGTACCTGGTTTGTTTGAAGTATTTCTTTTGAAAATTCCATCAGCTTGCCGCCAAAAATATGTATCAACTGACCGGTTGAGATAATCGTATATAGGAAGTGTTGAGATGACCACAGCGGGATATTTGACACTGACAGATATCAATGTTGTAGTGTGACTTCGTATTTTTGGATAAAGTTCGGAAATACTGTGTCACGTTTTTCAAGTTGAATTCGGTGGTAGAATGGAATTGCAAATGAAGTCTAGGTGCATTGTAGGCCATCATGACAATTGACGATGACACAGTTTCACACGTTAATGTTGGTGTTTAGTTATGATTTCATTGCATGTACCTTATGACAAATTGCAGTTACAAATGCGATTTGTGTTGGTTTGATGGCTAGTGCCCCTGTGTAGTAGGTTTAAACTGGTTTAAATGCGCTATTGGGACAGTGTTTGGGAAATGGGGCAATGAGTATCATTTATTTGCTTTTGTTTTGGTCTGACGAAATCGTCGTAGTGCAAGCATCAGAGTTACTAGTTCTGGGTGAGACTTTGTTAAGCCCGTAGCTTTGACGATTGACAAATGATGCAACTCTATTTGTCATTAGTGTCATATCTGTGTAAGTAAGCACATCACGCATTTTATGTTGTTCCACAACAAGTCTGAGACAGAATATCTTTTGTGAACAGACCGAGGATGTAGATAAGTTATTAGAATCACCACTGCAATAATGCTTCTTTTGTCTTTATTTTGACAAGGGAGCTCCTCGAAAGTTAAACATTTTCTTCTCAAATTCTTTTCGTCAATTAAGATATACTCGTACTCGGCACGTAGCCAGTCCCAAAATACCTAATTGAGATTGGCGGTGAGCGAATATACCGTACATTAAGAAGTGAAGAGTGATTGAGGAAGCATCTCTATCCATTTATAAACGGATATGTTTTCAAATAAGTCTTAAACACAATTAGACAAAAATCTATAAAAATTCCAAGGAGTCGATGTGCGTTATCCATCTGTTTTTTAATCGAAGACTATTTGGCCTGTATCACGTGTGTTCATTCGCTCTCCATGTCCTAGCTATCTTAGTTGACTGAGGCGCAATTTTTTGACCAGGTCAATTGTACTATACAGCTCGCAGAGTTCACCTTTAAATATAGGACTTCTTCAAACTAGACCAAAAACCACTCGAAGAGATTTGCACAGAGTCACCTTATTGTTTCTTGACAAAGTCGAATTACCTACATTCGTAGGGCGAAGAAACAGCGATTAGCAAGAGTAACTCCTCGTTTGATTTCCCATGAGATGTCATTATCAGATCAGATCTAGCCTTTTATTGTGACGTTTTGTCCAGTTCGTCGATATTATATTTCCGTTCTTAATGACTATTATATAATTCTTAATTTTGCCATCTTTCACGATTAAGTCAATTTGTGATGCTTCTGTTAAAATGCTTTCGAGCGCATCAGTGACAACTTACTGATTCATTCATTCATTTTAAATTCATTTTTAGTTCGCCTAAAAATTAGCTTCATTAACTTAAAAAATACTCTTATTGTAACTTACTGGCCCCATACGGGCACTCTAAATTAAACGTAATACTTAATCTATGTCTTTCGACGTTTCTTATAGTCTATTTTTATTTTTCTATACAAATTTATTACAACTAAAATTAAGAAAACAGATTTTAAGTAACAAAAACTTAGTAAATGGACTTTTTTTTTTGAGTTCTGCTAATGATGTCATTGTCATCAGAGTATGTAAGTAGTTGCACAGGCTTTTGGAAAATTGTACCCCCTCATGTTAACTTGCGATTTTTGCATAATTTTCTAAAGTATGATTTTGAAAAATTTACATGATATCACCTTGCCGAAATGGTTTTTTGACACCAAAAGTCTCGGTGGGATTGTTTTCCATCCTAACGAAACAGTGATTCTGTACAGTCTAACGAGTTTGGCAGGGATAGATACCAGATTTAAACATAGCTCCGTTTAGCTCGTCTCTATAGATGTTGTCATATTCGGGCTTTTAATCGAGAAATAGGTGGTGTGTGAGGATTTTGACTTCTTGCGTTTTCTCAAAGATCTGTCATATGTAAATATTTGGTGGGTGTCGGAATCACTGATCATACAACCGCTGTAATAGGGGCTAATGAGACTATTAATAAATTGTTTCAGTCAGATAAGATTTTATATGCGATGGCACAGTTAAAAGGGTTTCCATTCTTTTCGAACAACAATGCGAAGATTCCATATTTGAGACATACCTTTAGCCGGTGCAGCAACCTTGTTGTATTTAAGCCTGAATATCCTCTCTTAATTTTGGTACTTGACTTCCTCTTGACTTCCACTGATTGAACTGTTCATTCTGCCTGAGAGCGGAATTTGGATTTTTCTTGCCGTCCGCGGAAGTGGTTATCCCATTTCATCAATACCGGCTGTGACTCTGAAGCTATGTTTGCCTTTTCATGTCTACAGGGCTCTGTTCGGGTCATGTTGCCTTGATACGTTCTTTTTTCGTAAAACTTCCGAACATTGTTGCTCATGCTCTTTCTTTTTCTTCCGGAGAAGCCGATGTTCTTCCCACGAGTCGCTCTTCTCCTTCCTTCCAGTGGCGCTTCATAATCGAGGTCTTTCCCTACTTGCGCTTGTCTGCTTTCTTTATTAAACCATGGGTTTTGTGTAGGTGGTTAAGTGAAACCCAACACATTTGTTGCGGCATTTCTAATGGCTTCTCGGCATCGATTCCACTGATCTTTAGCATATCATTTAGAATCGTCTAGGGACTGCATTTTGATTCTAACCAAAGTAGGTTATGCCAACAAATTTCTCTTCCTCTTCATCCCTATATCTTCTGCAGTGTTCATTGTTAAGAATACAAAATCGATGCGCATGTCTTCCAATGGCATAAAGTCCCGTGATTAATTTTTTGAGTTTAGAGATGTGAGTATATTTTCGGTTGCGGTTAACTATTCTGATCGTTTGGATTCTAGTATAAACGTATAACGTTTTTTTTTTTCAACTAGTGCTTATTTCGCGAATGGTAACACTTAGCTCATGTCTGATTTGACAGATAATTAGTTTTATCCTTCCGGCTAATAATGGAAAATAACTTCATTCAAATGGTTGCCTCGGCTGGCCATGCAGTAGTCTATACGATCGGTCCAATTTTTAATCACATTATCGATTGTGCGCAGCTGTATTTCACCAATGGCTTCACGAATATTGTCCTTTAAAGCGTCAATTGTCTCTGGCTTGTCGGCGTAACACTTATCTTTTACGGCACCCCACAAATAATAGTCCAACGGTGTCAAATCGCAGCTCCGAGGTGGCCAAACGACATCAGCTCTGCGGCTGATAATGCGATTTTCAAAAACAGGGCGCAAAACATCGAGTGTAGCTTCGGCTGTGTGGCACGTAGCGCCGTCCTGTTGAAACCAAATGTTGCCAATATCCTCCTCTTCAGTTTTGAATTGTGAACAAAATTTCGTTCAACATGGCCCGATAACGATCGCCATTGACTGTAACGGCCACTCCTTACTCATTTTCCAAGAAAAATGGCCCAATTATGCCTCTGGACCAAAATCCGCACCAAACAGTGACTCGTTTTGGGTGTATCGGCTCTTCAAAGTATGCGTGCGGGTTTTCTGTGCCCCAAATGCGACAATTTTGCTTGTTTACATACCCGCCAAGATCAAAATGAGCTTCATCTGAAAAGATGATTTTTTTGACAAAATCGGCATCTTCTCTAAGTCGATCGCAGGCCCACTTTTCCAGCGTTGTTCAAGCGTATACACAACCACATTCGTTCAGCGGAAGGATAAAACTAATTACCTGTCAAATCAGACATGAGCTAAGTATTATCATTCACGAAATAAGCACTAGTTGAAAAAAAAAAGTTAGATGGCGGACCCTTTAGTTGTCTTGATGAGTTCATCTATGATTGGTATTAGCGACTGCTTAACAACGCCTCAATTATCTAGCGTACGATATTTTATCGGGAATGCGAATCTGACTTCTTCATCAACAGAACAGTTCCCTGTATCGTCTGAATATCCCGTAGGTGCATGCAATAAGGCCAACTTTCAAAACACTTTTCAAGTGTGAAATAAGGCCAATTTTTGAAAGTTGGCCTTATTTCTCTTCAGCCAAGTGAAGTAGGCTAATATCCCTTAATTTAGTCCTTTCCGTTGTTGACTCAGTCTCAGTCTAAGGGCAGAGTTTGTGGAAAGCTACAAGTACATGCCGAAAATATTAATATTAATAATATAAACAGGCGATTAGAGGAACACCGTAAGAAGAAATTCGATACCCGATTGAGCTCCCTAATGGCTTGAAACGGTTGAGTTTCTTCTGGAAAGTTAATGCTCGTCCGGTTTGCAAATACACAATGGCACAAATGAGAATTGGTCTAATGCGCGACATTTTGATCCTACTCCAGCTCTGTTTTGATCAAATTGATGCTAAAGCTACAGTCGGATATTTTGGACGAGAGTATGCCTAGCGTCTGTTAGAGACATTAAGAATGACGTCGTCACAATACATAGTGCACCCTCTAATATCTTAAGTACCCGTCGATGCTTAGATTCTATTCAATTTTCTTCTTATGGTGTAGTGAGCAAAGGTTTTACTTATAACTCTACTATTGCCAATGATCTTTATCAAGCTGCAGATATAGCCATTTACGTATGTCTAGTTCTAGATATCTAGAAGTGATAGCCCAGGCAGTGCAAACGATGTTGGAAGCTCTCTGAATGTCAAGCAAACTCACTACATTATATGCTTCTTGAGAAAAAGAGTGATTTTTCAATAGATCATTAGAGCGAGTGTCGCTGTTAGAGTTTAGCGAATCATCAACTAACTAAGCTCTTTGTTTAAAGTTTCACTTAACGTGGAAATCGAGAATTCTTCCGAACATTTTTAAAAGGAAGTGATCCTTCGGGAGAAAAATAAAACTCGAAATAGGTAATAGACCATTAATACACGTATGTTAGTACGAGTAACAAGGCTGCAGGCTGAAGCTAAGGTAAAAAGAAAAGAGCACCAACCCGGAAAACGGCTAAAAAGAGGTATCAAGTGCCTTTGAAGTAAGCCCATTGGAACGTTGAGATTAACTGAGTTCAAATCCGCAGATGGTTGCATTCATTGTCTTAATTCTACGAGTCTATGGCCGAACTCAGAACCCAGCCAAATTGATCCAATATGAGATCAACCCTTCGGCAATTGTTGCAATATAATATCTCAAAGTCAGTGCGCACATGAGATCCATATGTTGACTTAACGGTTGTCTCGATACAAAGCAAATCAATTGATGAAAATAATCTAAGGCCACAAGGTAACTTAAAGGCGACAACTTTTATTGATGCGTAGAGGTTTTTGACACTAATGTGGCTAATAAGTCACAGAGTTTCTCATAATGCTTCACAGTCACATTCGTCATTGAAAGTTCGCCGATCTCCCACAAACGCAGGTTTTTTTTCTGTTTTATCGGCAATACGCATCACCTCCAACAATGAATTGCTTAACAATTTGCAAACAATAATTATCCGCCAGGGCTAAATAGGCAGCTTACAAACATTTGCTCATCCTATCGGTCGTAGGCTTTTATTGTTAAGCAGGAAATTTCTATCCCCAAAAACAACTCATCAAACAAATTGACGTCAAGCCCAGAGCCCACAGTCAATCTATTCGTTAGTTGTATCTATTCGTACACCCAGCATTGAGATGCCAATGCTCCAGTTGGCACGTGCATGTCGTCAACCTAAAAGAGGAGGCCAAGTTCAGATCGATGATAAATTTTTGGCGTCGTTCGCATTTAGAGACTAAGCTATTATGACTATTGTCAGTGTTGTTTTTTTTTTTAGATGAACCAGCTATACACAGGGCTATTCCGTATTGTCTAGGTTAACCAAACCGCATTGAGTTTTCTTGCGCAGATCTTCAAAGGTTAGTTCATAATATCGAGTTTTAGTTAAAAGCTCAAATGCTACAAGCAGGGAGATACAATAAGAACACGTGTGAATTCAGAAGCCGGCATGATGCGTCATATCAACGAGTTTGTGAGGGCTCAAGAACTCTGGAGAAATTCTGAGGCCCTCACAATGTTTTGCATTGTGACATGTACGCACGAGTACTTTGATTACCCAGATTGTAGTCTGTTTTGAGTGCGAATAAACTTGAGTTTTCATTGTCAGGGTTACAGATACATCTACTTCCGAAATGTGTTTCCTTCTCTTTTAAGGCCGGTTCATGTAATGCAAATATGCTGAGTCGTAACATTAAGCGGATCTAAAAAATAAAGTAAAATCCCTGACCTTGCGTTGACGCAGTCTATTACGGGAGTTTGTCATACCTGTCGAGAGTCGACCCAAATTTTAAAATTTCTAAAATGATTTACATTTGGAATTTATTCCATTTTTCTGTTTTTCTGCATTTTGTTTGCGGAAGAAACTTGAATATGATTGGAACGACTTTCGAAAAGCACATGATTGGTATTGTATTGTAAATATATGCCGTTAAAGATAGTCGGATTTCGGATAGATGGTTGAGCCCCATCGGAGATGAATATCTGCTCGGGGTAAATATTTATCCAACTCACAGCTGATTGCTATTTGATTTTTCCTGTTTGGATTAGAGAAATGACTATAAAATCGGCTATAGCTGGAAATTTTGGATTTTTGAGAAAACAATTGACAAAAACAGTCATGTGTCCTTGTTTGAGATAATACTTCCGATTACCTTGATTTCAGCTGTTGTTTATATTTTTAGATACTTGGTGTGTGTGTACCATTTAACGGTGTGAGTTGTACTTTCACATCAAACACTGAAATCTGGTCTTGCGGAGTCTTAATTTAACATATTGCAGCGTAGAATAAATTGACATATGGTATGTACCTTGGTAGTCAGACTGATTCGGGAGGTTCGAAGAAACAGGCACCTGTTAAATCTCTGAACTCAACGATAATCAGGAATTGTAAAGTGTGTATTCTAAAGCGCTATCAGCCTCAGGACCTGCCAGTCCTTCATTAAAGTTTTTTATTGTTTTTTTTTTTGTGAACAATAATGAGAGGAATCAATCAAAGATTTATTCATTATGAAGAATGGTTCACGACATTATATTTTGAACAAAACTTCAGACCTGCGGTTTCTTCAACTGTTTTTAACGTAACGTATCCTATCATTACAATAGAAGAGCCCAACTATCAAGGAGTTGAGGCTCTATCTCACTAATAACGAGACTCGGACTTGCGTCAGTGATTGAGAAATTCCACTAAAAAAAACATACAAGGAGTACAATGGAGGTTCTTTGTCACAGACTTTATTCCGCCAGAAACAAAGAATCGTCAAAAACATGGCACCGTAGTCATTTTTATTGAAACTTGGGACAAAGAAGAGAAAAAGTCTGCTCATAACCTCTTGTATTACGGCCCAACCCTTGCGAAAAATGAATCGGGACCATAGTCCCTTTACAGAGATGAAGAACAAACATAACATTGAATTAAGAAACTCTTTTGAGATTTAGATATCTATTTTGATTGTTTTCGACAAGAGACAAAAATAGCACACATTTTCTAGACGGAATCAAAGGTGACGCCACAGTACTTCAAATGGAAGCAGAAACACACTTTGTCTGGGCTACTACTACATCTCCAAGAACAAGTCGAGTTCTGAGAAAAGAAATGGTGGCGGATAAGCCATTAATGGATCAAGGGCAGCGCTGACATCCTTGAAGTGGCTTACTGATATCGGTTCAATCGGGGGTTTTCACAATGGAACTGGCCCTATAGGTTGGGGGTTGTGCCGTCGATGTAACTTCCTTATCACGTAAAAACCAGCTAGTTATGAGGAAGACACCAGCCACGGATGCCAACGGACCACCTCAGTTAAGATCACCATCCGGAATGTTCACTGACAACGAATTGGGAGTATGTATTTTACGAGTATCTGAGACATGCGAACATGTAACCCCTGGTGTTGCTCAAAAACTTGATTCTGTCCTAACGCGGTACAACGAAGATATTATTGCTATGCGCGAGATACGATGAATAGGATCAAAATCAGGATAATTGCAACATTAATTACAGCTGCCACAAAAAAAATGCACATATTAGGATGCGGATTCGCTGTGAGAGATCAGCTAAGGTCAATGATTATTGACTTTAAACCGATAAACGATCGCTTGGCTATGATCCGCATCAAGGCATCATTCCAAAATAATAGGCTAATATGTACACACGCCCCTAGGGATGAAGCTGCCGGCTATATGATCTCCGGAGCCTCCGTAGGCTCGCAGTCTCCCAGCGTGTTTTTCAGTAAAGCTAAGTGATTGGCGGCTGGCTTTAAGCCCGGAACGCAGGCTCTTCGAAACAGTGAAAGAAACCTAGTCACCGAAGCGTAGATATGTAGTAGGTATGCTTCAGCCGCTACTTAATGGGTATCAGGTAGAGAGAGTGATAGGGCAAGAAAAGAACCCACATCCAGTCAATGAAGAAATTACCGCTGGACTATCAACTCTATATGCACGATCATCAAGAATGGCGGCCCTATGATTTGTAAGAAATATCGAGGCATAAGATCCTATCCAATGTACTGTGAGAACATCTCAAGCCTTTTTGCAACACATAAGTCGGCAGTACCAGTGTGTATTCCGTTCCCGACAGATTGACAATCGACAAAATTTTCACAATAAGACAAAGCCTGTAAATGACCAACGCATTTCAAGTCGAGTCTCATCACGATTTCATCGATTTCAAAACTGCATATGAAGACCTTTATCATCTTGAGATCTACACGGCGATGGTCGTATTAGCGATCCCGGCTAAACCGATGCAGGTGTATAGCGTGACGCTGGAAAACACGCAGTGCAATGTGTAATTTGGAAACAGTTTCACCGAACTACCATATTCCAAACCCGTACCGGATTGCGGCAAAGAGATTTCTTCATTTTAGTGCTGGAACAGATAGTGCTCAGGGCAGGTGTTAACATGGATGACGGCATTGTCTTCAATAAATTTTTCAATCTCAAGATGACATAGAAATTATCGGTTGCTTTCAGCCAGCCGTATCCAATGCCGATATGCCGATATCCAATATTTGGCAATCATCTTGGGAAGATTATAATCATGTTTCCATATCACCTGAGCCACAAGCCATACCAGCACATGTCGGTTGAGGAGTTTAACAGCTCGAGCAGATAGTTCTGTTGGCAGCCGCTGATCTACACGTTAAAGCATATTTAAAACTAAAGCCCATAATAGATTCTTTTTCAGTTATGTATAAACTGGAGTCAGTAACTTGTAAAAAATTTTAGATGCTTAAAAGCATCTGTTGGCCACCTTTCCGAAGGTCAATGAGTTTGAAGTCGAAATACATCTCCTACTCAGTGAGTTAGGGGCCGAATATTATGGCATTCAACGACATGAACTCTGCAAGACAAATAGATTTGGCGAGCTTTTTCGAAGTATTCATATGGAAGGCATATGAACCAGTTCCGAAATCAGTACTAAGTTAGTTCTACAAAAAAGATAGGGTAAAAATATGTTTCTAATTGATTAACTAATCAATGTTTCTGATAAGCCATAAAAGCCAGCAGCATTATTTGATTTGACATTTGTTCAGCCCTAATTTTAAACTATTCTACATGAATTTGACTATAGCAATCAAGATTAAATGACCCGTTCAACCTTAACGAATGTAGCCTAATACTTGATTATTTATGCTTGGGCGCTACAGCCCAGGGTGGTCTGGTTCTCAACATATAAGTCACTCCAGTTAAGTAAGTAAATTAAGTCTGGGGGAAACCAATGCATCTTCTTCTACTTACTATGTGGATCATTTTGTCAATTTTATGCTGATTTAGAATTCAGAGAATGGACATTTGAACTCGCATCCTCTTGTATAGAAGTCGGTGAACTAACCATTATCACCTAAGTGCTACACCCATGTCGCAAGTTAGCGCGCTCTTCTTCCAAGCTACGTTGTGTGCTTCACCTTAATTGGGGTCTTCCTCTATTATACGTGTACCTAGTCTTTCCACTTCCAATTTGGAATCGGAGACTCTTCGGCCTGAAAAGTTGCCCCACATGTCCATGCCATCTCAAGGGACTGATGCGAACTTTTCAAACTAAATCGATGTTGCTGTTGGAGATGGTTGTTATACATATATCCTTTTCCAATTCCTGTCAAAGCAAATAAGCCCAAGGATCATCCGGAGAATCATGCGTTGAAGAGGACCAAGCAGTTACAAAATCTTTACGAGAATAGCAACTCGTAATAAGAAAATAACAAGAAAAACCAGTATATGTAATATATGGCAGTGTGCAAAACTAAAGCAATAAATCTAATACTTTGTATAAGAGCCCTTATTTTTAATAAATTGAGCACATCTGCGTGGCCTCGAAGATATTAAATTTGAAATTGTGGTTTCCGGTGTTTTTTGCCATTCAGTTTTTAATGCTTGAACCAGTTCTCGCTTATTCGTAAAACGTTCTCCTGCAACCCGTCGTTTTAGTATCCCGAATAGATTTTCAATGTGTCATTATTGTGCTGAAACACCCATCGAGCGGCATATTCCATTCAGCATGGGGCATCATTTCCGTCTCCATAATGCTTTTATATTTGAAACAATCCATTATCCTTTCAATCTGGTGAAAGGGATCAATACCACTGGCTGAGAAGCATGTCCACACCATCACACTACCACCTCCATGCTTTGATGTTACTTTGCAGTTACGAGGATTGAGTTTTCTATCCTTTACGACGTCTAGCTGTTTACACACCATCTGCATTGATCTGATTGAACTTAGATTCGTCACTGAAAAGGACAGTTCTCTATTTGTCTATGGACCAACTCAGATGCATTCTGGCGAAATTTAACTTAATTATTAATAACGAGTTGTTTGGTTTATGTTTATGCTTTTAAAACAAGATATTTTGAAAAGAACCTTTTCTGCAAATGCACTTTTTTAAGCATAGGCTTTTTTGCAGGCCTGTAACTTTTTAAGTCGTTTTTGATTGCTCGTCTTCGAACTGTAGCTGGATGAACGGGTAATTTAAGTGATGTCACAATTATTTGGGAAGTCACAAACGGGTCTTTTTTAATTAAACCGCAAATTCTTCTATCCATCTTCTCCGAAGTTTTTCGTGATCGCCTTCCCAAATACACTGTTCCTACATATCCTACATGGATCTGTTTATATTATATTTCTTGGCTATAGAAATTTGAGTCTTTCCATTAAAAAAGTGTTTAATTATTTGAGATTTACAATAATTTCATCGCTAAATTTATTTCGAGCCATAGTTGTAGATCCACCAACAAGAAAGATATCCGTTTGACTGATCTACTATTCACTTCCTTATACGAGTACGTAGGTAAGAATATAGCAGAACACGTAAAAGTACCGCAAACTTTTTTTTTTGTTTTTGGGAAATCAAGAAATTGTTGCCTTAGTTTTGTACACTGCAATATATTACATATACTTGTTGTTGTTGACATTTTCTTACATACGAGTTTTTATTGTTCTGGAAACTACGTTTCTGTTCATCATTACATAAAACTATATTTAATTTTTTTAGAAGGTTCATTAGGAAAAAAATTATTTCTATTTATACGTTCGAACTAAATTTGTTGCTTTTGTTTTGCACAACACTGTAGTTGATTTAACTCGTCTCAGAGGTGTGACTGCATATTGTTTAAGTCGTTGATGATGTGCATCTCTTATTTTTGGCAATACATACTTGGCTTTACCCACATTCAGATTGAAGCCCGCACTTTCCGCTTTTTTTTCCAATAGCTACAATCAAAGTATCAAGCAATGTCATTAACGAGTATTGCACTGACTTTTGGGAAATTCTTGCTCATTTGACGAGCCTCGCATAATTTGCTGAAGAAATCACATAACAATGAATCATTTTGTTTAAGCTCTTGTTTAAGGCTACGGTAAGATCGCTTCTGACGTTTACGGCATAGCGAATAGCATTCTAAAATTCCATACAATCTAACGAGATTGGCATGGATGCCAAAACTATGCATGGCTCTGTACAGCTCCTTTTATGCTGCCATCTTTAAATAGATAAAGAGGTGGTAGTTGTCTAGAGTTCTCAAGTCTTCTCTAATATCTAGTGTATAGGAAGTATGTTATGTGGTCAATTATATATCTATCATGCCTAAACTACTCTAGCAAGAGTAAATTAGATCGGATATAAATTGCTTCAGAAGATCTTGAGTGCGATGTTAAGGAGACTTATGTCTCTACAGATGACGTAGTTTATAGATTTCCTTGTGAATCGAACTAATGATGTTGTGGTTCCAGTTGTTAAGCATCAAGATTATCCTCACTTGCGGAGAATTTTTTTCTATATCTATACAAAGGATTGCCACTCTACAAGTAATGTTGCTTCCTCATGTCTACAAGTTTCTATTCGGGTCGTGCTAGCATGACGAGTTATTATATTTGCACCCTTTGTTAAAAATTCGAAATCTTGCACCTTGAGTAGCATTTCTTCATTTCTTCGTTGATTGCTTTTGGTGCTCCTTTGCTTTTTTAAAATGTGTGGAGAAGAAAATGTGCTCCTCTCCTCTTTTTATCGTACAGGACACCAGCCAGTCACGTATTTCTAAACAGCGCCGCTTCATACGAAAATTGTTTTGTTTCGTATGCACTCTTATCATGTCAGAGTTTCCGTCGGGGTGAAAAACGGCTGAAAAACCTAGCAAACAAGCTGCAGCATTTCTAACGACTCTTTAAGTTAGGATTAGGGAGCTGTTCCGAGGACCAACCCACTTAGGCTGATTATCCCATTGTGAATCCACGTGGAGCTGTAATCCTCCTAATCTTGGAATAAATTTGAGCCTATGATAAAGCGTAGGAGACTGTTAACGGTTATAATCTCTACATTGCATAAGTCATTGTAGAAGAAAGCTCCTAAGTGGAGTTTCCTTTTTTGGGAGAGAACTAAGCTTGTATAGAGTAGGTGGAGGATTGTCTCCTCCTCCTCCTCTTCGCCCACGCATCTTCTGCAGAAATCACTTGCACCAAGCCTTCTCGCATGCTAGCCTACAAATCAGTTTCCAGTGATAACACGCATGATAGCGCTGAGATGTATCCTAGTTTGAAAGAATATCACATCCAGCTTTGGCCAGATCTGTTGGGTCACTAGACATGTTGATCCAACAGTCCACCTAATGTTTGTTCTTTCATTAGTACCAGTATCAATTTGCACGTAGCTATTGGTATACCGATGCTACCTTTTTCTGGAAAGATAGGTAGAGTGGTTCCAATCTACTAGAGCTCGTAGGCCCTACAATTCTCTGGTATGTCTCTGTGCCTCGGCACCGCAAAATAGGTGACAGTTCAACTGCACTGTCATCTCCTTAACAGATGATCGGCAGTCAAGGGAAGTTCTAGAATGTATCCGAAAAGATGCGGATATCCCTGCAGATATCACGTTTTTCTCCAGAAAGGATATTACACCTTTAATCGCCTGGATCATGCTACAGTGATTAGGTAGCCGGAATTGGAGGCTTAGGTTAAGCTCATCTGAGAAAACACCGCCACCAGTGGATAGAAGTGGATCGACTTGTCATCCATGAAAGCATCTTCCTTCCAGAAGGATCTAGAGGTGATGCATACATAAAAGTCTTTATCAAATCACGGTGTAGTGGTTTTAAGGCGAATTGCTGCTACCGCAGCTACTTGCCTGCTGAAAATATCGAGGGGTGTCAGAATATCCAGTGCCGCGGAGAGAGTAGTGTGTAGGGCTCCACTTATGCAAAGACATGCGGTTCATTGGACATTGCTTAGTTAGCTGCAATTGACTGCATTGTCTAAAGCCATTCACCAGACAACCACCCCGTAGGTTATGCGAGGCTGAAGGCGTCATTTGTTCCCAATGGCTTTTTTGCAAGAGAATAATACTACTGGAGCTTCCTTGACTCTTTCTTGAATGTTAGGTTTCCAGTTTAGTTTCCTATCAAAAATGAGAAACAGATATTGTATTTTGCTGTATGGAAGAAGACTAAATTGGTGCCATTGATTGAGGGATTCTATGATTATAATTTTATTTTTCCAGGAAAAGAGGACAAAACCCGTTTTATGGGGATTTACTAGGAATCACAGTGATTCACCCAACGGGTTAATCGGTTAGGATTTTCGGATAGATCACCGCATAAGCAACCATCTTGAAATCGCTTTGAGGTGTATCAGCAGTTCATTTTCCACTAAGGTCCAGAGAAGATGTGAAAGGACACTGTTCCTGACACATCTTTTAGCAGAAGCCCCACCCCGTTTGGAGGTTTGGATTATCCTGCTTTTTAGCATAAGACTGATCAATTCTCCAAGTGAGTCGTGTACTTGCTGTCAACCTGAGTTGACAGCGCAGTCGTGATTGTGGATGTGTTGAAGTTATTAAAGGCACCCTCTATGTCCGGGAAAGCGACCATTATCTACTCTGTATATTGTAGTTACTTTCCTTTAGAGTAGGCATGTTGAGCCATTGACAAAAGTCGTAGATCAATTTTAGAGCGTATATGGATATCAATCAGTCGTTCTAAAGTTTTCACAAGGAAACATGATACACGTTAGGTCCTTGTGGACAATATAGTAGCATTTTCCAGCTTTGGAAATGAAAACTACATTAATCTCTCTCCATGACAGGGGAATGGGATCATTTCCATGCAGCTTCTCACGATATCCTCTAGCATAGGCACATATATTATCCTGCCTACGGACCTTTGTAGATAGTCCTGTTATGGTTGCTACTGATCGTGAATAGGGGGTTAATTAAAAAGTGAGTGTCCACTAGCAGGTTGAATGATTCATCACTTGAGGTCGTCCAAGGGCCATCGGTTTTTTTCAAAGAGCTAGGCATCATATGATTTGTAGAGCGGATTTTTCTTAGTCGCAATGCCTCAATGGTTTCTGTTATTTTGTCACAGAATGACCTCCAGAATTGTCGCTTTGCCTTCCTCGGTTCTTTTTTTATTTCTTCAGACAATTTTCTTGTGCTTTTTGCTAGGTTGAAAAGTTTTCTGCAAACGTTTCTAAGCGGATCCTGTGTAAATATCCATCCAAGAAGCAGACATTGCCGGAATGAGAGCTAGGGTACAATTCTTGACCTACATGTCCAGTTCATATGTGTTATATGGGGGCTTAAAAGGTCAGAGGATAGTAGAAGGGTTTTTGGTATTTTTGGTTGGCCATCTATAATACTAAAAGAGTGGCTTACATCAATTGCGAAATGACTATCTTATCGTGACCAATATGTTCCTGTAGGAATATTGACATAAGGAATAGATATGCTAGCTATAGTGGTAAACTAAGTTCCTAGTATGACTAGCATTACCAAAACTGTCTTCCTTCTTTTGACATTGGTTATAGACTTTGTCGATGAGCTGGTAGAAATATTCTTCGGCAGCATCATCATTTTGGAAACCTGCGCAGCGATTGATCGGGAAACTGTAACTTGGATTGGTCAATTATTAAGTTCATAGCGTAGAGCTTGTCTTACCTCCCAGTGGTGGTTCCCGGTAATAATATGAGTAAATCCTTACTCAGTAAATTCTTCCTCATGCATACTTCATAACAAGCAAAGATCATCAACTGCTACAAAGCAGATAAAATCGCCATCCAATAATTGTGATGGGATGGGCCGGACAACGAGTCATGGGTTTAACGTAAACACCTGTCTGGAAGACTTAACTTCGCGGGATGCTCATACATCCACGGGAGAAAGGATGCGCCTTGTCATCGCTCACCTACATTAATAGTACAATACCAAAGTAGAACTTGTGTTGGAGTCACAAGTTCCACTCTAGAATATCTTGCTGATCCTAGGGTCACAGCATTCAGCACTTATTTGCTGCTATACAATGGGTCTAGAACCCGTCCTGCGATTTGAGTTTAAACAACAGCCACCACGATACTTGCACAAGGGGCCTACATCAACAAGTTAGGCCCGGACCGAGATCTGGGGAGCTCCCGACCCCATGGTACCTTGGTTTAAGTCCTACTGGTGGTGGGACTACTGATGGTCCTTCCGCCAACAAGGCCTATGACCGTCCGCTTGTAATTCGTCAAATCGTAGCAACCTTCGGTGGCGTTACGATAAGAGCAGTACTTTGCATTGCTCCAGGTTTTTATTAGACAACGTCATTGATGGCGAAGTCTTGATAATTGGACATAAACGCCCATGTCCCGACAGGAAAAAAAAAACCATTTCCAAAGACTGATTCCACGAGCTATTCGCAGAAACCTACGAGCAATGCCATAATGACGTGAAAATCATCTTTGGTGATTTTAATCCCAAGCTAGGC
The DNA here is from genome assembly GCA_949129095.1 of Volucella bombylans. Classification (NCBI taxonomy): domain Eukaryota; kingdom Metazoa; phylum Arthropoda; class Insecta; order Diptera; family Syrphidae; genus Volucella; species Volucella bombylans. The sequence goes on along the minus strand of OX422140.1, from coordinate 146,335,583 downwards.
AACGAAGATAGTGGGTAAGTACAGGGTCCACGCCATCACCACCTGAAACAGACACAGGCTTATTGATTTTGCAGCAAGACATAATGTAACTATATCCAGCAAACGGCTTCCACACCTTGACCCCTGATCAACAAACAGTCAACGAAATTGATTGTATTGCAACCGACGATGCCACCAGCATAGAACCAGTGGCATCGCTGCCAAATAGCAATCAGAAAGGACACCTCTGATGTTCTGGGTTTCTACCAACCACAACAAAGAAACCCCTGGAGACAGGCAAATTTAGAAACACACCGGATTAAAATGCTTTTTCGGTCGTTTCGAATGAATCATTCTTCGGGTAATTTTTGGTCCCGTTTGCATCAATGGAAAATGGAGGAGACGTTTCATCAGCGAACTAGTGTACGCATACCTCGTTAGAAAAGCTGGGATAATCCGGTTTAGATGGCTAGATCACCTTGAGCATATAATTCGGAAATTTTCAACTCCAACTCAGAGGCACAACGCATTTAATGACGACCCCAGTTTAGGTGGCGTACACAAGTGGAAGGGGATCTAAGCCAATTTCGTGTGCGCAACTGAAAGCAGCTGGCAAAAAAATTGCTTTAACTGGAAAGGCACGAGTACGTTAGCTGAGGCCTTGATCCACTCCAGTAAATAAGCATCATCATTCCTTGTGTGTAACAGGCTAATGTTAGGTAGTTCCGCCATGATGCTGATTATTTTAATGCGTTCCCTCACGTGTCGAACACTGGTTTAAACTAACACTTACAATAAATTCATACCCAAATAGACAATTTTTCCATTCTCTATATGAACCACCGATGCCCCCTTTAGTTTGGTGGTGTCGTCAAAAGTAAAAATGTTGATTTTGGTTGCTTAGTAATATTACAGTGGAAGTCTACGTCGGACATTCCGGAGCCATAAATGCTCTTCAGGGATACAGGAATTCGGTTGACCTATTACAGGTTCACCCACCATCATCTTATTTTCAACACTCTAACTTGTATCTACTACTCTGACTGACTCAAACGCATGATTTCTTCCACTGTATGACCACTTAATGATACGAACTGGAAGGGGTAAAACTAGCACAATTAATGTGTAGTCATAGTGTCACAACCATGGGCAACGCCAGGTTTACGCCAGTCAGTGTACACTCTAATCGAGCAATACCAATTACAATCCTTCTTAGCCCTAAGTATATAAAATAAATATTTCCAAATAAAATGTAAATGAAGTCGAAAGACATAGATATAAGAATTTAGAGTAGCTTAGAGTGCCTGTGTGGGGCCAGTAAGTTAGTATAAGATTGTTAAGTAATTGTAAGCTAGCATTTAAGCATTTTTTTGTTAGTATGTAAGAGTTAGTGATTAAGAAAATAAAATGCATTGAAAACTAAAAAAACTAATACCAATTACAATTGCAGCGTCACAAATATTTTTTCCTAATTTTTGGTGCCAGCTGTTGTAAGTGTTTTGTACTCTAACATGATATTTCTTCCTTCTGGCATTCCTGATGTATTATTTTTTCTCTTCTCACTGGCCTTTTGGGTTTGTTACAATAGCGTGGGTTCAAAACGATATTGGCCACTTCCCTCGCCATCACTTATTCTGTTCATGCTCGCGCTCACTTCGTTTGAATGTTAGTAGTTCATATACTAAGTTTTGACCTGATAGAATAATTTTCTGTTTTTAATATTAGTTTTCGAAAGATAACAAGCAAGTGTTTACACTGCCCACATAGTTCTTTGGTTATTAGGACTTAACTGATCAAACTTTTCTCAAAGACAACCCCTCGTAGTATTTCCTAAGATAAACACAGCAATAAAAACGCAAAGATGGGCTATAGCATGTCTTGATTCAGCGAAATTCGGATGATGTTGATGATAGTATTGAACATAGCTTTCTAAACGACCGTTACGTTGCGCTAAACTTGGATAACAAAATCCTAAACATTCTTCTACTCCGTTTTCCCGCTCCACGAATACTATGAATGAAATTATACATCAGCAAACATTCCATATTATTGCGATAGACACAGGAAGGGAGTGATTTCACTTTTCACATGAAACCGACACGCAATGCCATTGGAGGCAAATCAAACGATTTTGCAATGGAAATTTGAATTTAATTTAATTTAATTTTGATTGGGATCTGATTTAAATTATTTACTCAATGAACACCAACATCTCTCTTTAGTACAGTGCACTCTAGATTCCAAGCTTATGAGCCATGATTGCGTTGCAATGGTTACTGATGCTAGTTTTGATCACCTCCACCTGGTCAACTGAGGTAAGTGTTCCTCCCAAAATAAATGAAAATTGAGTTCAAATGTGTTTATTTCGTATGAAGGTATCTACTTTTGCTCCAATTTCGAAGCGCGTTGTTAATAAACCTGAGAACTGTCCATCTTGTTGTACGTATTACTCATATTACTAGTCTTTTTGTATTTCTAAGAAAAAATTTTTTTTTTAATGAGCAGCTTGTGGAGTTGGGAACAATAATCGAATTGTTGGTGGTGTCGATTCTAATGTCAATAAATACCCCTGGGTAGCAATGCTCTTATCGAAAGGACAATTTCGATGTGGAAGTTCATTGATTAACAACAAGTACGCCATGACTGCTGCCCATTGTGTGAGTCGTTCTCAAGCATCCATATACGAACTTCGCTTTTTACAAAATCAACTCAATACCACCAGTGCTGACAGGATTTCGCGAAAGGTATTCAAATATAATTCCAAAATTTCGAGCCCTACAATCAGTTCTCTTCTCAGATAAGCCAAATCATAGTGCATCCTAAGTACAACAGTCGCACAATGGATAACGACATAGCGCTGCTGAAGCTTACTGAGCCTATTCAATTCAATGACAAAATTCGACCAGTTTGCCTGCCATCAACTGGCAACTCTTTCACCGGACAAGATGTGAGTCTGGAAGAAAGGTTATTGAACGACCAATTATTTTGGAGTTTTCCTCATTTCAGGCTATCGTCATAGGATGGGGTGCAAGAAAGCAGAACGGCAACGTAGTCAATCGACTACAAGAAGTGAGCGTTCCGATTTTGACAAATAGGCAATGCCGAAGTTATGGACTAAGTGTGACTTCAAATATGATTTGTGCCGGTCTAGCCGCTGGGAAGAAGGACTCCTGTCAGGTAGACTTCTATCCTACAATTTATATGTTTTCGAGGATATAGAGATCATTTCTTACAGGGTGACAGTGGTGGCCCATTGCATGTCATTAACAACTCCAAATTGACTCAAGCAGGTAAAACTTTAGCTTTAAATGAAAATTGATTTGATTTGGAAAACCCTTAAATATTGCAGGAATTGTATCATGGGGTATTGGATGTGGTAGTGCAAGGCGTCCAGGAGTCTATACCAAAGTTTCGAGCTTCACATCATGGATTCGTGCGAATACTGCTGACGCTTGCAGTTGCTAAAAAATAAGAAAATATTTTTGCGACGTATCTATAAAAATTATAAATATTATTGTAACCATGTTCTTTGATTAAAACAATATTCAACAGTTAAGTTTATTTTTTGAAAAAAAGTATTTTTTGAACAAAATCTAGTTTTACTAGTTGCTTAGGTCACGCTACAGTCGGGACCGTATCTGGGGCCAAAAATAGTTGAGGTACACTTCCGCTAGAATGTGCCATCTCTTGAATTTAGAATCGAACATTCTTTGGGCCGGAGTTGTGGTGTCCCTTCATTAAATATCGCACAGCCATCTCAGACGTTCGATACATGCACGCCTGGGTTCATGATTTAATCTTTTTCTCCATTCCCCGCCAATACAAACCGGACCGAAAATCACATGCAGTAACTTGATCTGGGCACGGTCAAGTGCTTCTTTATCGCTTTCGATAAGTTCCCGCCAAGCCGACAAAGGTGTGCATCCTTTTCTAATGACGACATGTACTTAGTGTTGCCCGCATGTCAGACACTTTTTGGCCGATTACGCTCCAAAAATTACGAAAGCTCATGTACGGCTCGTTGTGTTCGTCCAATCACATCAATGTCAACCGCATGCGTAAGTAATTGTGCGGACTTAAAAAGATTGTGCTTCTTTTGTTGGCCAGTAAGATTCACATGATTCTTTCTAGAGCGATGACTTCGCCTTGTCGAAGATCTTTCTTGATATTGACCTTCTCGGTTAACTGATTACGGACTTTGATGAAGCAGCGAGAATTCTCTATAGCCATTATATGCAGCTTTGAAGTCGACAAATAGATGGTTAGTGTCGATCCGAAATTATAAATATTTGAAAAGATCTTATACGCAATGATTAGGAGGCATATTCCATTCTCGTGCGTCAGACTAACAATGCTAAGGTTCCATGCCCCTGGTATGGCATTCCTCTATCCAATATCTTCAGAGATAAGCTGGTGCGAATTCCCAACCAAGTCATCTGCGGCTGCTTTAAATAACACCATAGCTTAAGGTAAAAAGGACGCGATTCTCTGCGAGGGCGATTGCTTGATTTCGCCTGTCAGTAATGTTTTGACTCCGTTAAGCCTATAGCCGCATTCGTACTCTGGCTGCAACAAGCTAATGAACCGAATTGATGTTGACACTTTGGAAAGTTCGGACATCCAGAATGCTGAAAGAGTGTCAGGCGTCAATAGCTAAGGTACTTAACATATGTTCGGCCTATAAGGTTTCAGAATTTGTCTTTGATGCTGTCATTCCTATCCTCTGTAGGGGCATAAACGCAAATTAGACTTGTATTTTGAAATTTTGCCTTGATGCAGATTGTTATGAGTCGTTAAGACTTTTCCCTGAGCCACAAAAGCAAATCCGTATCCAAATAAGTGTTTCCTTCCTTCTTTGTAGCTGTCGATGCTGCGTAGTTTTCCATACGCTTTTTGGAGTTCCATCCCATAGCACTTCTAAGATTGCTGTAATGTCTGCTTTATTGTAGCCTGGGTCTCATGCGAGTTGGTCTGTAGCATGTGGCCTTTTTTTTTTTTTTTTTGTAAAGAACTTAACACTGAAGTGGGTATGACTACGGTTTGGGATCGCATGTGTTAAGTTTTACCGAAAATGGGATAGAAAGAGAAAGAAAGGTGTTTGGGTTCAGTGGCATTTCGGCCTATTAAGGTTCCTAATATTCCATGTGCACAAGTGTATCTTATTTTTAACGTAAGCGCCTTGTCTTGTAGACTACGGGATGCCCATATATCCATGGGAGCAAGGATACGTCTTGCCATCGCTCTCCGTCATTCCATTGATACCAATTCCAAACTGTGCTGCCGGCACGAGTTCTACCTTTGGTATGAGTCGAGGCCGACCTAAAACTTATTGCTCTTAGGGTCACAGCACCCAGTACTGATTGCAACTCTACATTGGGTCAAAACAAACAGGAAGACCCTTCCCCCGATTTGGGTTTAAACCACAGCCACCATGACTCTCCCACAAGGGGGCCCGGACCAGGAGGCTCCTGACTTCCATGGTACCGTGATTTAAGTCCTGGTAGGGACTACCGGTGATCCAGCCTCCAAGAAGACCTATGACCGGAAACTTGTAACTGATCAAATCGTAGCAACCTTTGGTAACGTCATATGAAGATGTTTACAATAAGACCAGTACTTTGCTCTGCCCCTGCTTTTTATTACACAACGTCATTTATGTGCGAAGCCTTGATAATTGGTCGGGGGTCCTCCATGTGCACAGGCGAAATTCGTTGACCTTAAAACGTTTGCTGCTGTTGACAAAATTATATTCGATTTTATCCGGGGCTGTTGGTTGATTCCTCCGCCGCCGTTCTGATGAAAGGCTGAAGCCACGAATGACGTCCCGCTGGGGTTGGGTACCCTATCTTCTGTCATTTCAGGTTCCCAGGCCATACCACGTGAAAGTGAGAATGGGAGTTGTTGGGCAGAGGCTTAAGTGTCGACGCTTGTGTCTTCGCATGATCACCATTAGAAACCTAGAGTCCAGTCTTAATATTTTTTATTTGTCATCCGATATATCGCTGCAAATGATCAAATCGTCAAAAATCTCGGCAACATTAAAGAAAACAGCTAGCTCAACGTATGGAAAGAAATATTTACGGGTGAATAACGTACGACTTCAGTGCTAACTTAATGCATTTATCTCCATTTTGGCAATCAGACCAAGTTGGTTGAGATCCCTCCTTACATAATCAAGCCATTTACATAAGTCGAGGCTTTCATTTATCACATTGTATCTAGGATAGAAGCGAAGATACTCCGAGTCAGTGTGGAAGAATTCACTCACTTAACATATCTTGGATATCGAAAATGATAAACTTGGACCAATTTAAAAGCTAAATGTCGGTATGTAGCCCATACAGCCCATACTTGTCAAAATTCAAAATTACCAAAAATTAAGGAACTTATCTCTCAGAGCACCCAATTCCATACAGTAGGACTGGGGCAATAAAGGGCTTACACAATGCTTTTTTTCATTGTCCGTGAAGGAGATTTGTTTGAATTTTTAACCCACGGAAATAATGATCGGACCACAGGCAAGCAGGGTCTCTTATTACATCAGAGCCACATATCCATTTTTGAAGCGTACTGTGTGAGCCCGTTCTATTCTGCATATACCATATTGTAATTTGTTTTAGCTTCGTTTGCACCTAATCCGATCCTTAGGTCAAGGTTCACCATTATCATGCTGGACAGGCGAATGAATTTGATCTGATATCAGATATGGCTAAATATAACTCGTCTCTATCAATTTGGTGATACGAGTATGTAAGCATCGGTCTTATAGTAACTTTTGAGTTTCCTCCAGTGTGAATATCTGGACTTAATATGCCCTAAACTATCTTGAAAAGGATCTACGAATATCAGACAGTTGATGGTTTTGGGCGTTGTTAGGAAGGCTTGTTGCTCTATAGTCGGGGCAATTACGAAGGTGTTAATATTCCATTTTTTATTAAGCAGGTGAGTTAGTGTACGAGTGATGGTTGAAAGCAGTAGGAGTAGGGTAGCCACGGACTGGCATCAACGTAGCAATAACCAATGTTGTAACCGTTACAACACATCAATTGTGCTTATTTTATCTCCATGTGTTAGCCTTCGGGTACTGATTGTTATCCATCCGGACGCGACTTGCCAAACTTAAACGGTACAGTCGGTGAATTCCCCAGATGGAATCTATGGTTAAGTGAAATCCCGGAATAAACAAATAAGATATTATCTTGGCTACTCCGACATATATGGAGTTCCGGCTGCTAAACATCTCCAATAATAAGTTGGGTTCTTCGGAAGAGAAGATACAACCGCGATCACACTGCGGTCGACGTGAGATATACCCCCAGTGTTCTCGACGTCCGAATATTTCGGGGCGGCCAACATTGACTCGTATCACCACATTGTTGCAGTCAAGCTACGAATGCGAACTTTCCAAGCTCCATAACATTGAAGAACTGTTATGATAAAATATAATGTACAAAAGCTGCAATCGCAAATGGCTGCCAGAATCTTCGCCGAACACATATCCCGAAATCTCTCAGCAACTCCTACGCCACCAGACCAGAGGCAACGCTGTCAACGTACCATCAGAACCGCCGCAACTAACTTGCTGGTACCACCAAGAAATCTCTGGTTTGATGAAGAATGCCGGCAAGCACATGCAGCTAAACAAGAAGAGTGCAAAGCCTCTCTGAGCTCTACGAGTAGAAGAGACGGGAAGAACGTCCGCTTCTTGAGAAGAAGAAAGAAGAGTACAAGAAGTGCGCGATTGAAGATATTGATCTTACTCCAAGAATAACGTACGAAAAACGTACCAACAGAAAAAAGGAAGGTATCAAGGTAACAAGACCCGTACAGAAATATGTAGAAATGAATGAAAACATTGTAGTAGAGACACAGTAGGTACTGAGTAAGGCGCTTTGTCTAATTGGCTCTGCTATAAACTCTACCAACAACACCTCAGCAGAAATTAAACGAAGAGTCACTATTGTTAATCTCTGTTTCTTTGGGCTAAGAAGGCAATTGAGTAGTAAGGCCCTATCCCGAACAACAAAGGTGGCTCTATATAAGACTTTGAATGGACTCTATGAAAACGGATGAAGATATCCTCGGTCATTTTGGGAGAAAAAATTTCCGGCAAATATTCGGGCTCTGGAGGAGAAGATTCAACGACGACAAATTATACGAGCTGTACAGCGACATCAACCTAGTCAGAAAACTGCGTACCAGTCGCCTGAGATGTCTAGAACGTGTAGTGCGAATGCCCACCGGAGACCTCAACCGACTTGGAGTCTGCAACTGAAGGCAGTTAATTGAAACCGGGCTAACTGTAGAGGCTTGTTAGTTGAGGCCCAGATTCAATCTGAACTATAGCTCACCCATGTAAGTAAATAAGTTCTGGCATATGCATGATGTTCTTAAAATACGACTCTGAATGTGATGCATTTAAAAGAACTATATGAGTAGAAGCTTGTCTCATAAATACTTATGCAGTTAGTAGGAAATAGCTTGACGTTGATATCTTGCTGATACAGGAATTGCATTGTGCCTCCGTGAGAATATTCAGTGATTTCACAGTTTTATCAAACCCAATTGAATTCCATGTTCTGGTAGAGGCCTAAATTGGTCTGTCGCAACTGTCGCAGTCGAGAATTGAAAACTATTTATCAACGCTTTTGAATATTCAGATATTTTAATAAACCAATTCCCATTAACTACAAAAGCACAACTTTCATTGTCATCTATTGAACACTATATAAATCGCGAATATTAAAAAAAAACCCAAAACAAGCAAATTCATCTTTTTCATTCTCTTTTTCTTTTGCCGTCTCTTTATCAACTATCTTTTCGTGTTTTTGTTTCATTTTCTTTCTTTTGCGAAAGCTTGATTTGAATAATTTGAAATTTTCCCAAACAGGTCACAGAACATTCAGCCAAAGAAAAAACTACACAACATGAGGAAACGATTTTCTGCATATTACCAAACCTAACTATTGTAAATAAAAAACTTCCGAGGGCTTAAAACTTCAATTTTCCCTACGATAACGTTAACACACTAGCAAGATTGTTGTACTTTGTACGAAAAAAAAGTAAAAAAATACATTTAATTCTGCGTCTCCCATCTGATACCTGTAGTGGAGCTAAACAACTAATTTACTTTCACTTGATAACAAGGCCCGTGTGTCCACAAATGTTCAAGCGAAAGTTTTTTTTTTTGTCATCTACCACTTCTCACCTCCTCAGAGCTTCGTTTTGTTTTGTTGCTGTATTTTTCTGATTTCGTTTATTGTTTTAGTTTCGGTTGCTTAGTGGGCCATGACTGTGTAGGTAGTATTGAAAAATTATAGAGCGAAAAAATAAATTGCCAAAAACTTGACACATTTCCTTTTTGCCATGATTCAGAAAGTCAAAAAGTAGCGTCTCTCAAAAAACTTACAACACGAGAGCGTTTGTATCACCGAGATCTAGGGAAAAATCTTTTCAGCCAGAAAGAAATTTCTATCCCTCTTGATGATAATCACTGTTTTTTCCCCTCAATCATCACGCTAATGAGAAGTTGAATATTCAAAAAGAAATGTTTACCGTCAATAAAAAGAAAAAGAAAAGAGAATTAACACACAAGCAAAAACCGATTACAGAAAAAATTAAAAACATTTCGTACAAGAATTTGCAAGTGGTGTTACCTAAGTGGTTACTAATATGTTTTTCTTGTCGCTACTGTTGACCATTTACGAATATGTTGTTGCCCCAAGAGTGGTGGTACCACCAGCTCTTTTCGATAGCAAAAACAAGTGTTTTTCTTTCACCAACCGAGATCAGCTGAGATGATAATTTTTTAACTTGGGACTCTCTGTCGTTGGTCGTAAAAGTAATCAAATAGGTTGGTTAGAGCATAGACCATGGTCAAGGTCCATAATATGTGTTGGTCTGTCGGCAACGACGTAGCTACTATCGTGACTAGTTAGAAACGGTGTTCTTGGTTCATGTAATAAAATCCATTTCCAAAGCGGAAGGAAGTGAAAAACAACTCTCTCGTGTAGCTACTCGCAACTCTTTGTAGTTTTGAGTGAAAGACAAAATTTGTTTGAGACGCGCCTACCCTCCGTGACGTCATTGCAGATTAAGTGAAAATCTACAGTTATTTGCATGTTAAGCTATATCGAGAAAGAGAAATTACCAGGTCGGAATTTATGCGATAAAATGGAACGATTCCAAATGTGAGTGGCTTTCCAGCAAATCAAGTTCGCAGCTCAACTCTTTTATTTTGTCATTTTGTGAATTACTTCATTGGGACCACAGAACTCGAAATAAACTCTCAATTTCAATTGAATTCAAAATCAAAATCATAATCGGTTGAATGAACCGTTATACTGCAACGTAGACTGTGCTTAATTACCCCACTTTACTAGTTTTGTTGTTGTTGTTGGTGTGGTGTTAGGTGCTGCTGCACAAATTGAAAAGTGAAAAGAAGTTGCAAAGATTACTCAACACCAGCGACCAGCGTAATAGTGTGCGCGAGTGTTGCGCGCGATTCATCTAGCCAGAGCACAATTATGGATACGAAATCTTAACAGCAGACAACAGTCATACCTACACTGAAACGCCTTTATTGACTTGTTGCCGGTAAATGAAAGTGAAATTAAAGATTGCGCATTTACTGGTATCCGTAGTGCGGTTTTGCGGTTACTGATCGAGCAAACGTTAATACTCGTATTCCGTATTCATAAGCGAAACCACCTCTTGTAATCGTTGTGGTCGTTCCGTGGTCGATTTGCTGTTGCTGTCGAATCCAATCCAAGAGTCAAAGTGAATACATTTACGGTATTGTACCAGTGGTCAAGATACGAGTATCCAGTTCGATATTGACCATTGAACAAAGTGTGTGTGCGTGTTACGTTGGCAGTTGTGTCCATATCGTCGGTTGAGGTGGCTCATTATAATTGATTCGTCGTTGTCTTCTTCTTCTATGCGAGTGTAGTTTCTATGTTGTATTTACTTTCTGCTCGAAATCAAAAGTAGTGGTCATGTAGTTTTATCATCTACTATCATTTACTAACACCACAGTTGTCTTTTCACACTTCTTTTTCTTTTAGAAACCGATTTTGTAATTTCCAAATTGAATGGAAAAGAAGAAGAAAGATGCATTTGTGTGCGTGTGTTACTTAGAGGTGTAACGCATCGATTCAATGTGAATGTCAAGTGGTGGCCAATTACTCGAGCTTGAACCATATGATACGACTATTTTGTTTAATTTTTTCTCATTGGGACGGTCCGGAAAAAGTAAGATACATACGTGTACTTAACAGAATTGTTTTGACATTTTTTTTTGTTTTCATTCTTCTTTTTTTTTATTAATAAAAATGTTGAGTACTATTTGCCGCGGTATGTGCTCGTGTTGTTTGTTAATTGCGATTGTGGTGCTTTGTAAGATTTCTGTGATATCTATGTTGAATACAACGTACACATTGGATTATGACGAAGGGTTGCCGGGGGCAAATCGAACAGCAAGATTTTGGTTTGATGCAATTTTTCGAATTGGAACGGGGTTAGGCTCTGCCTTGGAATATGAAGAAGAAGAAGCGGCTGCAGAAACGCACGTGAAGACATGTGATTGTGGTGAGTAATTGTAGGAATATATATTACACCCTATGTATCAAGCAATTCCAAGTTTGGTTTCTCAAGACGAAGCAGCTTCTTTGCACTTATTTGAGTCTGAATCTTTGTGTTGCCTCTATTTTGCTATACACGGTGTGGTTTAGGTTGGATACGTTTAGAAACAAGAATGTGATCCTCGTATACCCATTTGCATCAAAAAGAGGTCATTGGTATTCCTAAAAAAAAAAAAAAAATTAAAAGAAAGAATTTGTATAGAAGAATGAATGAATCATAGTTCCTCTAAATTTTCGAAAAAGTATTTTCCTACAAATTTAATTCCATTTCGTTATAACCTTTAATATTTGTACAGTATAACATATGTGCTGTCCTCCTTGGTTTTTAAGTAATCAAAGAATCTGCAACTGTCCGTTTTTGCTATTCTGAGTCTTTTTGTATGCTTCGTCATGCAATATCCCTTGTTTTAAAAATATCCCTTGTTCCGTACTGATTTGTTCACCTGGTTTTTACCATTCCAATTCGACCTACTTTGCGAATGTATCTTTAATGATAATTTCTGACGATACGCATTTTCATCTCGGCGGCTATATTGTGAGTAACAAACAAAATTGTCGCATAATGAGATCGAAATCACGTGAGTGTTCGTGATTGTCGAGAAGAAAATGCATTTGCAGAGAGTGACAGTTTGGTTCAGTTTCAGTTTTCAAAGCATTTTATTTTCTTAATCACTAACTCTTACATACTAACAAAAAATGCTTAAATGCTAGCTTAAAATTACTTAACAATCTTATGCTAACTTACTGGCCCCACACAGGCGGTCTAACCTACTCTAAATTCTTATAACTATGTCTTTCGACTTCATTTATATTTTATTTATAAATTTTTATTTTGTATACTTAGGGCTAAGGAAAAATTGATAGCAAAACACTTAGCATATGGACATTTTTTTATTTTTTATAAAAACTTAATATCTAACTTAAAATAAACCTTAGCCTACCTAACCTAAATGTACAATACACACAAAAATACAAATAGACATTATACACAATCATATACATATATCAGTATACACCTTTGTATACACTGATATATGTATATGTTTCTTAAATGCTAACCTAAACCTATGTAAGCTGACCACCGCTATTTACGTGAGCAAATATATTGGTCAGCTCTGCCTCATTAGTGAGGCTGGTCCGTAATTGACGGAAACGACGACGAAACATCTTCTACATCACTCAACCACCAGAAATGCTGGTGCTGCCGAACGATATCCCTCTTCTCGCGATTCCCCACCGCCCTACTGAACCTGAGCCGATCCACACTGCCGTGTGCGACGTCTCTGTTGTAGTTGAGTCGCCTGTCCCCAGCTGTCCGAGCGACATGGAAGATTAACGGGACCGCTGATCTATCCTGGATCAACCCTATCTGATCCAAGTAGAGGAATGCTTCCGGTGGAACGAAGCCGTCAGAGCGCACACTCTCGTGGTAAAGGTAATTGGAGTAGTAAGCCCCAGATATCAGGTTATTCGTCGAGGTCATTGCTCTTGCAATGTGCCTTCGAGTCTGCTTAATTACGAAGTTGTCCACTCGTATTAGGTTCGCCCTGTTGTAAAGGACCTCATTAGGATAAAATTTCTTGTACTCCGACTCTGGTGTTCTGTACAAGCGAAGTCAAGCCCTAAGGCAAGCCCTCTCAAACACCCGAATGTTTTCCATTAAGCTTGCTCGTACATTGAACCACACGGGACACCCAAATACCAGCATGGGCCTGATAAGAGTCATGTAGCAGATTACCTTTACCCTCGCATCGAGTTGGCTGCTATGAAACAGTCTCTTTGTAAGGGCAAAAGTACCTTTAGCTCTGGCCGGAGCAGCATCTACATTTGTCAAAATACAGAAACTGATCTAGCCAGATTCCAAGGTATCTGAGTACATTTCGACAGGCAAGAGGCTGTCCGTGTTGTCCAATGATCGAGAACTTTCTTAAATTTTTTCTGGTATCCCTAGATGCTCCCAAATCCAATTGACACTGCTCTTTCACAGATAAAAAGAGCGTTACAAGTTTTCTTAATTCTTTCCTTTACATTCAGGCTTAAATTTATTTCTGTGCCCCAGGGCTCCGTTCTGTCTTCGACATTCTTTTTCATTTTCATTAATCATCTTTTGTCTGCTACTTCTAATACAATATATTTCTTTTCTGACGACAGTACTCTCTGCTTATTCGTTTCCGAGCTCACGTCCCTGCATTTCGGCTGTAGAACGAGAACGCCAGCGTATGCTTAGCTCATTCAATTCCGATATAAACAGCATATCCAATTGATGAACAACCAACAGAGTGGAATTTAATGTTTCTAAAACTCAATGCTGTCTGCTTTCGTTAAAGCGAAATTTAAATACCCAGCCATTATCCATGAATGGCACTTGCATCGTTGAAACCGAAAAACTTTCCATTCTCGGTATGTGTGTCAATGACAACTTACGTTGGAATTCATATATTCGATGTCGCCAAAAATGTTGCGAAATGTTTTCTCAAGCGATGCAAGAAGTATTTCACCCCCTTTGATCTATCCTAAATACGAGTATATAAGGCGTTTGTCCGCCCGAAATTAGAGTACAATGCTCACATCTGGTCAGGTGCTCCTAAGGCTTTCTTGCACTTGCTAGGTAGGATCCAAAACCGCACGATAAAACTCATAGGTGATGACAATATTACACAGTCATTCAACACACTCGAACACAGACGTAATGTCTCCTGTCTCACTTTATTGTATCGCTATTTTCACCACCAGTGCTCCACCGAAATTGCCAGTAGCATTCCACCCCTTCTAACCTTAAACCGTAACACCCGTCTCGCTATGAATGTTCATCAGTATACCCTCATGTCCACTTTCGGAAGTACTCTGAAATATCTTGATTCATTCCTCTAAGCCGTACAACTCACTATAACTTGAAAACATTTAGAACCAACGCACATCGGTATCTCTCTTTTTTCCCTCCCTAACTTCCCCTCGTCCGCGCTATGTTCAAACATCTTAAGGGTACACAACATTTCTTGTGCGCGTGTCAATTATATAAATAAATAAATAAATAAATAAATAAATAAATAAAGAATTTCCCTTCAAAAAACCTTTTTCGTACGCTAGTTATGTCTGGTCATTCTAGTGTTTATCCGTTTCGGGTTAATGTTCTTGACCTACATCAGCAATCTACCATTATATCTCGCTACCCGAAACTGATAGACTTTGAACCCATAATACAATATCGTGAAGTCGTTGCTCATCATTCTCCTGGCCTATTGCAACTTGTCGTTTTCAGTTAGTATTTAGTATCAGTTCCCAATCCCTTATTTAATAATATAGCAAGGGATCTTTACGATAGTATTTCGCATCAAGAAACCATAGGTCCTCACAACTGCAACTCACAGGCTTCGACCTTATTTCTTTAGACTTTATTGACAACATGGCTCTTAATGGAAAGGAAAACATAAGCGTGAGATAGAGTCACCACTACGAGTACAATTTGTTTGGTACTCGTATCTGTTTTAACTTCCTGGATCTTGGCTTAAAAAGACCTACTGTAGTCAAGAACTCTAAGATTTTGGTCCCGGGCCAACTCTACTCTTCATCTCGAAGCCACACATGTCGACCGATTATCCTACCATTCTCTCTACTTGTAAGAGAAAAGACGAATATTTCTGTATAAACTAGAAGGAGAGTCATAAAATCTGGCCAGGCCACTAGTAGGTTTAGAGTTGGAAGTTGGAAGGTTATCATATCTCAATATCTGTCGAACTATGGTAACTGCTTGTAGCCATATGATGCATTTAGAACTAGGACTGTCTGACAGTATGTTGTTGTATGATCTTCACAAGTTTCTTCTAATGCATTCTCATAGCTGAAACCTTTCTTTGGAATATGGAAGAAGAATGTCCAAATACATCAATACATACGGTTTATAATTGGGCCCGCAAACTCCGGCTCATTTTCGAAACGTCAACCTACAAGACGAATTGATGATTGGTGAAGTCCGCGGTGGACAGCGATGGTGAAGATACGAGTATCATCAGGACTTTTTCAATGATATTTTTGTTTATGCGTTATTTTAATGCCCATATTCACCACCAGAAGGCTCCAACTTTTCAATGGATCTATCCAGATGTGGTTTTTAGGTAAAATTTGGGTCTGGAGTTGCTGCAAGGTATTTTGTTTATTTTGGGAAATCGATTTGTGAAGCATTTATTTATAGCTTTCGAAGCTTAAGTGTTTTATCATAATGAAGGGATAGGTGACGGATTTGACTAGGTTTACATTCACCCCTCCTTTTTAGCATCTTTTACTTATTTTGTTTAGGCCATTTTGCAATTGTGCAGCAATTATTTGCCCCTAGTTATTAAGACTTTGTCATCTGTATAGGCTTGGATTAAAAATCTGTAATTGCAAATATTACGGATGATTAAAATTGCGTCGACTACAGTGGATAAGGTGCATTTTAAGGAAGCTTTCACGGCGATCGAGTGCTATCTCAGCTTGCCTTGATAATTCTGGATTTTAATAGCTTTAGCTTCTGCAGCATATTTGTTTTGTCGAGGAGACGAGTTATCAAAGGTAACACAAATGTTCAAAACGGAACGGAAATATGTTTCTGTTTTTGGTATGGTTTATTCATTTGTAATAATGACATGATGCAAGGCTTTGTTGATTTATGTGTACTCATAAGTGGCATTTATTAAAGTTAATTTCCGGATATAGAGATCAATTATTTTTTTGCGTTACCTTACCATCGAGGTTGAGATTGATTGGTTTAAAGGGTCTAAAACAGGTTTGCAGTTAGCTTTATGTATGAACACTATAATGACTATCGTCCATTCTGTCAAAATATAGTAAAGTATTTGAAGATAGGCGATGAGAAAATCGATTCTGTTGGAAACATTATTTTGATTATGAAGACGTTTGATAATTGGATGTGCTTAATCCTATTTTAATGTCGCCGCCTGAAAATAGACACATACTTGTACGAGGGGCGTTCAATATATTCCCGGTATCGATATGAAGGAAAATGCGAATTCAATTTAAATTGTTTTTGTTTTTCAATATAATCTCCCCTAATATCAATGCATTTGTTACATCTTGAGATAAGCTTTTTAAACCCTCAAAAAAATAAATTTCCTCTTTCTCTGCAAAATACCCATTTATTGCCGACTTGAGTTCTTCATCATGCGAAAATCTTTTTCCACGAAGACATTTTTTCAAATCCGGAAACAGGAAATAATCACTAGGGGCAAGGTCTGGACTATAGGGTGGGTGTTGGATTTCTTCAAAACCACAATCTCGCCCAGTAGCCTTGGAAACTCGCGCCGTGTGAACAGGAGCGTTGTCATGAAGAAGCAACACACCCGCTGCGAGTTTACCCCGTCTTTTCTTTTTAATTTCCTCCCGCAAATTATGCAAAGTGGAAGCGTAGGATGTGGCGTTGATGGTTTCACCTTTTTTTTTGTACTCAATGAGCAAGATTCCCTTTGAGTCCCAAAAAACTGTGGCCATGAGCTTCCCGTCAGACGGAGTGGCTTTGAACTTCTTTGGGGGGTCTGTTCCTTCTTTATGCCACTGCATGGACTCTTGTTTGCTTTCAGGGTCATATTGGTGGACCCATGTTTGGTCCCTAGTATCAATTCGATCCATAACACCGTCCGCGTTCTCACTACACATCTGCAAAAGCTCTTTACAGCATGCGATTCTCACTTTTTTCTGAGGCGCTGTGAGCATTCGTGGCACCCATCTTGCACTGACCTTTGAAAGGTTAAGATGGTCATGAAGAATGGTGCGAATGCTACCAATTGAAAGCTTGGTGATCTCTGCCATCATTTTCACCTTTATTCGGGCATCCTCAAGAACAAGTTTTTCGACTTCTTTGATGCTTTCTCCCGTACAAGCAGTAGCCGGGGCGCCGGAGCGGTGGTCGTCTTCAATGCTCTCTCTGCCTCTCTTGAACTCACTTGACCACTTTTGCACAGTTGATAATGAAGGTGCGGAATCCTGGTAAACAGCCACCATCTCTTCATGAATAGTTTTTTGACTTTTTCCTTGCTTAGTGAGAAATTTAATTACAGCGCGATACTATGTAGTCTTACCGTAGTTCTCGTACATGATGCGATGGTTTTAATATACAAATTAGTATGCCCAGAATTATATTCAGCTCTTCTGTTGACACTGGTCAGTTTTGTGGTGTTGAATACATTACTGAAGGTAGCAAATACTAAGAAAGAAAATATTAAGTATTTGGCATCGGAGGATTACGATTGATATCAATTTTTAAAAGCTGGTTATATGGTTTTGTCGGTAAGTATCATCAGATCAGGTTTAGTTGGATCTAAGCTAATTTCACAACTTGTATTGGAACACGCTTTCAAATCGTGACAAAATTAAATCGTTGAGGTGTACCTCTCTTTGCTAAATTGATTCGAACACTTTTACTTAGATTTGCCTGAATGCTCTTGTTCTGAGCATCCAATTGCTTGCAAAATACAGCGAAGGTATGAGTATCAGGTAGCCATCGGGTTGAATCACCATTATCAATGCACCTGACCAGATGTGGGCGTTGTACTCCAGTTTTGGGCGGATGAGTACCTTATATATTGAAGCCAGGTCAGAGGAGGTGAAATTTTTTTTTACATCGCTAGGAAACCTAGACATTTCGCAGCATTTTTGGCGACATCTAATATGTGGTCATTCCAACGTTTCGACGGTGCAAGTGCCATTCATGGATACTGGCTAGGTGTTTAAATTTCGCTTTAGCGACAGCAGCATTGTGTTGTGGAAGCATTAAATTCCACTCTGTTGATAGTTCCCCAATTGGTTATGCTGTTGATATCGGAATTTAATGAGCTTAGCATACGCTGCTGTTCTTGTTCTACAGCCGAAGAGCAAGGCGGTGAGTCCGGGAACGATTATGAAAAGCAGAAAGTACTGTCATCAGCAAAGGAATACATTGGATTAGGTGGGGACCGATGGTATTCCGAATATCGTGCTTCGACATCTTCCTCTAGAAGCGGTGGACATCTACACCACCCTGTTTAATAATGCAATGAATAATACACATTATCCAGCGCATTGGAAAACGGCGGTGGTTCAACCTATCCCCAAAAAGGGAAAGGATATATCCAATCCGGCGAATCTCCGGTCGATAAGTCTCCTTCCGAATATCAGTAAGGTTTTTGAAAAGGTAATCAATAGAGCTCTGTCTAGGTGGGTTGAGGACAAACATATAATTCCGGATAATCAATTCGGTTTTAAGGCGGGACATGATATCTCACATGCCGCGTCTAAACTGGTGTCCGATATCCAATGGAATAAAGGCAAAAAACAATGTACTGGTGCCTGCCTTGTTGACTTGGAGAAGGCCTTCGACACCGTATGGTTAGAGGGTCTTTTCTATAAGCTGACTAGGCTGGGGATCAGTAAACCACTCTTGTACATTCTTTATAATATTCTAACTAACAGACAGTTCATCGTGAAAAATGGTAATGTGACTTCTGTTGGAATATTTCAAATTAAAAATGGTCTTCAGCAAGGTGCGGTCAATTCGCCGATCCTATTCAGCATTTATACAAGCGACTTGATAAGTTCACTTCCTCATACTATTGCGTACGCAGACGATTTGATAGCGTACAGAACAGGTCCAAAAATCGAGGTCATTAATTCTCTCTTGCAGCGTGACTTCGATAAGATAAGACGATTTTGCGATGACTGGAAGTTGAAAATCAACTTTCAGAAGTCGGAAACCATTCTCTTTAGGACGCCGTTGTCTGGAGCCTCTAGGGATACCAGAAAAAATTGGCAAAAGTTCTCTATCATTGGACAGCACGGACAGCCTCTTGCCTGTCGAAATGTAGTCAGATACCTTGGAATCTGGCTAGATCAGTT
The DNA here is from genome assembly GCA_949129095.1 of Volucella bombylans. Lineage (NCBI taxonomy): Eukaryota > Metazoa > Arthropoda > Insecta > Diptera > Syrphidae > Volucella > Volucella bombylans. Next base: position 146,316,099 of record OX422140.1, on the reverse strand, counting down.
TCTGTATTTTGGCAAAAATGTAGATGCTGCTCTGGCCAGAGCTAAAGGTGCTTTTGCCCTTACAAAGAGACTGTTTTATAGCAGCCAACTCGATGCGAGGGTAAAGGTAATCTGCTACATGGCCCTTATCAGGCCCATGCTGGTATTTGGTTGTCCCGTGTGGTTCAATGTACGAGCAAGCTTAATGGAAAAGATTCGGGTGTTTGAGAGAGCTTGCCTTAGGGCTTGTCTTCGCTTGTACAGAACACCAGAGTCGGAGTACAAAAAATGTTATCCTAATGAGGTCCTTTACAACAGGGCGAACTTAATACGAGTGGACAACTTCGTAATTAAGCTGACTCGAAGGCACATTGCAAGAGCAATGACCTCGACGAATAACCTAATATCTGGGGCTTACTACCCCAATTACCTTTACTACGAGAGTGTGCGCTGTGATGGCTTCGTTCCGCCGGAAGCATTTCTCTACCTTGATCAGATAGGGTTGATCCAGGATAGATCAGCGGTCCCGTTAATCTTCCATGTCGCTCGGACAGCTGGGGACAGGCGACTCAACTACAACAGAGACGTCGCACACGGCAGTGTGGATCGTCTCAGGTTCAGTAGGGCGGTGGGGAATCGCGATAAGAGGGATGTCGTTCGGCAGCACCAGCATTTCTGGTGGTTGAATGATGGAGAAGATGTTTTGTCGTCGTTTCCGTCAATTACGGGCCAGCTTCACTAATGAGTCAGAGCTGACCAATATATTCGCTTTGTTAATAGCGATGGCCAGCTTACATAGGTTTAGGTTAGCATTTAAGTATTATATACATATGTTAGTATATACAAAGGTATATACTAATATATGTATATTATTGTGTATAATGTCTATGTGTGTTTTGTGTATGTAGGTTAAGTAGACTAAGGTGTATTTTAAGTTAGATATTAAGTTTTTATAAAAAAACAAAAAAAAGTCCATATGTTAAGTTTTTCTTAACGAATATTTTTTCTTAGCCTTAAGTACAGAAAACAAATATTAGTAAAACAAATGTAAATAAAGTCGAAAGACATAGCTATAGGAATTTAGAGTAGCTTAGAGTGCCTGTGTGGGGCCAGTAAGTTAGTATAAGATTGTTAAGTAATTTTAAGCTAGCATTTAAGCATTTTTTGTTAGTATGTAAGAGTTAGAGATTAAGGAAATAAAATGCTTTAAAACTGACTGAAAAAACATTGGATTAGAAGTAGCAGACAAGAGATCATTAATGAAAATTCAAAAGAGTGTCGGAGACAGAACAGATCCCTGCGGCACACCATCATTTATTTTGTGAATATCAGATTTGAAAATATCCAAGAAAACTTGAATTGAACATTCCGAAAGGTAGTTTCTAATCCATTGAAGAAGAGAGTCATCGATCCCAAATGCACACATTTTCGACAAAAGAGCCTGATGCCAAACTCTGTCAAATGCCTTAGAAATATCAAGTGCAACTAACTTGCTTTTGCCAGATTGATGTACGCTTTGATTCCACTTTTCGGTTAGACGTGCCATAAAATCACCAGTGGACATGTTGCTACGAAAACAGTACTGCCGGCCATTGAAAAGTTTTCGTGTTTCGAGATATTTCATGAGCTGACGAATTATCAGCATTTCCATGACTTGGGAAAGAAGGGACGTAAGTGCAATGGGCCTGTAGGAGGGGAGAGAAGAAGATTCGCCTTTTTTAATGACGGGCTGGACGAATGCTGTTTTCCATCTGCTTGGAAAGAGTCCTAAAGAGTAGGATTGATGAAAAAGCTTACGCAGTGGTTTTGCCAGAGTGGAAGAACACCTCTTAAGAAGAAGGGGAGATAAACCATCTGGACCAGCGGATTTATGTATGTTGAGATCTTGAATTACTCTCGCTACTACATGAGTGCGAAAGACTCAATGCACTCAAGTGTAGGCGGAGACGAAGCACAATCTGGAAGTGTTGAGCTGGCCGCTAAGTGTGCAGCTAGCAGAATGGCTTTGTCTAAAGAGCTGACAGCTGGAATGTCATTGTAAATGAGCGTTGGGATGGAGGATGAGGCAGAATTTCTGATGTTTTTGACAAACGACCAAAAGTTTTACTACCTTTGGGACATTGTAGTATTTTTTGCCTCAACTTTTGGTCGTTGTAGAAATTTCACACGGTATATAATAAAGACGTTGCAGTCATTCCTGGCTCGTTTAAACTTTTTTCGATTTTCCTCTATTGGGTTGGTCTTGAAGGACCGAAAAAACATTTCTCTAACCCTGACAGCCTCTTTGCAGCTCTTTTCTTTTGGTTTGATTTTCTTCATCCGATGAGGGATAAAGGATCTGATTCCAAATAGAATAGTGTTTGTGATCATATCAGCAACGGCATCCACGTCGTTATCGAGGAAACATAACGACCAGTTAAAATTCCTAAAGAATCTGTTAAGTCCGCTCCAATTGGCTTTCTCGTATTGCCATACGGTTCTTTTAGGAATCTTTTCTCTAACTGTGTTGTCGGTATACGAGAAATTAGCTGATATAACACAGTGGTGTGACGAGCCTAGAGGGGAGAGCACATCAACTTATGTGCAGGATGAGAAGTTAAAAATAAGTCCAGGGTGTTGGCGGTATGACTATCAAAGTCTGGTATACGCGTGGGATCATTTACAAGCTGCGTTAAATTGTTTTCCGCAGCGAAGATCTCAACACACCGTCCTTCGGCTGTTGTCTGTTCAGAATGTCGAAGCCACCCAGAATTGTGTATGTTAAAATCGCCCGCAATAACGATTTGAATATGAGGATACAGGGATACAATTCTTTGTATGGAGTCAGACAGCGCATCGAACTCGTTGAAGGTTTGGGGCTTCTGTAAATATAGCAATAGTGGATAATTTTGCTAACGGAGATGGAGTCTTAACCACATGAAGTTGAATTCCGGATTGGACCAAGGATTACATTGTGGTGGAATTTGGTAAGCAACATCACTACGCACGTAAATTGCGAGACCGCGGTGAGAAAAGAATAATGGCACTAGTTCATAGCCAGGCAGCTTCAGATCGACGTGATCTGAGAGGTGTGGGCGGGGATCTACCTGGGTTTCACTAAGTGTCAAGACAGCTGTCTGTGATTACAGTTGTGGACGTACGCAGAAATTGTTTTTGCCGTACGATGGAGTAATACAGCAACTGCAGTGACTGAGTGCAAAGAACAGCACTATGGCCAGGGGCAGGAGATGTGGAATGGCTGCACTATGATTTTATTTATTTTTATTTTTTAAAATATTTTTTCTATTTTGCTCTTCTATATAAATTCTAATCTTCCTCCAGTCTTGTATGCTTGAATTTAAAATAAGTTTCCACTTTTCTACTTCTCATAATTCGTAAACTACTAGTATACCATGCATTCTGGTTTGTTAATTTTACTTCTTTTACCACCAACAACTCGTTTATGACACTAATTAATTCATTTTAAAATATTTTGTTTATTGTGTCAAGATTTATTCCCTTACATTCCACTTATATCAAATTCCACTTATTTAGTTCTTTCATTTGATTGTTTTAACTTTGTCTTTTGTATCACCATAGTTTCGTAGTCACTTATTTTCAAGGATCTATCAACTTTTGCTGTATCTTGAATGTTCGAAATTACGTAATCTATTAATGAACTACTGTTAGATGTTAAGTTGTTCATTTTTAAATTCATTTGAAGAGTTTCACCTGATGGTGGTCTTAGTAAATCGAAGGATATTTTGATATTTTGTGATATTCTACCTCCTAGCATAGCCTCAGCTGTGCATTTGCTGTAGATCAGTAGCTCTGAAGTCATCCCGAACTTGAATATCTCGACAAACTTTTCCGCTTGCCTTTCGGCGATGTCTTGCGTGTAATAGTCAGCACAAAAGAACCTCATTGGCGAAACTTTATGTCTAATAATAGGGATAATCTCTGGGGCAAACTTTATAAGATTTGCAGAAGTGTTAAGTAGACTGCTGACATTGAAGGCATTCGTGTGGGTAATACTGTTTTCTCTACATGGAGAGACTGCCAGACTGTATTGCTTGGTCAGTTCTTCCCGAGAGAGGAGTACTTCGAGGACTCTTAGAATGAATGGCCTCCGGTCCTTCCGGAGTTAAGGACTGAAAAAGTCGTGTATGGTGTTTAATGACTGGAGAGGTGGTGGAAGCCATCTAGAAAGCCGTTTCAGAATACCTCCTCTATCTGAATAGCAAATGCATTGCTTGTAGCTATTTCCCCCAGCGTTGGAAGGAGGAAAATATGGTCGTTCTCTTGAAGTCCCCTGATAAGAATAGGTCTGGTCCTATATCATATCGGGGCATTAGCCTGCTTTCGGTTCTAGGAAAAGTACTGGAAAGGGTTATAGTGGAAAGAATTTGAGAGAACATGACGGAGCCAATGCCCCCCTTCCAATTCGGCTTTAAGAAATGTAAGTGTGTTGAGGACGCATGGTCTTTCTATAAAGACCGAGTCCACAAAAGCGGCGCCAGGGTGTTTCTAGGCATCGTTATGGACTTTAAAGGTGCTTTCGATAATTTGAACTAGCAGAAAATACTAACCAGGTTGCATGAATTGGGCTGTCTGGAGATTGGGCTTCAGGAAAGCTATTTTGCTGATAGAAGAGCGAGTGTGGTCAATGATCACTATAGCGTTTGTGTGAATGTGTCTGTGGTCCTTTTATTCGGAACCGGATTGAATGATTGAAGAAGCTCTGCTGGTGCTGAATGGCGTTAGCATTAGATGTGTGACTGAGATCAGATATCTAGGCATAATGTTGGATGAGCATATGAATGTTTTATGTTATATTATATGTTAACAGGCGTTCTACCAATATTTGGAGCATATGGTACGACAAGGTTACGACTATGGATGGCCACGGTCGGATTTTGGCTTGCCAAGGAGTCGCTTTGCTTGAGTATCTACCTGTGCGCTGCACTGTCTCCACAGAGGCAATGCAAGTATTGTTGGGAGTGCCATCTCTTGATCTTGAAGTGATACGTCGTGGTAATGCTGGCAAGATCAGAACAGGTCTCTCTTTAAATGAGCGAGATTGGGTTTCCCCGAGAGAAGTGGACTGCCTATATTTGAGGGAGCGTAAAGCCTGTGTTCAGATGGAATGCCAGCGAAAACGGCAGGGTTAATTATGGCTTCCTTAGGGATATGCTGACCGTGCGGGAGTTTCTCGAACGAAGTTTTATCCTCACCCTGAGCTTTTTGTTGATCGGGCATGACTCTCTTAATGCATTTTTGCATCCGAGAGGGCTTGGTGGAGTGGCAAGCTGCTCATGTGGAGGTACCTATGAGTATTCGCTGCATGAGTGTCCCAATTACTCAGATGTTAGGGACTTGCAGGTCAGTGGAGTGCTCATTGACACCGTACGGTTCGAAAGAACCCATAGTTTGGCAAGAGAAGTATTTAATGTAAAACGCAGTAGGCAGTTAGGGGGTGGAATTGAGAAAAATTCTTGGTACCAAAGTCTGCCAGTCGTAGGCTGTAAGGTGCCTCACTGAAAGTGACCGCAAGGTCACGAAGCTCGACCCGAAGCTATATTTTGGAACCACAGGGCGTCAGGAGCCCTTGGAACTTCTGTTCCAGCCTGACCTAGAAGTAGGCCCCCATGTGAGGGTATCGTGGTGCCTGTTGTTTTATACCCAAATAGACTGAATGGAGCTTAGACACCTCATGATGCTAGTACGCTAGCATATGTTGTAGCGTACTACGACCTGGGCTCAACCATTTGATAGCTATGGAACTGATTGGTCTGCTCGATGTAGAGTAGCACTGCAATCGGGTGCCATGACCCTTCACCAAAGGGGAAGATCGTTCGTGCCTTACACACGACTTCGAAACTGCTACTGGTGGTAGTACTTGTACTACCCGAAGGACGCTGATCAACGCGTTGTTTTGATATCTGATACGAAGACTCACCGTAAGTTTGAACCTTCACGGCAGTCACCTATGTAAAGCATTAGTGACCTTTGTCTGACATTATAACGCCTGAATGATACTAACGCCGAATGCCTTTGTCTATGTTTGGCCAATAGACGTAACTGAGTGCTATTGAATTCATGTGGATGATTCCTGGATGCCCAGTGTGCAACTACTTGAGATTTCTTTTCTGCAATGATAATGTAACTACAATTTAATTTTTAACGAAATGTAACCTTGAACTTCGCTTAACGCATCTCGACGGAAATAGAAGCTTTTCAGACAACTGCTGTTAAGATTATCCGGCCATCAGGTTTGCAGGAAGTTGTGAACTTATTGCAAGAATTGGGAAAGCAGCAGTTTCCTTCTGCACCAACGGAAACATCACTGGTAAATGCTGAATTGAGTTTTTATCGGACTATGTTGACTTCAGATTCGATGTGAATAGCGGCCATAACAAAGTCCTCTTCTTTAACAAATTCTTTACGGGTTTTTAATCTAGATAACGCATTGGCGTTAAAACTATTGACGTATTCAATTTTAAAATCATAAATGAGCAGCCTTAGAACCCATCTCTGTAAACGATGTGCCATAAAGATTGGTATACCGTTCTTGGACCCAAATATTGCCAATAGCGTTTGATGGTCTGTTTGCCGTATACGCATCTATGAAACTTCTTCACGTAGAACACTAATGCTAATGTATCTTTTTCAAATTCACTGTAATTTTGCTCAGTCATTGATAATGCTTTCAAAACATGCGCAGACATTTTAAGGGTATAAAAACCCCTTGAGTGCGTGCTAATTATAAAAAAAGGAAATTGGTGATCAATGTGATAAACGTTCTATCTAAAAGTGACCAGGCTATTGCCTCTAATGCCTTTTCAGTCAACTTGAATTTGAGTAAAGCGAAAGTATGACTTCTTAGTACCAGTAATTCAAACTGCTTCTTGAATTCACAATACTTCGTCATGTCTCCATAATAATCACGTGACCAAGCTCCCGGGATGCTGGATTGTCGCTGCGGCAGTTTGATTTGATTGCTCATCAGTTAGGTCTTGTGCTGACTACAGTCAAACTGCTGAGTGGAGTTTATATACTTCAGAAGCGATTTATAAACAACATAATTGGCCACAAAATGAAGAGAAAAACCAAAGAGCTCCTACCATAGATGTATAAAAAGAACAACTCGTATATATCTATTCACAAGGGTTGTAATTAAGTTACTAAAAGGTTATAACACTCCGCATCAAAACTAAGTTTGCTAACATCATATTCATACCTAATCCTCAAGAGAAAAAAACTGTAGTTCCAATGAGTATTGCTATGATTTATTGAACAAAATATACAAATTATATCCTAGTATGAACATAAAACATTCTAATGGGTTTTGACACTTTAGCTGTTTAGTAGCAAAGCATAGCCAACACGACACTGCGTCAGGAAATTGACATACCACTAAAGTAGCACAAGGTGTCCCCATTTTATATGCTATTAATTTATCTTACATAATTCAACAAAATTTCAATTTGGTGGTGATTAAAGTCAAGCATTTTTATAACTCTTTTAAGTACACACAGATTTCTTACTGAGCAAATTTCAAAAGGAAGAGCGTTAAAAAGTTTCCTTGATACGATTGAGTAGCAGTTTCTCTAACAGATAGTGGTGAAAAGCAACAACAAGACTTGCGTAGCTATGTAGGCTCCGTATCTCGGAAATGGAACTTTGTATTGTAGATGGCTGCGTCTCAAAACAAGTACATTTAAGGCTTTATAGTAATTGCAGTTTACTGTGATAGGTACCGCCCCAACTGAATATACCATACTGTAATTTCGATTGGGATAACCCATAAGGAATCATTTTCATATTTTTTAAGGAACAATACTTATTAGGGCAGCGATTGACGAAAAGTATTTTTTTTTTTAAATTAGCTATGTGTTTAGACCAGCTTAGATTCTGATCAATTATTGCACCAAGATATTTAAAACTGTCCGCGATTTTGAAGCAGTGTGCACTACAACAGACATTTCTGTTAAAAGTTTGATTCCATTGCAAGATATATTATTATGGCTTACACAGAAATGCCAGTAAAATGCTATCTCTAGATCAGGGGGCACCTGCTCCGTAGGACTGAAAAACATTAACTTAATTTTGTTATCTAAAATAAAGTAAACAAATGTCATGATTTATAGCAATCAAGTGTAACACACTGGCTGAACTGTATGAAATTTCAAGGTCATCCGCCAAAGCTTTGGTTAATATAAGAGAAATAAAATTGGCCCAAGAACAGATCCTTGAGGTCCGTAAAAATTATTACTATTAGGGCTGCTTTTATTGCTTTCGACTTTGACATATTGGATTCTATCTTTAAATATGACTCAAACCAATTGCGTATAAAGCCGACCATATACAGTTTAGCTAGGAAAATTTTATGGTCAACAATACCCAAAGCCTTAGTTATATCGATGAAAAGGCCAGTGAAACATTTTTTGCTATTTAAACCCAACCCTTGATGGTTGGCTGCCGTAAAAGTAGAGTAGGTACTGAGAGGTGTTGTAACTGTTTATTTTACCTCCAAGTGGTAACTATCGGGCACTGGTCGATGTCCATACGGACTCGATTTGCCAAACTTATAAGAGAGAGTGCTGAGCAACAGACAAAATTAGCAGCAGTATAAACGGGACAGCGGATGAATTCCCCATATGGAATCAACGGAATAAAACAAATAAAACCTTATCTGGGCTGCTCCAACATATTTGAAGCTCAGGGCGTTAAAGGTTTCCGAGACTTAGTCAGGCCTTGTTGGACCAACGGCAGCGCTCACATCTCCGAATGGCCTATGAGTCCGGCGTTGGAAAAAAGAATGTACAGTTACGAGGCAATATTAAGACTTGGATACGGACGGATCTACTGTTGACAACACTTGCAAACGTAAGGTCTGTTAAAAGTCAGTCGTTCATAAACCTCTGTAGAGATCAGACGTGATTCAGCTTTTCTTGTGAGTGATTAAAAAAATACAAAATATCAAAAAATAAATTAGAAACAATTTTGCTAAGTGGTTCGGTGGTGCGTTTATAGTGGTGTCCGGCTAATAAAGCAGGGGTCGTGGATTCGATTCCCGTAAAGTGTCATCGACTTTTCATTTTTAAAAATTTAATTAAACAGACAATTACATTCATAAATTGAATACGAAAGTGAATCTGACAATGAGAGAGAACAAGCGACCTGCAGATGGCAAGATCTCACCAGAAAATGTGGCAAGAAAGAGAAGGAGGAGGCTTAAGACACCTCCAAATCCAAATCCTGTAAGACGCCCCACCCTGTCAGCTACTGAAAAGTTGCCTGGTAGAGGAAGGGAAGTGGCGCCGACAGCGACAATAAAGGCGGCAGCTGAGTCAGACAAAGAAGAACATCCATATATGTCTGATGGTGGGGGTGAGAATAGTTTCCAATCTTTGGCGGCGACAGAGTCTGATGATGAAGACGAAGAAGTGCATGGAATTAACAGCACAATTAAAGAACTACAACAACAAGTACTTGGCATTAAAGCTAAGCAAGTGGCGAGAAGGCAGATGGAGCAACAACAACTCCTGAGCTCTCATCAACAGCCTACTTGTAGCGAACAGAATCCGCTACAACAACAAAAACCAGCAAAAGTGCCAACGAAAAAACAGGCACAGACACAATAAAGGCAAAATATACAACAACAAAAATCACAGGCGCAGCAACAACAACAGCATCAACAGCACAAGTCCCAAAATCAGCAGCAGCAGCAAAATCAGCAACAACAACAGCAGAAACACCAGAAACAACAACAACAGCAGAAAGTCAACAGACATAAAGTACAAATTGGAATTAAAAGACACCATAGAACTGTGTAAGTCGGCCATAGGCCGTAATTTTTTTATAAAAAGATTAAGTATAGATAGGCACGCGATCACATTTTACAATGTGCCGTAATGGGTACGTACGTAGCGGAGCAAACCCTGAAGGTCCTTGCTGTGAATGTGAATTCACTAATTAGGCTCTAACGACGAGCCGCACTATTTAAGTTGCTTAAAGACCAAGCCCCCGATGTGCTTTTGTTGAGCGAAACTAAGCTTACCAAGAGACACAAAATGAGGCACAGAAGATAAAAAATAGTACGGAGAAACCGACCCAACTCCATTCAGGGAGGTGGCGTTGCAATTTTCGTACGAAAATGTATACGATTTAAAAGAGTATACAGTCGTGTAGTACGTAGGTTCCAGGTGCTGGAAGCATGCATCGTGTATATCCCCCTCCGTAGTGGAAAGCGGTTGTACATGGTGTCTGTCTATGTGCCTAAGGCTACTCAATCCCCCTTATTAATCTCAGAACTCGAGACACTTTTTCGATTCCTAAGACTGGAATTGGAAGACAACTATTATATTATCGGCGGAGATTTCAACGCTAAACATAGTGATTGGGGAAAGAATACACCAAATACTAGAGGGAACCTACTACTCAATTGGTGGGGTCAGCACAGTGTGATGTATCGACTCGGGATTAAGGCGACGGATAGTCCGTCGTTTCCCAGACACGGGTGCTATTTGGATCTTCTGCTGTTCGACTCACGAATACAACTGACATGCACTAACCAGCAAACTACAAACTGTCTACGCACTTTCGTGTATGACAGTGACCATTGCGGTCTCAGCACCGAAATAACTGTTCCCAACAAAATTGCGGAATTGGATGAGTTTGTTCAAAGGCATTCCTACAATTATAGTAGGGTGCGTTGGACACACTTCACCAGAACACTGATTAGAGCACTCTCCTCGAATTCGCTCTACCCGCCGTCCAACAGAAATCTGTCAAACGACGAGATTGACAGCTATCTAAGACCATAGATAAACTAAACTAGATGTCAAACTCTACTAATACTTTTGCAAACCCTTAACTTTCGCACAGACACTCTGTAAGTGAATACCAACACTTTTGCATCTCTATAACTTTGTCAAAATTTGCTAGAATGAGAGCGATTTACAAGTAAAATTGCTAGAATGAGAGCGATTTGCACCAGTGTGTGTAATGTGGATGACGTTTTTTTGGTTCAAATGGGCGTGGTTTGTATAAAAAAGGAGATAAATTGCCATTGATCACAATTCACACGTATTCACGGACAGAGTCTCACGGATAGTGACGATCAGTAGAAAACCGGTTTTGATTTTCCAATATCTGGAAAGTTTGATATCTAGGTTTAGTTAGTCTATGTCTAAGACTAATGGACGAGACAATCAAACGAACAATGGACAAAACGATACCTCGGTACCAACACACTGACGAAGAGGACTTATTCCGCAACACAACTATTAACGCACTGCGCCGACATAAAAGTAGTCTTCTGTCAAAACTAAAAACCTTGTACAGACAGTTTACTGACAGACATAACCCGGAGATCATGACACTGAAGTCGTCGATTAAAAACCTCCAAATATTAATAAAGGAAGATTACAGAGCATCTGTAAGTTTGTATTGGAACAATAAAATTCGGGCTGTAACCCGAATATGTTCCATAGACTAACTATACCTAGATATCAAACTTTCCAGATATTGGAAAATCAAAACCGGTTTTCTACTGATCGTCACTATCCGTGAGACTCTGTCCGTGAATACGTGTGAATTGTGATCAATGGCAATTTATCTCCTTTTTTATGCAAACCACGCCTATCTGAACCAAAAAACGTCATCCACATTACACACACTCGTGCAAATCGCTCTCATTCTAGCAATTTTACTTGTAAATTGCTCTCATTCTAGCAAATTTTGACAAAGTTATAGAGATGCAAAAGTGTTGTAATTCACTTACAGTGCATCTGAGCCAAAGTTAAGGGTTTGCAAAAGTATTAGTAGAGTTTGACATCTAGGTTAGTTTATCTATGATATGTTCTCGCAAATAAATAAAATATTTCGGGGAAATAATCAGAACGACCTTCCATGTCTTAAAATCACCCGAACGACGAACAATGAACAAATACTGGTATCAGCGGGCATAGATCCAAATGAGGCTGTTGATGATGACAACTTCTTTGTGATCGAGGATCCGCAGGAACAGGTAGAGGCTATAGGAGCGACTTTCCAAGAAGTGTACAAGGCGAATGTTATCATTGGCCCGAACCACGATCTGGACGATCTGCACGATCCTTGTGCACAATTTCGACCTTCGAAATGAAATTGTGAATTGGCGACTCAAGAGGTCGGGTTTCACCCAGTTCAGTGACGAGAATATGGCAAATAATGTCATCACCAACGATAGGGTATTACCCCCGTTCATTTCGAAGGAAGAGCTCCAAACGATCTTTGAATCACTTAGAAGTAAGAAATCAGTGGGAACCGATGAAATACCGAACATTGTGCTTCGACATCTCCCTCTAGAATCGGTGAACATTTATACCACCCTGTTTAATAATGCAATGAATAATGCACATTGTCCAGCGCATTGGAAAACTGCGGTGGTACATCCCATCCCCAAAAGGGATTGTAGTGATGTAGTAGTAACCAATGTAAGCACCTACATGCATGCACTCTCTAACTCGATGTAAATATTTATATGTATACACTTCCCAACGATGTACTCTACATAATTATAATAAATCAGTCTTGTATCTCTCGCTGACGTGTTACGTTTACTCGGTCATTACAGGGATAAAGACACTTCCAATCCGGCGAATCTGCGCTCGATCAGTCTTCTTCCAAACATCAGTAAGGTGTTCGAGAAGGTGATCAATAGAGTCTTGACTAAGTGGGTTGAGGACAAACATATAATTCCGGATAATCAATTCGGTTTCAAGGCGGGGCATGATATCATTCATGCTGCGGCGAAACTTGTTTCTGATATCCAATGGAACAAAGGCAAGAACCAGTGCACTGGTGCCTGCCTGATAGACTTGGAGAAAGCCTTCGATACCGTATGGTTAGAAGGACTCTTTTTCAAGCTGGACAGGTTGGGGATTAGTAAACCACTGCTATATATTTTTTTCGATATGCTCTCCAGTAGACAGTTCATCGTGCAGAATGGCGATGTGACTTCTGCTGGAATATTTAACATTAAAAACGGTCTGCAACAAGGTGCGGTAAATTCGCCGATCCTATTCACCATGCCATAGCGTACGCAGACGACATAATCGCGTACGGATCAGGTCCAAAGATTGAGGTCATTAATATACTTTTGCAGCGTGACTTCGACAAAATTAAGCGATATTGCGATGACTGGAAGTTGAAAATCAACTGTCAGAAGTCGGAAACCATTCTGTTTAGGACGTCTTTGTCTGGGGCCTCCAGTGATACCAGAAAGAATTGGCGAAAGTTCTCGATCGTGGGGTAGCACGGGCAGCCACTTGCTTGTCGAAATGTAGTCAGATACCTTGGGATCTGGCTAGATCAATTTCTGTATTTTAACAAACATACAGATGTTGCTATGGCCAGAGCCAAAGGTGCTTTTGCCCTTACAAAGAGACTGTTTTATAACAGCCAACTCGATGCGAGAGTGAAGGTGATCTGCTACATGGCCCTTGTCAGGCCCATGCTTGTATTTGGATGTCCCGTGTGGTTCAACGTGAGAGCAAGTTTATTGGAAAAGATTTGGGTGTTTGAGAGGACTTGTCTTCTCTTATACAGAACGCCAGAGTCTGAGTACATAAAATTCTATCCTAATGAGGTCTTATACAATAGGGCGAACCTAATAAGAGTGTACAATTTCGTCATTAAGTTCACTCGAAGGCATATTGCAAGAGCAATGGCCTCATCGAACAACCTGATCTCCGGGGATTTCTACCCCAATTATATGTATCACGAGAGAGTTCGCTTTGACGGCTTTATTCTTCCAGAAGCGTTCCTCTATTTAGATAGCAAAGGTCTGATCCAGGACAGATTGGCGGTGCCGCTAATCTTCCACGTCGCTTTGAACAGCTGCGGACAGGCAACTCAACTACGAAAGAGTCGTCACACATGGCAGTGCGGAGCTTCTCCGGTTCAGTAGGGCGGTAGGGAGTCGCGACATGAGGGATGTTGCTCGGCAGCACCAACAATTTTAGTGGCTTTTTGAAGGGGAAGATGCTTCGTCGTCGAACTCCTCCAGTAATAGTTAACTTCATGTGAAACAAGGTTGGCCAGCCTAGTTTTTTTTTTGTAGCCACGGCCGGCTTACATAGTTTTAGGTAGGTTTAAGTTATATTTATAAGAAAAAAAAATATATATATAAAAAAAAATAAAAAATGAAAAAAAAAAATATATATATATACATGCATGTATTTATATATTATGTATATATATATTATGTATGTATATATATGTATGTATGTATGCATTAGATGTAAGTAGGTTTAGTAGGTTAAGATTTATTTTTAGGTAGATTTAGGCTTTTAGTTTTAAGTTTTATAAAAAATTAAAAAAAAATGCCCATATACTAAGTTTTTGCTTAAAATTTATTTTCTTCGTTTTAGTATTAATAAATGTAAAAATATAAATAAAATTAGATTGTAAGTTTCGTCGAAAGACATAGTTTAAGTGTTAGGTTTAACTTAGAGTGCCCGCATGGGGCCAGTAAGTTAGAATAAGATATTTTTAAGTAATTTAAGCTAATTTTTAAGCGTTTTTCGTTTTAGCATATAAGAGTAATTTAAGTTATATAAATAAAAATGCATATAAAATGAAAAATGGTCTCTTAAAAGGCCACCTGCTGCCGAACAACTAGCGGCCCTGGACTGCAGCAAAACAGATCTTACAGCCATCCATAGAAGAAGTGCGATGGGATGGCCCGGACAAAAAGAGGATGAAAAACTGCGTCATTTTCAACAGCGTCATCGACGGCAAAAGCAGCGTTTGTTTTGGGTGCGAATTTATTATTAGAGGCAGACTTAGGCAAGAAGTCTTGAGTTTCCGGCACGTTCATGATTAAGGCTAAATTTTCCGACATCAGTCTTATATGTGCACTCGCCCTCACAGAGGAGAAAGGTGACGACAAAAAAGATAGCTTCCACGAACTCTTGGACAAGACCTACGAGCAGCGCCTCAGCTAGGACAATAAAATTGTCTTCGGCAATCTTCGGCAAGCTAGAAAGAGAGGGTATCTATCTGTCTCACATTTTCTTAAAAACTTAACATGTGCTCAGGCACTTTAAGTGTTGTCATACCCACTTGAAATCCTATTAAAAAAAAAACTATTATATACATGCCTTACACTAAAGGACGGCTCTCCAATCTGGAAAAAAATAAGGTAAATGGAGAACAGATCTTGGCTTTTCTCATCCCTCGAGTCTTAGATCCTATCACACGCGGAAGGCTAGAAGATGTTGTTAATTCTAAAACCAGATTTCCTACTTTGGAAGAAACATGTTGAACGAATACGAGAAAGTGTTTCATTTCCACTGGGCAACATCAAGCAACAGATTGTCCACAATTTCTGAGCTCTACAATACGAGAAAACTTATTATGGTATTATAAAGTCTATATATTTTGCGCATGTCATCATTGACATGCTATTACTCCCTTGGAGATCAAAACAGTTTGTAGAAGGTGAAATTTGTTAAGCACCTCTCATTACGGCAATGTATCCTCAACCGATTTCGACCCAGAGTGAAACGATAGCAGCAAACAGTACTTACCAGTGTCAAAATTAGACTAAAACGTTCTCAAATTTGCATCGACTTAAAGCTATCGCAACGTTTTTGATCAACAATGACGGCGTTCCTATTCGCTGCTTACCAGATAAGAGCAGCCAAGCGAATTACCATACATATTCGAGGATCTAGTACAAAAATCACGATTGTCAAAAAATCGCACCCTGGTCAAAGTTATTATTCTGTTGCTGGCAACCAACTCAAGTTTGATCATTTGGAACTCTCATTCAGAAATATAAAACTGCACATTATTAGGTTGACCTGTACAACCGACAGTATTACAACCGGGACCATCAGAATCGGCAGTACAAACTTATCTTCACCAGAGACATCCAACAGATGTTCCACTCGTTCCTGATGGCTGAGTCAGGCCGTGAGAAATTCAGAAACATCTGACACTCAAACAAAAGTGAATCTCTGGGTGAATACTTATTGAACATATTCCACAGCAAGTCTGCCAAATCGCTAAGATAGCTGCTACCTTAGAAGCCAAAAAGTTGTCTCTGACAAAATGAATAAGCCAGGAGTTCGTTATGATGGCCTCGGACCCAACCATACAATCTTGGGAGTTAACTACAATCCAGTAGAATATGCGTTCTTTTCCGAAAACAACAAATATTCAGCTAGATTGGGGGAAATAAAGCACGCCTATTCAGCTCTTTGGATTTTTTGATACCTCCGGAAGTGATAAGTAATTTACAGTCGAGTTAAAATTGGAGAGAAAAAAGGAAACAGATCGGCTTACTACATCCGCCTACCTGCAGCCATAGGTCGTGTCACTCCACTTTCAAAAAGAAAAAACAATAATACTTGCACAATAACAAAGATGGAGGTTCAAGGAATTGTGCACTTTACAGAACCTTTCACTCAAATTAGGCGCTAACTTCACTCTTTTAATCTCACTATAACTGCGTTTACAGACAGCGAGGTTGCCCTTGCCTATTGAGAAATAATAAAGAGATTGACAACAAATTTGCGAAAATAAGAGTTAATCGATTTTGGAGAGTTATCAGTTCCAGGGAGCTTCACTACGTCAAATCTGCTGAAAATTTTCTAGATTTAACTTCACGCGGACTTATATACCAGGTCACTTATTCAACTGCAAACTCTGGTCTATAGGCCCAATTTGCCCAATAAACGTTCAAATACCGCTCACCCCGTTCAACGACATTGAGTTCACTATTAACCATGCTACCTGAAATGAGCTAGAGGAAGACAATTTCACCGAGAGCGTCTCCTGCTTCAAACATTTGCTGCAAGTAATCGCCCATTGTCTCCGCTAGGTTAGAAAAAATAAAGCACATCAAGCTGGTACTCTAACTGCTGAAGAAGTATCTAGTACAAAGACACAAATCATTAGTGTTCCAACAATTGATTCCCACCTGCACTCAATCATGGTCGACACAGAGTACGATAAGATTTATCATATACAGAGTGATGTTGCCTCTATAAATCACGGTCCAATGAAGTTAATTTGGTGTGTAACGACTCCCTAACCTCACTCATAACAAAAGTAAATCTGGTACATACCCCAGGCTCCAATATTTCCAGTAATTTGCCTCAAACAATTTCTCCAATCGAGGAAATCAAGAAAATAACCCCGGACGCCCACCCTTCCCCAATAATGGATAGCGATTGGCCCACGCATTGCGTTACTCCAGGCAGAGATTTCAAATGATTCAACCATATTGACTGGATGCCAAAGGAGCACCAGCACTATTATTTGGGAGGAGAATTATGTACCATATTACTGATCATTCTAATTTCAATCATATCTATCTCAAAATGCATAATATTGCTGGATCTTTAGTGCTTTAATTGACAATTAATTATCGGCTCTTATCTAGGATTATTGCACATTTGATGCATTAGTGGCAGCCAACTTAAACAATTGGAATTTCCATTTTTCAAACGAAAGAGTACTGACGATGATCGGTACTTTTTCATATATGTGTGCAAAGTTTTGCTCATAACATAGCAAGCTGTGACAAATGGCTTGTCAAGGTCATTATGTACTATAGTAATAAGGTGTTGGCATTAAGTATAATATAATATATACTAACAGCCTGAAAAGCGAGAGCTTATCCAGAAATCTATGCAATTTATCTGCAACGTATCTTTGTTCTTTCAGAGTTGAAAGGTACTTTACTTACTCGTACCTTGCTAGGAGTGATACACTTTTCATATATTAAAAAAAATTCTGCTCAGCCGGCGCAAATGTTCAAAGTGGACTCAAATTTTCTAAATCTCCGAAACGAAGCCTACGGACTCCATACAACCCTTTGTGAGTTTTAAATTTTAATGTTAATGACCTTTGATAGTAAGCATGCATTTGATTTTGTTTTAGAATATCTCCAAAGGGTGTCTTTTTTGTTTTGTTTGACTAATAGATTTTTCAATAAGCCTAACTTTCAAACCATTCATAGTTGTTCAGCATTGTTAGAATATTCACTTCACAACTTTATATATATTGTATACTGACTACAGAAAAGATCCCTAAAAAAAACCGTATGGCAGTACGAGAAAGCCAATTGGAGAGGACATTACGTTTCCTGGATAACGACGTGGATACCGCTGTTGATATGATCACAAACACTATTCGCTTTTTATTGCTCATCAGACAAAGGCTATCAAACCAAAAGAAAAGATGTGGCATGACTCAAGCTCCGAAGACGATGTCAGGGTTACAGAATTGTTTATTGGGACTTTCAAAACCAACCCGATAGAAGAAAACCGAAAAAAGTTCAAACGAACGAGTAATAGCTGCTACACCTTTCTTAAACGTGTTACATTCAAATACGAAAAAAACTAAACCAAACAATACTATGATACGAGTACATAGTCCAAAAGATAATAACAACTTTTATCAGTCCATAAATAGCATCAGAAATTGTGGCACATATTCCATCCCAAAGCTCATTTACGAGTATAATAACATTCCAGACATTTCAAGTCTTTGGACATGGCCAATCTGTTTGCTAAACACTTCGCAGCCAGCACAACGTTTGCATATTGTGTCATGCCTCCACTTACACTTGATAGAATCGGAAACTCAATGAAATATGTCAACTTTCAAAAGTGTACTCAAAATAATCAGTATACACAAATCCGTTGGTCCAAATGGTATATATTCCGTTTTTCAAAAGAATCAGAAGACGCGTACTTCTATTCTCTCAAAATTACTACACAATCCTATTTCTTAGGACTATTTCAGAAAAGTTGAAAAACAGCATCTATAGAGCCCGTTCCTAAAAAAGACGAATCGTCTCGTTTTTCCTAGCAATAGGATTTGACAAAGTTTAACATCAAAATCTTTCATCGAAAATGCGTGCATTTGGGATCCACGATTCATATCTTCCATAGATTAGAAATTATGCTTTGGAATGTGCAAGTGATATTAGATAGTTTCAAGACTGATATTTCCACAAAATATATTCTGGTATGCCCCAAGATTCCGTTCTGTTTCCTTTTCTATTCTAGTACTTTCTGCTTTTCATATTCGTTACAGACCTCACGTCGCCGTTCTTTGTCTGAAGATCGAGAACAGCAGTGCATGTTTAGCTCATTACAATCCGATATTAACAGCATTACCGAGTGCGGGAAATACTTCTCCCCTCTGATCTGACTTCAATATATTGGGTTGGCAAGAAAGTAATATCGGTTTACACAAATATATTGCGTTATATTTGTTGATTTTCAATTTTGTCAACGTCAATGTAATGTTGTTTTTTATTTTTGATTTTTGACAGCTGTCACTTTAAGTTTTTTTTTTGTGTTCTCAGCACTCAGTGTTTCGAAGAAAGACGAGTAAGCGCTTTAGTAATAAAGTGCCTGCGGTACCAGCACCCACCTCGTAAAAGCGAGAACATTCATCCTGATGAGAGGGTAAGCCTGAAATTCACAGAGATAATGCTCCGCGTAGTTTCCATCACAACAAGTACATATAGCAGGATGTTGGATTACTTATGCCCAGCACATTTAAGTGGTTATTAAAAGCGTAGTACCCCGTCTTTTATAGTAAGGGACAGCAGGAAGGCTGCTGACTTCTTAGATACATCGGGAAGCATTCGTTTGTTTTCCCGGCATCATGGGGAGTTCGACATCTACGGTTGTGCTCATATGAAAACCAATTGTGAATGGAAGCCCAAACCGAGGGAGCAGGCAGACGTAACGCGGGTTCGGGTCCTGAAAAACTCGCCTCTGAGCCTTGCCTGGCAAGTTCATCGCCGATTTCATTTCCCGTGATCCCATTGTGACCTGAAACACAGAGAAGACTCAGTGAATTAAGCTTTCCGATTGTGTTCAATGAAGTATTGCATTCTCAAACTAGCATGCATGTCGTAAGAAGGCTCAGAAATGCTCTAATCGCAGCTTGGCTGTCGCTACAAATGCTAATGCTTCGCCCATCCATCGATTCTCCACAATATATTGTAGTTTATTACCATCAGGATTGCGTATATCTCCGCTTGAAAGATAGACGCAAGTTTTCCTAACGAGGAATGGTATCTAAAGTTGTCTCACACTTTCACCGCATCCTAAATAAATTTTGGAGCCAAGCGTGAAGACCCGACTACATTCCTTTCCTGGCTCAAATTCTGGACAAAACCAATCGTGGGCATAGGGAAAGTCGAATTCATATTTTTTTAGCAAAAGGTGTCATTGAGTCAGATGGCATGACTGGCCGGTTCTCAAGGTCATCATAGATCTAGTGCGTGTTGTACCAAATATCACTTCTTTTGAAATGGAATGTTGCTTTGAGAGTGCAGCCCATGATATGAATATCAAAGGGAGTGAGTTTCACAATGCAACTAGACCGGAGCCAGGAGTGGTGGGTAAAGCTTCCATGCATCTGAGACAAACCATTTCTTGCAGTCTGGTAAAAGCAGCAATTTCTGGGTGATAGGTCCCACGCCATGCTGATAGCTCATTTATACTGCCAGAAGGTCGATAGCACCTTAGAGGATTGTTATCCAAGATGACATCCAAATATTTAGCTTCTTTGGAGAATTGGATGGTGATGTCTTTTAGCACTAGATAAGTCAGACCAATCAGCCCCCTCCTTCTCTTAAAACGAATAACCTCAATTTTGGGAGAATTGACTGAAAGCCAGAAGACAGTACAGCTGCATCATCCGCGTATGCTTGTGTGTAGATATCAGAACTATTAAGCGCTTTGAGCAGTGAGTCGACCAGCATGCTCCATAGCAGTGGAGACAAAACGCCGCATTGCGGCAGCCACTGTTCATTACCGCAGTCAGCATTCATGATCAGTATCACCAGCATTGCTATGATCTAATTAATGATAATTAGTCTACGCGTGGTGTCTGGCCGAATTACACTTCCCGTCAAAAGTTGCGTTGTCGAAAGCAATTTCAATGTCGATGAAAATGCCCAACGCGTACTCCTTCTTGTCGAGTGGCTACCGGATTTTGAAGCGCACTCTTGCAAGATGTTCCGCGTTGGTAAGCATGTTGCATCTCAGACAGAGGATTCCATTCGCAAGGTAGTCAGACTTATAGATCTAAGGCTATTGGCGAGCGTGTAGTCCGCTTTTCCTATTTTCGATATAAAGCCTACTCTTACTGTTTGCAGGGTTTCGGTGTGTATTACAGTGCCAGAGTAGCCGTGAAGATTCCGGTTACTAGCAGCTGGTCTGTGTTATTCAGTTCACTAGCTTATTTGTTAATATGAGCTAGTTGTGAGCTAGTTCTGATTAGGTAATCTGGTAAATAGGTCTGAAGTTTTCGACTCAGTGTAGGTGCCATCAGATTTTTTGAATGATTCAAGCCTGGTTAATCTTCCCCTTTTGAGGACTTTGACCAGCCCACTGGTATCACCAACAGTTTCGATTTTTTCGTAAAAGTCTTTTTAAGAGACATTCTTCGAAATCCACTTCTTCCTTTTCGCTTCGATCTTCCTCCAACTTAGTGTTGAGTGACGTGTTTAGAAGTTTTCTGGCTACCTTATGAAGATGCTGCAAATCTGCATTTCACCAAGGAACGGTTTCTGTTCAGATTCTAAACAGCTTCCTATAGCTTTTCTTTTGCCTTGAGTTTGGCGGTGGCACTGTTGGATTTGCCGAGCTCCTCCTTAAATCGTGTCCAGTTGGTTTTTCTGCGGATTCCTCCTCTTCAAGGTCGAAACCTCGCATCCGATTCTGAATTCGATGTACCTATGGTCTGACATGGAGACCTCCGATAGTACTTTCCAGGCGGTAAAATCCTTAGCACAACTATTGGATAACGTTAAGTTGATTACTTGCTGTCTTAATCTCGTAACAGAAGTTGGATGAGAGTCAACATTGTTCACAAACAGGTCAGAAGGTAGTATGAAATCCAGGAGATGATTGGCTCTCTAGTTTCACTTGCTACTGTCCCAAAAAGTGTTCTGAGCATTAGCATCGCAGTATGCATATAATAAGTCCCATCTTCCTGAAATCACAGTATGAGTTCCGTGAGTTCAGCTATTGCCTTCGGTGGTGGCTGTAATATAGGGTTTTTAAATAGGGACTTGAAAACTTTGAATTTAATTTGTGAACGCACTCTTTCACTAATCATCAAACTGTCACTGTCAATTTATTCAGTAAACTCAACATTTTCATCATCAACGAGCAACGTCTGCAAATTATAAAAATTTTCTACCGAAATTCGGAGTCGCTGACTGCAACTTTTGCACTAAACTTGTTATTGCCTGTCTACTAGGGCAAGAATTACGACCGAAAATTGGAGTACAATGCCCACATTTAGCCAGGTAACCCTTGATAGGATTCGGAACCGTGCAATAATACTAATACGTGATGCCAGTCAATTGACACACTGAAACACCAACGTTATGTCGCCTGCCTTCCCTTGTTTTGTCTTTGCTTTCACCACTAGTGCTCCACATGTTGCCAGTATCGTTTCCCTACGTCAAATATTTGCAGTAACTTTCGTCTCGCTGTGAATGTCCATCAATTTAGCCTTAAGCTCACTTTCGAAAGTAATCTGAAATATCGTGATTCTGACACCAATGCACATGGGTATCTCTCTTTAATTCCTTCCTAATTTTCCCTCGCCGCTAGCGGGCTACAAAAACTCTTTGGCAGATGCAAGTTATAGAAAAAATAAGAAGATGCGTGAAAGTGTGGTTCGCTAAAAATGTGGTAGCGATTCATTTGACATTGCACTTTGTAATTCCTCAACATTTTATCTTACCCTCAAAATTGCAAACCTTTTTGGTTTCGTTTGTGAAAGGTATAACGTTGAACGGTTTCTACGAGTATAATTTTGAATGGAAATATACGTAGTCGTCTAATTCGAGTCGAGTACATATATATCAATAGAGTTTACGTTCGCTATCCCATTTCTTCAGCTCATTGTATAATAACTATTTCGTGTTTAGAGCAAGTTCAATGCTCTAAACTCCCAAAAGCTTGAACTGAAATCAGATGTAAGTTGGCTATCACACCTTTTTTTTCTTACCGCCAAAAGAATGTAATGTACTGAATGTACTTAGTTACAACAATTAGACATTTTGCTAAAAATTAGGCTAAGGTCGATTTTTTTAACTTTAGAAAATTTTTCCCTCGAGACCATCTAATTTTAGTAGCTCTACTGCATCCGACCTTTGATTTTAAAAGACTCATTGAGAGCAAAATAATATAATTCGAACCTTTATATAAAAGCTCAGTCTGGCAGTACCAAATTATTTAGTTGAAATATGATATAATACATTGAGTGGTTTTCAGTGTGATTCCCACTCATGTTCCACTCAAAACCCAATACAATCCACAAATTTGTATTAAAAAAAATAGTATAACTTTTGGCGCACTATAAAATTCTCAATTTAAATTTCAGATTGTGGATTTTCGAACGAAGAGATACGAATTGTAGGTGGTAAGCCAACAGGCGTCAATCAATATCCATGGATGGCCCGTATAGTCTACGACGGTAAATTTCATTGTGGTGGTTCCCTCCTCACCAAAGACTACGTAATAACGGCTGCACATTGCGTTAAAAAGCTACGTCGCTCAAAAATTCGAGTAATCTTCGGTGACCATGATCAGCATATCACAACCGAGTCTAAAGCAATCCAACGAGCCGTCACTGCCATCGTGAAGCATCGAAGTTTCGATCCAGAAACCTACAACAACGACATCGCTTTGCTGCGACTAAGGAAACCGATTACATTCTCGAAGATCATGAAGCCAATTTGCTTGCCAAGGCATAACTACGATCCAGCTGGTAAGTATCCACTGAAAGACGTTGACCTTTTCTAAACTGATGTTGCTTCCATTTTAGGCCGCGTTGGAACCGTTGTCGGTTGGGGACGTACCTCTGAAGGTGGAGAGCTGCCGGCAATTGTCAATCAGGTCAAGGTGCCAATTTTAACTATAACCGAATGCAGAAATCAAAAGTACAAAAGTTCTCGAATCACTTCGGGTATGTTGTGTGCGGGAAGACCCCAAATGGATTCTTGCCAGGGTGACAGCGGTGGACCACTATTATTATCGAACGGAGTTAAATTCTATATTGTGGGGATTGTCTCATGGGGCGTTGGATGCGGAAGGGATGGATACCCGGGGGTCTATACACGCGTCAGTAAATTCATTCCATGGATCAAGGCCAACTTGGACAATACCTGTTTGTGTACATAGCAATTGGATAGTTATTTATGAAATTTTATTTAATATTATGTATTTATATTGATGTTAATTGGACGAAGATACTGAAAAAAGAGAGAGAGAGTTGTGTTATATTTTTAAAGAAGTCTGGTTAACTACAGCCAGTGGGGCAGGTCATGTCTGCTGGTCAGCCCATTGATTCATCTGATTAGCGGGTCAGTGACAATTGGAAAAATTCACTTGGCATCACAAAGTGTTGTTGCTTTAAGATGTGCTAATTGAAAATTAGGTCAACTGATTGGGCGAAGTGTTTCGCGGAACTCTGCAATTACTTTCGAATACTTTCTCCTTTAGTAATGATAGTGGTTAGTAATTGGTGAACGGTTGGAATCGCATCAAACTGGGAAGAACAGCGTCTTCTACAGAGTAAAAATCCAGGAAATGATAAGTGCTACTCCAGGAATGACATTCAAAAGCTTTTGAGGCCTTACCAACAGCTTAAAAGAACGCGACAAACCATAAAGATGCAAAAGAGACTTGTGAAGATGAGCATGGAAAATTATTTGAAGTGTCACATTCCGTGCTAAAGATATAGAAAAATAACTTCTACAGACTTCTTAACAATACAAATTGTGTTGTTAGCCGAACCAAACCATTTAATTTAGGTGATGAAAGCAAAATTTCCGTTCACCCTACCGAAATGAAAAAAAATTAGCAATATTTCAACTTACGTAACACGTTTGTCATTTTGGATGGGCTGCCTTCAAAGTGACATGATGTGCTGAATTCCAAGACTCAGTCGGTTAAAGTATGCCCGATGAATGGAACCTCAGCTTCGTTTGCCTGCCCTATAAGAAAGGAGACTATCTAAACTGCGCTAGCCATAGAGACATACATTTCTTTATCATCGCATATAGGGTCTTGTCCGTCATTTTATATGAATACCTGAAGCGATCTCAGTGGCCCACAATTGTGAATGCACAAGTGACCAAATATGCACACCATAGCACACGAAAGTCGTCAGAAATTTCTGTGAAAAAAGCAGTAGCGATTCAAGTTCTAGCCGACCTTCGAAGAAGAGGCCGAAAGAAAAATATTTGGATCCCTCAGATGCGGTAACATCAACAAATTATAAGCCTTATTAACGAGGTGATCCAAAATAGAGTGCAACAAGCCACTCTATTTGCAGATACACAAGACTAATATATATGTAACGTAGCTAGCATGAGCTGATATTATATGCATTACATATTTCCACGGGTAATAAAATAGGAAGACGAAAATTCACACAATGGCAGATCCTACAGAATATCCAGGAGAGCATCAGACAGAGACGAGCTACGCAGAGCCGTGTCTAGTGTTGGTATACTTGACAAACTGCCAAATTGTGCATATAGACAAAACTAAGAGGTGCCATTTGACTATGATAATATCATACTTGGAAAAATTTGCAAGTAAACATCAAAGGCACAATTTTTTAAAAGCCTTTGCAACGCCTGTAAATTTTTGACAGAACTGGTATGCTTGCAAACAGGAACCACAAAAATGAGTTAAGCTATGAATGAGGTCAAAATCAAGCACATTCTGCCAATAAAAAGGAACGCACAGCGTTGAATTAGATGAACCATTACCAGAAACATCTATATCTTTGAGGTTGTTAGTAATTTTATATACCTTGGCTATTTTATATACCGCTATTATCAGCATAATTTGCCAAGAATAGCTTTTTTGACCTAAGAAGTCAAGAGAAGTCTAAGAGGCTCTAAATAAGACCCTCATCTGGTCTATGGCGCAAAAGCATATCGAACCATTTAAGCAGTACAGGAGTACTGTCTGAGGCACGTGACGAGATTACTTAGTTGGCGCTACAGTTAGGTGTGAAACTGGACCTCATCTAACAACCCTTTCCAGTTAGTCCGGTCTTTAGCTAACTGCCTCCAGTTGAGCACTCCAGAGTGAAGCACTAAACGTTATGTCGGTGTTCGAGGATGTCCATTGTCTGAGTGATATTAGTATCACCTATGAGTTCTATCGCACTATTATGAATCCTATCTAGCGGGTGCAGAAATGTTTTGGCCACGCCCGACCAGATATGGGCATTGCACTTCAATTTCGGGCTGATAAATGCCTTATATATTGAGGCCAGATTAAAGAGATTGAAGTAATTCTTACATCGCTTGAGGAAAGCTAAATATTTCGCAGAAATTTTGACGACACCGAATATGTGGTCATTCTAACGTAAGTTGTCATTGAAACACATACCGAGAATGTATTGTCTTTCGGTGTCGACGATGCAAGTGCCATTTATGGACAACGGCTAGGTGTTTAAATTTCTCTAACAGCAGACAGCACTAAATTCTACTCTGTTAGTTGTTCCCCATTTAGTTATGCTGTTAATATCAGAATTTAATGTGCTTAACGTACACTGTCGTTCCCGTTCACGTCAGCAAAGGAATATAATGGATTAGAAGTAGCAGAAAAGAGATCATTGATGAAAATTAAAAAGAAGTGTCGGAAACAGAACGGAGCCCTGAGGCACACCAGCATTTATTTTGTGAACATCAGACTTGAAACCATTCAAGACAACTTGAATTGAACGTTCCGAAAGATAGTTTCTAATCCATTAAAGATCTTAAATGCAAGCATTTTAGACAAAAGAGCCTGATGCCAAAATTTTGTCAAACGCGTGCAACTATCTTGCTTTCGCCAGATTGGTGTAGACTTTGGTTCCACTTTCGGTGAGACATACCATCAAATCACCAGTGAACCTGTTACTACGAAAACCGTACTACCGGTCATTGAGAAGTTTTTTTGTTTCGAGATATTTCATGAGCTAACGGTTCATCAGAATTTCGACGACCTTGGAAAGATCGGACGTAGAAGGAGAGAGAAAAATATTCGCCCTTTTTAGGGACGGACTGGAGAAATGCTGTTTTCCATCTGCTCGGAAAGAGTCCTAAAGGGTAGGATTGATGAAAAAGCTTTCACAGTGGTTTTTCCAGCGTGGAAGAACACCTCTTCAGAACAAGGGGAGATATACCATCTGGACAAGCGGATTTGTGAATGTTAAGGTCTCTAAGTACTATTGAAGATTCAACGCATTCAAGTGTAAGTGGAGATAAAACACAATCTGGAAGTGTTAAACTAGCCGCAGTTTTAAATTTGTTTTCTCCAAAGAGCTTAAAGCTGGAATGTCACTATACATGAGCTTTAGGATGGAGGCAAGGTCTTCCGCTACTGCATTGTATATATGGGTTAGATTCGAAGTCTGTGTGGGCCGGAGTATTGGTGTCCGCGGTTTTCTGACTATAGGTCGATGTTGGTATACAAGTCGTATAGTTCGTATAGTTCGTCGTTGAGTCTTCTATTCCAAAGTCCGTCGACACTAACGGGACCGAATATTTTTCGAAGGACTTTTCTCCTAAAACGACTGAAGGTATCATCATTCGCTTTCGATAGGCTCCATCCTTCTGCGCCATAAAGTAGGAGTGGAATGATCAAGGTCTTATACTCGTACTGAGTGTTTGTAGTTTCGGGGCATAGGGCTCTATTTCAATTATAGAAGTTGATTATTTTGTGCCCCTTCATGTTGACTGCATGTACTTGGTTTTGCTTTCATTTACCGCTAAACGCATTTTGGCTGCTTCCGTTTCAATACTAGCAAACGCACAGATGACAGACCGCTGAGTTCTGCCAATTATGTCAATATCAATGGCGTACGCTAGTAGTTGCACAGACTCTTGGAAGATTGTGCTTGCAGTGTTCATTTGAGAGTTACGCATAATGCTTTCAAGTATTTTGTTAAAGAGGTCAAATGAAAGCGCGTCACCTTGTCTAAAACCTTTTCTACCATCGAACGTCTGGGTTAAGCCATTGCCGACCTTGACGGAACAGCGAGCGTTCTCAATCGTCAGTCTGCACTGGCGGACGAGTTCGGCATGCTTTCATATGTGGCCTTAGAATAGATGAAAGGATGGTGCGTATTTATGACTTCTTGAGTTTTTTCCAGTATCAACCGAAGTGTCAAGTTTTAGTCGGTTGTGGACTTTCCTGATACGAAATTACACTGCTAGGGGCCAATCAGGTTGTTAACAAATGGTTTCAGACATTCACGTAACAGGGCAGATAAAATCTTGTATCCGATATTGAGGAGACTTATACCTCTATAGTTAGCGCAGTTTTTATGGACCTGGCATACGGTGTTGAGATTCCATTCATCAGGCATACACTCTTCTGACCAGATCTGAGAAATGGGTTGGTGCATGCTCTCTACAAAGTCATTTAGATATTGCTATCCTTAATTCGTTTTGGTCAAGTGGATGGAAGTATTGGCTATCATCGTCTATGTTGAATGGTATATTCTGACTGACTACGGGAAGTTACACCTTGTCGCCGATATACAACCTGCAGAAAAAGTTTTTCCGTATTATCAGCATAGAATGTGACTCTACTACAAGGCTGTCTTTTCGTCCCTACAAGTTTCTGCAGGAGTATTGTTGCCTTGACACGTTCTTTTTACCGGTTGGAACAATTGTTCATACTCTAAGCGTAGGAATTGTTGTCTGAAGATTCTGGCGGTCTCTGCGATTACAGGTTTTCTCCGTTATATCTTCTCACAGTAGTTATTCTTTATTGTGATGCTTGGGAAATCCGCATTCATATCCTGGCTAGAACAAGATAGTGATCCGAGTAAATATTGACTTCTCGGAACGTTCGGACGTGCAGAATACTGAAGGCTTGCCTTGCGTTTATCGCAATGTAATCAATTTCAGCGTTTCATGATCCGGAGACTGTCATGTCCAATTGTGAATATTGATTTGAGGAAACCGTGTGCTTGGTATGGTGATGTTTCGTCCCACCGCAAAGTCAATAAGGCTAAGTCCATTGCTAGACGTCTTCTACCAAAGATATTCTCTTTCCTCAAGCTCAATATTTCTTCCCTTAGTCTGCCGCAGAATAAGCGCTATTTCTTTTCCCTGTAGCAATAATCATAGTACAATATATATCATCGTTTTTTATCCTCCCATCGAACTTCCTGGATGGCGGTGATATCTGCGTGATAGCAGTCAAGGGCCTATACTAATTTTGGCTGAGACGTGATAAAGGTCAGGGTCGACGTTTGCTGTTCCGAAGATGAGCACATTTGTACGATTTGGCCACTAAGTCATAGCCATGTAGATTTTGGAATCTAGGCTGCCAAGAACAACCAAAATTTGAGGTTTGGATCAAGTGCTTCCGAAATGTAATCGTAGCAAGCAGTTCCCTTATCCCGACATTTATAAGGGGATCTAGTCCACTGATCAACTTACCAGCGTCCATATTGATAACATTTAGAGCGATACTAAGCACGCCTTCACTATGCTTACCCCAACGCCAACTCCAAAAACCAACATTGACTCGAACTAGTACCTTGTTGTCCCCAAGGGACGATTTATGCAATCGTGACTTTTGTCTGAAACATTTTTCGCGATATCGCGTATTTTTCGAGTAATTTGAATGTCTCAAGTTAAAAAACTCACCCAGTATATCTGATGCCGCTAAGAAAAGGAAATGTTTGACGTCGGAGAGCTGCAATTGCAGGAAACCATTAAGGTATTTGAATATTAAGTGTCCCTGGGCAGTTAACATCGCTCTACGTTGTGGAACACCAGCGACTTGCTTCATCGTGGGCAAGGTTTGGCCCGACTACCATTGTGTGTTCACAAGTGAAGGAAACTGGAGAGAAATAGACACCACGTAGAGCGGACTGCAAAGGACGACTGGAATGGGTCGTTAGCTTTACGAAAAATAAGGAAAGTCAAGCACTGGCTTCTCAGAATGAAGCAGAAAGAGCACGAGATGTGCAAGATCGAGGAAATTATAGAGAAAATATATAGCAGGAAGGTCATTTGGAAATATGCCCAAAGGATAAAAAGAACATGTTTGGTCAAATAAGTATGAACGAAAACCTGCAAGACCAGGAAATAGTGCTGAAGACACAGAAGATCCATTTTTGCTGGCTCTTAAACTGCAATAACTAAACCATTCAACCTGGGAGATGATGGGCAACAATTTCATCTACCCGACCCCGACGGAGTGAAAATAGCCATATCCAAACAAGACTCCCGGTAGTTGCCGAACTTTTCTAGGTGTCAGAAGTTGATTTTGTGAAAAACTTGTTCCAAATCATCTGTAAAATATGGTCGGACAGAACCACATTTTTTCAAATGCGAACTCTTTGCAAGTACTGAAGCAGATGCGACGGAAGTGGATAGGAATAGATAGCAAACCGAAGTACACGTTGTCATCGAGAAAGGACATACAACAAAGGCATAGCTTTGTGTTGAAAGCTAATACTTATGAGATGATTTGAAAAGCAACTCTTGTCTTATTACTTTTTTTTTTGGAGCTGAGAAGGCTCAGAAGTTGGGTAGTAGAGCCCTCTTTCTGACAACCGAATTAGTGCTCTATGAAATATTGATCGCTTTAATCCGCCTTTATTGCGTAGAGGCATAGACTTTTTGAAAAAGTATGAGTAGATACTTAGATAGGCTTACATTGGTGGGACATGTATAAAATAACCGATATACACCAGCGCTCCAGATTGTTTAGGACCAGGCTGAAGCCCAGACCTATCCCTGGATTGTACTACAACTTAAGTACGTAAGCACATTTTAGGAACTTAGACATACAATACATGTCACCGTATTAATTTGTAATTCAAGGCCAATTAGTCGAAAGTCATTGGTTATTGTCGTGTGAAAGAGGCCATGCTTTCCAACTAATTCTTACCGATTTATGTGTTTAAGTCCCCAAGTAAGATCTTAGCACGATAGAAGACATCTTTTGTGCAGCTTTTTGTTGCAGCCGTAATGGATGTAGCAATTTTTAGTTTTTATTATATATGGTCCTATCAATTGCATCTCATGGATAGCGGAAATATTTGCCTTTTACTGCTCAAGAACAGCTTCAAGATTTTTTTCTAGTCCCTGATATACAACCTGTATATGTTCTAAGTGGAGACTTTTAGATAAAAGTCAGTGAAAATTATGAATCATGATTTTATGCTAAAACGCCTCTAATAACTGTAATTTTTCTACGTGATACAGAAGTTACCAGCTGCTGGAACGAGCGGTTGGTCAAAATCGATGTCAGTAAGCCAATACAGTAATATGAGCACTGGCGATGGACCATTGCCAAGTCTTAGAAGTCTTTTCCTGGACAAGAATTCTGAATAGAACGAAGAAGCCCAAGTAAGATTAGATAAGTTATATTCTGTTCAGTGTCCCAAGAACCACTGATATTCGAACGATGCAGTATTTCGTTGTAGCCCACCACCATTAAGAAACATTCCAAATGGGAATAGGTAATTTTTTTTTAAAATCTCAAGCAATACACTAACACACCGGATGCCGTTGGCCTACGACACAAAGTGCATTCCCTTTAGCCACAATTTATTTCTGCTTCAGAGATTTTACTAAACCAGTCTGCTTATTTAACATAATAACATTCTGCCAGCAACTGTATTTTCATTATTTTGTAACAAACCCGATGAAATTAAAACACCACGAACTCCAACTCCGACTCCAACTCAAAATGAAAATGCAAATCCAAATGCAAATGCAAATGAAACCTCAGCAAATGTATCTTTCTCTCGGCACCTGATTGTGATTGTGTAAAAAAAAAAGATAAACCTGCTCACAGGCATGTTGCCGACACTAATGAACACAAAAGACCATCTCATCTACTTCCGTGTAATTTGTTGAAGTTCCAGCATCACCTCCTGCAGCCTTAATTTGTAAACATGCACATCACCGCCTCTTAAGCATTAGCATGCAAATTTAATTACGCTAAATGCTCTCCACACATAGACTAACCAGGCATTTGACTTGGACTTCCAGCCTCAGCCTGAGCTCCAACTGCAGCCTAAGCACCATGCCAACCGATTTATACAATAATAACAAAATTGCGCCTCCACTCTCATTCTGAAGTGCATAATGGGCCACAATTGCAGCGCACATAGCCTTCACTAATGCTCCACTTGCAATACCCCGACTCTGCCCCCGAAGATGCCATAACACTGAGGCCAGCGGCTCGGCGAGCCTCTTTTTAATCCCTCCGTAGCATAACCGAGCCTGTGCCACAAAGACTGCACATAGTGTTGCTGCGGTTGTGGTTAGTGGTTAGCATGGAACTCTGGCGCATATTATGCAATAAATAAACCAAGACAACTAAGCACACACAACTAACATACCATATATCCACCTAGGCAGCCTTACCAACCTTAGCAACCTGGGGAACCTCTGGGGAGCTGTTTACCAGCGATCTAGGTGCTCACATTCCAGATACGTGTGCACACATTTGGCGGAGAATCAATTGGTATGCGATCGAGTTCGTTCAAAAGGGAATAACTTACCCGGTTTAACGGTTAACGAGAAAAGATAGTTTCCGTCACAAATGTGAAAATTGCGCCATTGAACTTGCACATGAAAAGTATGAGTAGGAATATGAAGTGCTCCCTCTGAGGAACGAATACGAATGTAGCTGGCTCCACCAAAGTCAGCTCCCAAGAGTCAAGTTCGAAGATCTGGGAAAATGTTCGCCATCTCAGCTCATATGGTTTGGTCTACGATGCAGTTACGATAACATGGTAACATGGAACTGCGTGAAAATGGGTGCAGCTCTAGCTCACAGCTCAGGTGGTTGACTGGTGGATACACAGACAGATACGAGATAGATTCACCACAGTATGGCAATGAGAAGTGTTGAAATGGGAAGCTCTATTCGGGCGATTTATTTTTATTTCTTTGGAGAAGATTGACTTTTGAGCGAATCGAATAGGAAGGCATGTTCATGTCGAATGTCGAGATGTTTAGATACGCGCGTTTGGATTGAATTGCATTGCTCCTGATGCTGTCTTGCTGCTTTTGCTTGGCCTCTGCCTGTGCAATATCCATTATCCACTATCTGTTATCCGTTAAGTATTTAGCAAACATTTAAGAGCTGATTTATGACTCTAATTCCATGATAGAGTGCTGTCAGAAAAAGTTATTTTCCTGGTGACACTGTCATGTTTGAGCCATACAGAGTTTGACACTTGACAACTTTGAGTGGTGGAATGACAGGGAAGAAGGTTTTTATAATTGGGAAGACTAGTAGGAATCTCGACCAAGAGAGAATTGTGTAGTTGTCCTGAAAAAGAGAAATATTTCTTCTTAACTTTCGTTTGATCACCTGCCGGAAATGCCTAATTGGCGAGATTTTATTATCATGTCTTTCCTAAAGTATTGTAACAAAATTTGGCAGCAAAGAAAAAGAGAACAATAAAATCTTTAGGGCGGTTTCAAAAAGAAGAAGAAGAATAAGGAGTTTGAAGCGGATATCATTTTGTTTGTCCTTCTCTTTGTGGCAGGTTTTGTTTTGTTAAGTAAAGTTTATTTTTGGAAATAAAAACGAATCGAAGAAGTCTAAAGGAATTTACAAATTGTTTTATGTTTTCGTTACACTGGTTTCAGGTGCACATAATCTTCTAAATAAACAATTATTTAATGGAACAATGGACGAAACTGCAATTAAACAAATGTTCGACACGCTTTTCTGGAATTCACAGCGGCCAAGCGTGAACTTGGCGAAATAGTTGCAGCACGTCATGCTAAATTGAAAGCTCTTGCAACTATGGTACGTCGTTGAAAAAACGTGTGGAAGATCTAGAAACAACGATAGCCAACAGGAATTCCACAAACTTTCAACAACGAAAACGCCACCCCGGTTCTTTCAACACTGCATCAACTCGAATCACGACAGATGACATGGATTTGCACCAAATTATCCAGGAATACCGTTTGTGTCGCCTCCAACAAATCCTTTGGTGAATCCAAGGCATTGCGCTAGCATTGGGCCATAGCACTTTTGACCGACTGCTCGTTCCAGCAACAAGGGAGCTGATCCCCTTGGTTGAAGTTTGTGCCTTGGTGGAAACATATATGTACGTACTTGGTACGTACAGAGAACATAATTGAAGAATGTGTTACTCCTAATAAATTTCTTAACATTTCGGTGACGACGTAGGATGGCAAGGATTCATGGCTGGAAACCAAATTTCACCAACGCGAGGAGGCGATCGTTGGTGATAAATGGTAACAAGGCCCCACAAAAACAAACAATGGTGCTACCAAATGTTCAAGATGATTAAAAGAGACAGGCGGCCCATGCATGGTAAACGGATTCATTCATGGCCGAAGTTGTAAAATTCCCATCGATACCAGTGCAGAAGTCTCACTCCTGTACATTTCACTCGTCGATGAATTTCATGAGCTTGGCGTCGATGTAGCGTGTATTCTAGGAGTCGATTTTCTTCGAAAACACCGTTGTATTCTGGGCTTTTTTACTTGGAAGATTGTAAATGCTCATTTACACTACGATGACGCAGACGCTTCCCGCAGATTCTGAATCATTATTAGAAGCAACTTTTTCAACTAACAACATAGATGAAGATTTAATGATCGAAACCTGTGAAGAATCTAAACTGCCTCCCCATGTACACTTATCCAGAACACTGGTTGTTCATTCCAAACATGCTATTAAGGTGCGTCATGTTTGAATCCTTTTACTATCCGCAGTAACACTATCAATTGGTGCAGTAAAAGTACAGGTACTTAGCGTTCAAAGCCTTTCAGAAAACCTGGAACCATCAGATATCTCTGATATCGTACTTCGGTCACCACATTTGAGCGAAGATCAGCGACAGCAATTTTCCGCACTACTTGCCAACTACAAGGACATCTTCTCTGAATGGCCTCGTGACTTTGGGCGTACACCTTTAACAACACACAGTATCGACACTGGATCTCCAAGGCCAATCAAGATGTTTGCAAGGTATTTCAGCCTTGATTTTAGTAGAAGAATTGGTCCAGAACATGGAGAAAGGGGGTGTAATCGAAAAGTCATCTAGTCCTTGGTCCGCTGCAATAGTTTTAGTACGAAAAAAGAATATCACCTCAAGATTTTGCGCCGACTATCGCCGTTTCCAAAAGGATTCTTATCCGTTGCCCAGGATGGATGACATTCTCGGAAAAATCTCTGATGCCCACGAGTTTTCCACCATGGATGGATCTGCGCAGCGGATATTGGCAAGTGGAGGTTGCTCATGGCGATAAGCAAAAGTCAACTTTTTGACTGGTACGGGATTATGGCATTTCAAAGTCATACCATTTTGTCTAGGTAACGCACCCTACTACTACGCTACTTTCGAGCATTTGATAGACCGAGTCTTCCAAGGATGTTGAAACGTTGGAACGTTGCTTTGATTTACCTAGACAACATCATCGTGCATAGGAAATCATTCAAAGAGCATTCTTGCGACTTGGAACGTGTTTCGCATGGCTTCGGCAAGCTTCAGTATGGAATCAGGGCCGATTTCCCAAAATTTGAAGCCGTGAAATAGTAACCTAGGCCGATGTCCAAGCGCGATGTACGAAGTTATTTAGAATCATGGTCATACTATCGGAAGTTCATATGAGAATATTCAAAGATCGCCAAAATAATTTTCCAACTTATGGAGGAAAAGCGAAAGTTCACATGAGCCGTTGCGGAAGAAACTGCATTTTAGAAACTCAAAAAAGAACTTACTACTTCCCCTGTCCTTGCATACGCTGGACCTGAATCGCCTTTTATCCTAGACACAGATGCTAGTAATTACAGTCTAGGCGCTGCTTTAAGTGAAGTTAAGAATGAGGGAAAAGCAGTGTTGGGATATTACAGCATTCAAAGCCGAAACCAATTATTGTGTCAGCCGAAGGGAAATCTTGGCGTTTGTGTCGAGAGTAAAATATTTACATCACTATCTCTTCGGACGTCGGTTTACAATTAGAACGGGTCACGCTGCTCTTCGATGATTTCTGAATTTCACGGAACCAAAGGGACAGATCGCCAGATGGTTGGAACTTCTCCAACAGAATGACATGGACATCCAACATCGCCCTGGATTACGTCATGAAGACAATATGGAGCTGCAAAGTTAGTAGATACATCTGCGCACTGGAGATTCTTGCAGGGGACTTGAAGAAGCTGCAAGATGACGACTCGTGTTTATCACTCCTAAAGCCCTGGATAATAATACTTGGAACACCTTCAAGAGAAAACGATTTAGGCCATGAGCGAGATATAAAAAGCTTTCGGAGTTAGTCTGAGAGTTTGGTTTTGGCGAGGAGGTGTCAATAAGACAATGGAAGCCATCTGAAAATACGACTGTGAAGAAATTAGTAGTACCACGTACATGTGTGCCAAGAATAATGGAAAGCCTGGATACGTATCCGAGCGGGGGCCATCTGGGGCGAAGTAAACTCCCCAGCAAAGTAAAAAGCTGACTTTACTGGATTAGATAGATCTGTAATATCTACGATGTAAAACATGCATATTTCAAAAATGTCCTACAACTAGGACACGTGGATGTCTTCTTGTATATTCCCGTAACCGGAATTTCCCGATCTTTCCTAGAGTAAACGGTTCAATGGTAAAGTAGCCACTCAGAAAGAGGGTACCCTGCAGTTTCGTCATTACTCACACAACAATCCTCGTACGATGCCTACCACCCTTAGGTAGTTCGCAAGAGGATAGTGCTTTATATTGACTCGAGTTAACAACCTAGAAACTTCCATTCTGAGGTATATAAGGGAAGTCGCCGACTCCTCGAGTAGGGTTCATTTGGTCTGCCCGTATCTTGGAAAAGCATGTCATCTGTAATTATGTTCATGAAAAACCAAGCTGTAATTGGAAGCACTAACTGAAGACGCAGGCAGTCCTAGGGCCGGTTTGAGACTCAACAAGCTCTTCACTGAGCCAAATCTCATTTCTGTGACTCATTGTAACATGGGACCCGTACAAGATTCATTGAGTTCAGCCTTCCAACCATGTTCAGAGAAGCATTGCATTGTCCAAATAGCTTGAACCAGTTTGGCAGTTTGGCTGCAGACGCAGATGCCACGCCCCAACCGATCTTCAACAGATCAACTGATTCTTCACAATCACATTGGGGCTGCATATTTTTCTATTTGGCAGATAGACGCAAGTTTTTCTAATGATGAGTGAAATCTTAGATTGACCAAACATTCTGCCCAAAACCAATCCTGAGCACGGGGAAAGCGGATGTCTTACCGTCGCAGTAACTTCATATCTGGCTCATTCATTCACATTACATTTATTGTACATCAGATTCAAATGACAGTCAACAAAACTTAAATGGGAGTTGAACGAAAGACGAGTTGGGCGATAGCTTAGAGTGCACCCAATGATATGAATACCGATAGCGACTTGGAGGTTTCGAGGTGCCATGTTTAGTTCAAAGAAATTTGTTACCAAGTATGACACTCAAATACTTAACTCAATTGGAGAAATGAATGGTGGTGCTCTTAAGCACTAGATGAGTCAGCACTGCTTTTATCCGCAGACCTTATAATTTATCTATGTGCATCGGGTTGTCTGGCCGAATGACAAATGCAATCAAAAGTTGCGTTCTCGAAAGCACCTTTAAAGTCGATGAAAATGTCCAGCACGTGCCCCCGATCTTTTCGAGTTCGTCTTCAATTTTCCCCCCCAAATTTTGAAACGCAGTCTCGCAGGATGTTCCACGTTTCAAATATTTGCATCTTGGATAGACGATAGAATCACAAAGCAGTTTGGGGCACATTGAATTCAAGTCAGGCTGATTGATCAAAGGCTATTGGCGAGTGTGTCGTCATCTTTTCTGATTTTCGGTGTTGTATACAGCAGGTCTCTATACAGGCGAACCTGTCTTTCTCCGCCACTTGTGGGATCTAGCATGGATTCAAACAATAAATCAAAACTCGATACCGATACTGCAACCGTCAAGCCTTACAATGCCTAGCAAAGGTTAAACTGTGGCAGGCTATGGTGCAACTTCTAAAGGCAACCGGAATGAGCCAATCCCCAAACTCTCAAGGAGTGGCAAGAGTTCAAGCCATGGTCCTAGCATTTCCTCCACACCTAGCAGCACCAAGTTTGTTACTAAAACTCCACCCTTAAAAGAGGAATTCTCAGTCACTTCAGTCAGCCCTATCCAAGGTGATCTACATCTAAAAACCCTCGGATCTATTCCGGAGGTCGAGAGATCAGCGGACATGAGGAACAAAATAAAGTGGGCCAATAGTGTCCTAGAATTCGGATTACCTACCTACAAAATGCTGAAAGACTCCTACAATCGCCAGGTATCGTTGGAGGAAACCGTGCCGGTTCTCCAAGGGCCTTCCAACATCACATCTCTGAGGTCGATCGAGGTCAAGGACGCAATAACGATCGCGGTGATCGATAAAACCGAAAGTTGGTCGGTGATCACAGAACGGTGGCAGTTGGTCAAGTTAAAGCTTTCGGACAGCTTCTTGGCCATCATACGGGACAATTCCGGCCTACATTCTATCACAATCGATGCTGGCTGGTACCAAGGCCACGTCAAAGATATCTAGATCAATCTCAAAAAAATGCTATCAAGGGATTAGGAGGAATAGGCTGGATGCCGGGAAGTAGCCCCGTCCTCCTTTAATTGACACAGAAATTACAGCCTCGATCTCATTTCTAAAAAAAATTATAAACGACGAATCAAAACGAGTTCCTTTCCCACCAAAAGATGAAGATGAGCTTTTGGGCACACGTTCAGAATCGGAAAACTCAAACAACACCGTCGTGGATTCTTCTTCGATTGATTGTAACAATGATGCTACAGTTTCTCCAGATAAACCTCCATCACTCCAAAAAGACCTCCACTCATTCTGTGTTTATTTAAATATGCAAACGACATTATCGAACACCTGAATACGTTCCGCTCTATGAATGACCAAAATGACCATGGTCTAAGGAAACACTAAACGTACTAGGATCTACACGGTTGAATGTAAATTATAAAAATATTGAGCATAATCTTTCAGTTGTTGTTATTACAGGTGGCGGTCGGAGTTTGTTGGGACGTGACTGATTTGTACCTTTAGGGATATCGATCGAGGGAGTGAACAGTATGGAAGCGAAGGGCAATTGGGACTGATTGAAAGGAAAATACCCCCGGGTTTTTAAAGATGAACTGAGTGCCCATGTGGGACTACCGATGCTGACCGAAGTACTACTTGGGGTAACACCAATATTTTTAAAACACCGTTAAGTGCCTTTTGCATTGAGAAAACTTGAGGAAGATGAAATCGTTGGTGGAGCAAAAAATTCTTCAACCCGTCGAATTTCCACCTTGGGTGACACCTATTGTACCGGCACTCAAAAAAGATGGCATAATGATTATCTGTGGAGATTACAGGAGTACGGCCAATGCGGTCCTGGACGGAAGAACATACTACAGTATTGAGGAATTAAAAAAATTATTAAGTTCCAACAGTATACTTACCCATTAAGATGAAACCAAGGTTTTGGTTCTTTCTTGCGATGCCTCGCCATATGGAGTAGGTGCTGTATTAGCACACAGGGATGTATGCATATCGCATATGCATCGCGTACCTACACAAAGTCAAAGTGAGCGCAATTATGCGCAAATAGATAACTAGGCATCATATGTCATATTCGGCGTAAAACACTTCCATCAGTACCTAGTGGGTCGATCCTTTTAATTGTCACTGATCACAAGGCTTTGTTAGGAATTTTCAATAAGAATTAATCTATTCCAGTGAGGATTTCCCCACGTATGTTAAGATGGAGCTTATTACTCGCGGCTTACGATTATGAGTTGGATCATAGGGCTGGAAAACTAAATACAAACGCAGATTGCTTAAGTAGATTGCCATTAAAGAGCCCCATGGATGTAATAAGTGAACCGACCGATGTATTGCTGTTGGAAAAGAGTACCAATCCTTCAATTAGCGAGGTGGACAATGCACATGAAACCGCGAAAGATGCCAATTATTCAAAAGTGTTGCGTTGGATTCTACATGGTTGGCCATCTCAAATTGAACACCAGTTTCAACCTTTTTTTCAAAGAAAAACAGAACTGTTTTTAAAATTAAATCTTGGGCCTTCTGAATGCAAATAACCTTGGAATGACTCTGATGAAAGTATTTTCACTCAGAAAAATCGCGTCAGTTCATTAACCCGGAATGTAATCCTTGGTCAACCCTTCATCTGGATTTCGTTGGCCCATACAATGGCAATTTATTTTTGATTGTTGTTGACTCAATTTCTAAATGGCTTGAGGTTAAAATAGTTTCCAGTCAATCGGCCGCAGAGGCTGTTAGGAAACAGCGAGAAATAGTTGCGGTTTTCATGGCTTACCCAAAAAAGTCATCTCTGACAATGAAACGGCATTTGTGTCAGATGAACTTCGAAGTTTTTATAGAAGCAACGGAATATCGTTTCACACGACAGCACCATATCATCCATCCGGCAATGACCAGGTCGGGAGGATGGTGGGATATACCAAGGCATCCTTGTGTACGAGGCAGATATGCAACCCAAATTGCAGAGATTTACTTTTGAACAACATACAACACCTCATATTTCAACTGAAAAAACCCGGTTGAGCTTTCCAGATAATATTTGCGAACATGTCGAAACTTTAGTAGGAGATGCATACATCCAAACAAGTCCGAAGCTACAACATTGGAGATGCCGTATTTATACAAAACTACTCTTATGGACCAAAATGGATTAAAGGAAGGATTTCAGAAATAAAGGTCCAGTGTTATGCATCGTCCAAACCAAACGACACGTGGATCAAATTAAATACCGAGCCGGAAACGATACTGTACACGATTCGAGAAATGAGTTTTTTTTTTTTTTTTTTTTTATAATTTACGCGCGCCTAAGGGGTTAGATACCCTTTTACTGTTGCCAGGGCGCGGGCGGAAAGATAGAAGGAGGAGAAAGGAAAATTGTTTTTGTAGTGGTTTGTGAAACTCAGGTGTGTTTGGTTTCTATGTTTTGCTCTCCAGGGGTGGGAGTCCGAATAGGACGGAGAGTTTTTCTTCACTCAGAGTGATTCGAAATATAATTCCCAGTATTTTTTTCATTGCTTGAAACTCTTATAACAGCCAAATTTACGTGCCAGTGTTATGCCTTCACACGCAGAATTATTTTGTCTGAGTTCCAATTACACAATGAAAAACTGATTTGCCATGGGCAGGATTCGAACCTGGACCCTCCGAGTGAGAAGCGTTTGCTACTACCACTACACCACGGCCACCCCAATTCCAATAGCAGAGTAGAAAACTACCTCAACTAAAAAATCTTCAGATGGCGATATTCCCACTGTTATTTCAGAAGCTTCCAATAATAATCCCCAAGGTACCAGTCATGCCCAACTATCTCCGAGTAACCCCGATTCATCACCTAATAGCAGAACAGATACCCAAACATCACCAGTCATCTTTACCTCAGAAGCAGCCATCACATCAGATTCGCATTCAACACTAACATCTAGCACAAGCAATACCCAACAAAGAACGAGATATGTCAGAGTAGTGAAACCACCCTTGCGTTTTTCATGATAACTCATCTAATGGGGGAGGAGTGTTATATATTTAGTCAGTCTGGTAACACCACTAAGCCTCGACTGTTGGCAGAACGGTTTCAACTTCTCTTTTGACTTTTGACAATTGTGCGC
Organism: Volucella bombylans; assembly: GCA_949129095.1. NCBI lineage: Eukaryota > Metazoa > Arthropoda > Insecta > Diptera > Syrphidae > Volucella > Volucella bombylans. The sequence continues at coordinate 146,274,360 of OX422140.1, read as the reverse complement.
ACATCGCTGTCGACTTTCTGATTTCTTGTAAAATGTGGACTACAATAAATTTTTAATAAATTGAGTAATTATTGAATTAAAAGTAAAGTGGGTTTACCTTTCAATATACAACACAAACTAGAACGTATGGTCTTGGAAGCTAGAAGGCAGAAATCTCACATAGTATTCGGCAGTACCGACATTAACGATAGGGGTGAGTCACTTTTTGATTACAACATTATAAGTACTAACAACAATGTTTGAAATATCGGCCTCCACTTTGGAGCTCTCTTCTTCAATGACTTAAGTTATCTAGACGTTGTCTCTTTGTGCCGTGCTTTTGTCTCATGTCTTCGCTTTTTCAACTGCCGCTTAGACGGAAGGGAAGTCAATCAGAGTGTGGCTCTTCGACCTTATCGGTTTCCCGAGACAACCCGTCAAAAACAGCACTCTGTTTAATCACCTATCTATTTTGATATAGTGTAAATATAACACCCTGAGCCTCACCATCTATCTAGACCAATCTACCGAAAGTATGGTGGAAAAAGTCGCAGAAGATGTAGTAGTGCCTCGTCCGCTGATGTTTTTTTTTTTTGTATGTTGAATGGGACCTCCAGAATGTGTGTCCCAGCCGAGGTCGAAGAGACTACTGGAGGATTATCTCTATTGCAAGTATTACCTGAAGAATAATTTTTGAGGTCAACTTCGAATTATTTAGGCTTTTAACATCTAACCTGACGTCTTTAATGCTTAGTTTAACGTCTTACCATCGTTCTTTCCAGAACCTTAGAAACATTGACTCTTAAGCCTTCCTTCATGAGACAGTCAATTAAAAAAAAGGAAAATGAACCTTACTTGATCAAACAAATCCAAATGAAAACAGTGTATTTCTGAACTCAAGCTTAGCGAACCTAGACCTTCATACCGTTATTAGTATTGAAAAGAATCTGAACTAAGAATCAAATAAAGTTAGTGAAAAGTCATATCAATATTGTATGTCCAACGCAGTTTAAGTAGGAATGCCTAATCCATTCGAATTACCCACACATTTCATAGTAATTAATTGCAAACTAAACACGTAAGCTTGTCTGTGGAAACATTCAGCAATTGGCTCGATCTACTATATGTACGCTTTCATTACCTTGACTTTAATTCCAGTTATGAGAAGTAATTATATAACTTCTCCACAATGTGTTCCATCAGATGAGCCATGTAATCACATCTATTAACCCACATCCACAGTTCTGCGATATGTTTAACCACTATTTCACCCAATACTGAATAGATACTAGATATACCCTATCCACGATACACCTACCTACTGCAGCTACTTTAATTTGTGTGTGCATTAAAATCCCTTAATCAAGTCCGGACCACGTTAAATTAAAATAAATCGAATAAAATATGTTAAAATATCCCATTTCCACTCTTAATCATTTTAAAACGTTTAAAATAAAAACGAACAGAGATAAAGATTTAAAATAAAGATAAATTGTCTTACGAATACCAGTTCCAGCTCAAAAAGATACAACCATCAGGTTTTCGAATCTTTTCGCTGTAGCTCCATGGACATCTTGATGTTGATCTCGAACTCGATCTCAACGTATCTCACACGACACCGCAGATGTGTTACAAATACATTGAATCAGCAAATAACCCAAAGTTGTTGTCGAAGTGGAGTAGAGCTTCCCATTCGAATGTGTTGTCGTAAACTCAGATATGAAAATATATTTTCGAGACGTCACAATCAATATAGTCCGAAAAGATGGTGTGCTTTCTACAAGGAACAAGAGTTTGACGAGTTCTTAAACTGGTCCACAATCTGATTAATCTAATTCGAATCCGAAATTAACATAACGCACTACGAGTACTTGTACTATGCACATCTACTGAATATTTTGGTGTGGGACATCTTTTATAGATCACCACTTAGTCGTAACAGGTCATTAAAATCAATTTGGTATTCATGAAGTGCGTAATATGGTCAGACAGCATTTTTGTGCATCTTAGATACAAAAGCTTGATCTATGCGCTTCCACAATCAGTTTTGTAGAGTTAGTTTAGTTCTACCCAGCCAAGTAGAGGAAATCCGTCGCCATCCGAAAGTAAAAATTTGAAAATCCAAATCAACAATGAGTTGAGATATTTTTCTCTTAAAACAAAAAGGCTAAATGTATGCCTACAGTGATTTGATGATATTTTGATTGAATAATCGGATTGCGGTAGAATAAATAAACCATATCCACTGCTGGCCCTTCAAATGAGAAAACTGAAAATTGGAATAAATTCCAGTAGATCGTTTCATTGGATCATCCATTTTTCTCCAAACTGCTCGCAGTTATAAAAAACGCCGTTTATAGACTTTGGAACAGATCAAAAAGTGATTTGGGTTTGGTCTTGTTATCAGATAATTAGCACTTCATCGTTGGAACTTTGTAGCCTCACCCTAAAATGTATACGAGTATTTAGGTTTTCATCGTACCAATACTTTATGTAGTAGATGGTTTTGGTCTAGAACTAAGGAATAGATTACAAATTTTATTGTCGGATTTATTATAGCAAGTGGTCTGGAAGAGAAATGGAAGTCTTTAATATGTAACCATGGATGCATCGATTTGATAGCGTAGGCAGAAGCAAAACTGTGTAAAGTGGTGGTGAAGGTTGTTTACAGAAAGTATCCGAACTTGAGCAATTCTTAGGTTATAGCTGGTACCAAAAGACTATGGACAGAAATGCATGACTGTATATAGCTTAAGCCAATCTATTCCCGATATCCGCATTCGAACCGCAATAATTTTGGGTCGACCTGTAAACCACGTGTTTAGCTATCAGTTGCGCCTTGACGTCCATACATTCAACATGTTCCAGCCACCTTGAGCAAATGATTTGTACTTTTGCCTATGTAACATATAAATCGACTTGGCTTCATAGCTCGTCAAGTTCACTGATATATCTCCTCCTGCCAAGCTCGTCAGCATAATATAGCGAAAACCACTCGAACAATCTTGCGTTCTTCTACGAGATAGACAAAATCCTAATTCACCTCAAAGTTATATTGTGACGTTCTGTCCCATTCGTCAATTTAGTGAATCCCTTCTCGTCGACGGCATTGTGCCCCCATTTAATCAAACTTAAGCCTATTTTGCACTTACATATTCAAACAGATATGCTTGCTAGTTCACAGCTAAGGGCTCTCTGCATTCTGGCAATGTCATTAGTTATCATTAGCGTAAGCAACTAGTTGCGCAGAATTTCGAATATCGTGCCCCTAGTGGTGGTTTACGTTGTTCACACAGTTTAATCAAGTGTGGTGCCAAAGAAGTGATATGACAAGGCATTACTTTGCCTAAACCATTTACTGACAACCAAGAGCAACCGGGGACTTGAAATTCATCACTGCCAAAAAGTGGAATTAATTCGTGAACATTTTCGTGTGATGTTTTTTTTATGAATTTCGTAGTGGATTAAGTCAACAACAGTGTGTCGATCGACTTTTGGTGATGAAGCACTATCCCGGGCCACCGAATTTCGCTGGTTTTTCAAATTAAATCGTGGTCGTCGTTCGCTATACGACGAATTTCGTGAAGGTCGCTCAAAATCGGTTGTTATGGCAGCAAACATTGATGCTGTGCTGGAACTGATATCATCACGTGACTTGTGCTGAAATTGAAGCATAGCAGCATGGTGGCAGGCGCGAAACTAAGCAGCAGTCGACAGTATTGGTCTTTCCAACAAAACTTGTTCACGCACGAATCACTTCGCCTATTTCTTCGGAAAAAACGGGCATGTCGCTGCCGTGCCATTAGAACAACATATTACGGTCAATTCAAAATTGTACACCACTATTTGCTTGCCAGAAGTCTTTGAAGAAATGAGAAAAGGCAAACGTCGAACACTGATCATTCTCAACCACGACCTCACAGGTCGGCTCATACAAGTGGCTTTTTGATCACTCAAAATGTCGAATTGTCATCCACCCTGATTTGAAACCCAATGACTTCTTTTCATTCCCGTGCATCAAAAACAAATTGTGAGCTCAACATTTTTCGTCGCCTGAAGAAGCGGTTGATGCATTTAAAACGCATGATTTGGAGTTACCTCGTAGCAATTAAGTGTTTACTTATTTTTCTCAAAACTAAAGTAACAACATACGTATAATGTATGTATAATGTCTTTTTGGCTGCTCTAGAGAGAGTTTTACTACTCAATTGTATTTTAAGCCCAACCAAGGGGCGATGTGCAAGAGTGATCTTTCGCATGATTTCCACGCGGGTCTCGTTTTCGGGATTAATAGAGGAGCCGAGGTGATAAAGTCCCTTACTACCTGAGGGATTTAGCTGCCTCTATTTGCCCGAGGCGACAATGTTGTCTGTCCCTTTTTGTTGGCAGCATATATTTACAATAATTTGTTTTTCCTTTCTTGACTGCTAATTCCATCTTTACAGCTTCTGCAACATTGATAGTTTGCTATGTTCCTCCGATTATATCAATATCGTCTCTCAGAAACGATGTTGAAAAAATTACATGCGTATATTTCCTATCGTTATCGTACATACTATTTGGCAGGGATGTCAAAATTGGGCATGACTCTGTTCTAGATGTGGAACTCGTGAGTTCAGCTCCACAGATTGAATGGAGAATAAAAAAAAATCACCGACGCCTAGATATTACGATCGGAGCCCAGTAAGATCGTAATTATTGTATACTGCAAATAACGGTTCGGAATTTTAGACTTCACGGCTTTCGTTTGTAGTATTCTGTAACCTCAGTATACAGGAGTGAAATCCTGCTGAAATGGCTTTCAGGCTAATTATTACAGGAAAGAAACTGCAGTGGTTATAGGCGCAGACTTTAATACCTGGGCAACAAATTGGGGTAGTAGGCTCACCAATGCCAGAGGACGTATCCTACTAGAAACATTCGAATCTTTGGGTGTAAAAATTGTAGACAATGGTCGAGTAAATACTTTTAGGAAAACAGTAATGGGATCTATCATCGATATTACCCTCATGAGTAAACTCCCTACTGCCTAACACAGAGTGACGGGTCAGCGAAGAATATACCCACAGTGACCATCAAGAGATAATAATTGATATTAAAGAGAAAAAAGCCATTCAGCGCCCTAAGCTAGTAGGGCCAAATTGGAAAGATAAACTTTTTGACAAGGACATATTCGACAAAATGATGAATATCAGCGAGCTGGTCGACAGCAAAACAGTAGAGAATTTGCCGCATTACCTCACTCGCACTATAACCACAGCATGCGACGCAGCAATGATCAGACGAATAAACAGTAAAAGGTGTACACCGTACTACTGGTGGAGCCAAGAACTAAACGCATCCATAGCAAACTGCTTACAAGCCCGGTGGAGAGTGCAGCACTCTAGAAGGAGATCCGGTTTTTAAGAACGACTAGGCATATTCCGACTGATAAGCAGAGGAATAAAAAAAGGCGATAAAAGAAATTAAAACAAGCGCCTGTGCGACGAAACGTAAATAAATACTTGAGGCACGGCGTACAGAATGATATTGAAAATGTTGAAGGGCTCTAGGCCTCTACAATTATCAAGTCCAACAATGCTAAGGTCTATTTTAGACCAACTATTCTATTTTAAACCATCGACCCTGTGCAACATAATCACAAAACCCTGCTTTGAAGAGTTTCAATAATAGCACCAGCCAAACTTTTCAACGCATGCAAGAAGATAGGCATCAACAAAGCGCCTGGACCCGATGGCATCCCAAATAAGGCAGAGATATGAAACGAACGAAGGGAAAAAGTACTATAAAATCTCCGCGGGAGACCCAGAAGGATCTGGACTGAGGCCCATGCCTTGGAATATCATTACGGCGGGGTTCTGCAATTAACACTGCCACAAGGAGTAAATATAATTGGATTCGCTGATGACATTCCCATTGTAACTGTTCCAAAGAATATTTGCGAGTCAATGTAATAATCAATCGGAAGATTGTGGAATACGTGTACATAGGACTAGGAAGTCAAATCATTAGACCAAAAGATTACATGAAATAAATAGGAGTAAGACTTGACAATAGACCAAGGTCTATGCCTCACATCAACTATTACGGCAACATTCGTCAGAGCTCCAGGCAGCACTTTCAGACGAAGCAGCTTTTGTTACAGCCTTGATGATGCCAATCTTCTTTCTCATATTTTGGACCCGTGTTATATCGAATATAAATTACACCAACTCAATGACGAATTCACACCCGGCCCAGATGGCCTCCCTGCCATATTTCTTAAAAAATGTTCTTCCTCTCTTTCCCTTGCCCTTTCTAATCTCTTCCGTCTATCCCTTTCGCAAGGAGAATTTCCTCAGATTTGGAAAACCTCCTTCATAACCCCGATCCACAAGAAAGGATCAAAGAATGAAATAACCAATTATCGTCCCATCGCCAAACTCTCCCATATACCCAAACTCTTCGAAAGTATTTTGTACGAAGCTCTAAGCTTCCAATGCAAATCACTTATTTCACCTAGACAACATGGCTTCTTAAAGGGTAGGTCAACCACCACAAATCTCGTTGAATTCGTATCCTTTGCCCTCTCTGCTCTAGAGAATGGCAATGAAGTCGATGTAGTTGCAACCGATTTTAGCAAAGCCTTCGATAAAGTCTCTCATCGGTTAATTATCTTTAAATTGTCTGCCCTCGGCTTTGAACCCATATTGTTAAAATGGATATCCTCTTACCTCGAAAACCGTTTTTACAATGTTCGTTTTAGGTCAGCCCAGTCCGCTCCATTTTTGGCCACCTCTGGAGTTCCACAAGGCAGCCATCTCGGTCCCCTTCTTTTTATATTAACCATAAATGATCTCGATATGATCATCAAACACTCGTCTGTCTCCCTTTACACCGACGATACCAAATTTTTCAAAACCATTTCCTCTCCCCATGACTCTTTCCTCCTTCAACAAGATCTTGATAGTTTCTCGATCTGGTGCCTCAAAAATTCTTTGGAACTTAACATCGCCAAATGCCAATCCATCACCTTCTCACATAAGCGGAACCAATCTCCTCCCCGACTCTATCTTCTCCATAACCAACCTATCTCCTCCGTACAGTCTCTTCGCGACCTCGGCATTTTGTGTGACAGCGAGCTCAACTTCCGTTTACATATGGATGAGATAATCCTCAAAGCCAACTCTGCACTAGGTTTTGTAAAACGGTGGTCCAAAGAATTCACCAACCCATACGTGACCAGGTCCCTCTATATTACCTTTGTTCGCCCCCTCCTAGAGTACGCCAGTCAAGTATGGTCCCCATATCATCGTGTTCATATCTCGAGAATTGAAAGCATTCAGCATCGTTTTCTTCGATTTGCTCTTCGAGGTATGCCCTGGGACGATCCTTTTAATCTGCCCCCCTATCAAAACCGTCTCAACCTTATCAACTTAAACACCCTTGAAGATCGCAGAGATGCAGCAGACTTTCTCTTCATTCATCGACTCCTTTCAGGTCACGTTGAATGCGCGTCCCTTCACAACTCCATTTTCCTCAACACTAACCCTCGTAATCTACGTACCCCTCGACTCTTCTATCTACCAACCCACCACACCTCCTATGGCGCGAACGAACCAATCTCCCGTATGCTACGTCAAATCAACTCAAACCCTACCGTCTTTGACTTTCACCGCACCACTTCCTACCTCAAATCTGTTCTCCTTCACCACTCCAACCAACCTTAGTTTTAAGTTTTAGTTTAAGTTTATTTTTTAAGTTATAGCTTGTATTAAGTCGAATAAATGGGGGCATTCGCCCCCACCAAAAATTAAATTTAATTAAAACTAAAATTAGACGTTTGAACAAACCGAACGCATGGAAACCGTAACTATCATCTTACGTAGTAACTATCTGGTCATGATGAGTATCGAAAGGCACGATGGCTCACCTTTTCGGCCAGACTGCTCAAATCAGGAGGAAGACACTGACATACGAAACCCGCAGTCAATAACTGACCAAATGTTGCGATCGGGAAGTTAAAAAGTGTAACAGAACACGTACAAAAAATTTGCCCCTACGACATGTTGGAGAAAAGCCCTCCAACAATTATTCTAGAATCACAGCAGCTCCAGTCTGGAATATCGTTTCGTAGAGGTAAGGAAAATTGTTTAGTTGTCCACATAATTTTTTGTTTTTCTTTTGTAACATACGAGGCTTCCTGGATACAAAACGTAAAACAAGAACTATTCGAACAAAATTGCTCAACTGCTATCCCTCCAGAAAAAAAATAGGAACTTGAATTTAAAAAATTCCAGTTACAGAGGGAGAATGAAATGGCAGAGCTTGAGCTAAAAAGAACTAAGCAACAGCAAGACTTCGACCTAAAAAAAACTCGAAGAAAAGAAGAAAGAATTCAAAAATATGAATTAGAATTAAAATTTGAGAATGTTTCTTTTTTTACTTTTAATTATTATTATTTTATTCATGTACTAAATCTGAGAAAGCGCGTCTTTTATCTTGTTCTGCATAGCCAGAATGATTATGACAGTTTTAAGCTTCCTTCCCTTCGTCAACGATTTTTTGTTTCCATGGTGACAATGTTGTGGAAAATAGCACAAACTAAGATTCACCGACATGCGAATATGATATGATACTAGATACGTTTTTTATTTGAATTTTCACCTATTTGATACTGTTTAACCTCTCCTCAAAAGGACAAAACAGTGCTCAATTTTAATTCGGAATCCACTAAAATGCTCGATAAATTTATTTCGCTTTTCTGCAGATAATTCCGAAGATTTTTCTCTGTGGGGGGTTATAACAGCGTCGTTTAATTTATATGCACTATGAGCTATTACCCATTGTGCTTCCGTAAATATTGTCTGTTCATTAGTGGACAAATCCCAATTATTGCTTCATCGATTCGGGCATCATGGACACTACCGGGATATCCCAATACCATACAAGTATATAAATACCGGCAAGGCAGCCAGAACTTTTAAGGCATACACATACATAGACATATGTATGATTTCGAGAAAAATGTGATTAAGGGTCTTCTAATGGTTTTTCGGTTAATTTGATCTCGATCCCATCCATTATACGTAGCCCATGCGGTACGGTACATTATTAAAAGTTTCTAACGCAAGATCTTTTCGCTTTGAGGCGTCTCAAAGCAACTTTTACTACTTGAATTGTTCTGCCATCACCAATACCGAACAAGCTAGCAATTCCAGCAACCGTTGCTCCCTCTAGACTGGAACCCAATTGATATGTCTATATGTCTAGGTAGGTAAGAGTGGCTGTTGGAAACATCAACCCACTTAGTCATACTGGCCCATTGCGATGCCACGTGGATCTATGATCCTCTTACTAGTGGAACCAGTTTAAGCTTGCGATGAAGCGTAGGAGACTGTTTACATCTAAATTTTTTAGATCGTTTAGGTCATTGTAGAAAAAAGCTCTCTTACAGAAATCGTTTGTAAAAGTGCCAAGCCTTCTTGTCTGGCAATGTCCAGTGATGACACCTATGATGGCGCTAAGATGTTTCCCATTTAGAAGAATCAGACTCTTAGAGCGATTCAGATCCAGCTTTGGCCAGATCTGTTTAGCCGCTAGACATGTTGGTCCCCGTAAGTAAGTATCGATCTTAGGACCGAGATGTATAGCCAGTGAGTTATGCGAAGTTGAAGGCCCCATTTATTCCCAATGACTTTTTTGCAAGAGAATAAAGCTATTATAGCTTAATTGACTCTTTCTTGAATGTTGGGTTTCCAGTTTAGTTTTCTCTCAAAAATAAGACCCAGATATTTTACTGTATCGGAAAATACTAAAATGGTACCGTTTATTGAAGGAGGGTCTTTAATTTGAATTTTGTATTTCCTGGAAAAGCGGACAAGATCAGTTTTATGGCGGTTTACTTCCAATCCACAGCGATCTGTCCAGCGGGTTAATGTGTTGAGATTTAGTTGAAGGAGTCCTTTAATGGTATTAAGATGATCACCTGAGACGGCTATATCAACGTCATAAACGTCACTAAGTTCCAGAGAAGGCGAGGGAGGTCATCGCCTTGCAGCGTACCTCTGCTGACATATCTTTTAGCAGAAGTCTCGCCCAGTTTTGAGTTGACTGTGCTGCTGTTTAACATAAAACTGATCAACTCCCCAAGTGAGCCGTCTACCTTCAGACATAACAGCGCAGTCGTGACTGCAGATGTGTTGACGTTGTTAAAGGCGCCCTCTATGTTCAGGAAAGCAACCATTGTGTACTCTTTATATTGTAGGGATCGTTCGATGTGGCTAGTCAGTGAATGCAGAGTCGTTTCCACCGATTTTCCTTTACAGTAGGCATTCTAGAGTTTTCAGAAGGAAAGATGATAGTCTTATAGGTCTGAGGTCCTTTGGGCAACATGAGAATATTTTCCAGTTTTGGGAATGAATACTCCATTGACTACTCTCCATGAAAGTGGAATGTGGATAAGTTCAACACAGCTCTTCATAATATTTTCTAGCACTGGCAGAATAATATCTTAGGACCTCTGTAGCTCCGCAGGTATTATACCGTCCGGACCAGCAGACTTGTATGGTTTAAAGCTATGCAGCGCTCAGAGCAGTTTTTCCCTTGTAAGCAGAAGATGAATTTTGGCCACGGTTGCAGTAGTCCTCGTTGGGTTGCTACTTGCCGGGATTTGTTAGCTACCTGGAAAGTGGGTGTCCAGTATCAGGTTGAATGATTCATCACTTGAGGTTGTCCAAGAGTCATTGGTTTTTTTCAAACAGCTAGGCATCATAGGATCTTTAGAGAGGATTTTTCTTAGCCGCTATGCCTCAGAGATTTCCGTGATTTTGTCACATTGATATGTGTAGCACAATTATCAATTGCATATCCACCGGAAACTGCCGACAATACATTCTCCATTGGAAAATCTGTGTCGTACAATCTGCTTGAACATATCTTCATCCAAACAAGGCAAAACGTCTTTTAAAAAGTTTTGTGATTTTAAAACAGAATTATGGACATGGAGCTCCAGATCGAGAATGTTCAGGTACCACCATTGTTAGACCTAAGTCCTCTAAGATGCTCTTTCTCTTACTGGTTATCTAAATTCATTAAGATTTTTAAAATTTAACAAAAATAAAAATAATGAAAAAGTTGCACATAATACCATTTTCTCTAAATAACTTCAAGACTAATAAATCATTGAAAGCTAATTCCTCACACAGCTCAATAAATTTCCTTTTGTTGCTTATTTTTGGAACTTGTTTCTTTGAGTACTGATAAATAATGAAGTTAAATGAACAACTTGTAGGAGCGTTCATGAAACGTTTCTCGCAAACTTACCAAGTTAAAAGCATATCAACTAAAGGTATCCCATCATCTCGAGGTCTACCGGGCGATAGCTCAATTCGAAATCCTGCAAGAATAAATCCATCTACGCCGCATAACGCTGCGAAAAACGCAAGAAGATGCGCTGTTATGTGATTTCGTCAAACCAGTGCTCGAGCAGGTGTGAACATGGTTATCTGTGAAGTGTGAGCTAAAAAACTGTTTCTATGCCAAATAGGGCAAGTGGAAAACAATGATCTAACCAAGAGGATCTCAGAATCACAGTGATTCTGAAACAGGATATCGCCAGACAAGTCCCTCGTCTGTATTTCAACTACAGGCTTCCTCAAAACGCTACAAAAATGCCGTATCTGGTTATCACAGTTTTTAGACAATTAAACTTTAAAACTGGATAGATAGACGCCCGGTATGTTTGCTAACTTGCTACCTTGTAGCAACATTTGGCCTAGTATAAACTAAAATAAAATTGAATATTTACATACACACAAGTGTGCTCTATTAGAATCACGAAACGAGTGATAGATCTGTGCCTTCTAATGTTGACACTAATTCAGTCCAATAAGAAGTTAACGTTTTTGTCGACCAAAATAATAGTACAATATGTTTTCCCCCATCGCCCTTGTGTAAAATAAATAATCAATTTTAGAAAGTTGTAATTAATTAATATACACCAGTAAATACAAGAAAAACCACTGGCTGCCATGTCTGCTAATTGTCTAAAAAGCCATTACGCACCGATAGCTAAATTGCAGTGCCACTGGCCTAGGCGGCACGAGTACAAGTGTCAGTTCATCACGAGCTAATGACGCTGGCCCTATCTGTAAGATAATTAATGTTTTTACAAGTGACACCTAACTAAGCGTTTATGTCCTCTACCATTCCCCACACCATTGACCACAACATCATTGCTCTTTGGTATGCCATTGCAATTATTCGCACATAAAAACCGTTTATCTCAGACACGCACTTATTCGCATTCATTTGAATTCCAGCTTCCTAGTTCAGTACTAGTATCTAATCAGAGAAGAATGTATATATATAGTACAATACATGGCAACGAAACTCCAGACCAGTTGAATCCAATCAAGTTCTAAAGAGATTGCTCGTCTAGATCTCGAACCTGACTACCACAGCCACTCTATGCGTATTCGTATACTCTCTACGCGAATACTCCAACTCCATGAACATATGGACGTCTGGCAGGTTCACCATTCAAACGGACCCCTCGTCAATGTTGAGCTATTGACTAGCGCAACATACTACTCGTAGATACATGTATCTAACAAACTAATGATTGGAACGTGAGCATACAAACAGGTACTTGCTGTAGATACTGGTATCTCGATTTGGCATATCGCTTACGCGTACGCATTCCTGTTTAGCGACGCTTACGTTACGAATACGAGTACGTATCCATTTGCGATACTTTTATCGTAAAACAATATACAAACTTGTAGGACGCTTTTTGTTATTTGTTTGTGCTCGCGTTGAGTGTCGCGACCAAGCAACATTATTGGATATTCGCTCCGCACCGTTTGTCATCACTCCGACAGAGGTAGGTAGGTAGGTAGTCGCTAGACACTCGTACGAATGCGACACAAAAGTTTCCAGTGCTGTATTGCTTTGACCATTGTACTGTGGTAACTCTAACACTAACCATCTCGTCCCGGTTCAATTCAAGATCAAGTGCGAGCTCAAGCTCAGTGGCATATAAAACATCCGCGGCTAATGTTGCGTTCTTCGGCGTCCGTCATCCCGTCATTCAGATATAAAGATACTCGTACAACTCTGTGCACGGTGTGTATGTGAATTAATTTCGCGCTTACTTCTGAATATTTATCGAAATTAAAATATATTAAAATTGATTCAAAGTATCTGACGGGTAGCAATTAATCAACAAAGTGATAGTGTCAATAACTTTGGTAAATAATTTTCAGATATTCGTACATCGGTCATTAGCTTCAGATTTGTTGGCAGATTTGTTGGCCTTAACCATTTGGTTGGCCGATATAAGTTTCGGTTCGGTGTTTTGTTTTCTTTGGGGATGATTTAGAGAGAGTTTTTTTGTTTCTAAAAAAAAATACTAAAAAATACAGAATTCTACGAAAAGTGATTCACAAAAAATAAGTGCTACCATCATGTGCCAATGTTTTTATTTAATTTTGCTTTTATCAGCTCTAATCGGAAGTGGATTGAGTGAAACGTTACAGACAAATGTCCAAGGGAAATTTGAAGCACATCCCCAGCAGCAGAAAGCACTAGAAATGGCCAAGATGCCAACTCCATTTAAGAATTTTTTTGGAATATTTAATCGGAATAAGCCTTCGAATAATGTCGAGGCAACTGGTTGTCAGTGCCGTAAGTATTTGATTTCGATTTTATAGTTAGAAAAAACACAGTTCTCATTCTTTTTATTAAAAAAAAATAAATAAATAGTAGTCGTAATAAGATCGATACAGTGTGAATTTTAAAAATAAGTTCGTTGTGCGGTTATTAAGGAATAAAACGTTTTTTTTTTTAATTTTATTAACTGAAATTCTCAATTCTGCGATAAAACTTCAAACACGTTTATATACATATATTTGACCTTCATTTTCGATGTAATAATTTTTTTCTGGAGCTCTGCGTACGACAAATGAAATTAATGGTCCGACAACGCCCAAAAAATTGTGTTTTCACGTTGATTATGGGAAGTAACCAGTAATCACTGCATAGAGTTGCAGACACCAGCACTTTCCTCAACCATTGTCTACATAGATTTCAAACTGATTCCATAAATGATGAGGATTATACAATAACTACACTAGCTTGAATGTTTATTAAAGACAAACTGTTGTTCAACTTTTTGGGAATAAGCAATCTAACGATTTTGAAATATTCGTTTAACCCGTATCATCCCCGATGTTGTCGATGCTTTGCACAGGGCCTATTTTCGAAACATTAACGTTACGAAATATGGTTGAGCACTGAAGATCGTAATAAAGGTCCTTATGAATCTGAGTCGTCTTCGGAAACCTTATGTTTGAGCTAGAACTCATGAAGCAGAAGTATTAAATTTTATTACAATACATGAAGTAGTAGTAATTAGTAATATGTGACTTTATTGCACAGCAAGAGAAAAACCCATAGATGTGTACAAGTTCATAAAGTATAACATCGGAATTTGCCATCAGAAAAAAAAGAGGAAATTTAGTAAATTGAGATTTTAAGTTTTTTTAAAACTAGTTTTTAGTCTTGATCTTCTTGTTTTGTGAAGCCTTGAAATATGTAACTCGCATAGCAAAATCGAGTGGTACGTATTTCTCCCACCTATCTGCATTGCTACTGCGCCGCTTGTGGAATCTGCATAACTTGTGGACCTTAGAAACATTCCACAGACCACTCTAACATATATTGGATCACGTGGTTAGTAAGGGCAAGTATTGTATTAGCATTTGAATGATATAATTATTTTTCTTTGGGCTTTTTCTGCGAACCTAGCCGGAAACTTGAGCCTCTTTAACTTTTTGGACCAGATTTTCCGACGACCTTCGTTGAATATAACAAAGCCAGCTCATTTTTTTAGCTTGTAGTTTCCCATTACATTTTCATTTTCTTTCCCCTTGCTGTCATTATTCCTTTATACTTCTCATACAACGCCCAACATTCGGATGCGTATATTAAGGTTAAATGAATCGCTGTCGTGTATAACAATGTTTAAAACAACATTTTCTTATCGGAAAATTCCACAACAGCTCTATGTGCTCTATCATCATCTCAATTTCCTTGTTGGTTAGCGACAGGCCTAAATATTAAAGTCTTTCGCAGTTCGGCACTATGACTTCTTCTCAATTCGTAAACTTGTTATCTGATAAGTTTAACATTTACGAAAATATCTTTATTAATTTAAGTAATAAATCTTACAATTAAACTATATACGAGTATACATATATGTACTTTAATAAATGAAAGGGAAAATGAGAATTTATGTCGGTAGCAATATCTAGCCGAATGGCGCTAAGACAAAAAGTGCAATCACATTTTTCCACTGACAACTGTCATTTATGATGTCTGATGAAATGGCACTACACCTCTCCTCTCTTAGCTAGCTCTCAGATTCCTGATTCGAAGACTATCTTAGCATCGTACTGTTGATGATGTTGCTTGAGCTGTAGTTTCCGGTGGCGGCTCCGTTTCTCTCCCCTGTCGATTGGCTTCATCTTCCAAATTTGGCGATGTATCCCTTACTCTACTCGTACTTTGCATGTGTGGATCAGTATCTTTCTCTGTTATTCGCAGCCGATCCAAAAGTTACTGTAGTGATATCGTAAGATACTGGACCTGTTGTTTTTGAAATGCTGGTTAGAATCTTTAGGATTTACAACTACATACGAGTATATTCCTTTTCAATGATCGCACTGGGGTATTATCCGGATGTAGCTTATCGAAGAATGTCTTGGGAAGTCTTTTGTCCAATCATCATTCGGCAGGTGATTCTACAGTCGTCGATGATGGCGCAGTATGCTGACGGAGCTAGAGCCTCCCAGCCTTAGTTGCATATCAGTATTATACTTAAGGTAATCTTTTGTGGTGCAGACCATCTTTCTGTCTGACTATTGTTTGATGGGTGCAGTTAAAATATAAGAAATGGAGTTACCTTTCCAGATATTGTCGAACTCTTCTGATGTAAAGGCCACTCCATTCTCGGATACAATGTAATCTGGTAGTATATGCATGACAAATATTGATCGAAGACAATTAACTGTACAATGAGCACTTGTAGTAGAACGTCTGACCTTGAAAAGGACCAGAGTAATCTACATGGAATCATGACTAAGGCCTTACGAGTCGAATTACTGCCTGCGGATTTTCAGAACGTGATTTCTGACAAGTGCAACATCGTCTCACGATGGGCTTAAAGTTAGCATCTATCCTCGGCCAAAATATAAAGCCCCTGATTATTCTCTTCATTTTCACCACTCCAAGATGACCGCCATGAAGTATTTTCATTTATTTTTTGGAATGATAATTCGATTGCCCAGTAATAAACAACCCTTATTTACTGTGATTTCATTCCTATAATGATGAAATGGTCTGCTTGAACCACTGGCCAGCACCTTAACACCCATTCAAGAACCCGCTGTAATGATTTATCCTTCAAAATTACCTTGCCAATGTCACTTGTCTGAGAAATGTTAGTATTGCATTCTTCAATCATGTTGATGTGATTTTCATGTCCAGACTCCACCCAAGTATTTAGTAATAAATTGATCGCATCAGCAATGCAGTTTTTATCAACAGGCCTATGTATTATTCTGAAGTTGCATCCATTCAGAAACACGCTCCATCGAAGCATCCTAGGATGACTGGTGTGGGCTTGTCTGGCTAAACTAACCATTTAATGGTTTACGATCAATAACAATTACGAATGTTCTACCACACAGAAAGTTCTGAAATTTCTTATCACCCGTAATAATACGAGTACCTACTTTGTCTATTTTATTCTGTCTCTTTGCACATAGTTCCACTCTGTCGGTGTCAGCATACGAGAATAGAATGAGATTGGGCGTTCTTGTGCCCTTGGTGCATTGTTCGTTAAAATCACACCTATTCCGTATGAAGAAGTATTACAGACCAGTGAAATCGGCATAGTTGATCAGGATATTCTCTCCTTAAAGCACCTCCTTGAGTCTTTTAAAAGATATCGCGTGCTGGCCTGAACACTTCCACGTCGGTTTCTGATCAAACAACATAAAGTGGCTCGGAGATTGTTGCTTTTGCCTACAATTGTGTGTTTTTTTTTTTTGCTCTTGACAGTCAATTTTTTTTTAAAGAACTTAACACTCAAGTGAGTATGGCTACACTTATGATATGTATGATGCCGAAGCATGTGTTAAGTTTTTCGGAAAATGGAACAGTGGCTATTTCGCTCAATGGGTGGCATCCAACATTTGATGCTGTAAAGGGTTTTCCACTAGGGACTTGACTTTGAATTTAATTTGTGAACGCACTCTTTCACTAATCATCAAACTATCACTGTCAATTTATTCAGTAAACTCAACATTTTCATCATGGTAAAGTACACGAACGAGCAACGTCTGCACATTATAACAATTTTCTACCGAAATTCGGAGTCGGTGACCGCAACTTTAAGAGCGTTAACTCTAATTTTCGGTCGTAATTCTCGCCCTAGTAGACAGGCAATAACAAGTTTAGTGCAAAAATGTGAGTCTACATATTCGTTGTGTGATGTTGCCGTGTCAGTGAGACAACGGTTTGGTCGAAGTGTCGAAAATATCGCTGTCGTTGAATTGGGCATCGCTCAGACCACATTATGGCGTATTTTGCGTAAGGATCTTGGTTTACACCCATACAAGATCAAGCTGGCTCAAGAATTGAAGCTGATGGACCATTTGAAGCGACGTACGTTCTCCGATTGGGTTCTGGAGAAGATGCGCCAAGATGATGAATTTTATCGCAAAATCATCTTCAGTGACCAAGCCATTTTTGGCTCAATGGGTTCGTCAATAAGCAAAATATGCATTATTGGTCGGGTGAAAATCCACATGTGCGTCATGAATCACCACTTCATCGACAACAATTAACTGTTTGTTGCGGTTTGCATGCCGGCGGCGTTATTGGGCCATATTTTTTCGTCGACGATAACGATCGCTACGTTACTGTGAATGGTCAGCGTTATCGCGCCATGATCACCGATTATTTTTGGCCCGAATTTGAAGATATGGACTTGCACTACATGTGGTTTCAACATGATGATGCCACACAGCACACGCTACAATCGATTTATTGAAGAGTAAATATGGTGAGCGTTAGGGTGTCCCAGGCTATAAGGGTTAAATTTTTTTTTTTAGATAGAGATACGCATACCTTTTTTTTTTTTCTATTTGACCCAGATAAGTGAAATATCAAATATTATTGCGATCGGATGACGATAACCCGTGCCGACTTAACGCCAAAATCTAAACATAAAAATTAGTATGGAGCAATGGAGGGAAAAGCAAAACTCATTTATTTTTGAAATAAGGCATCCGGTATTGGACTTTATTATTATATTAATTGTTGAAAGTAGGTTAATTATTTATTAATTTTCTTTTTAATGTTTGTTTTTTACAGTCAGGATACTTTTGTCGATGTTCTTGTACGCAACGAAATAAAAATTGCTTTTGCTCCTCTTGAACAGTTAGCAGGCCGTGAAAATCTTGCACTTGACTGCTCTTTCAGCAGAGTCATTAACTGCTTTCAGTTTTAATAGCTTGCTTTTAGCATGTTGGTACGAAGCATTTTTAAGCCACAAAGAGGGGCACTCGTGGAGAAAAGCACCATCAATTTTCAATCGACTAAATAAGGACTTGCTTTTGACTGAAACAAAGTCATCGATGTTTTTTTCTGAAAACAAAAAAAGGAGGATTATTGATATAATTTTTTAGTTATGTAAATAAAAAAGTTAAAAAAACAAACTTAATTTTCAAACTTACCATAAAGTCTGCCACAAAGTTCTTCTTTCGATGGAATGTAGCATTTACCATAGGCAGATGGATATTCTTTGGCTAAGTTAGCAACCATTTTGACTTTCGTTTCTTGGCTTACATCATCATCAAATAGAGACAAGATAGACACTTCGTCTGTCAAATACCACAAATGCAAGCAAAACTTCTGTAATGCTGCTTTCGAGATGCTTTCATCTATTGTTTCATAAGATTTTATAGCTTTCAGAAAACACAAATCCTGGTAAGGTGCTTTTACTGCTAAAATGCATTGCAACCAAGGCCTAACGTATATTGTCACGATGAACAGGCAGACGTCTAACAGAGCTTCTTTATCTTTGTTAGAAATTCTTAATTGATCACCAAGTAACGATATTTTTAATGAGTAAATCGCTCTCGCCATCCATCGAGCTTGGTGCATGGCACCTGGAGGCCGGATCTTAAATTTTTTTTCTGCATCGCCGCCAAGAAATATTATTGAAAGTTCGATTAACTCTCTGTAATCATCCCTAGTAATTTCTTTAGTTAATTCAATTTGGTAAAAATCGATAAGTCTGTTGATCTCAGAAACATTCAAACATGATAGCTTTTCTGTACAGCTCTGTATTTTCTCGGGATCGACATTCTTCCAGTTCTCTCGAAATTTCTTGAACATTGGAATGTCTGGGCTTGTGGTAACTTGGCAGATTTTTGCTTCAAACACGCTTTTTAGTACTAATTCGTAGACGTGATGGCGGCAAGCAAAAATAATCATTTCCCTGCCTAGTTTCTGTTCGAGAAGTACACAAGTACCATTGATTCGACCAGTATTTGAAGCAGTCGTATCACAACACAAAATCTGCACTTTATCCTCAAGATTCCAATCAATTATAGCATTCCAAAGTACCTGGGCCTGTTCCTTTCCTGTAGAGTTATCCAACTTTGGTACAGCGATAAGTTGTTCTTTATCGTCAAACGTTATAACTATCGGCAGACGTTCTTCCTTAGATTTGCGTGAATCTAAAGCCGGCAAAAGTTTACCATCCCAGTGGAGTGTTACAATATCCGGAGCCTGGTTTTGAAAATTAACCTTTATGGCTTCCGCTCGCTCTTTTCGCTTTTCCGTACGAACCCTTTGAATAGTGGACTTGCTTATAGGAAATTCGTCTGTGTTATGTCCAAGAGCTTCAATAGTTGCTTCAATAATAAACAGCATCTCTCACACTCAATTGACACCGATCTAATGCTGTCACTAATTTTGGAGTGATAAAATTCTTCCTCATAACAGTTTTATTTATACTGGATTCTGTTTTGGTTAGGTTTGGCAAAATTTCCTGTAAATCCATCAATTCTGAATCAGACGACAAACTTTCTTGTAGCGGGTCATAAGATGATGTTGAAGGAGCTAAGGATGAAAAATATTTAGCACGTCGTTTTTGCTCCTCGACGTTTCTAAGGTGCGCTCTTTCTTCTTTGTGTGTTTGTTTTTGGTCAACTCCGGCTAAATGACCAGGTCGGCCTGGTTCTCTTTGGCGCTGCAAAAAAATCCTATCTTCATCTATCTTTATTAATTGAAGTGCATCCGCATGTGCAATGTCAAACAAATTGTTTAAGTTTGTAACAAACTCATGTCGACGCTGCTCAAACACGTTTTTTGTTTTGTTTGCATTTTTTTGCAAATTTCTCCAAACTTGATACAATGTAATTAATTTTTTAACACAATTAGGTAGAGATCTTGTCGGGATACGGGCCTTTTCCCAATAAATAATGCACTCACGAATAGTAAGATTTGCGCTCTCATTGACACTTAAATTCACTTCACGAATATTATAGAACAAAACTGCCAGTACTTGCCCATTAGAGGGAAGTTTTGAACCAGTAATTTGATGTTTAACGTTCCCTATTAAAAATATCTCCTTTCTACAACTGCGTAACTCCACCGACATGTTAACAGAACGAGAACAATGTGTTTACTAATAAAATAAACATGCAATAACAAGTTATCGATATGTTATTACTCGCGTGCCATGCCTTGCAAGTACTGACATGTTTAGATGCAAGTCGGCACGGGTTCCTCTGGTTCAAAGTACATGAAACTTTATTTACTATTGTTTTGACAGTATTCGAATAAAATAAGAGGGTATGCGTTACAAAAATTTAAACTTGATTTTTTTGGGACACCCTAGTGAGCGTGTTATCTCAAGAAATGGGCCAGTCGATTGGCCGCCTATTTCGTGCGATTTAAAGCAGCTTGACTATTTTCTGTGGGGCTACGTTAAGTCATTGGCTTATGCCAACACGCCAACGACGTTGGAAGAGCTCAGAGCCAGGCCGAAATGTGTGGCCGAGTCGTTGAAAATTGGGTCGAACGAATCGACCGCTGCAAACGTGCCCGCGGTGGCCATATGAACGAAGTCGAGTTCCATTCATAAATGTTTTGATTGTACTTCAAGCCGATAATAAAGTTTTTGAAATATTTCAAATTGTTTGCGTTTTATTTAAAAAAAAGTTGTCAAGTCCTTATTGGAAAACCCTATATTTAGGCAATTTTAGTTGCCTGAAAAAAAGTCTTTCGGTCACGGCTGGTATTGAACCCCGAACCATCCGATTGGGAAGCCAATATCCTCATTTCATTTTTTCATTTAATATGCATTTTTATTTTCATACTTCATTTTACACTTACAAGCTAGACAAAAAAATGCTTAAAAATTAGCTTAAATAACTTACAAATAATCTTATTCTATCTTACTGGCCCCATGCGGGCACTCTAAGTTAAACATAATACTTAATCTATGTCTTTCGACGTTTCTTACAGACTATTTTTATTTTTGTTTTACATTTATTAAAACTAAAACTAAGAAAATAAACTTTAAATAGAAAAACTTAGTATATGGGCTTTTTGTTATAATATAAAACTTAAACCTAAACGTATAAACTATTTACAACTAAATCTTAACCTACTTAATCATACTTAAACTATCTAATCCTATACCGTATTTTAGAGGGCGTTACCCACCTCTGTTCTAATATTTTTTTCTTTTTGTTTTTTTTTTATTTTTTTGGTGATTTTTATTTTTTCTTAAAACTACCCTAATTCTACCTAAAACTATGTAAGCCGGACACGGCTATAAAAAATATGCAGAAGACCAACTTTGCTCCCTATGGAGCTACGTAGTATTGGAGGAATTCGACGACGAAACTTCCACTCCTTCATCTAGCCACCAGACTCCCTACCGCCCTACTGAACCGGAGACGCTCCGCACTGCCGTGTGCGACGTCTCTGTCGTAGTTGAGTCGCTTGTCCGCAGCTGTTCGAGCAACGTGGAAGATTAGCGGCACCACCAATCTGTCCTGGATCAGACCTTTCATATCTAGGTAGAGGAACGCTTCTGGAGGAATAAAGCCGTCATAGCGAACTCTCTCATGATACATATAATTAGGGTAGTAAGCCCCGGAGATTAGGTTGTTCGATGAGGTCATTGCTCTTGCAATGTGCGTTCGAGTCAACTTAATGACGAAATTGTCCACTCTTATTAGGTTCGCCCTATTGTACAAGATCTCATTAGGATAGAATTTTATGTATTCAGACTCTGGTGTTCTGTATAAGCGAAGACAAGTCCTGAGACAAGCCCTCTCAAACACCCGAATCTTTTACAATAAACTTGCTCTTACGTTGAACCACACGGGACATCCAAACGCAAGCATAGGCCTGATAAGGGTCATGTAGCAGATAACCTTTACCCTCGCATCGAGTTGGCTGTTATAAAACAGTTTCTTTGTAAGGGCAAAAGCACCTTTGGCTCTGGCCAGAGCAACATCTATATGTTTGTGAAAATACAGATATTGATCTAGCCAGATCCCAAGGTATCTGACTACATTTCGACAAGCAAGTGGCTGCCCGTGCTGCCCCACGATCGAGAACTTTCGCCAATTCTTTCTGGTATCCCTAGAGGCCCCAGACAAAGGCGTCCTAAACAAAATGGTTTCCGACTTCTGAAAATTTATCTTCAACTTCCAGTCATAACAATATCGCTTAATTTTATCGAAGTCACGTTGCAAGAGTATATTAATAACCTCAATCTTTGGACCTGACCTGTACGCGAATAAGTCGTCTGCGTACGTTATAGCATGGTGAAGTGAACATATCAGATCACTCGTATAAATGTTGAATAGGATCGGCGAATTTACCGCACCTTGTTGCAGACCGTTTTTAATGCTAAAAGTTCCAGTAGAAGTCACATCGCCATTCTTCACGATAAACTGTCTACTGGAGACCATATCAAAAAGAATATACAGCAGTGGTTTACTAATGCCCAACCTGTCCAGCTTGAAAAAGAGTCCCTCTAACCATACGGTATCGAAGGCCTTCTCCAAGTCAATCAGGCAGGCACCAGTGCACTGATTCTTGCCTTTGTTCCATTGGATATCAGAAACAAGTTTAGACGCAGCATGAATAACATCATGCCCCGCCTTGAAACCGAATTGATTATCCGGAATATGTTTGTCCTCAACCCACTTAGTCAGGACTCTATTGATCACCTTCTCGAATACCTTACTGATGTTTGGAAGGAGACTGATCGACGGGAGATTTGCCGGATTGGATGTGTCTTTATCCCTTTTGAAGATGGGGTGTACCACCGCTGTTTTCCAATGCGCTGGATAATGTGCATTATTCATTGCATTATTAAACAGGGTGGTATAAATGTCCACCGCTTCTAGTGGGAGATGTCGAAGCACAATGTTCGGTATTTCATCGGTTCCCACTGATTTCTTACCTCTAATCGATTCGAAAATCGTTTGGAGCTCTGCCTTCGAAATGAACGGTGGTAGTACCATTTCATTGGTGATGACATTATTTGCCATATTCTCGTCACTGAAACCCGAGTTCTCGAATCGCCAATTCACTATTTCATTTCGAAGGTAGAAATTGTGCACAAGGACTCGATTTTCCAGGTTGTGGTTCGGGCCAATGATGTCATTTGCCTTGTACACTTCCTGGAAAGTCGCTCCTATAGCCTCTACCTTCTCCTGCGGATCATCGATCACAAAGAAGTTGTCATCATCAACAGCCTCATTTGGATCGGTGCCTGCTGCTATAAGTATGTTCTCGTTGTCCGTCGTTCGGGCGATTTTAAGACACGAAAGGTCGTTGTGATCTTTCCTCCGAAATATTTTATTTATTTGCGGGAACATATTCGGGTTGCTGGTGTTTACAGCCAGAATTTTGTTGTTCCAATACAAACTTACAGATGCTCTGTAATTTTCTTTTATTAATACTTGGAGATTTTTGATCGACGACTTTAGCGTCATAATCTCCGGGTTATGTCTGTTAGTAAACTGGCTGTACAAGGTTTTTAGCCTTAACAGCAGTCTACTTTTATGTCAGTGCAGTGCGTCAATGGTTGCGTTGTGGAATAAGTCTTCGTTGTCAGTGTATTGATACCGAGGTATCGTTTTGTCCATTGTTCGTTTAATTGTCTCGTCCATTAGTTTTAGATACCTGTCAATCTCCTCGTTTGACAGATTTCTATTGGACGGTGGGTAGAGCGAATTCGAGGAGAATGCTCTCGTCAGTGTTCTAGAGAAGTGTGTCCAACGCACTCTACTATAGTTGTAGGCATGCCTTTGAACAAACTCGTTTAATTCCGCAGCTTCGTTCGGAACGGTTATTTCGGTACTAAGTCCGCAATGGTCACTGTCATACACAAAAGTGCGTAGACAGTTTATTGTTTGTCTTTTTGTGCATGTCAGGTGTATTCGTGTGTCGAACAGCAGGAGATCCAAATAGGACCCGTGTCTATGAAACGACGGACTATCCGTCGCGTTAAGGCCGAGTCGATACATTATACTGTGCTGACTCCACTGCGTTACAGTGGATACCTATACCTATCTTGACTTAGTCTTTTAATAAAAAAGTTGTTACCAATGGCCGACTTACATAGTTCAATGGTGTCCTTCAGCTCCAATTTGAAAGTGTTAATTAGAGGCACTTTCTGCTTAGTGCTTCTACTTCTGCGATTTTTGTTGCTGTTGTTGTTTTTGCTGCTGATGCTTTTGTTGTAGTTGTACATGTTTCTTTGTAAGTTTTTGTGCCGATTTCTGTATTTGTTGTTGTTTTAACGGCTGTTTCTGTTTTTGTGGTAGCTCCCCGCTTACATTTGGTTGTTTCTGAGGGCTCTGGATTTGTTGTAATTTTTCCAACTCTCTCCTAGCCACTTGCTTTGCCTTAATAGCAAGCACTTTTTGCTCTAGCTGTTTAATGGTACTATTAATAGCTTCCACCTCATCCTCTTCGTCATCTGACTCAGATGCATCTAGGGATGCGAAGGCATTATCTGCTCCCATGTAGTGGTCTTCCCAACCATCCGATACCTGTAGGGGTAATCACTAGTATCCAACACTTGTCTACTTGGCTTTAATGCTGCCCTTGCTGTTGTTGTTGCCGTCGTTTCCCTCGCTCCACCATGCAGCATTTCTGAGGAAGCTGATAGGGAAAGGCGCTTTACGAGATTTGGAGTCGGCCTCAGCTTTCTCCTCCTCTTTCTGTTGTTGTTGTTTCTGTTCTTTGGATAGGCTGTACGGCCTGATCATCAGATGACATCATGCCATCTGCTGACCCCGCTATTGGAATAGCGGGCCGCTCACTTCCACTCATCACACGATCGACCAATCACACTTTCTGTTTGTGCCGTTGTATATCGATTTAAACTTTTTTTTTAAAAATAAAAATTCGATGTGGTTTTTCCGGGAATCGAACCCACGACCCCTGCTTGGCCAAAATGTTCTTAATTTTTCTTTTATTTTACACTATTTCACTTGAGAGAAAAAGCCGAAAACACGTCTGTCCCCGATCGAGGTCTATAAACGACTGGCTGGAAGCCAATATCCTACTACTTGAACCATGGCCGAGGAACAATACTGACCGTAGATCAAACTGGCACTTCTCCTTTCGTAATCGTAATCCAGCGTTGCTTAGCCGTCGAAATACTTTTTTTCTAAAATCTCTACCAGATGTGAAAAACTTTTCCCAATTAGGAAAATGTCGTCAAAATAGACAGCGACGCCTCACAGAAGATCTTCTATGCGTTTTTAAAAAATGCCTGGTGCTGTTGAAATACCAAATGGAAACTATTTTACGCGGTATGCGCACTTGAGAGTTATTAACGTGAGAATTGTTAACGCTTTGTCATCTACCGCCACCTGCTGATACGCCTGTACCAAATCTATTTTCGCGAATTTTTCTCGCCGTGGAATATAAGCTAGTATTTTACATCGGTAATCGAAGGCGCACAGACCAATCGGCTTTTGCCACAGGTACTATTGGCATCAGCCACTCTCTGTATTCAGCCGGCTCTACAGTTCCCTATTTAACCTGCCTGTCTAGCTCCTATTCAATAAACTGCAGCTATGCATAGGGGGCTTTCGTAGCTGGAAGCTTGATTGCAGGTATTGCTGGGTCACGACCAGTTACACTTAAGAATATTTGTTCGCTGTCCCTCAGTGATGTATAGAGAACCTGGCGGTCCCCAGGTGCAGCCATAATAGTTGAGTATTTTTTTGAACTGTGTCAGACTATATATACTCGTATATTATCTGAATTTCGGAAATGTTGTTTCAGCTGATATTGCAGCTGATGCATTTTCCGAAACCGCCAGTTGATTCTTTGCCACAGTCTGTGTAGCAATCGCTCGGTCTTGGACAGATTGAAGAGTTAGTTTACCCTCAGTTAATCGAGCTTGTTCCAGGCCATTATTCCGTGCCCACAAACAAGTCGATCTCTTAGTATTCGACCTACCACTTCTCCACTGAAGTTGCGGTCTATGATTAAGTGACGAAGCTCTGCTGCTGAAGCACTGAAACTGAAGGTTGCTGATCGTGCTTGGAAAACTTACATAATGAGGCGATTTCTGATGGAATATGTGTGAAATGTTTTCTCAACTCTTCAAAGTATTACGGCGTACTCTACATTTTTTCAATTGTTTTTGGCGAGACAAGAGGCTCTATCAAGTCGAAAGACTGCCCAGCAAACCGTAGTTTTTCTTCACCTCGATTCCGTTAGCTAGCAGCAACAATTCTAAACACTGTTTCTACGAATTCCATGCGGCTGAGTTTACAATGCCAACAAATCGAATAGAAGCTATTGATTATTATTATTTGATGAACTTGTAGAACCTGTATTCTCTTCTGATTTGACCTTATGCTTCGCCTTTCCTAACTCATCCATGTGGGTTTACCCAGTGTAGAATGACAGTCAAAACTTATAACAAAATGTCAAACAAATGAAAGATTACTCTAACAAGGGGGTTCCATCTACGTGGCCAGTGATGTGCTCAACATTTACAAAAATAACTTTATTTATTCAAGTCATAATTCTTACAATTGAACTAGAATATATATTCTAATAAAAGAAAGGGAAAAAGAGAAAAAAGAGAAATAGAGAATATCTCTAGCCGAATGGCGCAAAAACAACGAGTGCAATTACTTTTTTCCACTGACGACTGGTGGCTGTCATTTATGATATCTGGTAAGATGGCAGACACTACATTATCGTGACAGGCAAGAGCCTTAAACAACATCTCTCTCCAGCCAGCTCAGTGCCGTCAGATTTCGTCCACCGAGCTGGATAAGATGCCCCTCTAACTGCGTGCACTTCCTTAGATAAAGCTTTTCTATACCGCGCTATCTCACTAGAGTGGATTTGAAGGTCCCTCAGGCTAAAGTACTATTGTTCCTGGACCCTTCATGACCTATCCATTTTATTCACTGTAGCTGAAAGCGAACTCTACACCCAGTTAGTTCTGCCTAAAGGCAGAAAGACCAAAGTTCACACGGAAAGTCTTTCATTCTAAACATGTACGAGTAACAGGGTTTTCATCCCTGAAACTGTCCATGCTCCTGCGCCGAATACGTAATAGGACAGACGGAGAGTCTGTATAACATTTTGTTCGTTGTTGATGCTCAATTGCCTTCTAGGCCAAAGAAAACAACACTTATGTACAGTTATGTCATTTCTAGAATTCACTGACGAACCGTAGGTAGATATAGTTTCCTATTGTTACGTTTGCCTTAGGCGTCGGTGTTGATTATTCTTTTTTATGGCATCATTACTCACAAATACCTCACAGACATTCCGCTGAATTATCATCATTCATATCATCTGCATATACGAGAAGTTGGAGAGATTTTTAAAATATTTTGCTCTTGGTGTTGGCTTGAGAGTTTCGCACACACAAGTTAAAGAAATCGCCTGATAGGTCGTCGGTGGTGTTTTTTCGACTTCAACCGAGCGACGGGAGTTCTTCATCGGCATCCTACCCTACCGAGCGAGTTTGGCAGGGATTACAAGTTCAGACATGACTAGACTATATCGATCGTCTCGTAAGGAAGTTAAAAATCGATGAAAAGCTTGTTAGTATCAGAGTGTGAATACTTGGTCGACGGTGGACTGGCCAAGTCTTGATATTAACCCATTAACCCATTAGGTTGTTGACGATGGATTCTAGATGTCCACATAATATAACAAAGAGAATCTTCCAAACAATTAAATTATCCATTCTTCAGGGCCATACATACAATGCTGAGACCAAATGAGCTGGAGCACGCTCTTAATCTGTTCATTTCCTCCAAGGTTAAAAAGCTTGTTATCAGCTTCCGCGTATTTACTACATTTAAGTTTTGATAATGTATCCTTACATCGCTTTTGTATTGTGAACAGAAGTTTTAACGATCTTCGTCTGGGTTAACTATTGTCACCGATCTGACAGCAGTGTTTTCACCGTCCTCGTGGTTTTAGTTCTATAAAGCGAATTTCCAAATTTTCGGCATCGACTCCATCTGTACTACGTTATTCCCATGTTCGTCTTTGCATCCTCCGGTTCGGATTTCGCTAACTTGGCACGTCCTTTTTACCTCATTTTACAATTTCCGAACCTCATTCCAGCTGCAGCATCTTTTGTTAATCTCGACTTTAGTTTTTATGATTGTAGCTGTCCAACGTCAAGCCTTCTCACAGTATTTACCGCAACTGTGCTGCCAAAGTATTGGTCCAAATCACCTCGGAATTAACTGTTGAAAGTCCTCACATTGTCGGGCTTGCATAGGTCATCAACAGTTGAGTTAATGTTATCTAAGGCTATCCATCACGATTTTGTTACTCTCTCGCATAGGCTAGTGAGGCCTAACGAACTCCTTAACCTTTTTACCTGAAGCGGGTAGTCTGCGGTTTCTGGATTATGAGTGCGGCAATTGAACTGACTTGAATGCCTTGAAAACACGCTTACGCCTGGATATGCTAACTTAACACTGAGTTCAGTTTTTTTTTCAGTTTTAAATGCATTTTATTTTCTTAACACTAACTCTTACATTCTAACAAAAAATGCTTAAATGCTAGCTTACAATTACTTAATAATCTTATGCTAACTTACTGGCTCCACACAGGCGCTCTAAGCTACTCTAAATTCTTATAACTATGTCTTTCGACTTTATTTACATTTTCTTTAGGAATACTTATTTTCTATACTTAAGGCTAAGAAAAAACTTTGTTTACAAAAACTTAGCATATAGATTTTTTTTATTCTTTATAAAAACTTAATATCTAACTTAAAATAAACCTTTGTGTACTTAACCTATATACATAATACACACATACAGACACAAAGACATTATGCACAATAATATACATATATTAGTACTCGTATATACCTTTATATATACTAGTACATGTATATATTTCTCAAATGCTAATCTAAACCTATGCAAGTTGGCCAAACTTAACACTGACTTATGGATAGGATGCACATGTTGAGATTTACATATATTGTCGTTGGTGTTTACGAGTATTTTATTTATTATTTATTT
This sequence comes from Volucella bombylans, assembly GCA_949129095.1. Lineage (NCBI taxonomy): Eukaryota > Metazoa > Arthropoda > Insecta > Diptera > Syrphidae > Volucella > Volucella bombylans. Next base: position 146,244,751 of record OX422140.1, on the reverse strand, counting down.
ATTATTATTTTATTTATTATTATTAAATTAATGAAAGAATTCAGTTTTCAAATTAAGGGAAGGTTACCTTGCTTAATATCCTTCACAAGATGGTCAGACCTGATCGTCATTGCGCTTCTGCAAATTTGGTACTCAAATCTTTCCTTTTGAGCTCAGTTATGTAACGAAGGTATTTTGGGAAATTTCCGAAAGTTCATCTCAAAAAATTTGCCCAGTGTGTCATTTCCTGTTATATGAAGCTAGAGTAAAACTTTTAGGATTTCAGCTACGGGATTTGGTGTTGTAGGGAATTTTGTTGTAGGTAAACCATATACAATATGTATTCCTACGAAAAACATGTTTATCTAGTTCCTTCTAAATAGAACTAAGCTTTGTGAGAAAGTGTCAAAAAGTTTTACACTTACCGAGTCTTACTGGAAAGTTAACTGCATGTGCAAGAGATACGTCAAAATGAACCTCATTGGGATGAGACGTCGGTCTTGTCCTAATACTTCGTGTTACTCTTATTAAACTCAAAAGCTTATAAGCGTTGTTTTTTTTTTTGTCGTTAGAGGAGTGCCGATCAATAGCATGCATGTATTTTTAATTTCGAGTACTTCCACTTTAAACGCACAAGACGAATCTTGAAAATCAGATTTTGAGGTTTTCATTTCAGTCGGAAGACACTTGTTACTTTATTAAGTTTCTTGTTAAGAAACGTTACTCTTCTCTTAATGATAAATAGCATCCAGTTTTAATCGCATTTAAGCCTAGTTCACATCTCATTAAAATGATCACTTTTACCAGACCCATTCCTGTAAATTCACTAATCATTAAACATCTGCATATCATAACATTGCATATTTTAATTCCTGAAAGTCCTAACATAGAAGAGAAGAAGAGTATTGAAGCACCAGAGCATTCCTCTGTCTGCGGAATATTTCAGTACTTACCTGGCTTCTACAATAATTATGACTGAAAAATCTTGGTTTTGAGTATCAGAATTATTCAAGTTCTACTAAACCTTCAACAACTAGAGAAGGTTTGAAGTGTTCTTAAAGCTTGCCCAATCTTCGTAAATCTGCTATGATGTGTGCGTATTAGAATTCGAACAGCAGAGATCTTGGCACTCGTACACTAGTGTTGTGGAATATGACTTATATGATATGATAGTGAAATGGGTTCAATGTTCGATGTTCTTTGGTTTATTAGCTGGATTCAAGAAAACATCTGAGTCATCCAAAACCGGTGGCGGACTTTTCGCGTCACTCTGCCTGAAATTCACAAAACGATTAGAAACAGAGTCAAAACTATTATATTTTCAGCTTGTATTATCTCAGGAACTGTGATGTTATACAATGGTTTTGCCTTATCATGTTCCAGTTCCAGCCAGTTCCCTTTACCTGTTTCGACTAAGTACATCATCCTTCAAGACTGTTTTTTTATGATACCTACTAACCACTTCCCTTTCTGCACATACTGTCAAACGAACACTGGTTGCCCTCAATAGAATTTTGGCTCCTTGAAGAAATGAGATTTTGGTTTTTCAGGATCATAGTAAACAGTAAGCTTCTGTGCCGTCGCCCATGCTGCTTTTCAGCTAGTGAAATTCTTCTTAGGTCTGGAGGAAAACGATAAGTTGATAGGAAAATTGTTAAAGCATCTTCGCAGGTTTTAAAAGTTCACACCTTTCTTTCCGCAGCTAGATTTGATTCGGGGTTGAAAGGCGCTGATCTAATGTGGCGAATGAAATTAAGATCACAAAATTTCCCAAACTCTTCCGAAGAAAATTGTGTCCCATTGTCTGACATCAATGTTGTTGGTAATCTTTCGAAAGCAAGCCATTTGCAAGGCATTTATTGTAACTTTTTTCAAAGTTGTTGAAGACATTTTGGAAATTTTGACGTGAGTCTGCTGAAATTAGCCGTCAAAAGATCGCTGCTTTCATGCATTCAGCTGAAACTAGGTGCAGTTATTAACATTTTTTGAAATAGTCTCGTCGATGTTTGGCCACCAGTAGAAACGGCAGGCCATTTGTTTAGTCTTTGTTGCTCTCCAATGCTGTTCATGGAGAAGCGTTAAAACTTTTGTCTGATGCACCTTGGGCACCACAACACTTGAATTTTGACTTTAGAAAATCAAAACACTGACAGTGCGTATCGGCCTCTTTTTCTGTCTGGCTATATTTGTTTAGCGTCTTGGATGCGAAAACAAAGCGTTTCTCTGTTGAATTCAGGTAAACGTGAGACATGACTACTCCAATGCCTTGAAAAGATGCATCTGTCGCCAATGTGATTGCCAGAGCATATCGGATATGCACCAATCTGGAAACGTCCGCTATAAGTTTTGAAGAATTGCAGGCGGAATCAAGGTGCTGCCACTTATTTCTCTCATGGTGCACAAAACATCCAGGACACGATCTTATATATAGTACCTAGAACATTCCCCTTACTTGGTTTGTGAACATCGACGGTGGTCCCTGCTGTATCGCTGGACTCTTCCAATTTGTCCAAGCCAATTCTCACAGGTTCGTATCTATTGGAGAATGTAATCCTATCTCGAATCATAAAATCGGAGTCACACTTATTGCACCCCTCCTTCGTGCATAGGAAAGCACAGTCATTCGCTAGCCCACGTAACTCGGCTGTCCAGTTTGCATATGTTTGACCAGGCATCATTCTTAGACGTACAAATTTTCATCTCGATGCTAAAACGTGCATTTTTATTTGAAAGTATTTCGTTGGCTCTTCTTTAAGTTCACTGCATGAACAAATACTCACATCTTTCACTTGCTCGTAGAACAGCTTCCGGAGTATTTCATTTAAATGACTGTCGCAGGTCGAAAAAATAAACTCTCCGTAAGGTGTCGTCCGTAACTAAGTTTGCTGAGAAATGCTGCTCAATTTGGAAAAGATAGCTTTCCCAGCTTTCTTTTTCGCTATCAAGCATGCGGAAGGGGGGAACTGTTGCAGGTTTACCGAATTAAGTGACCTAACAGGTGACAGCTATTATTTTTAAAAACTAACTTAAACTGGCTTTTGTTTTTACAAAACGTGCCATTCCATTAATTCAAATGAAATTTTTTAGAACGAATAGTTTTATTTTATAATATTATCAAAAAGCGATAACTCGAAATAAGACTTGAACCATTCCGTAAACTGTTCCGCTAGGTGGAGAAACATCTTTAATTAGTTTTAAGTTAACTATAAAAGGAGAAGTGAGCACAAATAAGATATTAACCTTTCTGGTTTATGATTTTTAAGAATGAATTTAATAAATTTGACTAATTATTATATTTGAAAAGAGGCCAGTTTATTCTATTATTATTTTAGTAAACAAAAATCATGATTGAATATACAAGAGGCATACAGGATCTTTTCTTTTCAAACGAAAGATGGATTTGAGATTGACCAATTACGTATTTACTTAAGGTGGCGCTATAGTCCGGGAGGACCAACAAGCGTCTCCAGCCAACTCGATCTTTAGTTTTGCAATTTAAGTTGGTTGGAGTCCTCTCCCACTTGTGAGCGCCACCTGAATCGCGGTTTTTCAGACTAGATCCAGCTCAGTCCTTGGATGTTTGCTATAAAGCAGGTACATTTCGTCGTTGTATCACCTCCTCCACTCACCGTCTAAGCAGACGGGAACAAAAATCACCCGAAGAATTTTCCAGCCAAGAGCACCTTCTTTTGATAAAATCCATGCATCTGCGCCATAGAGCAGGACTGGGATAATTTACATCTTATATAGGGTCACTTTTGTTATCCGAGAGAGGGCTTTGATAGTCAATTAGCTTAGCTCAAATAAGCAGCAATTGGAAAGAGTTATCATTCGTTTGATCTTAGCTCTGGTGGTTTCGTTGTCGGAACTGATAGCGTAGTCTACGTAGACAAAGTCCCTAACTACCTTAAGTTATATCTGTCGAGAGTGACGTTTTGTCCGAGATGCCGGTGTTGGGTATCCTTTCTTATTGACAGCATATACGTGGTCTTGCCCTCATTGACCGTTAAGCCCATCTTCGGCGCTTCCGTCTCAATACTCGCCAAAGCGCCACTGACATCACTCTGCTTTCTTCAGATTATGTCAATATCATCGGTGTATGCGAGTAACTGCACTATTCTTTCAAGATTTATATTAAAGGAATCGCATGACAGTGCATCGCCTTGTCTAGATCCTTTCTTGACATCAACGGTCTCGGTGAGTTCGTTCCCGATCTTGTTGGATCAGTTTGGCAGGGATGCCAAAAGTAGACATTGCTCTACGTGGCTTCTCTCTATAGATGCTGTCATACGGGTCCTTGCAATCGATGAATATCTAGTGTGTAACCATTTGGAACTCATGGGTTTTTTCCAAGATGAATCGTAGTGTAAATAGTTGGTTTATGGTGAACTTACCAGGCCTGAAGCTACACGAATATGGACCTATCAAGATGTTGGTGAACGGCGTCATGCTTTCAAACGATATGCCAGATAGGGTGTTAAGAAGACTGTTGTCTCTGTAGTAAGCGTTGTGTAGAGAGCCTCCTTTCTTGAGAATCGGATAAATAATGCTCAAGTGCCATTCATCGAGCATACTTTCGTCGAACCATATTTTACAGATGAGTTAGTGTATGCTCCTTACTAAGTTATCGCCTGCCGCTTTGAAGAGCTGGGAAGTCAAGCCTCCAGCGGCTTTCTTGGACTTGATCTTCACGGATGATGATCTTCACTTCATCCGGTCGGTCATCGCCGTTTTACAGTCTATAAAAATTCTGTGTCTAAAGCATAGACTACAACTCTACTTCCATGTTCCTTTGTTCGTCTCAACAGTGTTCGGTTCGGGGTTTCTGTCCGAGGTATGTCTTGTTTACTGAACCTCATTCCTGGAGTATCATCTCTTAATTTAATCGACCACGCGCTTCCCATGCTTCTTCTTTTTCCTTCTGAGAAGCCGGTGTTCGTCTCTTCTCTTCTACTCGTAGAGCTCGTGAGCAGCTCTAGTCCTTCTATGCATCACCGTTTTGTATGCATCTTGCTTGCTGGCACTCATCGTCAAACCAGGAATTTCGTTGAGGTGAAAGCTACATTGCACTGCTAGAAAGAGAACAGCGCCTTAGGAGTTTTCGATATAATATGTTTAGTCCCTAGAAGTTTGCTATTGGCAATAGCACCCAAATACTTAGCTTCTTTCGAAAATAGGATGATGACGCCTACTCGTATAAGCTTTAAGATGAATCAGACCAGTCAGCTTCTCCTTCTTGTAACAAGAACAACCTCAGTTTTCAGAAAATTGAATGAAAACTCTTTTCTAGTGCACCAATTGTCGATCGCCTATAGGTCTGCCTGCGCCCTAGAACAGACAATCGCTACACACGTGACATCGTGATCCAATTTAGACGTGGGACCCATAGAATACCCAGCTGCATTCGGAGAAGCCTTGCATTTTCGAACTTGGCTGGAAGCGGTGAGATAACTCAGCAAGGGTTTGCTATCGATTCAGATACGTTGCCGTTTTAGTTCACTGCCATCAGGTTTGTTCATTTATCCACTTGGAAGAAAGATGCAGGTTATCTAATGACGAGTGAAATCTAACGTTATCGTCCTCCAAAAAGACAACAAGAGCAATCCGTGGAGGCCCTATTACATACCTCTCCTTACAGTAAATTGGCTCTATTTCCTTCTTCTTGGCAGTTGAAATCGGGAGGTGTAGCAATGAGCGGCATATTGTGTTTGTTGCATTCCTATAAAACTTACTTTGCAATCCTAAGGACATCCTAGCACGTGTAGATATATACTAAGTATTCCTACAACAGAGTATAAGTCATTTCAACCACCAAACATGCATCTTATTTGCACCTTGACAGAATTAATTTCTAATTTCAAGTTGGCTACACCAATCAGGGTATTTGACTAGCTCTTCAGCTAGTGGCGATAATACGAAATCAGTTCTTGTCGAGTAGTATTTAAAAGTAGCATGCTAGTATTTACAATGAAGGTACTGGATTCTCACTTCATGGAACCTATTTCGGATAGGGGTCACGCAAAAGAATGTTATCGTTGATTGTTGCCAATATCATTATTCATATATAGTTGATCATACATATACTTGCAACAAAAGCCTATGTTTAGTAACGCCTGAAACCTTCAAGTACTACATCGAATAAACCAAAATACTAGTATATCGCCAAATGTTTGAAATAAATAATTCATTTTAGGTATGTGGAAACGTTAACCCTTTTCTGGTCACTTTTTCTTGAACCAGAGGCTTTAAGTTTGATATCAACATATGTGTTATAGTCACATGTTTTTTTTTTTGTTCCTCCCCCAGTTTAGTTGAGTATATTGCTCTTATGAGAAATTGGATCTGTTCCACGCAGATTTCAGATTAATCTCACTTGGACCCAAAATAATGAATAAGATCAGTAACACAAACATCAATCGCCTTTCACTGTCATCTGATCTCCAAAATAAGAGTTAAAATTGTATTTATTAAATTCCTCAAAAGGTGCGTATTAATTTAATCCACTTGTTCGAAGTCGAAATGTTAAAGGGTTAAGCGGCAGTCTCTGATCGGATTGGATAGGACGTGTACAGAGGGTATAACCGGGTACAAAATTCAAATGTGAAATTCAAGATTTACAGGTTCTACTTGAATTGCCTTTCACATTTTTTTATTTTGCGTTTCCCTTTATGAGACTAAATAAATATTTCAATATAAAAAAAGCCCGTACCAGTTTGCTAAAAATAACGTTTAAAGAAAAAAATTTCCACAAAATTCCAATTGGGTAAGCCTAATTCCTTCGAAGTATCTTTTACCTTTCGTTATACATCTTTTGCAAAAATCAGCAAACAGTTGCGACACTTTAATTGATACTATAAAACAGTGATCATACTCGTAGAGCACATGATTTGATAGTAAAAATAACGATAAAGGAAAGTGCGACAGTTGGCAGACTTCCAAATACCGGTTGGCTGATTAATCCTAGATACACGTCCGCAGCTTTGGCTGATTAGACATTCTAAACGCGTGGATTGTCGTGTACGATGTGCGATACTTCAAATTGCTTTACTATTGACACTTTTGGGCGGCCGTGCATGGTTTCGCAACAAGTTGACTTTTTCTTTATCACGATTTTGAATTTATTCGGCAGATTGATTTGTTTGCTGTCAATACTAACGTGAGATTTAGGGTGACTTTTTTTTAGGAAAATTGTTCGTAGTACGATTGAGAGAAAGGTGAGAATGGCCAAACTCTTTTGATTCATGTTTGCTCCTTGGGTACTTTTCTGACTGCCAATAAGATGTTTTGCATTCTGGTAGAAAGCGAAAGTTCAATTGTATCACTTCTGAAATTCGGCGCAGGTTTTAGATTTATTGTCCACGCATAGACGCTTCCCATAGATACGGATACATACGCGAAGGAATTTTCTTAGGTGGGGTGAGATTTATGAGGAAATCTAAATGACGAAAAACACATTCCCTCGAAACTATATATACGCAGATACAAAATCAGTCAGCACATGATAGAATGGATGACTTATTCTGATGGAAAGAGGTCTTAAATGGATACCAGCATTCTATTGACACTGGAGGAGTGCCTTTCGTCTATCGCAATATGATCAACTTAGTTGACGGTTTGTTGATCAAAAGATAGCCAGGTCCCTTTATAAATATCACCGTGTTCTGATTATAATCACATTACGTCCCATAGCAACATCAAGGACAAACCTTAGAAAATGAGAACTTCTACTGAAGTGAATATCTCGCATTGTTTTGCTATTCAAAATGACAAGGCGAGCAGCACTGTGTATGCAGAGACCATGGCTTACACCGCATCATCTTTTTATTTATTTACATTTTATTTTTGTAATTGTTTGAACGAACCCCTCATGTGAAGTAAAGGTCCATTGTTGTACTTTATTAGGCATTGGCAAAAAGATCCCTCTTCACTAGAGAGTTTTACCACCTCTTTACAACACAAATTTTTCTTGTTGGACTATAGTACACTATTAAGGCAAAAGCGACACGAAAATTGTAACAAATACCGATCGCTGAATCTAGTGTAGCATATTATAAGTGAGTTCTAAACAATCGACAATGACATGTCCCATATCGTCCTATAACGCGATTTGAAGCTCAATTATAGTGAGCAAGAAACATTGCATCGCCGCGAAATTGATTGATCATCTTCATCAATTTTGAGAATCCAATGAATAGAGCTATAGAATGTGAAAACGACAAACTCTAAACGTAAAATCGCTTTATAGTTTCATACAAGCTTTTCTATCTTAATTGTATTTTCCCCTCTTCTCCCACACTCGTATATAAGGACGCGGCAATCCTTCAGATAATATTAAATACTCGTAAGGGGATAAGAGTAGCAATTGACAAATTGAAGATGAATCGATTTTTGGACATCGAAGTCATCACCCTTAATTATGGGAACACTCAACTTCGCTCACGGCATCAATTTGGCAAACATATGACTCACTCATTGCTTTGTCTCTTTATCATGGCAAATAATCGAGGTGTCTTTGTCAACTTTGTCCAATTCATGCAGTGAGCTGCTCTCGGGTTTTCTGGACTTGTTACTCGATCATCATTCTTAAACAAGTATGGAATTTTTACAGCAACTTTGCACTCGACTATGATAATGCAAGCCTGGTTGTTTTCAGCCCTCATCGTTTTCTCTAACTACCTATCTCTTGAATTTTTGAAATCGTCTGAGTATAAGGCTGAAACCATGCGCTTGTAGAAACTTGGCAGTCGTCTTTATGCGGTATATTCGTGGTTTGGGGATCAGTACAGATATACTAGATATTCCCTACTCCACATAAATTAAAATCTGTGTACAATAGAGAAATGATAGAATTGTAGATACGATATGATGAGTGTGTTGATACTATTTGAAGTGTTATCGAAACCTGATTTAAGTCGAATATAATAAACCTGCCTTGTTGTAGACCATCTTATGATCTTTCCAGAATAAATCGTAATACATTTACCAAGCCAAAGCAAATCGAACCTCAAGTGTGTAATATATGCCAATTGTAATAATCACTCATTTATAAAAAAAAATAAAAATAAAAATGGGTGGCCGTAGCTCAAGTGGTAGTGTATTAGCTTCCCAATTGGATGATTCAGGGCTCAATTCAATACCAGCCGTGCCCGGAAGACGTTCTTTTTTTCAGCCAACTAAAATGTCGTGAGATGAATGGGCACATGGCTTTTCTGTCCACACCTGACGCAATCACCACTTCTATCCACGTATTTTTACACGTCTTTGCTAGATGCCCGAAGTTAAGGCCCGTAAAGCATCGCAGCGGTACAACTTTTCCTCGTATTCTGAATGCCGTCCATCCAATTTTTATTCTTCCAACCTCCAGGACTTTTTTGGCAGCGGTTATCGGGAGGCATACTGAGGCATTATAAGTGTATTCATACCCAGCTGAGTATTAAGGTATTTAAAAAAAACAGCTAAGATTAGCTATCCTCATAGATTTAACCGATAAGGCCTGCATACTTTGCACTGCCACTCGAACATGGCTTGGTAGATCTTTTCCTTTGTTGTGACATAGTGACGCACCTTGTGCGTTAGTGATCTCACTTCAACCACCACATCAGAGGTTGCTCCATCCGCTGCTTTCTTGAGCTCAAGCAATAACTCTCCCTTGGCCGTCTTTCTTATGCGGGTTACATGAAGTGCCAAGCCAGTTAGCTCATGGTTGGTCTTTACCTTTCGCAGTATATCGCTTGCTCTTGAATCTTTTTAAATACCTGTGCGTCCCGCTTAACGCGTAGTTTTTTCTACCACTATTTTCCACTCGACTTTATTATGGTCTTGTCTTGCAGTTTTTACACCTGGATTTTTGTCTTGGGGTTTCACCATCTGTCCAGGGTTATTCTCATTGCCTTTTTTTCTTCTCCTTTTGGCACTCATTTACGCTATGTTTCGCCACATTTTCTGCTTTTCTCGTGACCATTGACGTATGACAGTGTCAAGAGTTCTTCGTTACTTGGAGATCTAGTCCCTTTTCGCTTATCTCTGGAAGTTGTTTCAACGGAGAAGCAGAGAGGACCAATTCGTTCGTTGCTCACGGATGGATGGTTTGAGCAGTTTTAGACGATATACTGTATACTATGGTATTTTATCTTTTCTGCAATATTCTGCACAGTTGAACTGCCAGTCTTCTGTTTTTCCATTAGATGAATTCCATCAGTGTAGTGATGTTATTTCTTAGGGATTGCATGGCTTTTCTCTTTCCTCTCTGGTTTCTTTGGCCCTTACTTCCGTGTTGATTTCGGACGTCAAACTAAAATTTGATGCTTCTATGGGGGGAAAGTTCCGCTGCATACGCGAGGATGTCTGTTCACTTAATCATTCCCACCTCCTTACACTATCCGGTTTGTATACAATCGTTTACCTAGCCTCCACCTAGTTTTGTTATTCTATCAACATCAGTTTTATGTTTCTGAACTTGACCAACTAAATATTATGTACCTATGATTTAAATTTTAAATTTAAATTTGTCCAAAATTGTTTTATATGGCAAGTTTTCATGAAAAGATTTTGATTCAATAGACCTAAATGCACTCCAAATTGCAACTAGCTTAGCGCCTTGGGAGCGATGCCGGTTATGTTCTAATCCAAACGATGCAGTGATTTCGATCTATAATATTTTAACACAACTGTTCGATTGATGTTTTCCAACAAAAACGGTTAAAATCCTAAACAGAGCATGTCCTTTCCTTACGGTTGAGGTAGTTAATTCCAAAATATAAAAATTAGAAACAAATTATATAGAAAATGGAATCGTAGACCTCCCAATGTAAACCTTCCAAAGTGGGACATAACCACTCAACCTACATTGTACGTAAGAGTAATTTACTGGAGTAATTTACATAAAGTCGGTATCTGCAGCAACAACACCACTTCTAAATGCGTAATTGACCCTAGTGAACTAAATCACTTTTTCTAGAGGGATGATCCTGACATCGCTGGTGTTAAGAACATTTTCATGAAATCAAAATATCCAGTGGAGAAGAGTTTGCAGACAAGAAATATTTCAAGAAATAAATGTCTGGTTTTTATTCAAGAGATCTCTGTAGACATCAATCCTGAAATTTTTTTGACAGCGCTTGTCAGTTTGACTTCGAAATGTGAAAAAAAATTAAGTGTAGCGAACTTCATATACCACAATATTTTCTGTTCGTAAAAAATAACAAGAAACCTACATCTGCGCCGCCATTTTTCTACTATAATGCAGTTGCTTACCAAACAACTTACACTGACAGAATGAAATGTCATGCAATAATTTGGCCACCTAAGTTAAAAGAAAAAGTTACAGACGAAATGTCTGAAATTTAGCCTGACATATTTGCGTCTCGTGGAGACGCGGTGTAATGAATGTAATATTAACTTCAATCGGATTGTGGATACGCAGTCTGGAAGATTTCGAAGTAGCGACAGACAAATGACAGCCCTAATATATAATTCCATTGGTGAGGATAATACAATATACCAATTTGCTTTATCAATCTTATTCTACTTCATATTGCATGGTATTTATTAACTGGTGCGTAACACCAACATTTTCTGCGTTGCCCATAGCAGAGAAATCTAGTCTATCGTCTTCTGCAATTAGCATTCTTCCTCGAGAAAATAATCGCAAAGCAAATTGATGATTCAAAATCTCCATCGTTGCCCGAGCTGTATGGCCCGTTGCTCCGTCCTGCAGGAACCAACAATACGCGAAACCCAATTCAGCAATTTGTGGCAAAAAAAAGACTCGTTTTACATCTATCTGTAGCTCCCAACAGTTACGGTTACGCTGGTGCCGTCGGCGTCCTCAAAAAAATAAGGGCCAATCACTTTTCACTTCAAATGCCGCACCAAACTGTTACGTACATTTCATTTGGTATCATGTATTGCTTATTGTCAACTAATTCTCTATCTGTTTACACCATAAATATCAACGTACAAAGACACTTGACGTCACTTGCAGAATACTTTTGCCCCAACTTGTATCATAATGAAGCACAATTGGTAGTTCTAACTAAAAAAGATTTTGAATCTTAATGTCCGAACCTTTTGATTTACCATAATAAAGGTAAATTCGTTAACATCAGCCTTATATGCGCTCACGCCCCAATAGAGGAAAAGGACGATACTACTAAAGAAAGTTTCTACGAGTTCCTCGACAAAACTTACGAGCAATGCCCGATGTATGACGTCAAAATCGTCCTAGGCGACTTTAATGCTAAAATTATAAAGGAGAACATCTTTGGTAGCACAATCGGAAGACATAGCCTACACGACACAACGTCTGGAAACGGACTTAGGCTAATCGATTTTGCTGCGGGACGTAACGTTACTATAGCAAGCACACGGTTTCCTCAACACAATATTCACAAGGGAACCTGGCAGATACGAGATCACCAAACTACCAACCAGATTGACCATGTTGTGATCGAAGTAAGGCTCTCCTCAAGTATTTTAGACATCCGAACATTCCAATCGGCCAACATAGACTCGGACCACTACCTAGTTGCAGTTAAGGTACATCTACGGGATATATTAGACGCCACAACAATAGGGAAACACTATGGGAGATTTAACGTTGAACGTTTGCAATCCCAACAAGCTCCCAGAACATTTGCCGATCGCGTATCCAGTGGCTTAGATACCGAGAAGCCATCAAAAACGCCGCAACTGACGTGCTGGGTTTCATCCTCCCACCACCACGAAACCCCTGCTTTGATAAAAAGTGCCTGCAAGCACGTGCATCAAAACAACATGCCTACGGAGTGGCGCTGCACAAAAGGGCGAAGCGGCTCATTAGCTCTACAAGCAAAAGAGGAGGGAATAATATCGGCTTCTCCGGAGAAAAAAGAAAGAGCATGAGAAGCGCGCGATCGTGCTATTCCAGGAATAATGTTCTAAAGTCTTACCAAAAGTTAAAAAGAACGTGTCAGGTTAATAAGACCCGAACGGAAACCTATAGAGATGAACAAGGAAACCTTGTAGTAAAGTCACAGTCGGTGCGGATATGGAAAAACAATTTCTGCAGACTGCTAAACGGCGAAGATGACACAAATTCCGCTGTCAGGCAGAGCGAACCATTCAATATTCACCATGCAAGTCAAAAATTATATAAACTGACGTCGAACAAGGCTGCCGGGCTGGACGATCTACCCGCCGAACTATTTAAGGCAGCTGTAGATGACTTGGTAGAGAGTATACACCAACTTATTTCCAAGATTTGGTGGGATGAATGTATGTCTGATGAATAGAACCTCAGCACCGTTTGCCCGGTTCACAAGAAAGAAGACCCTCTAAACTGCGCCAATTGTAGAGGTATCAATTTCCTAAACATCACACATAATATCTTGTCTGCCGTATAGTGCGAGTGCCTGAAACCGTTTATCAACGATCTGATTGGACCCTATCTGTTGACCAAATATTCACACTACGGCAGATCCTTTAAAAAACCCAAGAAATTGAAACCGATACTCACCACCTTCTTATCGATTTTAAAGCCGCATATGACAGAATCTACAGAGACGAGCCAAACTCGTCCGCTTGTGCAAAATGACGATGGAGAAAGCTCTAGGCTGCATCAAGGTCGGTAATGGCCTAACCGAGACCTTTGATGTCAGAAAAGAATTTAGATAAGGCGACGCGCTGTCATGTGGCTTCTTTAACATCATACTTGAAAGAAAGGCGAGGTACAATCTTTCATAATTCTGTTCAATTACTTGCATACGTCGACGATATTAATATTATTGATAGAAAGCAGGGAGCTGTCACTGGTGCGTTTGCGAGTATATGAATAAAAGCGGCAAGATTGGGTCTAGAGGTAAACGAGGGCAAAACAAAGTATATGCTGTCGACAAAAAGAGACACCCAAAACAGACGAATCGGCCAGAATATCACTATCGAAAGCTATAACTTTGAGGTAGTAAGGAACTTTGTCTACCTCGGCTCTGCTATCACATCGGAAAACGACATCTCTTCACAGATCAAACGAAGAATATCGCTTTCCAATCATTGTTTCTTTGGGCTAAGAAGGCAACTATGTAGTAAGGCCTTCTCCCGAACAACCAAGGAAACTCTATATAAGAACTTTGTAATCCCAGTCCTGCTCTATGACTCCGAAGCATGGTCCCTTTCTAAAGCGGATGAAGATATTCTTGGTCGTTTTGAGAGAAAAATCCTTGGTAAGATATTTGGTCCTGTATGCGTTGACGTGTTCTGGAGGAGATGATTCAACGATGAACTCTACGAGCTGTACAGTGAGATTGACCTAATCAAAAAGCTACGAACTGGGGGTTTGAGATGGCTGGCACATGTAGAACAAATGAACACCAATTCACCAGCCGGTAGAATCTTTGACTCTAATGCAGAGTGGCTCGCTTTGTGGCGCGCCCAAGAGGAAGGTGACCTCAACCAACTTGGACTGCGCAACTGAAGGCAGTTAACCGAATACCGCGCTAATTAGAGAGGCTGGGTTAAGGCCCAGGTCCACCCCAGGGTGTAACGCTGCCTTATTAAGTAATTTCGCAATAAATGGCGTAGTGCTACATCATTGAAGCTCATTTGATTACCAAATGTTTATTACCTTGCATCTGTTTGTATAACCCGCATAGAACCTTTTTCTTAGCACAATGCCATCAACAATTGTTTCTACAAGACGCTCGTGATTTAAACGTGAAAATAGAAACAGCGGACACCTCTGGGCATAGTAAAGTAGCGACATCCTTGTAACTAAGTAAAGAATTAACACGCTCATATAAGCATGCCATCATAAATGCGAATTTCAATACAAATGTTTAAATTTATTATTACTTTCGAGATTTAGAGTTTTGTTTTAGGATTCCAAATTATCAATGATTGTAATTCCACTGGGTTTTCTGATAAATCACTCGCAAGTCCGCTTGACCTTGTTATTGTTTCTGTTCCCAGAAGTGTTGAACAATGCTTTACCAATTTTCCTTGGATTGCATTTTCGTCCATGATCTTCTTTTCTCTCTCTTCTTTTTTCGAATTTTAATGCCACAGTTTTACTAAGTAGCATTCACTCACCCGCTTGGTATGGATGGAGACTAAGTGTCGATCAAAATTATAGTCTCAATTACTTCTGATTTCTTGTGTATTTATAGTTAGTTATTGTTTTTAAGTACAAAAAAGCTCCTCATTGCGCTTAGTTAGCAATAGTAACTTCGACCTCTTCACCAGGTTCAATGTTGATGGATGTGATCTTCTTGACGAACTCAGATGGTGAGTGCAAGTTGATGATTCTCTTGTGGAGCCTCATCTGGAAGCGATCCCACGTCTTTGAAGCCTCATGACAAAGTGTTTTACGGGTGATGATGCCGAGGATCTTGGTCGGCATGCGTACTGGGCCCTTTACACGAAGTTTCTGGTTATTAGCACCTTGGATCATGTGTACGCACTAAATTTGTCAGTGTTCGTAATTGGTTTATGCGTAAAAATATTGCCCCAATTACTGAGGCAAAAACTGGGCTGCTTACACGAGAGCGTATAACAATATACCCCGTATGCCAAATTCGACATCCGTACTACTAAACGAATTTATTAAGCCTCCAAGCTACGAGTACATACATCACTTTGATTTAAAAATCTCTGAACCCTTGCATCGAATCTGTATCTCTGGCAATATGGGTACAAACGATGTTAAGTGTAACTTAAATCTTGATGTCGTTGATGATTTATTTTCTGGGAAGTTGTCCTGATAAAACTGGCTTAAACTCGATTGGAATATCTGGCCTCTGGCCCAGCTGCATGTGGGCCGATTGCTTTAAAACTGGTTACAGAAAAAAAGTTTCTAACTACCCATATACTAGTTCAACTGGTGTGGAAGGTATACACATTCGTTTAATTTATCTTATACCACAGTTAGAACCATTAACATTTTACCATGTCCATAAGATTTTTTTTTTAAAAACAAAGAACCACCCCATTCCCAATCGGCTCTTAAACTCTTTCCATTCTTAAGTTCAAAACTATTACTCCTCCACTAAAGCAACTTAGACGATACAACGCATGACGACTTTAACATAAGATACGAAACACTGCTTATGAATTCAAACACAGATTTGTTAAGAATATACGACTGGTGCTGGTATAGCTTACTGGTTAAGTTCGCAAACTACTAAACAAGATGGTATGAGTTCAAATCATATGCACCGCCGAAAAGTAAAAGTGACAAGTGATTTAATTTTCTGATGTCGACGCTTGTATGTGCGGGCTGCGAAGCCGAACAAGTAGTTTAAAATAAAAAAAAAATAGATGCAGATATAACACCAGTGGCTTATGTATGTAGCGTCGCAACTGGTACTGGAACCCGTCACTCTATGGAGTAGAAAAACTAACTGCTCTTTCAATGCGCTTTTCATACTAACTTTATTGTTTTAAATTCTATGCTTACATAAGTTAATACCGAAACAGTTCAGTTTAATCGACACCTCACATTCCAGACGGAATACAAAGAAGATCAGCTTTGAGTTATTATTCATTTTTGGCTTTAGTCAAATTTTTTTAAAAAGTTAAAATAATTTAATTGACTTTAATTTTGATTTTAATTAGAAATAGTGTTAACCAGAGTACAAGTTGAAGAGGGAGCCGCTCAGAATACCAGTTCAGCTAATCAGCCGATCGCTAATAGTAATGTAAATTCTCAATCCGAATCTATCACTCACAATACCACTTAGATCTCGGCCCAAACCCACGATCCAAATTCTTCCTTACAACTCAGTGCGTCCCAAAACCAAAATGATTTGAGTCTGCTCTAAGCTACTCCTGCGCTAGAAGCACATATATTGTAACTTCCATAGTGGCTCATTTAATATCAAGAAAAACATACTTGTATTAAATTCCCTATTACAGATTCGGGTACAGCAAATGACTTTAAATATAACCAAACAGTACCGAAATAGGCTATCAGACTTGGATTACGATATAAAGAGTTTTCCAATAGGGACTTGACAACTTTGAATTTAATTTATGAACGCACTCTTTCACTAATCATCAAACTATCACTGTCAATTTATTCAGTAAACTCAACATTTGCATTATGGTAAAGTACACGAACGAGCAACGTCTGCAAATTATAAAAATTTTCTACCGAAATTCGGAGTCGGTGACTGCAACTTTAAAAGCGTTAACTCAAATTTTTGGTCGTAATTCTCCCCCTAGTAGACAGGCAATAACAAGTTTAGTGCAAACATTTGAGTCTACATATTCGTTGTGTGATGTTGCCGTGTCAGTGAGACAACGGGTTGGTCGAAGTGTTGAAAATATCGCTGTCGTTCACGCGTCCGTAGCAAACGATCCAAATCAGTCAGCGTTCTCAAGAATTAGGCATCGCTCAAACCACACGTATTTTCCGTAAGGATCTTGGTTTACACCCATACAAGATCAAGCTGACTCAAGAATTGAAGCCGATGGACCATTTGAAGCGACGTACGTTCTCCGATTGGGTTCTGGAGAGATGCACCAAGATGATGAATTTCATCGCAAAATCATCTTCAGTGACGAAGCTCATTTTTGGCTCAATGGGTTCGTCAATACGCAAAATATGCGTTATTGGTCGTGTGAAAATCCATATGTGCTTCATGAATCACCACTTCATCGACAAAACATAACTGTTTGCTGCGGTTTGCATGCCGGCGGCGTTATTGGGCCATATTTTTTCGTCGACCGTAACGATCGTCACGTTACTGTGAATGGTCAGCGTTATCGCGCCATGATCACCGATTATTTTTGGCTCGAATTGGAAGATATGGACTTGGACGACATGCTATAATCGATTTATTGAAGAGTAAGTATGGTGAGCGTGTTATCTCAGGAAATGGGCCAGTCGATTGGCCGCGTCGTTCGTGCGATTTAACGCCGCTTGACTATTTTCTGTGGGGCTACGTTAAGTCATTGGTTTATGCCAACACGCCGACGACGTTGGAAGAGCTCAGAGCCAACATTGAATGCGAAATAGCACCCGTTTCGGCCGAAATGTATGGCCGAGTCGTTGAAAATTGGGTCGAATGGATCGACCGCTGCAAACGTGCCCGCGGTGGCTATATGAACGAAGTCGAATTCCATTCATAAATGTTTTGATTGTACTTCAAGCCGATAATAAAGTTTTTGAAATATCTCAAATGGTTTGCGTTTTATTTTAAAAAATAATTATCAAGTCCTTATTGGAAAACCCGATACGAGTAATTCGTAGCATCTGAAGTTTCTCAGGCGTCTAGGTAAGTTCAGCTCACAAAACAAGAGTGTGGACAGAATCCTGAATGAATATTTGAAAGGATTTTGTTTTTATAATTGGCGGGCGCACAAGGGATTTTGTGTACCCTTAAGAGGGTGAGGGAAAGTTAGGGAGGAAAAAAGAGAGATACCGATGTGCGTTGGTTTTATATGTTTGCAAGTTATAGTGACTAGGAAATAAAGAGCAGGGCATTCTATAAGTTGTAAGGCTTAGGAAAGGATTACGATATTTCAGAGTACGTCCAAAAGTGGTATTGAGCATTCATAACGAGACGGATGTCACGGTTAGAAGTTTGAAGTGGTGTAATGCTACTGGCAATTTTGGTGGAGCACTGGTTGCGAAAATAGCGATTCAACAAAGTGTGACAGGAGACGTTACGCTTGTATTCAAGGCTGTCGAATGGCTGTGTAATATTGCCATCACCTATGAGTTTTATCGCACGATTTTGGATCCTATCTAGCAAGTGCGAAGAGGTTTTAGGAGCACCTGTCATATGCGAGCATTGTACTCCAATTTCGGGTGGATGAGTGCCCTATAATTGAGGTGAAATATTTCTGACATCGCTTGAGGAAATCTAGACATTTCGCTTACATTTCTACATTTCCCTTTCTAAAGCCGTGGAGCAGGGACCTGTGTTCGGGAACGAATATGAAAAGCAGAGAGTACTGTCATCAGCAAAGGAATATATTGGATTAGAAGTGATAGACAAGAGATCATTGATGAAAATTTAAAAGTGTGTCGGAGACAAAACGGAGCCCTGGGGCATTTATTGTTTGAATATTAAACTTGAAACCATCCAAGACAACTTGAATCGAACGTTCCGAAAGGTAGTTTCTATTGAAGAAGAGAGTCGTCGATCCCAAACGCACGCATTTTCGACAAAAGGCCTGATGCCAAACTCTGTCGAACGCCTTAGAAATATCAAGTGCAACTATCTTGTTTTCGCCAGATTCGTGTAGACTTTGGTTTCACTTTTCTACTGCCAGTCATTGAGAAGTGTTCGTGTTTAAAGGTATTTCATGAGCTGGCGGTTTATCAGCGTTTCCATGACCTTGGAAAGAAGGGACGTAAGTGCAATGAGTCTGTAGGAGGATAGAGAATAAGACTCGCCTTTTTTAGGGACGGGCTGGACAAATGCTGTTTTCCATCTGCTCACAAAGAGTTCTAAGGAGTAGGATTGATGAAAAAGCTCACGCAGTGGTTTTGCCAGAATGGAAGAACACTGCTTCAGAAAAAGATGAGATATACCATCTGGACCATCTGGATCAGTGGATGTGTGAATGTTGAGATCTTTAAGTTCTCTTGCTACTACACGAGAGCGAAAGTGGATTCGTCCCATTGAAGATTCGACACACTCAAGTGTAGTTGGGGACAAAGCACAATCTGGAAGTTTTTAACTGGCCGCAAATTGTACATCAAGCAGATTGGTTTTGTCCAAAGAGCTGACATCTGGAATGTCATTGTAAATAAGCGTTAGTATGTAGGATGAGTCAAGTCGCGTCGAAGAAAGTAATGGGCCAACTATATCCATATTAATGTGGATAAAACGTTGATCTGACATTACGCTTTACTTTGGGTTCTGTCTTTAGAAATGATGAAGCAATTTATAGCCAATGACAGGAAACAGATCAAGCTAATGGACACAGAAAACAAGGCACGCCTCGCAGCAAACTTAGGCCTGGTAATCTTACCAACTATCCTAGTAGCCGTTATCGTTCTAAAAAGCCAGAGGAATACAAGTTCCTAAAAAGCAAAGCAGATCATTGGAAATCCAGTCCAAGCCCCATGAGTAGAAACTAACTTGGAGGGTAGACCAGAGTCCCGCAAAATATCAACGTTGAACGAGTGCGTTCAATTTTAAGAGCAAAGGAGCTAACACCCAAAAAGTTCACATTCACACGTGAACACATTTACTCACATTTCAATCGATACCTCGAATTCCACGTGGAGCACAACACCTGACATCCGCCAGTAGCAGGTGCATGCACGGGCTCAAGTAGCTGACAATGCATATAGCACCAGTACAAAAGTGAGAACGTACGTATGTATGGAAGAAGATTAGCTTCAAGTTATGATTCATTTTTGTCTTTAGTCAAATTTTACATTCAAATTAAGTGGACCGGAATTCTCCCGGCATTTTTTTAAAAATTCAAAATAGTTTAATTAACTTTAATTTATACAAAAATGTCTTAGAGATACCAGGTCACATGTCATGTGTTATATGTATATGTATATGTATACAATCAAAAATTATAATTTTCTTAACCTATAATGTGTACAGTATTAGAATATTTATTAAGAGATAATATATACAAGGTCGTAAATAAATATTTATTATTTATAAATATTATTCTAGAATTGGATGGGCGTGACGGATCGGCTTAAATAAGCCTGCATCCGGTTTTTGATATGAAAAATGATTATGAAAAATTCTCTCACTCCCAGCTCTCGAAGCTGGAGGAAAATCATAAATCTGCTCTTGCTGTATACAAAATAACAAGACAAAAAACATAGAACAGGGAGAGACTAGGTCGTGGTCCACCGCCGAGTGTAGCTCAAATGTTTTTTTTAGTTAGATACAAGACAAGCCAGTAGTAAATGGAATGTTGCCTAAGTCAGCTAGGTCGAAAGTTTTCCCACACATATTTTATCGTAAATATTATATTAACGTTTACAGTCTCTGGGCTTAGGCTCCTAGAACCATTAACTGGCTTCGGGTGAGTTATAAACAAATATCTCAAAACTCCAGAAAGCTAAAAATGATTCCGTGAGAGATATATATTCATGAGCTTTGTTAGTAGGTTTATATCTCCATACAATTCATATGACTTTTGTTTAAAAATACCCTGAAGTAAACGGCATGCTGAGTCTTATTCAACCTGATTGCGTGGGTCTGCTAAACCAAGAATCCTATAGAGCTTACAAAATAACATACGAGTATGTTAACAATTTCGCGGACAGAGCGGCTCCAGCCGTCAATGTAAAATTATTTTATGGTGACAGGATGGCTGTAGCCGTCGTATAGTCTTAATTGTACTGAATTGTGACTGAACGGTCATAGCAGTTCGGGTTTTGATACAAAATACATTATATTGAATCTAAAGTGTCACAACGCGAACCATCAGAACATTTCTAACTGTCTTTTATATGATAGCATAACATCGTTTGCGCTTTGCACATTGATACAAAATGCTAGTACTCGTACATATGTGTATTTCAGTCGCATTTGAGTCTCAGACGTAAAGAGTTTGTATTTTTCCAATTCCAAGTTTGTCTTGTAAGAAAATCCAGATTAAGTGAATATAATTACGTAAGTACTTTAGCCTTTAGTATAAGTAAATTATTTGTAATGTAAATTACATAAAAATTTAGATCGAAATATGGATAAAGAAAACGAGCGTTTAAGAAAACTGTTTGGAGATACTGCTACGCCAGATTGTTCAAGTGGCAGTGACTATGAACCAGAAAATATTCGTGATAGTTTGGGAACGGATGAAGCTGATGAGTTAGAGGGTTATGATACCAGTGATAGTGGCGAAGAGGTCTCTCTTAATGTTCAAGACGACCATGCTGATGAATTTCCGACTGATGTTGTAAATCAGGTTGCTGGCGATGTTTGGAAAGAAGATCTTCGAGATTTACCAAAATTTAATTTCGACAACACGAATTGCGGAGTACAGTTTCTTGTAAATGATCAAATGACACCGTTAGATATATTTTCGAAAATTTTTGATAGTAGTGTTATGGACATTTTGATTAATTCAACTAATCAATATGGTCAAAAATTAATGACAGAACTACGTCCGCATACTAGAAATTCGAGAAAAATAACATTTAAACCAACAAACTCTGTTGAAATGCTGAAATTTTTCGGTCTGAGCAACTCCGTTGTCCTTCAATACGAAGATTATTTACATGTGATAAACTCTACTATCATCCCATTTTTTTACAAACGATGTCTGGTAGAAGATTTGAGCAAATTTTACGATATCTCAATGTTTAATGATATTTATTTATTTCATTTATTTAGTATAAAGTATAAAAAGCAGATTGTACAAATAAGAGCTAAGCTCTTTTAACAGTACATATGACAAAAAAGTATAAAAGAGGATAGTTAAAAATAAATTAAAAATAAATTAATTACATCAGCTTAAAAAAAAAAAAATAATAATAATAATAATAATAAATTTAGAGCAACTATGTAAAGTCGTACAAGTACTATTCTACTAAAAAAGTTTTAAATTATGGTAGAGAAAAAAAAAAAAAAATAATAATAATAATAAATAAAAGTGTAGGCTGTATTATATGTTCATATTTACAAAATTATTGATATATGCCTGTCTCCTATATGCCTCAATGATCTCTAAAAAAAACCAAGTAAAAAATCATTAAAATTTTTTGTTCCAAGCGAGCGCCGGATTTCAGATGGAAGCGAGTTCCACAGTCTTACGGAGTGAACAAAAAACAGACGGCTACATTCTAAATAGAAATAATTTGGAGGATTAATTCTTAAAGTTCTAGATGACCTCGGAAACTGTATCTTACGGTATAGGTAATATGGCTTCTTATTGGTTATCAATCGTGCAATGGATAGGCAGTTGCGGTAATTCAGGTAGTTTAAAAGTGAACACCCTAAGATGGAATTCCTAAACCTGGAAATATGATCAAACTTGCGCAGGTGGAAGACATATCTAATTATGGAATTAAAAGCAAGTTCCAATTTTCTAAAGCATACTGAGTCTAGTGAACTGTAAACCAAGCAAAAGTACGTAATATGTGGCACAAGAAGAGATCTTACTAGTTTGAGTCGAAAGTCAGTCGGTATATAACGGGCGGATTTCCACAATAATCGCAGTCCAGCGTAAATTTTCTTTATTACAGCGTCGATATGGTCAGTAGCTGAAAGAGAATTGTTAAGAATTATGCCAAGGTTTTTGACTGTTGTAGAAAAACGGATTTTTTCGGTAGACAGATAAACATCTGGGTATTCCTCAATTTGTCCAATTTTCTTACCAATTGGTAAGCACAAAGTCTTTTTAGCATTTAATTGAAGCCCATTTAAGGAAGCCCAAAGTCGCACTGCCTCCAGATCTTCATTTAAATGGCTGACACAACTTTGTATACATGTTCGCGGGCTGGAAACGTATAATTGGACGTCATCAGCGTATAAACGTACAGTCGCATGTTTACAAGCTAGGGGTAGGTCATTTATAAACAGAGCGAAAAGTAATGGCCCGAGTATTGAGCCCTGCGGGACGCCACAGTGAAGCCTGAGCATGCTTGATACTTTGCCATTCATATGGACCTGTTGATGTCTACCGCTTAGATAATTTCTAATCAGTTCAACAGCTCTTATTTCTAAACCAAACCCATTAATTAGCTTCCGACAGAGCTTTTCATGATTAACCGAATCAAATGCCTTTGAAAAATCCAAAAGACATAGAAAGGTTACATGAGACTTGATGTTGGCTTATTAAATTGAGTGAGTCTACGTGTGTCTGAAGTTGATTCTTTATGACGATCTCAAGAACCTTAGACAAACCCGGGAGAATGCTTATTGGGCGAAAGTCGGCCAATTCAGAAGGATTTGAATTCTTTGGAATAGGTATCACTTTTGCAAGTTTCCAGGCTGGGGAAAAACAAGATTTAACAATGCAACAGTTATAGATATGGGTGAGCGTATCTACCACATGCAGCAGTATTATTTTGATGAACTTCAGTGAAATACCATCTATACCTATAGCGGTAGATTTAACAGATTTAACAGCAAAAATGATATCAACGCTGTTAACAGTTTTAAAGGAAAATGTTGGACCTGAGTAGGCTGAGGGTCCACAGCTTAGATCTGTTTCAGTTGATGGTATAGGATTAGGTAGAAAAGGTTCTCTTACAAAGAAACTATTAATGTAATGCAGATTAATATCGCAATGATCGATGCAATTCCACAAAATTATAATTGGAAGACATATTTTCTGCAGTGTAAAGAATGTTCGAAACGCAAGAAGAGAAAGGAAAATTAGTTTTACTGCAATAGTTCTGACACTCCCACCCCATTATGTGCAGGTAAATGCAACAATCCATAACTAAGCTAAGAATGTCTATTTTTATTAATGAATTATTTTTATTGAGCTGTTTTTAAAAGTTTTCGGTTTTTATTATTATTGAAATGTATTTTTTTTTTTTGTTTTTTTTATTTATGTTTTTTTTTGCAATACTGTGTAATAGGAAGTTCATAAATAAATAAAATATTTAAACAATTCTGTAGTCATGATATATTTTTTAAGTTATATCGTCAAGAAAAAATAGTAAAATTGTAGACTATCCAATTCGCAAATAATGGTTATAGCCGTTTGGTCGTCACAGTTAATATTTTCAAAACCATATGTTGTGACACGACGGCTTTTACCGCGGCCGGTTAGAACAGTCGTTTCACAATGTATAACTTTTACACCACTTAATGTGACCAGACGGCTAGATCAGCGCAGTAATTAAACAACTAATTAGTTAAATTTGTAATCAAAACCATGTGTATTGTAATCTTTATGACCATAACTATCTTAATGTCGAAAAAAATGTATGTGTCGAAATGTGAACTTTCGCCGATCTGACATGTTAAATGTCACACACATAAAAATTTAAATCTTTTATAATTCTCTCTTCAATGGTACCTTTCTTCATCATTTTCGAAGCATCTTCCGCGGCACTTTTACTTTTTTATCGGTTCTGGAATTCATGGTACTTTTCTTAATATTTAATATAAAAATATGTCTTTTATATTGCCTAAGATATACATTTCTGATTTAACACTATTTTTGTAAGCCCAAATTATTGAGCTCTTTGATGAGGAGATGGTAATACTTACGTTCCTGCATTTGAGTGATCAAATTATTTTTCTTTGGCCCCATTTTTGAACTTCTGTGCTTCACCGTGCACCGCAACTTCCTTGGTGTTAACAACAGATGCTAAGTATGTTTAGTTTAGCTCTTTAGTGCGATGGCCTCTCCAAAATACATGTTGCGTTTGCGAATTCCCAAAAACGACAACTCAGAGACTCGGTATGGGTACGACCGATTCTTCTAGCTCATTTATAAAATTATTGAGAGTTATCTAAAAGGCTGTCACGTTGCCAGCATTGGGAAAAATAAAAAGGTCGTTCCGGACTCAATAATGTGCTGCTTCAAAAGAAAATCTTGAATAATTTTCAAAAGAATCAAACCTTGTACACTGCATTAGTGTACTTCTAATTTAATTTCAAATTCTTTTTTCATTTTTGTGGTGCATTTAACTTTTGTTTTAACGTAATCGTACAAATAGCGTATCATTCTAAAATATGTCTCCGATATATTTTGTGATCTAAGTGTGGTCCCTTCCAAGATAGGGGTTGTGCCACGGACCAATCATTGAAAAAATCTACTGCTGACAATCCTTGCAAACGTAATAAGGACAACGAGCTTCAGATCTGTACGTGGGAGATTAGGTCCTTAATAGCCCACGTGCGGCCGGACAGGAAATGAAATGCGTGAGGATTCATCGGACAAAAGAGAATGAAAAACTGCGACATTTACTGTGGCGATTGTTATCGACGGCAAAAGCAGCGTTCATTTATATGCGGATTTGTTGTTAGAAGCAGATTTAGACTAGCAGTCTTTAGTTTCCGGGATGTTAACGAGCACCTCATCACAATCCGTATTAAGTCTAAATTTTCCAACATTAGCCTTATTTGCGATCACGCCCCCACAGAGGAGGAAGATGACAACACAAAAAATAGATTCTACTTACTATTGGGCAAGTTTGACGAGCAGTGCCCCAGCTATGACATTAAAACAGTCTTTGGCGACTTTAATACAAAGCTAGGAAAATGAGGCATCCATGCCATAGCCTGCAGGACACCACCTCTGACAACAGATTCAGGCTAATCGACTTTGAGGTACCTCAAAATATTGTCGTAGCTAGTGCGCGGTTTCCGCATCTCGATATTTCTAAGGGGACTCAGAAATCTCTGGATCAATCAACCGTCCATCAGATTGACTACAATGCGAACGACCCAAGGTACTCCTCCGGTATTATGGATGTCCAAGCATTCCGAGGGGCCAACATTGACTCGGACCATTACTTTATTGTAGTTAAGGTACGGTTGCGGATATCCAGAATATCGCAAAGACAACCTATACTATGAGAAAGTTTGACGTTGGACGGCTACAATCATAAGAGATCGCCAGATCTTTTCCAATCAAGTCTCCCTTAACCTCTTAAGAGGTCCTATGCAACCAGCACCAAGTATTAAAGACCAATGCCATTATTGCCAAAAAACCAACAGAGATGCCGCCTCTGACGTGCTGACTACGATTGCCGACAAGCACATCCACATGCAGCTAACCAAGAACACCGGCTTCTCAGGTGGAAAACGAAGGAGCATTAGAAGCGCGCTGCAGAGAAAGTTGAAAGATGCTGCTCCAGGAATAAGATTCGAAAGTTTTAGTTAAAAGGTAAAAAAACATGCCATGGACACAAACCCCTGACCGATGCCTGTATAGACGAACAATAGAACATAGTATTATAGTAGAATCGCAGTCGATGTTGAGAATTTGGACGGAGCATCTCTAAGCTGTGAGGCAGAATGAACCTGGGCGACGTAGACCAACAACTAAGTCCACCCGTCCCGGATAAAGTCAAGACAACCATATCTAAGCTTAACTCCAACAAAGCTGCTGGTGCGAATGGCCTGGCTGTTCTTCAAAGTGACAGACGATAACTTGGTAAGGACCTCACATCAACTCATCTATAAAATATGGTCGGACAAAACTATGTCCGATGAATGGAAACTCAGTATTGTTTGTCCGATCTGTATGAAGGGAGACTCTCTAAACTGCGCCTACTACAGAGGCAACAGTCTTACTAACACCGACTACAGGATCCTATCTGCCATATCGTGTGAAAGCATGAAGCCGTTCGTCAACAACCTGATTGGTCCATATCAGTGTGGTCTTAGGCCAGAAATTTCAACAAATATTCACACTACTGCAGATCTTTGAAAAAAAAAAAAACCATGAGCTTCAAACCGATACACATCAACTATGCATCGATTTTAAGACCACATCACATCACTACCCAACCCGTCCATTTGTGCAGGATGACGATGGAGAATGCAAGCCGCTGCATCAAGGTCGATAATTAATTCACCGAGACCTCGGATGCCGAATAACGATTTACACAAAGCGATGCACTCTCATTTGATTTCTTTGATACGAGTATCATACTTGAAAGAATAGTGCAGAACTCACGCGCGAACACAAGAGGCACAATCTTTTAAAAGTCCGTCCAATTACTAGCATGCGCCGATGGTACTGACATTATCGGAGGAAAGTAGCGTGATGTCAGTGGCGCTTTTGCGAGTATTGAGGCGGAAGAATAATGACTCTTGCCAATTGCTGCTTCTTTGGGCTAAGAAGGCAATTGACTGGCAAAGCCATCTGTCGAACAACAAAGGTGTCCCTATATAAGATCTTAATAATCCCAGTCTTGCTCTATGGCGCAGAGGCATGGCCTTTATCAGAAATGGATGATGGTACACTTGGCTGTTTTGAGAGGAAAATTCTTCGGGTGAGTTTCGGTCCAGTCTGCATACGCGGTGAGTGGGGGAAGAGATACAACCACGAACTGCCCTTCGAATCTGCCCCGAGTAACGGCACAGTAGAGGAAGACCGCAACTCAGGAGGCGCACCCAAGTGGAAGAGGACCACAATCACCTTAGAGTGCAAAAGTGGAGGCAGATAACTAAGTCGAACCGGCTAGAAATGCGTGTTGGTTGAGGCCTAGGTACGCCCCGGACTGTGGCGCTACCTTAAGTAAGTAAGTAAGCGCGGACCAATTACGTCAGAAAATTGCATAAATAGGATTGACTCTAGAGCAAAAAAAACCCAAGTGTTCGACATCTACTTTTGATCGAGAATGATTGAGAATGGATGACCCTCCTGACTAACCATACTAACCATACCAAGCGAACTGAGCGATGCTTAGCGGGATCCTACGTATTTGCTGATGTTACTCGTATCAGTTGAAGTTGGTCGAAATAAAAGTTGTTGATGTTAATTGGGCGATCGGTTCTGTCGTGTAACTTGCGCTACAGCCAAGGTAATAGTCTTCGCTTAGTAATACATTAAGATACTCTTTCCATCTACTGCAAATTGCATGTTTCCGTGTCAGCAAGTATTCTTCAATCTCTTCCGAGTTTTTACTTCCTTGTGCGGCAACGTTGCACTTCTTCTATTGCTTGTCTCCTATATTTATAAAGATATATTTATATTGTATATGCATACCTCTCGATATAATACCTCTTACACATGCTCTTGCTTGCATTTTTGTCTCATCCTTTAACTATTGCTCTTGCCGGGCTCTCAAAACACTGCTCGCACATTCTTCACTACTCTGCAGTTTTTATCGAAGATGGTCCACATTTATGCGCCCTTATTTCGTCTAAAATTGAAAACTTTACGCCCAGAGCTGGCCTCTTTTCCCGTTTAAATTATGCAGAGTTATTTTCTCGACTAATGCCGGTTTTTCTCCGGCTTCTTCACGAAACTTCACGTAGTTCATTGAACATCTCTTTAAAATCTTTTACTCGCATAGATGGTAATCTATCTGGCAAAATATATGCTGTCATAAGAAAAAAAAACATTTATCTACCTAGGCTCCAGTAATGATATAAGTACAGAAAACAGATGCAGTATAGCTCTTGCCAACTGTCTATCTCAAATGCTGACATCACTTATCGAGGATTTAAGGGAAGGCTTACTTTGGTATACCCTGACGCATGTTAACGGAAATTGTTCAGTTAATACTAACGGTAGAAACTTCGTTGATGATGGTTTTAGAAAAAATACCACTAATTGTAATTGCATTTAAATAAATTTGATATCTTGTTAGGGTCTTCAGATATCCAATTTCTAAGCCTATACCATTTTTCTTGTCCATTCTAATTTTTGATTTGATTCCAAATTTTATGCTCAGTTAACGATTTCATGCCCATTAGTCGGTCGCTGATTTTTGATCTTATCCAGGAGTTTAGCTGTCTTTTCGTTTCGTAATGATACATTTTGTACCACTTCTTTTGCAAGCTTAAGAAACGGGTCCTCTCCCTGACATTTCGCCGTTTAGTTAGCTGACCGTAATAGATTTCATAGTTCGGTATACTTTTACCTGTCATTGGTAACGTTGCAGCTTACAATTCATAAATTTATTTTTTTCATTTAATGTTTCACATATTTATTGCATTGATTGCATATTGCCTGAAGATTTTCAAGTACAGATTTTTTCAATCTGAGCACTTCCCCAAATACACGCACTTCTAAAACAATAAAAACAATAAACATGAAATGTAAGGATGCCTACAAAGTGAAAATCGAGACTTTATCTATTACTGATAAAAATAGTTACATCTTATTTGCATAACACAAGCTGGCCTTGCGTCAATTTAGTCTTTGGACCAATTCCAGGTTGATTAACCTACCCTAGCAAGCGTTTTTTAATACTGGATTCCTTGTTTTTAGTCATACTTTGTAATATATTCACATTTTACTCGTGTTACTGCTTGGTAAAATTAACATATTCTTAATTTGTATATTTATTCATTTAAATAACTTTTATTCGATAAAGATCAATAACTGAATATATGTATGTATGTGTATGTATGTATGCATATAACATATTCTGAACAAATCAATCGATGATGTCTGGCGAGTGTTCTCCTGCAGAAAAGTGTATGGCAGAGATATTGTCTTGACGGAATGGTGGCCTTCATTGTCAAGACATCGTGCACTTAACAAAACATTGAAATTTGGAACTCATGCATAAAACGATTTTTAGAATAAAGTGAGGGCCACAGGAAAAGCAATGACGATGGATGGCACTTCACGATTCAATGCCAGCGGTGAGCTCATGCAGGGCTTTTAATTATCTGCGCTCCAACTTGATATTGTAAATAAAAAGACGTGCGTTTAAATTCTCAGTGAAGTTTTTATTAAGTATATTGTTGATATGTACGAGTATTATGTATTATGTATTATGAAATCGTGTGCCTTTATGAATAAATCACTGCAATGAACAATAATACATACAAAAGTACATATCATAACGTACGCTCTCTGTTATACAGGCTGACCCCTAGTTCATTAAGCACAATTTTGAAATCATCTTTTGGTATATTCTAAGAAAAAAATAGTTTTACAGTAAGGGGCTATCTCCATTGTTGACATCATTTGCGTTTAAATAAAGTTGATATCTTGTTTATGGGATTTGATTTGATTTAAGGCCCAGGTCAACCCCGGACAGTTTATTGAAATGTTTAATACAAACATATAACCTAACAAACTAAACTTAAAACTATGACTTCTAAATAGTTATATATTATTAAAACTAAGGTCTAAAGACTAGAAAAATGTTTATTCGGGGAATTTCGAAGGGCTAAACTACTGCAGTCGAAATCAAACA
Organism: Volucella bombylans; assembly: GCA_949129095.1. Taxonomy (NCBI): domain Eukaryota; kingdom Metazoa; phylum Arthropoda; class Insecta; order Diptera; family Syrphidae; genus Volucella; species Volucella bombylans. The sequence goes on along the minus strand of OX422140.1, from coordinate 146,214,018 downwards.
CTTGACGTATCCGATTTGTTTCACTTAGCATGCGACACAGTGGCTCGTTGAGATCATAAGTTGGCCTGTGATTATTCGGACGAAAAATAGGGACAGATCCCAAATGACACGGGTTGTTATTGAATGCGATTTGGGAGAGTATTGTGGGACAGTCGATGATGCCAGTTAAAAGTTTGTTGATGAAAAGAATATCGTCGGACTTCCGACTTTTTTCCAAAGAGAGGAGATCGAGTAGTTTGAATCGATTAAGATATGGGGGTAGAATATTTTGGTCAGGCAATGGTAGCCCATGTATTGCGAATCTTAGAAATATCCGTTGCACAGCTTTAATGCTGTGCAGAATAATGCAGAATATGTAAATCGTAGTAAGGGGACCATATCTCTCTGCCGTCCTCGAGCAGTAGACGAACAAAGATTATTTACAGGGATTTTGTGACATAGGGGTCGGAGAATTCTTTTGACCAACGTTTGACAAATCTGAGAGCGGAGTTAGCTTTGCTAATTACGGAGTCAATATGGGTGCGAAAATTGAGCTGTGTATCACAAATTACATGACGTTAACAAGATTGTTAATAGTCAACATAAAAATTAATGGACCGAGATGACTGCCTTGTGGAACACCCGAAGTGGCGAGAATTGGGTCAGAAAAAATCGGCAAGGTAGTAGAGTTTTTTAATATAGAAATTAATCCAAGAGGTCAGTCTAGGTTCGAAACCAAGAGCTTTGAGTTTGAATAGAATTAAATTTCTTTCCCTTGCTCTAGGGCGCACAGTGTACTAGAAACAAACTCAATGCGGTTGGTTAACGTTGATCTGCCTTTCAGAAAACCATGTTGGTTGGTTACAAATATAGATTCACATTGAAAATATAGCGCATCATAAACAATACTGTTGAAATAGTTTAAGTTTCGAACTAATTGTATAGTTGTTAAAATCGAACATAACTTTAACACTGTGTCATTGAACATGTTCATTTACTTGTATTCTTTGTTAATGGCTGTAATTTACGGATTTTGATAAACTTCCTTCTTCTTTTGTACTCTGGAGTGTACGGATCGCTTTTCTCTTGGCTTCTTGTCAAATACCAAATACTTTCAAAAACCTTAGAGACGCAGAATAGTTTAGCAAAAAGCACTTTTCAAAAAATGAGGAAAGAGCCCTTTAGACAAAGATAGTTTGAAAATACTAGTGAGGGGATTGAAATCCCATTTCAGTTTATGTATTTTGTCTAGTAACTAGGCTGAAGTAATTTCAACTGACGAGGGAGATATTTGACAACAGTTGATCAGGTAAGAAAATTATTCAGGATCATCAGGTTGGGCCGAAAACGATTGACTGAAGAAGTTCGCAGATATTATAGATTAGCACTAGTCGTTGAGTCCTGCGAAGACATATTAGGAAATTTGAGACTTGATGGATAGCAATCGGATTTTTTTGGTGTTAATAAATTGATAGAATTTTTTAGGGTCTGAGATGATGGTAGATTGCATTTGGCTGAGATATCATTGGTAACGATATTCACCAACTAGGGAGAAGTGATTGTAAGCTAGGAGGTAGTTTTGTTGGTCAAGGTCAGAACCAGATTTAACGTATTGGTGCCATAACCTGTTTCTCTTATTACGAAGTGCACTAAGTTCTTTGTTATACCTGGGAGGAGATGACAAAGGATTTCTACGTCGAATAAAAGCAGTAGTTTGCCTTATACAGTGGAAGATCTTATCGTAGAAGTTAACTACAGCAGAATCTGAGGTTACTTTACTCTCCAGATATCCCATTTCGAAGCCTGTTCCATTTTTCTAGCCCATGCTAATTTTTGACTTTAAGGTCACGTTTCTCCAGAAAATTATTTTTTTCTTAAAAATTGTTTTCCTTAAAAAACAATCATCAAGAAGTTTGCAGAAAACCCCATCGATTTCAGGATACTTGGGAAAACCTGCAGCAGGTAAAATTAAATTTGCCGCCGGAGTAACTGCCCGGCCATTTAAAAAAAAAATTAAGTTACGAAGCATCAACAAGCCTCGGATATGGACGGTACTGTTAGCAACCCACGCAAACGATTAAAGGACAATGAGCTTCGGATACACACGTGTAATGTGTGTACGAACAACTAGCGGAGGCCCTGGACTGCTGGAAAGCAGACATAACCGCCATCCAAAAAATGCGATGGAATGGGCCGGACAAAAAGAGGATGAAAAACTGCGACATCTACTACGGCGATTGCTATCGACGGCAAAAGCAGGGCTTATTTGGATGCGGATTTGTTGTCGGAGGCAGACTGAGACAAGAAGTCCTGAGCTTCCGGCATGTAAACGAGCGCCTCGTAGCAATCCGCATCAAGGCTAAATTCGCCAACATTAGCCTTACATGCGCGCACCTGTTGTTGAGATCTGCTCGTATAGTTCGTCACTATCCTTAGCAATTAGTACGGTGGGTCCACGCTACCCTTCTAATAGATAACCTGCTCGCAGAGTTAAAAGAGTTTTTAACGTAAGCGTAACTACTGCCCAATACTCCTTTGTGCCGTAGAACCATCCTTCTAATAGATAACCTGCTCGCAGAGCTAAAAGAGTTTTTAACGTAAGCGTAACTACTGCCCAATACTCCTTTGTGCCGTAGAGCCATCGTTCTCCTTCGATGGCATCCTTTGCGGTATCGATTACCCCCCGTATGTATTAACAGTTGAACGGTATTTTCTGAAGTCAAATTATTTATCTAAGAGAGCTATTTTCTCTTCTGCTACTACTAGCAGTCTATTATAAATTATCCTCTCGAGAATTTTTCCCATGGTATCCAAGAGGCAGATGGCTCTCCAAGGGGCTTCATACCATTTAGTAGCAGAACCAAATGCTTTGCTTGCCATCTTTCAGGAAAGGTTCCTTCTTTTGAATTATAGGCATGAAGAGGCCCGGTGCTGGTCTCTTTTTTACAGCCGCCTTTATCCCTTTATATGGAATGCCGTCATGTTCAGAGGGTTTGCTGTCCCCTATGTTGCCGCAAGCCCTTAGCAACTCTTCCAGCGTGATAGTGGGATTTCGTCTGGACTGACTTCTTTTATGATGTTGCACATAGTGGCTCCCCTAGATCTTCATTATATATACTCGTATTCATCTGAACATAAATGTCAATTTTTTTTTTTTGCAGTGAATCTGTTCTTCTGCGTGGCTGTTGGTTAACCATCTCTGTTTGAACGTCTTGAGTAGTTTTGAAATTTCTTGTTGACTTCAACTGTAAATACAGATTGTGTGGAAAGAAATGGGGAAAAAATTAACACTAATGCCGTTGGTCAACATTGTATATTAACCATTCTGCATGTTCCTTTTTTCTACAGTTTGTTTTTGAATTAGCATCACCCCTTCCAGCGACAGCCAATTTGACAACTGACAGCTGATTTGCGCTCAATTTGGTTTGTCACTTCATTATGAATAGCTTTACTCCAGGACAACGCTTGCAAATTGTGCAAATTTATTTCGAAAATTTTGATTCAGTTCTTGAATAGCCAGAGATTGTTTTCGAACCACGCATACTCTAATTGATAATACGAATCCACAAAGACATCTTAAAGTCCGCGCCGTGGAAGCTGTTGCTACTGTAAAGTAAAGTATTCGGGATGTCCCGAATCAGTCATCGTGCACAGCAATGGGAGCTTGGATTCCTTCATTTTATGGAAGATTTTGCGGATCCAAAGATCCAACAACTAGCCATAGAGTGCATAGTACGTTCGGTACTCTTGATCCTCTTTTTCACCACAAAACTTTGTTCAGCGATGAGGCTTATTTTTGGTTGAATGGCTATGTCAACAACAGAAATAACCATATTCGGATTGAAGAAAATCCACAAGCCATTATTGAGACGCCACTACATCCGCAAAAAGTCACTGTTTGGCAGAATTTGTGGCCTGGTGAAATCATCGGTCCGTATTTTTTCAAAACTGATGCTGACGCCCTGGTTACAGTTAAGGGAGGGGACTATAGATCCATAATTACTGAAACCTCCGTTCCCTAATTCAAATCATTAATTTGATAGAGCTGTGGTTTTAACATTCCACACAGCGCCAGCGCCAACAACTTAGTATTAGAATAACTTTAGATTATTTTCTTTGGAGATATATGGCGTTGTTCAACTGCAATCCGGACGGGTTTTTGCACCATTTCATAGTTTCACCGTGGCTAAGTGACAGTTCCTTCATTCGAATCAGCGCTGAGGGAGACCAAGTTGTGTCTCTCCTCTGACAATGCTAAATGGCGACATTTTTTTTGGTATGCACGCGGCATAATTTATATCGATTACCTTCAAATGGGAAAAACAATCTTACAATGGATTTTATGCCAACTTATTGGACGCGCATTTGAACGACAAATGACATTACTTGGCCAATAAGGAAAAGCTCTTCCATCACGACATGGCGAAATTTAATTAATTGGGCAACGAATTGCTCTCTTATCCACCATATTATATCTTATCCAAATCTAGCATCTAGTAACTTTTTCCTGGTTTCAAATCTAAAGAATGGCTCAACGGAAAAAGATTTGGCTCCATTCGTCTTATCCCTCAAACAAACGTACATTTTGAGAAACGTTGGTCACGAATTGTACTGAGGTCAAACGAGATGATGTTTATAAACAAATTTTTTTTTGTTTTGGGGAAAAAATTATCTTTCACTGATCCACTGAACCTTCGTTTACACGAAACCAGTCCGAAATGGAGAGTTTTGTCGCCTGAAATAGCCAGAAGCTTCTTGGTTTGATTTACTACCAAAATCTTTATGTCAATATACAATCATTGACTAATGGAAATTAGTGGATGAGATTTGTATTTCGCAACAGAAGAAAGGGAATACCTAGAAACCAGTTTAATCGCATGCAAGTCTACCTGCGAATATGTATATCTTGTTTCAGCAGTCAACTTATTGACTGTCAACATGAATTAACGCCGTAATAAAATTAGATAGGCAGAACGAAAAATCTGTTTAGTCGGCTGGACTAATTTTAATATCAGAAACAAAGAGTTCAGAGGAATTTAAAATGATTTGTATCAGACAAACGGGACAAAAAAACTATTACTTTTTATTCGAATTCATTGGTCTTGAAACTGTTACATTATCATTTGTCCACGATCCTTACACCATTGGGTAATGTGTCCCTCCTGAGTTCTTACTGAACTATTACGCTTTTAGGTAAATTTATTACTCTGTGGCATTATGTGATTTTCGCTTACGTTCTAATTTCTACATCAATGTCACTATTTTGTCTTGCCGTAGTCTTATATCCGACCAACCTTGTTAAATGTTCATTAACTGTCGTAAAGACTTCAACAAAGGCACACTAGATGCGACAGATAATGTCAGTATCTTCAGGATAGTGCAACACATGATATAAGTCATTGGGAATGGTGCTTATTATTTTAACATTCATTTAAGTACAGAGATGGCCAACTTGAGCTGACTGATATGAAATGCATACAACCTTTGTAAAGCTTTTGAATTGTTTAAGGTTTGTTCATGTAAACTCATCCGTTAAACTAGTCTCAAAAACGAAAATAAATGCCATCAAGTAGTCTGAATTTTCGAAGTTAGCTGCACAACGAAAAGTTGTCAAAAAATCTCCATTGTCGTCCCTGCGATGTGTGCTATGGCTGCATCCTGCCAGAACCACATATTAGGGTTATTCTGCATCTACAGTTTTCAGAATCAGAAATGATTCGTTACTACCGCTGCCAACAAAGGCAGTAGCCGAATCTAACAATAGCTGAAAGTCAAAATTTGTTGCGAAATTAACAAAGCAAGTAATTGACCAAACGCCCTCGCACATGAACGATAGCGGGATTACCGGTTGGAAAATACATCGATACATCGAATTCAGATTCGGATGCCTTGATCCTGTTAACCGAGAAAGTTGAACGCACTTTAAGGAGAAGATTGGCAGGTCCGTCAGCTTACTTATATACTTACTTAAGGTGGCGCTACAGTCCAAGATGGACCTGGTCCTCAACCAGCATACGTTGATGTTTAGCTAGTGCCTCTAGTTTCGCACGCTGCGTTTGATGTGGTCCTCTTCCACTCGCGTGCGTCACGTGAGTCAGCTTTCGGGCTGGAGCCACCTCAGTCGTTGGACCTTCACTCTTTTGGATAAGCCGATGTTGCTGTACAGCCCGTACAGTTCGTCGCTGTACGATATCTCCTTCTCCACTTACCATCTATGAAGACATCATGCTGCTTTCTTCCGGTTATGTCAATATCATCGGCGTATGCTAGTAAGTGGAAAGCTTTTTGAAAGATTGTGCCTCTTATTATTCAGTATTAGTTTTACACTATTCTCTCAAGGAAAATATTAAAGAAATCACATAGCGTAGGGCCTTGTCTAAATCCTTTTTTGACATCAAAGGTCTCGGTGAGTTCGTTACTGACCTTCATGGAGCAGCGTGTATTCTCCATCGTGATGCTGCACAAATGCACGAGTTTGGGATGGATGCCAAACCTAGACATTGCTGTGTGTAGCTTCTCTCTATAGATGCTGTCATCCGCTATGTTAAGAAGACCGATGCGTCTGTAGTTGGCGCAGTTCAGAGGGTCTGCTTTCTTGAGGATCAGATAAACAGTGCTGAAGTTCCATTCAACGGACATACTTTCGTCCGACCATACTTTACTGATGAGTTGGTGTATGCTCCTTGCCAAGTCATCGGCTGACACTTTGAAGAGCTCGGCAGTCAGACCGTTTGATCCAACAGTTTTGTTGGTCGGTGGATTCTGCATGACAGCTGTATTTAGTTGGTCATCGCTGTTATACAGTCTATAGAAATGCTGTTTCCAAATCCGCAGCATAGACAGCGATATTACTACTATGTTCCCTCGTTCGACTCTACAGGCTTTGGTTCGGGTTTTGTTTCTTAAGAGATTAAGGGAGTCTTGATCGGAGAAGGATTTGCGGTATTTGCGATTGTAGCCGTCCGATTTCAAACTTACTCACAGCATTAACTTGTCTTTGCGATGTTCAAGATATCCGCAACCATACTTTGTTCGAATCGAATTTTGCCCCTCGGAACGTTCTGGATGTCCGGAGTAATGTCTTGCATCGATGGTATCTGGCTAGCGGTTGATTGATCGGTAGTACTAAAAGTCAATATGCGTGAACCAGGTGATAGTCATATTTTCCGACCGTACAACCAAAGATAGGCTCTCTTCCTAGCTTTAATGCAAAGCACAGTGGACAGAGGACAGTTTTAATGTCATAGTTAGGGCGATGCTGTAAGTCTTCTCCAAGGCAAATATGCATCCGAGTACAGCTGCTTTTGCCGTCGATATCAATCACCGTAGTAAATGTCATAGTTTGTGATCATTTTTCTGTCCAGTCCATCCCATCGCATTTCCTGGATAGCGGTAACATCAGCTTTGCTGTAGTCCAGCGCCGCCGCTATTTGTTCGGCTGCACGTGGTCTATTAAAGGACCCACATTCCACGGGCAGATCCGAAGTTCGTTGTCCTTATTTCATTTGTAGGGGTTGTCAACAATAGATCCGCCCATACCCGAGGCTTGTTATTGCTTCGTAAGTTTTTTTCGCATGGCCGGACAGTTACCTCGGCGATACAACCCCCTGGTGGACCAGTTTCATTTAGATACCTTCAGGGCGAGTGGTCGGCTAGACCAAAGCCAGGTACCCGTTCGGTGACTTAAGTGCTACCATTAGTCCATTAATGGCTCATCCACTGCCTGAATTAGTCTCGGAAATCCTTACTGGCCTGAGCTCCAAATATGTCGGAGTAGCCCGGATAAGGTTCGTAGTGCTACTATTTTTATTTGTTGGTCAGCACTCGCGCTTATAAGTTTCGCAAGTCGAGTCCGAACGCAATCCTGCAGAAAGCTCGTTCTTTGGTGGAACGCAGGTCTCTAGCGACTACCTAAAGAAACCAGAAAACTTGTAATTAACTCACTTTAGTCTAATTACTCGCATTCGAGTCCGAAAACTGTGTCGTTTTTAGGATTGTTCACTTTCTTTCAATCCTGGAAAAGTTGTGAGTCTCTTTATCTTGAGCACATCTACCACACGTAATTTAGTTTAATCTGGCACCCGATCCTAGTTACTTTATCTATGTATGTATAAAAAAAACTCCCCACACACCCCATTCGTCTCATTAAACTTGAGAACATTTTTTCTATCAGAAAACTTAACCAAGCTTATAGACGATTTTTCTTCCAACCCAACAGTACACCCCTGTGTATGTACTCGTATATAATATTGGTTTTCCACTTGCTACCTTTTGTACCTATCTGTTTTAACAGGAACTTTTCATTTCCTCCGAAAAAGCAGTCTTAAGTCATTCCTATCCTAAGAAAGGCCGAAGTTAATAATTCCAAGCCAGTAGCAAAATTTTACTCCATACCCAAACAACCCGAAAGCATAGTCTATGAAGACTTGTTTCCGTATTATAGACTAATTGTCTACACAGATCAGCACGGTTTCATGAAAGTTAAAAAAAAAACTTTAATTTATCCCCAATTGATAGCATGGACTGAATCCTAAATCATACAGAGTCATTTTCAGACCGTCAATACACGACGCAATTAACACATTTCAATCTACTGGGTATTTAAATTTCCAAGAAAATGGTAACACTTAAAAAATTCTGGCACGGGCTCGGTGAGAGTTATCGCGGTAATATTTGTTTTATAGGAAAGAGGAAGGGTGCACCTATAAGAAAAAAAATAGAACAATGTAATATTTAGCGGCCTAAATATAGATTTTTACCGGTAAGTTTCGCGGAAAATGCTCATGAAAAGTGCCGCCAAATTTAGCATATAGCTCAAGAAATTTGAATGAATGAATGAATGAAGAACATACGAAAGATGGACAAAAAGATAAGAATGAACCAATGGACGAAATGTGTTATCGTTCCAACGCACCGCGAGTATAGAAATGTTCATGTCGAAACAAAAATCAGACCCCGCGAGGCTTCTTTGGAATTTACTTGATATTCATCAAGGGGGCATGGTTGGTTCGTTTATCATGAACAGGCGAAGAATCCATCGCTGGACAAACGTGTGATTAGTTTGTGACTACTAAAACAGTTGTCAAACGTCACAGTGTACTTGGCTCGGTCCTCCAGATGCGATAGAAGCGATAGGACAATCCTTTCTCCCAGCCAGAATACTGAGTCCTCCTGTTCCGATGCACCAGCATATGGAATGAACTGGTACAAGTAGCCTTCTGTCGACGCCAAATACCAATACTTGTACGCGAATAGAATGGGTTTGCCTTTTATGAACATTTTGCACGAATACTGGCCATAATAGGCAGTCATTTGTTCATCAATCGAAAGGTTGTGAGAAAATACACCGAATTAAAGGAATTTCTTATTCAATAAATCGTTCACTGATGTAACTTTTGCAAATTTATTTTTCGGACCTAATACTAAGTTGTTGCACACGTGAAAGAATTGTTTGATTCGTCTGAATCTGTCCCTCAAAATGCATTCTTTTATCAGCGCGCATCCTAAAAACTCTTTATTTGACCAATAAATTTGTGTTTGAGGCAATATGTGGTAACCGGTTATATACAACACGCACAAAAATGTTTTCAGTTAGTTTAGTTAGCTTTAAATGCATTTTATTTTTTTCATCATTAACTCTTACATACTAACAAAAAATGCTTAAATGCTAGCTTAAAATTACTTAACAATATTTTACTGACTTACTGGCCCCACACAGGACTACTCTAAATTCTTATATCTACGAGTATGTCTTTAAATTTTTTTACATTTTACTTAGAAATATTTATTTTGTATACTTAAGGCTAAGAAAAAAAATTTGTTAACAAAAAATTTAGCATATGGAAATTTTTTAAAATTTTTTATAAAAACTTAATATCTCACTTAAAATAAACCTTAGTCTACCTAACCTATATGCACAATACACACATACACACATATAGACATTATACACAATTATATACATATATTAGTATATACCTTTGTATATACTAATGCATGTATATATTTCTTAGATGCTAACCTAAACCTATGTAAGCTAGCCATCGCTGTTTACAGAGAAAACAGATTGGTCAGCTCTGCCTCATTAGTGAGGCTAGTCCATAATTGACGGAAACGACGACGAAACATCTTCTCCATCATTCAACAACCAGAAATGCTGGTGCTGCCGAACGACATCCCTCTTATCGCAATTCCTCACCGCCCTACTGAACCTGAGACGATCCACACCGCCATCTGCGACGTCTCTGTTGTAATTGAGTCACCTGTCCCCAGCTGATCGAGCGACATGGACGATTAACGGGACTGCTGATCTATCCTGGATCAACCCTATCTGATCTAGGTAGAGGAACGAAGCCGTCAGAGCGCACACTCTCGTGGTAAAGGTAATTGGGGTAGTAAGACCCAGATATCAGGTTATTCGTCGAGGTTATTGCTTTTGTAATGTGCCTTCGATTTAGCTTAATTACGAAGTTGTCCACTCGTACTAGGTTCGTCCTCTTGTACGGGACCTCATTAGGATAAAATTTTTTTTACTTCGACTCTGGTATTCTGCACAAGCTAAGGCAAGCCCTCTCAAGCACCCGAATTTTTTCCATTAAGCTTGCTCGTATATTGCACCACACGGGACAACCAAATACCAGCATGGGCCTGATAAGGGCTATGTAGTAGATTACCTTTACCCATCGAGTTGGCTCCTATAAAACAGTCTCTTTGTAAGGGCAAAAACACCTTTAGCTCTGGAAAGAGCAGCATCTACATTTTTGCCAAAATACAGGAACTGATCTAGCCAGATTCCAAGGTATCTGACTAGATTTTGACAGGCAAGAGGCCGCCCGTGTTGTGCAATGATAGAGAACTTACGCCAATTTTTTCTGGTATCCCTAGAGGCTCCAGACAACGGCGTCCTAAAGAGAATGGTTTCCGCCTTCTGAAAGTTTATTTTCAACTTCCAGTCATCGCAAAATCGTCTTATCTTATCGAAGTCACGCTGTAAGAGAGTATTAATGACCTCGATTTTTTGACCTGTTCTGTACGCTACCAATTCGTCTGCGTACGTAATAGTATGGGGAGGTGAGCCTATCAAGTCGCTTGTATGAATGTTAAATAGGATCGGCGAATTGACCGCGCCTTGCTGAAAACCATTTTTAATTTGAAATATTCCAACAGAAGTCACATCACCATTTTTCACGATGAACTGTCTGTTGGTTAGCATATTATAAAGAATGTACAAGAGTGGTTTACTGATCCCTAGCCTAGTCAGCTTATAAAAAAGACCCTTTAACCATACCATTCTTCACGTTGAACGGTCTACTGGAGAGCATATCAAAAAGAATATACAGCAGTGGTTTACTAATGCCCAACCTGTCCAGCTTGAAAAAGAGTCCCTCTAACCATACGGTATCGGAGGCCTTCTCCAAGTCAACAAGGCAGGCACCAGTACATTGGTTTTTGCCTTTATTGCATTGGATATCGGACATCAGTTTAGACGCGGCATGTGAGATATCATGTCCCGCCTTAGAACCGAATTGATTATCCGGAACTATATGTTTGTCCTCAACCCACCTAGATAGAGCTCTATTGATTACTTTTTCAAAAACCTTACTGATAGTCGGAAGGAGACTTATCGACCGGAGATTCGCCGGATTTGATATATCCTTTCCCTTTTTTGGGATAGGTTGAACCACCGCCATTTTCCAATGCAATGGATAATGTGCATTATTCATTGCATTATTAAACAGTGTGGTGTAAATGTCCACCGCTTCTAGGGGAAGATATCGAAGCACGATGTTTGGAATACCATCGTTCCTCACTGATTTTTTAGCCCTGATTGTGTCGAAGATCTCACGGAGTTCCTCCCTCGAAATGAACGAGGTTAGGTCACCCCCTCTGGTAATGACATTATCTACCATATTTTCGTCGGTGAACCGGGTGAACCCAGAGCCCTCGGATCGCCAGTTCTCTATTTCATTTCGAATGTAGAAGCTGTGCACCAAGACGCGATTGTCCAGGTCAAAATTAGGGTCAGTCGCCCCCTATGGCCTCAACCTCGTGGATCCTCGATCACAAAAAGTCGTCGTCATCAGCGGCCTCATTTGGATCAATACCCGCTATTGTCAGTAACCGTTCGTTATCTGTTGTCCGGGCTATTTTAAGACACTGAAGGTCGTTTTGATTTTATCTCCGAAATAGTTTATTTATTTGCGGAAACATATTCGGGTTGTTGGTTTTTACAGCCCGAACCTTGTTGTTCCAATATAAACTTACAGAAATTCTCTTTTATTAGTGTTTGAAAATTTTTAATTGACGATGTCCTAATCTCCGGGTCTTGTCTGTCAGTTAACTGTCTGTACAAGTTTTTAAGTCTTGACAGAAGTCTACTTTTCTGTAGGTGTAGTGCGTCAATTATAGGATTGCGGAACAGATCTTCGTTAGTCGTACGTCGATACCGCGGTATTGTAGCGTCCATAGTTTGTTTAGTTGTCTCGTCCATTCGTTTTAGGTACTTGTCAATCTCCCCGTTAGACAAATTCCTATTGGACGGTGGGTGGAGCATGTTTTAGGAGAATGCTCTTGTCAAGGTTGCGGAGAAGCGTGTCCATCGAGTCCTATTATAGTTGTAAGAATATCTTTGGACAAACTCCTCCAATTCCGCAATTTCGTTGGAAACTGTAATTTCGGTGCTAAAACCGCAATGGTAGCTGTCATACACGAATGTGCGCAGACAGTTTAGCGTTTGTAAATTCGTACCTGTCAGTCGTATACGTTCGTCGTACAGCAGTAGATCCAACTAAGAAGCGCCTCTGGGAAAAGACGGGTTATCAGTCGCTTTAAGGCCGAGTCTGTACATGACATCATGCTAACCCCACCAATCGAGTAGCGGGTTCCCTCTAGTATTTGGGAAATTATTTCCCCAATCTCTGTGTTTAGCGTTGAAATCCCCGCCTATTATAAAATAATTCTCCCCCGATTCCAGCCTCAGAAGTCGAAAAAGCGTGTCGGGCTCTGTAATGAATAAAGTGGATTGAGAAGACTCAGGTGCATAAACAGAAGCCAAAAAGCCAAGTACAGCCGTTTTCCACTGCGGAGCGGGATGTAAATGAGGACTGCCTCCAACACACGGAACCTGCGCAACACTCCTTTGTACACTCTGTGAAATTGTATACCTTCTTTAATGAAGATTGCGACACCGCCTCCACGTTTGGATCTGAGCCGAATTCTTCTTCTAACAATATAATTATTGTACTTCAGTTTTTCCTTATCGGTTAGCTTAGTTTCGCTAGCGAAAAGCACATCAGGACTTTGGTCTTGTAGCAATTTAAACATCGCGGCTCTTCGTTCGATCCTAATCAATGAATTAACATTCACCGTCCCCCTACCTGACGCCATTTGAGCGTAGGAAATTTGGGACGTGACGGCTGGTGTTTGAAACCTGAACGTTTGACCTCCACCTTCTATTGCCGAGCCAGTTTTGCTTTTTTAATGTCAGCGAACTTAGGACAACCCCGATAGTTTGCGGTGTGTCCCACGTTCCCACATAACACGCACGAGAGCTGCGTCCTATCGGATATTCCGTCAACACCCAGAGCACACTCCTCGGAACTGTGGTTCTTTCCGCACTTCACGCATCGAGGCTGCATTTAGCAGTCCAACGCGGCGTGCCCGAACCTCTGGCAGTGAACGCATTGTACAACGCCTTCGCTCGTTTTTAATTTTTCCCAGTGAACCACCTGGTAGTCTACTACATTGATACTCCTTAGACTATTGAGACGGCTTTCGGGACTGAGCTGTACCAGGAAGAACGGCAGACTCCGTTTCTCCCGCCTGGCTCTAGCTGTGGTAAATGGCTTTACCCCCACAAACTTGAGTCCTTCGCACTCCTTGTCTTTGAGCAGTGCCAGGATCTCCTCAGGATCAGAAGACGGTTCCAACCCCTTCAGCAGCATCGTTTGCCGTGTGGATGAGTAGTGCTCCGTCGTCATTTCTTTTAGGAGCTCTTTCACTTTCGCGTAGGCTCCACTGTATTACAATTACAATTATTATTATTACCAATGACCAACTTACACAGGTCCTTGGTTGCATTTACCTCTAATACATAGGTATTGATAGGAGGCACCTTCTCCTTCTTCTTCTTCTGCTGCTGCTGTTTTATTTGCTGCGGTTGTTGTTTCTGCTGCTGCTGGTTTTGTTGTTGCTGCAGTTGTTGTCTCTCCTCTTGTTGCTTTTCTTGTTGGGAGCTCTCTACTTGTAATTGCTCCCTCTGCCTACGTACAGTTTGTTTTTGCTTAATGGCAAATACTTTTTCTTCCAGCTTTTGTATGCTGCTGTTAATATCGCTTATTAGTTCATCCTCATCTTCCGACTCAGATGCCGCTAGAGAGGCGGAGTCGTTATTGCCGCCCTCATAATGGGCCTCAACAGAGATGTAGAGCAACGCATCATCTGATTGTTTTTTGGTTTGTTGTGTTGTTTTATCTTTTTCTGCTGTTAACATGCAACTTATTTTCTTTTTTTCTTAAATTAGGAGGGGTTTTCAACCTACTCCTCCTTTTGATGGCTTTCGCCACGGCACCAGCAACCGTATTGTTGTCTTTTGTAACTCTCGTTATGGGAAGAGCGGAACGCTCTCCACCATCCATCACGTGATTTCTTTCCTTTTACTTGCTGGTTTTGTTTTGAATTTTGAATTCACACAATTTGAGGAGAAAACAAAAAAAATAGTTCCAAGTTTGAGCCGGGATTCGAACCCGTTGTCCCACGATTTGATGACAGACGCCGCTAACTGCCGTGCTACCGAGTCAATTAACCAAATTGCAACTAATTTACTTTAAGGAAACTAAATCACTATTTTTATTTTACTTTAAAAAAAGCCGAAACACATCTATACTCTGCGGAGATATGCGAACGACTCTCAAAAATGTTTTCATTTCTCTAATTGATGTAACGAACGATGGACAATTGTTGGCCGCAGCATATTGGTTGGTGGAAGTGGCCAAAAGGTTCAACACCTCGTCATCGATGAACATTTCCCAAAACTGAAAAGGATTCATTGCAGCAATCTGTTCATACAACGCTATGTATGAAGTGGGTGTATCATTGTTTGGAATCTTATCGAATTGATAATTTTGCCTCTTTGAACGCTCCTGTGCCTTCTTTGATTTCGGTGTTGTTTTACGGCCATGACCACTAGACGTTGATGCCACCGGCGTATCATGTTCTTCTTCGGCACCCGTATCATCACCCTCAAAGCCCGATAGCATGTGTTCGTTTGTATCAACGTAAACACATTCAATTTCACATTGCCCGGCAATTTCACGAGGCAGCTCCCGTTCATCATGCAACAATTGAGCATTGTCGTCTAATTTCTCACTGTCGATGCTATTAGTCGACGGCATCTGGTGCCGTTATGATAATGTTAGCCGCGTCTGCGTGTTGACCAATTATCAACAATAGCTTGCAGCTCGGCAGCAGTAAGAACTTTCTGTCGACGAATCATTCGGAATGCAAATAATCCAAAAACACATTTTTTAACACTAGAACACAGCAGCGCTAATTTTTTTTTAAATTTTTACCATTTACAATCCGTAACGAG
Organism: Volucella bombylans; assembly: GCA_949129095.1. Classification (NCBI taxonomy): domain Eukaryota; kingdom Metazoa; phylum Arthropoda; class Insecta; order Diptera; family Syrphidae; genus Volucella; species Volucella bombylans. The sequence continues at coordinate 146,198,450 of OX422140.1, read as the reverse complement.
CACCAATAAACTGATTTGTTTTCTATTGCACTCTTGCATACACATTATCTAGTGGATTTCTTCGGATTAGCTGAAGAACTCATTCTAACGGAGTATACCATGATGAACGCTAAATAGAATGACGAAAAATTGGCGAATAAAGGCACGTATTCACACTAACGCGTCAACACAGCAGCCCACGATGTAAACGTGAAAACATAACACCAATGCCCCTTTCATGCCCGAATTAATTTAGGCGGTGCTAAAATTTTCTTGGGGACATTTAGTTGTTGGTTGAGTTTTAAATATGAACTGATATCAAATTCAAAGTTCTATGTTTCCTGGTTTGACCGTTATATGAGGCCATTAAGATAAATTTTAATGTTAAATTTTAATAACAATATGTATTATTAATTTTTGTCACAAATTAAGTGCGATATGACACAAGACAATTTTTTTGTGGATTAGAGAATAAAAAAACTTTACATTTAATGCATTTAGGGTGCGGAAAACCAGTGTGGCATAACCTACACCTTCCTTTTGCTCACCATTAAAACCCCAGTTGTGAGGCTTTTTTTGGCAGTTATTGTTTCAGACTATGACGTCCTAATAAAAAAAATATATTTCATGTTATTTGGTTAGATCAAAACATACCTTTATAAGTTATCATTTGTTCATCAAGGCTTTGATGTTCCTTTTGGTCTATTTTGTTGCATTTTTCTTTAAGTGTCTCCAATAATGGGCGTATTTTTTAAAGTTTATCAAAATTAGGTTTTCACCTTTGGGGTTGTTTAGAATTATCATTAATATGGAAGAATTCTTTTAGTTTCTCAAAACGGTTACGGGATAAAGATTGTGCTACAGCTGAATATTTATTACTCCTAAATAGATTAGTACCCCTAAGAATCGTCTAATTTCAGTCGTTTCGCATTTTAGTTCTACACCCTTGGTTTGCTATGCATATATTCATTTGTTTCGTCGTAGATCTTTTGCATTATCGCATCATCGATGAAGTGGTTGAAATAGTTGAGGGGATCTTTGACTTCTCCGGAAACTATTTCATTTTTCCAATTAGTATCGCAAACGTGCATGTCCGTGCTCCTCCACCTTAAACTGTCCAAATAAATTTTTTGAAAGATCTCCTGCACAGTTTGTTCTGCTTCGCTCTCTTCTTCAGCCTTTTCTGCTGCAACCGCAATTCTTCTTAGCAAATTTAAATCAATTTTGTCGCCTCTTTCGATTACATTTTGTATGGTTTCTTCAATTACATTCTCCAAATTTACACCGTCATACTCTTCGTCTTCTTCATAATCTTCGTCCGTGGAATCATTCCACTTGAAGTCCAATATTTTATTAATTTCCATTTGGGTCAAACCTTTCGGACGCATATCTAATGTAAAAAAAGCTGTACATAAAGCTGTATGAACATCATGGGCCAATGTTGTGTTTGGAAAATTACTGAATTTAAACTAATTTTTTTTTTTCACTTTTATTTTTTGTCGCATCTTCTTACCTGTTTTAAATATAAAATTCGCTTGTTATCAAAAATGTATTTTGTGTTGATTTTTTTTTTAAATTTTTGCACAATCACTTTTTCCAAGTTTGTTTTAGACTCATGTGGTCACAACAAAAAGCAACTAGCAACTGATCACTTGCAATGCTCGTGTCATGAAGTTCACTTGCATGTACTCACAACATACTAATCTGTCGTGTAAAAAAACCCTTAGCAAAATAATGAAAATTACGGCACTTAGAAGCTGAAATATACAATGTTGCCTATAGACAACATCGGAAACGTAATATCTCAGGTGTGTGCGCGGGTAATTTTTTTTTTTTATATATAAACTTCTAGGGCACATATTTCAAAATGTCATCAAAATCGTACGAGCCGATGTATGGGCAGCCTTTAATGGGTTAAAAAAAGATCTGGAAAGACCAACCTACTTAGGCCCATTGTGATGCCACGTGGATCTGTGATCCTCCTTTGGAACCAATTTGAGCTTATGATGAAGCGTAGGATACTGTTAACACTTATATTCTCCAGATCGCTTACGTCATTATAAAAGAAAGCTCCTAAGTGGAGTTTTCTTCTTTTGGAGGGAGTTGAGCATGCACAGAGTAGCTGGAGTCAGTGTCCTGTGATGACACCTATGATGGCGCTGAGATGTTTCTTATTTAGAAAGAACAAACTCTTAAAGTGATTCAGATCCAGCTTTGGCCAGACCTAAAAGATAAGTAATGCGGTTCCAATTTTAGCGAGTTCGTCAGCCCTATAGTTCCCTAGATTGTCTCTGTACTCCGGCACCCAACATAGGTCAAGGGGCAATTTTAGAATTTAGTGAGACTTGATAGCGGCTTGACTATCCGAGAAGATGCGGATATCTCTTGAAGATATTACGTTTTTTTTCACCCAGGAATACGCTAGAGTGATTTGGAAGACGGAAGGAGAGGCTTAGATTAAGAACCCCGCTATCAGTCTTAGATTCATCCATGAAAACATCATCCTCCCAGAAGGATCTAGAGTGGATGCTTACATGAATGTCTTTGTCAAACCAATGTTGGGGTACCGTGTAATCGATGTTCTCTGGGAGAATTCCTAGTATTAGTCGCTTTAAGGCTAATAGCTGCATTCGCAACTACTGTCCGACTGAAGATATCGAGGGGTGTCAATTGAAGCAGAATATCCAGTGCCGCGGAGGGAGTACTGCTTGGGGCTCCTCTTATCCACATAGACGTAATGTTCTATGGACACTCTTTAGTTTGATGCAGTTGACTGCATTGTCTAAGGCCGTCCACCAGATAACCACCGCGTACGTGACGTATAGCCAGTGTGTTATGCGAAGTTGAAGGCGCCATTTGTTCCCAATTTTTTGCAAGAGAATGATGCTACTGTAGCTTTTTTAACCCCTTCTTGAATGTTAGGTTTCCAGTTCAGTTTCCTGTCAAAATTGAGACCCAGATATTTTGCTGGAGAAGACAAAACTGATACCGTTTATTGAGGAAGGATCTATGATTGGAATTGTTTATTCCCTGGAAAAGAGGACAAGATCGGTTGAATAGGGGTTGTTTACTCTCAATCCACAGGGATCCACCCAACGGGTTAATCTGTTAACATTTTCCCGTAGGAGTTCTTTAATTGTATTGAGGTGACTTCCTAAGACGGCTATAGCATTGTAATCCGCATAGGCGACCACCTTGGTATCAACCGCTTCCAGGTATATCAGCAGTAAATTAACTACTAAGTTCCGGGGAAGAGGTGAAAGGGTGGTGGCACCACCACATCTTTCAGCAGGCTTTAGTTGACAGTTTGGAGTTGATTATCCTGCTATTATTTAGCACAAGACTGATCAACTAGTCAAGTGAGTTGTCTACCTGTAGCGTTGACAGCGCAGTTGTAATTGTGGATGTGTCTCTATGTCCAGGAAAACGACCATTATGTGTTCTAAATTGTAGAGATCGTTCGATTGGGCTAGTCAGTAAACGCAGAGCCCTTTCCACCGGCTTTTCTTTAGAGTAGGCATGTTTAACCGTCGACAAAAGTCGTGGATCAATTTTAGATTGCATATGGATATCAATCAGTCTAGAGTTTTCAGAAGGAAAGATTATAGACTTATAGGTCTGAGGTCCTTTGGGATAACATGAGAGCATTTTCCGGCTTCGGGAATGAAAGCTACATTAACTTCTGGATCATTTCCACACAGCTCCCCATGATATTCTCTAACGTAGGGAGTATAATATCTGAGGACATTTTTAGCTCAGAAGGTATTACAATATTCCGTTTGAAGCTAGGCTGTGTTCAAAGCAGCTTGTCTCTTGTAATCAAACCACGGTTGCATTAGTCCTGTTATGGTTGCTACTGGCCGCGAATGGGGAGCTACCTGGAAAGTGGGTGTCCAGTAGCAACTTGAGTGATTAATCACTTGAGGTTAACCAAGAGCCATCAAATAGCTGTCCTCAGTAATGGCGGCCTCGACTCATACCAAGGGTGGAACTTGTGCCGGCAACACAGTTCCGATTTGGTATCTCAGGAAGGCGGCAGAGTAATGGAAAGGCGTATCCTTGCCCCCATGGATGTATGGGCATCCCATAAACATAAGTCTACATGATAGGTGGTCTACGTTAAAAATCAGACACTATGTCCTCTGTAATGGAGCTAGGAAAGAAATCTCATCGGGTCTTCACGATGGCTTCAAAACAGTTTTCGAGAGGACGATAACTTTAGGTTTCACTCCTCATTCGGAAAACTTTCGTTTGGAAGAAAGACTACCCTAATGACAGTGAACCACATCGTGAGGAATTGGTGCAGGGTCAAAGTATTACCGTCTGAAGCGACGGCTAAGCTTCGCCTAAGGCGTCCATAAACTATTATAATTATGAACTACCATAACTTTCGAGATAGTTTGGGAATGCAATGCTTCCCTAAACACAATCGTAGAGCTGAATCCATCATATAAAGACCGCGGATGACAATAGTGAGATAGTGAATTCACTATCTCTGTATGGATCCTGTCTACGCTCGCATCAGGCTTCTGTTATTCGGTGGTATTGTGGTGGGTGCTAGTACTGTAGTCACTTCATCCCTGAAACCTTTAATATATACGATCTTTATTTGAGTGGTTTGCTCTGACAGAATGAATAGAATATCACCGTCAATTAGAATTAAGAAAAGCTAATTACATTGCGCTCTGACAACCGAATATAATCTCTTATCCCCAGATCCTCGCCTGACGACCACAATACAATCGCAGCTTAGTATCTCAGATGATTATTTCGACACAAAGAGAGTATCTCTGGATTAAGCTTCTTTAGAACCTCTGTTATAAAGCACAAATATGTATATATTCGTAAATAGGAAAGTGACACAGAGTTTCAACTTCACTCTTCTACAGATGGCTCGAAGATAGACTTCTTAATGGACTCTCCACTATTCTACGTAGTTTATTTTATTAAAATTCAAAATGACTGTTACAAAAATGTTTAGTCTTTTGAAAATTCCCCTCGAAACCACAATAACCAGTTTAAAAAATAAATACAAAAAAATCGAAAACCAAATGATTACTATTATAAAATTGTAAAACAGTAGCTAGTACCGTTTGCTGCCATTGGCTGTATCCACAAAACCCCAAAGAATGAAGAATAAATATTTTATTTTTCATTAATTTACATCTCACGCCTTTGTGGGTAAACGTAATATGAGCATGTTGCGCCAATTTCACGCCTCGAAATTTCACTAAATCTTTTTCTTCAGCCACCGTGGACGGAGGGGACAGTAATTTTAAGAAGATACCGGCATGAAGGCTTAATCGCATACTCTAGATACAATTGCATTTAACCACGAAATTTAGTATGTTTTCCCAATTCAATTTGGTTGGAAACATTCAGAAAGTAAATTCATAAATCTGGAACACCGACCAGGTGCTGTTGAAGTCAAGCGTGATTGTAAATATTTTTTTTGTGGTTGCGATTTTTCTTTAAACTGGACTTGCAAACAGAACTTATTGAGGGTATGCAAATATTTAGCCGGAACTTTCAACAAATGAGTGTTACCATTAGCAATTGTTGAGACTACTATCAAATTTAGAGAAATGGTTTGGATAAGTTAAATGGTCTGGGACCATGTACAGCTTCTGTAGACACTTGGCATGAATTTAGACCAGCCTGTTGTAATAAGTGGGAAGACGATTCTCTGGATAATCCTAGAACTACTCGCATTTTCACTCTTTGGTTAGCTTACTCCCATTTACAAATTACTCTTCCTTCTCACTCACTCTTTTCAATCGCTTGTATTCGAGATGTTAACTACCCGTCACGAAAATCAGCCTGACTGGCTACTTTACATATGTTATACTCGCAGCCCAATCACAGAGTCAATAGCAGTGAGCCTGGGAAGGTAAAACGCTTCCGTTTTCCGATTTACGGGTCGTCTTCAATACTATCTAGGCCTCAATACTCTCTAGGTCTTTTAAGATATTCTGAAGATCGAAAGAAGTTCGAAGGTTTAGGAGTTGCAAGGTCTTAAAATATTATAAAGAAAGACTCAATTAAGTTCAGCAGCGACTTAACATCAAAACACCAGGGATCGTTGAATGAAAACGTGTCAGAGGTCTAAGGTGGGCAAATTAGTACCACTCTAAAGCCTTTCCACATCACATTTCAAAGCTTTTTCTTTGACGTTTCTAAATACATTGACGATGTCGTAAGAAAACCGACATTCATGTGACGATCTCTTCGGAACAGTGGTTCCGATCTCTTCAATCGCTTGCTGAGGTCATCAAGGCTATGTAATGCTATCGCTTGTGATGACCACCGATCCTATAATCTCTAAAAAAATATCCATAGATGAAGCTTTGCTTGTGGAAGCTCAATGTTATTTCTTAGAAGGATATCCAAGGAGGCTGAGAGGCATGTCGATCAGCTAAATCCTGTATAGAATGAAATATTCCAAAGAGCTGAAAGAGTAAAAGTGTTATGTTATACGATTCGATTCCGAGTCTTTTAACTTAAGAGTCTTATCGAATTGGGTGGATGTAGGCTGCCTAGTATACTCCAGAATCTAGGCTTATACATATAGCTGCTATACAGCTAATCGCCTTAAGGCTAATCTGCTACCCTGATTTCTTACAGAATACTTTCAGGACCATATGCCTATTTGAGTTCAAATATCAACTTCCACGTCACCACAACTCGCAGTTCTTTCTGCATTCTTCGACCGAATTTTGGTTCGTGACGAGGTAGATGGAGGTGTTTTCTCAGACAGACTAAATCTCTTCCTTTATAAAGTGTGTTCGAGTTGAAAAATATTACAAAAAAAATGGTACTCGTATTGCATCGACTGAAGAAAAACATGATATCCGCTTATGTGACTGGAACAAAGTTACCGAAGGCCGACACCGAAATGCAGAAAAAATTATTTTCTTTTCTAATTTTACCACCCTTTCGGCGGGCAATGGCAAATTTCCGAAAATTAAATATTCTGCCTTTGAAACGTCTACCTCTCTCCAAGTGCAGGCATAAAAGTGTCTTCAAGGTTTATGAAGTAAAGATGGTGGCGCAAGAACTCAAATTGTTAACAACAACACTAACACCCTCATACGGGGCTACTGAAATCAGTGTGGCCGACCCCTTATGTCCAATGGGTTCCATAAAACACCTGGGGGTTGCGGGTTACTCACGTCGGCTACGTCCGCAGTGTAAAGTAAATAGGTTACAAATCAACCGAAAGCCTTCTGATAGGACGATAGGAAAAAATCGATGGCACAAAGGACTGTTTTTATAAACTCCTCGACAAGACATATTCTCAATGATGAAATGGTCCTACCCAATTTTAATGCAGAGCTGGGGAAGTAGGACGTCTTTTGTAGTATAGTCGTAAATATTACCTGCTCGACAGACCTCAGCAGAATTCCGTCATATCGACTAGTCGGAAGATACAGCCAAGGTCTTTGTCGATGATGTGTCCTTAAATCTCGTTTGAAGGCCGTTAGCACCTTTTTCTTTTTAAGAACTTAATACTCAAGTGGGTATGGCAACACTTAAAGTGCCTGAGAACGTGTTAAGATTTTAGGAAAATGGGACAGAGAGAGAAAGAAAGATTATTGGGATCTGTGGGTTATTTCGCTCTATGGGTTTGCATCTAACATTTTATAAGGAGAATACATTTTTAGTGTAACTGGACTTGTTGTATTCTAGGCAACCACTCATCTTACGTGCTTTTGGTTGCCTGAAAATAAGAATGTCTTTCGGGTGCGGTTGGTATTAAACTCTGAACTGTCCGATTTGGAAGCCAGTATGCCACCACTTGGGCCACGGTCATCGGAAAAGTTGTCAACAAACCATCAGAGATTCCTTACCTCGTACTTGGTACTTACCCGAACACTACTACGAAACCCGTGATTAGATAATGAATGCTGGCTAGTGCAGGTAGACAAACGGAAGGCATACAGAGCGGTGCTGCAAAAGAGAACTTGGCAATATAATGGGCAACGATTCCGTATACGCAAACTCGACGAAGTGAAGTTAGCAATATCTAAACTTGAATCTAACAATGCTGCCGGTACTAGCTAAATAACTACCGAGCAGCTCAAGGCAACTATAGATGACTTTGTAAAAAGCATGTGCCAAATCATCTCTAAAATATGACAAGACAGCCGATCATTGTTATAAATGAAGTGACTGCTATCAGCACGGAAGGACACACAACTTCTACAACTCCGACAAAACGTTATAATACTCGTAGACACGCATAGTTTCGATGTAGTCAAAGACTTTGTCCTCCTAAGCTCCGCAGCAAATATAAACAAATCTTAAAAATCATTTAAAGACTAACTCATGGCAATCACTGTTTTTGGGGCTCGGAAAGCAATTGAGTAGCCCTCTCTCGGACGACAACACTTTATAAGATTTTGATCGAAACATTTGAATCGCTTCCTCGTTAGCCTCAGTAAGCATAAGTTTGGACCTGAAGTGGTAATCTGAGAGTGAACACACACACTAAAATCTGGAGAGTCTTAAAAAAGGTCCCTATTAGGATATATTAATCAAGATCCACTCCAACTACAACAGTATTGTTCTATACAATCTCACAAAAAATGTGTTTGCTTTAGTGAGGACGTATGAAAAGACACCTCATATGCATTGAACTCAATAGGTCTATTGGAAGAAGTAGTCTTAAGCTTTCGGCAGCAAAGCTAGATATATTCCGATTGCGTCAAATGGCATGAAGCTTAAAGCCATCGAAGGAATCAATCAAAGTAAATAGGAGGTCTCACAATATGTACCAACTGCAAGTGCTTCAGGTCACCTGACCAACCGACCTGGTTGGCTCCACCTGGTTTATCATATTGCAATCGATTTAAGACAGAGGTCCAGTAGTCTGAATGTTCGAACGTTTCGAGGAGCCAACATTGACTTCAATTACTATCTTGGTGTACCCAAGGTACAAATGCAGACAACCTCGACCACAGAAGTAGTTTGAAGAATTTTGATGTAAAATGGCTGCAATCATAAAACCCTTTTCTTTCTTAAGGCTCTTTTCGTTTCCGAAGACTTCTATGTTGACAGTATCAAATATAAAGGTTGGCAGACATTTTGTTGAGCTGATCTATTACCACTTCAGTCCGGGATAAACCCGGGCTTAAGCCAACAATCTTCTCCAACTAGCACGATCTCTCGCGAGTTGCCTTCAGTGTCGTACTTAAAGTTGGTTGAGATCTCCTTCCACTTGAATCCGCCATGCGTACCAACTTATATGCTGTCGTCCTCTGCTATGCCAACCCTCGATAACACTTTGAAAAGGAACTGTGGCGTCTTTTCGCTCAAAATGGCCCTTCGATCTCAGACATTGAATCCGTAGACGCCTAACTGGCACTACACTTGTACAGTATTTTGACCATCCTGGGCGTTATACAGTTTGTAGAAGTAGTCTTTCCATATACTCAGCATCTACTCGTACTACTCAGACTCTACTACTATCTGTCCATGTTCATCTTAGCAGGATTCTTCCAGTTTTATAGCCCCGACATGTCGTTTTATTCTCTGATGAAAATTTCGAACGTGATTCCTGCAATAACATCTTTCTATTTCTTTCCGAGAAGCCTGTGCTCTTTCCTTTTTTTCTGCTCTAAAACTCACTAGCATCTCTCGTCCGTCGATGCAGCTTTATATGCTTTTTCTTTGACTCAATCACATTAAAAGCAGATTCTCTAAGTAAGCATATCCGTGGAGCAAAATCTCACCATCTGTTCTCCATTCCTCAACAAAGCGGTGTATCTTAACTGCAAAAACCACGAGGACCAGACTCGGATACAAGATCTATTTTCGAGTTGAATTCTGGTTTGATGCTATTTCTTAAATCCTTTTCAAAATGTCCGTAGGTAATTTGTTGTAGAAATGCCCTTTCCATATTCAAATTCCATTCGGAATGGGATGTACTCGTATCTTGGGTCTAAATTTTGATTAGACTCTCTAATACGAGTAAGTGCCTGTTAAAGTTGGTTAATTCGGTCACTTTCGCTATGGCTTTCGAATAACCTTACTATTGCAGTTCTTATTGCCTTAAATAGGATACTTGGTGTTTAGTAAGCTCGTAATGCTTCTTGGATGCCTAGAATGTCCGCTGATTCTGTCAGCAGCACAGGAATTTAAAGAAAACTATCTCAAGTGCTGAAAGTAATCGGCATTCCTTCCAGATTGCTACTACCTTGACTTCACCACCCCACAACTTAACACTTGACACGAATTTCGAAATAACATGTTAACATTAACGCATCCGTTCCCCAAAGTCTTTTATTACATCCTATTGTCACACCCCGTAGTGTAATCGTACACACACCCACTCACCACCTATTTCAGAGCATCTTACATAATTGGGTTTCATGACAGCTTTAGCAGGAGTGACCTCATTATCAAAGAGAATTGTGGAATTCAATCAACTATGCCTAAACCTCATTGATTAAATCGGCTTTGGCGTAGCACGTACTTTGACTCATGAATGACGAAATAGTATTTAAAAAATAAAAAGCATAACTGTTGTCATTTTCGTTACTTTATTATTATTATTTTCTTAGTTTGCCTTTTCTCAACATTTATCGCTTTATTTATCTTCTGCAGGGTGTGGCGAACCAAACGACGAAACACGTATTGTAGGTGGACAAAGCAGTGGCACCAACGAATTCCCATGGATGGCACGTCTCAGCTATTTCAACCGATTTTACTGTGGCGGTACCCTGATCAACGATCGATACGTCCTAACTGCTGCTCACTGCGTCAAAGGGTAAGTATATCAACTTCACAGTCATTCCATTAGCGATTGGTATTCCATTGGGAACCTGTACCGCAGTGCTGATAGCAGCACATGGTCTAATCTTGAATTAGGTCTCTCAACCTCTGTACTCGTAACTTCTAATCACCTTGTTCCACTGTCTTACCTCTTTTAATTGACATTTAAGATTTTGTTAATGGGAAGCCAATAAACGCCAACAGTCCGAGAGGGTCTGGGGAATGTCAATATTTACGTCCAAGGTTGACGATGATGAGGAGGGGGTAACTCAGACCGGCCTGACGTATGCTTGTCAAGACACAGATCCATATGAATAGCGATATTGGGACGGGAAAGATTTGCAAACATTTCGAAAGTAAATTAGCCAGAGTTACTCCGTTCTTTCATTGTTCCCATTCTGTCAGATAAGCTTAATTTGGCGTGACTTACTTTGGACTGTGGGTAATGTTTACCACCGGATGCAAGTCACACTTATATGTACATACCAACGGATGAATGTACCTCAATTTCTTGTTGGGCAATTACTAGTGATTTCCACATTACCTAATACATTAACAAACTTACAAATACTTCGCCACTCAGGCAAGACTTTCGTTTTTGGTGGGGCAGATACCCTTTAACAGTGAAACTAAATTTTGTAAATAATTAAAACGAACATTAAGACTGCACGTGAGTACATTACTGATAGTAACTACAGCGTAGATACTACTGGTACATAGGTCAGAGGAATTTGTGTACGAATAATCGTATTTGTTACAATGAAAGCTGCTCGACGGTATTTATGACATTTTGCATAATTTCAATTTCATGACTGTGTAATTAAGCGTGGAACTTTTTATTTAAACTGTTTAACGACTGACGGTTTTATTTGTTACTTGGCAAGCATAACAACGACAATGACAGTCAGTCATTTTAAATCGGTGGAAACGTTCTGTGTGCCATGTCATAAGATTGTGTTGTGGCTACTGCATTTCACTTTGGCTATCTAATGTAAGATCTACAAGAGTGGAGTTGTAAAATATTTATTTTTGTTTTATTTTTTTATGAAGTGAATACAATTAAAAAAAAAACAAAAAAAAACTGATTTGCAGATGGTCAAAGTGAATGACCGATTCATTAGTGTCTGGTGAGATTGTATTTACTGTACTAACTTGCAACAGGAATGGAAAGCAAGCCAAACTAAAAGTAATGACCAAGTAAAACGTCGTCCGCTACCTTTTTCCTCTAGACCTCAGGTCTAATGTACTGAAAACAGTGAAATTTTAAGCTTGGGAAGAAAGAACTGAAGTAAAAGTGTTTTTTCTCGAACTTACAAGCATTACAACTTCCAGTGAGGTTCGTCATAACTAGTAGCTAAATGGTATATCACCAGGAGGACCTCTCAAACTCTCACATGTCACTCATATTGCTGTTAAAACCTTCGATGAAAAACGGTGAATATTAATATATTACGAGCGTTGTACGTTGGGGTCCTTTTATGTGAGCTCAAAATTCATACCAGATATCAATCACCTCCGGACAATAAATCCGACTCCGACCAGGTAACAGAAGAATTCATGGTAAAGAAGTTAACCCTTACCTCAACAGCCTACTGAACAGGTAGAAAAACAACCAACACCTAATACATTAGAATAATGTTAGGAAAATAGTAGGGCAATCAGAGAGTTCAAGATTGCCATCTCTACATGGAGTATAAATTTTAAAATATCTTTAATTGCAGGAAGAATAATATCAGACGGCTGCTTTCGACTTCCAACCGCGAACATAACATATCTGCATAAATTGGGAGATCTTCTACAGGGCGCTCTATTTTAAATCATCTTGTCAAAGATCCCAAGACAAGATGATGTCTCTGCATTTGAGTGCTCCAATTTTGGGAATCTCCAACGACCGTTAATAAACATAGCAGCTGATATGATCACCCTGCAATTTTAACACTATTATTCATGTCCTGTTACGCCCGCTGACGTCTGTAAGATTTTTATCTCCATCGCTATCATTTTACCTTTATACCTTTCGTACGTCATCAAATACTGTTAGGCGCTTATGGAAGTCAGAATTACTATAACAAACCTTTTAGTTGAAGATCACTCCGAAGCACTATCGTCGTCACAAATTCCTTAATGTTTACGATAAGCCAAAGGATTCAAACTTACCACATTTCAGCACTATGACTTTAGTTAAACAGATGTCAATTGTTGGATTTGCGGGTTTGTATGACTGATTCATAATCTATAATCCTTCAGCGCCTTTATCCAATTATTTAGCGTTACCAGATAGATTCACGAGTTTGATAGCGCTGACATCGGCGAAAAGAAGAGAAGTCATTCGAAACTCATCACAGTTTCAATAGAAAATTTTGCACAACGTTGTTAAAATACTCGTACAACGGCATTTCAATACATTCTTAATATACTGCACCTTAAACATAGAATTTTTTGATTATTTTCGTTTTACATTTCATTTCATTTTAACGCCATCGAACATTTGCGGATCGAAGCACCGCGATTTCTCCCATCAATATCCTCCAACTTTAAATTATGCCCTGTGACAACTTGCGCACCAAAAACACGCTCGTACGAGTATATTTGCCAGGTATACGGATTTAGTTTCGCCGATCGGTAATTGTTGCAGTTTCTCATATCGTCTTCGTCTTTATACAGTGAAAAGCTGATTATCCATCCAATCGTCATCAATCCAGTCATTTAAATCCAAGATTTCCGATTATCATCTATATTTCCAGCCCAACTGCATGTGACAGGTTCATTCTTTTTACAGCAAGTCAACGGTTTTTGTGATTGCAATTGGAGCTCATGACTCTTGCCTCACTCTAGAAATGGCAATTCTTAAACGGTCTTTTCGCAAAATGTTCCACATAATGAACGGAAAAAGACTCAACTGTTGCGATCGACGCCCTTTCTGCTTTTACCTACAGCAACTACAGTTTCTTCTGTACGCTCATTATGTTGACACGTTGTTGGCTTTGAGTCATGTACGAGTATATAGTACGAAAGTTATCCACAACATGACAAATTGCGAGTTCAATTGGACGGTTGTAAGGACCAAATAAATCACATAATCTTCTCTTCGTTTGACATTTCCAATATAAGTTTGAATAATACGTAAGAGTTCTTCTGGTGCAGGTCTGTTCATGAAAATTGTTTAAACCATATTTAACATAAATGTCAAAGAACTGTCAGAAATGACAGCACGGTTGAAAATGTATCACTACTGGAAAATCTGTCAGTTAATAACAAAAAAATGTCCTTATAATGGTTGGTGTCAACGTTCCTGAACATGATTTGTTCATTTATTCACCTTTTACAGCAAGTAGGATAACGAACTTCGTCAGCATTTTATACCCTGTTGCCACACGGCGACAAGATTAAACGTTTCAGAATTATGAAATATATCATATATTGTTCCACCCCATTAGGTGGCATTGGAGACAGGAAGCGTGAAATCTTATTAAAATGTTTTGCCTGCTACACTAATGCCTGACATTATCTTTTATTTAACTTGGGTGCACATATGTGTACATTAATATATCATTTTTATTTTTCTAGTGTTGCTATCTTTTGACGAGTAGCAATACGAAAATCATGTCATTGGTTTCAGAGCGTCGAAAAAAAAATACTGGATGTCGGTAAGGTGAATTTTTACCACTGAAAATTGCATTTGAATTTGACAGTTCGAAATTTTTTCTCACAGTTCCGACCTCGAAACTTAAAAAATTTATAAGTATAGAAATTCTTTTGTTTTGCTATAGATTTTAACTATTTTTTATAGTTGATAAACTGTTTTAGCGTAGACAAATACACATTTATAATTATTTATGTTTTTTTCTGCAAATTTGTAAGATCTACTTTTTGGTACACAAGTGTATACCGGAATAAAATGAATTTTTATATGAATACGACTGTTTCTCAGATTGAAGATGAATGTTCAGGAATCGAGAATTTGTTAAATGATAGTGATTTTGAATTATCTGGAGATGATGACGATGCCGAGTACTTACCTCCAGAAATCAGAAGTGATCTGAGTCTGAAGAATCAGAAAAAGAGGAAAATGAGGGTCACGTCCAACAAAAACCCGAAGAAGAAGTTGTAGCAGCATCACGATAATTTTGTCACACAAAGGAAATGAGTTCTAGTGTCAGAGGGAACTTCTGAAATGAATACATTGTATTCTTTCTGTCAATAGTTGGGGTTAGACTTTTGGAAGTTACTAGCAGAACAAACCAACTTATACTCGGCACAAAAGCGTAATCTTAAACCAGTTGATACCAATGCCATTGTGATCATCCGTTTTGCTGGTGTTCAGTTGATGATGGGTACCCTTAAATATCCTCAAGGCAAACTGTACAGGAACAGAGATCTTTCGTTCCTATCATCAAGGACACTATGAAGAGGGATAGATTTTTTGAAATACGGAATCACTTACATTTCGTCAATGACTTGGACTCTCGGTTTGAAGGCGAAAAGCTCTGGAAAATAAAACCACTAATAGATCCAATTTTTAAAAAAATGCCACAGCCTGCCGCGCTCGAAACATATATCAATTGACGAGCAGATGATTCCATTTTCAGAGCGATGTCAGTACCGCCAATATATTCCATCCAAATCTAACCTACTTGGCCTTAAAAACTTTGTTTTGGCTGCCAAAGCTTGATTTTAAAATTTACTTTGGCAAAAACACAATTCCTCAAGATGTCATGAATTCTCTGGGTCTGGGCGCTGGTATAGTGCAAATCCTTTGCCGTGCTATTGACAGCACCTGCTTTTTGTACACTGATCGGTTTTTCACGAATCTAAAACTGGCTGAACATTTAAAACAAAATGGTAATGTAATTTTTCTGACTGGAACAGCTATGCCAAATAGGATTGGACCAGTTTCGAAGAATTAAAGACAGACAAACAGTTGCAGTGCGCAGTGGGGCGAGAAAGAACGGGGCGATGATAACGTATGTGTGGTAAAATGGAAAGATACAACGGATGTAACTGTGCTCTCTTCGGGTGCAGTTTTAGACTCAGCCCCAGCTCCACACCCACTGGTCCTGACAATAGTGAGAGCAAAATTTGACCTCCTGCAAAAAAATGCCGGCCGGTAGTCTCTCAACCAATACCTGAAATCAGGCTAGATAGTGTAGAACATCTGCCGCGATTTGTTCAGTCGAATTTTGCTTCGAAATGTCGCCACCCTACATGTTCTTCACGTTGCCGAAAAAATAACTGCTTTGAAAATTATTAATCCTACAAGAAGACTTTTTTCTTATTTCTAATAAATATTTTTTTCCGTCCTTATATCAGTTTCTTTTTTATACCTATTTGGATTTCATCTGGGTCCTAAGAGGTTAAAACACATTCGTCCAAATTTTCTTTTCACCTTCTTAAATTGGATGTTTTTTTCTTTTTTTTATGGTGAAGTGAGGGGGAGAGGAGAAATCCTACTTACGGACACCGTAGAGACTTACGGTGGTGTGAGACTCGTACAATGGGTGGTGCAAACTAGTCTGATACTCACCAAAGCCCCCCCTATTGGCATGTGGATTTAATCCACCCTGGAACCGCATTAGAATTACTTCGGTGTAGAGCCACCACGAGGAGGCTCATCTCTCGGTCTAAAAGACGCCCACCACAAATATCCGAAGGGTACCGTGGTCTCTTATAGGTGTTTCTATTCGTTCCGGTGTTTCACCCTGCTGGCAATCCGAATGAGACTGGGATGAGCACAACCAACTCATCTTGGCTCCGTATCAATCATATCTATGTCATGTCATTTTATTATCAGAATTTATTATAAAGCCTCGCGACCATCCCTATCACTGCCCATTCTCTGGGAACAGTTCTAGTTTCCCCCCATATGGTGGCCATAGAGTTGAGATCGCTTGCGCGGACGACGTCACCCCTCTCCCCCAATTCATGGGCTGCGTCTTCGAGATAATCAAGCCAGACCCGGAAGATATCCATCGGAGATAAATATCAACTCACGTATGCCACGCCGCCAGCACTCCGGTGTTGTAGGCCGCAACGGCCGCCATTCCCGTGCTATCACGGTACCAGCTCCGTTCCGATAATGTACACTACTACTCACTTAATATGAGCAGGTCCATCCCTCGGTTGCGGGAAAACAGATCCAGCAAGTCATACGAAAGTCTGGATCTCCTAAGATTTTTCTTTAAAATCAGCGTCATTTTCTGCGGGATGATCCTGTCTTACACCCAACTGTTGAGTCCCTCGCAACTTGCTTGCAAGTCCGAACCCCAGGCACCTATAGCAGCGCTCCGCTATTGCTCTGGGTCGAATCCTACAATTCACCCAGCGTATTCTGACGTATTCCCTCTTATCAAAACTCTCCGCGTTGGACTCTGGAGCATCCAACCAGACGACCCGGTTCCCCCTAATTTTGGCGGCGGGCAGTCTGACGACCACTTCAGGAGAGGCTCCTTCTAGGAAGCAGATCTTAACTGCTGTTTCCACCTCTTCCTTTGGCACCGTGGTGTCGACGCACCGGATCTCCTAGGAAAGGCGTGGGGTCAATGTGCTAACTCTACCCACGCCCAACGTGGTTGGGGGACGGGTGCGGTGAACTTATTGCAACACCAGAACTTCACCCGCGGTCCTCGGGCTAAAAGGTCCCGTTTTTGTGCGAGGTTTTTCCTCTTGCTCTCCAGTAGCAATTACATCAACTAAAGTGACCTAGTTACCACTTTGTCGGGGCGGAAGCCAGATGCTATAGAACTCACATTTGATAGTACAAGTTGGATCTCCTAAGACGAGCATTCATAGCGAGGCGGGTGTTACGGTTAAAAGTTTGAAGGGGCGGAATGCTACTGGCGATTTCTATGAAGCACTGGTGGTAGAAATAGCGATAAAACAAAGTGAGACAGGAGACATTACGTCAGTGTTCGAGGGTGTCAATTGACTGTCTGATATTAGTATCAGCTATGAGTTTTATCGTACGGTTTTGAATCCTATCTAGGAGCTGCAGAGATTTGTTGGGCGCAACCGACCAGTTGTGAGCATCATACTCCCATTTGGGGCGGATAAATGCCTTATATATTGAGGCCAGATCAAAGGGGGTGAAATATTTCTAACATCGCTTGAGGAAACCTAGATATTTCGCCGCATTTTTGACGATACCGAATATGTGGTCATTCCAACGACATAAGTTGTCATTGACATACATACCGAGAATGGAAAGTTTTTCCGATTCGACTATGCAAGTGCCATTCATGTGCAATGGCTTGGTGTTTAAATTTCGCTTTAACGACAGCAGACAGCAATGTGTTTTGGAAGTATTAAATTCTACTCTGTTTGTGATTCCCTCAATTGGCTATGCTGTTAATATTAGAATTTAAGGAGCTTAATATACGCTAGCATTCCCGTTCTTCAACCGAAGAGCAGGAACGTGAGTCAGGGTACGAATATGAAAAGCAGAGAGTACTGTCGTCAGCAAAGGAATATAGTATATTGGATTAGAAGTAGCAGACAAGAGATCATTGGTGAAGTCTAAAAAGAATGTCGGAGACAGAACGGAGCTCTGGGGCAAACTAGCATTTATTTTATGAATATAAGACTTGACACCATCCAAGACAACTTGAATTGAACGTTCCGAAAGGTAATTTCTAATCCATAGATCCCAAAAGCACGCATTTTCGACAAAAGATCCCGATGCCAAACTCTGTCAAATGCCTTAGAAATATCAAGTGCAACAATCTAACATTCACCAAATCGATGTAGACTTGGTTCCACTTTTCGGTGAGACATGCCATCAAATTACAAGTGGGCCTGTTGCTACGAAAACCGTACTGCCGTTCATTGAAAAGTTTTCATGTTTCGAGATATTTCACGAGCTGACGGTTTATCAGCGTTTCCATGACCTTGGAAAGAAGAAACCTAAGTGCAATGGGTCTGTAGAGACAAAGATTCGTCTTTTTTAGGGACGGGCTGGACAAATGCTGTTTTCTCTCTGCTCGGAAAGAGTCCTAAAGAGTAGGATTGAAGAAAAACCTTACACAGTGGTTTTGCCAGAGTGGAAGAACACCTCTTCAGAAGAAGGCGAGATATACTATCCAGACCAGCTGATTTGGGAATGTTAAGAACTTTAAAAATTCTTGCTACCACACGAGTGCGAAACTGGATTTGTCCAAGCACAATCTAGAAGTGTTGAGCTAGCCGCAAAGTGTGCAGCAAGCGGATTGGCATTGTCCAAAGAGCTGACAGCTGGAATGTTGTTGTAACTGAGCGTAGGGACGGAGGATGAGGCACAATTTCTAATGTTTTTGACAAGCGACTAAAAATTTGTACTACCTTTGGAACGTTGTAATATTTTTTGCCTCAGTTTTTGGTCGTATTGTAATTTCACACGCTTAAGAAAGACGTTGCAGTCATTCCTGGCTCGTTTGAACTTTTTTCGGTTTTCCTCTGTCGGATTGGTCTTTAAAGTCAGAAAAAACATTTCTCTTACCCAGACAGCCTCTTTACAGCTCGAATCGTATTATGCCTTTTCTCTTGGTTTGATACCCTTAATCTGATGAGGGATAAAGAATCTCATTCCAAAGAGAATAGTGTCTGTGATCATATCAGCAGCGGCATCCACGTCGTCTTCGAGGAAACATAACGATCAGTTGGAATTCCTAAAGATGCTGTAAAGTCTGCTCCAACTGGCTTTCTCGTATTGCCATGGGGTTATTCTAGGAATCTTTTCTCTAACTATCTGGTCGGTGTACGAAAAATGAACTGATATGACACAGTCATCTGACGAGCCTAGAGGGGATAGGGGATAGCACATTTACCTTAAAAACAAGTCCAGGGTGTAGGCGGCATGACTATTCGTGTGGGCTCATTTACAAAATAGATCTTGAAATATACTTGGAACGTATTCCAAATCTCTGAAAACTGTGTAGCGCTATGGTGCAAAATATACGATGTAAATAATGTACATTTTTGGCGACATAAATGAGCTGGCATTCATTTTCCTTTACTATATGCTGTAAAAGAGGATGCATAGGGAAACCTTTTTAATAGAATAACGCTGTGTGCATCTATAAGAACAGGGCAACTATTACCCCCGCTATTTTCTTGTTTAATGTCAGAACGCCAATTCTTGGTAAACGCTACTCGACTTTGGAATTCCCTCCCTCGCCTAATTAAAGAAATAAAAAAGAAAAAAAGATTTCAAAAAGAACTCAAATCTTATTTTTCGACTTTGTAGTTTATTTCACCTTTTTGATTGCTATGTTAAATTATTATATTTATTGTTTTTATTTAACCTTTGATCGACCGTTTCTACTTTTTTGTAACGTTGTTAGTCTAATTTGCTAGTAGCTTTCTTCTTTATTTTTATTAAATCATTTAAATAAGCTTATCACTACTTGAAAAGATAATGTACGAGTATCTTACTGTGTAAGCCATCTTAATAAACTGAAATTGAAATTGAAATAGAGTAGGTGTGCACGCCAAAGGCACTATTTCCAACAAATCTGTCCCCTGAAGTAGAACATGCTTACTGCATTAACCCGGCAACATTGATCGAATCGAAGACAATGGCCCAAGTAGGATAATTTTCAAAAGAAGAATTAAAAAAAAAGAAACAGCGCACTATCGTTTTAAAGGACCAATTTGGTTGCTAGAGCCAAAACCTAAGATTAAAGAGAACGGAAAGGTGCTTTGTCTCAGACATAGACATAGCACGCGTCGTATGCCCATTTTTTCAAACTTTGGATCTGTACGATTCCGATTGCGTCAAATTACTCCAGATTTTCCAGATTTTCTTCCAAAGACACGATGAATTGGTCTTGTTCCCAAAATTAGTACTACACAGGTTTCATGGAAAATGAGTTTCTACCATATGGTTGCTATCTGGCTTCTTCAGAGACGCTTACATTACTCTCGACTATCTGTATAGATATGTCAACGTAGAATTGTTTGAGATTATCTCGCTGAATTTCTTGAAGCTAAATCCTTCATTTGGTTATAATGTCCTTATTGTTTATTATAAAGGCAATTTGTGACATTATTAGTCTCCACTAAGCTTTGCAGTATTAAACAGCCTTCGTATTTCCGATCTTAGTTTCGATAAATTGTTACCTCAGCATGACATATCTTTCCGTGCTTACGGGGCAACTTTCTTCGGGCGCATTTGTGATAGCATTTGCTATGTTTTTCAGTGCGTTCTGCAGTTCCAGAGAGTGTGCTAGAGCCTTCCTTATTCCGATGCTCTCTTGATTACATAACTTTGCGGAATATAATAGTTTAGTAGATTTCCGAATTAGTTTTTCTTAGATCGAGTACTTCCTCCCTCTCCATAATGATTTATATTTCCTGCATATATTTCCTGCATTGCAAATATTGGGGGACGCATACGAATAATTTTTTTTTTTCTTTATAATTTACGCGCGCCTAAGGGGTTAGATACCCTTTTACTGTTGCCAGGGCGCGGGCGGAAAGATAGAAGGAGGAGAAAGGAAAATTGTTTTTGTAGTGGTTTGAAACTCAGGTGTGTTTGGTTTCTATGTTTGCTCTCCAGGGGTTGGAGTCCGAATAGGACGGAGAGTTTTTCTTCACTCAGAGTGATTCGAGATATAATTCCCAGTATTTTTTTCATTGCTTGAAACTCTTATAACAGCCAAATCTACGTGTCAGTGTTATGCCTTCACACGCAGAATTTTTTTGTCTGAGTTCCAATTACACAATGAAAAACTGATTTGCCATGGGCAGGAATCGAACCTGGACCCTCCGAATGAGAAGCGTTTGCTACTACCACTACACCACGGTCCCACCCCAATTATCTCAGTAAATACTCATTACTATTATTGGTACCAGCTTTATCGCATGGTAATATGCGCGTTTGCGCTAGCAACGCATGCGGAACTTGTTGGAATGCTCTACCAGTCGTTGCATATCAAACAATATCATCTCACTGTGCCCCGAAGTAATACTGATACACTTTCTGGACACTTTCAATCTCTAGCGTAACTGACATTGGCACCTAGTTCACTATCGTATATTCAAAAAGCATCTTTATATTGCTTGTTTATTGGTATACTTGAATACACCACCAATTTACTAATGAATCCTAACTACATAATCTCTTGATCTCTTCAGGATCTATAGCTCCTGAAATAAGATATTTCCAACTCGTGAAAATTAAACATTAAGCTATTGCAGCTGAAGCCGCAGTGAATGTTTATCTGCCTGATTTCGTCCGGCAATCGTTTCGTCCTCCGTCATCAGCTTTAGTTCCCTATTCTTGAGTGAAGACCTGAAAAGATCTATGGCGGTGATGCCTGGTGTAGGTTGGTGGTGACGACTGAATTTTGCTCCCCTCGACAACGACGCCTAATGCTACAGCTTGTACTATCTGATCCTCGTGATATTGTGTCGACTGCGAACTCTTATTTGACCTAACTAAGCCCAACAATCTGGTTTGATTTCGTTGGTCTGCACATCCTTAATGCCATCGAGAAGTTTCCGCTCAAAACAGAGGATCAAAATCTGCTTTTGCTGTTAGTGCCTGGACATTTAATTATGCATATTACGCTTCCAACAATGCCACGAAAGTTTTAAGAAAACGTTTTCTGGAGTAGGGATTTCGACATACTTAACCCTTTCGGCCAGAAGACCACTGCTAGGTCTCATCGTATTGTAAAAAGCGCCAGCAGGTTCAGTGTTGAGTCTGCGAATAGGTTTTATTGAATCGGCTCTAGATCTAGCACTGACATCATAATATGTATTATCTGACTTCGTTTGCAAAGGCTTCTTTCACGCGAGAGGACTTCATTGTTAAAATGAGACTGATTTCTCCTGGTCTGATATCTAATGACAAGCCTCATTTTAAGATCAGTCATTACCGCACGTTTATTTCTTACAATGTCGTTGCCATTAGATCAATTAAAATGTATGCACATGCTGCGACAGATACGAGTGGTCGGACTCCAATATATTCCAAACATGTCGAAAATATCACTCGAAGCCATTAATAAAATTCATTCTGATTGTCAGAAAATACTCGTACGTTTCAGTTAATGACCCCGACAAACAGGTTCCACTTAGCCAACTTACTGCGAATGCAGAACTCGTTACAAGTTTCAAAACCTACCAACATACACACCGATACATATAAATCCATCCAAATGAAATACTTTGAAAAATAAAATCAACTTGGATACCTAACTTACTCGTACTGCTGTACCGGATTTAGTAAGATTACAAGATTTAAATTTTTCACAGGTTCATGTGGTTCATGATCAAGGTCACGTTTGGCGAGCACGACCGATGCAACGACGCAGTACGACCAGAAACCCGCTTCGTCCTACGTGCCTTCAGCCAAAAATTTAGCTTCTCCAATTTCGACAATGACATAGCACTGCTCCGTCTCAACGATCGTGTCCCGATAGTGAGCTTCATCCGACCGATTTGTCTGCCAACAGTTTCAGGTAGGTGCATCAAATTGTAAAATGCCTCGGAAATTGATTTTTCAATTCTATTTATGACTCACAGATGTAACTTATGTTGGGACAAAAGCTGTCGCCACTGGTTGGGGAACACTGAAAGAGGACGGGAAGCCATCATGTCTACTACAGGAAGTTGAAGTGCCGGTCATTGCCAATGACATTTGTGTCCAGGAGACAAATTACACACAAAAGATGATCACTCAGAATATGATGTGTGCTGGTTATCCAGGAGTTGGAAAACGAGATTCGTGTCAGGTGAGTTGAGACACAAACAAATATACAGATCTGGATCAAGTTCATTTTGATTGTTACTTTTCTTTTGTATTTATTTTTCAGGGTGATTCAGGCGGTCCATTGGTTGCCTTGCGACCGGATAAGCGTTATGAGCAAATTGGCATTGTGTCGTGGGGTAACGGATGCGCTCGACCTCATTATCCCGGCGTCTATACAAGAGTAACAAAGTATCTCAAATGGATTACTGAGAATTCGAAAGACGGATGCTTCTGCAGTGAGTGATGATTGGTGGTGCTCATACAACGCAAATGAGAAATGTCTTCCCCTCTAAGGTTTTAAGTGATTCTAGTTGAACCGGTTTAAAATGAAGTAGATGTTAGCGCTTAATGTATATGTCTGTGTAATTTAGCTAAGGATATAATTTAACGTAGTTTCGCTGTATATTTCTTTCTTATTATTATTTTTATATTTAGTATTTAATGAGAGAAAAAAAAAACAATAAAACCCTTTTTTACCGATATTTTCGGATTTAGTTTAGTGTGAATGCTGTGTAAAGAGAATACTGTTATTGAGGAGTCCTTTGCTTGGTTTGGGTTTGAGATTCAACCTCTGCAATAGGTTTAGGGGCTTTTTCGTGGGCACCTTCAATGGAAAGCTGTGATGTATTCAAGTATTTATAAATCAATCAAAATCCTTGTCGAAGGGTTCGTTTCCAAATGAACTTGCAAGCATATTTATTATACTCGTAGGTATAAGGAGAAAGCCAAGACACATAACTGACAGCAGACACCTGGAGACGGATCGATACACTGCTGCCTCTGGAGCTCTCCAAGTAATTGCATCAACGCATAAAGCAACCGAGGCTGAAGAATAAGCAAATAAGAGCGACAGCAGGAGGGAATGAGTCTCCCGCAGCAACAAATAACCTTATTCGCACCTCCCCCAGTAATGCTGAAATAATTTCGTTAAAGAGGTGTTCAATAAGATAGTAGACACAGACGGCATTCTGGTGAAACTCTTCCGTGACCAACATTTTTTGTTGTTTTAGGTTCACTAGATAGAAAAGGGTGCTGTAGAAATAGGGTATTCCCTGAAAGATGTCAACTGGGCGAAGCCTAGTGTTGTAACTGTTCCTATATATCAATTGTGCTTATTTTACTTCCCAGTGGTAACCATCGGGTACTGGTTGATGTCTATCCGGATTCGACTTGACGAACTTATAAGCGCGATAAAAATGACAGCCCTATAAACGGGAAAGCGGATGCCAGGTCATGTAAAAAAAATCTACAGTTACGAAGTAGTCTTGGACGCTGTTGAAAACCCCTGCAAACGAAATAAGGACAACGAGCTTCGGATCTGTACGTTAGGTCCCTTAAGAGGCCACGCTGCATAGAGGATGTTACTGCCATCCAAATGCTATGAGATAGGTTGGACAAAAACTGCGAGATTTACTACGGCGATTGTTATCGACGACAAAGCAGAGCCTATTTGGATGCGAATTCGGTATTAGAGGCAGATTTGGGAGATAAGTCTTGAGTTTCCGACATGTTAAGAAGCGCCTCAAAACAAATCTATATTAAGGCTAAATTTATTAACATTAGCCTTATTTGTGGGAACTCCCCCACAGAGAAGAAATAAGACTACACCAAAGATATGTAATTTCTACGACCTCTTGGACAAGACTTACGAGCATGATATTAAAATTGTCCTCGGCGACTTTAACGCAAATCTAGAAAGAGGTAGTACACCTCTGATAACGGATTCAAGCTAATCGACCTTGATGTGGGGCAAAACATTGTCGTAGTCGCCGATCGAGTCTCCCTTTATCTCTTGAGGGTTCTATGCCAGCAGTATCAAGTATTCAAGGCTGCCTCTGATTTGCTGGGTTTCCCTCGGCCACCACAACGAAACCCCTGGTTTGAGGACGAGTGCAGGCATATACATGTATCTAAGCAAGATGCCTACAAAGCAGCGATGCATAGGACTAGAGCTGCTAACGGGCTCTACGAGCCACGGACACAAACCCCGAGCCGAAGCCTATATAGACAAACAGGGAAACACAGTATTATAGCATTTCTGAGCTATCAGGCAGAATGAACCTTTCAACCTGGACGATATAGACTAACAATTACGTCCACCCGTCCCGGACGAAGTGGTAGATAGCCATATCTAAGAGTGGAACCATTTTTCAACAACCTGAAAGATCCATATTAATGTGGCTTTAGGCCAGGAAAGTCCGCCAACGACCAAATAATCACACTACGGCAGATCTTGGAAATGAGCACCAAATCGCTAAACACTACCCATTAATCAATTTGAAGGCCGCGTATGACAGCGTCTATATAGACGAGCTATACGGGGTGATGTCTAGTTTTTACATCCCTACCAAACTTGTCCGTTTGTGCAGCAAGACGATGGAGAATGTAAGCTGCTCCATCAAGGTCGGCAAACAACTCACTGGAACCATGCACTATCATGCGATTTCTTTAACATCATACTTGAGAGAATAGTGCGAATTGAGAGAATAGACGTGCCAACACATGAGATACAATATTTCAAAAGTCCGCCCAATTACTCGCATGCACCGAAGGTATTGACATTACCGGAAGAAAGCAGCGTGATGTTAGTGGCACTTTTGCGAGTATTGATGTGGAAGAATAATAACTCATGCCAATCGCTGCTTCTTTGGGCTAAGAAGGCAATTGACCAGCAAAGCCATCTGTCGAACAACAAAGGTGACCCTACTATATAACTATTAGATCTTAATGATCCCAGTCCTGCTCTCTGGCGCAGAGGCATGCACTTTATCACGGTTAGATGAGGTTTCTCTTGGCTGCTTTGAAAGGAAAAAATTCGTTGGTCCGAAGAATCTCCGAATCCGCAGCAGAGCGACAGCGCAGTAGAGGAAAACCGCGATTCAGATGTCGTACGCGAATTGAAGGGGACCCAATCAACTTAGCGTGTGAAATTGGAGGCACTTAGCTAAAGATCGAGCTGTCTGGAGATGCTTGTTGGTTGACATTGCCAAATAGCAAGTCAAGAAAGTTAGCAGCTCTTTATATTAAGAAAGTATGGTCTTAGAAGATAGAGGTGCCGAACTGGACATAGACAGCTGTATTCGCAAAACAAAAACTGCATTTGGTATGATAGATGAAATCTGGAAAAGCTATATTTTCAGGACAAAACCCAGCTGAAACTCCTGGAAACAATACTACTTTACGGGTATATACGAGTACTGTATGTAGTACTGCAAACCTTCATAAATAGATCTCTTCGGAACATGTTTAGGATCTTTTGGCCAAACCGTATATCAGATTACTAACTACATGCGACAACGTGTCAAGAACCAATAGACTCTTGAGAAGTGCATCATGCGAAGGAATTCACTTACATAATCAGGCCGACGTGGGGGTAGAAGGACAGTCAAGCAGCAATCCAGATCTTTGGGAACACAATCGCAAGGCAGTTAAGGCTTTTTGATACGAGTATACTCGAGTATACTATAAGAGGGAAGGCAATTTTTGGAGTCGAATTTCTCCTCGATGGTAATGTTCCCGAATTGCCTAAAAATCTATTAAATATCTGTAATTGTCAGGCTATGCGATTTTTGGGAAACTCAATACATCAAATCCCGAAATGACAACGAATATGCGACTGACTTACCTAGAAATAATAGAGGATGTTTGCGTTCCAGCAGAGAGGGCTGCAATATGCAAAACTGAGCCCTTAGAGTAAAGTTTTTCAAGCGGAATAATCTTAAATGGATAAGCAAGTCTGTGCCGAAAACTCCTTCTTTAAGATCTAAGACTTCAAGCTTCCAGGCCCAGAATCTTGGACTTAACATTGAAAATCTATTCTCATAACAAGAGCAAAAATCGAAAATACAAGGACAACTCTTCTTTCGCTCTGGGTTTTGACAAAGCTTCGCGTGCAGGATTTCAACATTTCCATGTTGAATTCAAAATCTCATATAATATCCATATAGAAATCATATGTGTGGAAAATAAAATGTATCTGTGATATCAGATGATTGAGTGGTTTCATAACACTTTTTGACGAGCTGACGGAAGGACCGACAAGTTGTGTTTTTGTGTCGAATTCAATTTCGAACAAAAACGTAGTTGCTGCTGACATGAGCTATGAAACATACGGAGAAGGACATAAATTCATATTTGCGTTAGCATATTATTCTTATGATTCGGTTCCAATACCAGGAGCAAAGGTAGGAGGCGAACTCATTGAATACTGTGATTCCAGGAATCATGTGTTGCGATGATAATGATCAGAATACCTTTTGGAGATATAATAGGAAATGCAACTTGAAAGCCAATCATTTCGTGGATTTCATACTATCGTCTGACCTGATTGAATCTGAACGGTACCCTCACAAAGTGATTTGAAATGACATGTCCAACCAAAAAGCAATCGTGCAGATCGTCCGTTCCCTGGTGGACAGTGACTGCATAAAAAAAAACTAGAAGAATTCTACGCACTGGGTATTTTCATAGACATTGAGTCCAAATATGATACTAATTGCGGATGCTGACTACGGCCAATATGTGTTGGCGGAGGTAAACTGTCTCTACTGATATGGTGCATTTTGCTTGGCTCACTTCTAAACGGTCTCATTAGTTTTGACGTCTATACCCAAGGATATGCAGATGATGTAGTTGTACAATCTTCTGGGTCGTGTCTACCGACTAATCGACTGCGTTTCATTCAATCCTCTCAAAACGGAGGTTGTTCGCTATACGAGAAAGAGTCAGTTTACTGATCTGACTTATCTAGTACTTTAAGGCATCACCATCCAATTCTCCAATGAAGCTAAATATTTGGGTGTCATCCAGGATAACAGACTTCTGTGGACTAAGCACGTTACGTCGAGAACCTCAAAGGCGCTGTCGACCTTCGGACAGTATAAAGGAGCTTTCGTCAAAACTTCGGGTTTGTCGACGAGGAAGATCCCTTTGATCAACACGGCTGTGCTAAGGCTAATTATATCCTACGCGAATGTAATCGGGTCTTCATGGATGGCTTCAGAACCAATTTAGGACGCGGCGCTATTCGCAATCTTGATGGGAACAAGCTATATTGTGAATAATCGGTGGAGAGGTCGAAGCATTTGCATCTGCAGCGACACCAGGCTGCAAGTACTGATATGGTGGGTGATGGTACTGTAGGCACTTTATCCATATTTCTTCGCAGCACTGAAAAATCTTAGTAAAAGGAACATGCAACGAGTTCAATACCTGAGTACTCTATTCCGACAAAAACCTCAATTGTTACTAGATCGATTTTTAAAGCGCTTAAGCTAAGGTAGATCAAAATAAATCTTACAAGACCATGTTTAGCTATAGCATCTCGTCAAAAGTCGTCCATCTATGCAAGATGACGAATAGGTTTGGCAGTGCACGAGAACAGAACGGAGTGCGAGTATATCCTCTTAACAAGAAAAAATACATAATACCGATTTTTTGGATTATTTCACATCCTTTCAAGTTAACGTGATATGTAACTCTGACCACAACAAGAGAATTGAAAAATCGAACGAAGTATTACTTTTACCGATTGCGGCTTTTTTGGGCTTACGAACAATGCATTATAAGAGGCCTATCACCTCAGTCCTGCTTTATAGCGCAGTATCATAGACTAGGCGGATAAGTAACATTTATATGGCTGGGATATATTGTTGAGATGAAGACCGAATGCATCCAAATCAAATATATGAAGAATACCACATTTTAGATGGTTTATGCCCTTTGGAGGGACCTCAACCAACTCTCTATGTGAAACTGGAGTCATCTGTCTGAGTTAGTGAATTGGGTTGGTTGAGGTCATGATCCGCCCTGGATATAGTTCCATGTAAAAGTGGAGCAGTGGAGTAGAGCTGGAATAAAAACTAAATAATCATCACCACAAGCACAAGAATCGTAAACATATGTTTTTGAAAGAAGCCGCAATGAATGTGGGAAAACACTGGAAGAATGCTTGTATATGTTTGCCAGCTAAGACACGGCACCTCGAGGTGAAATCAAACTCAGAAGTGCGATTCCTCAATGGCTACTTGATCCTTAGCCAAGACGCACGTTCTTGAACGATTATTTCTATTGCGTGCAGTTATGCAACAATTACTTCCTCACTCTAATCGTAACTCCTCAATCATCGTTCAATCACAGCTCAAATAACCTTCAATTACCTCACAGACACTCCGGTCGGTCTAACAGCCAGCAGGTGTCCTCGCTTAATAGCCTTTATGTCAACAACCAGTGTCACGCTTATAATCACGTCATAAAAATCCACTCAAACCCTAATCTCTTCATGACCCAGCTCCATTCCTAAATGTACATACTCGTACGTATCCGTCCGTAATTAAGACGTCAGTTGAATTTTTATCGCAAACAATAGGACAGGCTTGAGAGTATCTGCTGTAATAACTGTTTGAACAACCTGGAACCTCTATCCGTTCACGCAATTAACTGCATACCCACCGATGGTGCTGGTTCTGATGCTAGTGCCGGTGCCGGTGCATCTTCCACAGCTAGTGTGGTGTGTACGACTCTATCATGCCTGGTGTACATTCCCTCGTGCAACTCTTAGATACGAGTACTTCCGTATTTTTGTATTTCGATATGTAGTGATATGTTTCATTTGATGTGCATACCTTGCGCCATTTTGCTCCTCCTCATGAGTGTATTCATCCACTTAGGGCTTTCAATTAAAACAAAAAAATAAAATAAACCGATCGCTCCTCAGTGGAGATTCTCATCCACATCACTGAATCCATTCATTCAAATGGTTAGCACGGCAAAGAACTCGTATCTGTGCAAAGCTCCCTAGTGGATCTAGTAGTTGGACGCACGTCGGATCGGTAGAGCTCTTCTTCTACTGCCACCAATTTGAGACTTGATAGCTTTGGATTGCAATTGCAATTTACTTTGACGTCGTCTTGTTGCCGTTGCTATTTCTGTTGCTTTTGCTGTTGTTGTTGTCGTTTCCTGACTTGAACACTTACCCTACGAATGTTGTTCTTCAAGTTGGCGCGCCAATGTGCTCGCTCACGCACATAACTCTCTAAAACCCTGGGAGATGGCTTCCTTGCCTTGGTTGACTATGTTGGTTACGTTGTCGTCGTCATCGTCATCGTACTATAGTTGGATATTATCTTGTTCCTGGAACCACTCTCGGGTGGTTAATGAGAGACTCCATGTTCTATAGGAGTCATGTCGTGGGACTATTACGGATTCTTCCGTAGTACGATGCGAGAGGCTACTGTTAGGCGGCAGATAGAGGAGGGCTCATGTATTACATCATAACTGATGGCAGGTGCAACATGTGTGCTATAGAATCGGAGACCTGGAAACGTGGTAGATAGAAAAAGAGTTATTCGTAAATCGAAAAAAGTTATGATCGCAGACATACGGACAGATGACCGCTGTTGGGTAAATGGGTAAGAAGAGGAGAAAATTACGCATTCAAGCGGGTAAATTGTTTAGCTTTATGCTGTTCTGGAGTTCAGTTATTATTGAAGCAACTTTAAAATGGTTGCCTTATGATAACTGGATTTAATTGAATCCCATTGGACAATGTTCACAATATTTACATATTACTGCATCCTTCTCCACTCAAGAATGGATTTATTTTTATGATATTTAACTGTGTTAGCTTCAGAATTAGTGTCTCAGAATTAATTATGTGTTACAGGACTTAGAAAGGACAACAAGACTGTCAATAGAATTTTTCCTTATCAGACCTTAACTTAATATCCAGCATGGTTTAAGCCATAGATACATCGACTTCCGAATCTGTTAAGCCTCCACTTCGCGAAAATGGATTCATTCGATCAAAGCTATTCGGCTTAAAACAAAACCGTTCAAGTCCAAAATAAGACCCGCGTAAAGATTCGATTTCGATTTCTATGTGTTCTGAATTGCAGCTTTATCAAATTTTTGAGCTTTCGACTGGACATTAGGCTTGTTCTTGAAATGTGGATCCAGACTGCTATTATGAGAGCGGTTTCATTCCATGCATCAGTTGATACTATACATC
Organism: Volucella bombylans; assembly: GCA_949129095.1. Lineage (NCBI taxonomy): Eukaryota > Metazoa > Arthropoda > Insecta > Diptera > Syrphidae > Volucella > Volucella bombylans. The sequence continues at coordinate 146,166,957 of OX422140.1, read as the reverse complement.
TTGGTCATAGTCTCAACTGGGAAGTAAATGTTGTCAAATCTTTACGGATGGCTGTAAAAACAATTAACACCGCAACACTTTGATCCCTGGTGACAATCAAATTTTAGGGAAAGCGGAAGGCAAAGGAGCTGCCGTTGACAAGCAAAACCGCCTCAATTTCAATTTCAATTTATTGCTATAAATGCCGCGGAAGATACTAAAGGTAGAAATACACTACTCTGTCATGGCACATTGTGTCATGGTACATTGTGTCGTAATGCCGGGTATGCAGACTAATGTGTCGTGTCGGGACGCACTCTGACGTTATTTTGAATAGTATCAATCGAATTGTTGTAGCGCTTGGACGTTCGAAATGTTTGAATCTTCTGAAAGTGATTTAGTGAAGAACTTTCAGTTTTTGTCTATGATGACACTCTTTGAGAGGAAGGAAAAAAAGAAGGTGCTGGATTCACCCTATAAATTTGGTAAGACACGATGAATGAATTTCATTGTCTTGTCCAAGAATTAAAGAGTGACGAAGATAGATTCCGACAGTACTTCAGTATGAGTAAAGCTCAATTTGACGAAGTCCATTTAATGATTGAAGGAGACATAAAGAAAGTGCATACTAAATTGCGTGTACCAATAGCAAGCAGAGAAAGACTAGCTATATGTTTAAGCTAAAGTTTATAAATTCAAAAATTGTGTTTTAATTTTTCAAAAATCAACATTTTGAAGAATTTTGAAGAAATAATTAACAATCATAAATTAAATTTCTTTCCTCGTATAGAAAACTTCATTTTACTTTAAAAAATAACAATAACAGATCATCTATAACCATGATAGTAACTAATTGTGGTTGATTTTCACTGAAATCACAATTTATGTTTCTATAATATGCTCTAGGATTAAATGATATAGTTTCGGATTGTGTTGAGGTTGGTATTGTCTGTAGCATAGACGTCTGTGGCTGCATGTATACTGATGGCTGATCCTGTGTGGCTGACTGAATGTATGTTTGTGATTGGTGATTGGATGGATGATTAAATGGAACGTTGAGTATTTATAGGCGTTATTATAATATTTGGTCGATTTTCCAATTGGCGTATTTTTGCTTCAGATATAACAGTATGTAGATATAATTGAATTTTCGTTTGATCTAATTTCGGTAGTGTTTTCACTGCCTTTCTCATGATAAAAAAAACAAATCTGTTTCATCCATGTCTTGTCGAAAATTTTACCTTTGACGTCGTAAATCGTAAGATGATTTCAGTAAGTCGTGCATGTCTTTCAGTTCTGGTTTGTTTGTGTGTTTACTTGCTGAACTTGATTGCGATCTGTAAGATTTGTTACTGGGAATGGAACTTGGACTTTCTTCAGACTTCTTGCAGGCTTCGACTAAAGTCATCATTTGTTGCCACAGATGGCGATTCGGGTGGAAGCATAATGCTTGTTTGAGTATTCCTTGATTCCAGAGAAGGAATAAAAAAACTCATGCTCTCATCATATTTCCATGGAAAGTAAGATACCGCGGTCTGCACACTTTTCCTCATTCTTCTTCTCTTTAACGCGCTGGCGAAAGCATTGCGTTGTTTCGTCCAGTCCGTTTTGCATTTATCAACTGTTTAAAAAAAATGATAAGTTTATTATTTTTAGATTTTTAGCAACTGGAAATAGCTTTCGATCGTTGGCGTTCAACTATCCTGTAGGGTTTTCAACAGCGAGAGTTATAGTACAACAAGTGTATAAAGCAATTTGGAGAAATATGGCAACTGTAGTAATGCCTAATCCTTTAGAACAGATATGGAAAGACATTCCAAAAGATTTTATGAATTGCTGGTATTTTCCAAATTGTATAGGCGCATTGGATCGCAAACACGTGAATATAATTTGCCCAATAAGCGCCGATTCTGCTTTTTATAATTACAGACAAGAGCATTTAATAGTAGATAGGGGCATATGGAAGAAATAGTGACGGCGGCATATATGAAAAATCATTGATGGGAAGATTATAGAAGCAAAAAGCTTTGAATGTGCTACAGGATAAGTGGTTAGGTCACAATTCGTAACCTTTGCCGTATACCATTATTATATTTAATATTTAATTAGAGTCTATCACGTTCACGCCAGTGCGTAGAAAATGCTTTTGGAATTTTACGGTCCCGATTTAGAGTTTTTCAAGGGAGTATGCAAGTGCAACCCGACATGGTTGATAAAATCGTGCTTCCTTAGAATGCAAACGTCCCAAAATACATTTGAATCAGAGGAAAATATGACGGAAACAATGTTTAATAATAGCAACGTCAATGGCCTTCAAGATATTGATTCTTTATCAAGAAATCATTCCAGAGACGCTGCTTATGTCGGAGAGATTATAAAGAATATTTCATCAGTCACAAGGGGCAAGTACCGTGGCAAGCAGAAATAATTCGCCGTGGTAGACAAGAAACATAAAAATATTTGTGAATTGTAATAAGTATAGTCAAAGACACATCAACCTACCCAAATCTGTCAAAAAATTGTTATTGGTATTGAACTCTATACGTTTGACATTAAATTGAAAATATGTTTGGGTAAATTGAAGTGTCTTTGGCTGTACAAACTTATATTTAGGAAAAAAAAATCGAAGAATAAAAAAAATTACGCAAAAATGTTTTTTTACTTACCAGGTTCATTTAAAATTCCAGCTATTTCTTCCCATGCAGCGGTTCTTACTGATTGATCTTTGTACTCTTTGGACTTCGTGTCGTATAAATCTTTGTGTTGACGAACAAGTTCAATTAATTTTTCATACATTTTAATTTAATTTAAATATTATGCATCTTCTGGATGCACATCCACGACAAAACTGGAAATATACTTGTGTGTTGTGTTTTGACGCATCAGAACCCCCCACGAGCTCTCTAACGCGATCGGTTTCGATCGATCCACGACACGCACACAGGGTTGCGACACAACAAACTCTAATAATGTGTCTCTAATACTAAATGCATGAAAGTCCTGTTCCATGGGGTGGCCGTGGTGTAGTGGTAGTAGCAAAACGCTTCTCACTCGGAGGGTCCAGGTTCGAATCCTGCCCATGGCAAAATCAGTTTTTCATTGTATAATTGGAACTCAGACAAAAAAATTCTGCGTGTGAAGGCATAACACTGACACGTAGATTTGGCTGTTATAAGAGTTTCAAGCAATGAAAAAAAAAAATACTGGGAATTATATCTCGAATCACTCTGAGTGAAGAAAAAAACTCTCCGTCCTATTCGGACTCCCACCCCTGGAGAGCAAACATAGAAACCAAACACACCTGAGTTTCAAACCACTACAAAAACAATTTTCCTTTCTCCTCCTTCTATCTTTCCGCCCGCGTCCTGGCAACAGTAAAAGGGTATCAACCCCTTAGGCGCGCGTAAATTATAAAAAAAAAAAAAAAAAAAGCGTTCCCTTTCTTTCGGACAATCTTCCTGCCTGCGCCAATGTGAACAGGCACAAACCAATAATGCTTATGACGCGCCACGTCACGACACGACACAATAGTGTGTTTCTACCTTAAGTGTTGGGTGCACAGTTGGGTTCAATGATTCCAGCCAACGCAATACGGAGGAATTCCCAAAACCCAATCAAAAGCGATTTCAAGGGTAGATCCAGTGAAAACCTGGTTAAGCTTCACTCATCTTAGCGAACGCCTGATTACAAACCGCATCAAGGTTAAGTTCACCAGCATAAGTCTGATATGCGCCCAGAGGAAAAGAAGGACTCTTCCAAAGATTGCTTCTCCAACTTTTAAGCAACTTATAAGCAATGACCTAAGCGCGAAGTTTAGATCGTCATTGGTAATTTTAACGCCAAGATAGGATATAAGTGATTCTTTGGTGCTATGGCTGGGAAAACTAAGCCTGCACTACATCAGTTTTTAAAATCCAGTCACCTTGAAGTCACCTGCTCAAAACAACGTCTACCAGATTAATCACATTGCGATAGACATAGGACACAGCTCAAGTTTCCTTGAGCTCTTGCGAAATCATAAGTTGCCAGCATGAAACGCGGAAGACCAGTGCTGAAATTGCCAAAGTGAAAGATATTTCCAAAGCATATGCGAATTATTCTATAGCAACCCTAGGAGCTCACAGGCCTTGTTCTAGTGTGACCAGTTTGTTTTTAAAGTGTATATATGATATATGTATTGTAAAATGATAGAACTTATTCTTTTCAATAGAAATCGCTTTATTCAGTACAGTTACAATTCACTATTTAATTGTTTCCCTCAGTACAATCCAATTTCTCAACCGCATATACTTTTCTTATCTTTTACTTAAACCACTTAATCACTTCTCCTAATTCACACTTCAAATTTCACTTTAGAACTGATTTGCATACCTTGGGGATGCTGGTATTTATACTCGAATGACATACTTCGAGAACAATCTTCGCCATCCAGCGTCCCATACGATTTCCAGTTTGCTAGAAAATTCGATTCCACTCTCCAGTCATCAATGGTCGAGACTTTGTTATTCAAGTATCGAAATCTTCTGGTCTTCGAGTATCAACATCTTCTGCGCTGTAAACCTAGATGTCGCTGCTCACATTTAAGTTGTTCGTCCCGAACAACTTCGTCATTCAGCATCCCGTTGAAATGATAGTTCAGTTTTTTTTTTTCAGTTTTAAAGCATTTTATTTCCTTAATCATTAACTCTTACGAGGGGCGTTCAATATATTCTCGGTATCGATATGAAGGAAAATGCGAATTCAATTTAAATTTTTTTTATTTTTCAATATAATCTCCCCTAACATCAATGCATTTGTTACATCTTGAGATAAGCTTTTTTAAACCCTCAAAAAAATTAATTTCCTCTTTCTCTGCAAAATACCCATTTATTGCCGACTTGAGTTCTTCATCATCCGAAAATCTTTTTCCACGAAGATATTTTTTAAAATCCAGAAACAGGAAATAATCACTAGGGGCAAGGTCTGGACTATAGGGTGGGTGTTGGATTTCTTCGAAACCACAATCTCGCGCAGCAGCACCGTCTTTTCTTTTTAATTTCCTCCCGCAAATTATGCAAAGTGGAAGCGTAGGATGTGGCGTTGATGGTTTCACCTTTTTTTTGTACTCAATGAGCAAGATTCCCTTTGAGTCCCAAAAAACTGTGGCCATGAGCTTCCCGGCAGACGGAGTGACTTTGAACTTCTTCGGGGGGGTCTGTTCCTTTTTTATGCCACTGCATGGACTCTTGTTTGCTTTCAGGGTCATAGTGGTGGACCCATGTTTCGTCCCCAGTAACAATTCGATCCATAACACCGTCCGCGTTCTCACTACACATCTCCAAAAGCTCTCTACAGCATGCGATTCTCACTTTCAGGCGCTGTGAGCATTCGTGGCACCCACCTTGCACTGACCTTTGAAAGGTTAAGATGGTCATGAATAATGGTGTGAATGGTACCAATTGAAAGCTTGGTGATCTCTGCCATCATTTTCACCTTTATTCGGGCATCCTCAAGAACAAGTTTTTCGACTTATTTGATGCTTTCTCCCGTACAAGCAGCAGCCGGGGCGCCGGAGCGGGGGTCGTCTTCAATGCTCTCTCTGCCTCTTTTGAACTCACTTGACCACTTTTGCACAGTTGATAATGAAGGTGCGGAACCCTGGTAAACAGCCACCATCTCTTCATGAATAGTTTTTTGACTTTTTCCTTGCTTAGTGAGAAATTTAATTACAGCGCGATGCTCAATTTTCACCATCATCGTCTCAGTTGCCATTATGATTCTGTTTAACTAGATATAAAACGCGAATTAATAATCACATTTATATGAAATTTTACATGAATGCACTAAGATAGTAGTATTACTTGATAAATAAGTCAATTTATATATACAACCACAGCTTCACCCCGATACCGAGAATATGTTGAACGCCCCTCGTACATACTAACAAAAAATGCTTAAATGCTAGCTTAAAATTACTTAACAATCTTATACTAACTTACTGTCCCCACACAGGCACTCTAAGCTACTCTAAATTCTTATAACTATATCTTTCAACTTTATGTACATTTTCTTTACTAATATTTATTTACTATACTTAAGGCTAAGAAAAAAAATTGCTAACAAAAACTTAGCATATGGACATAATTTTTTAATTTTTTATAAAAACTTAATATCTAACTTAAAAATAAACCTTAGCCTACCTATCCTACATGCACAATACACACATATACACATATAGACATTATACACAATTATATACATACATTAGTATATGCCTTTGTATATACTAATACATGTATATATTTCTTAGATGCTACCCTAAACCTATGTAAGCTGGCCATCGCTGTTTACAGAGAATACAGATTGGTCAGTTCTGCCTCATTAGTGAGGCTGGTCCGTAATTGACGGAAACGACGACGAAGCATTTTCTCCATCATTCAACCACCAGAAGTGCTGGTGCTGCCGAATGACATCCCTCTTATAGCGATTCCCCACCGCCCTACTGAACTTGAGGCGATCCACACTGCCGTGTGCGACGTCTCTGTTGTAGTTGAGTCGCCTGTCCCCAGCTGTCCGAGCGACATGGAAGATTAACGGCACCGCTGATGTATCCTGGATCAACTCTATCTGATCTAGGTAGAGGAATGCTTCCGGTGGAACGAAGCCGTCAGAGCGCACACTCTCGTGGTAAAGGTAATTGGGGTAGTAAGCCCCAGATATCAGGTTATTCGTCGAGGTCATTGCTCTTGCAATGTGCCTTCGAGTTAGCTTAATTACGAAGTTGTAAACTCGTATTAGGTTCGCCCTGTTGTAAAGGACCTCATTAGCATAAAATTTCTTATACTCCGACTCTGGTGTTCTGTACAAGCGAAGACAAGCCCTAAGACAAGCCCTCTCAAACACCCGAATCTTTTCCATTAAGCTTGCTCGTACATTGAACCACACGGGACAACCAAATACCACCACGGGCCTGATAAGGGCCATGTAGCAGATTACCTTTACCCTCGCATCGAGTTGGCTGCTATAAAACAGTCTCTTTGTAAGGGCAAAAACGCCTTTAGCTCTGGTCAGAGCAGCATCTACAATTTTGCCAAAATACAGAAACTGATCTAGCCAGATTCCAAGGTATCTGACTGCATTTCGACAGTCAAGAGGTTGTCGGTGTTGTCTAATGATAGAGAACTTTCGCCAATTTTTTCTGGTATCCCTAGAGGCTCCAGACAGCGGCGTCCTAAAGAGAATGGTTTCCGACTTCTGAAAATTAATTTTCAACTTCCAGTCATCGCAAAATCGTCTTATCTTATCGAAGTCACGCTGCAAGAGAGTATTAATCCTCGATTTTTGGACCTGATCTGTACGCTATCAAATCGTCTGCGTAAGCAATAGTATGGGGAAGTGAACCTATCAAATCGCTTGTATAAATGTTAAATAGGATCGGCGAATTGACCGCGCCTTGCTGAAGACTATTTTTAATTTGAAATATTCCAACAGAAGTCACATCACCATTCTTCACGATGAACTGTCTGTTGGTTAGCATATTATAAAGAATGTACAAGAGTGGTTTACTGATCCCCAGCCTAGTCAGCTTATAGAAAAGACCCTCTAACCATACGGTGTCGAAGGCCTTCTCCAAGTCAACAAGGCAGGCACCAGTACATTGTTTTTTGCCTTTATTCCATTGGATATCGGACACCAGTTTAGACGCGGCATGTGAGATATCATGTCCCGTCTTAAAACCGAATTGATTATCCGGAACTAAAGGGTCCGCCATCTTACGTTTTTTTTTCAACTAGTGCTTATTTCGTGAATGGTAACACTTAGCTCATGTCTGATTTGACAGATAATTAGTTTTGTCCTTCCGGTTAATAATGGAGAATCATATTATTCAAATGGCTGCCTCGGCAGGCCATGCAGTAGCCTACACTGTCGATCCAATTTTTAAGCACATTATCGATTGTGTGTAGATGTATTTCACCAATGGCTTCACGAATATTGTCCTTTAAAGCGTCAATTGTCTCTGGCTTGTCGGCGTAACACTTATCTTTTACGGCACCCCACAAATAATAGTCCAACGGTGTCAAATCGCAGCTCCGAGGTGGCCAAACGACATCAGCTCTGCGGCTGATAATGCGATCTTCAAAAACAGGCCGCAAAACATCGAGTGTAGCTTCGGCTGTGTGGCACGTAGCGCCGTCCTGTTGAAACCAAATGTTGCCAATATCCTCCTCTTCAATTCGTTCAACATGGCCCGATAACGATCGCCATTGACTGTAACGGCCACTCTTGCTCATTTTCGAAGAAAAATGGCCCAATTATGCTTCTGGACCAAAATCCGCACCAAACAGTGACTCGTTTTGGATGTATCGGCTTTTCAATGTATGCGTGCGGGTTTTCTGTGCCACAAATGCGACAATTTTGCTTGTTTACATACCCGCCAAGATCAAAATGAGCTTCATCTGAAAAGATGATTTTTTTGGCAAAATCGGTATCTTCTCTAAGTCGATCGCAGGCCCACTTAGCGAAGCGAAAACGCATTGGATGGTCAGTTGGCTTCAACTCCTGAACCAATTGCACTTTGTATGGCGTCATACCAAGGTCTTTATGCAAAATTCGTCTCAATGATGTCTCCGAAATGTTCAATTGTTGAGAACGACGGTGAATTGATGTTGATGGCGCTTCACGCTCACTTTCTGATATTCTCGGGTGTACGCACTGTTTTTGGCTTTTCACGCTTTGGTTTATCGATGAGGATGCCAGTTTCTTTCACTTTTTCCACTAGATAACGAACATACGGAGCTGACGGTGCTTCTCTTCTTCCAAAATCCGTACGCAATTTTCGCGCACATTCTGCAACATTACCATGATTTTCAAAGTAATGTTGCAATATTTCCCAGGGTTGTTAAAGCGTATACACAACCATATTCGTTCAGCGGAAGGATAAAACTAATTACGTGTCAAATCAGATATGAGGTAAGTGTTACCGTTCACGAAATAAGCACTAGTTGAAAAAAAAACGTTAGATGGCGGACCCTTTATATGTTTGTCCTCAACCCACCTAGACAGAGCTCTATTGATTACTTTTTCAAAAATCTTACTGATATTCGGAAGGAGACTTATCGACCGGAGATTCGCCGGATTGGATATATCCTTTCCATTTTTGGGGATAGGTTGAACCACCGCCGTTTTCCAATGCGCTGGATAATGTGGATTATTCATTGCATTATTAAACAGGATGGTGTAAATGTCCACCGCTTCTAGAGGAAGATGTCGAAGCACGATGTTCGGAATACCATCGGTCCCCACTGATTTCTTAGCCCTGATTGTGTCGAAGATCTCATGGAGTTCTTCCTTCGAAATGAACGGGGGTAGGTCACCCTCTCTGGCAATGACATTATTTGCCATATTTTCGTCGCTGAACCGGGTGAAACCAGAGCCTTCGGATCGCCAATTCTCCATTTCATTTCGAATGTAGCAATTGTGCACCAAGACGCGATTGTCCAGGTCATAATTAGGGCCAATGATATCAATGGCCTTGTATACTTCCTAGAAAGTCGCCCCTATGGCCTCAACCTTCTCCTTTGGATCCTCGATCGCAAAAAAGTCGTCATCATCAGCGGCCTCATCAATACCTGCTATTGTCAGTAACCGTTCTTTGTCTGTTGTCCGGGCTATTTTAAGACACTGAAGGTCGTTTTGATTTTTTCTCCGAAATAGTTTATTTATTTGCGGAAACATATTCGGGTTGCGGGCGTTTACAGCCCGAACCTTGTTGTTTCAATACAAACTTACAGAAATTCTGTAATTTTCTTTTATTAGCGTTTGGATATTTTTAATCGACGACTTCAGTGTCATAATCTCCGGGTCTTGTCGGTCAGTTAGCTGTCTGTACAAGTTTTTAAGTCTTGTCAGAAGTCTACTTTTCTGTCGGTGCAGTGCGTCAATAGTAGGATTGCGGAACAGGTCTTCGTTAGTTGTACGTCAATACCGCGGTATTGTAGTGTCCATAGTTTGTTTAATTGTCCCGTCCATATGTTTTAGGTAATTGTCGATCTCCTAGTTTAACAAATTCCTATTGGACGGTGGGTGGAGGTGTTCGAGGAGAGCGCTCTTTTCAAAATTGCGGAGAAGCGTGTCCATCGAGTCTTACTGTAGTTGTAAGAATATCTTTGGACAAACTCCTCCAATTCCGCAATTTCGTTGGGAACTGTAATTTCGGTGCTAAAACCGCAATGGTCGCTGTCATACACGAATGTGCGCAGACAGTTTAGCGTTTGTAAATTCGTACCTGTCAGTCGTATACGTTCGTCGTACAGCAGTAGATCCAAATAAGACCCGCCTCTGGGAAACGACGGGTTATCCGTCGCTTTAAGACCGAGTCTGTACATGACATCGTGCTGACCCATCGTGTCGAGCACTGTAATGAATAGGGTGGATTGTGAAGCCTCAGGTGCATAAACAGAGGCCAAATACAGCCGCTTTCCACTGCGGAGCGGTATGCAAATGACGACTGCCTCCAACACCCGGAACCTGCGCAACACGCCCTTGTACACTCTGTGAAATTTTATAGCTTCTTTAATGAAGCTCGCGACACCGCCTCTACGTTTGGATCTGGGCCGGTTTCTTCTTCTAACAATATAATTATTGTACTCCAGTTTATGCTTATCGGTTAGCTTGGTTTCGCTAGCGAAAAGCACATTAGGAGTTTGGTCTTGTAGCAATTTAAACATCGCGGCTCTTCGTTCAATCCTAATCAGTGAATTAACATTCACCGTAAGGACCTTCAAAGTTTGTTCCACCATGCGCGTACCCATTACGACATGCGTTGCGTTAGGCCCGGCAGCAGCGCGTAAATCTGGTCCACCCGCTTGGCCTGTTCTTGAACCTGCTTTTGCAGCTGAGCCATCTGCCCTTGGGTTGCGAGCAAGATGGCTAGCTTATTAGGTGCAGCTTCCGTTGTTCTCGGCATCGGCGCTGGAGAAGCAACAGTCGCTTGCTGTACTGTAGCCCCCCTACCTGACGCTATTTGGGCGTAGGAAATTTGGCTGGTGTTTGCAACCTAACAGGTGAACGTTTGACTTCCACCTTCTGCTGCCGAGCCAGTTTTGCTTTTTTAATGTCGACGAACTTAGGACAACCCCGATAGTTTGCGGTGTGTCCCACGTTCCCACATAACACGCACGAGAACTGCGACCTATCGGATGCTCCTTCAACACCCAGAGCACACTCCCCGGAACTGTGGTTCTTTGCGCACTTCACGCATCGAGGCTGTATTTGGCAGTTCGACGCGGCGTGCCCGAACCTCTGGCAGTGGACGCATTGTATAATGACTTCGCTCCTTTTTAGTTTTTCCCAGTGAACCACCTGGTAGTCTAGGACATTGATACTCCTTAGACTATCCAGACGGCTTTCGGGACTGAGCTGCACCAGGAAGAACGGCAGACTCTGTTTCTCCCGCCTGGCTCTAGCTGTGGTAAATGGCTTTACCCCCACAAACTTGAATCCTTCGCACTCCTTCTCTTTGAGCGGTGCCAGGATCTCCTCAGGATCAGAAGACGGTTCCAACCCCTTCAGCAGCATAGATTGCCGCTTTTCACACTTCGGTGTGAATGAGTAGTGCTCCGTTGTCGTTTCCTTTAGGAGCTCTTTCACTTTCGCGTAGCCCTCCACTGTATTACAGTGGATGGCATGGCGATCGTTCCCCAATCGCTTAATATTAAAATTATTACCAATGACCAGCTTACACAGGTCCTTGGTTTCATTTACCTTTAATTTATTGGTGTTGATAGGAGGCACCTTCTCCTTCTTCTTCTTCTGCTGCTGCTGCTGCTGCTGTTGTTGTTGTTGTTGTTGTTGTTGTTGTTGTTGTTGTTGTTGTTGTTGTTGTTGTTGTTGTTGTTGTTGCTGCTTCTGCTGCTGCTGCTGCTGCTGCTGCTGCTGCTGTTGTTTTTTCAGCTGCTGTGGTTTCAGCTTTTGTTGTTTTTGCAGTTGTTGATGTTTCTGCTGCTGCTGGGTTGCTTGCTGCAGTTGTTGTTTCTGCTGCTGCTGGTTTTGTTGTTGGGAGCTCTCTACTTTTGATTGCTCCCTTTGTCTGCGCGCAGTTTGTTTCTGCTTAATTGCAAGCACTTTTTCTTCCAGCTTTAATATTCTGCTGGTAATATTGTTTATTTCTTCATCTTCGTCTTCCGACTCAGATGAAGCGAGAGAGGCAAAGTTGTTATTGCCCCCCTCATGCTGGACCACAACTTTATCACCAATCAACATGTCACTTTTTTTTTCCTTAAATTAGGCGTGGTTGTCAACCTACTCCTTCTTTTGACGGCCTTCGCCATGGCACCAGCAACCGTATTGTTGCCTTTTATAAGTCCCGTTATGGGGAGAGCGGAACGCTCTCTATCTCTCATCACGTGATTCTTTTTGCACTATCACTTGTTTATTTGTAATGGAAAATAAAAAGTAAAAAAAAAACCAAATGTCTTGGGCTGGGAATCGCACCCCGGACCACCCGATTGAGACTCCAATTCTGCTACCACTGTGCTAACCGGGTCCCCACACAATATGTGTCTAAATAAATAAATAAATATTTTCACTTGTCGAAAAAGAAAGGACGAAACACATCCGCACTCTACAAAAGTCAGTGAACGACTGGCGTTGAAATGGCACAGTCTATCCAAATGGACCACTTTCAATTTTACTCGATCTCCACGCTGGATCCGGTAGACAACGTCATTAATGCGGGTTATCACCTTGTATGGACCTTCCCAGTCCTGTTGCAATTTTGGTGATTTGCCTTTCTTACGCTGAGGATTATACAGCCAGACCAGATCTCCTTCGTTGAAACTGGAAGATTTCGCCTTGATATCGTACTTAGTCTTCATGCGGCTGCTTGCTAGCTTCATCTTTTCTCTGGTGTCTTCATGTAATTTGCGAATCCTGCTGCGCAAGTCATTCACGTAGTCGTTCACCTCTTTGGGCTCCGTCGGTGGGGATCCAAATTTTGCTTCACTTGGAAACCGAATTGTTTGACCAAATAAGATCTCGGATGGTGTGTGTCCTGTTGAGCTATGGACGGCGTTTCGGTAGGCCATTAAGAAGAGGGGTATGTGTCGATCCCAATCCCGCTGGCAATTGCTGACAACCTTAGATAGATGCTCATTCAAGGTCCGATTGAATCGCTCGACCATTCCATCAGATTGAGGGTGTAGTGGCGTTGTCCTAGTCTTTCCTATTCCCAAATATTGACATATTTCCTGGAAGACTTTTGATTCAAAGTTTCGCCCTTGATCAGAGTGCAGCTCCATTGGTACCCCAAATCTGCTCACCCAGTTGTTGACTATCTGTTCAGCTACGGTCTTAGCCTCTTGATTTGGGATGGCAAACACTTCCGGCCACTTACTGAAGTAATCCATGACTACGAGCGTATATCGGTTTCCATTAAAGGTTTCGGGAAACGGCCCAGCGATGTCTATGGCTATTCGTTCGAAAGGTGCTCCGACATTGTATTGTTGCATTTGTCCATGTGGCTTTACTTTTGGACCCTTGGTAGCCGCACATCTTATGCACTTTTTGCACCAATTCTCGACATCTTGTTTAGCGCTTAGCCAATAGAAACGTTCCCTTACCTTTTCCAACGTCTTGTTTATTCCCAAATGGCCTCCTGAGATTCCGTCGTGTATTTCATGGAGTACTTGGCTGACTCTGGACCGTGGCACTATTAGCTGCATACGAGATGTTGTCCCATCTGCACTTTCCCATTTTCTCTTCAGCAATCCATCTTGCACAAAAAGCGAGTCCCACTGTGCCCAGTATGCCTTCAGAGTTTGGATCCGATCTGATATCTGCTGCCAGCTTGGTCTTTCCTCGTGTTCCTTCCAGGCCAATATTGGTTCGATGTCATTGTCTGCCTGTTGGGAGGAACGGATTTCGCCTATACTCCAACCCTCTATTGGCTCAGTCCTGATCGTTTGGATAGTTGCCTGTTCTTTCGCTTCTTTACCACTGACTACTTCTGCTGGGAGGCTTTCGTTGCATTGTTTTACCTGTGAGACTGGGATAATTACCCTGGAGTCGACTCCTGCTACAGACTTCTGCGCCGCGAAGTAAGCATTTCCTAACTGATGGCTTCTGGAAATTTGACCGGTTTCTTGGTAGCCGTTTCTGCCGGTTTTTCTTTTTCTTTCTATTTGCCTGTAACCCCAGTGCAGGCAGCCTTCTCGTCGTACCGGTTCTTTACAATGCCCTTGCAAATGTCCTACTTTATCGCAGTTCCAGCAGTGCATCCTTCGTCTTTCCCGCGGGATATTTCGTTGCATGGTAGTTGGTCTTGAGCAGGAGAATTCACCAGATACTATTTCCCTTACGAAATGCATTCCTTTGGAAGCCTGATTGGATGCTTCCATCGCCAGAGCGAAGGCAAGTGCTTCAGCAAGGGTTCTTTTCCCGGCCATCCTTACTGCTGATTGTAGCTTCAAATCTGCAATTCCCCTGATGAATGCGTCCTTTGCCATGGGATGTGACAAATGTGCCAGTCTACTCACGTCTGCTTGGAGCTGTTGCAGTGTTTCTCCTCGTTGCTGCATACGGCCGTTCAATTGAACCTTGTAAGCTTCCCGCATGTGGCTATTCCCAAACCGTTTCTCGATAGCCTGCACTAAAACCATATAGTCTCTATTCTTTTCGATATCGACTGTTTGTAACAATTCTGCCGCAAGACCACGTAAGGCCATCGCTAAGGCAAAGGGGGTGGCCGTGGTGTAGTCTAGGAGGTCTAGGTTCGAATCCTGCCCATGAACAAGTCTTTCAAGTTTTTCAGTTGTGTAATTGGAACTCAGACAGAAAAATTCTGCGTGTGAAGGCATAACACTGACACGTAGATTTGGCTATTGTAGAGTTTCAAGCACAAATAATTACTGCGAATTATAACCTTCCACTCTGAGTGAAGAAAAAACTCTCCGTCCTATTCGGACACCCTCAGACTGCTCTTCTGCTCGTCCATTTTTTGTTCCAGACTGTTCTGGAGAATGTTCTTCTGTTCTTCCATATTTTTCTTTTGTTCGTCCATTTTTAATAAGAGGAGTTGCATCATCGCAGCCATGTCATTGCCGGTACTTGTCTGTTCGTCCTCGTCAACATCAAAGGAATATGCATCAGGATCATGTCCCTCGTTGTTCAAAGCCTCCTGAAGTCGGAGCACCAGGTGTTTTCTGTTTTCACTCGGATTTGAGTTGGACGAGGTTCAACTGTAATAGTTTTCGACCCATTCTAGCGTTTTCAAATAGTCAGTCAACACTTTTTTTTTTTTGCGCACAATAAGTCCTATCCCACTTCTGACACCAATGTAAAATGTTTGTGTGGGTACAAATAATAGAACTTACTCTTTTCAATAGAAATCGCTTTATTCAGTGCTGGGATGATGGTATTTATACTCGAATGACATACTTCGAGAACAATCTTCGCCATCCAGCGTCCCATACGATTTCCAGTTTGCTAGAAAATTCGTTTCCACTCTCCAGTCATCAATGGTCGAGACTTTGTTATTCAAGTATCGAAATCTTCTGGTCTTCGAGTATCGACATCTTCTGCGCTGTAAATCTAGATGTCGCTGCTCACATTTAAGTGGTTATCACAGTATGATAAAAAAAGAACCTTTTTTCAATAGGCAACAGATGGGTATTTGTCATGTGAATCTATCTTCCTTTCGTGTAGTGTAGTATACTACGAAATATTTGCCACACCAAACTTTTAACCTAAGTGAATCGCTTTTTATTGCCGCAATATATGGCATATTCGTAGGCGCAACAAAATGTCCAAAGTATATACACATGTAGTTTATTTCTGATGAGTATTCAGTTATGTACCAGGAATTATCTGCAATTATCACTTAACACAATCCGATGAGCTCTGAAGACATGAACACACTACGCGCGATAGTCTACGCTGTTTTCACAACTTCCTTTGCAAGGACCGAGCTTCAAGAGTGATGTTCTCCACGTAGCAGACTCTTGAATGAATGGGGACTAAGAATTTAAAGAATTTTAAAAAAAAATTTCTTTTTTAAGTTCCATTTACAGCTCAGCGAATTGCAAATGAGCTAACTGCGAACCGTTTTTAGTACATTTAAAGACAGGCAAGTGACAGTTTTACAATTCCAAAAGTACAGAGCTTAATATATCTGTGGATTTATAAAAAAGGCACTCCTCGCAAATTAGTGCATGTTCTTTACGTACTTGAGTACAATCTACGTTCGCACACCCAAAACATTCGCGCTAATGTGATCTCAGAATTCGCTGAGCTGTGAATGGATCTTTACTTTTGTCTACTTAAACCACTTTCTTAGTACTCGTAATTCACATTTCAAATTCCACTTTAAAACTGATTTGCATATCTTGTGGGATGCTGATATTTATACTCCCCTGGGATCTTTCGAGAACGTTCTGTACTATCTAGAGTTGCACACATCTGTGTCGAACTACTGCCACTCCTAGGTGCCCATGTTCGAGGAAGACATCAAGAAGACGGCTATCACCACCCCTTGGGGACTCTACGAGTATCTGGTCATGCCCGTTAGCTTAAAGAACGCGACTCAAACTTTCCATCGACACAGTCTTTCGTTGTTATGATTTCATTTTCGTGTACATTGATGACATCCTGGTTATGTCAGAAAATGAACGACAGCATGAAGACCACCTCCGCCAAGTATTTCAAAGATTGCAAGAACATTCGCTGTCGATCAACGTAAGTAAATGCATCTTCAACCAAAACTAGGTCAACTGGGCTACACAACCAGTGCCAAGCGTTATTCCCCAAAGTCGGGAAGCCTCTTCAACATTGTTGAGTACACGAAGCCTCGAACAATACATGAGCTTCGTCGTTTCCTCGGCATGGTCAATTATTACAGGCCATGCAAAAACGGCGGAGTTACAACTTCCACTGCACCGGTATATTGCCCATTCCATAAAAAACGACAAAACTCCAGTGGAATGGACTACAGAAACGGAGCAATTTTTTCATCAGCTCAAGCAGGCCCTCAGCAATGCAACACAAGTTTCGTTTCCATCGCCGACTCCCAAATTCGTACTGTTCACAGATGCGTCGACAACCTGCATTGGAGCAACCTTGAAGCAAGTGGAAGATAGCATCGTTAAACCAATAGAATTCTTCTCAAGGAAACTGAGCGTCCCTGAGAAGCGCTAAAAAGCTTATGACCGCGAGCTGCTCGCCATTTTTGCAGCAGTCAAACATTTTCGTCACCACTTGAAATGCCGGCCTTTCAAAATCAGCACCGCGCGCTTTCACCAAGAAGCTTACCAACGCCTCTGGCAGACAGCGACGGCAACTGGACTACATCTCTCAGTTCTCTACAGACCTGGTCTACGTGAAAGGAGAGGACAACGTGGTTGCAGATGCACTGTCACGCATTGGGACAATTTCAATGCCGACAGATTTTGAGCCCGAAATTATCCAACACGCCCAACATGATGACCAGGAGTTGACGGATCTGATTCAAAACACAACCTCGTTATATCTTCAGGAACTAGCTGTAACACCTGATGCCAAAATTTATTGCGATGTTAGCCAAGGCACCATCCGTCCTTATTTGCTGCAGCCACTCACAATTTGGCTCATCCCAGTCGAACAGTTACGTCACTGCTTCTCCGTTAAAAATACGTTTGGCCAGGCATCAAAGAGGACACAATAATCAAAGCGGCAATCAGGTGTTCAGCTAAACCATGGGTTGATATTCTCTCTACGGTGATGCTTGGGCTACAAACATCAAAAATTAGATAAAGGAAGTAAATCCTTTTGGAACATAATAAAGATAATTAAAAAAAAAAAAAACTGTGCATTGCCTGCGCTTAAAGTTGGGAGCTCTGTAATGATCTCCTTTTCTAAAAGGCGAATGTTCTCTCAAATGTTTTTACTGACAGCTCCACAAATTTAAATGGTTCAAGTGATCTTTATACAGAATCGTTAGTTGAACGGTCAATACATAACATTAATGCAAATAATGTTGGACTAAATACGGATATCATTAGTCTCTACGATGTGGTTGATTTATTATCCACTTTAAAAAATAACAAATCGCCAGGTTTTGATTGCATTAAAAATATATTTTTGAAGAACTTGCCTGTAATGGGCATTAAATTCATTCAGCAACTTTTTAATAGATGTCTGAAACTGCGATATTTTCCTGACAAGTGGAAAACAGCTAAAGTAGTTCCGATTTTAAAACCTGGGAAAGCACCCTGTTTTCCTGATAGTTACAGGCCAATTAGCCTGCTAAATTCGCTAAGTAAATGCCTTGAGCGGTTAATTAAAACAAAATTACTCTCACACATTAACCTCATTGATTTGTTACCTCCTGAACAATTCGGATTCAGGCAACATCGCAGCTCCGTGCACCAAGTTCACTGCATTGTAAAACATGTCAGAAGTCAATTCTTGCTGAAAAAAAGTACAGGCTTGATACGTACTTTTTGATATTGAGAAAGCCTTTGACACAGTTTGGCACAATGGTCTGCTATATAAAATGTTTATGCTCAACTTTCCGCTTTATTTAATAAAAATAATTCAATCCTTTTTATCTTCTCGAAAATACAAAGTTACTGTTAATGGTACACTTTCAGATGTCCAAGATCTAGGAGCAGGTGTTCCCCAAGGCTCTGTCTTGATTCCACTTTTATTTAATATATATTTTTCGGACTTTCCAATACTCGCTAACTGTGAAATCGCACTATTCGCTGATGATACTTGTATTTTCTGTTCAGATGAAATTGGTTTACAATCTGCTATAAATACACTACAAACCTATTTAAACAATTGGAAGATTAAAATGAATGCTTCAAAGACCCAGGCTATCTTTTTTACCCGTAAAAGAAAAGCCTGTTTCTTGCCAAGCAACAACCTTTCTATAAATAATGTTTTTACTGAGTAGAAACCTAATGTCAAATATCTTGCAATACACCCGGACAAACAATTAAATTTCGGGTTGCATATTAAAGAAACGATAAATAAGACAAGAGTTCTCTATCCATTTATAAATCGGAAGTCAGATTTGAGCAGAGAAAATAAGATGATAATTTTCAAAACCATTTTCCAGTCAATTCTTTGTTTCGGATCTCCTGTCTATGGGAACTGTGCCAAAAGTCACCTCCTTAATCTTGGGACTTCTCTACTAACGTGCTGCACATTAGAACTAATTTTAAAAAAATTAAAGACCGCATTGCCAAACTGAATGAAAAGTATAAAATATTATGTAGCATGTCTAGCAATAAATTGGTTTCAGCTTTCAACAACTAATTATTAATTAATTATTACAAATTTATCTATTAAACAATTTATTTATTTATTTATTTATTATTCACTTATTTATATGTTTGTTTAATTAATTTATTTATTTATTAACTTTGTTTCTGTTTCTTTGTTCCTTCATTATACAAATAATGCTATTAATTGTAATGAAACCAAATTGTTGTTTCTACTGCCCCCTCTTCTATCTACCACGATTAATGATTTAATGAAGGTTTTTTTAGTAGTTTTCCTTCTTAAACCTGTATTTACATTAATAATTGTTCACTAATTTTTTAAATTGTCAGTAGTAAGGTAGTGAAATACCATATCTCTGTAAAATGTGCAATAAAGTCTGTAAAACCAATAATGTACAATCTAAGCTACAATAAAGTGATAACTAACTAACTAACTATTTTGGATGAGGGAGCAATTCATGCGGACTCGTGCACCGATCGATTTTTGCTTCAAATCGGTGTCGAATCGATCCAACAGCACTGTATAATAGGCACCGATGATTGTTTTACCCCAGATGCTATAGTTTACATAGATATTGCACGCCGAAGGAAAAAATCTAACCAGTTTTTAATTGCCTGTTTTTACTTCGAATTTCAAATTCTGAACAATTTGTATGAACGAAATGTATTATAAAACCGAAGTCAATTCTTGGGATCGTATGTGTTGTATTGTGTGTACAGCTTACGAGCAGGCATATGCGCCGCGCCATGCAGATGTGTCTGTGGTTTATTTTTCGATAGCAATGACAAGTGACAAGAGATTATCTGGAGTTTCTTGTTCTGTTTGCAGGAAAACTAAAAGGAATTACCCTGACTTGAAAATTTTTAAATATCCTTTTAGGGAAAAAAATGAAATTTTAAATAATTTGTGGATGAAGGCATGTGGTTTTAAAAATGAAGGCAAATACTTTGTTTGTGGAGATCATTTTTGTCCCGAGTTTGTAGGAAAAAAGTATCTTAAGGCGGATGCTGTTCCTTCCTTAGAATTAAATTCTGATTTGGATTCAAACTTGAATTTAGAAGATCTGAAGAAGAACGTTTAGTTGCAGCATTTCTTATGCAAGGTGCGATCAGTTCTTGGAAAGATGTGCAAAAGAGAAGAAAAAAAAATACAACTTTAAACAAGATATTGTTAAGTTACAAACTTAAATTAAGAAATTTTAAAATAAAACATTATAAAAAAAACGGAGCGCATACTGCCATACAAAATTTTAATAAAAATAAAATATCTACGACGTGTCAAATCGAAAGGCTCAGTACTTCAGACCATTCAAAAACATTTTGTAAAATGCTTCTGAAAGAATCAAAGACTACAAAATACAACAGCCACGAAAAAGAACTTTCCCAAAATATTCATTATAGATCATAAAGCGCCTATAAATTTTTGAGAGATAGACTTAACTTTAAACTTCCTCACATCTCCTCTTTGTGTAGATGGGCTCCTGTAAAAGGATTACAACCAGACTATAAAAACAATGCTCATTCGTATCTTAAGTCAAAGTTCGCTTTATTAAACCAACGAGAACGTTGTGTTGTCCTGATATTTGATAAAATTAGGATTCGTAAAAACCTCACATATAATATAAAAAATGATTTAATAGCTGGTTTCGAAGACCTTGGTATAGAAAGAAGTAGATTGTTTGCTAATAAAATATGTGTTTTCATGCTAAATGGTTTGCTTGATAGTTGAAAAAGTGTTTTAAACTATTTTGTGTCAGCAAATGGTGTAAATGGGGATAACCTAAGCGAAATTATAAAAAACAATTTGAAAATCTGTCAAGAACATGGTCTAAAGGTATGTGCTATTGTTTGCGACAATAGAAAAGCTTATAAAATGTTAGGTGTTTCTGAAGAAAACCCATTTACAATTTTTAGTTATGAAAAAATATTTTGTTTTTATGATTTCCCTCATTTGTTAAAATCACTTCGTAATGTTCTATTGAAATCAGATCAACAAACTCCAGATGGTAAACTGTCTTTTGATGTTATTAGAGAAATATACAATTTGGAAGTTGACAACGTAGCTAAGACATATTTAAAATTTAGAAGTTGTCATATAGCACCAAATGCCTTCGAAAAAATGCATGTTCACCTTTCAAATGCAAATATTTAGCCCGACAACTGCGGCATCGATTCAAACTGCTTTTGAACTTAATTGATTAAAAGAAAGCTGTAGCAACGAAAGAGTGCGTACTAGAAGTGAATAATATATTTGACTGCATGGATAGTGGTTCACATTATAACAAGAATGTTTTAAGTTAGAGAATCCAGCTTATAATGAGTTGAAACAATTTTTGTCTTACTTAAAAGATATACAAAAATCAGTTTTTGGAAGGTTACAAAAAACTTTTGTTTAAAATTCACAAACTGATTTTTGTATATCTTTTAAGTAAGACAAAAATTGGACAAAAGGAATGGAACAAACTATAAACGGAGTCTTATTACTCTGTTATGATATAAGCAATGACGTATAGAGAAAAGAGAACGTATGGGTACGTCCCATTGAATGGAAAAATGGTTAGATTTTTTCCTTCGGCGTGCAATATCTATGTAACTTATAGCATCTGTGGTTTTACCCTTTTCTAGATAATCGATGTAAATGACACCGCGCTCATCCCACATAAGTGTTGCCATGACCTTGTTGGCTGACAAACGCACCTTGGCGTACTTCGGCTTCGATTCATTAGGAGAAGTCCTCTGTCTCGACTGTTGTCTGGTCTC
The DNA here is from genome assembly GCA_949129095.1 of Volucella bombylans. Lineage (NCBI taxonomy): Eukaryota > Metazoa > Arthropoda > Insecta > Diptera > Syrphidae > Volucella > Volucella bombylans. Next base: position 146,144,977 of record OX422140.1, on the reverse strand, counting down.
TGGTATGTTGTGATGAATCCATGTTTCGTCCACGATTACGAAACGGTGTAAAAATTCAATCGGGTTGTGATTGATCATCGCTGTTAAACGATTGCGTTTGTTGTCAATTGTGAGCAAACGCGCTGCTACCATCTGGCGGATAGCTTTTTCATATCCAAATATTTTTACAAAATCACTGATCCATGTGATAAGCCTATAGCCTCTTTAAGTTAAAGAACCTTCACTCGTCGATCGTCCAATACCTTACAGTGGATTTTATCGACCATTTCTGGTGTGGTGACCTCAATTGGGCGACCAGAAATGCACCGAATTTTTTTAAACCAGCGGTAGATGGTTCTAATCGATAGTGAAGAGTCCCCATAATACTTTTCAGGCTTTTGTTTGTTTTCCGCGATTTAAGGTGGCAGCGGCTTCTGTTTTAATTTTCAGGGTCTCGTATGTACCTAAACTAGGTCTGGTTGCCATATTCTCAAAGGAGGAAAACCCATGTTTAGCTCTAATTGCTAATTGAGAGTCCGACGTCGATGACGATCCTAAAATATCTATGTTTACATCACCTAATACATATTCGTATTACAATATGACCCGGTATAGAATAATCATATCTTTCGCAATCAGATGTATAAGTTAACGCCAAAAATCTCCAAATAGAAATAACAACACACGCAACCAAACACTGATCTCACAGTGTCATTAGACACCCAACATGCGCAGCAGTATTATCATGTGCAGCCTGCACTCACAGGTGTAATCAAACACTTTGTTTTGCACACTGCAACGTGCACCGAACATTCTCCTTCGTCATGTTGCTGACTCGACATCTCACGGCTGTGGGAAAATTATTTCCAGCATAGGTTTCATAATATTGTTAAGGTATTTTCTAAGTTATAAGTTAAATTCAGTTGAATAAAGAGGCAAAGCTCGTCATAGAAAATATTTTTTTATTTATTTTTAAACATCTAATATTTTAATTTATATCCAAATCTCCGTAACAAAAACAAAATCTGGAAAGAATGCAAGAGCTTACAGATTACAAACCAACAAGTCAAAATTTTGTCACATACTACGTAGGTATGTACGAGTATAGTGAGATTCAAAACAGTTGCAGTTCATCCTGCATTAACGATCTCTTGCTCCGTAATAGGAAAAGGAACATCAATGCAACACTAGGTAAGTCGATATTGAGGGTCGTCCCTCAAGGAGGACTGATATCACCTCTTCTGTGGGCCTTAGTGGTTAATAAAATACTTCTGAATCAAAAAAGGGAAGGAATAAAAAATAAATCACTGCATACGCGGATGATGTGGTTCTTATGACCACCGACAAGTTCCTCTCCAGGATCAGCCTAATTCTAAACCATACCCTTAGAATCCTATGATGCTGGGCCAAGCTCTGTGGGTTGGGAATCAACCCCCAAAAAAAACAGAGCTTGTTCTATTCACAAACTGTGCTATTATAGATACCTCGGTATCGTACTAGATAGTAAGCTGAGTAGGAAGCTCAATGCCGAAGAACGTAACGAAGAAAGCAACAATCGCCTTCTACGTTTGCAGTCGCATACTTGGGAGAAAATGGGGACCTAAACCCGAGACTATCATATGGATGTACACGACTGTCCTATCCTAGCCTACCTCCCCTTAGTATGGTGGCAATCCACAAGTAGTTAAAACTAACAACATTAGGATAATGACAAGCGTAAAGAGGATTGCATGCTTAGGCGCGACTCATGTCATGAGAACGACGCCAACGGCGGGACCGGAAAATATACTTGGCCTCCTACTCCTAGATCTATACATGCAAGAATCTGCAGCCGAAAACGCTATAAGATTGAGTCAGCTTAATGGGTAGAAACCAAACCAGAAAGGCCACGCCTCGATCTTTACAAGTGAAATAGGTTTGTGTTCCAACACGGACTACATAATACCACATCACGAATTTGAAACACCATTCGCTTGCATTTGGTACAAGACTCGATATCTGATTTCACGGAAGGATCAACAATGGAGATAGGAACCGGTGCTGGGATCTTTTCTGATCAGTTTTTAGTTTAGTTTTATATGCATTTTATTTTCTTAACACTAACTCGTACATTCTAACAAAAAATGCTTAAATGCTAGCTTACAATTACTTAATAATCTTACACTAACTTACTGGCCCCACACAGGCACTTCAAGCTACTCTAAATTCTTATAACTATGTCTTTCGACTTCATTTACATTTTCTTAGAACTATTTATTTTGTATACTTAAAGCTAAGAAAAAAATTTGTTAACAAAACTTAGCATATGGACATTTTTTTATTTTTAATAAAAACTTAGTATCTAACTTAAAATAAACCTTAGACTACCTAAACTAAATGTACAATACACACATAAACACACATAGACGTTATACACAATCATATACATATATCAGTATACACCTTTGTATACACTGATATATGTATATGTTTCTTAAATGCTAACCTAAACCGGCCATCGCTGTTTACAGAGAAAACAGATTGGTCAGCTCTGCCTCATTAGTGTGGATGGTCCGTAATTGACGGAAACAACGACGAAGCATCTTCTCCATCATTCAACCACCAGAAATGCTGGTGCTGCCGAACGACATCCCTCTTATCGCGATTCCCCACCGCCCTACTGAACCTGAGGCGATCCACACTGCCGTGTGCGACGTCTCTGCTGTAGTTGAGTCGCCTGTCCCCAGCTGTCCGAGCGACATGGAAGATTAACGGCACCGCTGATCTATCCTGGATCAACCCTTTCTGATCTAGGTAGAGGAATGCTTCCGGTGGAACGAAGCCGTCAGAGCGCACACTCTCGTGGTAAAGGTAATTGGGGTAGTAAGCCCCAGATATCAGGTTATTCGTCGACGTCATTGCTCTTGCAATGTGCCTTCGAGTCAGCTTAATTACGAAGTTGTCCACTCGTATTAGGTTCGCCCTGTTGTAAAGGACCTCATTAGGATAAAAAATTTTGTACTCCGACTCTGGTGTTCTATACAAGCGAAGACAGGCCCTAAAGCAAGCCCTCTCAAACACCCGAATCTTTTCCATTAAGCTTGCTCGTACATTGAACCACACGGGACAACCAAATACCAGCATGGGCCTGATAAGGGCCATGTAGCAGATCACCTTTACCCTCGCATCGAGTTGGCTGCTATAAAACAGTCTCTTTGTAAGGGCAAAAGGACCTTTAGCTCTGGCCAGAGCAGCATCTACATTTTTGCCAAAATATAGAAACTGATCTAGCCAGATTCCAAGGTATCTGACTACATTTCGACAGGCAAGAGGCTGTCCGTGTTGTCCAATAATCGAGAACTTTCTCCAATTTTTTCTGGTATCCCTTGAGGCTCTAGACAACGGCGTCAATGGTTTCCGACTTCTGAAAGTTGATTTTCAACTTCCAGTCATCGCAAAATCGTCTTATCTTATCAAAGTCACGCTGCAAGAGAGTATTAATGACCTCGAATTTTGGACCTGTCCTGTACGCTATCAAATCGTCTGCGTACGCAATAGTATGGGGAAGTGAACCTATCAAGTCGCTTGTAAAAATGTTGAATAGGATCGGCGAATTGACCGCGCCTTGCTGAAGACCATTTTTAATTTGAAATATTCCAACAGAAGTCACATCACCATTCTTCACGATGAACTGTCTGTTAGTTAGCATATTATAAAGAATGTACAAGAGTGGTTTACTGATCCCCAGCCTAGTTAGTTTATAGAAAAGACCCTCTAACCATACGGTGTCGAAGGCCTTCTCCAAGTCAACAAGGCAGGCACCAGTACATTGTTTTTTGCCTTTATTCCATTGGATATCGGACACCAGTTTAGACGCGGCATGTGAGATATCATGTCCCGCCTTAAAACCGAATTGATTATCCGGAACTATATGTTTGTCCTCAACCCACCTAGACAGAGCTCTATTGATTACCTTTTCAAAAACTTTACTGATATTCGGAAGGAGACTTATCGACCGGAGATTCGCCGGATTGGATATATCCTTTCCCTTTTTGGGGATAGGTTGAACCACCGCCGTTTTCCAATGCGTTGGATAATGTGGATTATTCATTGCATTATTAAACAGGATGGTGTAAATGTCCACCGCTTCTAGAGGAAGATGTCGAAGCACGATGTTCGGAATACCATCGGTCCCCACTGATTTCTTAGCCCTGATTGTGTCGAAGATCTCATGGAGTTCTTAATTCGAAATGAACGGGGGTAGGTCACCCTCTCTGGCAATGACATTATTTGCCATATTTTCGTCGCTGAACCGGGTGAAACCAGAGCCTTCGGATCGCCAATTCTCCATTTCATTTCGAATGTAGCAGTTGTACACCAAGACGCGATTGTCCAGGTCATAATTAGGGCCAATGATATCAATGGCCTTGTATACTTCCTAGAAAGTCGCCCCTATGACCTCAACCTTCTCCTTTGGATCCTCGATCACAAAAAAGTCGTCATCATCAGCGGCCTCATCAATACCTGCTATTGTCAGTAACCGTTCTTTGTCTGTTGTCCGAGCTATTTTAAGAAGGTCGTTTTGATTTTTTCTCCGAAATAGTTTATTTATTTGCGGAAACATATTCGGGTTGCTGGTGTTTACAGCCCGAACCTTGTTGTTTCAATACAAACTTACAGAAATTCTGTAATTTTCTTTTATTAGCGTTTGAATATTTTTAATCGACGACTTCAGTGTCCTAATCTCCGGGTCTTGTCGGTCAGTTAACTGTCTGTACAAGTTTTTAAGTCTGGTCAGAAGTCTACTTTTCTGTCGGTGCAGTGCGTCAATAGTAGGATTGCGGAACTGGTCTTCGTTAGTCGTACGTCGATACCGCGGTATTGTAGTGTCCATAGTTTGTTTAATTGTCTCGTCCATTTGTTTTAGGTAATTGTCGATCTCCTCGTTTGACAAATTCCTATTGGACGGTGGGTGGATCGTGTTCGAGGAGAGCGCTCTAGTCAAGGTTGCGGAGAAGCGTGTCCATCGAGTCTTACTGTAGTTGTAAGAATATCTTTGGACAAACTCCTCCAATTCCGCAATTTCGTTGGGAACTGTAATTTCGGTGCTAAAACCGCAATGGTCGCTGTCATACACGAATGTGCGCAGACAGTTTAATGTTTGTAAATTCGTACCTGTCAGTCGTATACGTTCGTCGTACAGCAGTAGATCCAAATAAGACCCGCCTCTGGGAAACGACGGGTTATCTGTCGCTTTAAGACCGAGTCTGTACATGACATCGTGCTGACCCCACCAATCGAGTAGTAGGTTCCCTCTAGTATTTGGCAAATTATTTCCCCAATCTCTATGTCCAGCGTTGAAATCCCCGCCGATTATAAAATAATTCTCCCCCGATTCCAGCCTCAGAAGTCGAAAAAGCGTGTCGAGCTATGTAATGAATAGGGTGGATTGTGAAGCCTCAGGTGCATAAACAGAGGCCAAGTACAGCCGCTTTCCACTGCGGAGCGGGATGTAAACGACGACTGCCTCCAACACCCGGAACCTGCGCAACACACCCTTGTACACTCTGTGAAATTTTATACCCTCTTTAATGAAGATCGCGACACCGCCTCCACGTTTGGATCTGGGCCGGTTTCTTCTTCTAACAATATAATTATTGTACTCCAGTTTGTGCTTATCGGTTAGCTTTGTTTCGCTAGCGAAAAGCACATCAGGAGTTTGGTCTTGTAGCAATTTAAACATCGCGGCTCTTCGTTCGATCCCAATCAATGAATTCACATTCACCGCAAGGACCTTCAAAGTTTGCTCCACCATGTGCGTACCCATTACGGCATGTGTTGCGTTAGGCCCGGCAGCAACGCGTAGATCTGGTCCACCCGCTTGGCCTGTTCTTGAACCTGCTTTTGCAGCTGAGCCATCTGCCCTTGGATTGCGAGCAAGATGGCTAGCCTGTTGGGTGCAGCTTCCGTTGTTCTCGGCATCGGAGCCGGAGAAGCAACTGTCGCTTGCTGTACCGTAGCCCCCCTACCTGACGCCATTTGGGCGTAGGAAATTTGGGGAGTGACGGCTGGTGTTTGAAACCTCACAGGTGAACGTTTGACCTCCACCTTCTGCTGCCGAGCCAATTTTGCTTTTTTAATTTCGGTGAACTTAGGACAACCCCGATAGTTTGCGGTGTGTCCCACGTTCCCACATAATACACACGAGAGCTGCGACCTATCGGATGCTCCGTCAACACCCAGAGCACACTCCTCGGAACTGTGGTTCTTTGCGCACTTCACGCATCGAGGCTGCATTTGGCAGTTCGACGCGGCGTGCCCGAACCTCTGGCAGCGAACGCATTGTATAACGCCTTCGCTCCTTTTTAGTTTTTCCCAGTGAACCACCTGGTAGTCTAGGACATTGATACTCCTTAGACTATCCAGACGGCTTTCGGGACTGAGCTGCACCAGGAAGAACGGCAGACTCCGTTTCTCCCGCCTGGCTCTAGCTGTGGTAAACGGCTTTACCCCCACAAACTTGAGTCCTTCGCACTCCTTCTCTTTGAGCAGTGCCAAGATCCCCTCAGGATCAGAAGACGGTTCCAACCCCTTTAGTAGCATCGATTGCCGCTTTTCACATTTTGGTGTAAATGAGTAGTGCTCCGTCGTCGTTTCCTTTAGGAGCTCTTTCACTTTCGCGTAGCCCTCCACTGTATTACAGTGGATGGCATGGCGATCGTTCCCCAATCTCATAATTTTAAAATTATTACCAATGACCAACTTACACAGGTCCTTGGTTTCATTTACCTCTAGTTTATAGGTGTTTATAGGAGGCACCTTCTCCTTCTTCTTCTGCTGCTGCTGTTGTTGTTGCTGCTGCTGCTGTTGTTGTTGTTTTTGTGGTTGCTGTTGTTTTTGTTGATGCCGTTGTTGTGGCTGCTCTTGTTGTTGTTGCTGGTGTTTTTTCCGCTTTTGTTGGTGTTGTTGTTGGCTCTGCTTTGGAGCAAGTAGCGTCTGCTGTTGTTGCTGGGATAATTCTTCCTGTTCTCTCTTCCTTCTGACCATTTGCCTTTCTTTCATGGCCAGTACCCTTTGTTGCAGCATTTTGATGCTGCTACTTATGGCCATCATTTCTTCCTCTTCATCATCCGTTTCGCTCTGTGCCAATGTAGCGAAACTGTTCCCTTCCCTCACTCCACCAAGCAGTTTTACAGTGGAAGTTGGTTGGGCGGGACGTTGAACTATGTTGGAGGATGGCCTAAGCTTCCTCCTTCTCTTAGCCGTTGGAGTTTGGCTTGAACCGCTTGAGGCCTCGCCTGATAAGTTTGCAGGTCCCGCTATTGGAATAGCGGACCGCACTCCACAATCCATCACGTGTGCTTGATCTCTTTTTTTTTTTTGTTCTTTACATTTCACTTATTATTTCAGTAAAAAAAAAAAAAACAAAACAAAAAAAAAACAATTGTCTCCCGTTGAGAATCGAACCCCGTCCTCCGAATCGCCACACCAATTATGATGTCGTCCGAGTGTTTGCCACTTCGGCTACCGGCCACTTGATACTTTTTTTGTTTCAATGTTTACTATATTTGTTTTCTTCACTTGTGAAGCCGAACACGAAAATGCGTCTTATCGCCACTAAGGTCTATGAACGACTCATCTTTTCTGATCAATTGAGCTTACGATGTTCACGACGCCTGCCGGACTACAGCAGTGTGTTCCAGCCCAGATATTGGCTGTAGCAGAAGCAGCCAAACTTGCAACAATAAAGGTAATATCCAATGAGGATATTACTATATTTATTGACAGACAGACTTCCACCAAGGACATCGCGACAGGATGTTCGATTTCAAATTGAAACTTGTGAAGCGCTGTCATGAAGATCTTAAGTCTCTTTGTGGGTCCCTGGTCGCAAAGGAGTGGGAGGCAATAAGCATGCAGACGAGCTACATCGAAAACGATCCTCCCTACAAAGGGAACTGGCAGATCGGAATAGCAAATCTCCACTCTGCACTCTGAGAATACAAATGAAGCGAACGATACAAATAAAAGCCCATAAGAGACGAGACAATTATGGCTGAAACCAAGCAAATCCAAAACAAGTAAGATCCTATTGAAAAGCAAAGTTTGTTGGATTGCTCACAAGCCATAATCCTCTAGGGGCGCACGCAATACAGCTGCGCCTTACCGACGACAACCTCTGCTGAGGCTGTGGGGACATAGGCTCACTGGAGGCTATCCTCCACTTTTTGTGCCACTATCCCAGCCTCAGTAATTTTCAGCAAAAAACTTTCGGAAGTTATTACTCATTCTTCCACGAGTTTTCAGCATTATCTTTTGCTTCACTTCACTTCTCTCCGCGGATGCAACAAGATAGCTTATGATCAAAATGTCAACCATCGTGAGACGGAAAGCGAAAATCAGTACTAGGGACCGCAACCAAATCAAATCCCTATGCTCTTCCAATTCCCCAACTCGGGCATCACAATGGGTCTACACAGACCTAAGAGTGATGAGGTATTGAATGGACTCGGATCCAAATATCGCATGTCGTTGGTCGAACTGTGCTCTGCGGCACACCAGTATTTATTTGGAGGACTTGCAACCGTCTAAAACAACTTGAGGAAAGAGATTACGCAGTGGTTTTGCCAGCGTGGAAAAACACTTCTTAAGAAGACTGGCAAATACACCATCTAGAAAAGTGGATTTTTGTATATTGAGATCCTTAAAAGCTCTTACTATGTCCGATGGAATCTTCAAGTGTATTTGGCAAACAGATTGCCCTCGTCCAAAGAGCTTGCAGTTAGAATGTCATTATAAATGAGCTTTGATATGAAGTAAGAGACAAAGTTTCAAATGTTTTAAACCCAAAATTATCATCTTTTACCATATGTGTTGCGAAGCAACATGCACCATCTTCCCAAAGAACGTGCAAGTTCAAATCGCCGTCGAAAATGATCGAGTTGCGAAATCCACAAAAGCGCAACTTCCTTCGGCAAATGGAGAAATTATATTATTGCAATTTTGCCGATGGAAAGTGTCCTATCGCACATAATGGTCCTTCGAGTCTGATCCTTTATATCCTTCAAAGTTAAAGTGAATATGTAAAGGCAATTAAGACAATTTAAAAAATACCTGCAAATAGTGCGTGAATTTCAAATACGAACAGTTAAAATTCTAAACGAGTCTCGTGCAGTGATCTGGAAGAAGCTGAGAAGAATCTGGTGCAGCAAGGGAGCAACGCTTTCAACAGGTGTTATATATTTTTATAACTTTTCTTTTATACTATATAATTTATATTGCATATAATAAACATTTCATATAATAAACATATCGTGTGTTGTGTGATCTATAAAAATCATAATGAGTAAGAGCAAAATAAGTAATCTAATAGACTCAATTGAAAATGTGTGCTTAGAAGTACGTGCCGATTACAAGGCTTATTTAGAGTTAGGCGATCAAAACAAATCCGTGCACATGTGTGAAGCTCGTTTAAATTATATTGAAAAATCTTTTGATGAAGCTCAAGCAATGCATCAAAAAATTGTCGCGGCTCCTACGGAAGAAGCAAAGATCAAGTATATAGAGGCTTTAACTTTCCACCATCTTAAGGAATTGTACTACAAATATTCTTCCGAGTTGAAGGTACAATTACCGAATTCAAGCGTTCAAAATCAATCCCAAGGTAGTTTCAATACTTCCATCTTAGGATCAAAGGCTTCTTTAATAGAATTAAAGCTTCCGGCAATATAAATCCCTACATTTTCTGGCTCCTTTCGAATGTGACCTGAATTTCGAAGCCTATTCGAAAGCCTTGTCAGTAAAAACTACGAGTATCAATATTGGTGCATAAGCTTCATTTCTTGAAGGCCAATCTAAGTGGTGAACCTGAACGTTTACTACGAGCATAGAGCATAGAGGGTAATTTTGATTCGGCTTGGGCAACACTAGTTAAACGGTATCAAAACCTACGATTACTTAAAGACAACCAATTTAAGTTGCTTTTTGACCAGCCAAAACTATCGCAGGAATCAGCAGAAGATCTGAAGTTGCTTCTAGATACTACCAACGAAGCGATACATTCTTTAGAGAATCTTGGAGTTTCGGTTTCATCCTGGGAAGATGTTTTTATTTTCAACACTGTGCAAAAATTACCGCTTGCGACTAGAAGTCTATGGGGTTCGCATTCAATCAGGAATTGTTTCAAGTTCAAGGCGTTGAGTCCGAAGAACCCACAGGACCTTGTTAAAAGGAATAATTTATGTAACAATTGTTTATCCAATGCACATTCAACGCAAAATTGTACAAGTATGTTCACGTGCTTCGTATGCAAACAAAACACCATTCGTTGCTGCATCTCAATGAAGCATCGAATGCGATGCCGACTGGAGCTAGTCTGCTACCTGCTCAACAAAGCTTCGCTTCCGTTCAGACATCACAGTCAGAAAAATCGGAGCATTAAACCTCCTCCAACAGAATTGCCTCAGCACATAATACGTGCATATCCGAAAACAACCGAATACAAACTGTTCTTCTGGCTACTGCGCTCATTAAGGTGGTCACATTCACTGGCCAACCAGTGCTACTGCGAGCACTACTGGATCCTGGATCGGAGGCATCCTTCATTTCTGAGTCTGCATCGCAACGCTTAAATCTCCGTAAAGAAGAACACCATTAGGTGTTGGAGAAACCTATATTCTCAAATGTCAATGAGCAATTACAGGTATTTTCCCGACGCACAACATTCGCTGCATCACTTGGAGCCACCTTCAAAATATTCAGCTTACCGATCCGACATTTAAAAAGTCAGGCAAAATTGACGTTTTACTCGGAAGTGATGTATATTCATTTATTATTCAGAAAGGCATTGTGAAAGGCGATCCAGGCACTTGGTTGGGTGCTCTCTGGTTGCATCTCGCCTAACAATCAAATGGCGATCACATCGCTTCACAGAACAACCGAAGGTTGTGAACACGACCTTCAAAAGATGCTTCTTCAAGAAAATGATATCGGCAGATGAAGAGAAGTGTGAACTACACTTTTGCCGAACACACCAGCGACAAGATGATGGCAAATATATGGTACAACTTCCATTTAAGGAAGGAGAACGCCCTAGCTTGGGCCTCTCTCATAAATCTGCTCTGGTTAGATATCTGCAGTTGGAACGAAAATTCCGAAATAACCCATCATTTGCTAATGAATATAAAAAGGTATTCAACGAATACAAGGAACTAGGACACATGATGGAAGTAGATCCTTCGTCGGTAAAAAATGCTTATTATTATATCCCCCATCACGCTGTCACAAAAGAATCAAGTTCTACAACAAAACTGCGCATCGTTTTTGACGCATCTTGCAAAACGTCCGACGGCAAATCCTTAAAAGATCATCTTTTTATTGGCCTATGGCTACAAGATGACATAAATTCGTTTTCGTAGCAAACATTACTAAGATGTATAGGCAGATCTGGGTACCCTCGGAAGATGCGGCCTATCAACTCATTCTGTGGAGGGATATAGAAAGAGGAGAAGTTAAAAAGTACCAGCTGAACACCGTGACCTTTAGCACTACTGCGGCACCATACTTAGCGGTTCGGACACTACAACAATTGGCTGCAGATAAACGAGAAAAGTATCCGCTGGCGTCAAAGATTGCCATGGAAAATTTCTACGGGGACCATGTTATGCACGGCGCAGACTCAGAAGATGAAGCAGTGAAGATGCAACATGAACTATGCTGAATCGAGGTGGTTTCCCATTACGAAAATGGGCCAGCAATAGCCAGAAGTTGTTATTAAGAATTCCAGATGCCGACAGAGAGGTTCACTTACCACTATCATTCGATGAGATCAACGAAGCGAACAATATTGTCTGACATTGCTAGCCTGTATGGGATATCAATGGGATGGATTTCTCCTCGCGCCATCGTCGCGAAAATCCTAATACAAGATATTTGGAAACAAGGCCAGACGTGGGATGCCGAGCTCCCATCTACAATATGTTCAACGTGGCATAATTTGAAAATGCAACTTAACTCCGTTAGAAACATCGAAATCCCTCGCTGGATAAATACAACAATTGACTCTCAACTAGAAATCCATAGATTCTGTGACGCCTCCGAAAAGGCATACGCCGCAGTGGTGTATTTAAGAGCCATCAATAGCAGTGCTACACAAGCGACACTCCTTCTGTCGAAAACTAGGGTCGCACCCCTCAAAAACAAATCGTTCAGAAGGAAATCTTCCCCGAAGAGATGTCCAAAATATGCAGCAGCGAAAACGTGCACAAGGGAAGCAAATTGGCAAGGCTTTCGCCATTCATTGTTCAAATAGGAATATTACGGGTTAGAGGCCAAATAGACAATGCTGACTTACCATATGCACAACGCAATCCAATTATTTTGCCCTCACAAAATATCCTCACTAAGCTCATAATTCATGATGCTCATGTCAAAACGCTGTATGGCGGTCAACAGCTTATGATGGCATCACTACGAGACAAGTATTGGATATTGCAGCTCAAATCAAATGTAAAGCATTGTATCCACATACATTAAATGTTTTAGACTTAGAGCAACGGTCATGCGACAAAAAATGGGTGATTTGCCTTTCCTGACACCAGGACACTGTCTTATAGGGACCTCTTTACATACAGCACCGGAAAAGGACCTAGCAAACACCCCGACAAATCACATAGATCGTTGGTATCTTATGCAGAAAATCTAGCAAGATTTTTAGAACAAGTGGAAATCCGAATACCTTACTCAACTCTAACATCGGCCAAAATGGCTTACATCAAATCTGCAGATCAAAATGGGTTGCTTGGTTCTCTTGCCGGACGAACAGACGCCTCCGACACTTTGGCGACTTCTGCGAATAGAAGCAGCACATCCAGGAGCTGATGGAAGAATTCGTGTCGTCACCATTAAGACATCAACTACTACGTCCTATAGTCAAACTTTGTCTTTTGCCAATGGTTAATGAATAAATACCATTTTTAGAACACACACACATTAATGAATTTACAATACTTTTTCAAAACTTACGAGTATCAAACTATAATGCATTAAAAACTTATCAAATATTTACTATAAAAACATATGTATCTTTGCCACATACCATTCACCGAACATTCCTTCTTATTTTCATGTACACACGTCGAGCATCACAAGAAGAAATCATCACGCAACATACATCGCTATTCAGAAGAAGCGGATCAACCTGTAGCCCTATTCATGAGTTCCAAAACCATTCCAGAGATTTCTATCTGGGCTGGCAGGATGTTGTGAAGCAACATGAACCATCTCCCCAAAGAACGTGCAAGTTCAAATCGCCGTCGAAAATAATCGAGTTGCAAAATCCACAAAACCGCAACTTCCGTCGGCAAAAGGAGAAATTTGATAATAATTGCAATTTTGCCGACGGAAATCCCACAGCTCTAAAAGCCAATACTCGGGAGCAAAAAACAGCAGCACACCAAGCAAATTGTGCGGGAGCTAACATAGCAAAATTGCATTCATAAAAAATGCTATGTTCTTGGTAATTGACTCCACCCACTGATCTGCATGCGAGGAAGTGGAAATCGATGCGGATGTATAGGAGGAAGATGAGTGCAAAAGAAGGAAGCAAGAATCAGCTATATTTTCAATTAGAAGAGCCGGTAGTCTAGGTTCACTGACCAGATAATTGGAGACAACCGCAAACAGCTGTTTGAAGGAAGATTTCGTTTGGGGAAAGGAAACGAACGCTGGTAACTCCCAATTTTCTCACCCACTTGGACAGTGGCAGTAAAATATCGTCTGAAATAAATTTCAAAGAGTTTAAGTTTTTCATTGCATATCGTTTCGGGATAGTGCATTCGCTGAGGCTACTTTTATTAATTTCACCGCGAAACTAAAATAAATTAAAATATATCATCTGCAAAGAAAAGGCAGAGTTTTTTTATATTAATTCGCTAAGTGTCCTAGCGCACAATATGGAATGACGCTGACACCTCCAAAGTCACAATATCTAGTAAAAAAAATCCAGGTGCCAGATGTGGTCGATAAAGCCATATAACACGACATTTCACTCGACGATGCTGATGGTCGAAGCGAGGCAAAAGTTTAATTCAAACGGTTAGCGCTCCAGAATGAATTTCTTGTGCTTAGCGTCGATGTAGCGTGTATACTAGGAGTCGATTTTCTTCGTAATCACCATTTTACGCCTTTTCTTTTCTACTTTTCTACTTGGAATATGGTAATTGATGATCGAACTATATCCCTACGGATTCAGGGAGAAAGTCACCAAATACTCATTTACACTATGATGACGCAGACACTTAACGCAGATTCTGAAGCATTATTAGAAGCAACTTTTCCAATTAACAACATAGATAAAGATCTAATGATCGAAGCCTGTGAAGAATCTAAACTGCCTCCTCATGTTCACTTATCCAGAGGTGCGTGTTTAACAACCATGTTCTAATCCTTTTACTATCAGCAGTAACACTATCATCGGAGCTGTAGTAAAAGTACAGGTACTCAACCACAGGTCACCACATTTGAGCGAAAATCAGCGACAGCAAATTTCCACACTATTTGCCAACTATAATGACAGCATCTTTAAAGGGCCTTGTGACTTTGGTCGTACATCGTTGACAACAAACCGTATCGACACTCTATCTCCAAGGCCAATCAAGATACTTGCAAGGTATTATAGCCGCTTGTAGTACCACTTACTTTTGTGCCAAGAATATTGGAAAGCCCGCACACGGGCCCGAGCGAGGGCCGTCTGGATCGAAGTACACCCCTCAACAAAGTACAATACAAAACAGATTTTACTGGATTGGATAGACCTGTGGTATCTACGACTGGTGCGGGAAATATAAAGCACGCATCTCTCGAAAAGGTCCTACAACCAGGACACGTGGATGCCTGAAAACTGATGAACTGATCTTAGTGGAGAACCTTTTAAGAGGTTCTCGAAACTGTCATTGATACCAGAAGGCTGGTCTAAGTCCAAAAAAGGGGAAGATCAATTAGGGTGGTACCACTCAGAAAATCTGACGGTACCTACACTGAGTCGAAAGTAGACACTCATGCTTGACGCTCACTTCGCAGGTAACCTGATCCAATCTAGCTCACCTATTGCCTCATTCTATTACCAAAGTTTCCATTGAGCTAAGTAAAACAACACATCATAGCTGATATCTGTCTTTGGATCTGATGACGGGTGAGCTCATCAAACACGCCATTGCGCCCTTTTATGGTTTCAAGTAGCTTGGCACCGATACTATAAGCCCAGTTATGCTACAACCAGAAATAGGCTAGCTCCTGGCAACTTTTAAGCGAATGCTCAATGCTATACTGGAACTGTCATTCATATGTCATTTGATCTGCCTGTATCTCGGAGAGACATGCCATCTGTAATTATGTTCATAAGAAACCAAACTGAGAATGGAAGCACTAACTGAGGAGGCAGGCAGTCCTGAGGCCAGTTCGAGTCTCGACTAGCCTTTCATTGAGTCTTATCTCATTTCTGTGACTCATTGTAACCTGGTACCCGTACAAGATTCATTGAATTCAGTCTTTCAACCGTATCCAGGAAGCCACCACTGCCGCATCTTAGATTGGTTTTGGAACAATCCATGAAGACTCGACTATATTCATCTTTTGGCTCAGATTCTGGCCAAAACTATTCCTGGGCACAGGGAAAGCGGATTTCTAACTTTCAAAGCAACTTTATATCTGGTTTATTCAATCAGATGGCACGTACATCAGATTCAAATGACAGTCAACAAAACTCCAATGAAAGTTGTACCAAAGGTGAAGCGGGCGATAGCTTAGAGTGCACCTTATAATATGAATACCGAGGTGACGGGGATTCATTAGTGCGTTTAGAGCTGAGCCAGATGTGGTAGGGAAAACCTCATGCAGGTGAGATAGACTGCGTTTTGGTTGGAGTTTGATGCAAATATTCAAAGCATGTTCCGTCAGATAACCGACGCGTTGGATATAATTGGTCTTGTCATATCGTTGCGTTACATTGAAGGAAAGCCGATAGCGACTTGGAGATTTCCAGGTGACATGTTAAGTTCAGAGAAGTATGTTACATAGCATTAGACACAAACATAGCAGTGCAGGTAAATCCTGTTTACTATTGTACAATCAACATCCGCAATCAGGGTCTTATTCATCACAAATAAAAGCACCGCTTTTATAAGCAATGATTTATCTATGTACATCGTACAGTGCTTTATCTGGTCGAGTCAGAAATGCAGTCAAAAGTTGCGTTCTCGAAAGTACCAGAGGAACACTTTCCTCTGAATTCTTCAGACATGAAAGTCAAGGATTCCACCCTGGCTCCCAATCAGGTAATACGAGTAGCTGTGGCTCAAGTGGTTCAAGGTTCGGTGTTCGAATTCCAACCGCGTCCAAAAAACATTCATATTTTCAGTTAATAAAAATCAAATAAGATGAATGGTTGCCTCAATACAACATCAAGTCAATTTGCACTAATATTTTAGTCTCCCCATTAAATATAGAATGCCACCAATGGAACTAAATAACCACTGAATCCAAACATCTTTATTTCTCTCTCTATCCCGTTTTCCAAAAAACTTAACACATGCTGAGGCATTATAATAGTGTATTCCTTCCCACTTGAGGGTTAAAGAAAACATAAAACACTGCACGCACGCAAACACGATAGTTCACACGAAATCTTGAAAAAAGCACCGAATTTTCCTTCATGTCTCTCGCTTTGAATTTAGTTAATGTGGACTGGTTAATGCTCCACAAATTGATTTTTTCAGTTTTGCCCAGCTCTGATCGAGAAATTTCTTTGAAAGGTACACCAATCTATCTGCTTTTAAACTGTGCAGATATTCCAGGACACATTAAAGAACAAGATGCCAACAGTCCAATTATATTACGTCCTGTACGGGAACATGAGCCATGTTGGTTTTCATCTTTCGAACCACGCACTAGATTTGTGACCCTTGGACTACTAGAGGATGTTGTAGCAGTTCTTAGTCTTGGTCTGGACTGGTTTCAGAAACGCTAGTTGTGCTGATCTTTGTAGACCATTAACGCCAGAAAGTGCAATATTCTCTGTTTAGTCTGTTTTTTGGTATTTGATATAAATAAATCCTCACCCACTAATACTACGTCCAGACTGCATATTTCTTGGCTTTTGAAAAATTGCTGCTTAGCCACATCGCACTGGCTTTGATGAAGCATACAACTTCCCCTCCACAAAATTTGGTTAAGTCATTACATCATACTCATACGAATATATATCATACTTCAATTTCGTACTTCTTTTGTCGACATCGTAATATCTAGAACATGCTCCCTAGAGTCGCCTTGCCTGTCTTAAACATCTCCTTTCCGATAGTGTTAATTTGACATAGCCAACATATTGCACTGATTTGGTATACATACCCTGCAAGATTGGACAAACAGCTTATCCGACAACAAGATATTTGAATCCGAGTCGCAAGGAACAGATCGATTCATTTGCTTTTACTTTAGTCTCAGAAGCTGCTGGTGCAGTCCAATTGACTGGTTCTAAGAGAAAGCTTCGTTATTTACGTAAACATTGGCTCGAATATATCGAGTAAGTAATAACATATTCGTACACATGGATTTTCGAGTTCTGTTAGACAGGCTAAAGGTTAAAAAATGAATCATGACCGATTGTCAGTGAGTTTGATGCAGATATGGGGAAGATGGAAGATGTACGTTGGCGAATCTGATCCGACAAGCAAAAGAACCTCGAAGAAAATAATGCGATTGAAACAATTGAATGCTTTCATGCAAAAAAGTTCCACAAACTTCTTGATGTGGAAAGTAGAGCTGCATGTATTGTAGAATAGCTTTAAGGTCCGCAAACATAATTTAAACACGCCACCTATGTCAATGGCTATTTAAAGAAAGAAGAGGAAGGCAAATATAGCATAACATTGATGGTATATTGATTTATAACTTTTTCTTTAGATGCAACCATGTAGCACCATCTACATAAGGATGCAATTAATGTAAAAGAGAACCAATAAACCAAGACAGTAATCAGATCTCTTTCCAGCAAAGCATTTCAGTGGACTGATTCAGTTTCTATTTGATCTGAAAGGCCTTTCTGCATGAATGTTTTCAAGTTCATCCAGAAAGAGTTAGACTGCAATAGGTACAATCAGAACAAGTATGATATTGATTACACTAGCTCCAAGGAACTCTAATACAGTAATAGTACCCAGGCATGCGAGGAATACATCTAATACTAGGTTGAACAAGTTCAGTACTAGAATCTCAACTGTTTAACATGAAAACAAAAACCAGGTAAGAGACTACAATAACTTTATTACTTATCATGACAAACGTCATTAAAAATTATTAAACATTGTCTTGGGACAATCTGTTTGTAAATATCATATGAGAGTTAATAATGGATCAATTTGGCTTATTTCAGTCGCTTTTGTTAAAATAATCACGGTTAAATAACTGGAACCAATTATACAATAAATGAAAAAAAGTATCAAAAAAAAGTCCAAATACGTAAATATCTCCATTTGGTTAACTTTGACAAAGATTGACTACAGAAATTGTGATAGGTGCACCAGAGCATGGTTAGTAAATTGCCAGACATGTTGATCGGTTGAATTCTTTTTTACTTGTCTGTGCATTTTTATAATTAGAGTTCAAGGACGACAGTGCACTTCTCGCAAATCTGTACAACTTACAAAATTCATATAAGAAATGCACTAACAAAAGACAGCGAAAAACAAGGGCGAACAGCTTCCACTGATATGCATACTTCGGACGTATAACTACAATACCAATAGATCCCACAAGGAATCATAAAATTATATAACTAACTTTTTTTTCTCAATCATGAGCTCCGCTCTAAACCTCCAAAGGAATTTGTCAAAGCAAATTATGAAAATTTTGGCAAACAAACACTGAAGGAGAGATTTTAAAATGAGTACACAACATAACGCCATTAGAACAGCGTTGATCGAAGCTGGAAAGGAGGAGGAATAAGAATTAGTATTAGACAAAATAAAAGATACAACACACATACTCTCCCACACAATAACACTTGCCCATAGTTAATGCTAATGCGACACACTATAAATCGACCCATCAATTTAGCAAATTCCACACGACAAAATTTACTAACATAGACATCTTGTTAGTGACATTAGTGGCAAAGGTCAAAGCCTCTTCAGGAAGAGAAGTCTCCCTTAGAGGTCTACTAGATCCAGGATCAGTGGCTTCATCCATTACCTATGAAGCGTTTATGTAACGAAACCGACGCCCGAGCATTCTTCCGTCCAATGAATTGACACCAAAACAATGGAACCATATATTGTACAAACTACAGTATTACAAGCCTGCCGAAATCGACCTCTTGCTAGAAAATTATGTTTTTTCCGAAATATTGATCCCAGAAGTCGTACAAAATAAAATGTTCGGCTGGATTTTAGTGGATAAAATGGGGCAACACAACCGAGACGTAAGGAGAGTTTTTCTAGTGACGGACATCGGGCCGCAACGGCAAAAGTTGTTGGAGATGGAAGAGGTACCATTTAAGGTCCACCAAACCTAGGAAGACAAGACATGTAAGAAGTTCTTCAATTCAATTAAGAAGAGATTGGATAGCGGACGATATGAAGTATTATTGCCATTTAAATAAAGGAGCAGACCTGGACTTGGATCCTCGAGAGAAGCAGCCTTGCATTGGTTGGCTCAGCTGTAGTGACTGGAGGTTCCAGTTCGAATTTACACTACACAAATATACGAGTATATAAAAAATATACAGAAGACTCCGTATTATTACTTCGTGCGTAGCCGAAGGCCTTCGATGCTTTGGCTATCCAGTTAACTGAATACACAGCACGTGCGACACCATGCTGTGATCAAGGACTTTAATATTGTACAATTCGCTATCTTAATGAACTAGATGCTGATGAAGCGCACAAATATCATTTGGACGCACGTTTGGTTGATGCACAACAACGAAATTTGCACAAATGGACTAGTAACGCAAGCGAAATCTTATACCAGATGCCCTGCGACCAGCGGGATGTTAATTTTTCTGTTCATGAATCAAATAGTTTGTAGGAGAAGACAGTCTTTCTTTCCAGAATATTCAATACAAAACATTGATGAACCAACGAAAAGGTCCATTCTGTCCACAATAGCTATTCTTTTGATCCTTTCGGATGGATTTCATTCTGCATCATAAAGGCGACATCATAATGCGGCAACTATGGCATAGCGAGCTCAAATGGGACGATCCTAATTCGCTGAAATTAAAAAGGAAGTGGAAGACTTTTCGGGAAAAACTACCACAACTTGAACTTATTCGTATCTCTCGTTGGATCCACACAGACGACAACCATAAAGATCTAGAATGTTGGCAAAATATATATTATCTAAGACGCCATCTTGGATGGGATCGTATGTTATCATCGAACTCGCCCTCAAGATCTAAACATTATTCGTGCCTGACTTCGTTATAAATATACTTCTCCGGAGGCTTGCCCCATCCTACAGACGCAATGATTGCGTTAAGCTTCAGATGGTTTAATTTTGTTACAACTTCATTCTCCACCAACACGAGTTCCCCGGGCTGGCATTTTTTTGCGACAGAAGTCTTTACGTCAAAACTCACCTTTTAATAAGTCTGGTTATACTCGCCTTCCACTTTTGTCTATTCACCAGCCTCCAGCAGTAGTTTATCATCAACTGCTCGTAAGTGGCTGGCCCAATTGACTGCCTTCTTCAAAGTGTATGTACATCCATTTGATGGTCTCTTCTCCCTTAACATCCGAAACGTGAAAGCAGTTTCTCCATCGGTGAAACACGTTCGTCTCACTATGTATCAAACGGCAGGGGAGAGTGCTCTATGCTGTGCAACTTTCATTCGAGTTTGGTGACTTTTTTCTCTGCATACGGGCACTTAATGTATGACATGAAATACTATAAATCCTGGTAAGCCCCACGGTAACCAACAAAATTCCAATAAAAGTACACACTTCTTTATTGCTTCTCATATTCTACTGGCTGTCAAATTAGTGCATCAACTTCTGCAGTCCTCAGTTCGAGTTTGTGGACCGATTCGTAGTTGATCTCCTTCACCAGCGACATACTCAAAGAATTAATTTCGCCTTTTTGCTAGTTAGGGCTATAGCCTCACAGCCCGTGACGACTTAATATATATTTCTACCCAGTAGCTCCCAATCGGTTCGCTCTCTCTGACTGTATTATAGACAAATATTATCAGCAGAGGATTGTCTTCTTTTTCTAAACCAAAAGGTTTCCAGCATCCAGATCGAACATTGATGCATCATTTTAATCGCGTACGAACGGATTTATTGGCAATTTAAAAAATTCTCTTAAGACCACCCCACACACTACTCGTATCAGATTACCTGAAACCAGACCTAGAAATGTACACGTACCCACGACCAGGATTAAACCAAATTATCTTAAAAATTCAAGGTAGATCCCCAGACTATCATCAACAAATTTTCTGGTGATGATCATAAAATACAGGCACTACCTAACACAGAGGGTAGATACATTTCAAGAGACAGTTAATGACATCCAAACGCACTCTGCTGATGCAAAGTGTCCTTTTTATAATCGAAGTTAAGTAGAGCACAATAGTTCTAGCAAGACGTAGGGATTTGTGCCTGGTACAAATTAAACTATTTATATATTACAAAGTTGACAAAAGACTGACTCTAAAATCTAAAATCTAACGACAGCTCGCGAAGCGGTTGCTCTGGATGCATCGTCGCCGAGATGGAGGTTCCATTCATTGCTTGTGAGGTGTTAGTTTGCTTGCTAGGTGGGGAATATTTTTGAGTCCAATTAATGCGTTGGATTGATGACTCATTTCAATGATAGGTTGGTTTTGGTTGTTTCGTTGACTGATGGAACGATGACCAAAAGTATCAATATTGGGATGACGTCTATCGTCAAGCTTATCTCATGCTCAGTTTCTTTTTTTGATTTGATTTTTCCTGATCATTTCCAAAGATAGAACTTTTTCTATTTGACCTTGTGCTTGCAATGGATGAAGGATTGCAGATAAAGGTTTAAATTCGCTAACTTTACTCGTTCTAATCACTTTTCCCTTTACTTCGATCGTATGGTTGACATGTTTTATTTGAACCAATTTAAAAGCAATACTCCGGGTGAAATTGCGTCTATAATATTTCTGGGATATGGTTGTTATTAATGATGGTGCAATCCGCTTTTTGGCTGCGCACGAGCTTCGGTATACAAGAACTGTTTCTTAGATTTACAATATTTTCCTTATTACAAATTGTTAATGTTTTACATTCCTTTTTAATAGCTTATATATCATTCTTACGTTCTAATAAATTTTCATAATATGATTTTATTTATTATTGTTTTTATTTTAATTGGTTTTTCTGTAGTTAGGAAGTTTGTAACATAGACTAAATTTTTATACTTAGAAGCTATCTTAATTTGGGCGAATTCTAGTGTGAGTGAAAAACATGCCAATAAACCAAGCCGAAAAGGTTTCAAAATCGTACAAAATTGTTTATATATTAATTTTTAATAAACAGAATTGATTGTGCCAAAAAGTCAATGGAACTGAAATTGAGCCTTAAAGTATAAAAGAATGTAAGTAGAGAAAGAAAAAAACACATAGAAAAACAACTAAACTAAAAAAGTTGAAAATGTGAAGTTCCATATTTGTTTTCTAACCATACGGTTCCTCATTTCGTTTGAACCATTTTATATAACAATCTACACTAAATTTTCTTAAGAAAAATTTATAATTCACTCATTAAGTAAATATATTGTACTCGTACATAGTTTAATTAGATATAAAAATTAAGATCCTCAAAAAAAAAAAAATTAAATCGCGTTGGAATTCTTTTTTGTAATCTTAGCTCTCTGTAACCTGACTGACTGGTATCGTGAACTACATCATTGGCCAATTAAAGGAAGTCGAATCGCGCCTTGTGTGTGATGAACGTAGGACAAGTGAAACGCTCCAAGAGACTTCAGTAGAATCTGACGTTAGTCAGTTAGTTAAGCTAACCTCCATACGGAATGAAGCTGAACTTAGAGGCATCGGTCGCCTGCCCGATCTACCGAGCTATTCTTCAACATATTCGATTCAAGGTGAGGGGCCCTGCGAACGCTGCACTCGTTTCCTACAACATTTTTGATTGTAGTTGTCCTACCGAAATAGAACTGTATATGATTTTGTTTGCGGCCTTAACGGCGATCTCTCGAGGATGCAGGAAGCAACAAAAACTGTACCATAACATATAGAAAGTAAACATCTAAAAGCCGAGGAATACAATGGCGATACGACGAAAACTGTAACCAAGGAATATAGTCACCCTTCTTTTACCTTTTTTTTTATAATTTGTGCGCACTGAAGGGATTTAGGCACCCTTAAAATGCTTGCAACCAGCGGGGGCGAAGAGAGAAGAGAGGATGGGAAGAGCAGTACCAAGTGAAAGTTGGTTTTAAATGTTTGAAGGTTATAATGACCAGGAAATAAAGAGATAGGCAGCGCATTCCAAAAGCAAGTTGTACGGCTTAGGAATGAATTACGATATTTTAGAGCATTCCTAGCAAGACGGGTGTTATAATTGAAGGTTTGAAGGAACAGAATGTTACTGGCGATTTCTATGGAGCACTGATGGTGAACATAGCGATAAAACAAAGTGAGACAGGAGACATTACGTCGGTGTTCGAGAGAGTCAATTGATTGACTGGTATTAGTATCACCTATGAGTTTTATCGCATGGCTTTGAATCCTATCTAGGATCTATCTTATTTTGGGCGCACCCGACCAGATGTGGGCATTGTACTCCAATTTCGGGTGGATAAATGCCGTATATATTTTGGGGCCTGATCAGAGGGGGTGAGGTATTTCTTAGATCGCTTGAGAAAACCTACATATTTCGCAGAATTTTGGACGACACCGAATATGTGGTCATTCCAACGTAAGTTGTCACTGACGCACATACCAAGGATGGAAAGTTTTTCGGTTTCGACGATGTAAGTGCTATTCATGGATAATGGCTGGATATTTAAATTTCGCTTTAACGACAGCAGACAGCATTGTGTTTTGGAAACGTTAAATTCCACTCTGTTAATAGTTCCCCAATTGGATATGCTGTTACGAGTAATATCGGAATTTAATGAGCTTAACATACGCTGCCGTTCCTATTCTACAGCAGAAGAGCAGGGACGTGAGTCCAGGAATTGTCATCAGCAAAGGAATATATTGGATTAGAAGTAGCAGACAAGAGACCATTAATAAATATTAAAGAAAATGTCGGAGACATTTATTTTGCGGATATCAGACATGAAACCATCTAAGATAACTTGAATTGAAAGTTCCAAAAGGTAGTTTCTAATCCATTGGAGGAGAGATTCATCGATCCCAGATATGCGCATTTTCGACAAATGAGCGGGATGCCAAACTCTGTCAAATGCCTTAGAAATATCAAGTGCAACTATCTTGCTTTCGTCAGATTGATGTACGTTTTGGTTCCACTTGTCGGTGAGACATGCCATCAGATCACCGGTGGACCTGTTGCTACGAAAACCGTACTTCCGGTCATTAAGAAGTTTTTCTTTTCGTGATATTTCATGAGCTGATGGTTTATCAGCGTTTCCATGGCCTTGGAAGGAAGGGTCCTAAGTGTAATGGGTCCTTAGGAGGAAAGAGAAGAAGATTCACCATTTTTAGGGACGGGTTGGACAAATACTGTTTTCCATTTGCTCGGGAAGAGTCCGAAAGAGTAGGATTGATGGAAAAGCTTACGCAGTGTGGAAGAACATCTATTTAGAAGAAGATGAGCCCAGCGGATTTGTGAATGTTAAGATCTTTATAACCACACGAGTGCGAAAGTGTATTTGTCCCATTTAAGGTTCGTCGCACTCAAGCTTAGGCGGAAATAAAGCACAGCATGGAGGTGTTGAGCTGACCGCAAAGTAAGCAGATTGGCCTTTCCAAAGAGCTGACAGCTGGAATGTCATTATAAATGAGCTTTGGGATGGAGGATGAGGCAGTATTTCTAATATTTTTGACGAACGACCAAAAATTGTTACTACCTTTGAAACGTTGTTGTATTTTTTACCTTAGATGTTGGTATTAGAATTTCACACACTTGAAAAGGACGTTGTAGTCATTCCCGGCTCGTTTAAACTTTTTTCTGTTTTTCTCTGTCGGGTTGGTTTTGATGGAATGAAAACACATTTCCGTAACCCCAACAGCTTCTTTACAGCTCGAGTCGTGCCATGCCTCTTCATCCGATGAGGGATAAATGATCTCATTGCAAAGAGAATAGTGACTGTCATCATATCAGGAGGGGCATCCACATTGTTATCGAGGAAACTTAACGACCAGTTAAAATTCCTAAAGGATTCCTAAACGTGGAATACGTGTACAACGTAAGCGCGAGAAATATCAGGATCTTAATGGATCTTACCAAAGAAATGAGATCATCAACAACCACTAACGCCATGACCCTCTTTTTGATAGTACGAGTAATCGGAGCTTTCACTATATAGTGGGAAATAACAAATTAGCCGCTTGTACAATCTGTGGCACCTCCCAGCATCATGAACCTGCCTTGAGACTTGCGGGACTCAGATTTTCAAAGGAAGATCAGTTAACACGTCACTCTGCATACCATAGAAGAGGAGAGTTGAAACTCTGCCATTCCCAACTGCTCGTGTTTGCATGAAACAACTTGATTCAGCATGAAAACGTTCCCAGACACAGAGAATGCTGACACAACTGTCCTTGAACCTGCACATCACCTTGCAACAGCCAGCTAAGTGTTAGATGGTATGTTAAGTCAGTTTTTAAGTTTCAGTTTATGATTGGGAGTTTGAGAATAAAACATTTTAATTGGCATTCGTTTCGGTTTTTGATTGTAAGTCGTAAGGTTCAGCCTCCTGATTTGCGTCTTTTTTACGATCCTATAGAAAGGAAACTATTATTTTATTAACGACAATTTGATTATTACTATTATTTTGTAATACATTACTCATCTCATCCACTAATATTTCGTAATCGTGGTGGTCGGAGTTGTCCACGTAGTTCCAAAAAAATCGAATGCTCATTAAACTTTACTAATTCTTAATCTACGTACTCAAATTTAATTTAATATTTTGGATCTCAAAACAAATGATAGGGAATAGGGGATGACTTCGATATTGTCGAGCAGATCTTCGTAGACATTTATATCAACCGTGTGAAATATTGTAAAGAAACCATCTTGAATGACTGAATTTCCTACGTTTATCTTTATTAATTTCAAACTGGAGTAATCGAGTATTGTATAGTATATGGAGATTTGCGATCGTGGTGCACAATGGCTAGTTGGGTGAAAATAGAGGAAACCAATGCTTAATTAGAATTTTATGTATGGTTCTTCCGGATTGAATTTTAATTGTAGCATTCTGATTTCCTGTTTATATCTGGGGTTTAGTTTATTACCCATTCTTTTGTTGGTTTTGACATAAATAGTTTCATCTACTCGTACAGAATAATTTTTAAAATAACATTATTCTTTCTGCTGTGGTATTCAAGGTTGGTTAGTTGCTTAATTTTAATTTACTGTGTGTTTTCCTGTCTTACGCGTTCAAGGGCTTCTGGATTTTTTAGTGTTTGTCTGCCGAAAAATATGTCAATTGGTTTTTCGTTTGTAGTCGAATGTATAGATTGGTTGTATTCATAAATACATTTGTCCATTAATTTAAAAAAGGAGCTAAAGGAGCGTTGTCTGTTTTAAGGCATTGAATCAATTCCGATAGTATCGAATGGAATCCTTCGACTTGCCCCTTTACGGAATTGATGTAAGGAGCTGCATATATTGGACACGTTTTCAAACACGAAAATAGTGGACCTTGGACACAACGATTTGTCGTTACCTAAAGGCTAATATCAATCCTCAAAAAGGTCCTTTAACATCCTTTGAGGGTCTTGATTTTAATACAGAGTGACCATATAGCAATGATAGTTTTTCCAATTGCTATATTTCAGCAGCTGTCAAAATATTCAGTAAGGTTTGCATCATGCATCGTTTTACGCTTGTCGAACGTCAGGAAATTATTAAAAAATATTATCGAAATTCCGGCTCCTTTGGAAATACGCAACGTGAATTTCGCCGTCAGGTCGGTCGTCATCATGGCTTCAGTGTGCAAGCAAACCGTCACACCGTGGAAAAGTTTGAGCATGAGTACACTTTTTCGGATCTTAAGCCACCAACCAAACAGAGATTGGTGCGAAATGAAGAAAACGTAGCCGCCGTAGCGGCCAATATCAAAGAAGACCGAGAAATGTCGATCCAGCGCCTATCAACTGAATTGGGCATCGCCGGAGAGTCAACCCGACTTACATCCGTCTAAGACGACCATAGGCAACGCGGTGAGTTCGCTAATTGGACGCTGGATATATTGGCCGGAGATCCGGATTTTGGTCAAGAGATTATCTTCTCGGAAGAGCCCATTTTTGGTTCAGCGGCTATGTCAACCAGCAAAATGCATCCACAAAGATTGCCTTTTGGGTGCAGTTTATGGTATGGCGGCATCACCGGACCGTATTTCTTTGGAAATGAGGAAGGAGACACCGTTACCGTCAATGGTCTCAGGTATAGAGCGATGTTAACCGACTTATTATTTATGTTTCTTGCTTTTTCTAGCAAAATGCGTTCGGTATTGTCTAAAGTGTGTTGGGTATGTCTCTTGTATTTATTAGGCCTAAAATTCATTCATCAGTTTTGATAGCATTAGTAACCGCTGGATTAAGATAATGTTTGAGGATGCTTACTAATTTTTCCTGAGTGTAATCGATTTCTGTTACAGTGTGCCTTTGATAAGTGGGAAAAACTATTTGGAATTCGCATGTATGGGTTTCTCCTAAGCAAAGAATAATTTGGTTTCTTAACACATTTATTGGTACACCCACAATTTATATAAGGTCTTGACCAGAACTTTCATCGCTGTGTTGGGTAACTGTGAGGAAATTAACATGACTATATTTGAGAGGTCTGGAGAATGCATCCTTATAAATATTTTAGCTTATAAATATTTTAGTTCGTAGTTATGTTCTTCGAGTATTGCCTTCGTGCTTTTATTGCTCAATGCATAAGTCAATGGTTGATGATCAGTTAAAATTGTTAGTTTTGTGCGGCCGTAAAGGTAATTTCTCAAAGACTTCAGAGCACATACTATTACCAGCATTTCCTCCTCATTAGTGGCATAATGTTCTTCGGCCTCATTGAGTGTTCTGTAAATTGTTCAGTCGTGATAAGTGATATTGGGGTAATTGTGGTAAATATGCCACTTGTGCATAAAACAGCTTTGCTGTTTCTTCGAACAATTCGAACAAAGGTAGTCCTCTGGTATTCGAATGCTCCCAGAGTATGCTTGTCTGCATAATCAAGTGCAAAACACTTCGAAATACACTCCTAATTTAATGGGGTGTTGTACGATACAAGTACTGCATCTGCATTTCCTACAATTTTGTCCCTCACTATATTCGAAATACCAAAGTATTTTAGCATTCCTCTAAGATGATTGCAAATGTTTAGAATCCTGTCGACAGGGATTTCAGAAAACTCTCTAAGACTACGTACCACGTCTGGTATTTTGTCTAGACCGTTCAAATAGGAACTGTATTGGTGATCAATGGTTTGATCGATTCCCCTATGGATTGAGGTATTAGTGAGGACTTAAGATTGAATGCACAATATTCCTACATTCGTTAATAAGGACTCTACTAACTATACCGGTTATAAGAGCTGGGATCGCGTTGACATTAAGATTAGCGTTAGAATAAGAAGCTTGTTCTTTGACTGCGTCAGTAATATTAAGAACGGGTGGACGTACGAACGGATTCAGCATTTTGGGAAAAATTCGAAAGGGTTTTTTTTTTTTTTTTAATTTAATTGATAACCTTATGCTATTCGCTGTCTTTTAATTTCACTTTATTTATTATCTTTTACTTCTAAATCTACCAATTCTTTTCCCTTAATTCTTATCCTCTTTTCTTAATTTTTATCCCTTTCTTTATTTATCAAGATTTTAATTTTTTTTCTTGATTCGTATGCCGTATCTTTTTATTTCTTCTTATAATTACTTAGGCTACCTTACATTAAAATGATGATTCCGTGCAACATTTTCCAGCGCTGGTGGAAGACCTAAGTTCCTTTTCGTTTCTTTACAAAAGTTAATAAGACTCATTTCTCCAAACCCCCTCTCGTTGGTGGCAGAATCTACTCATGCTTGCTTGGGTTCAGTAGGACCTACACTGCACATTTCTTTCCGCGAGCAAAACGGAAAATTTAGTACGTGAACTAGTTTAGTTCAACTTTTGTACAATACAAGCAGATTCTCGGTGTATTATGTTATTTTGTTTATGCCCTACGTTGGGCGCCAAATAAACTATTTTATATTAGTTTTTTATTAAGAAAATATTTTTTTGTTTTATTTAATTAGTGTTGCGTATTACAAAGTTGTCAAAAAGCTGACTTAATTCTAAAATCTAATGAAGCGGTCACTTAGACCCATCGTCAGCAAGATGAACTTTCCATGCATTGCTTGTGAGGGTTTGGTCTGCTTGCTCATGGCGGATGTTACCTGAGTATCACTATTGTGTGGAAATTTGCACAGAGGCGCGTGTAAAAAATTTGTTGATTTTAATTTAATTTATTCTGCCTTAACTTACACTATCCCTTGACAAATCGTCATTATGTTAACAATATTTTGTACGGCTAGACGCAAACCGGTGCTGTTGTCACCTAGATTGAGACGGTGCACTCCAGGCTTGTTCGAATTGTGGGTCAAGCGACCTTAATATACATTCACTTAGCTCCATGGGTGGCATCTAACATTTAATAGGGAGACTAAATTATTAGTGAAAATTCACTTGTTGTTGTATTTTAGGCAACTGTTGTTGGCTTTAAGAAAAACCTAAAATTCTTTGAATGTAAAACTGGTGCGCCGTCTGAAACCACAGTTTTAGGGATTTTAAATCTAGCAAATACCTTCCCATACACATACATGCGCATGACAAATGAGTAGGAAATATGTTAACTTTCAATAAATGAACCAGCAAAATCAACCTGCAATCGATACCAAGGTTGAGCTAGCTCTTCCCATGAATGGGTTGTGACTTTCGTCAGCTCCTTTAGAACTTTTGCACAACGACTTCATCTTAATGATCCCAAGATCTAGAGTGTAGTTCCTTCAAGACTCGGGAGCGTAATATAGTAGGCATTATAATCTGTAGACCTCTGTAAATGCATCCGCCATGCAGCATTAACTTACTCTCTATGTTTTTGTACGGCGTATTTCTCAAGCTCTCTCCGACTTGTACTCGTAACTGAAGCACAAGAGCAGACAACTCCTTATTCAATTCAATTTCTTCAGATAAGTCCCCATACGCGACTGGTAAAAAATGTACCCAAAATTGGTGTATCTCGTATGTTTTGCCAGCTATATGATCCTATGTATCTAAAGGGTTTCTAGAAAGAAAATCAGCATTAGTATGAGCTTTTGTATTTTTATATTTAATAGTATACTTGAATCCGCTAAGAAACTGGGCGTAGTGTAGCAGTCTTTGGGCTGTGAGTAATGGTAGATTCTCTTGCGGGTTAAATGTTGAGATTAGTGGTTTGTTATCTGTAATGAGCGTGAACTCTTTTCTGTAAGAATAGTCGAAGAACTTGTGCCAATCTCAATAGATCGCTGTTGCTTCCTTATCCAGTTGGCTGTAATTTGTTTCGGCTTTAGTTAGACTTCTAGATGCGAATACTATTGATCGTTAATCTCTCTTGCGTGAGATAATAATCCGACTGGTGAAGCATCTGTAGCTAGGAAGAGTGGAAGGTTTTCATCAAACGGAACAAGCACCTTCTCACTCACAATCTCTTTCTTCAGAGTTTCGAATGAATACTGGCACTGAGAAGTCCAAACTAATTTCTGATCCTTTCTTAGTACTTGATAGAGAGGACGTAGTTTTGTTGGTTGATATACGAGTATCTTCAATTTTTTCGTGTGTTTCGCGGAAGCCAGTTTTGTTGGCTTTGTTTCCCACGGATATATAACACTCTCCTTAAACATCTTGCATTTTGATTTATTTACGCTTAAATATGTAAGTATCGAAATGCCTCACCAAGAGTCCTTCGCAATACAACGATGTCGTCAAAGAAACTAGTTGTGCTGTCCAGGTTATTAATTATGTGTTCATCCATTAATTTTTGCCATATATTGGGTGTTGCCTTAAAGCTTTTTTACTTTACTATCCTTTGTTGTGCTCACTGATAGGTCAGGTAATCGTCACGTAATTCCCTTTACACCGGGGTTGGTTTTAATTCTCGATTCAAGAACATTTTATTGATTTTCAAAAATGTGCTGTTTCATCCAATGTATCGCTTTCCGTAAAGGTATCAACTGAATTAATTTCTAATAATTTTAAAGCATTTGTTTATTCACTTCCCATTAGGGTATCGAATTTGCCTTTCACTATGTTTAGGTCACACATAACCTTCCGTTTCTCGTACTCAACAAGTATAATACTTCCGACTTACCGAATACGGGAAAAAATATCATTAGTGCAGGTTTTAAGCATGACCTTGGTAGGTAATATTCTGGCCTTCGGCCAGTTGGACCATGAATGTGTCGTAGTACATAACTGATATTGCGTCTCCAGTGTCGAATTCCATGTCGAAAGCTATATTGTTTATTCTTAATGTACAATAATATAGTATAGGGTGTCGGGTGGCAGAATTAGGATTTTGATTGGATTTTGATGTTTGAATTGTTCTAATGCCATGGGAAAAAGCGGCGGCCAGGAGGCGGCATTCGATTTATCATTCGTACGGTTTGCTTAGTCATAATGTAGCGGGTGGACGGGTGAATAATGTGCATTCGCAATCGAAGATTTTTCCAAGACTAATGACTCTTGTGCTGTTGCACATTGAAGATTTTGTTCGAGCGAAGATTTGATTCGATTGTTGGTGCGGAGGTTCCGGACAACAAATTCAAGAGCAAATAACCCACGGCCGCGGCTCAGCCGGACGTGGAGGACTGATGACAACATTGAACTTGTCGAGAACAGTATGTGCGAAAATCCGCGTCAGTTCGTGCGTAAGGTGCCTGCTCTAGGGCTCCCAGAAACGATTGTGCATGAAAAAGGGAAAAAGGACCTGAAATGTGATCTCTTAAAAATTCAAATTGCATAAGCGCCCAATAATTACAATTTGCGTGAAGGCTACTGTGGCACGATGCTACAGCGATTTCGTACAGTAAACACAATCCTTTGGAGAGATGAATCCCATTTACATTTAAATGGATACGTGAATAAACAAAATTGCCGTTATTGGTCACTTAAAGTTTATAACCCATGTTTGGCGTGAATTATCAGTCCATGGCATAATTGGACCTTTTTTTTTTGAAAATTCTCGAAGACACACCACTACTGTGGTTTGATACGACGCATGATAAATGATTATTTTCTTCCAAGCCTAAAGGAACATACATCCTTCACTTCACACACATGATTTCCGCAAGATGGCGCCACGCGTCATACTGCTAGCGTCACTATGGCTCTTCTGCGCGATATGCTTTGCAAACGTATCTGTAGTTGTACATTCCTCACATTTGATGTGTTTTATATTTTATACAACTTAAAAATATTAGTGAATAAGAATACATTTCATTTGAGATAAAAAACTCTTCTTGTGCAAGCCTGATTATTTTTTTACGAAGCAACTGGGCGAAATTTCCTTAAAGACACTGGTGCAGAAGTCTCCCTCATTCCACCAACAAAGCGGTCGTTCTGCTCCTTTAATACACACTCAAATCGCCTTAAAGTTTAGGCAGCCAACGGTTCTGAGATCAACGCATATGGGCAGGATTGACTTATTCCATCGCTTGGTCTCCGACGAAATTTTCTATGACATATCACCGTTGCTAATATCCAGGTTTCAATAATCGGCGCAGATTTCCTGAATTTTTACAACTTGTCGGTTGATCTAGATAGCCGAAAACTCATTGATGATTCTATTGAAGCACACCGGACTGGAAGAACTGACTCGCCTGATGTGCCGCTCCCTCAGATAACAATCATAGAGCATAGTTGTCGTCTATGTTAAGGGAATTCAAAGACATTTTCGACGACCAACCCCCAAAGTTCCAACAGTTCCACCGGTTGGCACAGGAGCAAAGAAAGTATGCCAGGAGCTCATGGCACTCGGTATTTGTAAGCAAGTGGGCCTCTACATCTGGTGCCTAAAAAGGACTCAACTTGTCGGACGTGTAGCGAATACAGGACAAGTCCCCCCACAAGGCAGAAGGGAAATAAGGCATCACCAGTCGCGTCATTTGGATTTCATCAGCCAGTTTTTGACCGACATACACAAGTAAAGAAGATTCCAACGCAACACCAATCGAAATGCTGTACGGTAAGACGCTGACAATACCTGGACAATATTTTGTATCTCGCAAGGGAAACATCTCCATTGTCCAAGTCTTTGAAGAAGGTTCAGCTTAGAAATAACGTTCATCACAGCTCAGCGAAAACATTATTCTTTCAACCTGCGATAGCCACGTGTACCCACGTCTTCGTACGTAGTGACGAACACCGTCATCAAAAATATTACAAAATCAACTGAAGATATTATAAGCTTATCTCGAGACAAGGCCGTACAAAACTCGCTCTGACAGAGTAGTTGAGCTGCGAACCCAAGGCCTTCCGACTAGAGGGAGAGTACATAGTGTAGCAGTACTCTAAATCAATAACGATGGTAATACGGGCAATTATATTTTTGCCACATCATTCGAGCAATCACACCACGATAACCGTACAAGTTTGACTCACACTCAAACATATCACACATCTGCTGCAATTTGCTTTGCATCCGTTAGCCTTAATAATGGCGCACAGTGGCTCATTTTGGCAAAAGTGCTTGCAAAATTAAATTTTATGGTGGGTCTATAATACAACATTTTTAAGTTCACTGCATGAAACAACTCTTGGAGCTCTGGTGATCGAAAAAAACTATTTCTTTTGAATCAATAGTTTTACTCGCATAGTAATTTTTAAGGTCACCTAAAAACTGTTTTTTTTTTTTTTTTTTTTTTTTTTTTTTTTTTTTTTTAAATTTGAGTGAAGAGATTAAGCAAA
Source organism: Volucella bombylans (assembly GCA_949129095.1). Classification (NCBI taxonomy): domain Eukaryota; kingdom Metazoa; phylum Arthropoda; class Insecta; order Diptera; family Syrphidae; genus Volucella; species Volucella bombylans. Next base: position 146,110,851 of record OX422140.1, on the reverse strand, counting down.
GGGTTTCAAAAAACTCATCTGTTTTCATTTTGTGTAATATACCTATTCATTTATGAAATTACGAATGGACGCAGTTTTTTTTTATAATTTGTTTAAGATTATTTAATTTAAAGTTTTTTAAAACATTATATCCGGCGTACTTTTTAGACTTAAGGTTGAGTTTACAAAAAAGATCCGAAAGGGTCCGATTTAAGCTCAACAGAAAATTTATTCCTTTATACTTATAAACATACTTTTTAAAACTCTGGTGCGTCAACTTGCAACCCTTTGTGGTAGAGAAATTTGATTTGAAAAGGTCAGTCAAATTTTTTTTTCCCCTCTCTCTCTCATTGAAAAAGTACAGCGCTGTGTAAAATTATAAACCCAAACCCAAACCCAAATTTTAATATTTCCTGTAGATCTAAGCGTGTGGAACTTGAAAACAACCAAAACCTGAGCAAGGAATACGACAATGTCCCAAAGATAGTAAACATTTATGGTCGTTCGTTAAAAATATTTGAAATTATGCCTCATCCTCCATCCCAACGCTCATTTATAATGACATTCCAGCTGTCAGCTCTTTGGACAAGGTCAATCTGCTTGCTGCACACTTTGCGGCCAGCTCAACGCTTCCAGATTGTACTTTATCTCCACCTACACTTGAGTGCGTCGAAGCTTTAATAGGACGAATCCACTTTCGCACTTGTGTGGTCTTAAAGATCTTAATATACACAAATCCGCTAGTATATCTCCCCTTCTTCTGAAGAGGTGTTCTTCCTCGCTGGCGAAACCACTGCGTGAGTTTTTTCATTAATCCTACTCTTTAGGACTCTTTCCGAGCAGATGGAAGACAGCATTTGTCCAGCCCGTCCCTTAAAAGGGCGAATCGTTTTCTCTCTTCTCCTATAGACCCTTTGTACTTACTTTCCTTCTTTCCTAGATCATGGAAACGCTGTTAAACCATCAGCTCGTGAAATATCTCGAAACTCAATCACCGGCAGTACGGTTTTCGTAGCACCAGGTCCACTGGTGATCTGATGGCATGTCTTACCGAAAAGTGGAACCAAAGCATACTCGTATGTACATCAATCTGGCGAAATCAAGATAGTTTCATTTGATATTTCTTAGGCATTTGACAGAGTTTGGCATCAGGCTCATTTATCGAAAATGCGTGCATTTGGGATTGATGACTCTCTCCTTCTATGGATTTGAAATTACCGTTCGGAACGTTCAATTCAAGTTGTCTTGGATGGTTTCATGTCACAAAATAAATGCTGGTATGCCGGAGGGCTCCGTTCTGTCTCCTACACTATTTTTAATTTTCATTAATTATCCCTTGTCTGCTACTTCTAGTGCAATATATTTCTTTGCTGACGACAGTACTCTCTGCTTTTCGTACTTGTTCCCGGATTCACGTCCATGTTCTTCGGCCGTAGAACGACAACGACAGCGTATGGTAAGCTCATTAAATTCCAATATAAATAGCACCACCAATTGACCAATTGGGAAACAAGCAACAGAGTGGAATTAAATGCTTTCTGCTGTCGATAAAACGAAATCCAAACACCCAGCCATTATCCATGGATGTCACCTGCATCGTCGAAACCGAGAAACTTTCCGTTCTCGGTATGTGTGTCTGTGACAAATTGCCAAAAATGCTGTGAAATGTCTAGGTTTCCAGAAGCGATGTAAGAAATATTTCACCCACCACCCCGTAGTGGAATATCAGGGCCAGCCTAATTTATTTTAGCCATGGCCGGCTTACATACTCGTAGTTTTAGGTAGGTTTAAGTTAGATTTTAAGAAAAAACTAAAAATAAAAATATAAAAGGAAAAAAAAATATATATATACATATATTTATATATTATTTATATATATATCATGTATGTATATATACATAATATACAAAGTATGCATTACATGTAAGTAGATTAAGATTTATTTTTAGGTAGATTTTAGGCTTTTAGTTTTAAGTTTTATAAAAAATTAAAAAGGACCATTTACTAAGTTTTTAGTTAAAATTTATTTTCTTAGTTTTAGTATCAAGTAATGTTAAAATAAAAATAAATTAGACTGTAAGATACGTCGAAAGACATAGTTTAAATGTTAGGTTTAACTTAGAGTGCCCGCATGGGACCAGTAAGTTAGAATAAGATTATTTGTAAGTAATTTAAGCTAATTTTTAAGCATCTAGCAAGTAAGAGTAATTTAAGTGTTAAAATAAAAATGCATAAAAACTGAACGTAGTGGAATATCGGTCTTGTAAATGAGACGTATAGCCAGTTGAAGGCTGAATTTCTTAATAGCTACTGTAGCTTTCTTTACTTTTTCTTGAATAATAGGTTTCTGGTATAGTTTCCTTTCAAAAATAAGACCCAGTTATTTCACGTTGATTGGGGTAACGTTTTTATTTCCTTTAAAAGAGGACAATATTAGTTTAATGGATGTTTACTCCACAGCTATCCGCCCAACGGGTTAATCTGTTAAGATTTAGCTGTAGGAGTTTTTTAAAGGTATTACATGAGACGGCTATAGCAATGTCATTCGCATATGTAATCATCCCTCCACCACACGCTTCCAGGTATATATGCAGTTCATTGATCACTAAGTTCCAGAGAGGGGGCGAAAGGACAACGCCTTGCAGCTTACCATTGCTGGCACATCTTTTAGCAGAAGCCCCTTCCAGTTTAGAGTTAATTATCCTGCAGTTTAGCATAAGACTGATCGTGATAGCGGATGTGTTAACATTGTTAAAGGTACCTTCAATGTCCAGGCATGCGACAATTGTGTACTCTGTAAAATGTGGGGATCGTTCGATGTGCCTATTCAATGTGTGTTGAGTTGTTTTCACCGACTTTTTTTTACAGTGGGCATGTTGAGCTGTAGACAAAAGTCGTGGATCAATTTTTGATCGTATATGGATATCAATCAGTCTAGAGTTTTCAGAATGAAGTATCATAGACTTATAGGTCTGAGGTACTTTGGGTCAATATGAAAACTTTTTTTCGGCTTAACGAATGAAAACTACATTAATTTCTCTCCATAACAGGGGAATGCGAATCATTTCTACCCAGCTCCTTATGACATTCTCCAAAGTTGGCAATATAATATCTGAGGACATTTATATAATAGCTCGGCAGGTATTATGCCGTCCGGACAAGTAGACCTGTATGGTTTGAAGCTACTAGTATGCAGCGCCCACACCAGCTTTTTCAGACCATGCATTTTGGTCACGGTTGCAGTAGTCCTGCTGGAGTTGTTACTGGCCGTAAATAGGGAGCCACATGCGTGTCCAGTAGCAGGTTGAGTGATTCATCACTTAAGGTCATCCAAAAGTCATCGGCTTTTTTTCAAACAACTAGATATTATGGGATTTGTAGAGAGGATTTTTCTTAGCCGCAGTGCCTCAAAGGTTTCTGGTTTTATTTTATCACAGAATGACCTCCAGGATTGTCGCTTCACCTTTATCAGTTCTATTTTATGTATATAATTTGACGGACTCCTTATACATCTGAATCCCAGTCAGTTGCTTTTCTTGCACTTTTTGCTTGGTTGAAAAGTTTCCAGCAGACGTTTCTAAGCGGTCCCAGTCCTGCTGTACACCAGTGCGAATTTTTCTTGCGAATTATTGAGTTAGAGGGCAGGAAGCAACCATAGCCTGATTGTGTGTGTGATCGGAACCTGGTTCATACCTAATATGTATTAAGGATTATGTCTATGATAAATTGCACAGGAATGATAGAATACCTTGAACGATAGAGGCGATGTTTCAATTTACTGCAAACCTGGCCTCCGCCCAGACATAATAAGAAAATCTGACGTTCGTGACATTAATACTAAGTGTTTAATTGCATGTGCCTATTGCCCCAATAGAAGCTACTCTCCTGTACCATTTTTTTTTAAAACATTATCAGAATTTTCTGCAATGTATGAAAATATTATTGTATTGGAGGATTTTAATGCTGATCTACTGAACAACGATTCGCTTACTTTTCAAATTCAAAACCTTACTTTCTCTCTAGTTTAATTCTACAATTAATAAATCGAGAGTATCTTAGACACTTCTGTGCAGATTATGAACCTAGTTTACTTGACCTTGCAATTATATCTGATCACCTTTCCCTTGAATACATTTCCGACCATGATTTATTTTTTTTGTGTTGTTGATGCTTAGCTACCTATTCCAACATCGTTTTCATTTAAAGACTTTCGTTAAATTGATATTGATGCATTACGAAGTGGTACAACGGCTCTCTAACCTGGGAGCTTTATAGACTAAGTCCTGACTCTGATGAAAAATTGAATCATTTCCAAAATTTTGCCTCTCACTTATTTTGCGAATACATTTAGTGGTCATGTACAGCCAACATTTTAAATAAAAGCTGTTCCTGGCTTACTGCCGAGCTCTTAAATTTGATAAAATGACGAAATATAGTAAACTCTACAATAAGTGGAAACGTAATTCAACTATATCTAACTACAAAGTAATGCCAAACAATGCGAATCGTATAGTTTGTACTGCCAAAAAAACTTTTTTCGGGCGATCTGCGGTCGCGTCTGCATTGACGGTGAATGGAGGAGGAGATACAACAATGAACTCTACGGACTGTACAGCTACATTGACCTAACCAGAAGAGTGAAGATCCAAAGACTGAGATGGATTGGTCATGTAGAGCGTATGGACACCAATGTTCCGGTCCGAAAAGTCTTCGAATCCGCTCCCGAAGGACAGCGCAGTAGAGGAAGGCAGTTAGCTAGGGATCGAGCTGACTGGAGACGCTTGTTGACTGAGGCCCAGGTCCACCCCGGACTGTAGCGCCACTTAAAATAAAATAAATAAGTGTTATTTTACATGTTTTGGTTGGAAAAGTTGTGCGTAGTAGCGATAATAAAGAGACTAGTTTTAGTCGCATTTCATAGTCGGAAGTGAAATAAGCTTATTAAAAAGTTTTTTTATGGAACTAATAAAAATAAAATTACATTGAATTACGAGTAGTCTTTTTGTGTGAGGTTAACAGATTGAAGTTGGTAAGTACCAGTTTTTTGTTATTTTTTAGGTTAGATTTTCGGTTTTAGATGAACGGGACCTATTTGTCCCGTCAGTACATAAGTGTCCCATTCAGGCCTGTAGACACACATTTCATGCAGAAATTTTTTTTGTGACCTTAAACTCATTATGTCAAACTATTTGGATCTTGCCGCTATTTCCAACATTTTGGAGGCCTTTGGATGAAGATGAAGACTTCTCGAGTGGAAGTTATGATGATTACGAGCCTAAGTGATGGAATCAAGTGAGAGTGACATAGACGAGAGTGATGCAGTTGGGAATTTAAATACTCAACATCAAGGTAGCGAGAGGGAAAATGATCAGGCGGATATAACACATGAAGAGGAAGATGCAGAAGAGGAGTTGGAAGAAGCAAGCATTGCCGTTTCTAAAAACAATACCCGATGCCAATTTCGTACCAAGAAGAATTCTGAGTAGCTATCGACTTCCTGATATAAGCCCTAACATCCAAAGAACGGAAAATCTTCTGCGAATATTCAAAAAAAATTTCCCTGAAAGCCTTTTTATCTATATTACACAACGTACCAACGAGCGTATTGAAATGTTGCGCAAATCGAACCCGACAAAACAAAAAAATACAAAGCTTACCGACATCGGAGAGATGAAAATTGTTATTGGCTGCATTATTGTTATGTCCTATATTTACCTTCCGGCTCTTAGGGACGATTGGTCGAGGAAATGATTTGATAAAATCAGCTATTTCACGAGATCGCTTTCAGCTTTTATCGTCAAAAATGTATGTTTCTCCTCCCGAGAAGCCAGCGAAAGCAATAAAGCTTTATTACGTGCAAGATATTATTGAATGTTTAAAAATTCGCTTTTTGAGTGCCAGTAATGAAAGCTCGTTCCAAAGCATGACTAAATTCAAGGCCCGATCAACGCTGAAGCAATACATGCCTTTGAAGCCCACTAGAGGCGGAATTAAAATGTAGCACTGACACACATATGACTTCAATATATATTGCGGTAGAGAGGAAAATTCAGAAGGAACTCTTGGTGAACGAGTTGTTAAACAACTGGTTGCTTCAATTCGAGAACCTTACCCTTTGTTTTGATCGGTTTTTCACCAACGTCCATATTCTTGAAACTATAGATTACTCTGCATTAGTAACTGCAATGTCAAATCGAAAAACATTGCCCGTAGTGAATTGAAAGCTAAAGAAAGGAGAATGTGTGTTTCGAAGCAACACCAGTCTAATGTTTATAAAATGGTAGGATACTAAGGAAGTGATCGTTGTCAGCAATTTTCATTCATCAGACATATCAACAGCGGAGAAAAAACTTAAAGATGGTCAAAAAGTAAACATATCGTGCCCAGAAATGATAAAATTTTACAAGCAAACAATAGGGGGGTTGAACGGGCTGACCAAATAGCCTCTCAATATGATTTAGACCAAAAATCCAACAAGTGGTGGTAAAAGGTGTTTTATAGGTTTCTTATGATGTCTGTTGGAAACTCTTGGGTAGGTTCTTCACAAATGGGACGAAAAAAGATTTCACTTATTGATTTTATGGTGGTTTTAGCCTAGATCTTCGGATAAAAAAGGAAAACAGACAGCAGTTATTCTACATAGTGGTATCGCTGGAAGAAAAAGAAAATTAAACACAGAGCGTCCACCAATAAAAATAATTACTCATAGACGATGTGCCAGTTGCGGAGAATACGAAAGGGAAAGGCGTACGAAGACTATCTGTAAACAATGTCAGATTCCCACTGCTTTGCACCATATCATAAATAATTAATTTAATTTCTATCGTTTTTATCTTTCTTTATGAAACTAATGAATTTTGAAAGTTATTTTGTTGTGTTTCTTTTTTTTGCCTTCTTTATTTTTATTTAAAAAAAAAAACATTTTTTACTGCGTAAAAGTACTTTTTTCATTTCTAGGTTTTTTGCACAATATACTGACCGAGACACCGTATGAACAACCAAAAAATATGGTCGGGACATATATGTCCCAGCCCCATCCCCCGCCTTCAAATACAATACGACAACCTTGAGTTCAGAAATGATTATAACTACTACCAAACTTCATGGTTTAACTTTCAAAATAAGAAAAAAATACATTAACGGCTTTTCGGATCGAAAGGGTTAAATGGCTTTAGACAAATAAGAATATTATCATGCTTGTCGAAGGTTTTTGAGAGGCTTATTTCCAAGCAAATAGAAAACCACTTATCAGTCAATTTCTTACTCAGCCGTTTTGAGTTAGGCTTTGTATATATTCTTGATGACATTTGATGGGATTTTGATAAGTTTTTTTCAACAATTCCTTGCTTGTTGGATTTCCCAAAAGCTTTCAATAAAGTGAACCATAACATTCTTAGCTGGAAGTTAAAACACCCTTTTTGGTTTTGGTGAGGTAGAATTCAAAATGTCCTTAATGACGAAATCTTTTCCCAGGTCTAGCTTTTAAAACAATGTATTCCTCAGGGATCGATCCTAGGACCTCTTCTATTTTGCACGTTCATAAATGACTTGCCCACGAAATGTAAATATGATGACGCTGAAAAAGTCCAACTCTACTTATCGCTACCTATACACGAAAGGTAGCCAATATCCATCGTATTGAATTTGTATCAGCCTTGGTTTCACCATAAATCGCCTATTGTACAATCGTGTAAATGTAATAGAAGGCCGAGTCTATGGATGTCTTCGAAAAGTTGGGCTCCCGAAAAATTGTACTCCAATAGAAAGTAGACTCTGAGAATGTTTATTGTAAACTGGATTCCTTTTCTGAGCACAAACTGCAGGTTGCCTTCAATGGCGCAGTAATGTACATTTATAATATTCGAAGATATTATCATGTGTGTGAACTATCTAGGAACTTATTGTGATACACGCTTCAACAGTATAACAATTCCAGAAATTACATATTTCTATCTATATATATAAAAATGGTGTCAAAATGTATAGTAATTCATCAATTGAGAACGGCTGGGCCGATTTGCCTTACATTTTTTTCCAGTTGTTCGTAAGTGCCAGGAGAAGGTTTTTACGAAAAATTTTGGGAAACCCCTCCGCAAAAGTCGGGAAATTGGAAAAATCGAAAATTGATTTTTTGAAAATATTCTAAAAAAAATAAAAAATTCTTAGTGGAAAACTCGGAAAATTCCGGAAAAACGCGAAAAATTTGAATTTTTTTTTTCGACGAAATTTTGCATTTTATCGCATGATTTGATGATTTTGGACAATGTAAAAGTGGAGAATTCGTTGTGAAGCTTGGAAAACTTCGGATAATTGTGAAATTCATTGTGATAAAATACGTTTTGCGCGAATTTTGGGCGAAGAATTTAACGTGATAAATAATAGATGGCACTGTGCTACGATCAATGCCACAGCCCGATAGATGGCCTTATATATTGAGTATTATTACACTGATTCCTTATAGTCGTATATCTCTCAACACATCCGCAAACGGTACAAGCATTACGACCAATTGAAATTCAATGCGATATTTATCAATTCCATCATTTTTTCAGAAAATAATTTTGCGTATAAAAAGTGAGGTTATCCAATTGGATTGCGAGCATTCATTGCGAAACATTCATTCCGTAATTTATTTATTTTTTTTGAAGAGAATCTTTTGAATAGGATTAGTCAAAAACGACTTTATTGTGTTTTAGGGAGAGTGATTTGCTTGACTAATGCACGTACACATAGTGCAATAATTAGTCAGAAGGTCCGTGATAATCAAACGCAAGAGGAACCTGCAGAAGAAAATGAATGGAGGCGTGCCAATTCCAAACGGAATTGCCCGTTTTGACTGATTTTCGTCAAACGCTTCCCCTCATCCTGAAATCTACTGCTGCCGATGAACTTAATACATGTCTGAAATCGTCGTCTTTGTGGCGGCATGTCAAGAAGTTGAAATTGACCACGAACATGAGAGTCACGTTGCAGAACGACCCATCGGCTGCTGAATTCTCGAGACAACTGCTGTGGCTTGGCAATGTCCAAATTCCTGTTGATGTTTCGACTGAATTTTTGCGAATTCACATCGTCGAAGGAGGAACTCATCACCAAAGTTTTGCCCGGCATTGCACAAAATTATAAAAATCTCGATTGGATTATTGAACGGGCAATACTAGCTGCGAAGAATAAGGACGTCGAAAGCTTAAATTTCATTAATCAAAGTCAAATCGCTGGAGAACTACATTCGTACAAATCCGTTGACAGCGTGACCGACGTGGACGAAGCGACCAACTATCCGACGGAAGTTTTCAACTCGCTTGATGTACCAGGAACTCCGCCGCATAATTTACAGCTGAAGGTGGGATCGATCATAATCATGTTGCGGAATCTGAATCATCCGAAATTGTGCAACGGTACGCGGTTGTCAGTCAAGAAACAAATTCAAAGGAGAGGAAGTCCTTATCGCACGAATTCCGATTATTTCAACTGATCTTCCATTCCAATTCAAGCGGATTCAGTTCCCCGTTCGTTTGGCTTTTGCGATGACAATCAATAAATCGCAAGGCCAATCGTTGGAAGTTTGTGGGATTAATCTCGAATTTCCCTATTTTTCGCACGGTCAGCTGTACGTTGCGCATTCGCGTGTGTGGTTTTTAGCCGAAAAACAAATCGAAAAACATTGTTTATATCTCTACTGGTTTCGATTCCATTCAAATAAATCACATTGCAATTTGAACTACTCGTATCTGTGTTTTATTATCTACTTTGGAGTTTATCTGAAGACATTAAATTGTGGTGAGACGAAGATCGACGGGTGCGGTAGTTTAATTTAATTAAGACGATATGTTCTGTCGTTTAAAATTATCTTACCTAGATATAATTATTTAAACTCTTCTAGTTTGCTTTTTATTCACACGATTAAACTTTGGAATGCACTGCCCTTGGCTTTAAAGGGTATTCGATCTCGTATTCCTTCACACGAGATGTCGTCAAGGTCGTCGAAGAATGGTTGGTTTACTGCCAGCAATCTGGCTCTTCCTAGCACCATGCATTTACAGAGAAAATGAGAGAGAGTTTCCTTCCCATTTTCATTCACACAACTGTGGCTGTTGGGATTGTAAGGATACCTGGTTTGCATGCATGGTCTCTAACTGGTGATTATCGCCGTGATTCTTGCGATATCTGGGCGAGTTCTGTTTACGAAGTCTTTTGTTCTATTGTTATTGTAGGTTGTCCAGTTCATCTGCACGCTCGCTTCCTTTTATGTCACTGTAACCTGGATCCCAGAGAAGTGTGACCCTAACGCGTTCGCCCAGCCGGATAAGATTGTTCCCGCACTCTTGCACCAGTTGCATGCAAGCCTCTCGGATGGCCAGTAGTTCAGCCTAGAAGACCCTGGCAAAATCCGGCAATCGGCATGGTGTTGATATTTTCATTGATTCCGAATAGACACCGGCCACCATACCACACTTTATCTAGGATCCGTCGATGTAGATGAATGTTCCGAAGTCCTTTACTAGTTCTTCTTTCTGCCGCTGGTTCGAAATCCTAACTAGAAAATTTTCTTGAAGTTTAGTTTGGGGGTGATGTAGTCGATTGGAAAAGTGACCATGCCGTTTGGTAATGAGTCCAGGATGTTGCTGTGGCTGTGTGCTAAGGCTGTGCACTCCATTACCCAGTTTCTGTGAGTCTGGCAACGCCGGCTACTATACTAGTGACCCGTAGTTGAGAATTGGATGCACTACGGCTGTGTACATCCACAAGGTCATCTTTGATTGAAGTTACCACTTTTTTTTTTTTTTTTTATAATTTACGCACGCCTAAGGGGTTAGATATCCTTTTACTGTTGCCAGGGCGCGGGCGGAAAGTTAGAAGGGGGAGAAAGGAAAATTGTTTTGTAGTGGTTTGAAACTCAGGTGTATTTGGTTTCTATATTAGCTCTCCAGGGGTGGGAGTCCGAATAGGACGGAGAGTTCTTTCTTCACTCAGAGTGATTCGAAGTTATAATTCGCACTAGTTTTTTGTGGTTGAAACTCTACAACAGTAAAATTTACGTGTCAGTGTTATGCCTTCACACGCAGAATTTTTCCGTCTGAGTTCCCATTACACAAATGAAAAACTGACTTGCCATGGGCAGGATTCGAACCTTGGACCCTCAGAGTGAGAAGCGATTGCTAGTACCACTACACAACGCCCACTCCATGGCCACAACTCGCCGCCCAGGTATTTATTTTATCTACAGCAGCCTCCATGATTTCACTTATCACGGAGGGAAATTTCCCTGACACTAGTATAACAACGTCATCTGCATACGCGACCGCTTAGACTCATTCTCTGTCTAGTCTCTGCAAGAATTTGGTCATAACCATTAGCCAGAGTAGAGGAGAAATAACGATACCCTATGCCGTTCCTCTATCGGCTAATTTGGTTAAGTGACTATTTCCTAGTGTTGTCTAAATAATTCTTGTTCTGAGAATAGATACTATCCATTGACTAATAAATTCCTCTATAACCAGGTCGATCAGAGATTTGTGCATAGCTTCAGTGTGAACGTTAATTAAGGCACTCTATATATCTAGAAAGGAAGTTAGGGTATATTCTTTCTAGTGTATGGACTTTTCGATTATTTGCACTACCCCGAGGAAAGCCGTTTTCGTAGATCCTATGATTATTCTTCTAGAATGCCTCGCATGTGGATGTCTAAGACACGATCTAGTGTTTTAAATATATTACAAAGGAGGTAAAATTCATTGGCCTTAAATCCTACGAGGACTCGTGTTCGTGGCGTTTGCCTATGTTCGGTATAAATACCACTCGGGCGCGTCTATTAGGGTAGGATACGTAGTTCAGTATTAAATAGCTTCTCTTTTGCGTTCTCTGTAGCATTACAGGTAGTATGGGGCTCAGAGACTTGATTGGGGAGAAGCTGTTAATAGTCCAAGAAAAATTTCTTGTAGAGTACTCCAGGGTTCCGCACTGATATTACTGCATTCAGGAAAGTGTGTTTTCATCAGGATTACCAGGGTCGCAGCAGAGGATTCTGTCCATCCCCCATGTGACCTTCTTAGGAAGGAATGGTTGGACAGAATTTTACTTAGTCTGGCGGATTCCTTGAGGGCCAATTCAGACTCGATTCTTGGATGTCTATATGGCTTTTTTACACAGACTTAAACAGTACTTGTAAGACTGTCAGAAGTCGTGTTTGTAGCAGATACTAAAAATCGGTCTGGTCATCTACCTGTTATTAGCGTGATCTTCATTCCACCATGGGATGTCGTTTTTTTACTACGTTTAAATGGGCACGAGGCTTTGTATGCAACGTCCATTGCCTTCTCGAAAGTCTTTACCTTTTTCTTCGATTACTACAGTGTGTATTTCGGGTATGTTTTTAAGTTTTGTCGTAAGAACTTGGCCAAACTTAGACCAATTAACTCTCTTAGAGTTTCTAAACGGCTTAGTGGTCTCGGGCTTGAGACTCAACCCATAGAGGATCCATTTGTTGTCTGAGAATACCTTCAGATTGGAAACTCTCCAATTTTCGATCCTAAAATTGTCTTCGTTTGTTTTGAGTTTAATATTTAAAACCTCTATCCATCCCCTGAAAGTTTTTTTTTAATACATAGGAAAGGCAAATTTAATATGAAAATAAGAAAGGTCGTGCCCTTATTGCAGACAGATAGGTTAGTAGTTAGAATACAATTGAAAGCTAACCCACTATCTTCTGTGCTTCCCCATACTGTATAATTCGCGTTGTCGTCGCAGCCCAACAGTAAGTTGTCCTTCTTTGTTTTGGTAGATGTGCGTTGCTCCACTTTCTCTAACAGTGCTGGTCTCTCATGAGCCATATTTGCTGATAAAAGGTATGTTGTTTGGTTCGCACATTCCAGCTTAACAGCTGTTAAATCGTTTGACTTACAGTTTGGACTAAAAAAAAAGCTCTAATACGATTCTTAGCGAGTAGAACATGTCATATTGTTTATATTGAAGTCCCCTTATGGCCGAGTCTCTCACTCTTGGACTCCTGCATTACGCCGATTTCAATATTTTCCTCCCTCAGGAAAACACGCTGGTTATCGGAGGCATACCTAGAGTGCCTCAGATTTGTCTGTATAACCTTCAGGTCCTCCAATGAATTTTCCACATCGTCGTCAGGGCCCAAAGATAGGAAAACCTTAAGTTTAGTTTGGTCCGCCTTAATGACTGCCCAGCCATCCAATGTAATCGCCAGGTTATGGAGTTTAAGACATTAGAGAAGCCTTACCACATCTACCTTCATATTGGGCAACCAAACGCTGGGTCTCCTTTGGATGTCACTAGCTGGTATAATCTTATCGACGCATTCACTAAGGAAGTCCTTGGAGACTTCGCATTTGATCACCCGATATCTCCTATTCAAAACTAGACAGAGGTCCCCCTTGATTGTTGATCAGGTGATCCATCATTATGTCGGAAAGTTTAGACTCAATGTTTCCTCACGCCTCGTCTATGGACTCCACAAGTGCGACCTGGAGGTAATCTCTGGCCACCTCAGTTAAAGGTCGCTTTAGAAAAGCACTGGTCGACGACGTTTTTGGTTTGATTGTGGATTTAGTAGCCATACCTACGGTAACATTGGTTTTCTTTTGTGCTTCGCGGCCTGTCTTGGTTTCTTCTTCAGGTGCTCGTTGTACTAGTCAACGATTATCAAGTATTTCATCTTGTCCGCCTGGTAGGTTTCTTGGGAGGGTCTTGCGACCAACCCATTGATGCTTACGCCTCCCACATTTCCCATAGACTTACTACAAGCCCTTCCGCCCCAACATGGCGGCAAGCCGACGAACAAAGGCGCTGATAATGACTACTGACTAAGTTGTTACGAAAAGTTTTTATTTGAAAAAACGATCAGTTAAAAGTTACAATGAATAAAAAAAAGCTTTTATTGTAGAACAATGTTTCCATAGGCACTAGTTCTAAGTGGCGTCAACGTGAACCCTTGACTTTTTTTGTATACATTCTTAATTGCACTTTCTTTGCGTCATAAAAAAAACTCAAGGACTTATTTAACAGGTTTCCGTTGGCCAAAAATGCATAACACTGCGGCATCAAATATGGCACACGTAGATATGTAACATACTTACTGTTTGCTTCATTTCGCCTTCAAAATAATTCAAGTACTGTTCGAATTCGAAACCTCTGAACTTAGACCAACTTTGAAGTATAGGTGTTCATTTATTTTTCTATTGTTCGATCTTGCTTATTACTGTCACTTGGAAGTGATGCGGTTGAATCACTGAGACGAAAACAGTCAGTGTGGCAGTTGTCTTATATGAGCTATTTTAAGGCTTTGTAGATTTTTAAAGATTTGGCAACTTTCTGTTCATAGAAGGGGGCTCGCACTCCAGAATAAAGTTGACCACGTCAAAACCACACCGTTACGAAACAACCAAAACTCTTGGTCAAGAATGGATCTACTACTATCTACTTCAACACATACAAATAAAATAAACCCAACGGACTTATTATCCGCTACAGGAATCTTAAGTCTCCTAATAGACCACGTGCAGCTGAACAATTTGCGAATGCTGTAAAATCATGCAATGCAGATAAAATCGCCATCCAAGAAGTGCGATGGAACGGGCCAAGCGACTATGACGATTGCTACCGACAACAAAGCAGCACTTATTTATATGCATATTTGTCATACTATAAATGATGTCCTTTTTAGAGAAATTCAACATGGAATAATATCGGGCATATGCGCCACGGCTAGCTCGAATAAAGCGCAATCGTGAAGTCCAATTTTCAACAACTTTATCGAGCAACTGGGGCCGTATATCAGTAATAACACGGCGAATGTTGACTTCCGAATCGTCCAACTTCTCTGGTTTATCGGCATAGACTAGGGACTTCACATACCAATGATAAAGCCCATAAAGCACACCAAATAGTGAGTTTTAATTATTGTAAGGACGTCTCTACAAAGACTTCAGGGTTTTCCCACTCCAAATTCGGCATTAAAAAGAATACCGTCATAACGTCATTCCAGAGAAAACGTTATTAAATATTGAAATTGTTTTACTTTATAACCATTTTGTCTTATGGCAGATTTTGTCTTTTTTCCTTGGTAGAACTATTAAGTATCGTTATTTTTAACGTTATTCGAGATTTATTTTTCTGACGGTAAGGCTTACCAAAAATAACAAACCAGTTAACATTTTTACTTACGACGTTATTGACATTAACTTTGATTTAGGAGTCAATTTGTAAGTTACAGATATGAGGTTCTTCCAGAATAAAGTTTAATAAAAATGTATTTCAACTACATCACTAGGTCAAAATTGTCAATTTTTGAGTTATGACGTTGTTCTTTTTAATGAGCGATAACCATTTAAATAAAAATGGGCCTCATCGGAGAACAAAATTTTGCGTTGAAAATGAGTATCAAGCTGAATCATGTTTTCGGCTCATTCACCGAATCTACGACTCGTGCTGGATCTTATAAGTGGATGGGCAAAGTTCCAATTGATGTGCACGATGGCGAATCGACCCATTCGGGTTCTCCTCAACACCGCGCTCCGCAGCGGCAATAACTTCTTCTGTTCGCACTGTTTGTCATGTTTGGAGATGTGTATTATCCACTAGAGTGAACATGCTGCGAAAACAATTCATCGTGTTCCGAATAACTTGTTCAGATGGACGATTATGTGGACCGTAAAATGGACGTAGCGCGCGATAAGTTTGGCGAACCGAACCATGGTTTTCAAAATAAGTTTGTACAATTTGCACGCGTTGCATACACTTTCAACTATCAAATTGACAATCTGTAGAAACAGTTTTGCCAGTTTAAAAATCAAACCTCTAAAAAAACACCCTTTACAAGAAGAGAGGATATTTTTGGTTTGCCTATTGAAACTTACATCATACATGAATGCACTACCAATGACGAAAGAGACTGTAGTGGCTAGTACGCCTTTGTTTACCGCCAATTTTGCAATGGGACTTGGAAGACTGTTGATTAATCAACGGTCAACCAAATTGACTACATTGCGATCATCGCATAGCACTTCTCTCCAAAGACAAGAAAATACTTGGAACACGTTTGATATCGGACGGCTACTACCACAAGAGATCATTAGAACCTTTGCCAATCAACCGTCTTTTAATCTTTCAAGAAGTTGAATACCGCCGGCATAAAATTCTGCAGACCAGTGGCAGCGTTTCCAAAAAGCTTTCTACATGCCGCCTCCAATGTGTTAACTCTGGTTCGACGAAATATCGCGAGAAGCGCGCTGTCAAGGAAATAGAGAAACGTTATTATTAAAGAAATGCCAAATGAGGCTTCAAAGCACAAGTCAATGTCTTGAGGCAACAGTTTTAAAATACCGCCGCAGTTCGTATCTCTTCTTTCAGTAAAAAGCGACTAAATGGGTAAAATCATACGCCTGAGGCGTATCAACATCTAAATAGACTACCCGAAATCTATAAAAGTGATCGGGTTCAGAAACGCAGTGGTGGAAAGATGAGAAGAACATGTCAGTTAAAAGCAAAAAGCAAGCCATAAAATGCGCCTTGAGTTGAACTTAGTGTTAACGCTAAGTGGACCGGCATGATCCCAATTACTTCAGGGATCCGACAAGGTGATAGCTTGAGCCGGACCCTCTGCAACATTATCATGGAAGCTATCATCGAAGAAGTCAAATAAGTTGCACCTGGCTATCGCTCGTCAACCGGCGAATTTAAAGTGATATGCTATGCAGATGTCGTTGGTCTCATTTCTGAAATGGAAGACAATTTACAAAGATCACTATACAAATATGAAAAAGCAGAAATAATTTACAACATGGAAATGTCGGTAGATAAAACCAAATCAATATTCATATCAAAAGATCCAAAAAGATGCAAATTAGGAGTAAACAATAAATCAATAGAGCAAGTCCTAGAATCCACCTACCTAGGCTCCCACATAGCAAGCAGCAGAGATCTAAAAGAAAGAAAAGTAAAACCACAAGCCAATAAAGAGATGCTATATGGCGATATATGAACAAGAACACCGACATTAAAAAGAAAATATACAAAACCTGAAACCGGCCAATAATAACGTATGTAGCAGAAACATCTATGAAGACCTTAACATCTATTGCTGGATGCACACGCCTAGATAGAAAAACGAACAAGGAGAAGAATGTGAAGAATGCCTCAAAACAGCTTGGCAAAAATGGCACTAGAGGGCACAATAAACAATCCGCGAGGTTATTTTTTCTTAGCTTTAAGTATAGTAAATAAAGATCCATAAAGAAAATGTTAATAAAGTCGAAAGACATAGTATAAGAATTTAGAGTAGCTTAGAGTGCCTGTGTGGGGCCAGTAAGTTAGTATAAGTTTGTTAAGTAATTTTAAGCTAGCATTTAAGCATTTTTTGTTAGTATGTAAGAGTTATTGATTAGAAAATAAAATGCGTTTAAAACTAAAAAAAAAAACTAAAACTAAACAATCCGCGACCACAAGGACGTCCACCGAAAAGATGCCACGAATGCTGGACATTAGGCTCAAGGTCTTGTTGAAGAAGGGTAGAGTCATGGGGAGAAGAAATAATTTTTAAAAAATTTGTGTCGTCAGTGTAAAGGGAGACGGAGGAGTGTATAATGACCCTCTTTAGATAGTAAGCATGAAGAGAAGAGGTACAATTCGATAACATCGATTTCTTTGCCATTTTCTA
Organism: Volucella bombylans; assembly: GCA_949129095.1. Lineage (NCBI taxonomy): Eukaryota > Metazoa > Arthropoda > Insecta > Diptera > Syrphidae > Volucella > Volucella bombylans. Next base: position 146,093,192 of record OX422140.1, on the reverse strand, counting down.
AAGCTGCGAGAACAAAAGACACGAAATCAACTAGGTTTGTGGTAGTTGATCTGCATTTTAGAAAACCATATGGTCTGGACGAAATACATGGCTTGCATTTGAAGCTTAAGGCTTCGTACAAAATGCTTTCAAAGGGTTTGGGTATTTAAGAGAGTTCAGCAATGGGACGATAATTGGTGACTTCATGCTTAGATCCCTTTTTGTGTATCAGGTCTTCCTGGTCTTCCAAATCTAGGGAAATTCCCCCTGTATAATGGATAGACCAAATATGTGGGAAAGGGGTAGAGACATTTTTTCAGAAAAACGGCGGGGATTCCATCTGGGTCGGGTACAAATTCATTTTTAAGATTTAGTAACTTTTCTTGAATAACTGCAGGATCGGAATTTTGAGTGAGAAAGGGACCAGTGGAGAATTTTTGTAGGTAATTGAAGTAAGAGGGATCTGCTAAGAAGGAGTTGTTGCAAATGGTTGTTTGAAAACTATAGCAAAAAATTTGGCTATGGTAGGAGGATTACTTGAAGATTTGGTTTCGAAAGCGAGGGAAGAAGGATAACCATCGGTCTTACATTTGCAATTGACATTGAAAAAAGGACTTGGGGTAATTTATAAGATTGGTTTGCGCACTATTCAGCTAACGATAATAAAGACAGTTATAGAGTTCAGTGAAATGAAGATATGTACCTAGATAATTTGAATAGTCGGAATAAGAATGGGTGCTAAGGAATACCGCCCACAACTTGTTTCTTTTGTTTCGTAGAGAGCGGAGTCTACGATTATACCAAAGAAGGGATGTAGAAGATGTGATTTTATGGTGGGAGTATGGCACATAAAGGGATATGGATTTGACTATTTTCCTGTAAAAAATGGAGAGGGCACCGACCAGGGATAAATTGGTAAATTCGAAAGAAACATAACAGATTTTCCGGAACCCGAAGTGAGCAAAGCGCTAAATAGAATGAACCAGATTCAAACAGTTGGATCTTGTTCCACTGTATAAAGGCAAAGCACGAGTGATTGCAACAACTACCAGTTCGTAAAACTCTGTCGCAAGAATCTTAGACAGTTGGCAACACAAAACGAAATGGCAGTCAATGGATGAAACTTTTTGGGAGACAAGTCGACAAACAAATTATCAAAAAATAAACAAAAAAAAAATATTTTAAATATTTTCCATAAGAAAACGGTAGGTTTTTTTTTTATTTACTTTGGTTAATTAGTGTATTTACGAAAGAATTCTTTAAACAGTAGCGGTTCATGTCACAAAAAGAAAGCATACTCAAGAAAGTGTTTCTACATTAATAAAACTTATTATTCATGGCAGTGTAAGAAAATTGAAGTACAAAGTATTTAAAAAGTACTTACCACCGTAGACCACCTTTACCGTCTATCACGGCTCGGATTCTTTTTTTGATTGAATTAGTTAATTTTTGCAAGTCTTAACCCCCACGGTATTTAATGGGATTGCTCCAATATTGCGGATTTAAGCTCTATTCGAATTTAGTTTTTGGGTGCCATTTTGCCACATTTTTTCCAAATACTATAGACCAACAAATTTTCATTCGAGCTTAATTCAGAGTTCTGAATACGATCTAATTCTTTGCTGCAAGAAAAAGAAAAGAAGCCACATCCTCACCATGTGCAAATTATGTTTAGGGTCATTATCTTAATGAAAGCTAAATCGCGACTTGTTATCTTCATTAAATCCAAATTAATTTGCACTTCAGTGTATTGTCCTCAGCAAAGAATAAATTGGATTAGAAGTGGCAGACAAGAGATAATTGATAAAAATTAAAAAGAGTGTCGGAGACATAACGGAGCCCTGGGGCACACCAGCATTTATTTATTTATTTTTTGAATATCAGACTTGAAACCATCCAAGACAATTTGGATTCAGCGTTCCGAATGGTAGTTTCTAATCCATTGAAGAAGAGAGTCGTCGATTCTAAATGCACGCATTTTCGACAAAAAGAGCCTGATGCCAAACTTTATCAACTGAATTAGAAATATCAAATGCAACTATCTTGCTTTCGCCAGATTGATGTACGCTTTGGTTCCACTTTTCGGTGAGACATACCATCAGATAACCAGTGGACCTGTTGCTACGAAAACTGTTCTGCCGGTCATAGAGAGATGGAGGATGAAGCAGAATTTATAATGTTATTGGGAACGACCAAAAATATTTGCTACCTTTGGGACATTGTAATGTTATATACTATTAGCCGTGTTAAGGAAAACAGTTCAGACAACTCTTAAGACTTTTTCCAATCTGGTGATTATAAAAAAACCAACTGTACCATATCAAATGAAGTTCTTTTTCCAGGCATCCTAATTCTCGGTAATTTGAACACAACTGCCCAATTTAATAAGCAAAGTAGAACTATAAGGGGTGATCCAAATACAAGTTTCTCATAAAATAGAATGGACAGAAATCAATTATGTTGTTATGACTTTATTAGGAAGACCGAACATTCCCATTAGTTATGGAATACGATATCATTCATGTTGCTACTTCGTCCTTCTTCGCAGGAGCGCATTCTGTCAACCCTATTTCCCAAGATCTTCTTGACCATTGCTATTTCTATCTCACAAATGGCTAGAGCGATATTCGCTTTAAGAGCTTGTATCGTTTCTAAATTGTTTGCATAACATCGATCTTTAAGGGCACAAAAAGAGTGTAACGGGATCAAATCGCTGCTCCGAGGCGGCCAATTCACATCGCCAAGGCGGCTATTAACACGATTAGTCATCGTGCTAAAACCAAAAATCGTCCAAGTCCATAGCTTCAATTTCAGTCTACAAAAATTCGCTAATCATGGCTCTGTAGCGCTCACGTTGGCCGAAATCGCGTTTCCAGCAGCATTTTCGAAATAAAATGGGCCACCACCCCAAATCCGTACCAATCTGTCACTCTGTGCAGATTCATTGGCTTCTCTATAATTACGTACGGGTTTGCCGATCCCCAGATGCCACGATTTTGTTTGCTAACATAGCCGTCAAGATGAAAATGGGCCTTCTCAGAAAAAATGATTTTTCGGTAAAATTCGGAGTCCAATTCGAGCTTTTGTGAGGCCCAAACTGAGAAGCCATAACACAGCGGATGGTTCTTTGCCTGCAATTACTGAGTCAATGGGACTTTGTAAGGGAATAACCTGAGATCTGTGTGCAAATTCCCATCAGATTGCTGTGTGAAATGTTGACTTAATCATATTCCTAGATTAAGTCGAACACAGCAGCCACATTCTGTTCGGTACGTACTGAACAGCGAAGAGGACCGTGAGAGTAAGTCAATGTAGGATTAATCTACAGTTTGAGAACGACTATTCTATCTCACTGTCATTTTAAAACAGTGTTCCGTTGAAGAAATGTCGTAAGTTTCCTAACCACTTATGTTTTAACAAATTTAACAAAGCAGCTTATGTTAAGCAGTTTTCTTATGTTACATTCTTTCAAATTGTTAGTTTTAACAGACAAACGTATGTCGTTTTAAGTAGGCTGAATTTCTAATTTATTTGGTTCCTTTTTCAATTCTTTATTTGATTTCAATGGCACTTATATTAACATAAGTTGTCCTATCAAAATTAAGACAATTTTATTTACAGAATTTTAGTATGAGAGAAAAACTTAATTGAACATAAGCTATTCTTTGCAACACAGTATTTAAATACCCGCTACTTACGTCAACATAAGTTAATTTTGTTGGATGCATACCAGTTTGCTCTATTCACTTAAGAGGAAAGGTTGTGTTCTTCAGTCTAAGCAAAAAGAGTTTCTTATTCAAATTTTTTCGCGGTGAAGTGTGTAGCGTATGCATATTAGTCTTTCAAAAAGTGTGCTTAAGTTTTCTACATTAGGTTACTTATTTAGTCTCAAAAATGGAACGCGCAAGAAAAATGCTGTCTATGGCATTAAAAAAGCAATTTGATAGAAATTTGGAACGGTCTAATCTACGGGCAATGAAAACAATTTAGATAACTCAGCTGGTAAGTTCATATTATAAGATTTTAAATAAAATAGGAAATGGAACCATACATTTCTTAGACACAAATAATAAAGTGCAAGACATATCGGCTAATCAAAATATCCAGAACATGAAAGAAAACGGAGGCAATGTTGGCGAAACCCAAAATACTAGTTTAGATATGGAGACAGAAGGAGAAAATTCAAAAGATTTTGATAACGACTGCAATCGACTTTGGTGATCCTGATTTTGTCCCGTCTGATCCTTCGGAAGTTACCTTCTATACAAAAAATGCTGGGAACCAAATAGAACAAAATCGTTTATTTGAAGATTGCGGTTCATTATTTTCTCAAAACGACGAAGAAAATACCGAAAAAACACCCGAACAAACAAAGAAGATGCAAAAATAAAAAAGAAACTCCGACAAAAGCTATATACTCGTATCTACAACTGGAAAAGTTGTAAGAGAACGAACAGTACGAAGATTGGATGATTGTCGCAACAAATGTAGAGAAAAAATAACGTTTGCAAATCAACAGCTTATTTATAATAAGTTGAGATAAGTTTTTGTTGCCGGCTTGATTTTGGTTGACTATACCAAATTTGTAAGAAAAGCAAAGAGCCTTACCAATCCGAGAAAAAGGAAATATACCAACAAATATATCTCGGAGATATGTGGAGAAAGGGTTTTTGTTTTGCCAGAAATGTTTTACATACACCCTTTGTGAATCGGAACAATTCATCAAAACAGTCGTTAAAAAAAGCTGGAAGGCTTTGAGCCGTTCACAAGTGATTTGCGTGGAATACATCCTGGTCCTAAGAAACTCGCTCCTGAAAAACAAAATTAAATTATTGAATTTATAAAAAGTTTCCCATCCTACGAATCGCATTACAAAGGACGCGATATTTCCAAAAGATATTTGTCGACCGATTTATCAATTGCAGAATTAGTTCGGCTCTTTTCAGAAAAGTATGTTCCTGTTTCACTTTCTAAGTTTTCAAAAATTATCAACACTCTGAACTTGAAAAAGCCAAAATTAGATACTTCCTGCTACTGAGGAAAAACCAGAGAGCCTTAAAAAGGAGCAAAATGGTAACCATCTTGAAGCAGATTCTGAGTATAAATCGAAAGCAATGGACAAATCTAAAGCCGAAAACTCCTCGTCTACAGTCGACTCTCGATAAATTGAATGTGTGGGGACCTGGCAAAAAGTTCACATTATTGAGAGTTTTATTTAAAAAATGTTTTAATTATCGAGAGCAAATAAGAAACATTTCAAACTAACGAGAGTACATTTTTTTAAATATCATTTTATATTGTATTCATATTCATACAAACATTTTTGTATTCAACCAACTTTATTCTTCATTTTTGAAAGAAATCAGTAATTTTTTTTTGAGAGAGTGGGGCTCACGCGTGCCTGGTCAAGAGAATGTTTTATCGTTGCGAGGCAGTTCATCACCCACCTCAGATCTAATTGCATATGAACGCAAAGTATTCAATGATGACCTTGCTTCATTCAGTGAGACGAACGGTATCGGGACGGATTCTTCTTCATCGTCCTTATTCTTGTCGTCAACGGAATCGGCCAGAATTTCAGCATCTGACAGAAGAGCATGAACGGCCACGTCGTCATCAAAGTGTATGTAGTCCTCGAAAGCCAAATCTCTTTAGTCAGGAAGAAGGTCCCAGCAGGAATTTACGTTTACATTTTTATTATAATTTGCAGCATAAATTACATATTTCTTAAAAAACTACTATTGCACAATTAACAGAGATTTGGTTATTGTAACCTTACTACTGACAATATATATACTTCTTGAAAAATGTGTAACATATCTTTGACTTATATTCAGAGGAAAAGCTGATGAAAAACCTCTTTACAAATTTGACTTTACAAAGAAATAAAGGGGGTGGTGGTGTTATGCTTGATTTCAAGTAACATTCAACATAAGGTTTAAATATTCAAACACGAGTTATTTATTAATTACAATTAAAACACTTCTAAGGATAAATATACAAAATATAAATAAATAAATAAATAAATAAACAAATTAATTAGTAACGAACTGAATAAATAAATAGTTAAATAACGAGATGAATAAATAAATAAATAAATAAGCAAATATATATATATGTATGTATGAATGTATAAACAAATAAATAAATGAATAATAAATAGAACAAATATATACGCAAATCAATAATTGTACAGATAAATAAATAATCGATTAAATATATGACAGGTATGATAAATATATTACGATTCGTTCAGTAGACTTGAAATTAAGTGGTTGTCAGCTGAGCTGCAAGCTGGCGATAGCGCTCGAATAATTTATGCAATCTAATAGGAACTTTTTCTATTTTTGAAGTTAAATGGAGATCATCGGTCGAAAAATCCCAAGGCAAGTTAAGAATCATTTTCAGTAACTTATTTTGGGCTACTTGCCATTTTCTGATGTGGCTTTTTGCACATTTACCCCACACAGGTGAGCCATAAAACATAATCGGCTGAAAAATTGCTTTGAAAATAACAAATTTATTTTCGGAACTCATATTTGATTTTCGATTAATAAATGGGTATAACATTTTTATAGCCAGGTTAATCTTTTTAATGGTTTCTTGGACATGGAGACTAAAGGTAAGTGTTTTATCTAAGTGCACCCCAAGATACTTGGTACTTGATTTCCAATCTGTTTGAATGTTGTTTAGTATAACTTTGTTGCTTGGTAAGAAACAGGCTTTTCTTTTTCATGTAAAAAAGACAGCCTGAGTCTTTGAAGCATTTAATGTAATCTTCCATTTATTGACATATGTTTCAACTTCATGTGCTCCAGATTGCAATTTGGTTACTATGTTACAACCTAATGAATCTGAAGCATAAATGCAAGTGTCATCCGCAAAGATTGCAGCATCACATGTGTTCAGTGATGGAAAGTCGTGTGTAAAAATGTTGTAAAGGATTGGTGCAAGTACTGAGCCTTGAGGTACCCCCACATCAATTGAGAGACTTTCTGAACTGTAATTATTTACATAGGCTATGTATTTCCTGCCAGACAAAAAGGACTGTATAATTTTTATTAAGTACAGCGGAAAATTAAGGTTGTGAAGCTTGTGGAGCAAACCCTCATGCCAAACTGTATCGAAAGCTTTCTCTACATCCAGAAGGATCATACCAGTACTTTTCCCTACAGCTAAATTATCTTTGATATGTTTCGTGATGCGATGAATTTGATGCACTGCGGAATGGTGTGGCCTGAAGCCAAATTGTTGCGGAGGTAGTATATTGTACATGTGTTGCTAATTTAGTTTTGATAATTTTTTCGAAAAATTTACTCACTGAGCTTAGTAATCTTATGGGACGATAACTACTAGCCAGACGTGCGTTTTTTCCTGGCTTGGGAATGGGTATTATTTTGGACGTTTTCCATATTTTGGGATAGTAACCTTGTTTTATACAGCAGTTAAAGAGGCGTTTCAAGAATTGTATGCCGCGTTTTGGGAGGTTCTTTAAAAACACATTTTTTATTCCATCTAAACCTGGGGACTTGGAGTTTTTTAAACTTCATTATGACAGTTTCTATATCTTCTGCTGATATGCATTCGCCTTCATCTATCGTAAATGCTTGGGAGTTTATGAGCCCTATGGTCTGTTGCAAGTATACAGGTTCGAACCAGCAACATATTCCACCGGTGTTTTGTTTTTGTTTACGTACATTACAATTAGTTCAAATTATCGAAAGGTCGCCTTTTTGACTTCATTTTATAGTGTGTTGTATGGGAAACAGCGAGTACAATTGTTTCAAATTAACGAGTGTAGATAATACACATAGGGTTTTTTTCAATTTACCGAGAGATTCTCAAGGGACCAAAGAAAAACTTCAATTTAACGCGACATTCATTTTATCAAGAATTTTATTTATCGGGAGTCAACTATATAAAAATTCTAACGTTTGACTTACAACAATGTCTGCCGACGATATTTTTGAGATGGACAGTCTATTTTTATAAACGCACATTGTGGACCTATAATTTAACACTTTATGACTGTAATACTGGACAGCCAATATATTGCACGAAGCATTAGCAAATCGTGTAGAAAATGAGATCACATCATGTGTACTTAACCATCTTCAAAACCTTCCAGCTGAATCCCGACATGTGTTTTTGTACAGTGATTGTTGCCCGGCACAGAATAAAAACTTTTTTATTGCTTCAATTTTCGAGACTTTTTTGCAACTGCAAAATAGTGTGGAAACGATTGATCATAAATTTCTCTTTCCTACTCACATAGAATGTGATGTGGTATGGTCCAAAAAAAAAAGTTGACAACAATTAAAATACATCATCCCCGTGATTGGTATTAATTCGTGAGAACAGTGGACGTAAAAATAAATTTGAAGTTAAGAAAATAAATCATGATGAGATTTTTAATTTCTAAGCTGTTTCCAAAGAAAAATTTATGTAGCGACAGGTGGACAATGACGGAGAGAAATTTTGTTGGCAAGAGATAAAGTGGATGAGGTTCACAAAAGAGTTTTTAATAGTATATTTCAAAACATCACTTAATGAAATCGAAGAATTCAAATCGCTTAATATAATACTCCGTGGGTTCAATTCAAAATGTTATTCTTCACCACTTGAAATCAATAAAAAAAAGCAAAATTTTTGGATATGTTGCCATTTTTTTTTTTTTTTTTATAATTTACGCGCGCCAGTTGCCAAGGCGCGGGCGGAAAGATAGAAGGAGGAGAAAGGAAAATTGTTTTTGTAGTGGTTTGAAACTCAGGTGTGTTTGGTTTCTATGTTTACTTTCCAGGGGTGGGAGTCCGAATAGGACGGAGAGTTTTTACTTCACTCAGAGTGATTCGACGTATAATTCACAGTATTTTTTTCTGTGCTTGAAACTCTACAACAGCCAAATCTACGTGTCAGTGTTATGCCTTCACACGCAGAATTTTTTTGTCTGAGTTCCAATTATACAATGAAAAACTGATTTTGCCATGGGCAGGATTCGAACCTGGACCCTCCGAGTGAGAAGCGTTTGCTACTACCACTACACCACGGCCACCCCCAATTAATTGACTATGTTTATCATCCCTTTTATAAAAATTTAAATGGCATTGAAATGGCTGACCTTCATCCCGATTTCACGGAAGATGATGAAGAAGATTAACAGCCTAGCGTTTAAAAAAAATACTGTTTTAATTGATATCTTATGTTTATATTGAAAAACCTAATGAATTTTCTACGGTTTGAGTTCCCTTAATTACATTTTTATAATTAATTAAGTTAATAAAAGTTTCTAAAAGCTAATTTCCTTATGTTTTATTGTTTTGTAATCCGTAATATATCATAAAATCTTAAGTAAACTTAAGGACATCATAATAATTTCTGAGGGTATGACAGAAAAACTTATGTTACATAAGACATTAATAATCACCAAATTGATTTTAGCAAAATAACTTAATTGCTAAAATCACGTTTTTAACACCTTGGTCTTCATATATTTTTACAAATTAAAAGAAAATATAATGTGTATTCTGTACTCTATATTTGAGCGTTAAAAAAAAATTAAAAAGTTCATAAAAAACAAATTTAGACAAAAACGTCTATATCTTAAAAACACTTTTTTAACATAAGCTAATCTGTCTTATTGCCACAGACATGATTCGGAAAGAAACTTGTGTTTGGACTACCCGTTATATACGAGTATACACATGTAGACAAGCATCGTCAAGATAGTGGTAAATACATTCCGCATCGCAGAATTGGTGCAAAAAGAAATCGTAGAAACACTTTCTTGACAGGCACAACAGATAGTGTTTTTGGTTTTTGTTCTTCTTTTACTATTTTTACGTATATAAAAAAATAAGCAAAAGAAAAACAGTACTATTTTCTTACGAAGAAGAAGCCTTTTTCATTGTCAAACGGTATGTATGGCACGATTCAAAGTATACGGATAATGATGTAGAAAGACGTTACCTAAAATCCACATGTCGTCTTCATCGATTTGAAATAAGCATTCGGTGGAGTACCTAGAGAACTTATATGGACGGCGATCAGATCCTAAAATGTACACAAGACGTACATTTAAAAGATCTAGGTTTTGTCCCCAGCTCCGCCCGCAGCACCCCCCGCGTGATATTTGAAATGTGACAAATTTTTTAAAACTTTATTTTACTGTATACAAACAGATGAAACACGGTTTACACATATTTTGCACGTATGCATGCCCGCATTCAAACTCTGCACTCGCTCGTTAGCAGCTTGAAGGCAGCGTGAGATGTCTTGCCACCTTCCAACAATGTCGCTGCTATTCCTGACGATGCGATGGCTAAGGCGATGACATTATTACTCCTTACTTTGCCAATAACAAATTAATAAGAAAGGTTGCCCAATATTGCAATTTATCAATATTGCCAACGATCTACTGATAAACGTAAGGTAACTCCTCATTAGACGACACTACTTCTCTCAGGACCCCGGCGTCATAATTGGTCTCTCTCAGATATTCTCGATTACCGAAAGTTGCTGCAGATCGTTTTGCTAAGGCAATCCGTATTGTGCCAAGTTCTATCCTGCTTGTACTAACACTGCATCCTCGATCTATATCAAGCATCTATTGTACACTTTGTCTATGATCACTATCTTGCAATTCTCTCTCTAGTTACCATTTAATGTCTTCCGAGAGACTGTCTTTGTATTTCTCCCAAAGACTTACGTTACTATACGAGTAAATAGCTCTCGCAATTTCATATGAGAATTGCACAATGCAGCTTCCTCTAAAATAACGTCCCAATGCTTGTCATCTTCGAGCAATCCAAGAGTCTTACGTCCACACTGAAATACTCGTATATTTAAATTTTCAATAGATTTCGGTCCTCTAATCTTGTGGAGCAGCAGGCGCAGATGGTAGCACTCGGCATTGTTTGGATGAATGTTGTAGACCTACCCAAAACGTGATATTTTTTCACTCCTTGCTAGCACTCTTCAACTTTCCCCTTTTTCCTTCTTCAAAATGTTTTTGTTGTTCCAGACAAAGTAAGAAGGGACTTCAGAATTCAGAAGCGTCTTAGCATAATTGTTCGTTTTGCAGATTTCCAAAAAAGCTGGAAACGTTGTTTGAGGTGGACTGTTTATTTTTCTCTGACAAGTTATTGGAGGTAATGTATACACGCTGGGCCTTTTCAAAATGAACAGCGCGATGTATGACGACTGCCGACCGCTTTCTTAGATTTTCACCTCATTTTTCTCATTCTCTATAGTAAAGACCGCTTGATCACTACCCTTGTTTACATACTTACAAATATATTTGATAGACTTGACAGAGCTGCAGTACTCCACATTTATATGAGCATTGAGATTGCGTAACAGGAGAGGATTGTAAGTCTTCACCCAGCGGTTGCATTGTAGAACTCAATTTCATTATATTTTATTGTGTAACCACCGTCAGCTGGAAACCTCCTCCTTTATAGCGGATATCCATCGTCTCCTGTCTGTGTTTTCTTGAAAAGTAATCGAGGATACCTCTTACTACAGCTACCATCTTTCATGTAGGACGATTTGTGGTTTAAACTACCGCAAGAGCCATGCATCATTTTGGCCTTCACAACATCTTAGAGGTTAGGGTCTTGCTCATGGTCAGGTATTTCAGCTCTAATAAAAGTGTCGATCTTATCTGGGGTTATACGCTGTTCTAGTAAGATGTGAATATGGGGAAAATCCCGTTTTTGCCATTCCACCAATTATATAAAGCAACGCATCGCTTTGGTTAGAAGAGTCATAATCTGGCTCTAATGCCACGATGATCATTTGACCTTTGACCAGGTAAGAGCATATCTGTGATGTCTTTCCGTCTGGGGTTATACGTAAATATGATAAAAAGATTAGGACGTCCGTATTGACGCACGTAAGTTATGGCGTCTTATGTACTCTCGTGCATATAACGTGGACCCCGGGTTAAAGATGATGGGGGCACCACCTTTTGAGCCAGCTGGTCACCATGGCATCCTGCCATAGGGAGGCAGACTGTGAGCCCTCAGCTACGCCTAGTTGTACTTGATATACTCGTAGTTCAATCTGTTCGTCTCTATTTCAGCGTACATATCAACTAAAAAGTGACTAAAAAGGTAACAGAAATATACCAAGTGATTATCCTTGTTTAATCATAATACCAAAAGCAGAGACTGTCTTTTTAAGTGTTTAATTGGTCTCAGGATCACTCAGGGGTAAAGAAACACGGCAAAACAAAAGCGGATACTGGAGGGCATCGTACGAACGCTGGATCTCACTAATCCGCTGCAAGGAGTTATTGCGGCTCTCAAGGATAATGTCTTGTTGCTCAAATTGCTGATCAACCATTACTAAGGCCAGTTCATGCGACCCCTATGGCTGTCCAGTGGCTTCCCCTTAACTTGAAGGGCGACTTTCATGTTTGTTATATAGGCTTTAAACGTATGTAGCATTGCCTGTAGTTGTCTAACTAAGCCAGAATATTGCATCTCAATTGTACTTTTGTGTCTCTTCTTTTATAAGGATTGTGGTTTCTCTTGAGCTGCTAGTCATTTGAAAGGAATTTATGTTTACGAATACCGTTTATGAAATGTTCATGTTATAGATATATATTCATTATCAAGCTGTAGAAAGGCTCGGGTAGCTGTTCATAAAGCGGGAGCTGAACCTTACAAGCGCTATAGAACATGCTAGGTGCCTCCTCCTTCCACTTAGAGCATTGCACCACCGACACCTATTGGTCATGGAACCCAAGGCCACAGTGCTGTCGCTTTCATACTCTATACCGATATCATATCCCACGCCGGAGTGAGCCTTGATCTTCCAAAGACATCGCTTCCTTTCTACTTATTTACCAGTATTATTTTCCTCATATCGAGACTGTGACGCCCTATGCACCTCAGGGTGAGCTCGCCTGTACCTAGCCACTGCTTCTCTGTTCACGATAGTACTCATTTTTTGATATTTGGCCAGAGCAGCACGGTGGGTGTTTTTGCACATACTTTTTAGAAGCGTTTTGAAGTCATTTTTTCCGAGTAGCGTTGGTGCATCTGGCACGAGGTTTTTTTTAGAATATTTGGCAGAAACGGTAAGAGATGCTGTTTGATACAGAGATGAGCTACAATCTGGTTCTGATGGGAGCGGTGAGATAGTAGTCACTTATTCATTGTACTGTATATATATCATAAACGTAACCTCTGTGCAACGTATCAGCTTTCTAGGTCTAAGGGTTTGGGGTGGGCGTTGATTCGTTAGTGAGTGAGTCAGGACCTTTCTTTATATACATATATTGAGATGATACGCGATATGAAGGGCCATGTTATGTTAAAAGGAAAGTTGAATGCAGAACCGGAATAATCGAATAATTCGAACTTAATGTCAGTGTACACTTATACTGTATACAAGGTCCATTGCTTGATTTTAATTTCCTTTCATCGATACCAGCGCTATTATATGTAACGACGTTACACAACTCCTTATAATTGGACAACAGCGCTAAAAAAAAACTAGTCGCTTATTAAAACCGATATCTATGTTACATTGTCGCTTTTTCAAACCCAACTACTGGCATCTACTTATGAAGAGCAATCGTGCAAAAGTCCGAACCATTTAAATACTTAGACTCCCGTCATTAACTGCCAAGGACATTGCACAAAGAGTTAGTGTGGGGTGGACTAGGTAGCGCAAAAACTTCGCCGAATTTCGTGACAACAGTAATACAGTAATACACGACAGCCATTCATCCAGCTTTAAGACACTCATCGCCTTGTTACACGATTCACGAAAAATATAAAAAAGATTATGTCCATGTTAAGAGACAGATTGTGGGAAAACTAAGGCACTTTGTGTGCACACACGGCTTACTAATGGACGGTGAAAAGCCGATCTTTTTCAGAACAGAATCTAACTTTTCGTTCCATTCTCGCCCACTTTGCTTTATAGTAAACCATAAAACGCTTTGTTCAGTTTCAAAACTCTTTGTCAACTACAGATGCAGGTTGTTTCATATAAACGGTGTCATGAAGTTCACTATTTAACAACGCTGATGACATATCTCGCTGATGCAGGTACAAATTTTTCTTACACTCCAATGCAAGAAGCATACGTATTGTTGCGTACCTTAAAACCGGTGAAAAAGTTTCATGGAAATTAACACCATACTGCTGACCACATACTTTTGCGACCAAACGCGATTTAAACCTTTGAATGTTGCCATCTGTTTTTCTCTTAATTTTAGATACCCATTTATTTCCTATGAGTTTTCCTTCAGGTGGAAGATCGACTAACGACCATGTGGCATTGTTCACCAAATATTCATAATCCTTCCGTATCGTGGCCTGACAATGTTTAGAATGTCTGCCACTTAGAGCTTCTTCAATAGTCTGTGAAATTGAAATTGAAATAGAAAATCCTTCAGCAAATTTAGTGCATGATGAAATTCCTTTCGTGGGCGTCCAAGTTTTCCAGTCCGAACAAGTCTAGGTCTTCCCCTGCAGCATCTGATTTTCTCTTGACAATCGTCACTCGTACTGTCATCTTCTGACTCACACTCAAGCTTTCCAACAACTTCTACCATTAGAGCATCATCAACAACTTGAACATATACAGCGACTTCATTAACTTTAGCAGCACGAACATCAGCAGCAGTAGAAACCTCAAATACACCAACACTTCATCAACTACCCTAACATCGGCAACTTCATTAGCCTTATAGAAATTATTTTCAATTCCCGCACATACCATCTAACCAGCACCATGTGTAACTGTACCACACTCTGGATGTTTCATATATATTACGTCCCTGCAGACAATTACCCTCCTTGATTCAGGATCACATAACAGCTCCAAATTCCCTCGAGAGATACTCGCCACCATTGTCACTATGTAGAATTTTAATTCTGATGCCTGTCTGCTTCTCAACCAGTGCCTTAAAAGGTTTGAAAACGCCGAACACATCATCGTTTGTCTTAAGAAACTAGACAAACATAAACCGAGACAAGTTTTCAATAAATGTGGCAAAATACCGAGCTCCTCCAATTGAATTTTTGCATCGGCAATTGCACCCTCACTTTTTAAGAGTCTTGCACAGGTGACTCACCATAAATCTGAATGAACCAGAATGCTCTTCATATGGACTGACCACGAAGCATAGTTAGAGTCTCCTATTGCAAGAGCTCGAACTTCTTCCAACCACTTACTCCGCCTGGTGAGTTCTGGTAAATATTCCCGGATCCAGCGTCTCCAAAAATAATTCTTTATCTGTTGGCTTACACGCCATTGTTTTGGGAGACATATCGACTTCCTGTCGATTTCGCCTGGAGTTTGAGTTGAGTTCGAGCCACCCAGCAAAAAATGATTTGGTGTCAAGGGATCTTCGTCGTCAGGTGACACAGATAGGTGCGTAAGCGGGCGGCTGGCGATGTTCTCTGCTTCTAACAAGCTGCCCAATAACGTCTCAGGTCTCGGTGCTATCTCACGAAGTGTGTAGGAAAGTGCTCTCTTTACCGAACAGACCAGCCATTCCCAAGGTCCTCCCGCATGCGGAGTCGAAGGACAGTTGAACACGCAATCAATTCCCTTTGAGCCAAGTTCTGCTTTCAGGGCTTCATTGTCGAAAACGCCGACAGTCAACAGCTCCTTCTTTATACCAATGAAGTTCGTGCCATTATCGCTTCTGATCCGGACTGGTACCCCTCTCCTGTTGAGGAAGTTGCGGATGCACACAACACAAGCATCCGTCGACAAATTTGCTAGAGTAAATAGGGCGATCCAACGCTTCTCCTTCTGGCGTCTTACTGTGACAAATAATCAAGACCGGTATATGTGAAGGGCCTTATAAACGGAATCAGACGGCCCTCTGGTAACTGTTCCATCAGGAGCGGTAATGGCTGACTGGTGCTTTGCCCTCTTGACGCACGCTCGGAATCCAGTACTTGAGGCGTACCTTGTTCGCAATTGCATCGTCGTTTGGATGTCGCATAAGGCGGTGGTAGTGATCGACGATCAGCATCGACAGCGGATGTATTTTCGGTAGGATGAGGGACGTCAGGCGGCGAGTGGTATGGTCGTGGCAGCATCTATCCGCCCATAAACGCGAAGTAGACCATCATCCCACAAATATAGTGTCAACTTGAAGATAGCACTGCTCTTCTCGATCGACTGGCTTTCTTCAAGACGAGTAATTTCACCACCGAAGGCATCTTTCTGAGCTTGGCAGCATAATAAAACATGAAGCATATGTTCAGATATTGACAGTTCACCTTTTTCTATTGGCATGCTCGAATAAATCGCAGGATCCAGGCAACTGGTCTTTGCATTTTACGATATCTGGAGAATCGGAAAATGTCAATAAACGATGTACTCACCGGGTTTGTATGTAAAAGCGCCTTAGGTCGTTGTTCTTCCGGATACACGTGGGTGTGGATGTCGTCTGGCCAAGCAGGCCAATACGACTCGGGCATTTGAAGAAACTGTGAACCGCTTGAAGTATTCTTCCTATAGTGGGTAATGAAGAAGCCCACTGTGTAATTTATTTTTGTTCTATATTCACAGTTTCCCTTTTCTTTATTTTGTATTTTAGGCCACTTTTACCAAAAAAACTTCTACTTCACTAAGTTGATTTTTTGAAGCTGAAAATTGTTTTTTTTTATGTTAAAACACTATGAAAGTGGTACTAAATCATAGCCTTGAGTTTGTACTATACGAAATATATATAAGTTGGGTGTAAAAAATCACCTCAAAATAGTATGTCTGACCATTTGCTTGCTTTTTTTCACAGAAAAATCAAGTTTTCTGTAACAAAAATTCTTACCGACTAACCAACCGAATTAAAAAAAACTTTTAATAATTTAATGTGCTTTAACATTTCTTTTAAAATCTATAATTAACCTCATTCAAAAAAATGATTTGGCTCAGGTAATGTTTGTTCGACCACTGGATTCGTAAAGAAGACAGTCTAAACTTTAATTTCATACCCCATTTATCTGTTGACCTGATGAGGTAGGTTAACATCAAAAATACGATTCTTGAAAGCGGTCGGACAAGGAGAAGGGCCCGGGTTTTGTTTTTCCAACCAACTCTTCTGAGATCTACAAGAAAATCTCTATTAAAGTACTTTTGAACTTATCATTGACTCCATGGTATACCTCAACATCAAAAAACGGTACCGGAAATAACCCTTTTTTGGGCAAACGGCCCCGAAAACCTTTGTCCGACCAGCAGTTCCGTAAATGTTTCACAATTTACTAACAGGTAGTGAACGAATTTTCCATCGACCCGATGAGGTAGGTAATCGCCTCCCGGATTATAGGTTCGATTCCCGTAAAGTGTTATCGGCTTTTTATGTTCAAAAATTTAATCAAACGGACAATTAACTTCATAAATTGGAAACAAAAGTGAATCCGACAATGAGAGACAATAAGCGGTCCGCTATTCCAATAGCGGGACCAGCAGATGGAAAGATGTCACCAGAAAATGTGGCAAAAAAGAGAAGGAGGAGGCCTTTACCACCTCCAAATACAAATTCTTTAAAGCGCCCCACCCTGTCAGCTACTGAATAGTTACCTGGTAGAGGAAGGGAAGTGGCGCCAACAACGACAAAAAAGGCGGCAGCTGAGTCAGACAAAGAAGAAGATCCATTCACGTCTGATGGTTGCGGTGAAAATGCTTTTCAATCTCTGGCGGCCACAGAGTCTGATGATGAAGATGAAGAATTGCATACACTTATTAGCAGCATTCAAGAGCTGCAACAAAAAGTACTTAAAGTCAAACAAGTGGCGGGAAGACAGATGGAGCAACAACAACAACTCATGAGCTCTCAGCAACAGCCCACAATTAGCGAGGCTAAAGAGAATCCGCTACAGCCACAAACACCAGCACAAGTGCCAACGAAAAAACAAGCACAGACACAACAAAGACAAAATAGACAACAACAAAAATCACAAACGCAGCAACAGAAACAACAGCATCAACAGCACAAGTCCCAGAAGCAGCAGCAGCAAAATCAGCAACAACAACAGCAACAGCACCAGAAACAACAACAACAGTAGAAAGTCAACAGACAGAAAGTACCCCAATTAACACTTTCAAATTGAAATTAAAAGACACCATCGAACTGTGTAAGTCGGCCATAGGCTGTAATTTTTTTATAAAAAGATTAAGTGTATAAAAGATTAGGGCACGCGATTCACTGTAACACGACTGTAACGTCGACTGATCCGAAGAAGCTCCTTGCACTGTTGAAAGAGAAGGAGTGCAAGGAGCTCAAATTCGTGGGGGTCAAGCCATTTGTCACGGCTAGAGCCGAAAAGGAGAAGCGGCAACTACCGTTTTTCCTGGTCCAGCTTAGTCCCGACAGCAACCTGGATGGTCTAAGGAGCATCAAAGTCCTAGACTACCAAGTTGTACACTGGGAAAAATTAAAGAGGAGTTCAAAGCACGCCGCTTTGAACTGTGAAATGCAGCCTCTATGCGTGAAGTGCGGAAAGAACCACAAGTCCGAGGAATGCGCTCTGGGTAAGGACGGAGCGTCTGAAATAAGCCAACTCTCTTGTGCGTTATGTAGGAAGTTAAACGTCCACCCGTGCATATATAGAACAAACACAAGTCGTTACTCCCCATATTACCAACGCCCAAATGGCGGTAGGTTGAGGAAATACGGTACAGAAAGCGGTACAGGCTCCAGAGTCCTGAGCACCGGAACCAGTACCTGACATGCTAGCTATCTTCCTCTCTATCCAGGAGCAGATGGCTCAGCTCCAAAGTCAGTTAACTGAACAGACCGCGCGGGTGGATCAAGCATACGCGCTGCTGCCTGGCTTAACGCACCTTTTGCCGTAATGGTTACGTACGTGGCGGAACAAACCCTGAAGGTCCTTGCTGTGAATGTGAATTCACTGATAAGTTTCGATCGACGATAAACACTATTTAAGTTGCTTAAAGACCAAGCCCCTGATGTGCTTTTGGTTAGCGAAACTAAGCTTACCAAAAGACACAAAATGAGGCACACAAGATACAAAATAGCACGGAGAAACCGACCCAACTGCATTCAGGGAGGAGGCGTTGCGATTTTCGTACGGAAAGGTATACGTTTTAAAAGAGTATACAGTCGTGTAGTACGTAGGTTCCAGGTGCTGGAAGCATGCATCGTGTATACCCCCCTCCGTAGTGGAAAGCGGTTGTACATGGTGTCTGTCTATGCACCTAAGGCTACTCAATCCACTTTATTCATCTCAGAGCTCGAAACACTTTTTCGGTTCTTGAGGCTGGAATTGTAAGACAACTATTTTATTATCGGCAGGGATTTCAACGCCAAACATAATGATTGGGGAAATAATACACCAAATACTAGATGGAACCTACTATTCAATTGGTGGGGTCAGCACAGTGTTATGTATCGACTCGAGCTTAAGGCGACAGATAGTCCGTCGTTTCCCAGACACGGGTCCTATTTAGATCTTCTGCTGTTCGACTCACGAATACAACTGACATGCACTAACCAACAAACTACAAACTGTCTACGCACTTTCGTGTATGACAGTGACCATTGCTGTCTCAGCACCGAAATAACTGCTCCCAACGAAATTGCGGAATTGGATAAGTTTGTTCAAAGGCATTCCTACAATTATAGTAGGGTGCGTTGGACACACTTCACCAGAACACTGACTAGAGCACTCTCCTCGAATTCGCTCTACCCGCCGTCCAACAGAAATCTGTCAAACGAGGAGATTGACAGCTATCTAAGACTAATGGACGAGACAATCAAACGAACAATAGACAAAACGATACCTCGGTACAAACACACTGACGAAGAGGACTTATTCCACAACACAACTATTAACGCACTGCTCCGACATAAAAGTAGTCTGCTGTCAAGAATAAAAACCTTGTACAGACAGTTTACTGACAGACATAATCATGACTCTGAAGTCGTCGATTAAAAACTTCCAAACATTAATAAAGGAAAATTACAGAAATTCTGTAAGTTTGTATTGGAACAATAAAGTTCGGGCTGTAAACACCAGCAACCCGAATATGTTCCCGCAAATAAATATAATATTTCGGAGAAATCAGAACTACCTTCAGTGTCTTAAAATAGCCCGGACGACGGACAACGAACGGTTACTGACAATAGCAGGTATTGATCCAAATGAGGCCGCTGATAATGACGACTTTTTTGTGATCGAGGATCCACAGGAGCAGGTGAAGGCTATAGGAGCGACTTTCCAGGAAGTGTACAAGGCGAATGTTATCATTGGCCCGAACCACGATCTGGAGAATGGAGTCCTTGTGCACAATTTCTACCTTCGAAATGAAATTGTGAATTGGCGATTCGAGAGCTCGGGTTTCACCCAGTTCAGTGACGAGAATATGGCAAATAATGTCATCACAAACGATAGGGTACTACCCCCGTCCATTTCGAAGGAAGAGCTCCAAACGGTCTTCGAATCACTTAGAAGTAAGAAATTAGTTTGAACCGATGAAATATCCGTCCAATCTCCGCTCGATCAGTCTTCTTCCAAACATCAGGAAGGTTTTTGAGAAGGGGATCAATAGAGTCCTGACTAAGTGGGTTGAGGACAAATATATAGTTCCGGATAATCAGTTCGGTTTCAAGGCGGGGCACGATATCATACATGCTGCGTTTCTGATATCCAATGGAACAAAGGCAAGAAACAGTGCACTGGTGCCTGATTGACTTGGAGAAAGCCTTCGATACCGGTTGGTTAGAGCGACTTTTTTTTAAGCTGAACAGTTTGGACAGTAGTAAACCACTGCTGTATATTCTTTACAACATGTTAACAAATAGACAGTTCATCCTGAAAAATGGCGATGTGACTTTTGCTGGAACATTTAACATTAAAAACGGTCTGAAACAAGGTGCGGTAAATTCGCCGACCCTATTCAACATTTACACAAGTGGTCTGATAGGTTCACTTCACCATGTCATAGCGTACGCAGACGACTGAATCGCGTACAGATCGGGTCCAAAGATTGAGGTCAATAATATACTTTTGCAGAGTGACTTCGAAAAAATTAGCCATATTGCAATGACTGGAAGTTAAAAATCAACTTTCAGAAGTCGGAAAACATTATGTTTAGGACGCCTTTGTCTGGGGCCTCAAGGGATACCAGAAAGAATTTGCGAACGTTTTCGATCGTGGGGCAGCACGGGCAGCCACTTTCTTGTCGAAATATAGTCAGATACCTTGAGGTCTGGCTAAATCAGTTTCTGTATTTTAACAAACGTATAGATGTTGCTCTGGGCAGAGCTAAAGGCGCTTTTGCCTTTACAAAGAGACTGTTTTATAACAGCCAACTCGATGCGAGGGTGAACGTGATCTGCTACAGGGCCCTTATCAGACCTATGCTTGTATTTGGATGCCCCATGTGGTTTAACGTGAGAGCAACTTTATTGGTAAAGATTCGGGTGTTTGAGTGTGCTTGTCTTAGGACTTGTCTTCGCTTATACCGAACACCAGAGTCTGAGTACATAAAATTATATCCTTATGAGGTCTTGCACAATAGGGCGAACCTAATAAGAGTGGACAATTTCGTCATTAAGTTGACTCGAAGGCACGTTGCAAGAGCAATGACCTCATCGAACAGCCTGATCTCCGGGGCTTACTACCCCAATTATATGAATCCTTCATTCCTCCAGAAGCATTCCTCTATTTAGATAGCAAAGGTCTGATCCAGGACAGTTTGGAGGTGCCGCTAATCTTCCACGTCGCTCGAACAGCTGCGGACAGGCGACTCAACTACGAGAGAGACGTCGCACATGGCAGTGCGGAGCGTCGCCGGTTCAGTAGGTCGGTAGGGAGTCGCGACATGAGGGATGTTGCTCGGCAACACCAACAATTTTGATGGCTTGTTGAAGGGGAGGATGTTTCGTCGTCGAACTCCTCCAGTGATAGGTAGCTTCATGTGAAGCAAAGTGGGCCAGCCTAAGTTTGTTTTAGTTATGACTATGGCTTACATAATTTTAGGTAGGATTAAGTTAGTTTTAAGAAAAAATATATAAAAACACAAAAAAAAAAAAATAAAAAATTAAAAAAAAAACAAAAAAAATATATACATATGCATATATTTATATATTATGTGTATATATTATATATATATATATATTTATGTAGGTTAAGTAGATTAAGATTTATTTTTAGGTAGTTTGTAGGCTTTTAGTTTTAAGTTTGATAAAAAAATAAAAAATGTCCATTCAATAAGTTTTTACTTAAAATTGATTTTCTTAGTTTTAGTATGGGTTTTAGGTGTTGGTTTTTCGTAGTACTGTTGTGGTACTAAATCTTTTCGTTACACTTGGATGGCAAAATTGAACTTAGGGCGTTGTTTCTCAGTGTATCCTGGTTGTGTGTCAAGATATTGATATTCATTGTCGTGGTATATTGTGCATGCAATGGCGTAGGCTTATGCTAAATCCTTCGTATTGTTGTAATACAATGTTCCTCTGGAAAATTAACTGTTAAGTCGCTTAATGAAGGTACGGGCAGCATCCTGGTTGGCGTAGGTCATTAGAGTTTCCTTCCCAGCTTCATTAGACATATCAATTTTCGAGAATATAAGGTTAAGTGCTTAGTTTTTCCTTCCTTATTTTATCTTTTTCATTTCATCCTCATTGTAAGGCCTTTGATCAGCGTAAGTATAGTCGAGGCGATTTGTAATTGAGTAGAAATTCAGCTTGGTGTTATGGTTAGTAAGAATGTCTGATGCTGGACCTACTGTCTTAGTGCATAGTATAACAAGAGCATTGTAATACTGAGGGCTTTCTTGGAAATTTCTTATATATTCCATTAGCTTCCGAGCTCGAATTCTACATGATCTGTAAAATTGTGGCAGGGATTCGAATACCTTAAGGATTATGTCTTTCGCAACGAAGATTGTGAGCCTAATCTCGGGATATTGCTCAACCGTGATGCTTCGAAACGCATTTTGGTTGTCACGTACTGTGTTTATATCTGTGTTTAATTCCGTCTGTTACTGTGCTAATAAATCAATTTGAGCTCTTAGTGCTGCCTTAGCAGCTGCTTTCTTAGTTTTCGTAGTTCTTAAAGATGACGAGTGGTTATTTCTCTGTTGTTTTGTAGATTCGAGGGAGAATAATCTTTTCACTTCCTGGTTTCGTAGTTCAATTGTAGCGTTCTGTATTTAACGGACTGCCTAGTTTATTTTCCATCAACATCGGGGATTCTGTACGAGTCCTATATTTCAAGGATATCTCTTTGGCTGTTTGAATATCAAGTAAGTATGCTATCCCGGGACCTCCCGCAGTTAATTTCTACCACAGTGGAAATGAGTAGAAAATATATATATTTTGCTTACATTTAAACGCACTTGTTTTATTTAGTATATTCTTAAGACTAACTTCAATATGATATCTTAGAGCTATTTACACAGTTTCTGAGTGGCTGTAATGGAATTATCAGTTGTTTGTTGTTAGTTATTATTTTAGAATAAATGCATGCGTATGTTCTTCTACTGATAATGCAACCGTCGATAAGTGCTGAAGCACTGAAGCCCTTGATAACAAATCAGGCACAACTAACTAACTAACTTTTAATTTGCAAGAATAGGTTATCGGTTAGCATTTGTTGACATTAAGCTCCAAAAAGCTTGTACCATACCGAAAACTTATTTAAGTCATCTAGTAGCAAGGCTAGCAAAAGGCTATGAAATGACTTTGGAAATTCTCATGTCATCAGCGAAAATAGAATTAGAATTCGTTAAAATGAGTTTTATATCGTTAATTGTTAGGATAAGGTGACTATCCTGAAGGGGAAAAGCCAAGTTTTTTTAGTTTAAAAATGAAAAATGCCTTGCTGAAATCTGTGGAAATTGGATCGACTTCATCACCGTCTTCTAAAGCATGAAGCGTACTAGAGACGAACTCTGTTAGGTTAGTGGTGGTTGATCATGAAACCGTGCTGATTTGCGCTGGTAGTTGGCCTACAGTACGGAAGCAGTTGTTGATAGACTATGCTTTCGAAAAGTTTTAGTTGTCAAGATAGTTTTGGCCCATAGCCTATAATTATTACGGTGAGAGCTCTAATCTTTCACTAATCATCAAACTGTCACTGTCAATTTATTCAGTAAACTCAACATTTTCATCATGGTAAAGTACACGAACAAGCAACGTCTGCAAATTATAAAAATTTTCTACCGAAGTTCGGAGTCGGTGACTGCAACTTTAAGAGCGTTAACTCCAATTTTCGGTAGTAATTCTCGCCCTAGTAGGCAGGCAATAACAAGTTTAGTGCAAAACTTTCTGTCCACATATTCGTTGTGTGATGTTGCCGTGTCAGTGAGACAACGGGTTGGTCGAAGTGTCGAAAATATCGCTGCCGTTCAGGTGTCCGTAGCAAACGATCCAAATCAGTCAATTCCACGGCGTTCTCAAGAATTGGGCATCGCTCAGACCACATTATGGCGTATTTTGCGTAAGGATCTTGGTTTACACCCATACAAGATCAAGCTGACTCAAGAATTGAAGCCGATGGACAATTTGAAGCGACGTACGTTCTCTGATTGGGTTCTGGAGAAGATGCGTCAAGATGATGAATTTCATCGCAAAATTATCTTCAGTGACGAAGCTCATTTTTGGCTCAATGGGTTCGTCAATAAGTAATATATGCGTTACTGGTCGGGTGAAAATCCACATGTTTTTCATGAATCACCACTTCATCCACAAAAAATAACTGTTTGGTGCGGTTTGCATTCCGGCGGCGTTATTGGGTATTATTTTTTCGTCGACCATAACGATCGTCACGTTACTGTGAATGGTCAGCGTTATCGCGCCATGATTACCGAATTGGAAGATATGGACTTGGACTACATGTGGTTTCAACAGGATGATGCCACACAGCACACGCTACAATCGATTGATTGAAGAGTAAGTATGGTGAGCGTGTTATCTCAAGAAATGGGCCAGTCGATTGGCCGCCTCGTTCGTGCGATTTAACGCAGCTTGACTATTTTCTGTGGGGCTACGTTAAGTCATTGGTTTATGCCAACACGCCGACGACGTTGGAAGAGCTCAGAGCCAACATTGAACGCGAAATAGCGACCGTTTCGGCCGGAATGTGTGGCTGAGTCGTTGAAAATTGGGTCCAACGAATCGACCGCTGCAAACCTGCTCGCGGTGGCCATATGAACGAAGTCGAGTTCCATTCATAAATGTTTTGATTGTACTTCAAGCCGATAATAAAGTTTTTGAAATATCTCAAATGGTTTGCGTTTTATTTAAAAAAGTGTCCTTATTGGAAAACCCTATATATGGAACCGATTGGGCAAAGCAGGAGAAAATTAATGAATAGAAAGTTAATAGGGTACGGCCAATGTTAGTTCACAATAAAGTCAAAGTTAATATTGCTAAGGAGGTTTTAAAGTTTGTTAAAGATGTGTTGCCATTTTCATATGATTGTTGATTAATTGACAAGGGGGGATGAAGGCGGTCTATGGTATAAAGAAGATGATCACACCTATATACGGCGCAGTTATCTGAACCGGATGTGAAGACAAGGTCGAGTTTTCTTTTCATTGTAATAGGTATTCCACTAATCTGATATAGACTGGAGTTAGTGAGGTATTGCACCAGATATTTCTACTTCAAAGGAGGAATTCAGAGAGACGAAATGAGACGAATCATCGGTAGGCCCCAATTTAAGGTGAGGGAGGGTGAAATCCACTACTAGAATAATACAATCTTCAGATTGCGCATCATCAGTGAAAAAATCCACTGAGTGAACTACAGGTCGATAAGGCTCAATTGGTTGAGATGGGTGAATGTAACAACAAAATACGTAAAGACAGCGTTTGGGGAGCGTAATGATGACACATACTAACTCAAGTTGTCAGTGTGGAGAATATCAACAGGAGTTGTGTGAAAACAGTTCCAGATTGTTAGTGAAACACCTCGCCCATAGGGATTATCAGCTCTTTCGAATCCATCTTTTCGAAAAACGCTGAAATTTCGGAGATTTTTAATATCAGGAATTAGATTTGTTTCAGTAAGAACAATTAGGTCATAGGGAAACTTTTGAGAATTGAGATATACGGCGGAGATTTTAGAGCGCAAGCCTCTTATATTTTGGTAGTATTGTAAATGGACAGGCATTGGGGACTGGAGGATACAAAGTTCAGTTTGTTAAAAAGAGTAATAGTTTTGAAAATTTGAACGAGTTCTGTGCAAGTGGGAAAGGCGTTCAGAGCTGACATGCGAAGATAGCGTAGAAAGATCATTATGAACTTCGTCGGAAGAGATGTCGAAACTCTCATGGTAGCTAACAAAAATTGCATCAATTCCACTGGCTTGATAGGAAGACTTTCTCGTTGAATGAAAACCATAATATAGGTTTTGGTTATGCCATCAATGCAATTTTTCGTGCAAGTAGGCAAGGTAAAGCTGAACATTTTCATAAATGCGGCGGTCTCTCAAACGAGATACTTCATAGCGACTGTCATCATTCATATCAGGACATTTTATGTGAGTTTGACAGTTGGTGGAAGGAGTGGGTTAAGGTATTTCGGGTGAGAAATGGGGGTAGGCGAATTAGGAGAATGAGTGAAGAAGCGACAGGTTGGTCAAGCACTTCGAAACTAGGGTCGCGGTTTTGCCAAATTCCAATACATACAAAGAGAAAATCTGGCTAGGCAGCAGAAAGTGGAAGTTAAATGTTCACCTGTTCAAATACAAACAAGAGCCGTTACTCCCCAAGTTACCTACGCCCAAATGGCAGCATGTAAGAGGAGTACGGTACAGCAAACGAAGGTTGCTTCTCAGGCCCCAGAGCTTAGAGCACCGGAACCTGTACCTGACATGTTGGCTACCTTGCTCTCTATTTAGGGGCTGATGGCTCAGCTTCAGCGTCAAATACAGGAACAGGCTACGTAGGTAGATAAGTTATACTCACTGCTTCCGGACCTAATGAAAACCCTGAAGGTGAATTCACCTGTTAATTCACTGATTCACGAACGAAGAGCTGCACTATTTAAGTTGCTTAGGAAACAAGCCCCTGATGTGCATTTAGTTAGCGAAACTATGCTAGTACTGGTGTCTGTCTATGCACCTTAGGCTACTGAATCCACCATATTCATCTCAGAACTCGTGACACTTTCTCGATTCCGAAGGCGGGAATTGAAAGAGAATTATTTTATCATCGGCGGAGATTTTAACGCAAAACATAGAGATTGGCTAAATACGAGTAATATACCAAATACTACAATCTACTATTTAATGGTTGGGTCAGCACAGTATAATGTACCGACTTAGTCTTCAGGCGACCTACATACTACAAACTGTCTACCACTTTCATGTATAATAGTGACCATTGCCGTCTCAGCACTGAAATAACTGTTCCCAACAAAACTATGGAATTCGAAGAGATCTTATAATTATAGTAGGGTGCGCTAGACACACTTCTCAAGAACATTGACTAGAGCACTCTCCTCGAATTCGCTCCACCCGCCGTCCAACAGATATCTGTCAAACGAGGAGATTGAAAGGTATCTAAAACTAATAGATGAGACAATTAAACAAACAATGGACAAAACTGTCAATACACTGACAGTGAAGAATTATTCCGCAATGCAACTATTGACGCACTGCACCGACATGAAAGTAGAATGCTGTCGAGACTTAAAACCTTGTATATACAAACAATTTACTAACAGACATAACAAACATTAATAAAAGAAAATTATAGAAGTTCTGTAAGTTTATTTAAAATCGTCCGAACGATGGACAACGAACACATAGATACATTTAGCAGCAGGTATAGATCCAAAAAAGACCGCTAATGATGACAACTTCTTTGTTATTGAGGATCGGCAGGAGAACGTTAAGCAACTTTCCAGGAAGTGTACAAGGCAAAAGACATCATAATCGGCCCGAACCACGACCTGGGAAATCGAGTCATTGTGCACAATTTCTACCTTCGAAATGAAGATCACCAGTTCAGTGACGAGAATATGGCAAATAGTGTTATCGCCGATAAGGGGGTACCACCGCCCTTCATTTCGAAAGAAGAGTTCCAAACGATCTTCGAATCACTCAGGAGTAAGAAATCAGTTGCAGCCAATAGAATACCAAACATTGTACTTCAACATCTCCAACTATTATATTATAAAAGCGGTGGACATTTATACCGCCATATTTAGTATTGAATTGAATAATGTACATTATCCAGTGGATTGCAAAACTGCGGTAGTACTTGTCATCCCCAAAAGGGATAATGATACTTCCAATCCGGGGAATCTCCGGTCGATTAGTCTTCTTCAAAATAGCAGTAAGGTGTTCGAGCAAGTGATCAATAGAATCCTAACTAAGTGGGTTGAGAACAAAAATAAAGTTGCGGATAATCAATTCGGTTTCAAGGCGGAGCATGATGTCATTCATGCCGCGTCTAAACTGGTTTCTGATATCCCATAGAACAAAATCAAGTGTAAGGATCGTCCCAGGGCATACCTCGAAGAGCAAATCGAAGAAAACGTCGCTGAAAGCTTTCGATTCTCGAGATATGAACACGATGCCATACTTCACTGGCGTACTCTAGGAGGGGGCGAAAAAAGGTCATATAAAGGGACCTGGTCACTTATGGATAGGTGAATTTTTTTGGACCACCGTTTTACAAAACCTAGTGCAGTATTGGCTTTAAGTATTATCTTATCCATATGTAAACAGAAGTTGAGCTCGCTACCGCAAGAGATTGAACGGAGGAAATAGGTTGGCTGTGGAGAAGAGTCGGGGAGGAGATTGGTGTCGGTAATGTAAAAAGTTGATGGATTGATAGAAAAACTATCAAAGTCTTGTTGAAGGAGGAAGGAGTCATGAGGAAAGGAAATGGTTTTGACAAATTTGGTATCGTCGGCGTAGAGAGAGACAGACGAATGTTTGATGATCCTAACGAGATCATTTATGGTTAATATAAAATGATGGGGACCGAGATGGCTGCCTTGTGGAACTCCTGAGGTTGCCGAAAATGGAGCCGAGTAGGCTGACCTAAAACGAACACTGTGAAAATGGTTTTCCAGGTAAGAGGATATCAATTTTACCAATATTTTACAATACGAAGAGTATTTTATCGAAGGCATTGCGGCCTTGCTAAAATTGGTACATCGACTTCGTTACCATTCTCTAGGGCAGAGAGGGCAAAGGATACGAATTCAACAAGATTTGTGCTGTTTAACCTACCTTCATGAAGCCATGTTGTCTAGGGGAAAGAAGTGATTTGCATTGCAAGCTTAGGGCTTCATACAAAATACTTTTGAAGAGTTTGGATATATGGAATAGTTTAGCGATGAGACGATAATTGGTTATTTCGTTCTTCGATTCTTTTTTGTGAATTGGGGTTCTGAAGCAAGTTTGCCAATCCTTAGGAAATTCTAATTTCGAAAGGGATAGACGAAAGACATTAGAAAGGACAAGGGAAAAAGAGGAGGAAAATTTATTAAGAACTAAGGCAGGGAAGACATCTGGACCAGGTGTGAATTCCTCATTAAGTTGGTGTAACTTATATTCGAAATAAGATGGGTCCAAGGTGTAAGAGAGAAGTGGGCCATTGGAGAAATTCAGTAGATATTCAAAATAGGAGGGATCTGGTACATAGGAGTCGTTAGTGAAGGATTGTTTAAAAAGGTAGAGAATAGGCTGGCAATGGTGAGTGGATCGGTTAATGACTTGTTGTTGCAAGATTGGCAAGGAGAATAACCATCGGAGTTTCTTTTGTATTGCAGTTAACAAATTGGAAAAGGGACTTATGGTTGTTTATAAGGTAAACTCGTGTTGTAGGAAGAGAGAGTTGTGGGGGAAGTGGACTAGAATCTATCACATTCTTCCAACGTGATACAGGGTCAAATATTCAGAAAAGATGGTATTCCGTTAGGGAAATGTCAGGAGAGTACGGTGGATGTGGAAGAATTTCAAATCCCTACAGCAACATCTTTTGCACCGTTACTTGTGAGGTATGGGGTAGACCCCATGCTAGAGCATTGCCATGCAAAAGGACCGGACCGTACCTATTGACTAACTCAGGTTGCTTTTCAGGCCATTTGGCATGCATTATGTCGATTTGCTCACAATATTTGATTGCGTTTATCGTTTCTCCTGGTTTAAGAAATGAAAAGTGGATTGTTCCTTTCGATGTCCACCAAATTTTCACCATAACCTTTTTTGGGTGAAGATCGGGCTTGGTGGTGTGTTTTGGTTTTTCATCTGCGTCCAACCAATACCCAGATCTTTTACGATTAACATACAGTATTCACTTTTGATCACACGCACTTGTAACAAACCCTAAAATTCTCACATGTCAAGCACACATACCACTTTATTTTATAAAAAAAGAAAATTTAATGTTCTGGCACAATTGTTCACTCGAGAACTTCTTATTTCCGAGTGAGCGCAAATCAGACATTTCATGTGGTAGAACCCAATAATTGCATCTGTTGTGAAAATAAGCCGTAATTGACTGACCATGTAGTTGGATATACCGCTGACTTGCCATATACGTTAGTCTGTTGAGCGATCTAAGAAAAGACATTCCTTCGCCGGCATTTGAAGTGATGAAAAACGATTGATCATCAGATGGAATCCACTGTAACTGAGGAAGATTAAAGTCGCCGAAGGAAATAAGGATATCGTCAATAGGGTCAGACGGGTCAATTAAATGGTTAATCGCATCGATAGCAAGTTGATAGGATTCGACATATTGAGCTGGTAGGATGTAGCAACATATGACGTAAAGGGCTTGAAGGTGAGTGTTACAAGTATTTTTATTGCGACAAAGTCGACTTAAGAGGACGATAAAATGGTATTAGGAAACGAACGTGAAGAGGAAGCTTCTTCATCGTTTTCCTAATACAGGGGAGTTTCATTGTGGAGCAAAGTTAAGAATGCTCGGAGTATTGCTTCTGAGGCGGCGAAGCAAAGTCTATCCGTCAATGAGGAATATAGAAAGCATATTCTGTCTCTAAATTTGAAGTATCTAGGGACTTTGTCTAGCCAGGTTCCGCTATAAATTCTTCATCGACACCAGCAGAGAAGACCAACCAATAATGTCTGTTGCTAACCTGTGTGTTTGGGAAAGGAACTAAAGAAATTAAGTAGGAAAGACTCCCCTCGGATAATTAAGGTGAATTTATATAAGAACACATAGATACCAGTTTTACTCTATGGCGTAGATGCATTGACACTGTCAATTATAGATGAGGCTACTCTAGGCTATTTTAAGAGCCTAACTAAGAGTGCTATTGACGATTAAGCTGGGTGGATAGGCTTTTTGATTTAGGCTTGAGTAAAGTAAAGAAATGGCAGTTTTGTATACAAATGATGTCGGATAAGAAATATTCCCTGGAGAACTATGAAGTCATTAGTTAGAGGAGCGTTAGTCTTTCCATTTTACTAATCCGAAGATAGCATGTATGAGTCAGACTCAGAAAGCCTCGATGTTTATACTGAAGCCAACCTTGGCCTTCTTTTGTGATGCCAATTATGCGTAGGCGATCGCTTTTATGACTAGCTGACGCAAATTTTATGAAGATACTGAAAATCATTGGCTTCACTTAATTCAAGGATCACCAGCAAATTTTGCACATTTAAATTAAAAGACCATGGTTTCTTACATTGATTGACCTCAGCCAATTTTTATTCTCCTATTCCTCTAACATTATCAGAGACAAGGTAATAACATCGCACACCCAAGATTGCCATGATCGAAAGTCGTAAACTCTGCAAAAAAATATGTATCTGTTCTTATTACCATTTCACAGCATTGCCATAATATGCCTCCAAGCTGGTCATCGTAATAATGTCACCAACTACTTCTTCCGGTGTATCTTTTGTGGTATCCATTCCACAAATCTAGCTCAACGTTAACTTCCTCAATCTTGTCCTAGACAATCGACGCTAGGCCAAGGTACACAATTTGGCAAAATTTATGTAAAACACGATTTTACGGTTCACACGGGGGAGGCGCACGTTCAAGATCGGCATTTATTGGCCCTAAAATTCCAAATTCCAAAGCAAGCCATGAAGATCAGTCTCTGGAAATGACTGTCGCTCATTAGCTGAGAATGTTGCACGAAAGAGAGTGATAATTCCATTTGTCAGATTAATTGCTTTTTTTATCATACCAATATAAACAAACACAACTAGTCTTCGGATTTGCCTTGACTGAGATCCGACAACGTTGTACCAACCAAACGCTAAGCAAACCAATCGGCAATCGCCGATGACCCAAAATTGCATCTCATTTCCAGATGCTCCAACAACAATCTGATCCAAAGATGCGGGTTGACGATCTCTCGCCCATACCTCTGTATACAATATCTGTATCTATATCTGTTCACTTTCAGCGTGCGACTTTTTTCATTGTTTTCGGTTTCAAATCAACTGAAGACTATCATTCTCTTTACTTTGACGTTCGCTGGGACTAGATAAGATACCTGCGGAACGCGCGCTAATAATTATGCACATAGCAAATTAGATGTTTTTCTTTTTTTCAAATATCGAATGTAGTTTAACAATAAATAAGCGAAACATACACCAACCGTGAACTTTACCTTGATAAATTGATCACATATACTTTTTGCGGTTGAAATTAGATACTAGGAAGCCATGTGTCAGATGTGGAGCTTGGCTTGCGCGTGAGTTACGAATGAAGAGATCGCGCTGATATTACGGTCCATCATCGTCATAAGGCCGATTGAAGGTCGTCCCAGAGATTTTGACTTGGATTTCGATTCTAATTTTGATGTCATCAGGAATTGACGTAGCATGACATGCACGGTGGTATAATTGTGATGTGTTCTTTAGGACAGGATTGTGAGTCATCCAGAGAGGAGGCTTCGATTACGTGTGCAATTAGAGTAAATGGCGCAACTGGTTACGTGAATATATATCATGGGTTATTTACTTGAACTTTTGTTATTTTCTTTATTTTATTATAACCAAGGCAAAACAAAAGAAATGTGGCATGAAATTTCATTAATTTTGTTGAAGCCTCATTACTCGGGTCATGGCATTGATTTGCTGGGAAATTGTTGGCTAAATATTTGCTTAAAAATGCATAGGGTATTACGTAAAATATCACAGATATTAAATAACTCGTTTGACGTATGATATTGCGATGACGCTTGTAAGGTATTTGCGATTTTAGCCCACTTCTCTGATTGAAAGTTCACAATTTGAATATTGCGACATTTCACGGAAATATAATTTTTTATGCGATGTGGTGGACGACGAGTTTCAGAAGAAGAGTATATTAAAGGCTTCAGAACTGTAATTGCTGCGAAAACAACAGTATCCGATTATGTTAACACTGGTTCTAAAAGGTAAGTTCAACAACTTATTTACGGGACTCGATGCAAAACAAATGTCACTACTATTTAGCGTAGGTATCTGCCCTGGAGGCCCAAGCCTCTGGTGGGTCTTCGCATGAAAGATCCTTATACTTCAATGTACCCACTCTATTAGTCATGGCATCTTATTGCATTGCAACTCCACTGAGCAGACTGACTTATGCAACTGTCATCTCACAATTCTCCACAATCGTATTAATTTACAGTTTATATATTAGTAACCACAAGCAGTCCAAGCTCAGTCGGCCTAGTACCCTATGGGTTTTTGGGTATAACCTATATCTACCACGCACAGTCAGACTGGAACAATGTTCACGATCCTCTGAGCTCCCTTTGTACAAGAGCATAGTATCCGGTCAGGCGCAGCAACCTTGCGATCACTACCAGTAGGGCGCGCTTTACACTACCAGACCTAGTGGCCTGTATACATCGGCGGAAAGAAGCGTCACACCCTACGCTAAGAAATATCCACCTCCTGTCTAACTATTTCATCATCTAAGGAAAATCCCTGTTGCAAAGCTAAGAATTCAGCACCCGCTGACATCATAGGCTTCGCACTTAGAGGTGACGCCAACAGTTTGCACATCCCTAATGTCTGAAGAGATGGGACATATGCACAGAACATGCACACAATCCTCAGTCGGAGCACCGTATGAGCAGCTTGACACCATGCTCAGACACCTCCTATGCAAAAATGCATTCAAAGAAAAAATTTCTGGTTACACGAACCCTAAGTTCAGTTATGGAAACGAGAACAGTCCCTTAGGAAGCTGTTGGGTAACTACACCAAAAGTGGATGAATCATTAGATTCAAAATGAATGGACCGCATCCTGAAGGGATTCACGCTCACTCTCAGCCGCATTGCAAATAATCGCCCGTTTGCAAGAGTGATAGCTCTCCCATCAAGCAAACTCTTTACAGCCTATCTCACGCAACCTGGTAAAGATGACATTTCAGTTTAGATTGTCGAAGGCACCATTAAAGTCAATATAGATGCCTTAGACGTACTTGGACAAATTGGACAAAACACATGGGCTAGGTCATAATCTCCAAAATGACCCACCATGACCTTTTCCAGCATTTTTCCAAGTACCTGGGAGCAGGCTAATTATCCTATAAGATCTAGAACTAGACCTAATCATATCACCAGACTTCAACAGAACTACTACCCATGCCTTTTTGCAATCCGAAGGGAAATAGGAATAGCTTCAGGTAACCCACTTGCTCTACAAGTCACGCAGGTATTCAGGTATGGCTCTGTAGATGGCTTCCGCAATCTTAATCTCTGATTCAGGACAGTAGGAACAACATAGGTATGCTTAGGCATAGCCAAAACATCGGCCGTCATCAAGGTTAAACCTAATGGGCAACAAACAGTAGAAAAGTACGACGAAAACTACAGTCCTACTCAGGAAACACAAAAATGTGCACTGGCTGTTAGGAAGGTTAAGAACTGCGATCCGAGTTCTCTGGTAGAAAGCTGCTACTACTAAGTTCGGCAGTTGTCCCTGAACCGAACCTAAATTGGTTAATAAATACGACTCACCCTTTTCTGTCGCAGGTCAGAAGTACCGAAGGCTATTGGAAATAACCAGATCTAAAGATCATATCATTTTTTTCTTTATTTTGTATGAAACTTAAAACTATGTCCCTATTCTACTTCAACTACCTAAGATAATTATAATCGGAGCGATAAGCACTCATAGCCTTTCGCACCGAGTGGTCACTATCGTGATTTCGGACTCCAGGCAGTCACTAACATTACGCACACGCACCTTTGGAACTTAACCGATGTCACAAAGTACCTGTTATCTCCCTTAGACACCCTTTCATGTTAACGAGTCCGGCCTCTGGCCTGATAAACCTTGACAGGTTTGAACTTTCGTGGTAGTTACAGTTTATTGGAATACCAAACCCTAAACATCAGGCTACTGCCGTTGGTCATTCCTTGCCCTTGTAAGGTGTCTTTGAATCACTTTAATCAGGAAATTTTCAATCTAATTCAGATGAGCCCTGTAATAAAGGTATTTTTTGGTACCCTGTTTCATTTGTTCTATGCAAGCCGAAAAAGTTCCTAAACCTGCCTTTTCAGCACCCCGAATCCTTCCATCTGATGAGCCGCTACATTGAACTTAACAGGACAACCATACGACAACCTGATTAGGGTCACATAGCATGTGACCTTCATCATGGAGAGAATTTGACTGCTGTGAAACAGCCTTCCTGTCAGGGATAAAGCCTTCTTGGACCAAGCGAGACAAGTACCTATATGTTTGCCAAAATCATAATGCTTATAGATCCAGATACGGAGGTATCTCTCTGTGCTTCTCATCCAAAATGGCAGTCTTTGCTGTCTAACGACGGCCAAATTTCGTCAGTTGTGTATGCCTGCTATACCTAGAACCCATCTTAATGGAATTCTAAACAAGATTGTTTGCGACTTTTGAAAATTAGGCGCGCTCAAGGGTTTGAAGGCTATAATGACTAGGAAATAAAGAGCTCGGCAAGGAGTTCCATAAGCGAGTTGTAGGACTTAGGAAAGAATCACCATATTTCAATGTGCATACATCCGAGCACTGTTGGCGAAAATAGCGATAAAACAAGAAAAGACTAGAGGCATTTCATTCGTGTTATCAATTGACTGTGTGATATCGGTCGAAAATGCAGACAAAAGAGCCCGATGCTAAACTCTACCAAATGCCTTAAAAATATCAAGTGCATCTATCTTGCTTTCGCCACTTTTTGGTTAGACATGCACACGAGCAAATGTGAGGAAGCTCGTGCAATGGCGATAATGACGCCTTTTATTCACTAAGCATGGTGAAACCGTGATTCTCAGATCACCAATTTAGAAGTTTGCTGCGCATATTACAGTGGATCACGTAGGCCCTGTTATTAATGTCGCAGTTACAGTGAACCGGATTGTTCACCTTATACACGGATTAGAAAAAAGCGCCCAGCAAAACAACTTTCTCCTGCGGGTTTTTTAATTAATTGCGTAGGGCTTCTGATCAATGTTATTAGTTCCGGGTAGGTTTTGTTAACAAACTGTCGAGGCCTTAACCTCGAGAGCAGTCTACTTTTTTGAGTTTTGTACTTGTCGAACTAGATATCTTCTAAAGAAAAGTCGCATATACGAATACCTTCATACATTTACGCATACAAGCACTACATGTATGAAAGGAGAGTAGTGTGAAATTATGACATCATGCAAATAAACGTACATGAATACACTACCTCGCCGGGCACTACTACATAGCGGAGGAATAATCCCGGGGCCAACAGATATATTCGCGTCACAATTTTGGGGCGAGCTATACCATGTTTTCTAGAAATAAGTTATGTATCACAAAATGGAACAATGAAACGAAAATGGCGGAAAAGAACAAAAAGCTAAACTTTCAATCGTGGACAGCGGAATTTACATTAAAACAAAGGGATGCCTGCCAAAGGAAAACAAGGAAATTTGCAACAGATACAAAAATTCCCGACGACAGATTCTACGGAAGCCAAGTTAGCGAAAGAGTTAAAAAATAAATGGGAGCGTAAAGGCCGACCAGATCACATACCTTTCGAAGTCAGAGCGACAATCCTCCTTTGTTGTCGTTGTTGGAAGGCTTAACAGTCAAATATCCTGCATTCTGGAAAGAAGCCTAGTGAGACGTCGATCTAAGTCTAAAAAGCATCCAGAACCTAAACGCTTAAACAGTATATAGTTGATGCCACTGG
The DNA here is from genome assembly GCA_949129095.1 of Volucella bombylans. Classification (NCBI taxonomy): domain Eukaryota; kingdom Metazoa; phylum Arthropoda; class Insecta; order Diptera; family Syrphidae; genus Volucella; species Volucella bombylans. Next base: position 146,056,123 of record OX422140.1, on the reverse strand, counting down.
GGGATCTTTCTGGAGGATCCAACAGTCATACAAAGTTAATCCTCTACCGATTTAGATGCTGACCAAGGAGTTGCTCGACCTTTCTATTCGGTAGATTGGAAGGGTGGATGGAGTGCCTGAAAGGCTCAGCCTATCCCTGTTAAATTCTATAGGAATAGACAGGTCGTTTGTCAGAATATTTGAAGGCTCTAAAAGAAGCACACTCTAAACGATCACCATCCAACAGGTAGTTAATGGCACTGGAGGCACAATCTTTCAAAAGTCTGCCCAATTACTAGCGTACGCCGGCTGTCACCGGTGCGTTCGCTGGTATTGAACCGGAAGTTATTAGGGGTGAATGCGGCCAAAACAAAGCTGTCAACAAGAAGGGACACACGAACTATACGAGCTATACAGTGTCATCGATCTAGTCAGAAAACTGCGCATTAATCCCCTGAGATGGCTTGAACATGTACAGCTAATGGACACTAATGTTCCGGCCCGCAGAGACTTCAAATTAAACCCAGAGGGACAACAGTAGAAGAAGACCTCACCTTGGTGGCACGCACAACTAGAAGATGACCTCAACCGGTTTAGAGACAGCTATTTAAAGACCGGACTAACTGGAGAGGCTTGTTAGTTGAGGCCCAGGCTCACCCCGAACTGTATCGCTACCTTAGTAAGTAAGTAAGAGAAAGCTATTCGGAACCTGAAGGGTACACTTACAGACCTTTTCCGTTTATTAGTGGAATAACAAACAACAATGCAGCAATTGCATAAGGAAACCCAAAAACTTAGAAACTTAAGACTAAGGAAACTTGAAATCGATCGAACGATCGGACTCGAAACACTCTATGAAATCAAGCGAGCCAAAGTCCTCAAAAGAGAGAAATCACGACATGTACGATAACGTTAAAATGAAAATCAAATGTACAACGTAAATAAGGGGAGAATTCGAAGTTAAAGTAGCAATGCAGAGACGTGGAAGAGATGTGTAGCATTCGATGTGGTTGTACGAGTTACAAATTTAAAAGAAGCCAGACAATAGCCATGTCTAGTATGAACTTGAACTTCTTGAAACATTGGCAACTTCTGTTATCATGTTAAAGTTTGGCTGATAGAAACTCAAAAAGTCTGCAACAGCAATCTTACAAGGTTTCGATTACGAGCTGTGCTGTATTAGAGCACCTGATAAATCTAAGATCGGTCCCTAAACGCACAATTTACTTGCAGACAACATTGATTGCAACAATCAAATTAATAATACCACATTTACTTGAAAAATATTTTCAAATTGTGTTGGTTAAGTGTTGTTCTTGCTTCCAATATGACCCCATTTATTTGAACCTATAAAATAAGTCAAATCAATTCATAGACTCTGTGAAATTGCATAATTAGTGAACACGGGGTAAATACCATGCTTGGGTTAGTGCTGGTGGTGGTTTTATGCTAATTCTCAATACTACCTATGCGTCTTCTAATTTTACACAAATAGATATGAGTGCATACCACCGTATTTAGAATTGTGCCGTATACTCATATACTCGTGCAGAATGTAACTCATGCACTATAAAAATGCCCAGGTTGCTGGGCACTTAAGCGTTCAAGGTTATATACAAATCACTGATTAAGCAATAAAATACATTCTATGAATCGAAAATTTATTGAATCTTAAGGATGACAGCTAACTACAATAAACAATCTGAGATCTATCCATCGCTGAAACACCATCAATCGAGCAATGGAAAGAGAAAAAATGTTGAAATGTTGACCTCTTGAAAAAAGTGTTCCGACTTTGGTAAAATCTGTTTAAAATATTCAAAATAGCAAAAAGGACAATTTTTATGTTTTTTTTTTTTTAAGTGATTGGCGTGCGCACAAGGGATTTTGTTCGTTTGCACATAGTACGAACGAGAGGAAGTTAGGGAGGGAAAAAAGAGAGATACCGATGTGCGTTGGTTCTAAATGTTTTCAAGTTATAGTGACTAGGAAATAAAGAGTTCGGCAGGGCATTCCATAAGCGAGTTGTACGGTTTAAAAACGAATCACGATATTTCACAGTGCGTCCGAAAGTGGGCTTGTGGGTATACCGATGAGCATTCATACCGAGACGGGTGTTACGGTTAAAAGTTAGAAGGGGTGGAATGCTACTGGCAATTACTGTGGAGCACTGGGGTGAAAATAGCGATACGAAGGTGAGACAGGAGACATTACATCAGTGCTCGAGGGTGTCGAATGACTGTGTAATATGGTCATCACCTACGAGTTTTATCGCACGGTTTTGGATCCTATCTAGCAAGTGCAAAGAGGCATTGTAGCATTGTACTCCAATTTCGGGCGGATAAACGCTTTATATATTAAAACCAAATTAGAGGGGGTGAAATATTCCTTACATCGCTTAAAGAAACCTTGATATTTCGCAGAACGTTTGTCGACATCGAATATGTTGTCATTCCAACGTAAGTTGTTACTGACACACATACCGAGAATGGAAAGTTTTTCGGTTTCGACGATGTAAGTGCCATTCATGGATAATGGCTGGATATTTAAATTTCGCTTTAACGACAGCAGACAGCATTTTGTTTTGGAAGCATTAAATTTCACTCTGCTGACAGATCCCTAATTGGTTATGCTGCTAATATCATAATTTAGTAAGCTTAACATACGCTGCCGTTAGCGTTCTACAGGGACGAGAGTTATTAAATGAAAAGTACTGTCGTCAGTACAGGGATATATTAGATTAGAAGTAGCAGAAATCAAAAGATCATTGATGAAAATTAAAAAGGGTATCGGAGACAGAACGAAGCCCTGGGGCACACCAGCATTTATTTTGTGAATATCAGACTTGAAACCATCCAAGACAACTTGAATTGAACGTTTCGAAAGGTAATTTCTAATCCATTGAAGGAGAAAGTCATCGATCCGGTTAGGCCGGGTTTTATTATTGTGTGTTGACGGTATATTGTCACAGTTGTGAGTGATAAGAGTATGAAGCATCTGCTCAGAGAAACGTCATGCACTTCAGTTTTAAGTGCCGTTAGACACTTTTCCGATGGGAAGTTCCTCACAAGTACCTCATTCATGTTTTGTTTTTTTTTTCTTCCCATTAATTCATTGAGTAGGCCCCAGGTTTTACGGGGATTATTTTCAGCCTAATTAAATTCTTAAATTCTAGCTCGACTTTTGCCAGAATATGTCTTTGTTAAGATTTTTTGTGCTCTATTTCGTAACTTTTATTTAGTCTGTTGTTTTTTCACCTTCTGTAGAGTTTATTTATGATTTATCGCGATGAACAGGTGCATTGTCTGGATGAAACAAAACTTTTTTCTTCGCCAAATGCGGTTGTTTTTTCTTCATATAATACACGCCATTGATTGTTTTTCCTTTCTCAAGATAATTAAAAAAAATGTTGACCCCATGACCTTGCCTGCAGATGGAACTGTCCTCGCTTTCTTTGCGGCCAATTCTCCCCTTTGATTCCATTGTTTTGACTGTTCCTTCGTCTCGGATGTAAAGTGATGGGCCCATGTTTCATCCATGGTTATGAATCGACGCAAAAACCCGCCTTTATTGCTGTGAAACTCCGCCAAATACTCGATTAAAATATTCTCAGGGCGCTGCTTTTGCTCCATTGTGAGTAATTGCGGCACCCATTTCGCATTTTTCAGCCAACATGCGATGTACAGCGCTTTTTGAAAGGCGTACCATATCTGCTAGTTCACGCACTTTCAATCGACCGTTATCCAATCCAATTTTGTGGATTTTTTTCAATATTTCCGGTGAAATCACCTCATTTGGTCGTCCACTGCGATGTTCGTCTTGGCAACTTGTACATAACGGTGACCAATTTTTCCATATTAAAAAATTAATTGAGAGCGTTCATTATTGATGGCTGCCGAACAAATACTAAGCAACGTAGTGCCTTTAAACTTCAAATTTAAGCTCTACAAGGTTGGTACTTTCTACAATACGTCCGGTTGGATACTTCTGGGACTATGTTCTACATAATAGTTGATAATTTATTGTAAATTTGCTCCACATTATCATCTATCAATAGAGTTTCCTAGTCTATAAGACGTATTTTTTCGTCCGCCAAGCTGTTCCTTATATAAATTCCTCTATCTCTCTCGAGGGAGAATTAGCTATTACATGAGTCATATGTCCCATATACGACTGAGTAGTGGTCGGAAATGTCGCTTTCGATGACTGCTGAAATCATTTGGCTGTCTGTTAAATTGAATAAATAAAGTGGCTATGTCAACAAGGAATTTTGCACATATGTACATCCAGAAAAGGGCACGTTTAATTTGGATTTTAGTCCGGCGGAATCATTGGCATGTACTTCTTCCAAAATGAAGGTTGCATCGCCATATCTATCACTGGCGAGAGGTATTGTACAAACTAATTAATTGAAGCATGGATCTCAGTGATATGTGGTTCCAACAAGACGGGTCTACGTGCCAGATAACGCATGCAACAATTAATCTTCTGCACGAAAAATTCGATGGCATGGTTATCCCGCGTTTCGGCAATGTCAACCGCCCACCTTACATGTCAATATAACCAATGCCATCAATGATATTGAGCCCGATTTATGCGGTCTAGTTATCGCAAATTGGACGTATCGGATACTTTCGGTCCTGCTGCCCTGCTGCTCTACTAGCGGAGACCTTTTGGCCGGTATCATATTCTATGCATACTGTAATCGAATACTTCATGATGTCTCATACACAACTTGTTGTATTTGAATTTGAAGCTCAAGCGCCCTTAATGGAAACCCTATAAGCCCTGTTGCAAAGAATGTGTCAGAAGAAACATCTGAAAACCACACATCAGCATACTGACAACTATTTAAGCTTTTAATCTAAACTTGTTACATTGGTTCATTAGAGCCATAAGTGGTGCAGTGGGCCGGTAGACGGGAGAGACGAGAGCATCGTAAATTACGAGGTTTGGTGTAAAGGGAAATAGAGTAATAAAAAGATGAGAAACTAACAGAACCTGGGTGACGAGTCATAACAATATGTGCTACATATATCTCAACCTTCTTTAAGGGCTTTCGAATTAATTATATTGACCACCTCAGAAGTAACATAAAATGGTCATTCCAGAAAAGAATAGCACATCGAAGAAACCGTCGTCAAAGTTTTCTGTAAACTCGGTAAAAAGGGGACCACGCATGACCGACTTGATTAAATAAAGATTAAATAGAGGTAGAAGGATTTGGTCACATTAAGGTTATCAATTCGGAGGACAACCATTTGACAAAGCTAGGTGATGAGTCAGCATTATGGATTATCTAATCAATATGAGAACATAAATTAGGTGAGTAGCAGAAGTATAGGTTGACTGTATTGAAGATAAAGTCGGGAAGGAGACTGGTTGCGCTTGCGTAATTAGGTAGAAGACTACCATATCAACTTCACCTTACAGACTTAAATGTAAGGAAATAGCTTTAAAGAAATTGGTATCGTAAGAGTAGTCTCACTAGTAGTGTTTAATGACCCATTTGAAATCATTTTTAGTCAGGATGAGAAGCAAGCTAGTGCCTTATAGATCACCGATCAAAAAGGTTTTTTCAGCAAGAAAATATGCATTGTAATAGGCTTTAGTGAAATCAGTTGTAGTGACATCAACTTCTAAGGCTGAGTCAGATGGCCAATGACTCGTTTCAAGTCTCGTGCCAATAGAATTCTCTTACGAGTGTTGACTCACTTAATGACAAGAAAAAACCAACTACCAGTTGACCAATTGCAGTTACGTTGGGACTGCTGATGACTCCTTGCGGATGTCGTTAATTTCTGGCAAGATTTTGAAGCACAATATATACAAGATGTCCAAGAAGTTGTATTATGAAAAGCCTGATCGCTGCAAAATCCAATAAATCAGGTTGGATACTAAAGTTTAACGAGAAGGTCATTTTCGGCTCAAGAGAAGAAGATTCTCAGAACACCAGATTTCTAAAACTTGAGCGAGTTTTTGTGCAATATAGGCATCTTGGCTAGTTGGAACGAAAAGGAAAGTTCGGATGGTGGTACTTTTCGTGCGCTCTTCCTACCAGAAGGCCTTACTTACTCTTCTCTAGCAAAACAGCTAGAAGTTTGCATGAGTCTGGCACCAATAGCACGAAAAGGTTCATATCAAAAAATTATAGGTACGGCGACCGGATATTAACCAAATCACCATTATACAATATTAGTCATCAAAAACAACCTCAACTAAGGCTGAGAAGCACAACTCTTTTATAGTCAGATCCAAGCCGTCTATAAACAAACGCCTGGCATCGTAATCAAACCGTAAACCTAGAATAGCTTTCTTTCATCCGATAAACAGCAAAGGTCGAACTGAAATAGATCAAACTCCGATTGCCTCCGTGAGAAATAGAGAGTAACAGATGTCGAATAAAACGTGAACACTGTTTTATTTAAACTTAAGTTCGCCTCCGTACTGAATTTGTAAATAGTTATTGCCCTAATGTGTTTACTATATCCAGGCCCAATACTGACGAAATGTCGCAATGAGCGAACAATTTAGAGACCATCTTAGCTTAGGAGCCAAAACAACCAGCTAATCTTAACATACAACTATGGAAGACAATTCGACAATTGGAGATCTAAGGAAGGATTTCGACAAAAAACAGGGAAAGCATAACATATACACTGAGCGTGTACAAATGCCAGGAACAGTAAATCCATTTCGACATCTTCGAATCGTTAACTCCTAAGATTAACTCCTGGGTATATTGCTAGCACAGCAGTTAGTATTAATTCCACCTCATGAATTCACGCTTCGGAACATAATATAATCGCGACAGGCATATGCGCTGAGGCACACCCAGCCTTGCTTCCCTACTCAGCTACATTTTCGGGGTTAGTTTAGCAATTGGAATTCTGCCGCTTAGTCTCCTCTTTCCCCAAGCAAACTATGGCAATGGGTACACAAATGACACTAGCTATATTATGGCCTTTCCACTGCTTTAATTTTCAAAATTATGCAAAATAAGCCTTAGATTCTAGTAAGACCTAAGCAATTTGTAATAGTGAAGAGCTTGTTGTATATATTAACTAGTAACGTCTAATCGTAAGAATTGTAGAATTGCATTCTTCTTGCCTGCCAATAAAGCAAACGAGCAGTCTAGGCCGCCTCCAAAACCCTGTGCCATATCCCTCTGATTTACTGTTCAGTTAGAAATAACAAGCGAGTCATCGTCAACTTAGTGCTTCCAAGGCAGATAAGAATACCTCTTCCAGCGATATACACCAAAAGAGGACCTTTCAGCCAATCTTACAAGCGATCAAGATGACATAAATTGCACAGCCACTAGCCCTTAACCATCACAAAATTGAAGTACATCTCGTGGAGAAATCGAATACACTTGATTAAACAGATTAAACCATAGATCTCGGGAAGGATTTTCATCTCGAAGCTTAAGAAAATGAAGAATTTGTTTTAGCCGGGTCTCAAGGCTTATTAGTATAATGACTGGATCCAAGATAGCATAGTTTTCTTACAGTAAGGGGTTGGACTCAGACACCAAAATTCTTTACTTGTTAATACAAGACATTTCGCTTTGACCTAGTTCATCACTGATGCCGAATCCCAATGTAGTGGCCTAAAAGTGAATACTTGCCGTGCTGTCGAATGCAGCTTATGTTCAATGAGTAGGCCATAGGAATCGACCAATTTGATGGGTTCTTTTCCAGGAGTTGCCGCAAAATGAATGGTGAACCTACCAGGTCTAAAACCAATCTTAAAAGATCCATGATAGGCTACAATCTTTCACATACTTAATACTTTTGACAGAACTTTATGTGCGGTATTAGATGATTAATTTATCTGTAGTTGGCGAAGTTTCGGGAATAGAGTTTCTTATGGTTGAATGCTATCTTCCAACCTAGAACTTTATGCAGGTAATGTGTAAGCCTACAACCAATTGTTTTGAACAGATCTGCCGGCAGAATATTCAAGATTTCGTTGTAGTCAGGTGACGAAGCATCAACGCCATTATCAACTACAGAGCTAATCACTCTCATCTCTGGTGTATCAGGTTTTGTTTCCAAATTAATTTTACAACTGGCACCTTATTGTTTGTCGTATAATACAAGAGGATAAGAAAGCGTACTTGTTGGCATTTTACAAATTGTTGACTCAGGAGTTTGAATAATTTGCTTTTCTAAGCACGGACGCATTCGATGTTGATGAGCGATTCGGATGTTATTTTCATACTTCAAAAGATATTGATTCCCGCTTACACCTTGAAGAACTGTAGCCTTTCCCCATGTTTTTGAAGTTCGCATAAATTGTTTGTAAAATTTTCTATCCAAATTCTTGGTTTCAGTATAACTATTTTGTTGGTTGAATTTAACGTAAAATTATTCGTGGATGGACTTAACTTCACTTTCCTCTTGACGGACATGGCGAATTTCTGTAAAGGAATAAAAATTCAGCAGTGATAGATTCTACCTTTTGTTGTAAATACTGTTTTCCCTCAAAAAATTTATTTTTAAGAACTTTTTTCAAAACCTGCAATAATGTTTCGGCTAAGCCATTCGCTTCTGGATAATATGGACGACTTTTTAGAGCTTCTATTCCTCTTCTTCTCAATAACCGAATGTTGAGAAGAACTCGCTTCAAGAAGAACTTTAGCTTCAAAATAACAACATCAGCTATGGTAGAGGTATCTATCCATTTGGATGTAGAATCGACGACCAACAAAAATGTTTTTCCGATGAAGAAAAAAAAATCGATGTGGCTTTTTCTAGGTTTGGCCAACTTAAAAACGACTTTTCTTGGTTGTTGGCGTTCCTTACTCTTTGGCAAGGGATACTTTCTGTGCATATTTCGGAGATATCCTCATCAATCTTGGGACACCAGCAAATTAATCTAGCTAAAAGTTTCATTTCGACAATTCCAGGGTGCTCATGATGTAACAGCTGTAGAACTTCAGAACGTAGAGACGTTTGAAAAAGGACTCGAATTCCATATATAATGCATTCTTGTTCGACGGATAATGAACATCTTCGAATAAAGTATGATTTTAAAATGTGATCTTGAATTTAATCCGGCCAACCTTTCCTTACTATATTAATTCTAACACCGTGTACAAAACTGGATCTCTTTTTGTATGGTGCGCGATATCTTCATACGATAACGGAACGTTTTCACTCTGATTAAATAAATTAATTAGTTGCTCAGTCATTTAATTTGTCCGACTTTTCTTCAGTGGCAGGTGTGATATAACATTTCCTGACTTTTCTTATACCTCATCTCATAGTCGAAACACGACAATAACAAGGACTATCTCTGAAGGCGACTTACTGCAGTGACTGTTATTCCTTTTCAGACATCAAAGACTACTTTCAACGGCTGATGATTTGTATATAGAGTAAGCTTTTTTCTAACCAAATATTTGTAAAATTTGCGTATCCCAAAAATTATGGCTTCTTTTTCTACTTGAGTTTAAATTTGCAGACACAAAAACAATAGAACATTCCTTGCCTTCTCTTATTTGACTAAGGACAGCCCCTACATCTTCCTTACTAGCATCACAAGATAGAATTAGATCCTCAGATGGATTGTAATGTTGCAAAAGTGTTTCTTCGCCCAGAACTTCTTGATTTTTTGTGAAAGCATCCTGACAAGAAGAATCCCAGAGAAAAGCGTGAACTTATACAGTGGTACTAACAAAGTCGTCTGCATTGGGACGAATTTTCTATAATAATTTAGAAGTCCTAAATATGACCTAAGTTGGGTGACATTTTCAGGAACCTTCGTAATTAAATAACCCAGGCATTCAACTTCCGTTTTGAAAAATTGGCATTTGTTAAAATTGATTTTGACATTATATTTCTTAACGGCTGATAGGGCAGGGTTCAACTTACGAACATATTCTTCTAAAGTTCTTCCTTTAATAAAAACATCATCGATATAGCACAGCGAATTGGTCCCTCTTAAAATTTCATATATTGTTTTTGAAAAATACATGGTGCACACTTCAGGCTATATCTTAATCTATTATATCGCATTAAATGGGTATATACTGTAAAAAGTTCTTGTGATTCTGGTGATATCTCCAGCTGCTGAAACGCTCCAGTAAGGTGAAGAGCACAGACATCTGCGCCTTTCTCCAGGGATGCTAACATATCATCCACATTTGGAATTGGATAATGCTCCACATCAGAGACTTTAAAATCAACAGACAGACATACATTTCCATTCATTTTGACTACAACAACGAGTAGACTGGCACATTTGCTGAATTTTACTGGGTTGAGAATGGGTATGCCTTAAAAAAAATTGGCAATGCACCTCCCTTCAGCGCTATTGACGCTGTGTAACCTTGAATTATAGTAGACTCTTTTGAAAATACTGACGAATACATCCTTCGTAAATTTTCTACGACTCTATCGACTAAGACCGATGACTGCTCCATTAAATTTACTGGCTGACTAAAAAAAAATCTCTCCAACAGTTATAACAGGTGCTCAAAATGTCCTCCTTGGTTTTGTATGGTATGCATGCTAGAGCCTGTTTTTGGATTTCACTGCAAATGTTTATTGATGCTAACTGCTACCTCATTTTTGATGGCGCTTCGAGAATACGCTCTTCCAATTCAATTAAAGTTGCTATTTCGGTTGAATGAACAAGTTCTTTCATTCCTTCACATACAAAAAGATCCAATCCTGTAAGGTCAGGAGATTTTGCAAGCCAGTGAACTGGTCCATTTCTTCCTATCCAACGAGTGCCGTACTCTTCATTAAGCCAATTCTTAACCTCACGACAATAGTGGGCTGGAGCACCGTCCTGTTAAAAATATTATGAAGCTTGTTAAATTAGTGGAAACTCAAAAACTCCAGATATAGTAATTTATAGAATTCAGCCCAGCTGGTAGTTTGAAGGGGCCGATTAACTTGTTTCAAAGTACACCTGCCCACATATTGATGCTGAATTTGTGTTGATATGATTTATGTCTCCCTGTATGTGGATTGTCCGTAGCACATGTATGAGGATTATTAAAATTTCTGATCCCATATCTTGTAGATGGGGAGATTCGTACGTCCAAAGAATTCTGCTAATAAGCTCATTGTCATCCAAACTTCGCTCCAGCAACCAGTTAAAAAACTGAGGTTTCTTTTCCAAATCATTTAGAAGCAGTTTTTGTACAGATGTATTGTAGTATGGATAAAGATTTTCCCCATGCAGTACATTAGAAATTTTATGTCTGGAAATATTGAATTGCCAAGCTAAGCGTCTGATGCTGATTGATGGTTTAGTTGGAATAGCTTCCAGTATTCTTTCATCAGCCGAAATCCTTCTTACTTGTGGAGCTCCCGCATTGAGTCGTGTATTTGAAACTGATCCCGTTTCTCGAAGCCTTCGATACGTATTTCCAAATACTCCTAGGAAGTCGTTGATGTACATATACAGTTCATGGTATCTTTGTCGCGCTCTAGTTGAACTTCTACTGCACAGCCCATAAATGTAAATAATGTCCGCGTATTCTTTATTCTTGGTTTGTAAATGCAGACATTTCAAATAACGTTTCTAAGCACCTGTAACCCTGGCATAAAAAATTAAACTAATGAATTCATTTTTGTTTGGCAAATTTTCGAAATAGTCCTTCAAATCCCAAACCTAACTCTTTCTGAGAACTTTTAAAGATCAAGGTAAGGAAATGAGGGTTTTGAGTTAAATAAAAGAGCACGCTTTAAAACTCTTTAATAGCTATGCAATTTTAAAAACAATATTGGAAAATTAGTAGTTCTTGGAAAACCACTCTTACGAGTATTGTCAACTGTTGTTAGAAACGTTGGTAAAAAATCATAAATTCCATTTTTTACCTGCTGCATGTTTTCGCAAGTGAACTTTATTTAACCGCCGTTACAAAAGCTAGTATTTCTTCTAAAAATCTAAAAATACACGAAGTTTCTACCATTACTACTAACAGAGCAATTTCCGTTGAATTCCGTTCTGCTTCTCACTCGGAGGCTCCAGGTTCGAATCCTGGCCATGACAAGTCAGTTTTTCATTTGTGTAATTGGAACTCAGACAGAAAAATTCTGCGACACGTAGATTTGGCTGTTGTAGAGTTTGAACCACAAAAAAACTAGTGCTTCACTGTGAGTGAAGAAAAAACTCTCCATCCTATTCGGACTCCCACCCTTGGACAGCGAATATCGAAACCAAATACAACCACTACAAAAACAATTGCTCCTTTCTCCTCCTTCTACCTTTCTGCCCGCGTCTTGACAACAGTAAAAGGGTATCTAACCCCTTAGGCGCACGTAAATTATAAAAAACAAATGCTTTTTATTGCTCTCCGTCAAAACGCGGTCAATAGGATTGCATGATAATCATCAGAAGGCAGAAGTATGAGGGTATAGCACTCACTCAAATTGGCAGTTATGAAGCCAAATGCGATTTTGATATCATGTTGTGGCACTTTTCTTCCCATCCGTCGTAGCGTGGGTTGGTGTTAAGATGCTTATATCAATGGTGTGAACCCGGAGACAAGGTGGCTCAATCCGGTGCTAAACGCATATTCATCACCGAATTTTACTCTGTTTTGTTCGCGCACAGACACCACCCGTACACATGTCCAATACATACCTAACGAGAACATCGTTATACACTTTCCAGCTACGTGGAAAAATTACTTGTGGTGGATTCCCAGCCCAAGGAACAGCCTAAGACGATGGGTTAATTTACATCACACATGAGTTTAATACTCATCGAAAGTTATAGCTATCTAAAGATGTCATAAAGAATCTACATATATGGCAGCTAAGTTGGAACAAAAGTAAGGAAAGTTCTGACCGCCTCCAGCGGATGGGAACAAGAGACTTTGCCCTGTATGTTTGCCCCTTGCAACTTGCTCTAGATGACAATGTTCAAGATGATGATGGTCATCACGTTAATTTCTTTGTATTTTATTTAACACCTCTTATAACTAAGATATTAAATATTCAAATCAGTGCTCCATAAAATAAAAGGAAACAAAAGAACCATTCTTGAAATATTCAAAAGCTGGCAGCATTAACTCCAGCTGATAAAGTATCATCTTGAAATTATAGTATTAAAACCACAATAAACAAACGAATGCATACATGTTTGATATCTCATGGATTGATATAGAGTCCAATGTACAATAGACAAATAACAGACTTCAATCTTTTTTGCACTTTTCTTAGAGGCGTCTAAGTGTCTATTATAACATATCGTTCGATTGGTATGTTAACACCACATATGCCAGCTAAACTGTGCGTCAGATAATCTCAACTTTTTCTTATATGTATCCGCATATTTATCGATCTAGCCAACTGATTATTAATAAATATTGTGAAGCAATCTGTGACTCATGCGCGAATAAGGAAATGCAAACGATGCAAGAATTTGCTCGCCTTTGGCAATGATTTGGTAAAGTTATAAATCTTAAATTTAATTTGAAATTTATTCAATATCTTACCTTAAAATGAATTAATTTCGTCTTCAAGGATGATTCAAAGAACCTAACAGTTAGAATGGCTTGTTGTGATACTATTCGTAGAGAATGTATTGTGCTAATGATTGATCGTTTCGTTAAATTATGGTATGCTAGCCCGACATCTTTATTGTCGAGTGTTCACCTTAAAATATTTGTTCTAACTATACAATGTAAGATATCAAGAAGTATCATTGAATTGAGGTAAATATTCGGACATTAATCTTTTAGCAAGTACTTCCCTATACAGGGTGTTCCGGACAATGTGGCGAAGACTTTAAGACACCCGAGACACAGAGCTTTTAAGCAGAAGCTTAAGCTGCCTGTTTTGACTCCTATTGAAAATATGACCTTGGGTAAGTGAAGACAGTTTTTTTTCAGGTTAGAAAAAAAACATACTTTTTATGAAAATAAAAATTGAGCAGATCTCTTACTTACTTACTTAGGTTGCCCCACAGTTCGGGGTGAACCTCTAGTCGCGCACTCCAAATCGGTTGAGGTCCCCTTCTACTTGTGCGCTCCACAAGTTGAAGCCTACCTCTACTACATTGTACTTCCGGGCTTCACTCGAAAACCCTACGGGCCGGAGCATTAGTGTCCGTGATTCACCGTGGCTGAAGTAGTAGTTGGCTTCCAAATCGAACTGTTCGAGGTTCAATACCAGCCGCGTCCGAAAGACATTTTTTTTTTCAGACAACTAAATTCATGTAAGATGAGTGGTTGCCTCGAATACAACAACAAATCCAATTACACTAACAATTTAGTCTCCCATGCCACACATGGATTGAAATAACTACTGAGTCCAAAAACCTTTCTTTCTCTCTCTGTCCCATTTTCCTAAAAACTTAACACGTACTCATGCACTTTAAGTGTAGTCATATCCAGTTGAGTGTTAAGTTCTTTCAAAAAAAACACAACATCGCTCCACATATTTTAGGCATCTTAGGCGACTGATGCGCAGTTCTCTGACTAGGTCGATGTCGCTGTACAGCTCGTATATTTCGTCATTGAATGTTCTCCTCCAAGCCCGTCAACGCAAACGGGACCGAATATTTTTCGAAGGATTTTTCGATAGAGTCCATGTTAGAGTCCATGCGACATAAAGTGGAACTAGGATGATCAAGTTCTTATATAGAGTCTCCTTAATTCCCTTCTTAGCCCAAAGAAACAGCCATATGGAAAAGTAATTCTTCATTACTCGTATATTTCTGTTGAAGTGTTGTTGGCTGAATTTATAACAGAGCTAAGGTAAACAAAGTTGTTTAATACCTAGAAATTAGAAATTATAGCCGACGACTGTGAAGTTCTGTACAATTCGTGGATATTGTGTCTCCCTTCTTTTTGACAATATATTGGCTTTGCCTACATTTACCGCTATACCCAATTTGACAGCTTCCGCCCTTCTAATTATGTCGATATCATCGGCGTATACTAGTAGTAGCACAGACTACTTTTGAAAGATTGTGCCTCCAGTGTTCACTTGTGAGTTCGGCACAATTCTGTTAAATTATGTTAAAGAAGTCAATTGACAGCGTGTCAACTTATCTGAAACCTTTTTTGATATCAGGGTCTCTGTTAAGTCGTTAGTGACCTGGACGGAACAGCGAATATTCTCAATAGTCATTTTGCATATATGTACGAGCTTCGCAGTGAAGCCAAACCTAGACATGGCTCTATATAACTCGTGTCTATAAATTCTGTCATTTGCGGCCTTAAAATGGATTAAAAGATGGTGCGTATTCAATTGGATCTCTTGACTTTTTTTCAGGATCTGCGGAAGTGTGAAGATTTGGTCGATTGTGGACTTTCCTAGTCTGAAACCGCACCAAAAGTGACCAATCAGGTTGCTGACAAAAGGTTTCAGACGTTCATATAATATGACAGACAAGATCTTGTATTCGATTGTTGAGGAGACTTATACCTCTATTGCCGGCGCAGTTGAGATCGTCTCCTCTTTTGTGGATGGGGCATACGGTGCTAAGATTCCATTCATCAGGCATACCCTACACCCTTCTGAGCGGATCTGAAAAATGAGTTGGTGCATGCTCTCCACAGAGTCATTTCCAGCTGCTTTGAATACCTCGGCCGGTAAGCCGTTACGTGCAGCTGGTTTGTTGACTTTTAGCTTAGATACTGCTATCCTTACTTAGTTTTTGGTCAGGTGGACGGAAGCTTTGGCTATCATAGTCTAATGGCATATTCTGCTGACGGCGGAATGTTGGGCTTTGTTGTCGTTATCAGTGGCCATTTAGGTCAAAGTGATTTTTTGAAGCTTCAAAATTGTAAAAATATTATTCTAACAGGTGATTTTGTCCAACTCAACTGATGTTGATCATTTCTTGATGGCACTATATGCGTTCGGGTTCGATTGTTTGCTGACCCAACCTACTCGTTTAAATTCGTGTTTAGGTTCTATGTAACTCCTACAACAATGCGTACGGCGACTTCTGCACTTGGAGCTTAAGTTTAAGAAAAACGATCAATTGCGCTCCCAATACAAGTCTTTCATGAATAAATACATACGGTTAGGTCATATGGAATTCACAGACTGCGTTAATCAATCAGAACCTCACTTTTACCTACCACATCATTGCATCCTTAAACCTAACAGCAGCACCACAAAACTGAGAGTGTTTTCCAAGGGTCATGCAAAACAGACAGTGGTAAATCTCTTAATGATGTACTCATGGTAGGTCCAGTGTTCAACCTGACTTATTCACCATTTCTCTTCGCTTTCGATTGCACCGGTACGTTTTTAGTGCTGTCATCACGATGATGTACCGACAAGTGGTCATTTATTCAGCTGATTGCAATTTTCAATTGATTTTGTGGAGACAATCTGATCAAGAGAGCATTAGAACATTCCGATTGTGAAAAGTTACGTATGGTACTGCCCCCACCTCTTACCTTTTCATTTGCACCCTAAATCAGCTAGCAAGTGATGAAGCAGCTAGTTTTTCTCTGGCGTCGAAATCCCTGCGCACCAAGTTCTATGTTGATGACGTTCTCTCGGGATCAGATAGCTTAGAAGAAATTCTACAACTACAAAACGAGCTAAAACAGATTTTGAATAAACGTTAAGGGGAATAACGTCATCAAAACACTTGGTTTAATATGGGAACCTCAGTCCGATGTCTTTATACACAAGGTTAAAAACTTAGGAGATGAACGGATAACAAAAAGATCGGTGTTATCTGAATTTCACAGCGGTTTGATCCTCTGGGCCTAATCAATCCCGTCATCGTATGGGCGAAGATATTTCTGCAACAACTCTGGAAAACTAAAGTTGATTGGGATGAAACACTTCCAAATGAATACTACCACAAATGGTAGAGCTATCGAAAGAAATTGCTTATATAAGAAAAGTTAAGAGTACCTAGACTTGCAATTTCCCATCTCGAGGAAAATGCACAGATTCACGCATTTGCCGACAGCTCTGAGCTAGCTTATGGAACTTGCATCTATGTGAGATCTTTAAATAATGATGGTACAATTTCAGTTAATCTACTAGCTGCAAGGTCTGTGGGAACCTGTGGCCTTGCCATCCATCATCTAGGTCTGTCAACGAAGCACTTCTTGAAAAGCGAAAGGTTAACACTAGAATAAAATTTCATACTTCCTATCGAAAACTTCTTCGAGTCTTCGTATATGTAAATCGGTTTAAAAATAACGTTCTTACTGAAAAACGCAAAATAGAAAAAAGATTTGAACCAATTACAGTTGACGAACTTAAGGAAGCTTTATGTAACGTAGTCAAAATTATTCAACAACAATCATTTGAACAGGAGCTTATTTGTTTGCGAAAGGATGGGAATATTCCCATAAAGAGCCATTTAAAATCATTGTTCCCTTTTTTAGACGATAGCGGCATTCTAAGAGTTGGAGGTCGAATTGGAAATCCATACCTTGAATTCTGTGTTAAACATCCCATACTTCTCCCCAAATCGAATGTGATTACCTTAAGCATTTGTCGGTATCTGCATGAGAAGTATGCTCACGCCGGTCTTCAAAATTTGCTCGCCATCATCCGTCAAATGTTCTGGCCCGTTAATGAAATGGTCACTTGCCGAAAGATTCTGTTTTCGCTGCCGACCGACTTCATTCAATCAAATTATGGAAGATCTTCCATTATCGCTTGTTTTACCTGCAAGACCGTTTTCAACAACTGGTGTAGACTTATGTGGTCCACTTGGAATTCACTATCGAAGAAGGGGAGTTTCAGCTACTAAAGCTTATGTTGCGGTATTTGTCTGCTTTATCACACGCGCGGTACATTTAGAGCTCGTGGAAGATCTAACAACAGCGTCATTTATGGCAGCATTGAAACGGTTCGTCGGTCGCCGCGGATTATGCGACACAATATACAGCGACAACGGATTGAACTTTGTGGGAGCGAAAAATGATATCTATAAATTCTTTATGCACCATGAAACCAACAACACAATCATCGATTTGTTCGCTTCTGATGGCATCAAATGGAGAACTAGGTCACCACATATGGGTGAATTATAGGAGACGGCGGTTAAATCTGTACAGTTTCACATGAAGAAGCTCTTCCGCATGTGCACTCCTACCTATGACGAGTTCTCCACCGCACTAATTGAAATTGAAGCCATTCTTTCTGGTACTGTTTTTATAATACCTATTGAAGAATCTTCAATCCTTCAAGGTGGGGAGCATGTTAATTAAACTGAACATTGTACATATATACTCGAATTTATTCATATATACTCAACCTTTCAAATACAAAACAACTCATGTAATATACTAGAGATCTGCATTCGTTCATTACCAGTTTTGTTCTCAAAACAATTTTTTTTGTACACGAATATGAAACATATACATACATTATAAAGAACCATTGTCACTGCTCCTCGATTTTAAGTTACATCGCGTGCGTTTTATTAGCGTTTTAATATAAAGTAATCATCCACAAAAATCAAGCCAATCATCCTAAAAAAAGTCCTACAATTTCACCTCCTAATCCTTCGACACAGTTCTTAGATAATAATGTTCTGCGAACTGTATCAACCGTGCTTCCAATTTTTGACAAAATCAATTTTAATGTTATTAAGAACCGTTTGAATTTTGGGATGAAGTTTTTTTGTACAACTCATGCTTAATCTGCCTTTGACATTTTCTTAAGAAAGCTACAGTCTCATATTGCGAACAGCAAACAGATTACAAAACGCAGAAATAGTATCAAAAAATGTATAAAGCCAAGCCACGGATGACGACCACACTTCTAAAAAAATTAGACGGAAACATAACACTCCGCCTGCTCCTTTTCTTAACAGAACAAAGCGGCATCTTTGACCTCAAAAGAAGCCCGTATACTTCGTAAACAAGAAAGAGCAGCTCAAGATGAGTTTTACGAAGATTCAGAAGGAATTTTGTATGTTCCTGTCGTTTCTGTCGTTTTTTTGCTCCGAAAACTTTAAATACTCGTAACTTTTTTTCGGAACTGCATTTTTCATAACGGCATGCAATAGAACTCAAAAAATAATTGTCCGATCGTTTTTAAATTTTGTGGAAGTCTTTCTGACACTTTAGCTATATTCTAAACCTTTGAAACATGATGGGGTGGCCGTGGTGTAGTGGTAGTAGCAAACGCTTCTCACTCGGAGGGTCCAGGTTCGAATCCTGCCCATGGCAAATCTGTTTTTCATTGTGTAATTGGAACTCAGACAAAAAAATTCTGCGTGTGAAGGCATAACACTAACACGTAGATTTGGCTGTTATAAGAGTTTCAAGCAATGAAAAAAAATACTGGGAATTATATCTCGAATCACTCTGAGTGAAGAAAAACTCTCCGTCCTCTTCGGACTCCCACCCCTGGAGAGCAAACATAGAAACCAAACACACCTGAGTTTCAAACCACTACAAAAACAATTTTCCTTTCTCCTCCTTCTATCTTTCCGCCCGCGCCCTGGCAACAGTAAAAGGGTATCTAACCCCTTAGGCGCGCGTAAATTATAAAAAAAAAAAAAAAAAAAATTCAATGCAAATTAAATAAATTGTTTAAGCAAATTAGTAAAAAAAAAAGTCTTTTTTTACATATATTACATATATAGTATATACATATATATAGAAACCATATATGGGTTCGTATGCACTAAGACGATTTTCAGTTAAAAAATTACAGGCCATATATGGTTTCGTATGCATTATATTATAATTACATTATGCTATAATGATTATACTCGTAGCATAAATTATTTGATATGTTGTCGATTCGTGGAATTTAGTCAAACAGTTACTTTTATCGTTATAGCACAAGAACATGCTACATTTTCTGCATCACGTAAATGTTTTCTGTCTACAAAGTTGGCATTTTTGGCTTTTTTTTGGCATACGGGCATATGGTATGGTCAACATTATCAGTTCTCACTGAGTTCAATGGAAAATCCTGATTCCTGCCCTCTTCGTTATGCCTTTTTTTTTGCTGAGTTGGTGTTTCAGGATTGGATTGGCTGGACTTGCGTGACTTGCATGACTATCACACCTTAGTGATGTTCCATCTCTGCTTTGATTAGCAATCATATTTGTCAGGCGGCCTCTTCTTCGTGCCAATACTGCTTTACCAGATTTGCATAGGTGTTCGGCGACGGCTTGCTTGAAATTAAATAGACCCATATATGTTTCTGGATTATTCCTTCCTCACAGAATCCATGCATTGCCATTACCCATGTCCACCATATGACAAAAAAAAATTCTTATACCATTTTTTGGACCTCAAATGAATTCTATATAAACCCAGCATAGAATCTAATAGATCAACACCTTCCATATGCTTATTGTAAACTGGAACAGCTTGCGGGCAGTTAATATTCTTATACTTTTTTTTCGGAAGGATCTTTGTTTTGTAGTCGTTGGTTCGCCCTCTACATAATTTGTAAGCATATACGAGTAAACTGACTTGTTATCAAACCAAGTGACGGCACTTACCCCGACTCCTTTTATGGTACCAACTTTTTCAAAGCAGAATCCACGTCCTTTTTTTTTATTCTTTTTCTGAAGGCATTTCTACATTCGGGACACGGTTCATATGCACAGTACCTAATGATACAAATCCAATTTTTGTAAGGTGTACCTGTAATTTAGGACTGTTGAACCAATTGTCAAAGAAGATCTTATGATTTACATGTTTTGCTACAGTTGCCATGATAGTGGTAACGACATTTCCGCTAACTCCTAAATCGGGTGCACCTTCAGGACGTGTCATATCAAAGTCATAACTAAATCCAGATACTCCATTCAGAGCTTGATTTTTATATCCCCACTAATGAGATTTTGCGGGATTATATTGTTTTATATTATATTGTTTCAGGTCATGTCGAACTTTGGTTGGAATTATTTGTTCGTCAACTGCTAAAAATTCTTTTGACACCAACTAAAGTTGCTGCTTAATGCCCCTTTAAAAAGTTTATCATGTCCTGGATTGCCATTTGGAATGAAATTATGGTTGTCATTGAAGTGTAAATGTTTTTTATGGCTTCAAGTCTATTGCATGTCATAGTTTCGTATATCTGGGGTTGTCGTATAGTCTTGTTAAAATACTGCCGCGATGCAGGTAGTTTCACTATAGACATAAAAATCACCATTACAATAAATTGTTCCATTTCCTGCATATTTATGTTGGCTGGTTTGTTTATATTTTCTTGTACAACTTTTAAATTGTATTGATCTGCAATAGTTTCAATAAGGTCTTTAGGAAATAGGAATAAAAAAAATCTGCTGATGATACAAGTTTTTCAATAAACTCCGGTATTTGTGTTATTCCTGTGAATTTGAAGGTATTTCCATCAAAGGGGTCTAAATGACTGTTATCCAATTTATTTTGGTTGGCTTAGTTTTTCTCGATGTAGTTTTTTGTCGTCTCGGGCGGGTTAGTTTCACCATCGGAAGAAGCGCTCCCTGTCTCGGGGATTACAACTGATCTTCTATGATGTTGAAATTGAATAGGAGGAACACATTCGCTATTAGAATCCGAAACTAGATCGTCATCACTTCGGAAGCCATCACCAGGTATAGGATTTACATGCCTGTTATTTATTAATATTTATTAATATAAAAAAGAATAATAAAAACATAAGATAACACCGAAAAAAAAATTAAATTTTTTTTTATAGTTAACAGGTGTTTCTCTCTGATAATAAAATACCAATTTTCCACTGACTAAAAAATCCTTAAAAATGTACCTTGTTTCCGGACCTTTCCCCCTTAAACGTAAACAACTCAACTATCTCAAATTCACTGGGAATCGCTAATTCATTTAATCATTTCTTTTGTAATATTAGTTCTTTTCAAATAATAATTTCCTTCCCAGGAGTGACATATCTGATCTACAAAGTCAAACAGAGAGTTTTTTCTGTGAACCATTCAGTCCTTTTATTATACGATTATACGAGTACATAAACTTCTAAGACTACATCTTTTAACATGATTACAAGCTTTTTGCTAAAGAAAATTTCATTTCATATTTATGACGTCATATGTTAGACTTTTAATACAAATATACAAATGGGAATTTTCCCGCAATCTGTAAAAATGGCAATAGTATTACCACTTCATAAAAACAGTTGAATGATTATCGACCTATATCTTTGCTATCAGTTTTTTCAAAAATTTTTGAGAGGGGTATTAAGTCGAGAATGTTATCATTTTTAGAAAGAACGCAATTTTTTAGGGAATGTCAATTGTCAATAGCTCTCCAAAAAGTATTGCGACCGGTGTTCCACAAGGATCAGTTCTAGACCCTATTTTGTTCTTGGTTTATGGGAACACCTTGTTCAACCATTTAAAGGTAAAGTAACTGCATTTGCTGGCGATATTGCACTTTCATACTCAAACAAAAGTCTTTTAAATGTATCCCTATAGGCAATTCATGATCTTGATTTACTGAGAAAATGGTTTTCAGTTCATAAGCTCATTATCAGTGATAAAAGAAAATTCATGGTATTTAATACTACAATAATATTAGAAATTGTGACGATTTGCCATTATTCTATCTTTCTCCAGTTTGTACCCCCTTTCGGTTATCGAAAAATGACTATAATTATTATTCATTTGACTATGAAGCCTCATGTTGCAGTTATTGCTTTAAGATAGAATGTGTTGAAAGCTTCAAATGCATGGGTATAATCTTGGATAATAAGTTCAGTTGATCCAAATATATAACCGATCTAAAACAATATCTTAACAAAGTAGTACAGCAGCTGTAGCACCTTAGTTTTTATTGTCCTAATTCAACTCTAAAACTTGTGTACAACGGTTTATTAAAATCCAAATTGGAATATTGTATCACTTGTTGGGGCGGTGCTTACTTTACTGAAACCGATGGTTTATTGTTAAACCAAAAACATGCCCTGTTTATGCAGGGCAAACAGCAGAACTCCATGTTTTAATCTGTTTAGCAACCTTAAAGCTCTTCCGCTAAGACATCTCTATTGTTATTGTATAAAGTTCTTAAAATATTTTCCAAAACTTGAGTTTTTTCACAGTTCGAAAAACTGATAATTATAATGATTGTTCTTTGGAGCCCTTTTGGTCTCGCGAGTTGTAGCCTTTGACCAACGCGGGCCAACATACTAGGTGAGAATTGGACCTACAACGGATCTTTGGTTTAAGTCCCCACTTCTTTCAAAAGATTTTGCTGCAGTGTTTACTAAAAAATAATCCTTATTCTGAGCACAGAAACAATGCACTGACAAATAAATTCCTCTATGCGGAGCTCGATCAGAGATTTGTGAATAGCTTCAGTGTATACTCGTACGTTATTAAAGGCTCCCTCAATGTCTAGAAAGGAGAGGCTAGAGTATAGGGTTATTCCACAAAATCTCGCCCAAAGTAATAAGCGATCCACCTCCGATTTGGCTCAAGATTGTTAGAATTATTCATTGGAATGGTACGAATCAGAAGGGAAAAAAGTTTTGCAGAATCCGATATATTATAGACTGCATGTAATGGAACTTCAAAAATTAGGAAAAAATCAAAATTCAAAGTTTTTTCTATATTTCAAAATCTCGTAACTTTGGCTCTGCTCATGAGAATTTAGTAAAATACGCCAAAAAATTAAAATGTTTTTTTTTTTTTTTTTTTTTTTTTTTTTTTTTTTTTATTATAGAGAGACCCATCCTCTATCTTCCTTTCAAATTTCAAGTTGGGATCTATATGGGTTCGGCCAAAATAATTGTTTATAGGTACATTAAATATTCCGAAATAAATATTTCCATATGGATAGAAAGTCTCACTAGGGCCTTAGTGTCACAAGTCTTTAAAAACTTAAAAACAAACTCATTATTTATTATCTTTTAAGAGCATCTTCTGATGAAAAGGAGACATATTTTCCTTTAATTACTCCTTGAGAAACAGATGAAATATGATGAAGTTTTCTCGAAAATCTCGATTCCATCATAGTCAATATGCAAAACCTTTTTTCTTACTTTAAAGAAGCTGTAATGTATTCTCTATACGTCTCTTGCAGCCATTTTTTTTTTGATGTGCCACCAAGTCCGTTGCATGCACTCTGACAACGAGAGGTGGCAAAGAAGTTCCATTCAGCATTCACTCCAAACTCCCGTTATGCAATGTTAAATTAAAGAATATTCGTTTTGTTCTTGTACTACCCAGCATATCCATCGAAAAAATAAATATTTTTTTTTTAAATGTTGGCATTTCTTACGCAGAAACTCAAGATACAGCGCTAAAATAAGTTTACTGCTAGAGTGTAATGCTTTAAGCAGTCGATAATTACAACAAAACTTTGATTTTTAATTTCATCCATCTGGTTCCCGTAATATATTGTGAAAGAGTGAATCGTCACCTGTTCATTAGTCCAGTGGTATCCCCGAACTGCATCTTGTACAACAACTTGTTTTCTCTTTACTCGTTTTCCTTAAAAGAGTTTTGACCTCTCTTACGTACGTCCAAGACTTTTATCAACGGCTCAACATGCCTACTGTAAAGGAAAGTCGGTGGAAACGGCTCTGCATTCACTGACTAGCCACATCGGACGATCCCTGCAATATAGAGAGTACACAATAGTTGCTTTCTTGAACATAGAGGGTGCTTTTAACAACGTCAACACATCCGCAATCACGAATGCGCCGTCAACTCACTTAGGGAGTTGATCCGTCTTATGCTAAATAAAAGTATAATCAACTCCAAACTGGGTGGGGTTTCTGCTAAAAGATGTGTCAGCTGAGGTACGCCGCAAGGAGGTGTCCTCTCTCCCATTCTCTGGAACTTAGTGGTTGATGAACTGCTGATATACCTGGAAGCGGGTGGTAGCATGGTGATTGCCTTTGCGGATGACGTTGCTATAACCGTCTCAGGTAAGCATTTTTTTTTTTGTTTTTTTTTTACTTTATTTCATTTGAAAACTTATAACTAACAATTCAGAAAAATATATTTATTAGAAAGTAAAGAAAAGAAAAACACAGTAATAACTATAAGATTTCATATAAAATAGTTAGGAACATCCGATTGTCCGATGGTTTAATGCGCCATTCAATGAACTAAATACAAAAGTAATTATCTATTGATGGGGATCAATTATAAAATTTAAAACAATTCTCAGAGCAGATACTATAGGTTTAAGTCAAAAAAAATACATAAAAGTTCAATTGGTAACTCAAACACTACGAAGTTAAGTTAAAAGCATATATGTACAAGAGCTCAAACAAAAATATTTAAAAAGATATTAATTTCGTTATGGTCTAAAGAAAAGAGCAAGAGCTTAACATTTTTTAAGAAAGTAGATTTGACTCTCTTGCATCTTAGATTTTCTGGCAGTCTGTTGAATAAGCGAGGTGCAGTAACATTAATGGAGTGAGAAAAAAAAATTTTTTTTAAAAAAGGTACGGTTAATAAATTCCTACTGTAGATGCGTAAATTGTGAGATCCATACAATCTTGCAGATGAGTATCCTGATTTCTCAAAAAATATTTTTAGAACCTTATAAAAATTTAAATGTTTTAGTGGAAGAATGTCCAGGTTTTTGAACAAAAGAAATCTAGGAGTGATACGACTGGCTCTGCAGATAACTCGAATGGCGTGTTTTTGTTTGATAAGCAAAGGTGCAGTTCTATTCTGATAAGTACCACCCCAACAAGAAAGACCATACTGTAGTCTGGATTTAAATAAACCATTGTAAACCAGCTTTAAAATCGGTTGACTACAGTAGAGACTGAGATGGTAGATTTGCCTCACAACATTGTTAAGGTAATTCTTCAGGTCAGATGTATGATCATTCCAACACATCCTATAATCCAAAATAATACCTAAATATTTGAAACTTTTAACTTTCTCAATGTCAAAACAATTATCTGAACAGTTGATGTTGTCATTATAAGATGTACTGTTGTTATTATCATGCATACAATTATTATTGAGAGGATATCTACAACAACTTGGTGAATGATATTTTATTACCATATCCTCATAGATTGTCCCCTGAATATTAAAAACCATAAGTTTTGTTTTGTTACTTATAACAAGTCTATGCAAATTAAACCATTTTCGCAGAATTTCTAAATCATTGTTTATATCAGTGAATAATTGAAATTGGTTTTTTGAAGAATATGATAGGGAAGTATCATCAGCAAAGGATGTTATTTTGCCTTTAAAATGTTGAACGAAAAGCGAGTTCACAAAAATCAAGAATAGTATAGGGCCCAAAACGGAGCCCTGAGGAACACCTATATCAGTACATCTTTCAGAACTAAAATTATTCTGAATTCTAACCTTTTGCTTTCTGTTCTTTAAATACGACGCGAACCAGTCATGAATTTTACCTCTAAAACCTGCCTTATGCAACTTATCAAGCAACAAAGTGTGATCTACCGTATCAAGAGCTTTTGTTATATCAATGAACAGAGATGCAGGCACCTCAGAATCATTCAAACTATCATAAATTTCGCCACATAATTTTAAGACAGCATCCTCAGTAGATCTTCCACTCCTAAATCCGTATTGGTAATCACTGAAAAATTTGGATTTGTTTAGAAAGCAAAGCATTCTAGATTTCATGCCTCTTTCAAAAACTTTTGAAAAAACTGAAAGAATAGAAATGGGACGGTAATTATTTAGGTATGTAGTGACGCCTTTTTTATGTACTACTGCTAACTTCAGTGATTCAGGAAAAATTCCTTTATTTAAACTAGGATTGAAAATATGGCATAGCACATCAGAAATAAAAAAGGAAATCTGTTTTATAATATTGCTGGTAAACATATCTTCAGATGATGAATTAGACGATTTTAGGCGCATTATAATTGCATGTATTTCAAGTGAAGTAAATTCTCTACAAAAGAAACTGTTTGAATTATTATTAAGCGAACATGCCATCAAATTGTGACCAATGTTTGAAAAGTAATCATTAAATAAATTTGCAACGTTTGAAGGCTCAGATACAGTCGCATTATTGGCTGCAATAACTACATTCATATTTTGTATATTCTTTTTATTTAAAATGTCATTGACAATTTGCCATTCTTTTTTTGTGTTACCTAAATTTTCGGAAAGCTTATTTCTGAAATAAGTATCCCGACAGTTTGGAATATCAGCTTTAAGATCATGGCAAAGATTTTCATATGCTCTTTGAAGCCTTATGTTATTTGGATGTTTTTTTATACAAGCAAGCAGTTTTTTCTTTTTATTGATTTTGTTTAGCAAACATAAGTTCATCCATGGTTTAAGACATGTTAGCTGCTTGCCCCTTTTATTTAAAAGCTGACTATTGTTCGATATTAACACTTGAAGCTTGTTGAGAAATAAGTCAAAGGCTTCAGATGAATCATAATTACTATAAACCTCTTTCCACAATTCAAAAAATAAAGCGGATTTCAGTGTATGGAAATTGATCTTTTTAATTTTTTTCAAATAGGATTGTTTAGTTCTGGAGACGAAATTGTCAAACTGAAGGCTGGTTAAGTTATGATCGATTATCTTAAGATCAAATACATGTGCTTTATAGTTCATAGTATTATTCCTATGTAATCTTAAAAATATATTTTCTAAACATGAAAGACCTCTGGTTGGTTTGTTCATCAATGAGGCAAAGCCAAAGGAGGACAAAGCAGTAAGAAAAATATCAGTATCAGCCGAATCAGTCAAAATATCAAGGTTGAAATCTCCCAAAAGTACATGGTTTTTGAATTGATGAATTTCCAAAAATGCAGAAAACTCTTCTACAAAAGCCCTAACAGTAAACAGATGAAGTCTCTAAACAGCAGTTAAACAGAATCGAGAATCAGATATTTCACAATTTAATACAATCAAATCAACAGTTTTAAGTTTAGGATACAAAATCTCGAATTCTACGAGTATATCACTCCTGTCAAATACTGCCACTCCATCAGCTGCATACGAATTATTACAGAATGCTTTAAACGTATAGTTATGAATTTTAAACTTAAAATTAGATACCTCAAAATCAAAAATCCATATTTCTGAAAGAAATACGAAGTCAGGTAAATGGTCTAGCGACCCGAGATGAGCCAAGAAAACATCTAAGTTCTTCCTTAAACTGCGAATATTTTGATGAACTATTGAAACACCAGAGAATGACTCTACTTTAGGATGGTCAATACAAAGACAGTTGATATCTTCAGAATTTGAATTTGAGGATGACAAAATACTAGTACTATTACGAGGAACTTCAAAAATAATATTATTTAAATTACTATTTATCATTTGAAACAATCATTAAAAGATATTAAAATCATATTTAGAAAAATCTTCATAACACTTCATTTTAATCACTTTTTCGCCTTCCTTTCTTCTGAGTAGTACTGTTGAGTTTCTTATCCATACGTATTGATATTTATTCTGTTGTTTCAGCTGTTTAGCCTTCTGTAGAAGAGATCGTGTGTGTGCAAATATTCATTAATGAATATTTTGCCTCTGTTCTTTTGGTGCTCTTTAAAAATGTTGGCAAACAATTTGGTTTTATTCGCCCTCAACTTATTCATTATTAAGTCTTTACGTGCAAGAGAATTAAACTTCACGCATACAATCTTGCACCTTAATGCCATTAAAGAACTCCTTCAGCTAAATCTTAACAGATTAACCCGTTGGACAGATCGCTGTAGATTGGGAGTACACCACCATAAAATTGATCTTATCCTCTTTTCTAGGAAATAAAAAATTCCAATTATAGACCCTCCCTCAATGAACGGTACCCGTTTAGTCTTTTCCGATGCAGCAAAATATCTGGGTCCCATTTTTGACAGGAAACTAAACTGGAAACCTAAGATTCAACAAAGAGTCAATAAAGGTACAATAGCATTATTCTCATGCAAAAAAGCCCTTGGGAATAAATAGAGTCTTCAACCTCGCATAACCCACTGGCTATACATCTCGGTCATAAGACCGATACTCACCTACGGGGTTGTCGTCTGGTGGACGGCCTTAGACAATGCAGTCAACTGCAGTAAACTAAGCAGAGTCCAAAGAACAGCATGTCTATGCATAAGCGGAGACTTACGGTTTACTCCCTCTGCGGCACTGTTTCATATGACACCCCTTGATATTTTCAGCAGGCAAGTAGCTGTAACTGCAGCTATTCGCTTTAAAGCGACTACACAGTGGACAAATAATTCTTTTGGCCACACTAACATTCTTAATACATTAGGAGTCCTTCTGTGTTCCTTCTGTGAGGAAAATAATTTCATGTAGGGCAAGTCAATCCATCTCTACACGGATGAATCTAAAACTGATAGCGGGATTGGTGGCGGTGTTTTCTCAGATAAGATAAGTCTAAGCCTCTCTTTCCGTTTTCCAAATCACTGTAGCGTGTTCCACCAGGCGGAAATTTTGGCGATTAAAGAAGCTCTGTCCTGGCTGAAGAAAAACGTGATATCTGCAAAGGATATCCGCATCTTTTCGTATAGTTAGGCCGCAATCAAGTCCCTGGACTCAGTCTCATTAAATTCTAAAACCGCCCTTGAATGCTGATCATCTCTTATTGAGAGATGTCTAGCGACTAAACAGATCTGGCCAAAGCAAGATGTGAATCGCTCTAAGATCTGATCCTTCTAAATAGGAAACATCTCAGCGCCATCATAGGTGTCATCACTGGACACTGCCTCATATGCAAGCACGCAAGAAGGCTTGGCGATTTTACAAATGATTTCTGTAGGAGAAAGAGGAGACAACCCTCCAACATGTCCAGCTATCTCCCAGAGAAGAAAACTTCACTTAGGAGCTTTCTTCTACAATGACCTAAACGATCTAAAGAATATAGACGTAAACAGTCTCCTACGCTTTATCGTAAGCTTAAACTGGTTCCACTAGTAAGAGGATCATAGATCCACGTGGCATCACATGGGCTATAGGCCTAAATGGGTTGGTGTTTCCAACAGCCACTCTTACCTACCTACCTACCTAAGTACGTACCTTGGTGGTCTGTTATAAAAACGTGACGAATTAAAACAGTAAGCCATTTCAAAAAGGATTGAATGAACCGATCAGTGATTTCAATTCTCACTTCCAATTTGGATCGGTCTGTGTGGATCGACTGATAGTAAGTTACGTCTTCTATGAAGTTATTATTAAAAAAAGTGTCAATAATTCTCCTTAATTTGGAATAGTTTGGGCCATTTAAGCACTTGCTCAAATAACAGCTTATGTGAGGGGGTTACATATTACCGAAGCTAAGCAGGTTCTGTAGTCTTTAAGATGCGCACCTAAGTATTCTATCAGTCTTGATATATTGCGATTTTCAAACATGAGTTTAATATTTTGATGGATGGTTCAAACATCCATTTTTGGTCACATGCATTTTTGGTCTTAACGACGAGAATTTTGAAAATCTAGTCTCAATATTATTATATTGAACTTAGAATACTCTCTAAAATTGGCCAGAAGCAGGCGTATCTTTATCGATAGTCTTTTTTTTTGCTGACATTAAGCGACTGATATCGTCTTCACAGTAAAAACTTT
This sequence comes from Volucella bombylans, assembly GCA_949129095.1. Taxonomy (NCBI): domain Eukaryota; kingdom Metazoa; phylum Arthropoda; class Insecta; order Diptera; family Syrphidae; genus Volucella; species Volucella bombylans. Next base: position 146,025,717 of record OX422140.1, on the reverse strand, counting down.
TTACCATTTGCTTAATATCAGCATCTAAACTTTTGCGATAAGTTGATGAAGCGCTTTAATCTTGTTGAAGTTTTATAAACTTTTTAATCACATAGTTCGTCGTTCCGGGGGGTGTAGTGGTACTAGCAAACGCTTCTCACTCGGAGGGTCCAGGTTCGAATCCTGACCATGGCAAGTCAGTTTTTCATTGTGCAATTGGAACTCAGACAGAAAAATTATGCGTGTGAAGGCATAACACTGACACGTAGATTTGGCTGTTGTAGAGTTTCAAGCACAGAAAAAAATACTGTGAATTATACGTCGAATCACTCTGAGTGAAGAAAAACTCTCCGTCCTATTCGGACTCCCACCCCTGGAGAGTGAACATCGAAACCAAACACACCTGAGTTTCAAACCACTACAAAACAATTTTCCTTTCTCCTCCTTCTACCTTTCCGCCCGCGCCCTGGCAACAGTAAAAGGGTATCTAACCCCTTAGGCGCGGGTAAATTATAAAAAAAAAATCCTGGAAACTGTTCTATAATTTTGTCAATGCTCTATTCTCTGGCAAGTAAGGACAACAAAACAAGGTTGGTGTCCTTACCTGAAGTTTTTTGGAAAATTTTTTTTTAATATATCTCAGGCGAAGGAAGGAAGTACGGGAGGACAAAGCTAGAGATACCGATGTGCGTTGGTTTTCAATGTTCGCAGGTTATAGTGACTAGGAAATAAAGAGCTCGGCAGGGCATTTCCATAAGCGAGTTGTACGGCTTAAGAAAGAATCACGATATTTCAGAGTGCGTCCAGAGGTGGGCTTGAGGGTGTACTGATCAGCATTCATAGCGGGACGGATGTTACGGGTAAAAGTTTGAAGAGGCGGAATGCTACTAGCAATCGATAATTGCTAAGTATTTCAATTTCGCTTTAACGACAGTAGACAGCATTGTATTTTATTCATTCATTTCATTCATTTATTAAAATTCACTCTGGTGATAGTTCCCCAATTGGTTATGCTGGTAATATTAGAATTTAATGTGTTTAACATACGCTGTCGTTCCCGTACTACAGCCGAAGAACAGGAACGTGAGTCCGGGAACAAATATGAGAAGCAGATAGTGCTGCCGTCAGCTAAAGAATATATTGGATTAGAAGTGGCAGACAAGAGATCATTGATGAAAATTAAAAAGAGTTTCGGAGACAGAACGGAGCCCTGAAGCACACCAGCATTTATTTTGTGAATATTAGACTTGGTAGTCTAAAGAAAGGTAGTTTCTAATCCATTGAAGAAGAGGCGATCCCATATGTACGAAATTTCGGAAAAAGAACCTGATGCCAGACTCTGTCAAATGCCTTAGTAACTATCTTGCTTTCGCCGGATTGGTCTAGACTTTGGTTCGACCTTTCGGTAATACATGCATAATATAAGATATATAATATATAGATAAGACATATAATATTTCAAGTCATTAAGTTAATCAAATTGAATTCAACATCTTTATCGACACTCATCATGATTGTGTATCCAATTTTGGCTGAATCGTAATCTTCCACAGTCGTACACGATTTACAAATGTGCACTGGCTTGGGGAGGTAATAAATCCAGAGGATTGCAGGACGTTTTCCACATAAAAGCAATCATTTTAAATTTATAAAAATAACTCATAATTTAACATTAAAATCAACTCTTGTTATATCTATTAATTATGACATAATCTGGAATTAGTCACGAGCTCACTACAGATAAATATCAAGAGAGTACAAGTAAACCAAGTCTACTACAATATTACTAAAATAATTGTTGGACCTTAGTGTCCAATATGCAACCCACACTTTTTTAAATTTATTTAAATTTAAGTGTACCGCCAAATGTCACTTAAATTTTATTCGTTTTTTTTTTTTTTTCTTCTTCTTCTTCTTCTTCTTCTTCTTCTTCTTCTTCTTCTTCTTCTTCTTCTTCTTCGTACTACACCCATGGAGTGTAGTACTTAATATTAAATCCATTTGTTATATTGCAATCACAAAAATAAAGTTGTTTTTGAATTGCTAAAATTGAACAGGTTATAGGCCCAGGTGCACCTGTAGTGAAATTTTAACAAAAACTAATTTTGTGTGATATGAGTGATACGGAAAAAGTTGAGGTTAAATAGTCAGTGGTGGCAGAAACTCAACGTGTGTTACAAATGTCGAGTAGGGATAATTACGGTACTTGGTGTATCCAAGTGGAGGCACTTTTAACGAAATATGATCCGTGGGAGTATGTGAGTGGAGGTGTCTCGATTCCTAATGCTGAAGATGCTCACATCGAATGGCTTAAAAACGACAGGAAGGCTAAAGCCGACTTGGTATTGTCCATTCAAACATCGGAATTAAAGCAGATACGCAGGTGCGAATATTCGAGAGATGTGTGGCTCAAGCTGGAGGCAATCTACGCATCGAAGAGACCGGCAAGGAAAGCGACGCTCCTCAAACAGCTAATGCTACACAAGTTAGACAACGGTAGTGACGTCAAGGATCACATGGTAAAATTTTTCGACGCCGTTGACAAATTGGAAAGTATGAAGATACATATAAATGGGGATTTGCTGACCATTATGCTTCTTTACAGTCTTCCTTCTTCATATGAATATTTTCGATGTGCGATTGAGTCCAGAGACAATCTGCCTACAGCCGAGGCACTCAAGGTTAAAATCGTCGAAGAAAGTGAAGCAAGACAACAGGCGTCTGGAAGTGTGGTCGTAGCTATGTCCATTGGGAGCGGGGGACATCCTCGTCAAACTCTTTTCAAGGGCGAAAAGGGGTCACTGAAATGGCTTTCAAGGAATCAAGTGTTTTAAATGTGGTATATTGGGGCATAAGACCAATGAGTGTCCGATGAAGAAATCATACGAGGGCCACAAGAAAAAGAAGCAGTTCGCTAATACCGTTGATGAATCATATGCAGTGAATCACACTGTGACAACGGATGTCAATAATATTTTTTGTGCTAAAGCTAGTCAAAAAAGCAAGGCTTGGATTCTCGACAGTGGTTGCACAGCACATTTATGTGGTGATGAAGCATTATTTCAATCCATAAGTGATTCCTCAAGTGCAAAATTGAATTTCGCAAGTAGGGCATCAGCTTAAGTTAAGGAAAGGGTATTGTGCATGTGTCGGTTGCAACTGATAATGGTTCTCGATTGTTAGAGTTCAAGGACACACTGTATGTTCCTTATTTAAGAACTAATTTAATTTCGGTTTCAAAAATTACAAACAAGGGGCATGAAGTGACATTTCGACAGACCGATGCCTACATTCGAGATGAATACGGCAATATATCAGTGATCGCGGATCGTAGAGGTGAAGTTTATTTTGTCCGAGAGTTGTATCAAACTTTCGTAGAGAGACAGACAGGTAAGAAACTAAAATGGCTTCAGTCAGATAATGGTCGTGAATACTGTAGCACAGAATTTGGCAGTTATTTGTTAGAACATGGTATTGGGAGATGGTTAACAGTTCCTCGTTCTCCAGAGCAAAACGGAGTTGCTGACGGATAAACAGAACTCTCATGGACATGGTCAGGTGTCTGTTGTTGCAATCCGGTTTGATGGCATACTTTTTGACCGAAGCTGTTGCTATTGCTTGCCATATCGGCAATAGATGTCCGACAAGTAGTTTGGAGGGTCAGCTCCTTTATGAGAAGTGGACTGAAAAAAGTTTAAAATTAAATTATCTTGAAACCTTTGGTTCGAAGGTCCTTATTTTGGATAAAGATCCAAGCAAAAGTAAACTTGCGCAAAGATCTGAGGAAGGTGTTTTAGTGGGGTATCTTCAAGACAAGAAGGGGTATTGCATTTGGTTTCATTTCATTCATGGAAAATTTAATGGATACGCTAAAAGACCCAAAATGTACTGAAATCAGACCAAAAGAGGTTGAATTCGCACCATGTCCATTGAGATGTGATCTAGTTCCTGAAAAACCACCAGAACTTTCTAAAGTGAAGGAGGTGTGAAAGGAAGATTGCAAAAGAGCACCTGGGAGACCTGCACTATTACGCACTGGAAAGACAGGACGACCAAGAAAGTTGTTTAGGATAACACGGAGCACATCGGAGCGACAAGTCACTGAGGATGACGGCAAACGACAAGCAACCGAGGATGATGACAATACAATACTGGAAGTGCACCTACATCTGAGGATGCAATTTTTGCTGGCATTGCTGAGGTCAGTCTGACTGATGTGCTGAAGGGTGATGCTCGTGGAGAGTGGGAGGAGGTAATGGATCGGAAGTGAACAGTCTGATAAAGAACAACACTTGGAAGATTTTGCTAAAGAGGGACAATGCGAACATGGTAGTAGGTTAGGTTAAGTAAGAGTGGCTGTTGGAAATACCAAGCCACTTAGGCCTATTGGCCCATTGTGATGCCACGTGGATCTATGATCTTCTTACTACTGGAACCAGTTTGAGCTTATAATAAAGCGTAGGAGACTGTTAACGTCTATTTTTTCTAGATCGTTTAGGTCGTTGTAGAAGAATGCTCCTAGATGAAGCTTCCTTCTCTGAGAGAGAGCTGGGCATGTGCAGAGTAGGTGGGGGATTGTCTCCTCCTCTTCCTCGTCCATGCAGCTTCTACAGAAATCGTTAGTAAAAGCGCCAAGCCTTCTTGCGTGCTTGCCTATGAGGCAGTGTCCGGTAATGACACTAATATGTTTCCTATCTAAAAGGATCAGACACTTAGATCGACTCAGATCCAGCCTTGGCCAGATCTGTTTGGTCGCTAGACATGTTTGTCCAGCAGTTCACCTAAGGTCTGTTCTTTTATTGGCATCTACGAGTAGCTTTTGTTATACCTATACTACCTTTGTCTGGTAGGATAGGTAGAGTGGTTCCAATTTTGGCGAGATCATCGGCTCTGCAGTTCCCTGGAATGTTTCTGTGGCCCGGCACCCAACAAAGGTGAATGTTGAACTGCTCTGCCATCTCCATGAGAGATGATCGGCATTCAAGGGCGGTTTTAGAATATAATGAGACCGAGTCCAGGGACTTGATGGCGGCCTGACTATCCGAAAATATGCGGATATCCTTTGCAGATATCACGTTTTTCTTCAGCCAGGACAGAGCTTCTTTAATCGCCAAAATTTTCGCCTGGAACACGCTACAGTGATTTGGAAGGCGGAAAGAGAGGCTTAGATTTAGCTTATCTGAGAAAACACCGCCACCAACTCCGCTATCGGTTTTAGATCCATCTGTGTAGAGATGGATTGATTTGTCCTCCATGAAAGCATCCTCCTCCCAGAATGATCTAGAGGGGAAGCTCACATGGAAGTTTTTGTCAAACCAAAGTACAGGTATGGTGTAATCGGTGTTCTCTGTGAGGATTCCTAATGTATTAAGAATATTGGCGTGGCCAGATGAATTATTTGTCCACTGTTTAGTCGCTTTAAGGCGAATAGCTGCAATCGCAGCTACTTGCTTGCTAAAAATGTCGAGGGGTGTCAAGTGAAGCAGAATATCTAATGCCGCTTGTGCATAGACATGCTTTTCTTTGGACTCTGCTTAGTTGAATGCGGTTGACTGCATTCTCCAAGGCCGTCCACCAGACGTAAGTATCGGTCTTATGACCGAGATGTATAGGCAGTGGGTTATGCGAGGTTGAAGGCCCCATTTGTTCCCAATGGCTTTTTTGCAAGAGAATAAAGCTATTGTAGCTTTATTGACTCTTTCTTGAATGTTAGGTTTCCAGTGTTCGTTCTGTTGGGACGAAGGAAAAAATTGAAATCTCCGGCCCGTATTCAAATCAAAAGACGCTTGTATAATATGGACTGAGTTTATTACAAATAAAAGATAATGATTAGAAAATATAATAAAACACTAGGTGAATGATGACTACAGCTCGCCGACCGGAAAGAACGATGAAGAGTGAGTGATCATGACTTCGTTGGCCATTTTTTAAGGGATATTGGGTGATGTGAAATGGTCTCAATCGTGGGTGTAATGTATCCAGTCAAAATTACTGTGTTGCATTCAGTCCGAACAAATGGGATTAGTCTGTGTGTAATGCATCCAGTCCAAAATTACTGTGATGCTTTCAGTCCGAACACACCGGGCCCCGCTGATGCATCCAGCATCTGAATCTCGCTTTGTCCTTTCTCATTGCTAAGTGGTTAATTCAAGCCGCCACTGACTCGGCCTGCAATGACAAAGGACCTCTAGCTCAGGCGGCATCATCATTCTTGTGTCTGTTTGAAAAAAAAGAAGAAGAAATTAAAGATATTATTGTAAATGTAAAATAAATTAGAAAGTTTGAGTGTGGGTATCTGGTTCACAGTCTGGAAGTAGGCAGACCTTGGTAATAGGTCGCTTACACACTCCCGTCGACGTGCGCACCGAAACTACACGGACCAAGTCATCAGGCCCGGGATGAACTTAAGTGATCCGACCGAGCTTCCAGAATATCGATGGGGACTGCTCCGTTTTCAGAAGTACCATGTCGTTAACGGAGATGTTTCGTTCTTTCTTAAGCCACTTCGGACGGTATTGTAATCGGCTAACATACTCTTGTTTCCATCTTTTAGAGAATCCTTGCTGCATCTTTTGGACTAAGTCGAAACGATTCAGTTGCGACCGAGGATTAAGCGTTGTGTCAAGTAACATTGTCTCAGGAGGTGCCAACAACGGACCTCCAATCAGGAAATGACCGGGGGTCAGCGCCTCCAAATCCTCCGGATCGTTAGTAAGAGGACACAACGGTCTTGAGTTCAACACAGCTTCAATTTGGCACAACAATGTTGACATCTCCTCATATGTTAGCGTTGAAAGTCCAATAACTCTTCTCAGGTGGTGTTTTATTGATTTGACACCAGCTTCCCATAAGCCACCGAAGTGCGGGGAAGCTGGTGGGATAAAATGCCACTTGATGCTAACATCTGTTAACTTTGGTACAATATCGGCTTCTACGATTTTCCTGAAGTTGTGTTTGTTCCGCTGTATGATTTTCTCTGCCCCCACAAAATTGGTCCCGTTGTCACTATATATGTGTCCACAAAATCCTCTCCGAGCAACGAAACGTTTAAAGGCAGCGAGAAAAGACTGAGAAGATAGATCCGTGACAGCCTCCACATGTATGGCCTTGGTGCAGAGGCAAATAAAAATGCACACATATCCTTTGGTTGCCACAATTCCACGTCCTTTTGATGGTCGAATAGAGATTGGCCCGGCATAGTCGATACCGGTGTGGGTAAATGCCCGAGAAAATTTCACTCGAGGCGTTGGCAGACTCCCCATCATCTGCTGACATGGTTTCGGATTGTGACGAAAACAAATCAAACATTTTCTGATTTCCCCACGAACGGCTGTGCGACCATCTAAAATCCAATACTTGTTCCGAATCAGATTCAGTGTAACTTGAGCTCCCCCGTGCAAGGTATTTATATGAGCTTGCCGAATGATTAGAGTTGTAAAATGATGATTGGTTGGTAAGATAATCGGGTGTTTGCGGGCGGTTGATAAATTAGAGATATGCAATCGGCCACCCACTCGCAAAACACCTTCTCCATCGAACTCGGGGTTAAGAGTTAAGAATTGTTTCCACTTACTAAATTTTTTGTTCGACTTTAAATGGTTTAATGCATGAGGGAAAGAAACAGCTTGAACGACCTTAATCTAATGTTGCGTCCAGAAGTGAATTTCTTCGACGGTGATAGCACCTGTTTTTCGCTCGAGTGTGGTTTTCCTTCGAGAATTAAAAGAGAATCGGGAGCACAAAACGGACATCCGTAATAGTTTATTGAGAGAGGAGAACCATTCAATAAAACCCTCTGATACGACTGCTGTATACACTTGTTGAGGTCGTGCCTCCATCGATACTTGTTGTTGATCGTTTTCACCCAAATCTAAATTCACAGGTACGATATGAGGCTTAGGTTGTTGTAAATCTTCGGGTCCTCTCCACCATAATAGATAGTTAGCGAGCTCCTTTGCGTACATACCCCGAGTGGCAAAATCAGCTGGATTTTGATTAGTTAAGACATGATGCCTTTGTTGAACGGAAGTAGTTTCCAGGATTTCGGAAACTCTATTGGCAACGAAGACTTTCCAGCGGTTGACGTCTCCTTGCAACCAAGCCAAGACAATTTTTGAATCGCTGTAGGCGAAAATACTTTCTTCAGATATTTTAAAATTTAAACCAGCCTTCACGTGTTTTAGCAGCTTTGCCAGCAGAAGCGCCCCGCAGAGCTCAAGTCGAGGAATAGAAATCACTTTCACTGGGGCAATTTTAGTTTTCGCTATTAATAGAGTCACATGAGTAGAACCATCGTCCATTATTGTTCTGAGATATATTACAGCTGCATACGCATTGGAGGATGCGTCGCAATAAGCATGCAGTTGGTAACAGGTGTTGGATGAGACCGTATGTAACCATCGTGGAATTTTAATTAATTGAAGATCCGAAAGGCCTGTTTGCGAATATAGTCAATAATTAAAAGAAGTGAAATGAAAGAAATAATTATTATAGCATTGTTAACTTTATTTAATGATCGAACAATACTTGAACAAATGTCAAACATAATTATACATAAAATGTTTAGCAACACAATAAAAATCAAGCAACATTAAAACAGATATACAAACTGTTATTCAAAAACTGAAATTGAAACTGAAAATAAAACTGAATTTTATAACGTATTACTACACAGAACATTACAGTCGTTTTATTTCTTACAATAAGATCTAATTTCAATATAAGTAAAATATTCTATAATAATAAGGTTTTTTTTCAACCCAACACATTACAACATTTTTGGTCCATTCGAGCCGCGAAGTAAAGTCCATATATCTAAAAATAAAACAGAAAAACTTAATTCGTATTAAAAACATTTTAATTTAAAATAATTACCTGGGTGTGAAGTGTGATGAGTGTCGATTAATTGTGTACATCAAGGAACATTAATCCGAAGAATTTAGCTGTCCATATCAGGAGCTGCAACACACAAAAGATTTGTCGCCAACAACTATCCACAAGTGAGTACTGCACAAATTTTTCTGTATCAATTACATACATTGCATAAGTATACAAAATGTCCTACGGAAAGCTCCAGCTAAATATCCTTGCTACCATGAAGCAAGATAGGTCAAATTTTAATAAAGCTGATAAAGTTAGACTAGGGAAAATAAATTACCTCAAATTGAGATTAGAGATGATGGAAAAGCAGATGACATCAGCGGAACACTACCATCAACAGATTCTTGGAACAGGTAAAATCGAAGCTGAACTGAAGCAAGAAGATCTAGAAGCAGCATACAATACCATCCGTGAGATATATGCAGAATACAAAATGGAAGTTCTGGATAATATGGACAAGTTAAGATCCGAAGAAACATCAAAATGCAGCGGTACAACAGAAACGGCATCGACTGAGAACAGTGATAGCAGTGGAAGTGGGCTCAGGTTACCCGTTATCACCCTTCCAACATATTCCGGTGGATACGAAACGTGGAGATCTTTTCACGACATGTTCGTATCTCTGGTTCATACCAATGCAGCACTGTCAGAAATCCAAAAATTGCATTATTTGAAATGTAACGTTCGTGGTGATGCCGAAAGGCTACTCCAACACTTGGCCATTGACAAGGGCAATTATAAGCGTGCTTGGGATATTCTGACAGAGCGGTATGACCACAAAAGAGTACTTGTAAACACCCAATTAAAGATATTTTTCGGTCAGGTGGTTATGAGCAACGACTCAGCAACGAGTATAAAATGTATTTTAGACACGTCGCAAGAAATCATTCACTCTTTAGAAAATTTAGGGGTACCGGTAGGACAATGGGACGCCATTTTAATTTTTGTCATCCTACAAAAGTTAACCAACACCACACAACAACTATGGGAAGAGAGATTAGGGAGTAATAAGGATTTGCCAAATATTAAAGAATTCTTCGAATTTTTGCAGTGCAGATTTAGAACATTGGAAGCAGTTGAACAACAATCCCCGCAACAATCGATCACAAAACCCTCAAACAAAAACAAAACACCAACTCACGTGTTCCACACTCGCCAACCACAATGTCAATTAAAGTGCAAAGTGTGTCAAAACGGACAACATCCATTGAGGGAGTGCAGACAGTTTTTAGAAATGGATGTAAGCCAACGTAAAAAAACAGTTTACAACATAAGGGTATGTGAAAACTGTTTGGCCTATAGCCATTTTAAAAGTAAATGCCCTAGCTCTAAGTGTTGTTACTACTGCAAGCAGCGGCACCACTCATTGCTGCATCCGATTCCACAAAATAGTGGAAATAATTTTTCCAACTATACATCCTTTAATCCCAATGCCTCAAAATTTATACCTAATAACCAAAATCCAACCCAAAGCCACCAACACACAAAAAGTTTCCACCTACAAGCCCAATCAAACAATCCAATCATATCTAACTGTCATGAGTTTAACCCCAACAAACCACAAGTTCTTAATCTACCCCAAAATCAACAACAAGCGGAGCCTAATACGCCCTCATCCTCAACTGGTCAGAACTACCGCGTGCACCACATTTCTACCAGTTCGCAGATTCTTCTATCTACAGCCTTGGTCAAGGTAAAGGCAGCCAACGGGGATTACCTAACGTTAAGGGCGTTAATAGACACGGGTTCCGAGGCGTCGTTTATTACTGAAGCAGCGATTCAAAGATTGAATTTGAGGTCCCGATGGACATTTAGCCAAATCAGCGGGTTGGGGGAGGTCAGCAGTGGACAATCACACAAAATCGTCGACGTAACCATCGAGTCGCTAGTCTCTGATTTTGCAGGTCGAGTACAGGCCCTTGTGCTTAAATCGCTGACTGGGCTCCTTCCGGCCCAGCATACTTGTATGGACAAATGGACATACCTGAATGGATTGCAGTTAGCAGATCCAACATTTAATGTTCCAGCAAAGGTGGATATGTTGCTTGGCAGTGACATCTACGCGGAAATCATCCTCGGAGAAGTAAGGAGAAGCAGCGAGTGCATAGGTCCAATTGCACAAAAGACACATTTGGGATGGATCTTGTTGGGCAAGGTGCCATCGATGGATACAAAGGTTATCCGTGCCTTCTTCAATCACGTTGATCTCAATGCCACTTTAAAAAGATTCTGGGAGATTGAAGAGGAACCTTTTGAGACCTACGAATCAGAAGAAGATACAAGGTGTGAGGAGCATTTTAAAAAATTTACAAAAAGATTACCTGATGGTCGTTACGAAGTTCGTCTGCCATTTAAGGGTGGAGAATACCCAAGTATGGGCCCAACACAGCAAGGTGCTATCAACCGATTCTTGCAGCTCGAGAGAAGGTTGCAAAGAAACCCTAGTCAACACGAAGCATACAGCCAATGCTTGACCGAGTACATTGATCTCGGCCATATGACACCAGTCGAGGAGTCCGATGAAGTTGTCAAATCAACTTTCCATTTTTTCATTCCCCATCATGCTGTCATTAAGGAATCCAGTACCACCACAAGGTTGCGGGTCGTCTTCGACGCAACCTTCAAACCTTTTTTTGGCTCTTCCTTAAATGACAAGTTGATGGTGGGCCCTAAAAAACAAACAAATGTTATTGACATAATTTTAAGGTGGCGAAAGCATAGATTTACCTTTACTGGAGATGTGGAGAAGATGTACCGCCAGATCCGAGTAAGTCCAAATGATGCGAATTACCAGCTGATTGTGTGGAGGGACAATCCTGACCAGAATTTGAGAATTTATCGGCTAAACACAGTCACCTTTGGTACGGCATCAGCCCCATATCTGGCAATTAGGGTACTTCTTCAGCTAGCAGAAGACGAAGCACACCGATTTCCCTTGGCCACCACCGTCATCAGGGAGGAAACTTATGTCGACGATGTCATCAGTGGAGCCGATACCATTGAAGAAGCGCAACACAAATTGAAAGCTGTAAAGGAAATGCTGGCAACAGCGGGATTTCACTTACGCAAACATGTCAGCAACTCTGAAAAGGTATTGAACAGCATTCCGGCAAATCAAAGAGCGATGGATTTCTCGCTACCATCCATAGAAAACACCGATGTCAAGACCATTGGTATTAAATGGCTGCCAGTTCCGGATGTATTCACGTTTCAAGTCGCAGGGCAGATTCAAGGCGACATCACAAAACGGTCTATATTGTCCTCAGTAGCTAAGCTCTACGATCCAATGGGCTGGTTGTCACCCTGCATAATAAAGGCAAAAATACTTATGCAACAGCTATGGGGTAGAGGTCTGGATTGAGACAAACCTATTCCACCTGAATTGGAACGAGAGTGGGTAACCTTTCGCCGAGAATTACCAGCTATTGAAAAAGTCCAAATACGTCGTTGGATCAACACCGACAAAAACACAAAGAAGCTGGAAGTCCATGGATTCAGTGACGCTTCGGAGAAAGCATACGCAGCGGCTGTATATTTGCGAGTTCTAGATGAAAATGACCAAATACACGTACACCTGCTGATGGCCAAAACAAAGGTTGCACCGTTGGAGTCAATTACATTGCCCAGACTGGAACTGTGCGGAGCATTGCTAGTAGCAAAACTTCTTCACCAAACGATCCAAATTCTTAAGTTGGAATCAGTTAACGTTTATGCGTGGACCGATTCAGTAATCACATTGTGCTGGATTAAGGCCCCTCCGGCAAAATGGAAGACCTTTATCTGCAATCGTGTGTCCCAAATTCAAAAGCTCACAAGGAACTTCATGTGGAAACATGTTCCATCTGAACTGAATCCAGCGGATATAGCGTCTCGCGGAATTTTTCCATCAATGATTATAAAGAACAAGTTGTGGTGGGAAGGACCAGAATTTTTGCTGCAACAATGGAATGCAAGTCACCCAGAACAACCACCTTGTCTGGAAACGTGTCAGGAATCACGCTCTACAATTGTGCACCACTGCCTAGAAACAAAAGGAGGTAGCTTGGTTAACGAAATACTGTCGAAATTTTCATCACTACAAAAGGCATTACGAGTAGTTGCCTACTGTTTACGGTTCCGGCACGTAAAACAACTTTATCACTATGCAGACGTATTATCACCGCAGGAGTTGGAAGAAGCGCTAACTAGAGTCACTCTATTAGCCCAAAAGGATATGTTTGCTGCACAAGAAGAAAAGGACAACACCAGAGGATACAAATCACTCAACCCATTTAGAGACAGGGAAGGAATCCTACGAGTCGGTGGGAGACTCTCCAACTCTACCCTACCCTTTAACAAAAAGCATCCAATCCTTCTGAAGAATCAACACTCACTTACGAAACTCATCATCAGCGATGCCCATGACAAAACTCTTCACGGCGGTAATCAAAGGATGATTGCTTATATACGACAGCGATTTTGGATTTTCAATTTGAAGAATGCAGTCAAAAGGGAAATCCACAATTGCAACATTTGCTTCAAGTTTAGGGCCAAACCGCTGGTACAATTAATGGGTAATCTCCCAGCATCACGAACAGCAATATCACGACCGTTCACATGCACTGGAGTGGATTATGCGGGACCCATCGAAGTAAAAACGTGGAAAGGGAGAAATGCGAAAACCTTGAAGGGATATTTCGCGATATTTGTATGCATGGCAACGAAAGCAATACACATCGAGATTGTCAGCGACATGACTACACATTCATTTTTAGGAGCCTTCAGGAGATTTGTTTCTCGAAGGGGTCTTTGCAGGGAACTCTTTAGCGACTGCGGCAGTAATTTCGTCGGAAGTAACGGCGAACTACAGAGGCAACTTAAGGAGGCTAAGTTGGACTGGAGAAATGTGGCAGAGGTACTAGCCAACGAAGGAACTAGGTGGAGGTTCATTCCTCCTGCTTCCCCACACTTTGGAGGTTTATGGGAAGCGGGAGTGAAGTCCGTCAAATTTCACCTCAAACGTGTGGCTGGAAACCAGATTCTGACATTCGAAGAGCTCAACACGCTTCTCACACAAGTAGAAGCCTGTCTGAACTCAAGACCTTTGTGTCCACTGTCAGAAGACATCGACGACTTGAACGTTTTGACGCCAGGCCACTTTCTCATTGGCGAACCACTCATCAGTCCTCCGCAACCCGAGTATCAGCTGAACAAAATCTCGCATTTAGAGCGTTGGAAACGAGTACAAACACTGACGCAGTCCTTTTGGAAGCGATGGAGCAATGAATACCTCGCCCGTCTACAACAACGCCCAAAATGGAATCGAATCGCGAACTACACAATAAAGGAAGGCGATTTAGTCTTAATTAAGGACGAAAGACTGCCTCCGCTCAAATGGAATTTAGGCCGCATAACAAAAATACATCCCGGACCGGACAATTTAGTAAGGGTAGTAACACTTAAAACTCAAACTACCGAATTGAAGCGCCCAATATCGAAGATCTGTCCACTCCCCAGCAACACTTGCGACAAAATCAACGCAGAACAACAAATCTCGCCAAAAAACGATTGAGATGCCAAATGGCCCCTCCTCGACAGTACTCATGCTACAGGCACTGCGGGAGCTCGAGGAGGCAATCGCTGACTCAAAGAATCCAAACAGAATCAACAACACAAAGTCAAACCACAAACTGAAACCAGAATAATAACATTTGTCAACACAATACAGAAACCAGTTTCAAGGCCCACATATTTCAACACAAATTAAATATAAAAACATAATACAACATAATACAGTCAGCACGACACATAAAAATATAAAATAAACTTAAATCAACACAATAAAATAAAATAATCAAATTTGAATATTATTTTCATTCAAGAAAAATGTTTCTGGGGACAAACTCTAACAACATCTCTCATCAAACAAACATACAGTCCATAAGTCAAAACAATATCCCCAAACAAATTTAAAATAGAACTTATAACAAAAACAAGAAATAACTTAAGCAAATGAAATTAAATTATGAATTTACCCACTCAACACACAATGCACACCCAAAAGTATATTAAAACTAAATTACATTTAATATTAAAATTCTACAAATAATACAAAACAATTAGACTCTATCACTCACTGACACTCCCTTGCTTCAGCAACCGCGAAAAGAATTAAAATCGATTTACGAATTACGCGAAATTAACCGAAAAGGAATATAATTGAAAAAAAAGGCACACTTAACTAATAAATATACAACAATAAAAACACCAAAACAAATGCGAAATATAATTATTCAAAAAAAAGGTCGTACAAAAAAAAAACACCGACGCACAACACCATGAACTAAAACTGTCAACTGAAGATGAATTACTGCACTCATCGTAACACAATTTGCGAAAAGGACGAAAATATGCACTGCGACATATTTACCATTATGAGTTCAAATGGTGCAGCTGATATATGCAATGCAATATACGAATAATTTGCATACTATTTCCTTTATTGTTGTCACACTGTTACATGTATGTTCTATTCATTTTATTAATTACATTTGTCTTTTCATGTCTGAGATGGCATTACACCAAAATCAAGATCAGGGTTGTCTACGAGATATCCAACCAGAAGTTAAGGCAAGGCCACAATAACCAGAAGGAAGATGAGCAGAGTATATATTGTGAACAGGGTTCACCGTGGGGGGAGAATGTTTGCGAATATAGTCAATAATTAAAAGAAGTGAAATGAAAGAAATAATTATTATAGCATTGTTAACTTTATTTAATGATCGAACAATACTTGAACAAATGTCAAACATAATTATACATAAAATGTTTAGCAACACAATAAAAATCAAGCAACATTAAAACAGATATACAAACTGTTATTCAAAAACTGAAATTGAAACTGAAAATAAAACTGAATTTTATAACGTATTACTACACAGAACATTACAGTCGTTTTAT
Source organism: Volucella bombylans (assembly GCA_949129095.1). Taxonomy (NCBI): domain Eukaryota; kingdom Metazoa; phylum Arthropoda; class Insecta; order Diptera; family Syrphidae; genus Volucella; species Volucella bombylans. The sequence goes on along the minus strand of OX422140.1, from coordinate 146,009,919 downwards.
TTCTTACAATAAGATCTAATTTCAATATAAGTAAAATATTCTATAATAATAAGGTTTTTTTTCAACCCAACACATTACAACAAGGCCATCTAGAAATCTTCGCCAGTTTTCTAAGAACTCGTCTGGTACTAAATCATCCCAATCCAGTTGAATAAACCACAGCTGCTTAAGAAGCATTTTAGCAACTACGATCACTGGTGCAATCCAACCACTTGGATCATATAGGCGTGAGATAACAGAAAGTACTGATCGCTTGGTGAACGGCATTGTAGTTGGGTTAAATTTCATGCAAAATGATAAGGAGTCCTCTGCTGGCTGCCAATAAATCCCGAGAGTTTTAACCGTCTCCATATCATTTAAAGGTAAGGGCAGTTGAACTTCTCGATCTTCAGGTGGGAGGTTACTCAACAGTTCGGATGAGTTGCTGACCCATTTTCTCAATTTGAAACAACCTGCTTTCAAAAGGTGGATTAATTCATACTGTAAGTGAAAGGCATACCTTAGATCATCCCCGCCAGAAAACACATCGTCAACATAGATGTCTGTCCGTATAACTTTGGATGCTGTTGGATATGATTTTTGTTCTTCGGAGGCTAGTTGCTGAATGGTCTTAATTGCAAGATATGGAGAGCATGAATTCCCAAACATCACGGTATTAATGGCATAATCTTGCAACGGTTCGCTTGGATGGTTTCGCCAAACGATTCGTTGAAACTCGGCGTCACATGGTGGTACTTGAATTTGCCTGTACATTTTTGCGATGTCCGCGCTAAAAGCAATCCGATGAAATCGCCAATTAAGTATTACCATGACAATGTCATTTTGCAACGGAGGCCCCGTGAACATTATGTCATTTAATGACCTGCCGTTCGATGTTTTCCGGGCAGCATCAAAGACGACTCGGAATTGAGTGGTGGAGCTATCTTCCTTATACACGACTTGATGTGGAATGTAACAGCAGCGGTAAGAAGTTATATTAGGTGTAATTTGTTCTATGTGCTCATCTTCGGTATCTTGTACACGATGCATGTGTCCCAATTCTATGTACTCTGACATGACAGCAATGTATTTTTCCCGTAAAGTTGCGTTTTGTCGAAATTTCCTCTCCAACTGCAGCTGACGAGACACTGCTCCGTCTCTCGATTTGCCTAGTACTGCGAACTTATCAACATATGTTTTGAATGGTAACCGTACGATGAATCTACCGTGCTGATCACGGCAGAAGGTTCTGGTGTAAAATGATTCACACCATTTCTCATCGGACGTGAGAATGCGTTTGTCTGGGACAGTTTCTAATTCGAAGAACTTGCGGATCTGTGTATCGATCTCTGATCGAATTAAAAAGTTGGAAACAGTTGGTGTGTTTGGTCGAGAAGTATTAACCCGACCGCAGAGTACCCATCCTAATTTGGTTTCTTGAGCGATTGGATCGTCTGGTGCCCCTCGTCGAATTCCATTCATCATGATTTGTGCATAAGCATCGGCTCCCAAAATAACATCAATTCTCGCTGGTAAACGATAATCTGGATCGGCTAATGGAATACCATTGAGGTGGGGCCATGTACGGAGAGGAATTTCGCGAGCAGGTAAAAAACTGGTCAATTGTGATAAGATAAGCGCGTCCACTGATAATGTGAAATTCGTGCTGATCGGAGTTTTGATATGCAAAGTAACGCTATTTCGTGAGGTTTCTCCGACAAAACACCCCACGCCGCTGATGTTTGCTCGAATTGGATTCCGGACTAACTGAAGTACTTGTGCTGCTCGCTCTGTAACGAAAGTGGCTTGTGAACCAGAATCTAGCAATGCCCGAAAGTAATAATAGACGCCGTTGATAGATTGTATTTGTATTAATACAGTGGCTAATAATACTTCAGCCTCTGTTTTTGAGCATGATCTCGGTGGTGTAAGTCTGGAATGACAATTAAAGCGAGTATTATTAGAATGAGTTGTTGTTGTAGCTGAGGTTGATGGACTGGAGTGCATTAAATGATCACCGGCATTCTGAACAGCAGGATTATGTAGCAAAGTGTGATGGCGTCCACGGCATTCTCCACAGGTACGTGTGCTGGGGCACTTGGTGAGCTGATGGTTATACGCTAAACAATTTAAACAGTAATTAAGATTTTTAATTACCTTTTCTCGATCATTGATTGACATGGAGAGAAATTTGGTGCATTGACGAATGGGATGATGACCATCACAGACATTGCATTGATAAGAAACGATTTGGTTAGCCTTTTGGGTATTGACATGGAAGGACCGGGAATGTTTGAAGTTGATGGATTGAACCGGCCCCTTTTTTATTGGTTTAAGCGTTATCTGTGAAGATGTTTTTTCAGTTTGTGATGTCATCTCTTCAATCGTGCGAATGCGAATCTCGATACAGTCGGTAATCTCCTTGAAGTTGGGAACATTTTTACTTTGACCGGATGATTGCACCCAAAATTCACGGGTATCGTGAGGCAATTTTTCGGACAAATAGTACACTAGGATAGGTTCAAAATGCTTAAGTTCGAAGCCCAAAGATTTTAAAACACAGACACATTCTTTGCACATATTCAATAGGCGGTTTAAACTGGCTGCATTCTCGGTTTTAATGACTGGAAACGACGAAAATGATTTCATATGCTTTTGGAAGAGGATTCGTTTATTATCGTAGCGCTCGCATAGCAATTTATAGGCCTCATCGTAATTACCAGCTTGCAAGGGTACTTCCCCGATGACTTTGGCTGCATCGCCGGTTAGTGAGCTTCTTAGGTAATGGAATTTCTGGATATTTCCCAAAGCAGTATTTGAGTGTATCATGGAATCATACAAACTGTTAAATGATGACCAATTACTGTAGGTGCCATCGAAGGTGGGGATAGTGATAGGAGGTAGTCTAACGTGAGAGTTCCCTGGTGACATAATTTCCGTATTGTTTAATGTGGAGCCGGATAAACTAGCAGATGTGGATGCATGGTTGGCTTCCACAGGTGGTATCAATTTTGATAAATCACTTTCTATTTCTCCACAGGCTGCTATGTATGTTTCTTCCAACGCTGTCACCAGATCCTCTTTGATATATGCACTTGTAACCTCGTCAGATTCACAGATTATGAGTTTATGGTTTGAATTAAACTCACGATAATGGCTCTCCAAGATTTCCAGGCGACGTTTGAAACAAGCTGAAGTGTGTCGATCTTGCGGGGATTTTCGGTGGTTGACGAGGCTTTTTTCCACGCGTTCAATCAGTTGTTTCTGCTGTGCATAAAGTTCTGCGGAAACCGAAGTTTTTGTATTTTTTGACGGATTTGACATTTCGGTACTCGTAACCTAACTTTAGCACACGCGGAAAATGATAACTTTTACGATGACAGTAAGCTAATGAATGTGTATGCAATATTAATTGCGCGATAAACTAGTAAAATATAACAAGCGTCCCGGGTTTCGGCACCAAAATGTTCGTTCTGTTGGGACGAAGGAAAAAATTGAAATCTCCGGCCCGTATTCAAATCAAAAGACGCTTGTATAATATGGACTGAGTTTATTACAAATAAAAGATAATGATTAGAAAATATAATAAAACACGAGGTGAATGATGACTACAGCTCGCCGACCGGAAAGAACGATGAAGAGTGAGTGATCATGACTTCGTTGGCCATTTTTTAAGGGATATTGGGTGATGTGAAATGGTCTCAATCGTGGGTGTAATGTATCCAGTCAAAATTACTGTGTTGCATTCAGTCCGAACAAATGGGATTAGTCTGTGTGTAATGCATCCAGTCCAAAATTACTGTGATGCTTTCAGTCCGAACATCCAGTTTAATTTCCTATCAAAAATGAGACCCAGATATTTTGCTGTATCGGAGAAAACTAAACTGGTACCGTTTATTGAAGGAGGGTCTATGATTGGAATTTTATATTTCCTAGAAAAGACGACAAGATCAGTTTTATGGGGGTTTATTCCCAATCCACAGCGATCTGCCCAGCGGGTTAATCTGTTGAGATTTACTTGGAGGAGTTCTTTAATGGTATTTAAATGTTTTCCTGAGACGGCTATGGCAACGTCATCCGCATAGGCAATCACTCTGCTACCACCCGCTTCCAGGTACATCAGTAGTTCGTTAACTTCTAAGTTCCAGAGAAGGGGAGGGAGGACACCGCCTTGCGGCGTACCCCTACTGACATATCTTTTAGCAGAAGTCTCACCCAGTTTGGAGTTGATTATCCTGCTTTTTAGCATTAGACTAATCAGCTCCCCAAGTGTGCCGTCTACCTGCAGAGTTGACAGCGCAGTCGTGATTGGTAGTAAGCCGCTGTGTCTTTGTTAATAAATATGATGTGGATGGCAAAGTGGGAAGACGAAAAGCACGATTCGTAGCTAAGGGGTATAGTCAAAAGCACGGGGTTAATTATCATTGAACCTTTGACCCTGTGGCACGATTGGAAACCTTGCGTTTGCTGCTTGCTCTTGCTGTTCAGTTCGAACTTAACATTTTGCAATTCGACGTGGTGACAGCCTATTTAAATGGGTCTTTGGACGAAGAAGTTGTTATAAAAGTGCCTGAGATGCTGGATGAGGTGCTGGAGCGCATTTTATTCAAACAAGGAGAAAGCCCGGATCTCAAAGTTCGAGCTAACAAGATGCTGAGAAAAATACGAGACATAGGAAACGCATGCCGTTTGCGGAAAGCCTTATATGGATTGCGCCAAGCTGTCCGCCAATGGTACCTGAAGTTAAGTCAATATTTGTTGCAATTGGGGCTGAAACCTACAAACAAACAACCATGCCTGTTCTGTAACAACACTGGAGAAAAGTTATTGTTTGTTCTCCTGTACGTAGATGACGTGCTGGTGGTGGCACAAGCTAAAAGGTACATTTGTGAAATAAAGAAACATTTATTAAGAAATTTTGAAGTGAAGGATCTTGGTCCGGTAAAATATTATCTTGGTCTAGAGATAAATCAAGATGGGTATAAGATCAGAAGAGATATATTCTGGGATTACTCAAGACATACGGGATGGAACTGCGACGCCCTCAGATATAAAAATTGCTTTTTATGAAACAAGTCCTGATAGTTCATATGAAGCCTATCAATATCATGAACTTGTGGGTGCTTTGATGTATTTGTCTGTGGCAACAAGGTCGGATGTTTCAAATGCTGTTTCGAGGTTGGTGCAATATACAAACAAGTCAAGAAAGTGTCACTGGGTTGCTGCGAAGAGAGTCCTCAGGTATCTTGCAGGAAGTGCAGATATTGGATTGGTTTATACCAAAACTGGTGAGCCGTTAATTGGATATACTGACGCTGACTGGGGTGGTTGTACTATCGATCGCCGCTCTTATACAGGCTATGCATATTTACTAAGTGGAGCAGCGATAACATGGATATCTCAAAAACAGAAAACGGTCGGATTATCGTCTAGGGTGGCCGAGTACGTGAGTCTGTCGGATTGCTTTAGTGATGTTTCTTAAAAAAAACAAAAGGACGAGTCTCTCAATAATATACAATATAAAAAAATTAAAAAAATAAAATACCATTTCTTTAGTTATTCAAAAAAAATATATATTTTTTTTTAAAAGAACTTACGACTCAAGTGGGTATGAAATATCCTTTGTTCTTGAAAAAACAAAAAATATGTTCAAACCTTGAAAGTAACGTTTTTCTGAATTCATCAAGGTATGTACATATGTATATGTTTTTTACTAAATTCTGATGAACAGAGCCAAAGTTATGATTTTTTTAGATATAGAAAAAACCTTGAAATTTGATTTTTTTTTACAATTTTCGAAGTTCTATTACACGCAACTATTGTATTTCGAATTCTGCAAAACTTTATTGCCTTATGATGCGTACCACTCCAATAAGTAAAAGTAATTCACCAATTTTAAGCCAAATTGGAGATGGATCGTTCAGAACGTCCTCTTCATTCTTTTTTATAAACTCCATATCTCTGCACCCTAGCGGAGGACTAAGATGATCAATATATTATAGAACGCTATTTTGCTTGTCCGAAATACGACTCTGCTACCCAATTATGACGTTTTTGTTCAGTCGTCGACATGTGTCCTTTCTCGATGACAGCATGTAAATACTATATTTCGGTCTTCTTTTGTCTACCGCCAGACCCGTACTCCGTTTTCGAGTGCTTTACAAAACAGTTCGCTGTGCCCTGCCGATAATGTTTATATCATCTGTGCAGATTGTGCATCTTTTTCGTAAATTTTCGAGTTTCTCCCAACACGCTCGAATGCTGTGCTTGGAAAATCGTATGATAGTGGACCGTCTTTTTTACATCAAGAAACTTGGTAAAATCATAGCTGACACTAACGGAGCAGCAAGTTTTCTCTGTGACCATCTTTCAGAGCTGAACAAGCATAGCAAAAATGATTGAATCCGATGGGTGTAGATTTGAGATTCTAGGATCTTTTCCAGAATTCTGTCGTAATGTAAAATCTGGTCGATGGTGGACTTTTCCCCACACCGATAAAGGACCAATCACTAGAGAGGCAGGATCGGGCATACTCAGCTCAGGTACCACTCGTCTGACATGCTTTTGTCCCACTATGCTCTGATTCAAATTTCTTAAAAAGTTAGAATATTAATAAAACTGTTGTCATTATATATGTATTTCATGAACAAGTATATTAATTAACCTTTGTTTATTATGGAAACATCGGTAGTTCGACTATACTCTGCTAATTGCAAATTTATTACCGCTCAAAGCAAGGGAACCTCATATCATTTCAAAATTTCTTTTTTTCTTCAGATCAAACACTCCTATTTGGGTGACAAATAGGCTCTTGTAACTAATTAATTTCTGTTTAAGTGACAATTGATGTGTTTAGGATATGCCAAACAAGAAAGATTAAAAATATCCGACTAAATGTATGGCCTTTTGTACTTTTTGCTAACGACTTCGTATGATCTTGAAGCACTGCAACTTAATTTTAATCGTTCTTTAATCGAGTACATATAGACATTTTGCAGATAGAATTTACCAAATACTCGTAACTTACTATGCTTAATCGATCGCTTTATAGTTACACCACGTTCTAAAAATAATATTCATTTAGGTTCTTTCAACTTATTCTCAACCGTGTTCCCGAAACGATGAATGGAAAGAATATCTATGTTAATATGTTTCGGCGTTTTTCAAATTAATTAAAATTGATCCGGGCTAGAGTATTATAAGAGCTCGTTGAAAGATGGGTACGTAAATTCGTCCTTAAGGAATTTGAACTAGTCATCGCATTAGATCAATAATGATCTATATACCGCCAATTCCAATTAGATGAACCGGAGAGTATCACACCAAAAGAAAAGATGTAGTATGACTTTCGATAGAGGCTGTCTTTTGGTCTTACCAGACCAATACGACAGAAGGAACTCCAAACAAGCCAGGCATGACTGCTCTCCATTCCGGACGGCACCGTCCTTAAAGAAATATGGACCGTTGATTCCACAAGCCAATAAAGCACCCCAAACAGTGAGTTTTAATGATTGTAAGGCCGTGTCGACAAAGACTTCTGGGTTTTCTCCACTCTGAATTGGGCAATTGCTGTGCACGATGGCGAATCGACTCATTGCGATTCTCCTCAACACTGCGCTCCTCAACGGCAATAACGTGGTACGAAAACGATTCACTGTGTTACGAATAACTTGCTCAGATGAAAGATCGACCGTAAAATGTACGTAGCGCACGATAAGTTTGGCGAATCGAACCATTTTTTTTTTTTTTTTACTTGGCGCGCGCACAAGGGATTTTATGTACCCTTAAGATGTTCGCACATAGCGCGGGCGAAAGGAAGTTACGGAGGTAAAAAAAGAGAGATACCGAAGTGCGTTGATTTTAAATGTTTGCAAGTTATGCTGGCTAGGAAATAAAGAGCTCGGCAAGGTAGTCCATAAGCGATTGTACGGCTTAGGAAAGAATCACGATATTTCAGAGTACGTCCGAATAAGGGCTTGAGGGTGAACTGATGACCACTCGTAGCGAGACGGGTGGTCGGGTTAAAAACATGAAGGGGCGGAATCCTACTGGCAATTTCAATGGAGCATTGGTGGTGAAAATAGCGATACAACAAGGTGAGACAGAAGACATTCCGCCGGTGACTGTGTAATACTGGCATCACCTGTGAGTTTTATTGCACGATTTTGGAACCTACCTATCAAGTGTACAGAGGTCTTAGGGGAACCTGGCCAGATGTAGGCGTTTTGCTTCAGTTTTGGGCGAATAAAAACCTTATATATTAAAGCCAGGTCAGAGGGTTGAGGAAACCTAGACGTTTCGCAGCATTTTTGGCGACATCGAATATGTGGCCATTCCAACGTAAGTTGTCGTTGACACACATACCGAGAATGGAAAGTTTCTCGGTTTCGACAATGCAAGTGCCATTCATGGATAATAGCCGGGTGTTTAAGTTTCGCTTTAAGGACAGCCGACAGCATTGTGTTTTGGAAGCATTAAATTCCACTCTGTTGATAGTTCCCCAATTGGTTATGCTGTTAATATCAGAATTTAATGAGCTTAATATACGTTGCCGTTCACGTTCTACTTCCGAAGACCAGGGACGTGAGACCGAAAACGGACATGAAAAGCAGAAAGAAATATATTGGATTAGAAGTGGCAGACAAGAGATCATTGATAAAAATTAAAAAGAGCCCTAGGGCACACCAGTATTTATTTTGTGAATATCAGACTTGAAACCATCAAAGACAACTTGTATTGAACGTTCCGAAAAGTACGAGTAGTTTCTAATCCATTAAAGAAGAGAGTCGTCTATCCCAAATGCACTCATTTTCGACAAAAGATACCAAATTCTGTCAAATGCCTTAGAAATATCAACTGCAACTATCTTGCTTTCGCCAGATCGATGTAGATTTTGGTTCCACTTTTCCGTGAGACATGCCATCAAATCACCATTGGACCTGTTGCTACAAAACCGTACTGTTGGTCATTGACAAGTTTTCGTGTTTCGCGATATTTCATGAGCTGACGATTTAATAGCGTTTCCATGACCTTGGATAGAAGGGACGTAACTGTAATGGGCCTGTAGGAGGAGAAAGAAGAAGACTCACTTTTTTTAGGAACGGACTTGCCAAATGCTGTTTTCTGCTCGGAAAAAGACCTAAAGGGTAGGATTGATGAAAAAGCTTAAGCAGTGGTTTTGTCAGCGTGGAAGAACACCTCTTCAGAAGAAGGGAGATATACCATCTGGACCAGCGGATTTATGTATGTTGTGATCTTTAAGTACACTTGCTACTACAGGAGTGCGTTGAATATTCGATGCACTCAAGTGTAGGTGGAGACAAAGCACAATTTGGAAGTGTTGAGCTGGCCGCAAAATGTGCAGCTAGCAGATTGGCTTTGTCTAAAGAGCTGACAGGTGTCATTTTGTAAACGAGCGTTGGGATAGAGGATGAGGCACAATTTTTAATATTTTTGGCGAACAACCAAAACCTTTTACTACCTTTGGGACATTACAGTATTTTTTGCCTCAACTTTTAGTCGTATTGAAATTTCTTAAGAAAGACGTTGCAGTCATTCCTGGCTCGTTTAAACTTTTTTCGGTTTTTCTCGGTTGGGTTGGTCTTGAAGAACCAAAAAAACATTTCTCTAACCCTGACAGCCTCTTTACAGCTCAAGTCGTACTACGCCTCTTCTTTTGATTTGATACTCCTCATAAAGGATCTCATTCCAAAGAAAATAGTGCCTGTGATCATATCAGCAGCGGCATCCACGTCGTTATCGAGGAAACATAACGACCAGTTAAAATTCCCAAAGGAGCTGTTAAGTCCGCTCTAATTGGCTTTCTCGTATTGCCATACTGTTCTTTTAAGAATCTTTTCACTAACTGTGTGGTCGGTATACGAGAAATTAGCTGATATAACACAGTTGTCCGATTAGCCTAGAGGGGAAAGCACTTCAACAGTGTACTTATCATTTTATTTATTTATTTATTAGAATATCAATATACAATTGAAAATTGTTACTAATATAAACAATAGAGCAAGCTAGCAGCAACGGCTTTCGGCTCTTTTAGCGTAAAAAAGAAAAAGAATTACATATATACATAGTTACACTGAGATTTTAAGTCTTTCTAACATTCTTTTTAATATCAAAATATTTCTTCCTTTGGGTACCTTGAGGAGTTGCAATGGGTCTTGATCCGGACTAGGGTTGTTTTGGAGTGGTGATGATAGGAAGCAAGGGCTTAGTAGATGAGTAACTGTTACTGTGCTGAAGCAAGTGGCGCAGGTTGGTGGTGGTTCCTCTTTGAACAGGTGTTGATGGGTATATGCAGTGTGACCAAGGCGGAGTCGGATAAACATTTTTATGTCAGATTTGGGGATGTTTGTTGGAAATTTGGGCTGAACTTTTATTGGGTTGACAGTTTTGTAATGGTGCTTATAACGTTCCCATTCAAGTAGTTGTTGGCTGTGGCATGTCTGCTTGATGTATCTCTTTAAGTCAAGATGAGAGAAGGTGTTATAGGTGAGAGCTGGGGCCTTTAGCACAGAGTTTGCAGCAGCGTCTGCATATTCATTGCCCTTAATTCCTGCGTGACCTGGTGTCCACATAAGCTTTATCTTGGATCTTGATTTAATTAGGAGATCACGAATTTTTGCTACAATGATTGTGTCGTTACGTGGGTTAACGATGCTTTGTAGTACTGACAGGCTGTCAGAGCAGATTACCCATTTTCCTGCAATTAAAGAGCTTCTCCTTGTGGCTTCAAGTATGGCTAGTGCTTCGGTGGTATAGATGGAGGCAATGTTTGGTAGGATTCCCTGTACGATTATAGACCCTTCTTGATTTACAACTGCAAATGCTGTGTTTGTCTCTGTTTTGGATCCATCTGTATACAAGAAGTTCCAGCCTTTACATTTTAAGTCAGTTGAGATCTCCAGGAAGCGTCATTTGTAAATAGCATTACCTGTCACGTCCTTTCGCAACTCTTGTAGGTTGAGGATTACTGAATCTCTATTTAGCGACCATGGTGGCTGGGTTGGTGTGAATTTTGTTGTTCTACTGCAGGGTAAGTTTAAATTGTACCTAGAATCTAGGATCCTTGTATTGCGGAAGGGATCCTCCTGTTGCATTTGTGGGTAGTGGCCTTATTCGTATCCTTGTCTACTATCGATCCTGTTTCAAAGAGGAGCTTGACATTGAGTTTCATGATGATTTCAGAGTATCGCTCTTCTAGTGTTGGGAGCCCAGCTTCAGCAAGTATATTTTTGAGTGGTGTTGTTGGAAAGGAACCTAGGCTTTTCCTTGCTGCTTGGTGGTATGTTAGTGCAATTATATTTTTTGTGGATTTTGGAGAAAAAGCATACTCCAGTTTACTTAAAACTAACAACTTAGTAATATTGCAAAGTGAGTTAACATAAACATTACTTTTCTTATATGCTAGATACTTAATAATATTTAGCCGTGCTGCTAATGCTTTCTTAAGACTAGTGCAATGAGGTTTCCAGTTGTACCTGTTGTTAATTAAAAGGCCTAGAGGTTTGATACTGTTTCTATTTTGGTGTTGTTAATAGTTAAATCTACGCTTGTACAATTTTTCTTTCTGCAAATGTGAATTAATTTACATTTTTCTAAGGATATATAAGACCATTCATAAATGTCGTTGAGCAAGCTAGAACAAACAGACTTTGTTTTATCGAGATCATTGTATTTACAAAGTATATATGCATCGTCAGCATAGATACAGTGATCTAGATCCTTGTAATTGGATATAATGTCACTTAGTTGATTAAAAGCGATTACAAAGCATATGACCGACAATGGAGATCCTTGGGGGATACCATTATAGAGCGGCATGAGAGCTGAGAACATGTTTCGAATTTTTATGCAGCACTTTCTGTTCGTTAAAAAGGATTTAAAATATCTAAAGATGTTCGGTCCTACTCCCCATTCTCTTAATTTATTAGGAATAAGGTGTATGCCTACGCGGTCGAAGGCCTTTTCAAAATCTAAGGCTAGGATTGTCAGATGGTTACGTGCTGAGAGGGCGTTTGTGACAACGTAGTCTATGTGGAGAAGGGCATCTATGCGCCCTCTTCTTGGCCTGAATGCGACTTGGTTAGGACTTAAAAGCTTTTTAAAATCGGTTAGCCATAAAATTCTGTTTGCAATTATCTTTTCAAGAACCTTTGATAAGCAAGGAAGCAGTGATATTGGGCGATAGCTATTTACATTCACAATATCGTTCTTGGGTTTAGGTATGGGTATGATGGTAGCTATTTTCCAGCTTTGAGGTATAATACCTTTACTGAAAATATTATTATACAACGATAAAAGTCTTAACTTAGCTGAGTCTGGAAGATTTTTTATCATAGGATAGGAGATCCTATCACGCCCTGGTGTCTTGCCTTGTAATTTACATCGACAACTCTCAAATTCAAGCATAGTGATATTAGTTTCAATACGTTGTGCTGCTGCGTTCATTGCAGATATTGGAATTATATTGAGGCTTTCCAATCGATTGGTGTTGAAGGCCGGTGGAAAGTTTGAGTTTGCTGAATTGGATGACCAGGTTTGGGCAAAGAAGTTGGAGATTTCGATAGGGTCGATTATAGAGCCAGCTTGCGTGTTAATAGACAATATGTTTTTATGTGTTGAGTTGCCTGTCAAAGTCCTTATTTTTTGCCAAACTGCGCTTGGGGATGAGTTTGGATTAATATTTCCTGTAAAGTCCTCAAAGCTTTTTGTCTTGCTGATTTTTAGCAATCTCCTAAAAAGAGCATTAGCTTTTTTGTAGGCCAATAGATTGACTTGGGTAGGATTTTTCTTGAAAGCCCTCAAAGTCGTAAACTTTTCGGTTCTTAGCCTAGTCAAATCAGGGTTCCACCAGGGCACGTATCGTTTGGTCGTTGTGGGAGACGATTGGGGGATGGCGTGATTAGCAGCATGCCGAATGCATTTAAGTAAAATCGCAGCTTCCCTGTTTATACAAGAGGAGGTTGTGGTAACTTTTGAGAGATGATGTACAAGTGTATCTTTAAATGAGTTCCAGTTAGCCAGATCTGTTTTGTATGTTGGGGTATGTTTGATGGTATCATGCCTAGGTGATAGCAGCAATGAAATAGATATTGGGAAGTGATCACTACCATGCAGATCATCTGAGATGTGCCAAGTTATTTTTGGGAAGAGTATTGAAGAACAGCATGAGACATCAGGATGGGTGAGCGAGCTGTGCGTTGACGAGTGGGTGGGAGAACCGTCATTCAATATGGTTAGGTTGGATTTTGTGATAAAGTTTTCAATAACTGCACCCCTCTTGTTAGTTTTAAGGGAACCCCAAAGCACACTCCATGAGTTGACGTCACCAGTGAAAATGTTATGTGGTTGGGTCTGCCGAATGATATTCTCCAAGTCAGAATGAGTGAATGATTGCCCAGGACGAATGTAAACGCAGATAATCGTAACCTTAATACCCATGTCGACTTGTACGGCAGTCGATAGAACATTTGAATTTATTGGTTTGTGTACGTGAGGGATATTGTTTTTAATAAGTATTCCGACTCCACTAACTGCTTTTAAATTGCAGGGTAAATTAACAAAATACCCAAGATATGGCTTCGGTTTTATGGGGTCTACTTTGTAAGGCAGATGGGTTTCTTGTAATGAGATTATATCGTATCTACGCTCTTTTATTAATAGATTGAGTTCGTCAACATTTATTTTTGAAACCGTTAAGGTTCCATTGTAAAATGTCGAGAGACTTGAATGTTTTCTGTTATCGGCTGTGTTGGTGGTCAATTCTGATTCGATGTTTCCGCTTGCCGGGAAGAACACAGATCCTACCATACACAGTGGATAGATCCGTGCTCCCCTCCGCAAGTGCAGCCATCGATGTGGAGGTTTTAGAGATTTTATTTATGTGAGCTTTCATCTGTATTAAGAGAGTACATCAAATCGTTATCTTTGGCGTTTGTAGAATTGGTAAGAGAGTTGATTTGGGGAAGTGTGTGATTATAGTGGATGTAGTATGTGGTGGAGTCGGTTGTTTTTGGTGAGGCTAATTTTTTATTAATGGTAATGGGTTTGATTTGCTCTAAAAGTTGTCTTGGTTTGGGAGAGCGAGAGGGCATTGACAGACAGCTATGTAATTCTGTAGTACGGGATGAAAATGGGGTAGGGGGCGATGGTAAGGTACGTATTGCAGGTTGGTTTATTGTTTGTGCTGTATTGATTTCGCTGAATGTAGTTTGAGAGAGTGGGGTAGGAGGATGAGTGTTTTTGAGTTGATAAGTATTGTTAACTACTTTATTTTCAATTCGCTCAGAAAGAGATGGTGAATTTGTAATGCGCTCACGATTTTGTTCATTGTATGTGCGCCTGGCCTCGGCCATACTGCACTTATTTTTGATTTTGATAGTAATTATATCTTTGCTTTGAACAAATTTGGGGCAATCTTTTGAAGAGGATGAATGTTTTTCAAGACAGTTTGCACACAGTAATCTTGTACAGGGTATAGGTTCGTGGGAAGGCAGACTGCAGTTGACACAAACCTTGCTTTTAGTGCACCTTTTAGTCGTATGTCCGAGTAGCTGACAATTGCGGCACCTCATTGACGAAGGAATATATTCCTTGACCTCTGCCTTGTACCAACCAATTTCTACAGTCGTTGGAAGTTGGTATAGATTGAAGGTGAGGACGACAAGGCCTGTGGGTTCGAGTTTATCATTGACCTTTTTGGTGAACTTGTACACCTCGGTTACACCTTGCGATTTCATCTCCGCAACGATTTCGGATTCTGAAACATTTTTCAACCATGGTGCGTATACAACACCTTTAGAGGAGTTGAGATATTTGTAAAGGCTAACTGTTACTGGGAGTTGGTTTGCTAGAACACTTGTTTTAAGGAATTTATCCGCAATTTGTTGGGTTTTCGCTAATAAGAGGACGCTTCCATCTTTCAGCATAGATATGTTATCGTAACAGGTGCTAATAGCGTCAATTGATTTTTTTAGAAGGAACATACTCACGCTTGATAAAGGTTTATTGTAATTTTTTGCTGCTATCACTACAAATTTAGGGTTTTTTGTGTTACGAACAACGGGTAACTTTGGGAATTCAACCGGTGAAAATCCACGTTTATTTTTCTTTGCCCTGGGTTTTTCAGAAGACATATCCGACAGAATGTCAAACCGGTTCCCGGGCTTGTTCATCGGCCCCGGTGGGCCCATACCGTAAATACGACCACAAAGGGAGATAAATTTATTAACCGCAATAAAGAGAAGAGGAAATAGAACAGCCGATTAGGGAGTGTGAGCGAGGTAAGAAAGAGAACTTTCACGAAGGAATCAAGCCACAAGCAGAACGCAGCGGGAAATAACTAACAACGTGATGTGTACGCTACGAGAGCCAGACGATGACTGAGTGTGCTTATCAGGTTGAGAAGTTAAAACCAATTCCAGGGTGTTGGAGTATGGCTATCGACGTCTGGTATTCGCCTGGGCTCATTTACAAGCTGGGTTAGGTTATTTTCTGCAGCGAAGATCTCGACACAACGTCCTTCGGTCCAGAATGTCGAAGCCACCCAGAATTGTATATATTGAAATCGCAATAACGATTTCAGTATGAGGATACAGCTATTCAGATCTTTGTATGGAGTCAGACAGCGCATCGAACTCGTTAAAGGTCGAATTGCTGTCCAGTTTGGGGCTTCTATAAATAAAGCAGTAGTGGATAAATTGCTTACGGAGATGGAATTTTAACCGCATGAAGTTGAATTCCGGATTAGGAAAAGGATTACATTGTGATGGAATTTGGTAAGCAACATCACTACGCGCGTAAATGGCGAAATCGCTTCAGATTAGCGTGATCTGAGAGGTATAGGCGGGAATCTATCTGTGTTTCACTAAGTGCCAAACAGCTGGTCTATATTTATAGAGGTGGAAGTTTTTCAAAATAAGTTTGCACAATTTGCACGCGTTGTTCTGACGTTAATCTGTTCATCGTAAAATGGCAAAATCTACTAACCACAAGTCAAATTGACAATCTGCAGGAACAGTTTTGTAAGTTTAAAATCCAAACCTCTTAGAAAGACACCCTTTAAGTGTGAAGTTTGAATACCACTAAAAACTGAGGAAAAAATACTACAGTGCCCCAAAGGTAGTACGAGAGTTTGGTCGTAAAAATTTTTGCCTCATCTTACATAATAACGATCATTCATAATGGCATTTCAGCTGTCATCTCTTTGTAGAAAGCCAATCTGCTTTATGCACTAGACCGCGTTCAATATATATATATATATATTTTAGGACTAATCCATTTTTGCTCTGGTGAAGTAGCAGGAGAATTCTAAGATCTTAACTTATATTCCAAACTTATATTCCGCTGGTTCAGATGGCTTCACAAAAACTTTTCAATGACAGAACGGTGTTCGTAGCAATGGGTATACCACAGGACTCTGTTCTATTTCTGACTTTATTTTTATAAATGATCTCTTATCTGATACTTATAGTTCACTATATTTTCTTGCTTATGATAGTACTCTCCATTTTCCATATTCGTCTCTGGATTCACGTTCCTGGTCTTCGTCAGTAGAAGGGTAACGGAAGCGGTAGAACCGAAAACAACTTCAACAACAACTTCAATCGATAGAATCGATGCTTATTTCTTTAAAAATAAGAACGGAGCTATTGTCACCGGATTATAATCAATAAATACATAGACTCGTACTTATCTTTTAGAAAATGGATAACTCTGATCCGGATGAGATGTAGTTGTAGCAAGATGGCTGTATTATTTAAAAGCAAACGAAATCAACGATACTCGTATATTCAAATAACAATTCGGCAATAGGTCAATTTTTATAAAAGGGCCTGGCAATTGGACCCCACTCTTACACATCGCTAACATCCCTAATATATATATAATGCATATTGCGGAACAGATATATACCAATAGTTTGAATTTAGTATCGATTTAAATACTCGTATTATCAGCCCCGAGTACCTGCAGTCTGATGCATGGACATAGCTCTAAGCAGTGCCGTCAGCATCACACAGCAATCATCCCAGGATGTTGTGTCACTAATGACTAACACACTTAGGTGCTAAATAGAAACATACTGACCCGTAACGGCGCCAGTAATCAGTCTGCAGGCTATTCTATCATACTAATGGACAGCAGGAAAGTCGGTGATCTCTTAAAGGCAGCATTCGTTTTGTCTGCCGGTAACCTGGAAAGTCATGCCATCTGCAGTTATGCTCATAATGAAACCCAACTACAATAACAATGAGTTATTTTCTTTCACTAATGATTTAATAACAGAAAACAATTGTTAATTTCTTTTCAACTATTTATTATTTAACTCTATGGAAGGTATCGAGAGAGAGCCAACCGAACTAAACTTATCTGAATGTTTTATATGGCAAATTTGTTGAGACAGCTTTTCCGATGAACACAGGTTTACCTGTGGGAAAGGAATGCGCTTTGGCGAAGATGTCATATTTGCCAGCGCATGTAGCGCAAAAGTGAAACGTTTGTAAAAATGATCCGCTCATTATTGGTCATGCATTCTACGCGTGATTGGTAGCTTGGCATGCAATGCAATAAAATGATAAAACCGAATGTTAGAAAGAGGAAAACGGAATTGAAGTCTCTGACGAAACATATGAAAGACATAACCGATTAACCGAGGACGCACGCAGTCCTAACGTAGACTCGGGTCCTATAGAAGTCTACTATATCCTTGCTTAGCAAATTCATCGACGATCTCATTTCGCGTGATCCCTGCGACTTGACCTGGGACCCAAGTAAGAATTCAGCCTTCCGACTGTGATCAGTGAAATCTTGCTTTCTCGAATTAGTCTAGATATTGTGACAGAGGTTCAGCAAGGCTTTAAGCGTAGCTTGGCTATTACTACCGACGCGGGTGTTTCGCCACCTCCACAGATTGTTCACAATATACTCGTAGTTGTTCAAAATGAACATTTTTTCAACCTTCCCCAGCAGAATATTCAAAAATTAACATATTTTCAAGAGACTAACTAGTTTCAATAGTCCACTAGATATTTACACCAATATAAAAAAGCAGCAGGCGGTTAGTTTTAAAGTAAAATAAAGAAAATACACACGCTGATATTGGCATCAATAATTATTTATGGTCCACTTTGGAATATTACGGACCTTTTTCTTTCTTTTATTGTCCGCAAATAAGCTGAAACTGACAAAAATAAGATATTTTGTATGGAATCACCCATGTTTTTTTGGTTTATCGTCCGCAGATAAAATGAAGTGCGCAGATTTAGAGTTAAGATATTTGTACATATATAAATATTGTAGTTTCGAAAAATAAAATTAGAATTGAATCGATATTGAAGGAGTATTGATTTGGCACTCACGTGCTATTATAGTAGTCCATTGACATTAGGATTTCTATATCTTCGGAGCGAAATCTATCGTTGTCGTCCTCTAGAAAGACACCAGCGCCGCATCCTAAATCGCTTTTAGAGCCGTCCCTGAACACTCGACTATACTACTTTCCTGTCAGAAATTTTGGAAGAAACTATTCCTGGGTACAGAGAAAGTGGATTTTCTAATTTCGCAACAACAGGAATTTTGACGTCGTTACATCAGATGGCAGATGGCAGATACGAGTACCATAAGAGTCAAAAATCAGTCCACGCTCAAGGTTATATGTTGTACAAAAGGCCACTTATCTTTAAGCGGAAGACGGCCTTGAGGGTGCATATGAATATTAATGTGATGGAGATCTATGTGTTAGGGAAAGTCACCATGCAGCCGAGGCAGGCTGTCTTTTGGAATCTGGTAAAAGCAGCAGTGACGTATCTTCGTGAAAGCATGTCCCACTAGAAAACCGACGGATATATAATTAGTCTTATCATAGCGAGGTAGATCCAGAGGACCCCCTGGGTGGCAAGCATTACGCTTTGTCGTAAGCTCGTTTACACTGCCGGAAGGCAGTGTGAAGCTTTTCGACGTAACATGTTTAGTCCACAAGTTTGTTGTCCAAAATGACAACCAAATATGACACTTAACTTTGCTCAAGAAGTGGATGGTGATGCCTTTACATGCCAGATGAGTCAGCTAGTCAGCTTTGTTCTTCTCGTAATTGGCTGAAAGCCCATTTATAGTGCACTAAACATCGGCCTCGTCTAGGGGCTGCCTGCTCTTTAGAGGAAACAGTCACCTGATTCAACAGACAGTACAGCTACATCTTCTACATATGCTTGTACATAGACGACAAAACTATTGAGAGTGTTGAGAAGTAAGTCGACCAACATGATCCATAGCAGTAGAGAGAGGATGCCGACTTGCACATCTACGGCATGTAGTCTGGCCCCGTTACACATGCCAACACCCCCCATATCGATGAAAATGTCAAGCGCATCCTTCTTTTTTTGATGAAGGGCATTGTCGCATGATCTTCTGCGTTGGTAGGCATGTTGCATCTTGGTCAAGGAATGCATTCGCAAAGCATTCGACAGTTTACTTTATGCATGTCAACATGAAGAAGGATATATGGTATTGATAGGTCTGAAACTCTTGGAGAGTGTAGTTATCTTTTCCGATTATCGGTATTAAGTCTACTCTTATTTGTCGGCAGAGGTTCGGTATGCATTCCATTGCCAGGCTAGAGATGAAGATTCTCTACAGAGTTACCATCAGGTAGTCTATACCTTTTTTGGAGTATAACTGGATACATGGCAACTGGAAAGTGCCATTAATGTACAAATGTCATCGAATGTCAATTCAGTCAATGAATGAATGAATTCCAAATAAACATTTTAAATAACGGTTATGATTTAACTGATATTGACTTTAAACTTAGCACTTTCAAAGAAATATATTCAAACATATACCTTGATAAAACACGTTCTTTTGACACTAACCTGACTAGCCAAGTACTGATGAATTGTATGTTCTTTCGGGCATTCTCCAAGGATCTATACTTGGACCTAAGCTGTTCAATATATTCCTTCAATATTTTCCTTTTAACGATCCGACTGCGAACGAACCAGGAGCTATTTTGTAGACTGATGACACCATTACTAGGATACTAGCTAGGATAGTGATGTAAGACCTCATATTGCACTAAATAAAATTAGAAACTACATACCCGCTTTAGTTGCATATCTTAGTTCTTGGAGCCTAATTATAACTACAGGAAAATGTGTGCTGAGTTGCTTCGGAAATGCGTACGGAAAAGGACATTGGTTGGCCGTGAAAGAATGTAAAACACTCTCCTTACATATTCTTGACAGTCGAATACCTCTTAAAACAGAGACAAAATACTTAGGCATTGATCTTTACAATAGAGTTTTAGTTTTAAATGCATTTTATTTACTTATTCATTAACTCTTACATACTAACAAAAAAATGCTTAAATGCTAGCTTACAATTACTTAACAATCTTATACTAACTTACTGGCCCTACACAGGCACTCTAAGCTACTCTAAATTCTTATGTCTATGTCTTTCGACTTTATTTACATTTTCTTTAGGAATACTTATTTTCTATACTTAAGGCTAAGAAAAAAATTTGTTTACAAAAATTTAGCATATGGACATAATTTTTTATTTTTTATAAAAACTTAATATCTAACTTAAAATAAACCTTAGTCTGCTTAACCTATATACACAATACACACATACAGACACAAAGACATTATGCAGAATAATATACATATATTAGTATATACCTTTATATATTTCTATATATGTATATATTTCTTAAATGCTAACCTAAACGTATATAAGTTGGCCATCGCTATTCACTAAGCAAATAGATTGGTCAGCTCTGACTCATTAGTGAGGCTGGTCCGTAATTGACGGAAACGATGACGAAACATCTTCTCCATCACTCAACCACCAGAAATGCTGGTGCTGCCTGAGACGATCCACACTGCCATGTGCGACATCTCTGTTGTAGTTGAGTCGCCTGTCCCCATCTGTCCGAGCGACATGGAAGATTAACGGGACCGCTGATCTATCCTGGAACAACCCTATCTGATCAAGATAGAGGAATGCTTCCAGCGGAACGAAGCCGTCAGAGCGCACACTCTCGTGGTAAAGGTAATTGGGGTAGTAAGCCCCATATATCAGGTTATATTGTAAAGGACCTCATTAGGATAAAATTTCTTGTACTCCGATTCTGGTGTTCTGTACAAGTGAAGACAAGCCCTAAGGCAAGCCCTCTCAAACACCCGAATCTTTTCCATTAAGCTTGCTCGTACATTGAACCACACGGGACAACCAAATACCAGCATGGGCCTGATAAGGGCCATGTAGCAGATTACCTTTAGATTTACCTTTTCGCATCGAGTTGGCTGCTATAAACCAATCTCTTTGTAAGGGCAAAAGCGCCTTTAGCTCTGGGCAGATCAGCATCTATACTTTTGCCAAAATACAGAAATTGATCTAGCCAGATTCCAAGGTATCTGACTACATTTCGACAGGCAAGAAGCTGCCCGTGTTATCCGATGATCGAGAATTTTCCCCAATTTTTTCTGGTATCCCTAGAGGCTCTAGACAACGGCGTCCTAAAGAGAATGGTTTCCGACTTCTGAAAGTTGATTTTCAACTTCCAGTTATCGCAAAATCGAATTATCTTATCGAAGTCACGCTGCAAGAGAGTGTTAATGACCTCGATTTTTGGACCTGTTCTGTACGCTACCAAATCGTCTGCGTACGCAATAGTATGGGGAAGTGAACCTATCAAGTCGCTTGTATAAATGTTGAATAGGATCGGCGAATTGACCGCGCCTTGCTGAAGACCATTTTTAATTTGAAATATTCCAACAGAAGTCACATCACCATTCTTCACGATGAACTGTCTGTTGTGTAGCATATTATAAAGAATGTACAAGAGTGGTTTACTAATCCCCAGCCTAGTCAGCTTATAGAAAAGACCCTCTAACCATACGGTGTCGAAGGCCTTCTCCAAGTCAACAAGGCAGGCACCAGTACATTGGTTTTTGCCTTTATTCCATTGGAAATCTGACACCAGTTTAGACGCAGCATGTGAGATATCATGTCCCGCCTTAAAACCGAATTGATTATTCGGAACTATATGTTTGTCCTCAACCCACCTAGACAGAGCTCTATTGATTACCTTTTCAAAAACCTTACTGTTAGAGATTAACATGAGAAGTGAAGTGCATAAGTACGTAACAAAAGCAACGAGCGGCCTGCGCAGCGCATGTATGTATGTACAAACATAGGGCATACAAGCCACCCTAACACGTCAATCAGACACATCATCGGAGCAAGATGAATTCGAGAAAAATCACATAGCGGTGTCAGCGAGTGCAAATAGACAGAATACCTACTTGCACATTGTCTTTACGTGCAGAGCAACGGCGCCTCCAAGAAATTATCTTTCGGACAGAAGATGTCTTTGGGTACGAGTGCAACAACAACCACATCCACCCTTATCAACAACGGCGCCGACGATCGAGTCGAAACCCAATTTATCGACATGCAAATGCAAGTTCGCACGCCACACCCTTTTTCATAGTGTCTCGATGAGCGGTACTTCCGACCGAGAACAACGTCAGCGAGGTTCAGTGGCAAGGTTACCAACAATTTTGGTTGTGCTGTGCCGACGACGACGAGGATGATGGATTCTATGATATGCGAATAGCGGAATTTGCTACCGATAAAGATGTCACAGGCCACCTGGAGCAACAAACAAAAGAGCAATGCTAAAGCAAAAACAAACAACATTGACTACCAGGCGTTGTGCGATATTCAACTGGAATTCTTTTTATCATTGTCGTATCTTCCGTGCTGAGCAGACGTGCAAGAATACAGTCCACAATTATCTTTTGCCGTGCAATAAAGTTTTATTTAATAATTTGTGCGTGTTTTAATTCACTTTATTGTTTTCCTAAACTGAGCTTGAAAGGGGAACACTTACTGATATTCGGAAGGAGACTTATCGACCGGAGATTCGCCGGATTGGATATATCCTTTCCCTTTTTGGGGATAGGTTGAACCACCGCCGTTTTCCAATGCGCTGGATAAAGTGCATTATTCATTGCATTATTAAACAGGGTGGTGTAAATGTCCACCGCTTCTAGAGAAAGATGTCGAAGTACGATGTTCGGAATACCATCGGTCCCCACTGATTTCTTAACTCTGATTGTGTCGAAGATCTCACGTGGTCCTTCCTTCGAAATGAATGGGGGTAGGTCACCCTCTCTGGCAATGACATTATTTGCCATATTTTCGCCGCTAAACCGGGTGAAACCAGAGCCTTTGGATCGCCTGTTCCCTATTTCATTTCGAATGCAGAAGTCGTGCACCAAGACGCGATTGTCCAGTTCGTAATTAGGGAAAACGATATCAATGGCCTTGTATACTTCCTGGAAAGTCGCCCCAATGGCCTCAACCTTCTCCTTTGGATCCTCGATCACAAAAAAGTCGTCATCATCAGCGGCCTCATTTGGATCAATACCTGCTATTGTCAGTAACCGTTCGTTGTCTGTTGTCCGGGCTATTTTAAGACACTGAAGATCGTTTTGATTTTTTCTCCGAAATAGTTTATTTATTTGCGGAAACATATTCGGGTTGCTGGTGTTTACAGCCCGAACCTTGTTGTTCCAATATGAACTTACAGAAATTCTGTAATTCTCTTTTATTAACGTTTGCACATTTTTAATCGACGACTTCAGTGTCCTAATCTCCGGGTCTTGTCTGTCAGTTAACTGTCTGTGCAAGTTTTTGAGTCTTATCAAAAGTCTACTTTTCTGTCGGTGCAGTGCGTCAATAGTAGGATTGCGGAACAGGTCTTCGTTAGTCGTACGTCGATACCGCGGTATTGTAGTGTCCATAGTTTGTTTAATTGTCTCGTCCATTTGTTTTAGGTAATTGTCGATCTCCTCGTTTGACAAATTCCTATTGGACGGTGGGTGGAGCGTGTTCAAGGAGAACGCTCTAGTCAAGGTTGTGGAGAAGCGTGTCCATCGAGTCTTACTGTAGTTGTAAGAATATCTTTGGACAAACTCCTCCAATTCCGCAATTTCGTTAGGAACCGTAATTTCGGTGCTAAAACCGCAATGGTCGCTGTCGTACACGGATGTGCGCAGACAGTTTAATATTTGTAAATTCGTACTTGTCAGTCGTATACGTTCGTCGTACAGCAGTAGATCCAAATAAGACCCGCCTCTGGGAAACAACGGGTTATCCGTCGCTTTAAGACCGAGTCTGTACATGACATCGTGCTGACCCCACCAATCGAGTAGTAGGTTCCCTCTAGTATTTGGCAAATTATTTCCCCAATCTCTGTGTCTAGCGTTGAAATCCCCGCCGATTATGAAGTAATTCTCCCCCGATTCCAGCCTCAGAAGTCGAAAAAGCGTGTCGAGCTCTGTAATGAATAGAGTGGATTGTGAAGCCTCAGGTGCATAAACAGAGGCCAAGTACAGCCGCTTTCCAATGCGGAGCGGGATGTAAATGACTACTGCCTCCAACATCCGGAACCCTCGCAACACTCCCTTTTACACTCTGTTAAATGTTATACCTTCTTTAATGAAGATCGCGACACGTTTGGATCTGGGCCGGTTTCTTCTTCTAACAATATAATTATTGTACTCCAGTTTGTGCTTATCGGTTAGCTTGGTTTCGCTAGCGAAAAGCACATCAGGAGTTTGGTCTTGTAGCTATTTAAACATCGCGGCTCTTGGTTCAATCCTAATCAGTGAATTAACATTCACCGCAAGGACCTTCAAAGTTTGCTCCGCCATGTGTGTACCTATTACGACATGTGTTGCGTTAGGCCCGGCAGCAGCGCGTAAATCTGGTCCACCCGCTTGGCCTGTTCTTGACCCTGCTTTTGCAGCTGAGCCATCTGCCCTTGGATTGCGAGCAAGATGGCTAGCTTATTAGGTGCAGCTTCCGTTGTTCTCGGCATCGGCGCTGGAGAAGCAACAGTCGCTTGCTGTACCGTAGCCCCCTACCTGACGCCATTTGGGTGTAGGAAATTTGGGACGTGACGGCTGGTGTTTGCAACCTAACAGGTGAACGTTTGACTTCCACCTTCTGCTGCCGAGCCAGTTTTGCTTTTTTAATGTCGACGAACTTAGGACAACCCCGATAGTTTGCGGTGTGTCCCACGTTCTCACATAATACGCACGAGAGCTGCGACCTATCGGATGCTCCGTCAACACCCAGAGCACACTCCTCGGAACTGTGGTTCTTTGCGCACTTCACGCATCGAGGCTGCATTTGGCAGTTCGACGCGGCGTGCCCGAACCTCTGACAGCGAACGCATTGTATAATGCCTTCGCTCCTTTTTTAATTTTTCCCAGTGAACCACCTGGTAGTCTAGGACATTGATACTCCTTAGACTATCTAGACGGCTTTCGGGACTGAGCTGCACCAGGAAGAAAGGCAGACTCCGTTTCCCCCGCCTGGCTCTAGCTGTGGTAAATGGCTTATCTGTACAAAAGATTTGAATTTAACGAACACACAAGAAAAGTTCTGAGCACCGCAAAGACAGCTATGTCCATATCCAAGCTGTCGCTTTCATCTAAACATCTGTCACAAAATACTAAACTGCTACTATATAAAACCTTAATTAGACCTATCTTATAGTGACATAGCTCTTAGTTTACCATATCACCTACGGTAGCGCATGAACTTGAAGCTTTTGAAAGACAAATCCTAAGATATTGCAGTGGTAAATTTCGAAGACCAAATGAAAAATGGTTTCAAAGCCTTAATCCGCTCATCAAAGCCTTATGGAATGCTAATGTAAATGAAAGTGAAATCCCCTTTTAATCTGATGGAAACAAGGTCGCTCTCCATGTTCGAATTAGAGCCTAACACAAGGTTAAGATTACCTTTTTATGGGAAAGCTTCACTGCCCAACTAGAGAGGATAAATATGTAAAATAAATTGCATTTTGAAAGAGCTCGTGCTTGTTTTATTTGACTCGCTCCTATATACCACGCTATATAATCTTATAGTTAGAGTTATATTGAAGTTAAATTAGTAACTAGTTCTAGTCATTAATTTTAAGCTGGCGTGTACGAGCCAAACTGTGAAACTATGTCGAGAGTAAGCGTATAGGTATACACAATTGTTCTCCAGAGAAAAAAAATGAATTTTTTTTTGTATTGTAATTGAAATTTATATTAAGATTAAATTCAGTCTTAAAATTGCAATTGATCGATTTTATCACCTTTGTACACAAACAAACATTTATTATATTATTTTTTTGACTTTATCTTCAATCGCATTTGCAATTCAAGTGATGGTCCTTCAATTTTGTTGTCTTTTACTCAGGATCTTAACATACGAGTATTGCTAAACACTGTTTTTTTTTCGTCGAATGCCTACAAATTATACACATATTTTCATATCTCGAAAACAATTCGATGCACAGAACTGTAGTTAGTCTTAAATTATTGCAAATTTAATGTACTAATTCTGCCGCCGAAGATTGAACACCTAACCGAGGTGGGACGGCTTAAGTAGAGGAACAGCAGGCTAGACCAAGGAAGTGACTAAAACTCTTCTGGTAGATTAATAGAACTCGAAAACTAAGATTCAATCATATGCTGCATTTCAGTGTTGTCCGTACCGTGCTAATAATCAACCTGGCTGAGGGCCTAGAAATAGCTCAGTCACTACGTTCAGATACGGTGTGTTCAGATACCGGGCGTCTTCTGGTACTAAGTAGCCTTACACACGTATAGTTCTGCGGTGCGGTGCGGACAAACTTTTCTCGCTTTACGCGTGGGATACATACATATATGGAAGACTAATTAAAAATATAACAAAAACAAAATAAAAACACAATTACGGAGTCAGGTGAAGAAACTCTACTCCGCTCTCATGTAACACATACAGAGATGGAGACTGAAGACACTATCTTATCACCATTGAAGCCATCAAGCAACACACCCACATTGATGGACGCACAGAACGCGTGCGTTCGTTTTACGCAAAGGCGTAAAAAAATAGAAGAAATAAATGCAAAGTCCAAAGAAGACGAATTGGAGCCCAGATCAGGGACGGCATGTCACCAGAGGAAACCAGAAGAACTATGTGGGAAGAGATCCTACTTGGAAAAGCATAGAAGCAAGCTAATGAAAGCGACAAACTCTGCACCTTCAAAATATGCCGATCAGCCGATGACTCCCCGAGGATGCAACAGCCCAAAAAATGCAGACCACATCTAGAGCTACAAAAGAGCACAGATGTGGTTAAGGCAGTAGGAGTTCCCGGAAAACCAAGTGCACCGAGATAAGGTGGGAAATACGCCTCTCATACTAAATCTCGCTCAGGTTCTAATAAAAGACGTAGAGAGAAGGTAAGTAACAGCCGGAACCCGAACAAACCCACGGCCAGCCACACAACAACAGGACCGTGTCGACATCACGGCTGTCCTATAAGGCCTAATTAACCCAATGCAAGGTTGGTATAATGCATGAAATGCATCCAGAAGAATTCTTGCTGATCGAAGTGTACAAAGCCGACAACAACTGTCCACTCAAATTTGTTTCATGCACACCAAGGGATGCTTGGCTATCCATCACTTACCACGACACAGAGACAAAAGATTGACTCATGTCGGCGGTAAAGAAGATAAAGCGATGACCAGAAGCCAAACTCCGTACAATTCAGGGAAGTGGAATCCCCAAACTGTACACTTGTAAACTTATATGTTGAAGGGGCTCCTCAACACGCTGATGTTTCTTGGGTGAGGAATTTCTTTCACCGAAGTTATGCTATCACCATTAGCGAGTGTCAGATGATTTCCCCCGCTGACTCCAACAGTTCCTGCAGCTTCAAAGTCAACATCCCCACCAAATATTCGTGGTTGTTCCCTACTCCTCCTGGTAAGACAACTAAACATGGAAAGATAAGAATTTCTAAATGCTCTGGGGAACGAGAAATCGCACATCTCGAGAGTAATGACAGTTTTAAAAATAACAATAAACTTAAAAAAAGACCCCTCTCCAACTCCCTTCCAAATAAAAAACATGCTTCCAAAAAACGAAGCTCTAATCTCGATCCCAACTGGAGCTTTAAAACAAACTTATTCCCCAATTTTAGTCCTCCCTCCTCACTTATCCGACACAAAGCCCTTACACACCAATCTTCTAATCCCCCAATTCCCCCCGTTCTACCGAAGCCCCCTCGCCAACGCGTCCCATATTATTCCTTCTCAACATTCTACGTCACCAAGGTTAGGTTAGGTTAGGTAAGAGTGGCTGTTGGAAATACCAACCCACTTAGGCCTATTGGCCCATTGTGATGCCACGTGGATCTATGATCTTCTTACTACTGGAACCAGTTTGAGCTTTTAATAAAGCGTAGGAGACTGTTAACGTCTATTTTTTCTAGATCGTTTAGGTCGTTGTAGAAGAAAGCTCCTAGGTGAAGCTTCCTTCTCTGAGAGAGAGCTGGGCATGTGCAGAGTAGGTGGGGGATTGTCTCCTCCTCTTCCTCGTCCATGCAGCTTCTACAAAAATCGTTAGTAAAAGCGCCAAGCCTTCTTGCGTGCTTGCCTATGAGGCAGTGTCCGGTAATGACACCTATTATGGCGCTGAGATGTTTCCTTTCTAAGAGGATCAGACACTTAGATCGACTCAGATCCAGCTTTGGCCAGATCTGTTTTGTCGCTAGACATGTTTGTCCAGCAGTCCACCTAAGGTCCGTTCTTTTATTGACATCTAGCTTTAGTTTTAGTTTGCACGTAGCGATTGGTATACCTATACTACCTTTGTCTGGTAGGATAGGTAAAGTGGTTCCAATTTTGGCGAGTTCATCGGCTCTGCAGTTCCCTGGAATGTCTCTGTGGCCCGGCACCCAACAGAGGTGAATGTTGAACTGCTCTGCCATCTCCATGAGAGATGATCGGCATTCAAGGGCAGTTTTAGAACACAATGAGACCGAGTCCAGGGACTTGATGGCGGCCTGACTATCCGAAAATATGCGGATATCCTTTGCAGATATCACGTTTTTCTTCAGCCAGGACAGAGCTTCTTTAATCGCCAAAATTTCCGCCTGGAACACGCTACAGTGATTTGGAAGGCGGAAAGAGAGGCTTAGGTTAAGCTTATCTGAGAAAACACCGCCACCAACTCCGCTGTCGGTTTTAGATCCATCTGTGTAGAGATGGATTGACTTGTCCTCCATGAAAGCATCCTCCTCCCAGAATGATCTAGAGGGGAAGCTTACATGGAAGTTTTTGTCAAACCAAAGTTCAGGTATGGTGTAATCGGTGTTCTCTGTGAGGATTCCTAATGTATTAAGAATGTTGGCGTGGCCAAATGAATTATTTGTCCACTGTTTAGTCGCTTTAAGGCGAATAGCTGCAGTCGCAGCTACTTGCTTGCTAAAAATGTCGAGGGGTGTCAAGTGAAGCAGAATATCTAATGCCGCAGAGGGGGTAGAGCGCAAGGCTCCGCTTGTGCATAGACATGCTGTTCTTTGGACTCTGCTTAATTTAATGCAGTTGACTGCATTTTCCAAGGCCGTCCACCAGACAACCACCCCGTAAGTGAGTATCGGTCTTATGACCGAGATGTATAGCCAGTGGGTTATGCGAGGTTGAAGGCCCCATTTGTTCCCAATGGCTTTCTTGCAGGAGAATAAAGCTATTGTAGCTTTATTGACTCTTTCTTGAATGTTAGGTTTCCAGTTTAGTTTCCTGTCAAAAATCAGACCCAGATATTTTGCTGTATCGGAGAAAGCTAAACTGGTACCGTTTATTGAAGGAGGGTCTATGATTGGAATTTTAAATTTCCTAGAAAAGAGGACAAGATCAGTTTTATGGGGGTTTATTCCCAATCCACAGCGATCTGCCCAGCAGGTTAATCTGTTAAGATTTACTTGGAGGAGTTCTTTAATGGTATTTAAATGTTTTCCTGAGACGGCTATGGCAACGTCATCCGCATAGGCAATCACTCTGCTACCCCCCGCTTCCAGGTATATCAGTAGTTCGTTAACCACTAAGTTCCAAAGAAGGGGGGAGAGGACACCGCCTTGCGGCGTACCCCTACTGACATATCTTTTAGCAGAAGTCTCACCCAGTTTGGAGTTGATTATCCTGCTTGTTAGCATTAGATTAATCAGCTCCCCAAGTGAGTCGTCTACCTGCAGAGTTGACAACGCAGTCGTGATTGCGGATGTGTTGACGTTGTTAAAGGCGCCCTCTATGTCCAGGAAAGCAACCATTGTGTACTCCTTATATTGTAGGGATCGTTCGATGTGGCTAGTCAGAGAGTGCAAAGCCGTTTCCACCGACTTTCCTTTACAGTAGGCATGTTGAGCCGTAGACAGAAGTCTTGGATCAACTTTAGCTCGAATATGGATATCAATCAGTCGTTCTAAAGTTTTCAGAAGGAATGACGATAGACTTATGGGTCTGAGGTCCTTTGGGACCACATGAGAACATTTTCCAGCTTTGGGAATGAATACTACATTGACTTCTCTCCATAACAGTGGAATGTGGATAAGTTCTACACAGCTCCTCATAATATTTTCCAACACTGGTAGAATAATATCTGAGGATCTCTGTAGCTCGGCAGGTATAATACCGTCCGGACCAGCAGACTTGTATGGTTTGAAGCTATGTAGCGCCCAGAGCAGTTTGTCTCTCGTAATCAGACTATGAATTTTGGTCACGGTTGCAGTAGGCTTGTTTGGGCTGCTACTGGCCGCGAGTTGGGAGCTACCTGGAAAGTGGGTGTCCAGAAGCAGGTTGAGTGATTCATCACTTGAGGTTGTCCAAGAGCCATCGGTTTTTTTCAAACAGCTGGGCATCATAGGATTTGTGGAGAGGATTTTTCTTAGCCGCGAAGCCTCAGAGGTTTCTGTAATTTTGTCACAGAATGACCTCCAGGATTGTCGCTTTGCCTTCCTCAGTTCTTTTTTGTATAATTTGAGGGATTCTTTATATGAGTCCCAGTCGGTCACTTTTCTTGTGCTTTTTGCTGCGTTGAAAAGTTTTCTGCATGTGTTTCTGAGCAGTCCTAGTGCCGATGTCCACCAGTGTGGCTTTTTCTTGCCTCTTGGTTGAATAAGAGGGCAGGAAGCGGCCATAGCCTTATTGAGAGTCAGAGTAAATTCCCTGACTTTCATGTCGAGCTCATTGGTGTCACGCGGGGGACTTGATAGTTTGGAGGATATCGTTTCCGATAGGATTCCTCTATATTTTGTCCAATCAGTTTTCCGGTAGTTCCGGAAAGTTGGTTGGCGAGGGGGAGCATCACTCAGACTGAATTGGATGTACCTATGGTCCGAAAAGGAGTGTTCAGACGATACCATCCAGTTTGTTAGCCTTTGGGTGATGCTGTCGGAGACAAGAGTAATATCTAAAACTTCTTGTCGGTTTTTTGTTATGAAAGTGGGCTCATTGCAAATATTGCAAATTAAGAGGTTAGTACTTAAAATATAGTCTACGAGTGACTCACCTCTATCATTGATGTCGGTACTGCCCCATACCGTATGATGTGCGTTGGCGTCGCATCCGATTATGAGGCCAGTTTTTTGCCTTCCCGCTTCCAGTACCACCCTTTCTAGGTTATCACCAGGGAGAGGGCCCACTTGGTCGTGGCCAAGGTAAGCCGATGCCAGCCAGTATGAGCCTTTGGCAGTTTCTAATCTGGCAACGGTTAGGTCGGGGTCACTGAGGTTGGGAAGTAGAAATACATTAAGGCTACGTTTCACTAATATACAAGTTCTAATCTTACCTTTGTCTCTTGTATAGAGCGGAACGTATGAGGGTGTCCTAAGTCCACGAACCACGCCTTCTGCAATCCATGGTTCCTGGATTAGAATAATGTCTTCTGCGCTTTTGGAAAGACGCAGAATGACTGTGGCCGAAGCCTTTTTTGAGTGGTGGAGATTAATCTAGAGAAACCGTATCATTGCTACAGTCTTCCAGAGTCGCCTCCACCACGGTGTTGTTGAGGTCCTCCGATTCTGAAGATGTGCCCAAGAGCTCATCTTCAATCTCTGATCGTGTAGAACCTCTATTTGCTTCGCCATCGGTTTCCATTTCCGACAATGTGTCAGAATCGGAGACCGACGGCTTTGTAGTCACCTCGGACAGATTGGAGTCGTCGCTATCCAATTCTGGAAAGGATATCGATGCTCCAAGATCCACGGTTGTGATGTCAGGTGTTAAAGGAGGAGGAGGTTGCTTATCAGCATCCAACTCATCCTTTTTGTACACCCTTAAATGAATGGACTCGAATCCAAACCGAATCATGCCTTTCGTCTGCGCCAGAGGATTAAGGGATTCCTTATTGATCACAATTAACGCGCATCTATAAGAACCCCTTAGTTCCTCCAGTTTCGCGACTTTTCAGTCATGAGTCGGAAGAGTCGGGTTGCTGAGCCGGATGATTTCCAGGATATTTTCTGGAGAGGAGGGTTCGGCTGGAATCCAGGTACGAGTTCGAGGTCTACTAGGAATGTCTTCCTTAGATACGACCTCGAGTTTTGCACCTGGCCAAACCTCTCCTAAACCATCGATGGCCTTGGTGAAGAGATCGAGAGATCTCTGGTCGGAGCAAGCGATGAGCTTGACATGGCCTTGGTGCCAGCCAGCGTCGCTTGTGATAGGAGGTGGTCCTGGGTTCTCCCGCATGATGGCCAAGAAGTTGCTGGAGAGCTTCAACTTGACCAATTGCCACCGTTCCGGTGTAATGGAACCGTCGGTATCGCTTCTATCGATCACCGCGATCACCAATGCGTCCTTTAGGACTTCGTTATAAGACTTCAGAGATCTGCTGTTGGATGGCCCAGGGGTTGTGGAACTGTGAATTTTGGGCCTCTTGGAAACCGGTACGGTTTCCTCCAACGATCTCTGACGCTTAGAGGAGTCTTTTGACATTTTGTGAGCAATGGAAGCAGTGGGAAATCCGTCTTTTAGGATGTTTTTAGCCCACTCAACCTTGCTCTTTATTTCCGCACTTCTCTCCACCTCCGGAATGGATCCGAAGGTTTTGATAATGCGTGAAGCATTTCGGCGTCTTATGTATAGCGCCTTAGATGGAGCTTGCCGATGCGGCTGAGCTCCAGATTCCTCTTTGGAGGGAGGAGTTTTGGTAGCAGCAACAAGTCCGTGGCCTGCCACAAACTTGCTGCTGCTGGGGGCGGAGGAAGTGATAGGACCGTGGCTTGCCACAGTCTTAACACTCCCTGAAGGAGTTTTGGTAGCCGCGACAAGTCCGTGGCCTGCCACAAACTTGCTGCTGCTAGGGGTGGAGGAGGTGATAGGACCATGGCCTGCCACAGTCTTAACACTTCCTGAATTCTTTTTATTTGGCTTGTTCCTTTTGCCTTTAGAGGATGGCGGACCATGGCCTGCCACAGTTTTGCCTCCTCTCGGCAATGCAGGAGCCTTGCCGGTAGTCGGTGTAGTCACCGTTCCACCGCCCGGTAATTGAGGAGTACCGGCCTCGGTTTTTGTTGTCAGGTTGTTGTCCATAATAGTCCCACGAGTAGCGGAGAAAGGGATGTCCATCTGTACAGAGATCCGCTATATACAGATAAGGCTAGCTAATCCGGAGGTCGCCAGGTATCCGGATACTCCGTTTGCGACTGAGCTATTTTTGGAGATACTGGGCCCTCAGCCAGGTTGATCTTCGGCACGGGTCGTATAACACCTTGATCCAGCCCAGGGGAATGATGGAGTGCTTTGGGAGTTGGGGAGGGGGGGGGAGCATCCTTTGGTTTCAGGACTCGTCTGGAGAATTTCTTCTCGAGAGTCATTGACCCTACTCAGCCTCTACAACTCGACAAGTTCGATGCTCACGGTAGAAGTACGTCACCAAACCCAGCTAACAACCCAATTCCCAACTTCGACCTTAAAACTGGAGCTAAGTACCCTAATTTCATTAAATCCCATACTCTAAACCCCACATCACATCCCTCGTCCAACTCCATATCCAATCATTTATCTCTATCTCCCTCCTCCAATGCTCCTATTCTTGATCCCCTTTTTTCCCCCACTGTTAAACTAACACAGCAAACCAATGGCACTACAAAAAGTCGATATGCTCTCTCTAGGCTCAGAGAAAGAAAGACATATGAAAACATTCGTCTCTTTCTAGCCTATCTACACGACAAATCTGACTCGGTCTGCTACGAAGGGAAAACCAAAACCAGCGTCATGGTTTCCACCCAGCAGGAAGGCCTCCCTACCGACCCTATCAGTCTCAGGAACCTTTATGTCAGGTACCACGAGATTTTTAACATGTCCCCTCAGAAAGTAGCAGACGACCTTGCTGCATTCGGCAACTATGTTCACTCTAAACGAGTACCACACCTACAGCGAAGCCGAGCCGACCACGACAAATTTTTTCGTCCATAACGTGCCTCCCCTGCCAGCGCTTAAACCATCCTGCCTCACACCTCCACCCCACAACATCCCTCTTACATTTTACTACCAGAATGTAAGAGGTCTTCGCTCTAAAACCAATGCTGTCCTACGTCAAACACATGCTCTTCCCTTTGATATTTACGCCTTGACCGAAACCAATTTGGTTCCCGACATAAAGAACCAGGAATTGTTCCCTCCTACTTTTAATGTTTTCCGCGACGACGATCCTACCCGCACAAATAAAGATTCCCCCTGTCCAGGCGTCCTACTGGCGATGGACAACAGCCTTACCTCGTCCCCCATTACAATTTGTTCATCCTCTAAAGCCGACGTTGTCGCAATAAATATATCACTGCCTCTCAAGTCCCTTTACGTTATATGTTGCTACATCCTACCAGCTCAACCTATCGAATCTTGCCAATTTGTTATTGATGCGATCGATCATTTAATTGACCTGTCAGACCCTATTGATGATATCCTTATTTTCGGCGACTTTAATCTTCCTCAGCTACAGTGGACTCCATCAGATGATCAATCGTTTTTCATCGCTTCAAATGCCAACTCAGCTAAGGAATGCCTCTTCTTAGATCGCTTAGCAGACTCAAGTCTATGCCAAGTCAGTGGTATATCCAATTATATGGGCAGGCAATTAGACCTTATTTTCACAACAGACCCAATTAACTCCTCAGTCTCACTTTGTCCCCTATCTCTCTCAACAATCGATAACTACCATCCCCCCCTTCTACTTTCATTTTTTCATAACTCTTCATTCCAGTCCACTCCCCCCACAACTCTCTCATCACACGACTTTCATAAAGCAAACTTTCACAAAATCAGTGAATATCTCAGCAGATCCCTCTTTAACTTTCACAACCTAAGTATAAATGATGCCTTATCCATTTTTTATAAAGAATTAAATATTTCTTTCGTTTTTCCGCCTTAAAACATCATCTGCTAGTCCTCCCTGGTATAATCGGAAACTTCGTTCCTTACGAAATCAGAGAAATAATTTATGGGCTGTTTTCCTGCGTACCAGATCCTTTACCGACTATTCCAACCATCTTGGTGCTTATCTTCATTTCACCGAACTTTATGATTCCCTTTACCAGCGCTACCTTAACAATGCGCAAGTCAACCTTATAAACCACCCTAAGTCCTTTTTCCAATTTGTTAACTACAAAAGAAAGTCCGATGGTTACCATCCTTCCCTCTCTTTCAACAACAGGTCATCAACCGACCCACTCACCATTGCCAACCTATTTGCCACCTTTTTTAAATAATCCTTCACCAACGACTCCTTTGTACCAGATCCATCCTATTTTAGTTACCTACCTAACTTCTCCAATGGTCCACTTCTCTCTCATATTTTGGACCCGTCTTATATCGAATATAAATTACACCAACTCAATGACGAATTCACACCCGGCCCAGATGGCCTCCCTGCCATATTTCTTAAAATATGTTCTTCTTCTCTTTCCCTTGCCCTTTCTAATCTCTTCCGTCTATCCCTTTCACAAGGAGAATTTCCTCAGGCTTGGAATTCTCTTCATTCATCGACTCCTTTCAGGTCACGTTGAATGCGCGTCCCTTAACAACTCCATTTTCCTCAACACTAACCCTCGTAATCTACGTACCCCTCGACCCTTCTATCTACCAACCCACCACGCCTCCTATGGCGCGAACGAACCAATCTCCCGTATGCTACGTCAAATCAACTCAAATCCTACCGTCTTTGACTTCCACCGCACCACTTCCTACCTCAAATCCGTTCTCCTTCACCATTCCAACCAACCTTAGTTTTAAGTTTTAGTTTAAGTTTAATATGCAAGTTATAGCTTGTATTAAGCCGAATAAATAGAGGCGTTCACCCCCACTAAAATTAAACCTTCCTCCCATACGATGAGAAAATGCCCAAGGAAGATTTCCTGTCAAGGATCGCTAAGCAGAATTCTGACATTTCCACAACAGGTTGGCGTGTTCTCAGGGTCTCAAAGGAAAGGATTGGAGGTGGTACAGTGACTTTGTCTATCGATGAAAAGTCTAAGATGGAGCACAAATGCAAGCTATATCTCAATTTCTTGCAAATACAGGTCCGCATCAAAGGACTACCACAAGCAGAAAAACACACTGCCATTCCAAGAATACAGCCTCTCAATCTCGGCCGACCGCGCAAACAAAACTGCTTCTTGGTTCCAAACTATCTGGAGCACAAAAAGCCCAAATAGATTGTCAGCCTACAACAAATTTTGGCACAGACAGCTCAATGGATGTAGACGAAAGCTCTAATACCGGAATATCAGAAGACATTCTCTATAGACCCAGACCACTAAATGACATCCCAAGACAAGAGCTATCTCCAAATACTGGCAACTTTGCCAGTAAGACCCAATAACAACTAACATAGGACTAAGGTGCATCCAAGTTCATCTACAACATGCTTTGGCCGCCTTGGCAGTCCTCAGCCATAGAACTATATGTCCTTAAATACCAAGTAAATGAGCTCTGAGGTGAGTTATTATATGATTCCACTAACCATGGAAAACCCAGAGCATGTTTCTTAACTAATAACAACTTTCCAATTCCAGAATTCACCAATGCAGGTAAAACTGAAGCTGTCATATGCTCAGCTTACCTGCCCGGTAACTTAAGTGACTTGGACTTCTTGCCACTGAAGGAACTGATGGACTACAGTGTTAAGAAGAACCTACAACTCATTGTAGACTGCGACGCAAATGCCCATCACACGGTCTGGAGCAGCTCAAACATTAACAAACGGGGTGAGTCTCTACTAGAATTTATAAATTCAAATAACATACAAATTCTAAACCAGAAAGCATTAGGACAGAGGTCCTAGATCTCACCCTATGCACTACTTTTATAAAAAAAATGGTATAAGGAATTGTCATGTCTCATCCACAGTCTCAGTGTCAGACCATCGTCGCATCTTATTTGACCTTGAATTAGGTACTACTACGAGTATACCTGAAAAAAATACAGACAACCTAAATCCACAGACAAGGACATATACGAGTACTATCAACAACTCATGGGAAATCTGGGTAGATGTAACACAAACATCAGAGATATAGACAATATTGAGCTAACTTAGAACAGAGACGAGAAAGCTCTTCAACCGGGCTAAACGTAATGGTGAATGGAAAATATACAGAAAAACACTCATCATGTATAACCAAGAAATTAGAAGGGCCAAGAGAGAATCGTGGAGAAACTTCTGTCATACAATCGAAACACTCATCATGTATAACCAAGAAATTAGAAGGGCCAAGAGAGAATCATGGAGAAACTTCTGTCATACAATCGATGGCACAAGAAGTTGGGGCACTTCAAATGAACCTCCTTCACAAGTATCAACATGCCTACCAAACCAACCTGGAAAATCAACCACATACGCTCTACAAAATCTTACCATAAGAATTGAAAAATCTCTCAGTGATAAAGAAGTAGCGGTCAGTTGTTTCCTCGATATAGAAAGAGCATTTGACAACACAGAATTCTCCCAGATACACATAGGTATTCAAAACATTGAAGTTGACGGCACTACATGTAAATGGATAAAATGTATGCTAGAGGATAAAAGAATTAAAACTTCATTATTCAGTAATAAGCTCAGGGAGGAGTACTCTCACCCCTATCCGTTCCATCGTAGTTAATGAACTACTGATTATTCTCAGCAATGATGACTTCTGTGTCCAAAGATATTGCAGACGACATTGCTATCCTAATCAGAGGTAAATTCGTAGACACAATCTCGGATCGCCGCCAAATATCTCTGAACCTAGTCACTAAATGATGCATCAAAGTTGGCCTCAAAGTCAATCCCAGGAAAAGCACCATTGTTAGATTCACTAAGAGAAGAAGGCGAAGAAGGAAGACTCAGTAATGTCACTCTCTTCGGTGAAACAATAGAGTTCTCAACGGAAGTCAAGTATCTAGGAATCGAACTGGATGAAAAAATTACGTTGAACACTCATCTTTCAAAGACTATGAACAAGGTCAGGAACTCACTATGGACCAGCAAAAGTCTAATCGGAAAAAATTGGGGATTTAATCCCAAAATAACACTGTAGATGTACACGTCAATAACGAGACCTATCATTCCGTATGCACCCACCGTTTTATAGCATAAAGCAACGCAGAGGTCAACACAGGCCAAACTCAACAAAATACAGAGAGTGGCCTGTGTCAGTGCAACTGGTGCAATGCACCAACAGCTGCGCTTGAAGTTATCCTAAACATCCCACCAATTCATCTAGAACTCATGAAAGAAGCAATGATAAATGCCAGAAGATGAATCAACTTTCAAACTAGTTCATACTGCAGTCCTTCACGAATTCAGGAAAAACAAACGACTGGGAATACACTTAATAGACAAATGTCTACCACGATATAACTTTCGGCACAGCTTTAAGGTTACATTTCCAGATCGTCTTAACTGGGAACAGAAAAAGCCAACATTTGCTAAGGACTCACATGTACGGTACACAGACGGATCCAAAACAAATGAAGGATTTGGAATATACGGTCTAAATATACTACTGAAACATCCCTACATGCCAGTATGTATTCAAGCAGCTCCATATTTCAGGCAGAAGTCCATGCAATAGAGCTTTGCATACAATTAATGCCTTTGAAATAAAATCAAAACTGGTCTGGGATTGCCTTCAATCCCTACAACTACTGGCCACCACAAACAAAGTCCATCTGATTTAGATGCCAGAACCTAGTGAATATGAAAGCAATGAAAAAGCAAACGTACTAACCAGAAAAAAATCCGCATCTCAAATCATGATGTCAAGACCATTCTGTGGGCTGTCAATAAACACCATAAAAGGAAGTATTAAAACCTATCTAGAGGAAAAGAAGCTTCATTTCTGGAGGGAAACCAAAGGAAACAGACAAGCCAAAAACTTTATGCCAAACAGTTGCCACAAAAAAAAAACGAATCAAACCACTACAATTAAGTAAAAGTCTTCTGACAAAGTCATAAGTGTGAGAAAATATCTGATGACCATGGGCATAGTACAAGACAATACATGCAGTGGAAACAGCAGAACACACACTATGTGACTGAAATGGTTTAATCAAAACACGTCAACTTTACCTAGATTAATTCTACTTCGAAGCGGCGTACTTAGCTACCAGCTCACTTAAAGACTTTGCCGCCCTTCTCACAAATTGCGCCATCATAGGTGAGCTCTAAACAACAATCTAATCTATTCTAATCAATTGTACCGGTAATAACCGCTAATATCGAAAAATTGACAGTTTATGAGTTACTTGTATAAGTCAACAAATGATAAAAACTTCAGATTTTCAAGTATTACATAGCAAGCACAGATTTTCGAAACACTGCAAACTTGGTTTTATACTCGCCTAACTGGTGCTGAGAACATATTAAAAAAATATCGCTATAATCCATCGCGCTTTGCGATTTTAATGTCTAGTTCTACTGCGCTACGTGTGACTCTTACATATTCATGATCCAAGGCAATTTGTTAATAAAATAAGTATAAAGATAGATTATATCGAAATAAGCTCATGACATTATATACTCGTACACATAGTAACACTGCTTTAACATATAAGTAAGCTCATTTATTCTATATCATATGTGGAGTTTATATAAATTTGTGTTCACCAAATGCTATTGTGTATATTTAAACCAAATTCGAAGCTTGAACTTGACGTTATTTACACGTCACTCCAATAGTCTTCGAATGTCCTAAGACCTATATTCCAGTTAGGTCAGACTAATGTCAAGCATTCCTATAAAATTATAAATACGGTGCCAGATACGAGTACTATCAACTTGTTTTGACGATATTTCACGTTGCCTATTTTGTAATATTCACGTTGAAATTAATCAGTTTATGAATACTTTTTCTGTGGCAATTAAAGGGACAATTACCTGTCATTGCCTAACTACCCTATTTCCAACTTCCGCTTCTATGAAAAGATATTGATATAATAATTACACTTTTTTATAATAATCATTTTGGTTGACACACAAAAAACACGCACTAAATGCATTCGCTGTGCATTGTGATAACAAAAAAGCCAAAGTGCTTGTAATAGCATAGTATTGGTGAGACATTCTATTCATTTCTGAAAGCAAAACAAAAAGGTAGAAGTCACTCCATAGGTTAGAATGCATACTTAAATATATCGACTTTTAGATGTGGCCCTATAAGTGTGGTGCCATTAAAAATATGATCAACGTCAAATGCAATAATGTTCACACAATTTGTCTTGACTTCTTGTAGATCGCATTTAAAAAGTGGATTAGTATCTATACACGAACGGTGAAATAATTATCAAATCATTATCTACTTGGAATTCTATAAGCCAGTTATGCAAATGGCTGTCTTCAGTGAAAGTGCTTATACTAATTAGTGGGTCGCAGAAATTAAAGCCACCAAGATGCAAGCTTCGAAAATAAATAGTCTAATCCCTACAAACTTCAATTGACTCTTTATACAAGAATGTCGATCTCCCGTTTTTTAACATCAATTGACTCGGATACCAAAGGCAACTGGATGCTGTCAATCATTGACAGATTCAGTATTGTAACTGTTACTAGACATGAATTATTCTTATTTTGCCTTCAAATACTGTTTGGTCTCCATACTGACTCGACCTGCAGAACAAGAAACAAAAATGTCAACACTTTCAATACGACAGCAGACGAATTCCCTATGGGAAGTCAATACTCGTAGAAGCATCACAGCTTAAAACAGAAGCAGAAAATATATCTAATCAGGGCTAGTTCGACATATTCGGAGCTCAGGCAGACAACGATTTCCAAGAATAAGTCAGATTCTTAGAAAAGAGATCCTGGTGGATGGACTAACGGCAGCATTCACATCTCTGAATGGGGATCTTGAAATCGGTGCACAATTACCCCGTGTACCTTCGTACCTAACAAAATACTAGGTTTGAGAGTAGCACAAGCCCCGGGTAACAAAACGCCCCTCATTTAAATCACAACCAGGAACGTCAGCGGACTATAAATTAAGAGTTCACTCATGTACACTCTTGGTGCTGCTTAAAAGCTTGGATCTGTTCAATGCAGATATTACCGCGATCCCGGAAATGCGATGAATAGGATCTAATGAGAAAAGGCCGCAAACCACCCAAAATAAATTCAATGTTGGAAGCCTTAGGCCTAGCACATATGGAGTAGGCCGGGCTTGAGCGGGAAACTCTTCGCTGTGCAGTTACCAACAACCTGTTTAAATAGTATCGCACCATCTTCAACGTAGGACAGAGTAGCAAGGACAGATTATCGAACCAGAAATAAGGAGGAAAAGAAGATCCTATGCAGCCTCCCTTCTCGGAGATTTCTACGACAGAAATAATCACTGAGCCCAAACATCTTCCTTTCTCTCTCTATCCCATTTTCCAAAAAACTTAACACGTGCTCAGGCACTTTAAGTGTATTCATACCCACTTGAGTGTTAAGTTCTTTAAAAAAAAAAAAAATAATAATATCCGGATGTTTTTCATATGAAGAAAAACAAGCCCTATATGTCACATTTTCATGAAAGGCGATCCTATGTCTTGTAAGAACTACCGAGTCATATGACTGCTTGATATGGCATATATGATTCTATCCAACGTATTTTGTGAACGTCTTAGGCCCTTATGCAAAACGCTAAGCGAAACCTACCAATGTTACTTTCAGACCGCCAGATCCACGATCGACCAAATTTTCACATTAACACAAATAGTGGAAGAACCAACTTCAGATGGTGACTCACCATCTCTTCATCGACATTAAAGCTGCATATGATACCATTCGCCGACGTAGGCTCTACAAGGCTATGGCCGAATTCGAAGTTCGAAACTAGTCAAGTTGCCTCGCATGACGCTAGGAAACAAGCGGTGCCATGTGCAACTTAGGAACAGTGCAACTTAGAGGAGATACACAGTCATGTGATTCCATCTACATAGTGCTGGAACATATAGAACGCAGGGCAGGCGTTTACACGGAAGCGCATTCTTCATCAATCTATTTAGCTATTGATTACTTCCATTGCGCGGTTATAAAGGCTTTTCGTGCAATTTATAACGGATAGTAAATGAGCATAATAAGATGTTGTCAACAATGAATTTCACCCTAGTGGAGGTTCGGCGAAGACTTACCAAACTAAAAAAAAGTTAGGGTATTGGTATCATCCTGAATCATCTTGGAAATTTCTAAGGCGCTGCCGGCTATCTGGCAGTGTAAAAAAGCTTTTGCCAAGACATGGAACTTATCACCGAGGACCAATTACAAGATATCTTATGCGTCTATTGTCTGGGGGAAAAAGCTGTCACTGTTATTTTTAGAAGGCTTTGGGCTACGGCACATTTCCTAACATGACTGTCTCTGTTAGTGTAATAATACGAAATCGACTTTATAAGCAAGACTTTCTGAGCTAGAAAGGAATGTAGTCGGGGTTTCCACGGATGACTCCAAAGCCGATCTGTTGTATCCTAGACATTTGATTTTGTTCCTCATTAGGAAACTTGCGTCTATCTTCTAAGCGGAGATAAATGCAAATCCTGAGCCTAAGACCTTGTTGTAACCTCTAAGCACTTCCAAGTCAGTCGATATTTTTTTTTTTTTTTTTTTTGAAGAGCTACAAGTCTTCTCTGGACGCAGTTGGAAGGCTGAATTGATTAAGTCTTGTTGAAATAAGATCGCAAATGAACTTGCCATGCAAAGCTCAGAAGATCCCGGTACCCAAACCTGTGTTAGGACTGCCTTCGTCCTCATTAAGGATAGTCACATTTCATGCGAACATTATTGCAGATAACTTTCGAAGATGCCGCAGAATGCTTCCCTCAGAAGAAACACAGCTTACAGGCATCGTTACAGGGTAGTGCACTTTAGTGACCATTAGTAGGCATACCTAGTGCGCATGTTTAAAGTTTTTCACTACCACACCATCACTCAGTCGCCTCCATGGCATTGAGCAGTGAGCACGTCTTAGTAACACTCGTCGGATTTGAATTTGGGAGAGAATGGCAGAAAAAGTTGACCAACGTTACATGGAAACAATTCGTAAAATTAGAAAAGTGTTTGGGGAAGAAACAATGTGCACCACACAGATAAAGACGTGATACAAACGCTTTAGAGATGTTCCACTTATCAGTGAAAATTGAAGCACGTTTTGGCAGGCCTTCAACATCCATAAATGAGGTTGTCATTGATGAAGCACGAACCCTTGTGATGCAGAATGGTCAAATAACTGTCTAATAATAACTTTCTGACGAGGTGAGCATTATTGCATATTGGATCGATTCATTTCATTTGAACTGAAAACTGTGGGCAAATGGCAGATGGCAACTTCATCACGATAACGCACCCGTTCATTCTTCATACAAGATTCGGAGTTTCTTAGCCCAACACAACACACCTGTGGTTAGCCAACCCCCTTACACTCCTGATCTTGCTCGCTGTGACTTCTGACTTTTCCATAAGCTGAAAATGCCTTTGAAAAAGACAAGATTTCAGATCAGCGTTATTTTTCCGGCGTTATTTTCAGCAGTGGCAGAACCATTGGGCCAAATTGGTAGCATTTCAAGGGAAGTACTGCAAAGGGGATTAATGCATATAATTGTATCTTAATAATTTTTTTTCCAAATTAGTGCGTACTCAAGGTGTTAAGGTACCCCTAAAATGTTTGCACACAGCGTGGGCGAAGGTAAGAAAGAGAGATACCGATTCGTTTTGAATTTCTGAAGGTTATAATAATCAGAAAATGAAGAGCTCGGCAGGACATTCAATAAGCGAGTTGTACGTCTTAGGAAATAATCACGATATTTCAATGTACGTCCGAAAGTAAGCTTGAGGGTTAATTGATGAGCATTCATAGCGAGACGAGTATTACGGTTAAGGTTTTAAAGGAGCGTAGTGCTAATGCCAATTTTAATTGAGAACTGTTGCTGAAAATAGCAATAGAGCTAGGTAAATTTATGAATAAAGGTCGAAAACATTTTGAACA
Source organism: Volucella bombylans (assembly GCA_949129095.1). Classification (NCBI taxonomy): domain Eukaryota; kingdom Metazoa; phylum Arthropoda; class Insecta; order Diptera; family Syrphidae; genus Volucella; species Volucella bombylans. The sequence continues at coordinate 145,965,582 of OX422140.1, read as the reverse complement.
GACCTTGTACAAACGGGAGTGAGGAGAACCTTCAAGAGACTCAGTCATTGCCAAACATCTATAAAGAGCTAACTAAATATAAGAAAGAAATAAGAAAAGCAAATGGAGTTTATCAGAGTTTTCAGAATTTTTGTGAAGTGAAATTTCCCCTCTGACTGTAGGCTCTTACAAAAACCAATTAGCAAAACTTAAGACAACAAGAAACAACAAGCTTGCATCCGTCAGATATACACTTATAGCAAACTAGACACTAGACAAAACGTAAGGACAATGTCCTGAGTATGACTTCAAATGGTCATGGCCACAACAACCAGGAAATACTGTGAAGTATAACATTGAATGGCTACGACCGCAACAAATCACTACGACGAAATCTATGCAACCTGAGTACCAGTAGCATCGATGCCAAAAAATCATAAGGAACGCCTCAAATGGTGTCCTGGGTTATGCCCGACCTCCCGAAAAATGTCCTGGTTTGAGGAAAAGTACAGGCAAGTACATATAGAGAGATAGCGATATGTTGACTTAGGTATACGAACTCATATTCAAGATATGTTCGGAGGAGAAAATCCCCGATAAGAGGCAGCTCGTTCACATCCACATTGCATGTTTTCTGTAGTATGTCAAGGCTTGATAACATTTGTCAAGGTTTCTATCAATGCGATATAAGGCCAAGTGAGTCCATATTTAACATAAAAATGTTGACACTACGGCAGATACAGAAGAAAACTCAAGAAATCCAGATCAATATTCACCACACCTTTGTCGGTTTTAAAGCCACATACTCGCATGTCAGCATTCACAGAGACGAGCTCTATAGAGCCAAGTCAAGTTTTGTCATCATTGTCAAATTCGTCCGATTGAAGAGAATGGCGATGAGCAAAACTGGCTGTTCCAAAGTTTAGGAAACAACCTCAGCGAGCTATGCTAAGAAAACACATAAGACCCTCATTATCCCAGTCTTTGACAATAGCGCTGGAAAGGTTAGTGTTTACGCAAACAGATGAAGACTTTTGGTCACGAATGCTTTGGCGGGCTTTATAGGGAAATTTAACAGCAAACCATACGAGCTGTATAGCGACATCTACAAACCTGCTCAGAAAAACATGAATCAGTCATTCTAAGATGTCTAGAGCATGAGACTGAATTCACAAAAACAATTGACGTTATTAACGCCTACTACTTGAGTTTCTCTTACCTTATACAAAGTCCCACTCTGCCGACACCAAACTCACATACTCGTAGCACGCTACGGATGTGCTAAGATTCACTTGAGCACCACTTTAGCAAGCAAATATACATAGAAAAACAGAAAGCATATTGAGCGGCGCGTCATTGCGGTTGAAAACAAGAACTGTTCGAGAAGTCCGTGATAAAAAAAAAAGGAGGAATGAAATAATTTTTCTCTTTTCCGACTAATGGTTTTGAAATCCAACCCAGATCTCATGACGTAGTGTTGATGAACTTAACCTCTACGAGAAGCTACTATTCATAGATAAGAAAATTGATGGCGAAGAACGCTCAATCACAGAAATAGGGAAGTGCTAAAGAGGCGCTATATATCCGTCTAACTGATATAAATCGAATATCGGTGGCAGTATACGAGTACGTCCATGCAGCCTGCTTTTGCAGAAAGGATTTGTAAAGATGCCAAGCCTTCTTTCATACTTGCATATAAAACAGTGATGACACCTATGATAGCGCTGAGACGCTGAGACGAAAGATCAAACTCTTAGAGCGATTCAGATCCAGCTTTGGCCAGATTTGTTTGATCGCTAGATATGTTGATCCAGCCGTCCACCCACGGTTTATTCTTCTATTAGCATCCAGCTTTAGTATTAGTTTTCACGTAGCGATTGGTATACCGATGCTACTTTTTCCGGTAAGAATTCGAATTTTGACAAATTCGTCGCCCCTACAATTTCCTGGAATGTCTCTGTGCCTCGGCACCCAAAATAGATGAAAGTTGAACTGCTCTGCCATCTCCCTTAGAGATGATCGGCAACAAGGGAGCTACCTAAAAGGTGGGTGTCCAGTATCAGGTTGAGTGATTCCTCACTTGACGTTGACCACCAAGAGACATCGTAGGCATTTTTAAAAAAAGTGTTTCATGTAAAAGAATTGTAATTGTTCACGCAGATTACGAATCTGTCAAAAAATATGGGTTCCCATTAAAAAATCAAAAGTGACCTTCGTTTGGCCTTGAAAATGGGGCTCAAGGTCAAACTCGTGGTCACCATTTTATGTCCCCTTCAGAACCTTGTGACTTTTGTCTGAAACATTTTTCGCGATATCGCGTATTTTTCGAGTAATTTGGATGTCTCAAGTTAAAAAACTCACCCAGTATACGTATTTTGACAGTTTCCTTGTATGAGTCATAGTCAGTCACTTTTCTTGCGCTTTCTGCTAGGTTGAAAACGTTTCTAAGCGGTCCCAGCGCTGATGTCCACAAGTGCGGCTTTTTCTTGCTTCTAGAGGGCAGAAAGCAGCTATTGCCTGATTGAGAGCCAGAGTGAATTTCTTGACTTTCATGTCATAAGAGTTAAGAGGAAAATGTTTTTAAAAATGTTGCTCTGTTTTTTTTTTTTATAATTCACGCGCGCCTAAGGGGTTAGATACCCTTTTACTGTTGCCATGGCGTGGGCGGAAAGGTAGAAGGAGGAGAAGGAAAAAATTGTTTTTGTAATGGTTTGAAACTCAGGTGTGTTTGGTTTCGATATTCGCTCTCCAAGGGGTGGGAGTCCGAATAGGACCGAGAGATTTTTCTTCACTCAGAGTGATTCGAAGTTTATAATTCGCAGTATTTTTTTATGCTTGAAACTCTACAACAACCAAATCTACGTATCAGTGTTATGCCTTCACACGTAGAATTTTTCTGTCTGAGTTCCAATCACACAAATGAAAAACTTGAAAGACTTGTCATGCGCATGTCTGTATTTTAGTCAATCAGTTATCCGATAAAGAAAGCTGGTTAGCTGGAAGGAGCCTGATCTGAAAGTGAGTATTCAGAGTGTTCGTTATCATTTGATTTCTGTTGTTGGAGACAAGAGCGATATCGACCACTTCCTGTCGGTTGTTGTTATAGGCTCATTGCCAATATTGCAAATAATGAGGTTGGTACATATATCTGACTCACCTCTATCGTTGATGTCTGTACTGTCCCACACCGTGTGATGAGCATAAGTGTCGCACCCGATGATGATGAGGCCAGTTTTTAGCCTTCCAACTTCCAGTACCACCCTTTCTAGTGTTTGAAACTCTTTTTATATTTGAATTATAAACACAAACTTTCCTTTCTTTGTTTTACGCCATCTGGCTAAGGGTACATTTCTCAATTTAATGGCGCCATCTGTGATCTTGTGGTCGTTACACTAGGTTGTCGCCAGGGAGAGGGCCTATATGGTCGTGACCAAGATATGCCAATTACAACCAGTAGGTGCCTTTGGCAGTATGCAATCTGAAAACGGTTATATCGGGGTGACTAAGGATATGTTTTAAGAATGCATTAAGGCTACGTTTCACAAATTTACAAGTTCTAATCGTACCTTTGTCTCGTGTATAGAGTAGAACGTAGGTGTCCCAGGTCCACGAACTACGCCTTCTAAGATCCGTGGTTGGTGATGTCTTTTGCGTTTTTGGAAAGACGCAGAATGAGTGCCACTGAGACCTTTTGAAGTGATGGAGATTAATCTGTAGAAACCGTAGAATCATTGCTACAATCTGCCAGAAGAGACTCCACCACAGTGCTGTTCGAGTCCTGCGATTCTGAACATGTTCCCATGAGCCCATCTCCATCCTCCGATGGTGAAGGATTTCTTTTTAACACGTCGTCGGTTTCTATTTCCGACAGTGTCAGAGGAAGAGGCCGACGGCTTAGTTGTCGCCTCGAATAGATTGAAGTCGCCGCAATCATTTCAGGAACGAATATGGATACTCCAAGATCTGAGGCTGAATTTGCAAATTCATGACTTTAGTCTGTACTGATAACAATCAACGCTCATCTACAGGGTGTCCCAAAAATCAGCGTCAAGCCGGAAACGGGTGTGACCTATCACCCGGTCATCTGGTGTCGGTTATCACAAAATTATAAAAAATTATAAAATGTACTTTTAATATTATTGGCACTCAAAAAATATAGAGAAATCTGACACCCTGTGACGATCTTTCAAGTGCTGTGACCGCAAATTTTTACTTTTCTTCGATTTTTTTTGTGTCACGTAAGCCTGAGTAGCTCTACTGTAAATTGCGACAGTGACGACGTGATTGATACGGATAAACACGCCATTTCGACTAGTGTGAGTGAAACAGATAGAGCCCTTGTTAAGTATTGACGCATAGGCACATCGTGCAATACTGCCGTACGTTACGCTCCTTCGCTTACAGCGCATTATTCTGTATTCGTGTTGATTTCGTGCTTACAATTTTGGCTTTCTTTATTGGACTTCATTGCATTGCGACTTTGATTTGCTCTCTGACCGTTTCTGTCGAACCTGGATTTCTTCTGGAAATGCCATCATGCCATCTCGATACACTGCTCAGGAATATTCTAACATGCATCTCATTTATGGGGAATTCAGGTGTAGTGCTGCAGCCAGACTTAATTATGAGAGAAACCCAAATGCTCAGCGCCATCCGGATCATCGAGTGTTTGTAAATGTGCACCGATCATTCTCAGAGGGTCGCTTTCCAAATCTAATGGTTAGTGAGGGAAGACCCGTCATGCCCTACGAGGACGAAGTCTTACAAGCAGTCGCACAAGACCCTAGTACTTCAGTACGTGCAATTGAAGAAAACGTAGGAGTACCCAAAAGTACAACACACCGAATTCTAAGGAAAAACCAGCTCCATCCGTACCATGTACAGCGAGTCTAAAGTCTGCTACCCCGAGATTATCCAGAAAGAGTTCACTTTTGTCAAACGATGGTGCAGAGGTTCAGAGAAGATCAAGATTCTTCGAAAAAATTCTATGGTCGGACTAATCAACTTTTAAAAGGGACGGTTACATGAACCTCCACAATTTGCACGAGTGGCACGTGGAAAATCCACATTTAATGCGGGAAGATAGATCACAGTACCGTTTTAAAGTAAACATGTGGACGGCGATTTTGAAGTAGAAAAATTTGAATGCGGAGGTTTATTTACATTTTTTGGAGAACCACTTAACAAATTTATTGGAAAACGTGCCACTTAATATTTATGCATGCATGTGGTATCAACAAGATGGCTGCCCAGCGTATTATGCTCGCACAGTACGATAGTTCCTCGATCGGGAATACTCCAACAGATGGATAGAGCGGTCTGGTACAATTGCGTGGCCAGCCCGTTCACCTGATTTACAATGGTCGGAAAAAGTATTTTGACAAAACTGTGTGCAATGTTATCTCGCATGTTTTGATAGACTGAGAGAACTAACGGGTCTCTGTTGATGCGCAAAACGAAATAGATGATTATAACTGTAAGAGCGCAAAATATTTTCTTTATTACATTATGCATTATTTCACTATCAGCTGCAATGTAAGGAGTAAACTAAAACTAACTGGAAAAAAGTATTTTGACATCATATTCTTTTCAGTTTTTTTCCTTTCGCGTGCCATGAAAGCTGGGCTCTGTTAATTACAAAGTCTTTTTTAAATCTAATTTATTAATTTTAATGACATTCACTAACATTTAATTGCTAGATATGGGAAAAACGTCGGAATTAAGCCAGGCTATAAGAAATGAGATGGTGATCAAGTATGATGCCGGTATTTCAGTGGAATACTTAGCAAGCTGTACAAAGTGATTCGGCAAACTGTGTATTATCAAATAAATAAGCAAAAGAAAAACAAATCCACAAGTAACTTGCCGCGTTCAGGCAAAACACGCAAGACAACTAAAAGAGAGAACTGTTTAATTGCGGGAATATTTAAAGGCAATGTGCTAAAAACTCCGAAATCTGCAGCAATTGAATTGAATAATTAGCATCATATTCAAATTTGTGAAAGAACGGTAAGAAATCGTTTAAGAGAAGCAGGTTTTGCCACTTATGTAGCCAGACCAATACCCCAAATTTCACCGAAAAATAAGCTCAAACGTCTGGAATTTGCCAAAAAATGTGTACACAAGCCTTCATCATTTTGGCAGCAAGTATTGTGGACTAATGAAAGCTCTTTTCAGTACCATGCATCAAAAAAGAACATTTTCTGCAGAATTCCTAGGAAATTGCGAAAAAAAGTGGCACCTGTATGTGAGCAATTTTTCACATACAGTCAAAATACTTTTTCCGACCATTGTAAATCCACTCGATTTTTTTTTACTGGGGAGCAGTAAAAGAAGAAATCTATTCTAAGCCGATAGAAAATTTAAACGAGCTGCGCCGAAAAATTGCAGAAGCCGTTGAAGACATCAACTCCAGAAGATATGCCGTCTTATTACCAGATCATTTGTAATAAGATGTAGAGCTTGCATTGCTGCTGAAGTCAAACAGTTTGAACATTTGTTATAAGATACAAAATCGGTAGATGGCGTTTAGTTGCGCAACAAACAACAGTGGTTGTTGCGCGTAGCTAATGTAAACTCGCCCTTAGCTAGTTAACGTAGATGCGCCCCCTGCATTCCAGCACTACGAAATCCAATCTTGTGAAGCCACCATCTTTATTTGGGTCGGCCATATTTTTTTATTGAAATTTTTGGGCACAACCCGCCATATTTTTTTCTCTTTGTAACATTCTTGAATTGAATTGTAAGATAGTAGTCGTTAAATATTAAAAATCTTGTGATCACTTGAAGAGATTTAAAAGGCATCCGAGACAGTGAGTGTAATCATACAAATGTAAATAATTATGTAAATAATTTATAAATTTTTAAATAAAGGAATTTTGAAACTTCACCTAAATTCGGAGATTTTATCAAATCATCTCGCGCCGCCAACCCCACTGTTGTTTGTTGCGCGTAGCTAATGTAAACTCGCCCTTAGCTGCATTCCAGCACTACGAAATCCAATCTTGTGAAGTCACCATCTTTATTTGGGTCGGCCATATTTTTTTATTTAAATTTTTGGGCACAACCCGCCATATTTTTTTCTCTTTGTAACATTCTTGAATTGAATTGTAAGATAGTAGTCGTTAAATATTAAAAATCTTGTGATCATTTGAAGAGATTTAAAAGACATCCGAGACAGTGAGTGTAATCATACAAATGTAAATAATTATGTAAATAATTTATAAATTTTTAAATAAAGGAATTTTGAAACTTCACCTAAATTCGGAGATTTTATCAAATCGTCTCGCGCCGCCAACCCCGCAGCTTGTCGATAGTTGCCGCCAACAGTGGTATAAAGCGATCCTGAGAGTATACACCAAGAGAACGTAGTGTTCTGTGTGCTCTGTGATGGGAAAAAATGAAATGAAATGACAAGGATGGCATCTCTATCTGTTTCATTCACAGAAACTATGCCAAAATGGCATAGTAAATTTTTTTGTCAGTACTTGGATGATTAATGATTTTCAGATACATGGACGGAAAAAAAAGTAATATTTTAGTTAAAACCGATATAGTTATGTTTAAATTTTGGACCGTAATTTACAGAGAAGTTACTCAGGGTTACGTGACAAAAAAAAATCGAAGAAAAGTAAAGATTTGCGGTCACAGCATTTGAAAGATCGTCACAGGGTGTCAGATTTCTCCATTTTTTTTAATCCCAATAATTTTAAAAGTACATGACTTAGATTTTTTTCATAATTTGGTGATAACCGACACCACTTGACCTATCACCCGTTTCCGGCTTGACGTTGATTTTTGGAACACCTTGTATAAGGTCCCCTTAGTTCTTCCAGTTTCGAGACTTTCCAGTCATCAGTCAGAAGGGTCGGATTGCTCTAATCCACTTATGGATTTGGTGTATAGATCGATCAGTCTTTTATCAGCTCAAGCAATAAGTTTGGCCTTGGTACCAGACCGCGTCGCTTGTGATAGGGGGTTTTCCCGAATGATGGCCAAAAAGTGTCCTGATACTCCGTTTACGACTGAGATATTTTGGAGATACTGCGCCCTCAGCCAGGCTGATCATCCGCACAGCTCGTACGACACCTTGGTCTAGCACAGGGGAGAAAGGAGTAGGAGTGAAGGTGGAGAAGGGAAAGGAGGTGAGCATCCTTTAGCTTCGGGACTCAATTGACTAATGCTAGACAAAAAAATTCTTAAAAGTTAGCTTACTTAGCTTAACAATCTCAATTCCTAATTTAACATATTGGCTACACCTATCACTCACTCTAAGCCTTTCGAAGAACCTAATGTATTTTATTTTATTTTTTTATTAATTGTATTATATTATTCATCTTAACAACTAAGAAAATATTTAGGAAAAAAAAAGAACTGGACATTATTTTCGTGTTTTCTTATTATAAAATTTAAAAGCACTTAAAATACTCGTATAATTAAATTATCTGCATCACGTAATTAAACACGGACTTTTTCTCAATTTTTATAGGTTTTTGTTCTTTACTTTTTTTATTTTTTTTTTGCTTTTTTATATATGTATATGTTAAAGTAATGCTACCTTAAAAAAACTTAAACTATAATACGTAAGCCGGCCATAGCTTAGAAATTAAGCGAACCGACGGAATAGCGCTACACAAAATAAGAAGGAAACTACAAGGTGGTTACCCCTCCTCCACTAAGCCGCCAAAATTCATGATGCTGCCGAACAACATGTCGCGACTCCCTACGGCTCTACTGAACCGGAGACGCACCGCACTGCCGTGTGCGACGTCTCTGTCGTAGTTGAGTTGCTGTCCGCAGCTGTTCGAAGGACTTGGAAGGTTAGAGGCACTTTACTATCTACATAGAGGAACGCTTCTGGAGGAATAAAGCCGCCAAAGCGAACTCTCTCGTGATACATATAATTGGGGTAGAAATCCCCGGAGATCAGGTTGTTCGATGAGGTCATTGCTCTTGCAATGTGACTTCGAGTCAACTTAATGACGAAATTGTCCACTCTTATTAGGTTCGCCCTATTGTATAAGACCTCATTAGGATAGAATTTTATGTACTCAGACTCTGGTGTTCTGTATAAGCGAAGACAAGTCCTAAGACAAGCCCTCTCAAACACCGGAATCTTTTCCAATAAGCTTGCTCTTACGTTGAACCACACGGGACATCCAAATACAAGCATGGGCCTGATAAGGGCCATGTAGCGGATTACCTTCACCCTCTCATCGAGTTGGCTGTTATAAAACAGTCTCTTTGTAAGAGCAGAAGGACCTTTAGCTCTGGCCAGAGCAACATCTATATGTTTGTTAAAATACAGAAATTGATCTAGCCAGATCCCAAGGTATCTGACTACATTACGACAAGCAAGCGGCTGCACTTGCTGTCCCACGATCGAGAACTTTCGCCAGTTCTTTCTAGTGTCTCTAGAGGCCCCAGACAAAGGCGTCCTAAACAGAATGGTTTCCGACTTCTGAAAGTTGATTTTCAACTTCCAGTCATCGCAATATCGCTTAATTTTGTCGAAGTCGCGTTGCAAAAGTATATTAATGACCTCAATCTTTGGACCTGATCTGTACGCGATTATGTCGTCTGCATGCGCTATGGCATGGTGAAGTGAACCTATCAGATCACTTGTGTAAATGTTGAATAGGATCGGCGAATTTACCGCACCTTGTTGCAGACCGTTTTTAATGTTAAATGTTCCAGCAGAAGTCACATCGCCATTCTTCACGATGAACTGTCTACTGGAAGGCATATCAGATTAACCCATTGGGCAGATCGCTGTGGATTGGGAGTAAACACCCATAAAACTGATCTTGTCCTCTTTTCCAAGAAAAACAAAATTCCAATTATTGACCCTTCCTCAATAAACAGTTTAGTCTTTTCCGATACAGAAAAATATGTGGGTCTCATTTTTAACAGTAAACTAAAATTCTAACATTTAAGAAAGAGCCAATAAAGCTACAGTAGCTTTATTCTCTTGCAAATAAGACTGTTGGACCAAAATGTCTAGCGACTAAACAGATCTGGCCAAAGCTAGACCCGTGTCAGTGTCATCACTGGACACTGCCTCATAGGCAAGCACACAAGAAGGCTCGGCACTTTTACAAACGATTTCTGTAGAAGTTGCATGGACGAGAAGGAAGAGGAGACAATACTCCACCTACTCTGTGTATATCCAGCTCTCTCCCAGGGAAAAAACCTCACTTAGGAGCTTTCTTCTACATTGACCTAAACGATATAAAGAATATAGACGTAAACAGTCTCCTACGCTTCATCGTCAGCTCAAACTGGTTCTATTAGTAAGAAGATCAGAGATCCACGTGGCATCACAATGGGCCAATAGGCCTAAGTGGGTTGGTGTTTCGAACAGCCACTCTTACCTACCTATCTCCCTACCTAGGATTTTTTTTTCCGGATTTCAGTTCTTCAATTAACTTAATTTCAATACCTTTAAAACGGTACCAAACATGTCATATTTTCTGCAACATATTACTTGTTACAAATGGTTTATTTCCCTAGAAGTGTCATTCAGCCATTGTGGGAGCGAGGACTGAGAGTAACATTTGTACAAACAAAGTTTTTCCGTTATAATTACACCCGCCGACCACCCTCTGGTGCTTTGATTCTTGACTGGCATACCCGTAACGGAGCTACGAAGACTTGTTAAATAAAGTGAAAAAAGTCAAATGTTAAAATTTGACCTTATTTCACGGCACCTTTTGCAAGTTTAATTACTAGGAAATAAGAAGATCCGCATTGCTTTCTATAAGCGAGTTGCACTGCTTAGGATAGAAAATAGCAATAGAACAAAGTGAGGCAAGGCTGTCAATTGATTATGTAATAGTAGCATCATCTATAAGTTGTATCGTACGCTTCAGTCTGATGTCAAAGAGATCTTGAGGCACCAGGCCAGGCCAGGCCAGATGTGGGCGTTGTACTCCAATTTTGAGCGGATAAATTCCTTATATATTATACTGAAGCTAGATCAGAGGTAGTGAAGTATTTCTTACACCGCTGAAGGAAAGCTAGACATTTAGCATCATTTTTACCGACATAAAAAATGTGGTCATTCGAACGCAAATTGTCATTGACACACATACCGAGAATGGAAAGTTTTTCGGTTTCAAGGATGGAAGTGCCATTCATGGATAATGGCTGGGTGTTCAGATTTCGATTTAATGATAGCACACACCATTATGTCGTGGAAGTAATAACTTTCGCTCTGTTGGTGGTTCCCTATTTAGTAATGCTGTTTAAATCGGAATTTAATGAGCTTAACATACGCTGCCGTTCCCGTTCTACAGCCGAAGGGCAGGGACGTGAGTCCGGGAACGAATATGAAAAACAGAGAGTACTGTCATCAGCAAAACAATATATTGGATTAGAAGTAGCAGACAAGTGATTATTAATGAATATTAAGAACAGTGTCGGAGATAGAATGGAGCCCTGAGGCAGACCTCGATCCCAAAAACATGCATTTTTGACAAAAGAGCCTGATGCCAAACTCTATCAAATGCTTTAAAAATATCAAGAGCAACCACCTTGCTTTCACCAACTAGAGTTTGCTTCCACTGAAACTGTTACTACGAAAATCGTACTACCGGTTATTGAAAAGTTTTCGTGTTTCGAAATATTTCATAAGCTGATGGTTTATCAGCGTTTCCATGATCTAGCAAAGAAGTAAGGGCAATGAGCCTGTAGTAGGAATGAGAAGAAAATGCGGTTTTTTTAGGGACGTCTGGACAAATGTTTTCCATCTGCTCAAAAAGAAACCTAAGGAGTCGGATTGATGAAAAAGAACATCTCTTAAGAAGAAGGGAAGATATACCATCTGTAAGTATGTTAAGATCTTTAAGTACTTTAGCTGCTACACGAGTGCGAAAGTGGATTCGTCCCATTGATTCGACGCACTCTAATGTAGGCGGAGGCATAATACAATCTAGATGGGTTGAGCAGGCCACAAAGTGTGCAGCAAGCATGTTTGCTTTATCCAATGAGATGACAGCTGGAATGTCATTATAAATGAGCGTTGTGATGACCTTTGGGACAGTGTAGTTTTCTTTGCCTCTGTCGGGTTGGACTTGTAAGACCGAGGAAATATTTCTCGAACCCTGACAGCCCCTTTACAGCTCGAGTCGTATCAAGCCATTTCTCTTGGATTGATACTTTTCATCCGATGAGGGATAAAGGATCTCATCCTAAAGAGAATAGTGTCTGTGATCGTATCAGCAGCGGCATCAACGTCGTTATCGAGGAAACATAACAACTAGTTAAAATTCCTAAAGAAAGTTTTTAAGTCCGCTCCAATTGCCTTTCTCATATTGCTATACCGTTCTTTTCCAATTTCACTGTCATCAACTGTCTTTGCCGTGAAGATGGATTCTGTTGGAAATTGGGATCAGCCTTCGGAGCCAAAACAGTCAGCAGGCTTTAGTTAACCTTTACAGTTCAAATTTCTTATCAACACCTATTCAGATATCTGTAAGTGCATACTAGGTGGGCCGTAATGTATGACCCTAGCGGAAAGTGCCATAGATTTTACAAATCGTGTCGAATGTTATTTCAGTTTTGTAATTTATGAAGCAAACAGAATTAGAATTTGTGTTAATGAGCAATGGAACGCTGTACTACTGATAAACGCGGAATAATAGTCACGATGTTTTTGATGTACAATTCGTCAATTATTTTTGGCGCAACGTGCATTCCGTGCCCGTTTTCTTGCCGCTCGGCTCTCACTGGTTATTCAATGCGGCGTTAGCCGCACAACTCTTAGTGACTGGAACAACACGAGAGCAAGCAAGCCCTGGAAGGCCTTGTGAGACTCGTTCGGTCGATAATATCGCTGTCATGACTGAAGATGTCGTAGAGACTCCATCGTCATCGAGACTCCTTGACATGCCATGCAATTGGCCATTCCACGCATGTCTCTGCGGCGCATTTTGGTGAAAGACCTAAAAATGTTTCCTTACAAAGTGCAAACAGTCCATCAGCTGATGGGTATTGACCGTGAGTCGCGTCTAATCTACACTCACGCCAACACTTTTTTTTATAATTTGCGAGCGCTCAAGAGATTTAAGTACCCTTAAAATGTTGGCAAACAGCGTGCGCGAAGGAAAATCAGGGAGGATGGAAAGAGAGGTACAGGTGAACGCTGGTTTTAAATATTTGAAGATTATACTGACTAGGAAATAAAGAGCTAGGCTGGGCATTCCATATGAGAGTTGTACGGCTTAGGAACGGATCATGATATTTTAGAGTACGTTCGAAAATGGGCTTGAGGGTATACTGATGAGCATTCGTAGTGTGACGGAGTTACGGTTAAAAGTTTGAAGCACTGGTGTTGGAAATAGCGCTAAAACAGAGTGAGACACAATACATTACGTCGGTGTTCGAGGGCGTCCATTGTTTGTGTGATATTAGTATCACCTATGAGTTTTATGGCACGGTTATGAATCCTATATAGCAGGTGCAGAAATGTTTTGGGAGCACCCGACAAGATGTGGGCATTGTACTCCAATTTCGGCCGGATAAATGCCTTATATATTGAGGCCAGATCAGAGGGTGTGAAGTATTTCTTACATCGCTTGAGAAAACCTAGGCATTTCGCAGCATTTTTGATGACATGAGAATATGTGGTCATTCCAACGTAAGTTGTCACTGACACACATACCGAGAATGGAAGAATTGGGATGGGGACATGTGGTTTCAGCAGGATGGGATAACGAAGCATACTGCACCAACCACAACCGACATTCTAAAGCTGGCATTTCGAGGTCGACTGATATTGCGTTTTGGCAATTTGCACTGGCCCGCAAGATCACCCAGTTTGACCGCCCTAGACTTCTTTATATTTCTTTGGAGTATGTAACTTCTCTCTACCATAGGTAGCATGCAAACACCTCTCATGACTTTAATAACCTAAAACACCATTTACATTGAAGATTTCCGATTCTCGAACATATTTTGGAAGGATTCGGTCCGAGTGCAACTTCCCTAAAATCCTCCGTTTCTCTCCATGTAGAACAGTCGGGGGAATGCTACTGCGCGGGAATTCCTCGTAACGCATCAAAGTACCTTTTTTCGCTATTGCCAATTTCAATGAAAACAGGAAACGTAATTCCGGGAATTCAATGCTCTGTGATTTTTTTCTTCATTATATCTCAATCTTAAAAGTGTTGGCCCATTTGTAAGTCCTTCGATGTTACACTTCTTCTACAGCTTGCTGCCTGCTTATAGGTTTTGAGGTTAAATCTTTTGGATACAATTCCTCCACTGCTGCTACAGGTGCTGTTGCTATTACTTTTTTCGCCTCTTTTTGCATTTTATTTTTTCACTTAAGTCGCGGCTTGAAAGGTTTGCTTTCTGCTTCCTAGAAGGCGTTTGAAAATGAAATGCTTCGATCTGAACGCCAATTAAACATTTACGAAATGTTTTCCATTCGGGACGGAAAATTAATTTTGTTTCACAAGTACTAAAATAAATGAATTTTTTATTTACTTTAATTCTCCCATCGAACTTAATTAATTTACGCGGATAATTTTTTTTTAAAAATGATAATAAAAGAATTTTGATTTCAATAAAATTGTATTTCAGTTATTAAGCACAATCTTCGTGCCATGATAATGTGCCTAGAGGAATAAGAAAATACTGAGCATATTCGAGCCGAATTTCGTTTTGTGCATTTTCAGTGGTCTAAATGATGTTTGCCGCTCTTCCCATTTTTTCGGTTTAACAATGCCTTCAATGTATTTGGTTTGCGATAATTCACTATTACGAAGGAAACTATGCAAATAAGCACAAGTTTTTGCAACGCAAGCAGCTTTTCGATGGGTTAAGGGCATCGTTTTTCTGAGTACACTGTAAATTGCGGCCATAGTTCCAAATGCATTTTCCGAGGAATTTCGTGACTTGCTTAGCCTGTTATTGAAAATTCGTTCCAAAGAACCTTTTGGATGAGTACCGCTAAATAGCTTAAACACATGAGTCTTCAAAGAAAATGCAGCATCGCTCTCTATAATGTATGCACTGGTTTTTCTCGCCCTGGTAATGTCTCATTATCCACCACAAGTTTCCCACACCTTAACATCCACAAAAAGAGAGGCTACTTCCTATTTGCGATCGACGCATACACAGTGCAATATCCTGGATATCCGAACATTCCGAGCATTACTGACGCCGGCTACATTCCCATAAGATTGCTGAGGCCTTTTCTGATCGAGTACTCCAAAACCTCAATAGTCTATACGTTCGAATACACTGACGACATTGATATTATGGAAAGAAATCAGCGAGATGTAACTGACGCATTTGCGGCGATTTAAACCGTAATGATGAGCGGGGAGTTGATTTCGGAAGTCAAGGTAGGAATCATTCTTGCCAATCGATGTTTCATTGAACTAAGAAGAAAATTGAAAAATAAGTCCCAGTCCCTTTCACGAATAACAAAGAAAGCACTGTGTAAGATTCTCATTATCCCAATCGGTCTTGCTCTTGTTTGAATAAACCGAAATTGGCGAAGAAGATACTACGACGAGCTGTGTGTGCCATACAGCGACATTGACATTGAGAGAAGAGCCAAAACACATCGGCTTAAATAGCTTGGTCATGTTAAGCGAATGAAAACCAACGCCTGGCCCAGAGACTCTGCGAATCCATCCCTGAGTAACAACGCGATAGAGGGAGACTTCGCCTTAGGTGGCGCGTTCAAGTCGAATGGGACCTTAATCAGCTTGGAGTGCACAACTGGAAACAATTAGCATAAGATAACGCTAAATGGAAAAACTTGTTAGTCGAGACGCAGGTCCACCCCGGACTATAGCGCCATCTAAAGAAGAGAGGAACAAAACACTTTCTACAATAGTTCAAAACTTTTGCTCGTCGTTGTGCCGATCAATTCTTCGCTGTGCAAAAGAAGTGTTCGATGGAGTAATGTTAGAGAATGGTACAGCGGATAATAGCTTTCTTGAATCAGTTATATTTCCAATCCCCAAGAAAAATGTCCTGAACGAAGTACAAAATTACCGTGCAAAACCTTTTATGGATTGTATTGTGAAAATTTTAGCTGAAAGAATGCACAACCGTCTTAATGAATGGGGAAGAAAAGATAAGGTTCTGAATGATTTACAATTCCGAAGTAGATAACATCTATAACCTAACAATTGTAATCAAAACGCGAAAAAGAAGACAGCGTACGGCTTTTCGGAGATCTCAAGGCTGCATTTGGTTGCATTAATAGGAAATCGCCGTTCTACAAACTCAGTAACACTAATCCTAAAGCGATAGTGTGGAACGGCGAGGAGATTTCAGAGCACTTTGATACCAGTATGGGTGTAAAGCAAGATTGCCTTCTCAGTCCATTGTTGTTTGCACTTTGCTTAAACGAATTCCACGATTTTTTAGAGGGCGGCTTGTACATAGAAGAAATTCTTTTGTGAAGTCTTAAAATATACAGATGATATTATTATTTTGGCAGATGAAATACTAACACTTCAAAAAATGATAGACATAAGGGATTAATATTGCAAACTCCGGAATCTTAGCATCAATTAGCAAAAGTTAAAAATAATGATAATCAATATAATCAATAAGTTGGGCAAAAGGACTATCGCAGAGAAATGACGACTTTATAACAAAAAAATTTAAGTTGTTCCAAAGGATAAGTATCTGGGATTTACATTGACTCTTGGACTATCACTAACAAACGCTACATATGTACATATGTCACTATCCGAGCTCAATTTCAGACGAGAACCATCAATGTTAGTAAACCCACGCTCCTGAATCTTACCAGACCTAAAGTAAGGTTGAACATTCCGGCTCCCTACAAACCCAGTGACAGGATAGAATACAACCTACGACATTGAGTGTGAAATCACACCAAAGATGGCATGGAAATTGTGGTTAAACTAAGCCACAAATCGATGCCATTACCTCACAAAACCAGCTACAAGGTCCGGATCCGGATAACCCAATACAAGATCAGACCTTTCACAGAAGCTGTAGAGGAACCCGAACCGCCATGCTGAAGATAGTACAAATAAATCTTCGGCACAGTAAAGTAGCCAGAACCAACCTTGTCTACCTTATAACTAAGGAAGACATCGACATCGTCCTCATCCAGTAACCTTGAATAACCCGAGGCAAAATAAGAGAGCTAAAATCAACCGAACTGGTCACCTACAAGGCCCAATCAGGTAATTAAAGTCGAATTGGGGGCTGTATAGTTGCAAAGTCTAATACCTAGCTTATCTATTGTAACTTCGGCTTCTAAGTAATCACGATTAGGCAGTAATCAGTTATGAGCGACCGAATAAACCGTTTCTCAAGCTTGCCTTGGTATACATGCCATATGAATCGACTGATGGAACCCCTCCAGCAATACTTAACTCACTTATCAACAAAGTGGAACAGGAACGGTCCGATCTGATTATTATTGGATGTGTTGCTACCACCCATTATACACAATGCAATGGATTAGCACAGGCACAAACCTCTCAAGGTGAGTTCCTATTCCGATACTACTCATATACCATATATCTTTTAACCACAGTAATGAACTAACGTTTGTAGTGAATAATAGACGACAGGTATAGGTATCACCCTGCTGAGTAACTCTAACAGCCTCGCCGAAAGCAACTGAGAGATATTGTCGGACATATCGCTCTCTGATCATTGGATGATCAAAGACGTTCCCGTACCCCTAACGGACTAAATATGGAGACCCCAGCCAAAATAGACTATGCAGCGAAAAAACTGAAGATGATCATCACCCAGGCTTTTAACCAAGCATATCCTACGAAGATCGGGAAATCAAAAAACTCCCACTTTTATGGACTAAAGAATTACAATGGATTATTGTAATTAAAACGAAATAGCTTGTGAACTTTACGGCTTGACTGCTTAATAAGTACTGGCTCTATTCTTAATTGACAAGTACAGAACTGATTTTGATGGTCAATGGGAATGTGACGTCAGATCAAATAAGCTGTACGAGTAGGTATAAGAACAGTCTGAGGAAATACAAGAGCGCAATCTGAATGCGCTAAAAGAAAATCATGGAGAAAGCTTTTCAGCAGATTCATCAAATATGGATATATGCCAGAATGCTTGAGTTAAGTAAAGATAGTATTCATTCCCAGGAGAGGTAAGCCCAGCTATACCCATCCCAAAGACCTCAAGCCCATAAGCCTAACAAAAACTGCTTGACACTCAAATTCAACTTGGCCTTACGTCCATAAATGGAACAACCCTCCGACTATCCAGCAGTGCTAAATACCTAGGTATCCTACTAGATAGTAAACTGAGATGTAAGCTCAATATCGAAGAACGTGTAAAGAAAACAATGACCGTCTTCTACGCTTGCAGCCGTATTTTTGAGAGAAAATTCGAACCAAACCCGAAGACTACACGGTACACGGCTGTACACGGCTATCGTCAGATCCATTTTAACCTACGGCAACTTAGTATAGTGGAAATCCACAAATAAAACTATCAACCTTAGATTAATGACAAGGGTACAGAGGATTGCATGCTTAGGCAAGACTACCCTAGATCTATACATGCAAGAATTTGCAGCAGAATGCGCTTTAAGATGGAGTTAGCTCAATTAGTCGAAACCAAAAGGCCACGGCTCGATCCTTACAAGTGAACTGGGTTTATACTCCAATGCGGACTACAAACAAGTTTCAAACACCATTCGCCTGTATTTTCTCAAGCAGAGAGGAATGGGCAGAAATCAATTGGTACAAGACTCGATATCTGATTTCACGGATGACTCAAAGATGGAAATAGGAACCGGTGCCAGGATCTTTTCCGATCAATTGAACTTAGGATGTTAATGATGCCTGCTAGACTACAGCATTGTCTTCCACGCTGAAATATTGACTGTAGCAGAAGCAGCTAAACTTGTGGCAATAAAGGCAATTTCCCACGAGGATATTACAATATTTATTGACAGCAAGCCAGCCATCAAGGCCAACGCAGCAGTCGAAATTAAATCGTGTATTGTGAAGCGCTGTCGTTAAGAGCTTAAGGTTCTTTGCGTTCAGCACAAGCTTACGATATGCTGGCTACAAATGAGTGGCAGGCAATGAGCATGCAGGTGATCTAGCCCAAGAAGGATGCTCCCTAGAAAGGAAACTAGCAGATCAAAGTATCAAACTCTGAGAATACAAGAATGAAAAGTGGAAAAACCTTCCAAAGGGCGAGACCTGAAGACAATTATTCCCGGAATTCAGCAAATCCTGAACAAATAAGATTCTCTTGAAAAGCAGAGCTGAACTATTTACCCTTCTTGGATTACTCACAGGCCATAATCTTCTGAGGACACACGCAATAAAGCCGCGCTCTTTTGTGAACACTATCCCAGCCTCAGTAATTTAAGACAAACGACCTTAGAAAGTTATTACTTCAACGACCTCTCAGAAGTATCTGCTGCTTCACTACTTGCATCTCTTTTCAGATTCGCGGATGCAACAAGATGGCTTAGACCCGCTCAAGGCCCAAACTGTATCCAACGCGAGACAGAAAGTGGAAACTATAATAGAACTAGGAACCGCAATCAAATTCTCCAACCTGGGTCTTCGCATACCTAAGTGCGATGAATGGACTCGGATCCAGGTACCTCATCAACCCGCTAACCTTACCCAAACTTAACTTAGGTAAGCCACCCTAAAAAAAATTCAAATTTTCTTCCATCTAGTCCAATTTTTATTGCTATCAGTAAAATTGTAAAACATCGAGGAACTTTCCACAAGCCCACAATTTGGCAAACAAACAAATATCTGCAATTCCATTTTTAACCTAATTACGGAAGAGCAAATAAAACTCAAAATTAATTTAATTAGTTAATATATTCGCATACCTTGTTGGATGAAATATCGAGGAAAAACCTCACAATTCAATCTCAATCTCCATACACAATAAGTACAAACTCATTAAGCCCACATCCATAATTCGCAACAAAAATAATAAAATAAAAATAAAAAAATCTCTTCAGGCGAAAAAAAAACGATTAAATTTCGTCATCGAACTCTATCGACCCAGTCGGATGCAATAACAATAATTGTGTCTATGACAAACCACAAGCAATTTCCTGCATGCACACATTCACACATGCAGATACTACGTACTACACGTACACTCCAAACCCAATTTGCCGGTGCGAACTCATTTACAAAAATTTTTTATTCAAAACTTAGATACCCAATGCGTGTATATCTAAGACCCTCCAGCCAGAGAGCACCCAAAAGACCCCAATAAGACTAACTAAAAGCAAGAAAAAGAAGTACAAAACTACAAAAGAAAAAGCAACAAAACAACGAAGAAGAAACGCGGTTGAGGACTAAACATCCAATTTGAAGGTAAACCATCCGAATAATCACTAAAACTAAAATTTTAAACTTGAACCTTCTCTCACTCGATAGTTAGATAGATTCACCACAAATTCAAAATTCAAAAAAAGAGAAAAAAAACAATCCAAACAAAATATCAATCTTTTCGTTTTTCCGCATTCGACGACTACCAAAATATCCAAGAGGGGATCGTGCGGCCTATTCGCACCAAACCCATTGAAACATTCGTCATCATGAATACATTTCGTCGTCTTACCGACTATTCGCATATTGGTGAGCGTTAGTCTATGTATCTGCTTGTCACTTGGGCCCAAGTATCTATGAATTCTTTTTCTATTTCACTACAGTACGTTGTGCTAATCGCACACCAAGCGATTCACCCATCCGATCTACACGCCGATCACACTTCGCCTCTGCTGTTCAATTCGACTTGACTCTTCTGTTCAGATAGTTGTCTCTGTCGGAAATAATTTGAATTTAAATCCATCAGGATTTAAAACTAAAGTGATCTTTAGAAGACTGTTGACTTATCGGTTGTCGTTCAAATCGAATAGACGGTGTTGTGTGGTAAAATTACAATTCTCCAACAAAGTCCATCCCATCCTTTACAAAGTGCGAAAATATCTCACATATTCGTATCAACGACAATTCTCTTCTTTGTTTTTCTGAATCCTTACTGTTATTTTTGAGTGTGGAAGTGATTTTTTCGTTTTTGTTTTCGAATTTTAAATATATCGACCTTGTGAAAGTTAACAGTGAAAAAATTCAATCAAAAACAATTATCATAAAAATTCACAAACGACAAGAATACGTTCAAGGATTAAACGAAACAGATTCAAGTCGACTTTGTAGCAAAGTTAAGATATAAATTTAAAAATCACACTCATCCATTCACATCCCCCGGAAGGATTCGTTTGATTTACGAGAACTTAACTCTCAAGTTTGCCTAACTAAATTCCATTTAGTGATCAACAATTTTGGCTCAACTTTAAAACAATAAAAAACCTCCTCTGGAATTTTTAAGAAACATTTTTCAACGTGAGTAAGAGATTTTTTTTTTGTTTTTTTTTGTAAATTATTTTCAAAAGGAGCAAATTTGGATGTCATAAGCCCTCATTGTGTTGTTCTTCGAAAAATTCAATATTTTCAATAACAAAAGTAAGAGTTGTAAAAAAAATAAACAAGTTTTAAATATTTATAATTGTGCAAATAATAAATTTTAAGGCCACTTTTATTTATTTAAACTATTTGAAAAATTCTCAGTGTCGAATTGAGGATCCTTAAAGAGGGTCTGATAATTCTTAGCTTAAGAAAACTGCCAATTCGGCCGAAATCTGAAAAGATTCTTTTTCAAAACCACTTCCCTGTCATCACATATGTGAGAATTGTAACTAAAAATATTTGTTTAATCAGCAAGAACTCTTGTGGTTGGAATTCAACGAAAACGCCATTAGAAAATTCTACGAGTATACTCTTTCGAAGGTTTTAGATCAAATAAAATACGGGTTTTGAAAAGTAGTACATTTTGGAAAACCTTATTTATTTTACAGAGCTTTAACTGTTTAGATCATTTATTTTGTTAGGAATTTCTTCAGGGAGTTGTGTTAAAACTCAGAAACCCTTGCTCTTAATTTGCTCATCATTCTGATTCATCTCATAGAGCATAGACTATAAATCGGCTAACTTTGAAGATAGAGCACAGTTCGTAGAGCTATATAGAACAAATAGTGTGGTTCACAGAGCATACATATATCACTGACCGAAAACATAGAACATGATAGGAACTACTTCGGATATGGAGCACAGGGTATCCTTTATATTATATAAAGGATGGTCTTTAAAGAGCTATAGAAGTTGTATCTTGAGTATGATTTCAGACATAAGGCCGTTTTTGACAAATCACATTCCGTCCATCCAATTTTGGGTCACTCTTTCGAGCGCTAAACATTGACTTCCAAGACCTGAATAGTTTATGATTTATCAGAATACACCAAAGACTTTGCGAGAAGTAATCAAGTGGTGCCCAATCTCGCAATTCTCTGGCCTATTTTGCGATAAACTTGTATGTAATGTTGTTGTTCATTCGATTCCCCAATAAATAGTTTTATGGACGGTAACACTATCCACTATCCTCCTGGAATCATATATCTTTGGGATCAATGTTGACTATATTTTCGTTATATAACAAGGATTGATGATGCTACCACAAAATTGCACTGCTTGGAATTTTGTGGATGTAGTCGAGCCTCATGAATCACTTGGAATAACAATTTTTTAACTAGGCCGATGTCTCCGTACAGCTCGTATAGTTCGTCATTCAATCTCCTCCTACAAAGCCCGTCAATGCCATCGGGAGCGAATATTTTTCGAAGAATTTTTTTTTTTGTAAATTGGATTCGTAAATAAACTAATCTATTTAACTAACTAAATAACTTCATTTACATTTGCGAAACTTACGAGTATAGTTCAATAACTAATCACTTCGAGATTATGCGGTCTTCGAGTTCAAGAAAAACCTATAAATGATACCACCTACATGACTCAACTTTCATCTACTTAAAAATCTAATTAGCACAAAAAACACTTCTCTCTTTAACTTAAGATCTATCTACGCAAACAAAAATAATCAATAGTGGTTTTGTTAAAAAATTCTCAAAGCACTCTGACATAAGTATTTAATATTGTCAGTTAATCGTGGTTGTAATTCTAAATGAGGAATAATCGTCTCATTTCCTAGATTCTAGCAATCAATCAGTGCAACATTCACTAGTATTTCAGGGATCACCTTTTGCACATGATATACATACTTCTCGAAAGACTGAGCTTATCCTCATTTGCTTGCAAGGATAGCATCAAAATTGCCTTATTGGAGTATTGCAAGACTCTATTCAATACCATAAGGAACAAAGATGCAAATAGCAGCTGACTCATAAGACATTGCTCTCTCCACTGAACACGAATTCTCAGATTTCTTCAACTGAAAGCTATATGTACGACAATATAATACAAATGTGCATATGTAAATTTTGAAATTTGAATTTCCTGACACGTTTTCCTACCTCATGGTAGGTACAATGAAGTTAGCTGTCCCAACCAAATTTTGGCGAATATTTTGTCCATTCTATTTACATTATTTGTTCATATTAAATAAATACATAGCCTCTAGTCATTTGACTAGTGTTTGACATTAGTGTGGTGAACTAAACCACAAAACTTCAATTTGTCTCTAAAAGCAAAAATCATTCTCCATTTATTTGTTCAGAAAAATAAGGTAGAACTAAGTCAAGATTCAGTGCGTATACAGTATAAATCCAAAAACATTAAAGGCTGTCAATGTGACAGATATGTCATTATGTTAAAGTGACTAATGATAAGTGTAAGGAAATGTCATTACATGTCAAAATTTATACGTTTATGACCAAACTATAATTTATATATACCCAACATTTACACAACTGTCAAAATTCCGTCACAGTATAAAATTGTATATCTGTTCAGACATTGTTCAAGCCCTATTCATACTTTTGCATCACAAGATCACCACTGTCATCTAGAGGAGGTGAATTTTCTGTTGAAATTCCCTTTCATTTTTATCTTAAGAAAAAAGTCAAGTAACTATCCATGAAATGGCGTCAGTTTTGAAATGTAATCTGAAACCATTGACTTTCTACGAGTACTTATTTTTTTCTCTTCAAACTTACTCATTTAGAACACAATAAACAAATAGACAGAAGGCTACTAAGAGACGACGATTTTCATAACAAAAAAGTAATAATCGTATAGTACCGATTATCATACTTTGACGTTTTTTATACGAGTAGATATTGATGTATCTAGTATGATTTTATTGTACTTGAAATGTTCTATCAATATTGTTTAGGGAAATCACCCAGTAGTGCGCTAGTGCGAAGAAGGTCTAATTCCTTAGAAATGACCAATGTTACACAACTCAACTTGCAATTGTCACATACGAGTACATTATTGTTCAATTAGAAAATAAATATGTGGCGAATCAGTGATGTGCAAAATTTAATTTGCACATTTGTTGATTTTGGATAGAGAAATACTCGTTGTAGGTAAATTGCAGTTTGTTTTTATAATTTTTGGCTGTCAAATAAGACTTTTGTTCCATATTTCATTCAAAAGTGACGTTTGGGAATGACTTCTAATTTAGGTGACCTGACAAATGACAGGAAGATAATATATTTACTTACGTTCAACGAAATACTTTTTGACATATCGCATATATGTATAGCGGCATTTGTTAAAGCTCGAAGGAACAGAACTGTTTGAACAGATGTTCATCACAAAATTTTATACATTGCATTTTATATATTATACATTTTACGCACATCATTGATCAAGTTAGCATTTCTAACTTCTATAGTATTAACAGCCCGTTTTGGAATTAGTGTGTAAAAGTAAAATTGGCCGTTCTAGGACTGATGTGTAATTCTTTAAACTGTTTTGACAATTAACTTTTTTCTAGCCGCCGAGTGTTTCCAAGCAAATATCCTAGGATGACAAAATCGGTCAAATCGCAATCTTAAAAGATAGTTTTGATACTAATAGCTACATCTGTGGAGTGACTGTTTGTTAAAGAGTATCTATGCGGCATTAAGATAAATGAACATGTGGTGTTTATAGACTCAGGGGTATCTGGATTTTTTTTTTCAAGTTCTGCCATAAACAATATGTTATCAGTTGAGGATTAGCCAGCCGTAAAACCATTCCGATGAGGGCACTTCTTATTTTTGATTTTTATAGAATTTCATAGTGTAAGGAAGATATAACCGTGTACGGATGTTATGAAGATTGATTTCTCTGTAATTGACACAGTTCAGAAATTCCTCTAGTTCGCTGACATTGAGGGTCGGGCAATTAATGCTGAGACTTCATTTAAACGCCTATTGGTGTTTACTCTTTACCGCTGCTCAGCAAATTGCAGTAGCGTTATTGGGTTTTAATTAGCCATTCAAACCGACCCTTGATTAAGTGGACATGAATTCAGTCAATAGTTGTCCATTTCCAAGAGGTTATTCTGCCTGACAGTAGGATTTTAGTCTCCCACTCTCCAGTTTTTAAGCATTGACAATGCTTCTATCTCTACGTTGTCATACTTATTCTTGCATGCTTTTATTCAGGACTTATATGTTTTGACAGTTATTTTTCTAACAAAACTTTCCGTTATCATTTCTCAATGCCATCTATTGAGCGCTTCTCCAGTTCTCTCTTATTCTTTTAGAGAAGCCCATGTCATTCACCACCTTTTTTCTCGTAGAGTTTACGAAAAACGTTGACTCCTGTTCTACAGAGCCACCTTGTCTGCTTTTTTCTATGCAATAGCTCTTTATTTCCTGTTCAATATAACCATCAAACATTTAAAACTAGCGTTCACCGGTACCTCTCTTTCCATCCTCCCTGATTTTCATTCGCCCGCGAAGTGTGCAAACATTGTCAGGGTACTTAAATCCCGTAACCGCCCGCAAATTATAAAAAAAATGCTTACTGGCAACGTTTAATAAATCGGTAGTTTCATTGTGATGTAAAAAATACCCAGCATATCAGATGCTGTTTCTCCATTGATAATACTTAACGATTGAAACTTGCAGCATAGGCATTCTCAAGAGGTTTTAGAAAACAAGTCTCTAGTAGTCTGTTGTAACGGTAATAACCGTGTAGCTATAAACGCTTATCAGTTTAACCTCAAGCCCACTTTTGTACTTTTAATTATCAATGATACTTTCCTAAACCGTACAACTCACTCTTTCCTACTCCTAATAAAATCGGCAAACATTCAAGACCAACATAGATCGCCATCTCTCCTTGTTAAGCTACGCCTTATCACTAGACTGCCAGTTGACCTCGTGAATGTCCAAATGTTGGAAAAGCGTACTGGTTTCGATTACATTTCGATTAAATTTCCGTAAATTCCGTTTTCGGTTGTGATTTCGTGCAGACTACGTTCATATAGTCGTATGTTTAGTCGAGGAGCCCATAGAATAACAGACGGTCTTCTTTTCTATGAAGACTTCCTACCTTGATGCAGATTATAATCAAACCTAAATCTCAATCAGCTACATTCCTTGTCAAGCAAAAATAGCAGATTAAACGAACGATCTAATATTCAAGATAATAAGAAGAGTCCATCTTCAAAACTGCCAACAACTGAGGTCAAATGAACTTCAACCTAAAACACAAAAAAGAATGATTCTGATAATTTACTGAATCTGAAAATTTGTAAAAAATCTAACCAATCCTTAAGCAATCCCAAAGGGATTGACACGAAAGGCAGTTAAAGAGCTTGACGGAACCAAATTCGGACTTTTGGTCCATTTGGACTTTACTCATTATACACATATTAGGTTGCCCATTTTTATTTCCTGACATTGATGAATTCCTTGATTTAAATCAAATTTACCACCACATTCGTATTCGAATTTTTAATTTTTAAACAATTTGTATTTGCAATCGCTGACGTTTTCATAAGTTCCTCTAGTTCCTGCTAGTTATCTAGATTTAAAATTAATTTATTTGCTAATTAGTTTACTTCCTGCAGAATTAATCGATAATTTTTATAGTTCATCCGAATCTTTTCAAACTGGTTTTTTCGATTTTTTTAGCTATCTTAATAGTTTTAGAAAGAGACTTGGTCTGCATTCAAAATATTAATCTGGAGATGTTAACAGAACCCACCAAATTTTGTGACAGTATTAAAATTAGCTACATTACGCTAAAAATAATTTGTGAGATAGAAGATGAATACTTTGGAGAACTTTCGAAATAAATTTGAACAGGAATTTAAATGCAATCAAATTCAAGGCAGCTGATATTTTAGATTTTCTTTCACAGATTTTAAATGACGGATACTAATGAATATTACCGCATTCCCCAAGAAACCACAGAATATTTTTTTCAATTTTTTAGAAAAAGCGAACAGCCTTGAATCGTTTTTTTGTTTAAAGTTTACCAATTCAAATTCTACAAACATAGTTATCACGAGTAATCGTGACAGTCCTAGTCTTGTAAATGCGTTTTTCTTAGAAAAATACATTAAGATTCGTTAAACGAAACAAATAGGAAGAGTTTGCGGTTTTATTTATCATGAACTTTAAGGATATCAGAGTAAAAGGTGCATCTATCATTTGGTTTAGTTACTGAATCTATTTTCAGTTGAGTTAGTTTTCTGTCAAATTTTCAATGTCTGTCTATTGCACGAAAATATTTGAGATTTCCTCATAATACGTACATATATGTGTGGCTGACGTTTTCCAACTGAGAACTGTCATTTGTCTCACAGTAGATAATATCGTTCAGCTTGAGTTCTTTTTCTATCATCAAAAGGAAGCTAATTGATTTATTGAAAATGATTCAATCAGTGGATTACCCTGTGTTAAAATATTGTTGATTCACAAAAAACTGCAATCAAACTGGTTTTATCTCCCTTCTTGTGAAACCATTATCCGTCGTAATGACAACTACCATACATATAAACTGTGATTATTTTTGTACTCAAATCAATCTGCAGTAACTTCCTGTCGCCAGATTCCATTACACAGCAAAAGAAGCAGACAACTGTCATTCGATTTTATTTAGCTTTTTTGTTAAAATCTTGCAGTGATAATGGGTTCCAGAAAAACCAACCTCAATCACCATGTTTATCACTTAAAAAGTTGCTGCAATTCGCCATTTCAGTCTCAGCCGCCGCGTTTGCAAAATTTTTGTGCAACACAATGCAGCGCGATTGATTATTGTTTTTAGTATACCTTCTAGAAATGCTTGATGGTTAGACGGTTAGACGGTTAGACTTTGCACAATGATTTTTGCACGGCTTAGTAATAATTATAATCGTTAGCGGAAAGACTTAAGAATTCCATCGGCAACATGATGTTTGTAGTTTTTCTTTTTCCTTTTTCTTTTTTTAGTTGTTGATTCGAATAGATTATGCTGATGCATTTAACCCTAATGGGTTTTTCGTCATAATTGCATTCGACATTGTTGTATACGTACTTGGAAATCGAATCAATTTATTTGCTAACGACTAGAGATCTTTTATGAGTGATTTGCAATGAGACGAATTCATAGAAACCGCACTGCATGGAGCCGATGACTGGTTCCAAGGCTAGGGTTATGTGTGCTAATTTAAGGAAAAGCTTGATGGCTTTGAGACTTGTTGGTAATTGATGGACAGCATACATCATGATGTAAAGAGTTAATAAGTGGTGGTTTTTTGACAGCTTATGGTGTAACAAGGTGAGTAGGATACTTACTGGCTATTTTCATAAGTTATTTGGAAACTTCTTAGGCTTGTTCTCAACTTGACGTTAGGATCAATATGTGAGTTTTTGCAAAATCTTCTATTTATATGGTACATTTACCGAAACGGTTTAATCTTCAACAAAGTAAACACACCCGTATCGGCAAGTACGCCTCCCTCTAGAAACCTTGGGGTACATGGTAGAACATTTTGATATTTTTGACATTTTTATTGTTCAAGAATGATATCTGGGTGACTGATTTTTTGTATAGACAGTAATATTATTATTTAGAAGTTTGCCATTACCTGCCGAAAAAATGGTGATGTCAAAAATATTTTTTTTTATTTTTCTATCTTGGGCATGTGCATCGAACGCAGACTTAAAGGTAGTAGTCAAAAAAACCATCCATGTTCTGTCTTTTTAAGTACAGTTTATAGATTTAGAGAGGCAAGTTGACGGCATTTTTTCGCCAAACTCAAAAAAACTCCAAACTCCAAAACGAATGTCTTATTAATTTGTTACGGGTTAATGTTTATGAAAGTCCATACTTTGAAGCAATATCGTACTTATTATTCTACCTCCAGTTTGGAGGACACCTAAGATCCACATAAGGACCTGGCAGCCTTCTAATTAGAAAACCTAACATATACTCTCGACACAACTCCAATGGTTTGTCGTTTATAACTTAAAGGTTTTAAACTATTTTGACTACTTGGTTTGGTTATTTTGGACAAATAATTTCCACGAACAAAAATACGAGTTTGGAGTTGAAGATACAACAATGGTTTATTCGAGCTGCACAACAACATTGGCCTTGTCAAAACGGTTCAAATCCTAACACTCTGGGTAGGAAAGTTTTTGAATACATTCATTAACTGCCTTTAGCTGAAGCATCTTGGGTTAAACGCTTAATTAGAATAAACAGTATCGCCAAACTTGGCAAAGTTCAATTGGTAAATTGAAATCAAGCCCAAGCGAGATACTAAATGCGCTCCTTCACATTCTAAGTCGTGAAACTAAAAATCTCGCAGACACTCCCGATATCAAATTCTGCAGGGTCATAAAGCTTCTCAACTCCGCCAGCTGGATTTGAAAAACACATCAGTGGTTACTTGAATTGTTCTATCTAATCGGCACGAAGCGCTATTTGCTTTCTTTGGACAAATATCCAAACACCCAAAGTGGAGTGCTCGAATTGGAAGTGCCTTCAACCGAGCGCAACTGGAGACAAGAGGTTCAAGTCTTTTCCGAATGTAAGGCCAAGAAATAAGCCGTTCCCTCCATTGTTGTTTGTTTTTTGATTCGCTACATTCTCTTGGACGTTTCATATTTTGGGAGACGAAACTATGATTGCCTGCTCCGAGCCGTTCCTTATAATTATGTTTATCGCCTATAGTTTTTCCTTGCCAAATGCCATGAGACGCAAACTTAGATATTACTACATGGAAAACATCTTTAAGAAGCGGTCAGCATATCCTGGGCATATTGAAGAAGCAACAAGAGATCAGATGAATGCGCTCATAATTATCCATTTTAGAATCAGATGGATGGATATTCGAGTAAATACAGATAGTCATAGCGTCCATATATTGAATTTTCACTTAATAGCTATTAAGCTCAAGAGCTTATAAAATAAACATTTCACTACTAAGGAATCGACTTCGAGTCTTTGGCAGCATCTTTGTTGCCACATTTACGGTGCTCTTACTGACTTAAAGTTCTTCAAAGGTCATTTACAAAGTCTTTGAAGTTACATATGAGCACTTCTCCGAAATCATCCATCATCGTGTAAGATATTCTTCGAAATTGATTATTTTCTATGGACTTCCTGGATTGGTACGAGTGTGAATGACTGCCTTCCACGTACTGTTTTAACCTGAATACGCATCGGTTATAAACCCTTCAATAGCTATCAGAATTCGAATGTATATATCTACAACAAAGCGTATTATACTCTTAATTAAATTTCCATAAACCACAATCAATTCTTCAAACTCGTTAACTGTCACTTCATTTCAAACACTTGCCTTCTACTTCCGTCGACAGCTTCCTCAAAAATAAACGGAAAACTAAAGAAGATACGCTTAATCATAGAATCTTTAAACCAGAGAAAATCTTTAACAACAACAACAAAATCCCCATGTTTTCAAAATAAATCTTCAAATGAATCTTCCATGGTCACTCTGATCACAGAGCAAATCTCATGTGATCATGTGAGTGTAATACCGGTCCCATGATTAAATTTATTCATTTCAGCTTCTGCTCTATGCTGTTCGCATCAAAACACGTTACTTAAGTTATTTTTATATCCATGCTGTTGCCTTAAATTTCTTAATCACAAAAGTCAAAAGGCAGAAATTTTTTTCTCCATCTCCTTCAAATTTCAAATTTCCATCTAATTTCAAATTTCTGACAGCTCGATGGAATTGTCATTAGTATGCGCGGGGAATTAACGACAGCGGTCAAAAAAAACAAAAGCTTGCTGCTGGGTTTCTTTTCAATTTTAAACGATGTGCAGTTCATCTCCTCTGTTCAATTTGTCAGTCTTGTTTGATTTTCCATTTTTTTTTTTCTTTTTTTTACTGTGCAAGAGAGCATTTAAAGAACTCTCGAACGTGTTGAAAATTACTAAGTACATTGTCATATTTGGAACATGCAGGCATTTGGCAAACACTGACGTCAATTGATTGTCAGTTTTGAATTTTAACTGACTGAGATTATTGGTATCCAGCCTACGGATGATGTATGGTTACTGGTAATTCTTTTTTCCTTATTCTTTTTTTAGCTCCGCGTACTGTTTATGGAATCACAATAAGTGAAAAGAGTAATGGACTAATGAAACTGTTGTCAAGCCAAATATGTAGTGTATGGTATACCTAACAAATAGGCATTGAGATAAGCTCTTAATGAAGATGATTTAAAGTGTAGTTGGCACTCAAAAAAGAAGAAGATAAAATATTAGAATTCAAACTAATTGCTTAATCAATTCTATTAAAAATAATCATATGCAAGCATGCCGTTGGGTATGCCTTTTTTAAATACTTCCTCATACGGAAGTCACAATTGGAAAAGGTAACAAGTCTCTAATCTAACGTTGTTCTAAAAGAGCATGAGTATCTATTAATCAGAGACCTAGAACGAAATACGAGTACTTGTGAGAACCGGAAATCTCATAGAAACGGAAATAAAAATGGCGGTTTTTGGCGAATTTAAATTGCAAAAATTCATTAGAAAGCTTTTAAGCAGACGAGATCACAGGGTCCAGAACTATTCAAATTTTAGAACACATTATATAAACATGGTCAAAATAATGACGATGTCTCTAAAGATGTCAACGCAACTTTCACATTTTCTTGGCCGAGCAATAGTTTACTCGCGAAGAAGCAGACAATAAACAAAGTCATTTTGGAACATAATTCATACATTTGACACATTATTGACGTGAAACTTCCAAGTACAGAACTAGCCCGTTATACCCCTTGTATGTTCTCCTTCAATATAGTATTTCAGATTGAGAAAATAAGTCACTTCAGTAATAATCCATTTCAAGTACTAGACCCTCTCCAACGCCAAGTACTTGAGTCGAATACTTGTTCGAGATTAAACCGGACCCTTAGAGAAAGCATTGCATATACTGGTATCCCATTTAGGTCTTTGGAAGACCAGAATGCATATACTGGTATCCCATTTAGGCCTTTGGCAAGACGAGAATGTCCCATTAGGCCGCCTGTAAGAGACACCGGAAATGGCACTATTTTACTCAATTGTATATGGAAAGAAGACAAGTGCTTTAGCGCAGATTTAAGTGCTGAGTCCTGAGTCCTTTTTCCTTAACTTGTCTTCACTCGATCCACTTGGCCTTGTTATTCCTCTGGGTGTATAGGGCATCAACAACGACTGCATACCATATTGCTATTAGGTCGTTAGAGAGAGCAATCTAAATCATTGTAAGTGACGTTGCTTCCTCCTCGAGTATTCTGTGTCACTTTTACCTTAGACGACTAGCTCTTTTGCCAGATTGAGTGAGTGAATTCCATTGTGTATTCTTCGTTACGGAATTGTCTTCGTGCTCTAAAGAGTGGACGAGTTCTTTTTCTTCTCACTGTTCTTTTCACTGATGATGTCTACCGATTCCAGTCGTGTCCTTGTTAAGAACTGATCGTTTGGCAAAATACGTGGACATCTATTGACGAAGGTTTGCAGCTTGCGACTGCTATTGAACGGAACACTCTCAACTCGGTTTTCGTGCATAGAACACTACTCTTCCAAATCTTGGACAATATATCGAATCGAACTTTTGGCTTCCCAATTCTGCTGTCCTCATCGTGTCTGCTGCTATCGTCCGCCGAGACCGAGAGAAAATTTTTAGCATTCTCGACCGTCTGCCCAGCAGTGTTTAGTGGAACGATAGAATTTCTTAACCGAATTTATCTTCAGTTAGCGCTTATAATATCACTGATGATAATAAGAAATAGACATAATGAAAGTATGCATCCCTATTCTATACGGACACATTACCATTGTGTGTAACGCGATACCTGGCTCCTTCATACTCGTAAGTAGCCTCAATTATAGGTTCAAGTTATTCTTGAATGTCGCTCCTGCTTATGACCTAGTAAAGAAAATCTCAATTCACAATCTCAAAGGCCTTTTCAGAGTCGCACACCTATACTCAGCACATTGCTCTACAATCATCGACGTAGGAAGATTTTGTGCTAAAGCCGACTTAAAGGGATGATTGTAAATGATTTTTAATTCTATGCGAATAATTTTCGAAAGTTTTTCCCACATTCCATCACGTTGGCCCTTTTTTAGACTTAATGATGCGTTTCAAAGATCTGCTGCCGCGCAGCAGGAATTAAAATTGCGTTTATATGGTTACAACTGCCGTGCCTTACAATACACCAAACTTCCTTCTTTTCATGTGGTACTGAAAAATTGTACGAGTATGTAATATGGAACCTACTGTAAGATCCTAATCGCATTCTTTTTCGACGTCGGCTGCGGATTTGTATGGGACGTCCAGAAAACATCTTATAAAGCGACGGCATATCGTAATGTGATCTATACATTTGAATGTTGAGAGGAGGTTCAGATGATTTTGACCAGCTAGGTTCCACATCAGAAGACTCCATTCTTCAAGATCGTCGTTTCGATCTGCGATACCATGAAATTCCATTCCACACTAGAGAACGTTGTTGTTGCTACTCACTTTGGCATTAAATTTATGACCACCTTGTTGTTGTTATGCACAAAAGTTGTCTTTTCCAAACACTCACACGTCCTCTCTCCATTAATAACAATGAATATTGTTGATATCTCTACCTATCAGTATCCTGTTATTTCTACTTTATGGGATGCTTTGAGCTTTTCTAGTAAGAAATAGTCCTATGCTAGACTTACGGGCCCTGTCGAGAAAAGTAACAAAATTTCTATCTCCACACTTTACTTTGGATCTATTGATTTACGATTTCTACTCCAGGCACAATCAACACAAACAATTCACTTGCAGAGGTTTGGTATTGATGGCGGAAAGTATGCTGGCATCAAATATTATTTTTTCTGTGCCCAGGACTAAATTCTAACCTCTTACGTATGCAACAAGAACCATCGGCTAGTCAGTGCACCATGACGATCACTTACGAGTACATAAGAGTTTCCAGAAATCAAAAGCACATTGTTTCAATACTACACGTTTTTAGAAAGTTTTAAAGATGCTCATGGCTTTTTGTGCTCTTACTAACGTTTTAGAGCAATGAAATTGTTTCTAGTTATTGACATTTAATAACTGATCACTCAAAAAGTTACTCGAAGTTATGCTTATAAATGTTGCTTGTTTAAATTTGGCACGGATAATCAAATGAACGTTGTTGGGTGAGTCCTCCTGTCTAGCAGGAATCATCTACTGACATAGGAAAGGACCCAGACAAATCGAATCTTAGAAAATGGAAAACTTCCGTAACAAAAATTCCATTCTTATTGACATAGTAACGAATTCATCTGTGACACATCAATTGACATTTGTCTCATCATAATTTCAGTCAAATATCAAACCATTGTAGTTCCACCCAAAATTCGTAATTCAATTATGAAAAGAAAATGCTGAATGTTACTTTAATTAGTAGAATTAATATTCATATTGAATTCCATTCATAAACATGTCATTAAATTGCACTCCAAAAAGAATCAGCATATTGAAAATATTCTCCCAAATTACCTTGACAGCTCAGTTCAATATTTTCGTCCTACTGTTTCCCTTGTTTTTGTTTGTATTCATTGACAATTAATCATATTTAAATGACACATATTCGAAACATTCGAATGTTGCAATTGGCAAGGTATCAACTGAAAAATCCACTGAAAAATTCATTAAATGCAGATTAGCCATAGCAAGTCAATTTGTATTACACAAATTGTGAATCTACATATGTACATATGTATGTAATTCAGAATTTTTTAGTTTTTTCTGTTTTAATCTAAATATGGGATTTAGTCGATTAAATTGTACAGTAATTTTTTAAATAAAAATAGTTTCTGTTCTGTCTAATATAATATTGTTCAAATCATTAGCACTTGATATATGAGAGTACGAGTACCAATCAACAAGTCAAATCTTAATTAATTGACATTTGGCTGTCATATTTAAAGCTTAGGCTTAGACATGTGAGGAAATATTTCCTCGGAAAATTCAAAATATGCACTTACTGTGGTAATGATTTGACAGCTAATGTTAATTGAACATTTCGGAGACCTTTCAAAGCAAAATATTTGAATTTTTGGACGAAAAAAATCGTATATTAAATGTAGCTCTCAGCTTTAAATTTTTACAAAATCTTGGCTCTTCTTCATTTACTGTCATCTGCAATATGGTGATATGCAGCATCTACGGATGTCTATGGAAGGCCATTTGTTCCATCTGAATGAGTTATGATTCTAAATACCAAATCAAACCAATCGGAATAAACATGCTAGCGCTTTTCACATATCATAATGTTGCGCTATGTACTTATCAGCCCATAACGTTAGTGCTCATTCTCTCTCCATATCTGAATTATTTGAGCCGAGTTGTGGATACGAATTTTAATCTGGATCTCAAATAACAAGCCTCTCCAGTAAGCTTGGCCCTCAGCTAACTGCCTCCAGTTACACATTCCAAGTCGATTGAGGGGTCCCTTCTACATTGGCGGGGTCTTCATCTACTGCGTTTTACCATCGAAATAGACTTGAAGACTCTGCGTGCGGGAGAATTGGTTGAATTGCTCTACATGTCGTATCCATTTCAGGCAAGTGATGCGCAGTTTTCTGCCTAGATCAATGTTACCCTACAGCTCGTAGAGTTCGTCGTTAAATCTTCTGGTTCATAGCCCGTCAAGTCATACTGGACCGAATCTTACGAAGTATTTATTATTACGTAGTGTTTTTCTCTCGAAATGGCATGCACTTTCGATATAGTTCATGCATAAAGTAGGACTGGAATGTTCAAGGTCTTATACAGAGCCTGAGCCGCGTAGTAGTGAGATTGGGCTTTACTACTCGATTGTCTTCTTTGCCCAAAGAACGAGCGATTGGAAAGAGTTACTTTGTGATTCGTAGATTGTGTGTGTCCCTTTTTGCTGAAGTACTAACTACCGTAACGACTGAAGAACCTCTCCTTACTCATGTACCCTGAAGAAATATCACACTTTTAACAACCAGTCAGAGGTTTATTAAATCCCATAAGTCATAGAACATGGACATGGCCAAACAATTTGACATCAAGCTATAATCATGTCACGCCCGGTCATAGGGATATTTCGATAAATTTCAAGACAGAGGAATACGCCATATGCGTTGCCATACACTCAATTTTCTACCTTAAGTTCGAAAATCTAGTACATGTTTACCAATTTGGAAACCTCATCAATTACAAAACCCGATCAGATCTTGTCAAAAGTTCAGACAAATTGGCATTGAGCATAGACAAAAAGGCAGTGAGATTAATACGTCTCTGTTCAGCTCCTATCTTGCACTTTCTATGTAAAAAGAAATTTCGTGATGTTGTCTCTCTCTCTCTCTCTCTCTCTCTCTCTCTCTCTCTCTCTCTCTCTCTCTCTCTCTCTCTCTCTCTCTCTCTCTCTCTCTCTCTCTCTATCTATCTATCTATCTATCTATCTATCTATCTCTATCTCTCTAACCCACTCTCTTTGAGAGTTTACTTAAAGCTATCAAAATGTAGTTCCGCTAAAATCCGATTTCATAAATTATTTTGGATCGGAATTGCGTTCACTCTGAAAACATTCTGAACACATTAAAAATTTAACTGCCACTGAAGCTTATAAAATTCATTGACAGGGTTAATGACAAAACTCACATGTTGTTTTCTTAACGGTTTTAAAATATGAATTTTAACTGATTCAAGACCCGCTATCCTACTTTTGTTCCCATAATAACAATCTGTTTTTCCCTTCAACAAAAATAAAGATGAATCTGTCATTCGTCACTAAATATAATTTGGATAAATGCAAACAAATCCAACACCCAAATGAAGTAAAGTGAATGAATGAAACAAGACAATGTCTCGTGCATATCAAGTAGCAATCGGAATAGCAATCAACTTTGGTTGGTAATAGCATTTTCGACTCAACAGTTTTATTCGATTTTTTTTGTCTTTTTGTTATTATATAACATTGACTATGGTTTAAAGATGAGTTTGTCTAGAACTAGTTTTATAGTTTTGTTAGTGATAGTTATGAATTAAGTAGAATTTGTGAGTCTTTGCACGCAAACAAAGTTCTTAAATGATACATAAAATTAAATATCGTACGAGTATATAACTACTGATTAAATTGAAATTTATTCTTAGATACATGTGTCATTTGTTGCATTTTAAAAAACTTTTGAATGAAAGGTCAGGATCTGCACCATATATCTACGCAAAAGCTATTTCGAGCCCATAGAATTATTTGTTTTCCGACTTTTATTTTCTCCGTAAGAGAAAAAGTTTAATGACAATTTTGACAACTAAAGAAATTTCGACATATCCGCCATTAATGTCTTCCTCTTGCTTTGATTTCCATTCTGTCTGGCATAGTTTACTGTCAAAATTTAGATCACTACCTGTATGCTAAATTCCCAAATTATCCCTGACCGTAAAACATGCACAAACTGTGTGAATTTCTTAAATTAGGTGGAATTTCATCGAACACACCTTGTGTTCGAATTGTTCCATAGTATGACGTACGTTTGACGTAAATAAGTGACAACTGTAGAATTCATAATTGGCGGTTTTATAGTTAACGAACAATTTGTATGAGTTCAACTACCTGACGTAGGCCTAGAGCATGACAGAAATTTGTAATTTTAGAAATATTTCATTCAGAACATAGATGAGAGAATATTTATGGGAATTATGAATTCAGGAGATAAAGTCGCTATTTTAAACCCAGCATTTGTACACCATGAAAATGACAATAGGACGTGGTATTCTGAAAGATTCGAGTTATAATAGAGTATTTTTGATGCTTTGTAAACTTTCTGACAAAATATCCAAGTATTGTCCTCTTTTGGCTTGATCCATAAATCAGGCTATCAATTTTCAATGTTTTCGACTAGCTTTTTCTGTCCGACCTTCAAAATTAGGGTTTAGTTTTCCAATTTGACCCAATTGCTCAGTTCTTGCAATTCATAAGAGTAATATCTGAAAGCTACAATACATTTGGCTTCTAAGGTTCCACTCTGAATTGACTCTATATAATTTTGGATCGCTTTGAGATACTTTATTTAAACTCGTTCAGAACATTCTCAGAAAATCGAGTCGATGATCACTGAGAAGATTCATGCAGACTCTTTGTTGTATTCTAACGCTTACCAAAATTTCTTAAAGATCTTAACTTGTTTTCGGGGGATGATTAGTTTTTCTTAGCAGGCAGTTCTCGTAAGGGGCCTGCAAATACTTCTATTAAAAAAGTAATAACCTGAGCGGTCTTCATTACACCGTATCCTCACTTAGCTTTCAACAATTTTAGACCGAATAGCCTGATAGTTCTTATAACCGAGAAATTCAGCGAATGGTACCTCGCTATTCATGTATACCTACCAAAAACGCAAATCTGTAGAAATTGTCATCTTATGGAAAAATAAGTTGCTTTCAGGTTGCTTACCCCTCCATTAGCGGTACAACAAGCATCGCTTGTCTGAAAAAATTGTCTTTTAGTCAGTGCTACATATGGCAGATTTCCAATAATAGGAAGAGCTGGCCGTTCCAACACCATTACGAAGCGGCGGCATCTCCAAGTTTTCCAAGTTCTTTGAACACCCGATTCCAAACATAGACCACAGCCAATATGAATGAAAGAAACAGTCACCGCTCTCGTCTTCTAGGAAGGTTTGGACATTCAACTCTTCGAAATATTTGATCTCCTTTCCAACCTAAGTCACACTTATTCGACATGCTGTTAACTAACTAGTTGGCGGAATATAAATTTAAAAAAAACGGCGCAATACTCCGGTGTGGACCATAGCCTATACTAAGCACTCATTGTGTCGTTCGTCTGATTATTTTGTACATAAAAAGAGGGACCTATGGTTTTTTGACTTTTGAAGGCTTGCCGTTAGCTACCTAAAAGGAGCTGATGTCAGAAATATATTTTTTCTTTTTTTATATATGTTGTCTGTGAATTGAACCCCTACTGGCGTAATAGTAGTTGCCGATAAACTTATCCAGTTCACTCTATACTGATAACCGGTTTGGCGGTAAATAATGTAGCATCATTAAGACTGATCTCCAGAAAATTATCAAAACCTTCACATTCAGTACTATCAGATCCAGGGGAGTGAAAGACTGCTAGATATTTCTTAAGAAGAAGCAAAAGTAGTTAGGTACGACGCTTCGCTGGGTACCAAGTCATTAAAATGTTGCAGAAAAATATGAAAGCAAGAAAGTATGATCTACCCCAAGCCAATAAGTTGAAAAAGCAACCTTAAGTTGGAGCCAGCATGGGCAATATGCTCAAAGCTGGGCCAAAAAAGTTCCAATTGATTTTTAAAACATATGGTAAACGAGAAATCTTCTCAGCATTAATGAATGCATGGCTCCAACATTATACGATCGCAAGTGTGATCAAAGGTTGAATATCTTCTCCAATAATTGTGCACTTCCAGTATGACTGTCATGCACTACACAACCACAGAAAAACTACATTAGATCACTAGCTTCCTCATGCAGGCATCGCGTATGGCTGATGTCATCTACATATTTCCTTAAGAAATTAAATTGGTTTTACGACCAAACAAAGGGACTCACCTTTCCAGTGGCAGTTTAATATTATAGATACAAATGTATACAAATTCAGAAATCGTGTATTGCATTCCATCCATTATCACACTCAAGGGCCCAGAACTGAATTGAAAATCTTCTTGCCTTAAGGTTTCTTCTTTTCAAATCTTCTCCATTGAACGGGATGATGCTCTTTTGATGACTCTGTAAACTATGACGATCAATAGTATTTTATACCTTACTTTCGCAAAGTGATATTCTGAACCCCAGGTTTGTCAGCAAAATGACAGATGCCACATTCAAAAATCCTTCAGTTCATTTGACAATTTTGATTGACAAATTCAACTTTTCCAATTAAACTGTCAACCCCCTTTCGATGAAATATGACTTATACGTCCATTGCCTACTGAAGATACCTAACCACAGTTTAATAGCTTGAAGAATTACAAGCGTTAGGAACTTCTTAATACCCGAAGCTGTGTTATGAGTATTAAGCATACGATTATATGCTTTAATGTGCAACCAATTTTCTTTAACTACTCCAAGCAGGCGACAACCTAAATTTGAAAATATATGCCTATAGATACAGATACTCAATAACATCTCATAAAAAATAAACTTTATGGCTTAAGCTAAGCGTTAAGTTTTACCTCACTGCGTAATATTAATTTTGCGGTAAAAAAAATAATTTCTATAGTCAATTCGTCAAAGTGTCAAAAGTTTTTAACAAGTTGCATATGCCAAAGCAACTCTAACATCAAAGCAACTCGTAAGGTTATTTTTGGTGTTGCAAATCTCATCAGTAATGGATTTGCAGGTTGTGTTCGTAGCGCAGTAAAATTTGTTACTCATAAAACTTTTGAGAATAACCTTCATCACGTTACACCAATGGAAAGTCTAGGTTATGTAACATGTGTCCAAAGACTTAACCTCGTGATGATCCATTTAAGGTGTCTTACTCAAATACGAATCTTCCTATTTACTGAGCAGTTTAGGTTTATCAGTACTTGGTTAATAATTTGCAAGTACTCGTAAGTAAACAATCTTCCATGGGTTTCTGATGAAATACTTGCCGGCATAAAGTATGCCGGTCAAATTCTAGGTTACACCGGCAATTTTTTTGTTGACACTTATCCACTTACGTTTGTTTAAAGTGACAAAAATGAATTCGGATCTAAAAGAGTTCACTGTTTGTCAAAGAAAAATACTCGTAAAATTTTATTTTTACAACAAAGGTCATATGCTGAATGACTTACATGTGACCACACTAATGAGACTCTTGCACTATTGTTTCATTTTAACAACTCTGATGTGTGAGTTCATTGTTGAGTTAGTTATATGTGACACATCACACTCATGAACTATGAGCAGTTTGCAATGCAATATAATTGCTACAGCAGATAATGTGTTTCTAAACCAACTATAGAGATGTGCAAGATCGTTCTTAAGATTTAAACGACACGAGGCCAACTATAATGACATTTAATTGCATCCTAACTTAACCATATTCATTAAATCATGATACCAGTAACTGGCACTTATTTGACCATGTATCTTTTTTTTTCACAGAATAATTAACAAGATGAGTCCCGAAACCGGAACGATTCTTGTGCATCGTAGCAAGCCAATTGTCAATCTCGAAGCCAATACTTGCACATC
The DNA here is from genome assembly GCA_949129095.1 of Volucella bombylans. NCBI lineage: Eukaryota > Metazoa > Arthropoda > Insecta > Diptera > Syrphidae > Volucella > Volucella bombylans. Next base: position 145,924,087 of record OX422140.1, on the reverse strand, counting down.
GGCCAAGTTTCCAAAAGATAAGAAAGTCAATTGTGATGAGCTGTCAAATGGGAAAGTTCTAGACGACAGTGTTCTTCAGCCGAGCACAACAAATGGATTTATTGATAAAATCGATTTTAAGGAGGAAGCACATCATGACAATGCTCATCAAGATATTGGAACTGATTTGAATTTCAAACGCCAAATTGTTTGGTTCAATGCTATTGGATTTTTATTCCTTCATTTAGCTGGAGTTGTGGGGCTTGTCATCATGGCACATGGAAAGGCGCATTTCTTAACTGTGATTTATTGTAAGTATCCATAAAATAATTGTTCTTCATCTTTTCGAGCTCTGTGTGTTTATTTACATTCTTACAAGTTTCAAGGATACCCGTTCTTACTTGTTCATATAACTTACATACTTACATACTCGTACTTACTTAGGTGGCGCTACATTTTGGAGTGAAACTAGGCCTCAACTAAAAAGCCTCTCCAGTTAGCCCGGTCTTTGGCCTCCAGTTGCGCCCTCTAAGTCGGCTTAAGTCCCCTTCTACTTGTAAAGTGAGGCCTTCCTCTACTGTATTGTCCTTAAGGATTTAACTCGAAGACTCTGGAGTCGCTGTACAACTCGTATAATTCGTCGTTGATTCTTGTCCTTCAAAACCCATCAACGCAAACGAGATCGAATATTTTTCGAAAGATTTTTCTCTCGAAACGACTATAACGATATCTTCATTCGCTTCCGATAGAGTACATGCTTCAGTGGATGATCAAGATTCTATATAGAGTTTACTTAGTTTTTCGGGATGTGGTCTTACGATTCCATTGCCATTTTAGCCCAAAGAAACAACGATTGGCAAGTATGATTCTTCGAAATTATATCTATCAACGGTGATGTTCTGTCCAATTCGCCGATGTTGTATGTTAATTCTTGTTGACAGCATATATCGTACTTGATTTTGCCCTCATTTACAACTAAACCCATTTTAGCAGCTTCCATTTCAATAAAAGCACCAGTGTACGCTCGTACTTAGTTGTACATACCTTTGAAAACTGTGCCTCTATTGTTCACTTGTGAGTTCCGCACAATTCTTAAACGTATGATGTTAAAGAAGTCACATGAAAGCGCGTCACTCTGTCTATAGAGCCATACTAATTTTGGCATCCCTGCTAAACTCGTCTGTTTATGCAGACTGACGATGGAACTCTCGCTGTTCCGACAAGAATGTCGGTAACGACTTAAACGATTTTTGATGTCAAAAAAGCTTTTAACTTCATTAAATAGTAGAGTAAATCAAGGTATAAGCTCGTAAAGGCAGTAAGTCCTTCTGCATAGAACTGATACTTCTATATAGCTGAAACCCTGAAAGGCCACCAGGGAGCATTAAGTCTATCCAATCAGAACTAAATGGTTTTAATTTGTTGTTCTGTAGATTTTCTTCTTTAGAACACTGATGCCTTACTCTTATTCAGACGTAAACTTGTCAATGCTATTATAGTTACTCTGTATATCTCTTAACCACTCAGTAATGTATGGCATAGGGTCCTCGTTAACAGCCTTAATAATTCCGATATCAATAACCAGTCGATGTGATCCGCGATCGGTTCCTTCAGCAAACCTCTCTCAATAGCTAGCAGTCTTCGTCAGTCAGCAAAGCCATCATCGCCTAATGAATGTATCCCCGACATACGACTAAATTCACTACCTGACACGAGGCATCGTCTCTTCGTCATGGGAACGCTGATTCAAATTGAATTGGCCAACCCAGCGACAGCTTGGTCTATAAAGTAAACATTTGATCTTTCTTATTGTCATAAATCCTCAGAGGTTCTCTCAAATAGTCTGTCTTTCATACAGTCTAGTCACCGTAACCATAATGTGGAAGATTAGTTGAAAATACCAATCGTATTGATAAAAAGGAATCATATTGCACCTGTAATCTGACATAAATGCAGCAAGCCGTCCCAGGCAATAGTGATGCATCAGTTTTCCATTCATACTCGTAGCCTTGTACTCCAGATTATTGCAGGACATTATTGGAATCAAGTTATGTTAAAGTTGTCATTCCTTCACTAGCTGACTGAACCCAGTTCAGCTAAACCGTATTGTCTTATATTCTAAACTTAGTCTTGCACTAGTACCTTTAAAGTCGCTTTTGCTATTTTATTGTAGCATAGCATCAACTAATAATAAACAGCACTGTCAAATGATGTCAAAGTGTGAAGTGAAATGTCAATCACAGCATAGACCATGGAATATCACTGATCAGGTGATTTCTGAATTGCAAAATTTACGCAAACGTCACAGTGACAGCTGTTGACGTTTACATCATTTGTTAATTCTTCTGTTTAAAACACATTGCAATATTTGCACTTCTGAGGGACGTGTAGGTTAACGTCCACAAGTATTACGAACATTTATAAAAGCGAGTATTAAAGCGATCCTCCAGCTCCAAAAGCATCATGTCATGATATAATCATGTGTGTATTGTATTATTTCTTTATATGGAAATGAAATGAAATAATTGTTGCTGTCAGTTTTGGCGTTAATTGCATACTGTATACTGTTTTTTTTATATTTATGTATATTTAACAAATCTATTAATTTTGACGTGTGCTCAAATGTAACATATTGGACCGGTATTAAATTGATTTCCATTGAAAACCATAATTTAATCCAGACTTACTTATCACCATATAGTCAGTCTCTTCGAATTCCTCCTTTGGACACTGTTCTATGCTAATTTAATTCGTAAAATGAAACCAATATGGCGTCATTATGTCATAACTTGTTGTCAAAGTGAAACGTCACTTGGATGTGATTCACAACTATTTCGCTATTTGCCTGAGAGAAGCCATTATGCACTTGAATTCCTCCATTTATGTTCTTTCAATGTTTCTAAAGAATTCTTGATGCAGGAACCTATTGACATAACACCTGTCAGGTTCTATGTGAATAAGTTGTCACCATTGTTACTATCGTTCATTCACGATTAACTTAATTAAATTCATTGTTATGCGCCAAATGACTAATAATAAAGTTCATTATACCTTTGATATTGAACTTTCAAATGAACTGTCATTCTCGTATATACAAATATCATACACAATTTTTAACAAAATATTGGGCGATTCACAATGGAGTACTTATTGACAGCAGAAAGTTGGAGTAATCCGTAATTATTAAGTGGAGTTCAGAAAAAACTGATTTGATTGAATACTCCGACAAAAACAGCTGACAGGTTTACTTTCAAGATGATTGACAAAGATGAAAATTGAAATATTTGTACGTATCTTTAAACTCATATGTCAACATTTTGAAAATTCGTTGATACGAAATTGATACGAATTGAGCTAATAAATTCAGAAATTCGGTAGTCATTGATGTATGTATATATGGTACATATGTATATCAAACACATGTCACTTGAGCTACGTGTACTGGTTGACACTGACATTGAATAGCAATGAAATCATTATGAAACGATGCTTTAATTTTGTTTTTCTGCCCTTAAATTGTATCATGTGCAATGACATGTATGAATGACAATGTGTGGTCGTCATTCGATTGTCATTCAAATGTCGTTTTTGAAACTAGCCGTACGGATGCATGAATATTTAAACTGTCACTCTCTAGATTTAACAAAGAAGTGAAATGAAAAATGAACTCACGAGCTTATCCATTTGTCAAGATCCGAAGCACAGATATAATCAAAAGATGCCCTTAAAATGAGTCGAACCATGCAAGACTATCTGGTTTATTGCAAACTCTGAGTCTTCGGTATAAAACCAATCCTGATTCGGTGGCCCATGTTTTATATAAAGAATACTAGATGCTTACGGCTAATAAAGTTCAATCTATTGTACACAGTACCATATAAGTAATGATATTTAAATGGGAGATCAATGCTTATCTAATGCTGACGCTTTCCAACTTATAGAGTTATTTTCAGACAGCTATCTATAATACTATAACAACCAGAGAATAGAGTATTTTTTGCTTACTGTTACACAATCAAACCTTTTTCAAAAGACTCAATATATGATACATATTGCTTACTGGCCTTCAAGGAGATCTACTTACTGTCTCACTAGAAATTAAGAAAAACTAGCTTACATAGTTGACAATGAATTGCAAAACTACTTAAATCGAATGACCGGTACAATGCTCGTCAAGACGGTGCTGACCCGGGTGCTGTAAGCATGAGGTTTTCCAACAGCAGATCTACTTACTGGGTTATGGGTTGATCAGTTTTAAAACAAAGATATGAATACAGATCTCGTCCCGAGCCCGTTTTCTAATTTTTGCGACTAACCTAGATAAACTTTGACAATGCTGTTTGAAAAAACAAACCCTGCAATTATCTGATTCAGCGAGCAAAGTTCAGAAAATTGTATTTATCATTTCGCTTCTAAGATTTGATAGAAATATGTGAATCCTATGTTGTTAAAAAGTTTTAAAGCGCGCTCGTTTATTTGAATACCTCTCAAAACCCTCATTTCCTTACCATGTTCCTAAAAAAGTTCTCACAAAGAGTTATGTCTGGAGTATGACATTTGGAAAATTTCACCAAACAAAAATGGTATAAAAGATTTTAAAAAAAAAATTAATTCATTAGTTTAATTTTTTTCGCCAAGATTACAGTTGCTTAGAAATGCTATTTGAAATGTAGAGCTCGAAAAATATACACATGAACTTTATCGTAATCGACGGCTTCGTAGTGATGGAGTATTTGGAAATACATATCGAAGGCTTCTAAAAACGAGATCAGTTTCAAACACAAGTGATCTAACGCGGGAGCTCCACAAATAAGAAGTATTTGGGCTGATGAAAGAATACTGGAAGCTGTTACAACGGATTTATCAATCAGGATGAAATACTTTGATTTGCAATTCAATGTTTCCAGACATAAAATTTCTAATGTACCCCATGGAGAAAATTTTTATCAATACCACAATACAAAGCAAGAAGTGCTTCCCAATGATTTGAAAAAGAGATTTGAATTTTCTAACTGGTTGCTGGAACGGAGCTTGGATGACAACGAGTTTATTAGCAGAATTCTTTGGACGTACGAATCTCAATTTACAATAAGATGGAATCACTAATTTTTATAATCTTCATACATGGGCTGCGGACAATCCACATACAAGGAGACAAAAATCATTTCAACACAAATTCAGCGTCAATATGTGGGCAGGAGTAATTGGAAACAAGTTAATCGGCCCCTTCAAACTACCACACAGGCTGAATTCTAAAGACTATCTGCAGTTTGACCAGAACTATTGAAGGGCATTCCACTGATTCAACTAGCTTCATCATATTTCCAGTCCACTTTGGTCGTGGGGTTAAGGATTGGCTGGAAGAAGGGAACGGTAATTATTGGATAAGAAGAAGAAGATCTCCTGGCCTTACAGCATTGAATTTTTTTTTTTGGAAAGAATGAAAGAACTTGTTTATTCACCCGAAATAGCAACTTTAAGTGAATTAATAGAGCGAATTCTCGAATCATAATCAAAAGGGAGGCATCTTTATTATCAATACACATTCGCAGTGAAATTCAAAACCGGGCTCTAGCATGCATATAAAACCAAGGAGGATACTTTGATCACCTGTTATAACTATTTTAGTACACACATAAAATAAAAATTATCTAAAACCACATGAAATAATTTTTTATTCATAGACTTTGAAGTTTAAAGCACAAGAAATCCTTTTTTAAATTTTACCCGCTGCAGGTTTTTCCAATAAAATCTATGGGTTTTTCTGCAAACTTGTTGATGATTTTTTTGTTATTATTGTTATGTTCATCACAAAAAATAGTAAAACGTTATGTTTAATACGCATTTTCTGGAGAAAAGTGACCTCAAAGTCAAAAATTAGCATGGACAAGACAAATGGAACTGGCTTAGAAAATGGATATCTGAAGACTCAAACAAAATATCAACTCTAGCAAAGTCTTAGACGAAGTTTCTACCATTAGTATTAACAGAGCATGGTACACCTCGATAAATGATGTCAACATTGGAGATAGACCCTTACTGTAGAGCGATTTTTTCTTAGAATATACCCAAAAATCATATCCCAAATTATCCTTGCCGAATTATGGGACACCCTATATATTGACTACTTATTGTACAATCATAAAACGTTCATGTTTGGGGTTTTCCTGGCCTTTTATAGCGCAAAATTAAAGTCCATATTTCGCACTAAATATGTTAATAGTAAATATATAGTAAAAAAAAAGTCCCGCTTTTTACAATATAACCAAACGATGTCATCAATTTACGTTTATGACTAATAAAGGGCTCTATATCATAGTTATTTTATTGCAAAAACTGATTTTGCAATCTCTGTCTGATCGATTTAGGCCCTTAGTCTCTGATCGATTAGATATCTAATCATAGAACTGCCATTAGTATAACCACGTATATGTATAACACGTATATGTGTCTGTCTGGATTTTGACCAAAGTTAACATAATTAATTCAAATTTATTTCAGTTGTACTATGTACCTTCCTTAGTGGAATGGGCATCACAATGGGTGCTCACCGATTATTCTCCCATAGATCATACAAAGCGAAAACTTGGCTTAGAATTGTTCTTCTCGTGATGCACACAATGGCTGGTCAGGTAAGGTTTTAAGTCAACTTTAATCCATTTGTATATCAAGGATAAATTTTTTATTTTTTTTTAATAGAACTGTCTATACGTTTGGGTACGCGATCATAGGCAACATCATAAATACTCCGACACTGACGCCGACCCACACAATGCTACTAGAGGTTTCTTCTTCTCCCATGTTGGGTGGCTTATGTCCAAAAAACATCCTAAGGTAGGCTGATCCTTAAATGAATTTATTTGCTATAAATTAAATTATTCCTTTCCAGGTCATAGAATATGGTAAGAAGATCGACATGTCCGATATGGAGGCTGATTTCTGGGTGATGTTCCAAAAGAAGTAAGTATCTAACCTTGTTGTCATTTATTGCTTCCTACATGCGCTTAGGAGATACAAATATAAAACCGAAAAAGATCTGCACACGTGCTAAAAAGATTTTCCCGAAACTCATTTTGGTAGGGTACTTGCATAATTTTTGAAGTCAGAATCTCAGTGAAGGCTTAAGCCTATCATAGATCCGTAGTACATATGTGGTTACACACTTAAGTTTGCTGAATTTTAATCGATATTCTTTGCCCAAACTAGTTAATCGAAGGTATTTCGTTTAAAGAATATTTTATCATTAATTTGATTTTTTGAAGTCAAAACCGTTCTAGGCTAGTTGGAATATTTGATAGACGTGCGCACAAGTTAATAAATGAATACTGCGTGCTCGTTGAGTCACACACGTTTTCCTAATAAGCTCTGTCGGCTTTGTGAACGTGGATTTGAATGATTTTCCACACGTAGATGCATAGTGCTGCTATTTTTGGTTCTATAGATACAAAGCTGTAAACTGTTTCTCCACTTATGACATCTTTCTAATCATAAAGCACACCGTCAGATACCTCATGTTGAGGCGTAAAAATAATAGAAAAGTTTTGATCGTTGTACAATAAGTGCTCGTCGAGTTTTAGGGGGAGATTTCCTTTTACAATTCTGAAGGTTTGCTTTTATTCTAAAAAAAAATTATTTGATTAATTGGAATTGAATTAATTGATATGCTAGATACGATGCTAAGTTGTTGCTATTTTTTTTTTCTAACCACCTCAATGGAGGAAGAATAGTAAAAAAAAAACGACAACGCATGGATGGAGAACAGGAAATTAATTCTGTGGACATTTGCTTATGATTTTGGATAAGCACTCGAAATATATTCAGGGATGTCGCCGCAGTATGGTAAAGTGATAAATATTTATTATAGAAATAGAATTTGTGTATGAGTATGTGAGATTCTTCTCGTTTGCGAATATTTGCGGAACTTAAAGCACGCGTATGAGGGAGAGAAATTCAAATCTACCAAGCCGAACTTGAAACCGAAAATTATTTTAAATTCAATTTTGACTGAGGTTAGATATTTGTGGTTTGCCGTACCAGTTAAGGATGAAAAAGTTGGCTGGATTAAGGAGACTTTGGACCGAATCGTATAATCTATTCTTATCAAATGGAAAACTTAAGTTAATGGCCTTTATTCAAGGTTTTTCGTTAGAAATTTAGGATGGCAAACCTTGAATCTTAAATGATTGTAAATCAATGCACATAGGCTATTGCGCGTTTCTTTCTTGTGGCAAAAAGTAATACACATTTTAGAAAGACTTGAGGTGATTTGTATTCTCAACATCAGCAAGGGGTTGTTAGTTCTATATATTCGTACGTATATGGATTATGTATGTCAGTTGTTCAACCATATTCTAGGTTTCATATATAATATTAACTGCCTAGCTCTCTAAATTTATATTTCCACAGAGCTAAAAGTGTGTTTCAAAGGGAAACTTATTACGCAAGCGCCTTTTGGAAACATCGTGTCGTTCCCGGCGAAGATATTGGTTTCTTCATATATCAAGTCATGGCTGGGTATTTTCCATCATATCGTCAGCTCTTACTTAACTTTTTATAGTTCCACAGTGTGGCTTAACCAACTCATCTCCACGACTATCTTGATAATAAGTTACCTGCTTGAGCTGCGTGTGTCAGTTTGGATAATAGTTTTCCTTTTAAGACGATGTTATTTTTGCCCTATCAGTCTCTTCAGTGTTGACTGAAGGCTATGGGAGCCATTGCGGTATGGTTCATCCTGGTCCAGTTCTAGGACTAGTTCAATGTCAATGAGTATCCATGCCAATGCACCATGGCCTCATTACTCGAACGATATTCTTTCTACACTTGCGTACAAGTATGAGTACACTAGTGAACATTTCAATCAAAATTCTATTTTTTCGCCTTTTCTTTGTAATGTGACATATATTTCTGAAAGTGTCCATCTACTGTTTGCTTGCTCTGAGAATTTGAGAATCTCCTGGCGGAGATTCGTTGAGCCAAAGTTCAAGGCTCTTGCCACTTTGTCCTGAAACACAGTATAAGTGGTCTTGCTCAGAAATTTGGGGATTACAAGACTAAGCTGGGTCTTGGTAACTGCCTGGCTTGAGAACAATGACAGGCGAACGATCCAAGTTACTCCAGCCGCTAGATATGTCATATTATACAACAAACTCTGACCACGAAGATCAGTCAAAAATGATTGCTCTAATTCCCTTTATTCATATTGCTTCCATTGGGTACAAGTTCAGTCCTCGGTGGATTAAAGCCAAAATCGGCCCTCTTCGCTCAATTGCTTTGCTCAGAATAGCCTTCGCGAAGTCATTTAAAGTTGGAAGAAGCTTTCACGATACTCTGATTTTCGTATCAACAGAATTGGATATAACTTTACAGCACAGAACTTCAAGAATTCTAAGAACGCAATTCACTTCACACAATTAACACAACAAGAATAACATTAAGAGATGCTCCTGCTTACTAATTTGTTCGATAATAAGACCCGAACAGCGAAGTTTTGCTCTAATTGCTTGTCCCTCTGAGTAGGTGACGAAGGCTCTTCGGGCCGTAACGTTGATATCCATTCACTCTACATGGCCTGACCAACTCAGGCAAGGTATTGATGAAGGTACGTCTACCAGGCCGATGTCGTTATACAGCTCGCAGAGTACATTATTTTCATTCAAAGAATTCTGAGATCTAAGTACAGTCGCACCTAACTCCCATTTTAAAAACTTAGTTAGAGTGGATACTGGATAGAGGAAGACTTAGACCATTCTTTTGTTAAGAATTAAAAAATAAACTTGCCTAGTTATGCATCCATATCCCCCATTATACAACTCATAAAAATGGATGTACAATACGCAGATATTTGCAAATAGATAGACCTACCTACTACTACCATCCACACGAGTATCTATGTATAAACGAAAACGGCCTTGATTTCTATATTTAAAACCAATCGGACCTACTCTTCGCTCAATGAATGTCTTGAATAAGTTAATTGGGGTTCAACCTTTCAAAAAATCTACGCGAATTTCCAAAAGCTCGCATTGTTGTTGTGATTTTTTTTTTAATTCGACTATTCATAACCGCAAAAAATAAACCGATAAAGCAGTATTTCCAAGTATACCAGATACCCATGTATGAGTGTAAGAATGTATCTTGATGAGATCTAGTATTCGCCATTAATAATACAAATGCAGTACGAGTATTCGCATGGAACAGGATATTTTTATCTACATTCAAACCTACAAATATCAATCTGAACAATTAAATCAGTTTAAACTAGTAATAGATAGTTGTGTCCATTTTTTAGTAAATCCTGCTTGACTAATTTACTTGGTATCTCTAGTTAGCAGATGTTTGATAATGAATTGATTTTTTTGTTTCTTGACTCAAAAATTAAAAGCAAAACCACAAAAAGTCAACAGGAAGGTTTTCCCTTAACCGACTATCTGAAAACCTGTTAATATCTTCACTCTGTATCATAGATACGAGTATATCAGATTAGTTTTCTTCTTATCACAGATGTGATGATGTGAGATAAATACACTTTGTTTATTTGGAGTTCTTGGAAGCATGTTTTGTTTAGAGATGAAAGGAAAATAAAAATAAAGATATAAGTAATAAAGCCGCATGGTTAATATGTAAAATTATGTAACAATCCAACTAATGACAGATACAAAATTAACCAAAACAAATAATCACACAAGCAAATTCAGTTCCTATTGTATATCTTGTATGCGATCCATGGTCATTGGGTCATCGCTACTTTCGATACAAATACATACATCCGGTCGCTCACCGGACCTGCTCTTGGGCTTGATCTTGGACTTGGACTTGATTAGACTTCCTTCATGCAATACCGAGTATTCGTGTTGTATCTATCGATAAATACAAATGGAGTTTGGTTTGGTGATTATAATTATTTTTGCATTCACACCTTGGCATCATAAAAATCAACTCAAAAGCCCATTGGCATAAAGTTTAATGTCATGTATTGTGCGCGATTTTCAAAGTGCGCTGTTGGGAATTATTTTCATTATCAACCGGAAATGTTATCTAAAGCGTGCCAATATCTATGCAAAAACCGATCATTGTACGAATGATTTGAAACTTCACTCTTCGACTTTGGCCTAGCCAAGTACTAGCTCTTATATAAAGAAAGAGATGGAGTTTTGTATTTTAAATATTCATGAGTGCCAAACCATACGTGTAGATATGGTACAGAGCGAAGATGAAGAAAAATATCACTTTTGATCAATGTATGGAAAGACACTGACCTTTAGATTAACATTTTTAAAACAAGTTTTTTTTTCTGGTGGACAAAGATATTTCTATTCTTTTGCTTTTCCAAGGCTAGACAAGTAACAGCTGCGATTTAATGAAATATGGGTAGTGAACTGGCTCACTTGAATTTTTTGTACTCTTGATTGGGGGGATCCCGGTAGAAGAGATTAGAAGAGATTTCCCGAGGCAATATGGATATTTTTGAATGTTTCGTTAATTTTTCTTTATTTTAAGAGTCTGGCAACCAGAAGCTTGGTTTTTATTATCTTAAATATTATTAGCATTTGAGTGACTTCTTTTTTCCTTCAAACCAATCAGGTGTTCTTGATGTGAGATGGAAACTGGAAAGTATCTGTTCGCTGTCTAGACACTCTTAACGATGATGTCACTTCACTACCGTAGCGAATATCTGCTTTAAGACGCAGATGACACTGAACGGTATGAGCTTTTGGTTCATTATCTCAAAGCCGTTCTCTTTGTATGGAGTATACAGTTCAGCTGTATATGTAAGCATCCCGATTGATGTAAGATATAAGCATCTCTAATGGAATTTTAGGTACGAGTATGTTTACGAGTCAAAAAACACTCGATCAACATTAGTCTTCCGTTAGTCTGATGATGTTTTCAACTGACAAGGGGCTTATACTTAAATCAAATTCTTTAATTCTCACAGGATTTTAAGTCAAGGATCCATGACTTTAGGATCCATGAAGAGCAGAAACTGACCGGCATTCTATATTTTAAAACCGATCTATTCGGACTTCTGGCTTGTTATTGAAACAACAATTCAACAACTCATGTGTTCGGACTCTCTGATTCACCTCAGGTGAACTCGGTTCCATCGCGACTAATCCCGCGTCATGTTTGTTGCTTTAAAAAAGCGAATTCCATTGCATAGCCAACTTTACAAGACATTTAACTTCCCGTATTCCTTTTGAAACATGGAAATGCCCCTCTATTGGACACATGTGGTATCGTTTGTTTGGGATTCGATTTGGTCAGTTAAAGCTGAGGCTTATACTTGACGTCTTGTTCTGTAATATGTCGCATCTACTCGCGGCTAATCCTCATCGGATATTAGTTAGAATGCATCAAAACTGTCCCGTCTAGATCTAAATTCAGTCTATTAGCACTACATACAGACCTAACACAGTTCATCACATTTTAATTGGCTGTAGTAGCGCTATAACGCCTCTTTAAAAGGTCCATAAAAACTGGATCCGGTCAGAGCAGCCGATAAATAAATTTGTTTTCAGATTACGGAAGCTAGTTTTAGTAAAAACAATATCGTACGAGTGCTACTTAATGGCTTAGTATGAACTCGTATTTTAGCAACAACAAGGTTGTGACACAGTTCGACTATTGGTTCGCTAATTCCATCCTCGTTTCCTCTCTTTTCTTTTGTTCACTTCAGAAACTTGCTATTGTATCAGTCATAAGGAATCTAGCTTTCAGCAAGTTTGCCAGAGTAAAGTCAAACCATGTTTTCCGTATAGTCACGTGTTTTTAACAGCACTCTACTCAACGGAAAGATGAGCAAGTTATATCGCATGAATTCTCATCCAAATCAAAGAAAACTGAAATATTATATGTGTCTGTCCAGACAGTAGTTTTGTTTAGGAGTAGTTTCTCTTTCAACAGCTGCAGCCTTCTAGACCGTATACTAACAGATACGAGTACTTATACTGCCTTAAAGTGTAGGAGAGTTATCATCTATTCTCAACTTCTGAAGAAATTCCACTGCGTAAAAGAGGTAGAGCATGAACTTGCACTAACCGTCTCCAGTTATCTTCACACAAAGTTGGCTATGATCTTGGTTGTTTTACAACATATTATAGCTATACATATTATTATTATAGCTGCATATTGTGGCCTTTTTTTATAGGCGTATTGACTCACCAATTGCGGTGGCCATAGCGACTTGATAATCTATTGTGCCATAAAATCAGTTTAAAATGCCAGATGAGCCTCAACTCTGGTGGAAATACTTTGCAGTTCGTCACTAAGATTTCTTTGAGACGCTAATGTTCCCTTATGGCACTTAGAACCTCGAATTCACATATTGCTCGTATATGTTCTGCAATTTGGTCATCGTTTACGTAAGTGGTATCGAAGCTGGCAGTTTCCCAGGTGACCAGTCTTCTAATATCATACCTTTGGAAGTTAAAAAAGTTTCACAGTTGACACATTTTGTTCTCCCAACTTTTGATTTTTGAATTTATTGCTGAATACGAAATGCTGCAGAACGGCTCTGACCATTGAACGGATCAGCTGAATCTTTACTAGCCAGTTCATCGGCTTTTCAATTTCCTTCAGTATCCCAGAGCTTGACTTTCTTTGTTTTGATAAGTCCTGAAGAATATTTAAGTAGTATAGCACCGATTTAGAGTCAAATAAAGTTGGATTTAAAGATTTCTTCTTCTTTCATTCCTGTTCTAAATATGATACTGACGCTTTCTTGAATCGCATAAAGCTCAGCTAGAAAGACGGTGGGACTTTTCACATAGGCCTTACTTGTCGATTTGAGATTACTATGTTGATCCTTTTGCAGAAGCATAAAGCGGTACGTGGCCCTTTACCGCAGAGATCATGTCGAGTCCAAACGAATTTCGAGTTTGAGCTCTCGTATTTGAAATAATTTGACTGTATTGCAAATTGCCAATTTTTTTTTAACATATGTGACGTGGAGCAAGTCCAATGAAAGCTTCACTGATAGCTTTGGTACAGATTCGCATAGTACAGGAGATACCTATGCATACGAGCCGTTGAGAGCGTCCCAGCTCGTACCTTTACTACAGCAAGATAGTGCCTTCCAATAGCGGCTTCGCAAAAAAAATTAGAATGTCCATGGGTAGGAGTCTTGCGCGATCGGCAGGGAGGAGTAATTTTACGTTTCATCTGAGAGCTACATAAAAAAACTCAATCTCAATCTCACATTAATACGCAGTGTACTATAATGTTTTAGGTCGCAGTGATAACTACGACTATGGTAAATGTATTCCGCTGCCCATTCAAGCGTGTATTTTATTCGAACAAGTCATCTAATGACATGAACAAGTCAGCTAATTTGTCGTCCTGTAAGTCAATCCCGTTTTTTTTATTGTTATTTTCTGCATTAATCGTACCTCTTTTCATTTTTTCATGTAGTACATAGTTTACTTTATAAGATACTTCTGATTTGAAGATTCTGTATTGCATAGTTTAGTTGGAAATAGTTGGCCAAGTAAGAACGACAGTTTTTTGCAAATCACGTCAACTATCTCAATAAAGTGTTTACAGAGTGAATTTGCAACATCTTCTTACAAAATTGAATATTCCAAGTTTTCTACATTCTACAATACATACATCCGATATATACATATCCGATATAATAAGGTCGGCTCGCAAGAACATTTTTCTATGCATCAAAGCATTTAAAACCGATTTTAAAAATTTGGCACAGATCGTCATCGGATATTCACTGTCCACAGCTTTTCATTCACTTAAACCTGTTTAATGTCTAGAAGTTGCTTATAAAAATCGTTTAGTCTTTTTTTTACTATAAAATTATTTTATTATGTTAGTCTTTTTTGTATGCTAACCATTATTTTTATATTATAGACACTACAAGCTCCTCTACGTCATCTTCACATTGATTTTGCCAACTGCTTTGCCTTGCTGGGTTTGGGGTGAAAACCTTCTGGTCTCATTTTTTGCCACCTTCTTTGCTCGTTACATCGTTCAATTGAACTTCACATGGTCAGTGAACAGTGCCGCTCATATGTTTGGCAACAAACCCTATGACAAGTAAGACATAAATTAACCAAATCCCAGTGACACTTTAGTAATCCATTTGTCTTTCATTTCCAAGGAACATCCTTTCATCTGAATCTAGCTTCGTCTCAATTGTTGCCGGAGGTGAGGGATGGCACAACTACCATCACACCTTCCCATGGGATTACCGCACCGCTGAATTGGGCATGCCCTACAATCTCACCACCAAAATTATCGACTTCTTAGCCCGCAATGGTGCCATATACGACCGCAAAACCGTCAGTGAAACCGTCCTACGAAGCCGTATTTTACGCACAGGTGATGGCACCCATCATGCCTTTGGCACTGAAGCAATGACCAAGAAAGCCAACGGTGACATCGACGAAGGTGCAACTCTTGACAGTAATGGCCTTAGAAAATACATCGTCGAAAAGAATCGCATCAATCGACTTATGATTGACGAATTGGAGAAACTCAAGCAAGTCAAGCATGACGATTTGAACAACAACAACGAAAACTATTCAAAAGCAAAGCTCAACATCAACGGATTGGCCCAGAGCACGAGTATGAGCATAACCAAAGATAAGCAAGCGTTAAACATTTAGCTTCGATAGATCCCCTAGAACAATAATGGATCACTTCGAAGATCGTAATTTAATTTAACACTTAATGGATGTAAATTAGTTTAATAGTTGTATTTTGTTTGTTTTATTTTTTAAATATTTTTTTATTTGTGTGCATAAGACTTATTCCAAAAAGTATATGTTTAAGGTTTTACTTTGTAAGTGAGCGTATTTTTTTTAAGAACAACAAAACAAACCCCCTTGACAGAAGAGGCAACTAGTAATCCGATGACATGATCAATGTGTCCGTGTCAAGAGTACAACAACACTCTTTTAATAGAAGTGTTAATCAGCTATATAAACTATTCAAAACTTTCATTGATTCATTTTGACACTTACTTGTACAATGATAATGGGTAGCAGAGGCGTAAGTAACTTAGTTTGTATAAAAGTCCAGCTCTAAAAAATACTTGTACTTGAAGTTCAAGCGCGTAATGCGTCCTATACTTCTCCAGTATGGATGGTCATTAGAAATTTAAGGATCATTATGTAAAATAAGTAAAAATAACGATAAATGTATATTTTGGCCTTAAGCGTTTACGCGTAAGGATATGTTGTGGTTCAATTGAAGATAAATAATGTAAATTGGTATATATCGAGTAATTAAGGGTTACTTTAATTTTTCTTTACTATTATTATTATTATATTCTTTACAAATAAAAAATAAAGTTACAAAAAGAAAACTTGAAATAATTTGCGGGTTTCAATTAAAACTTGGTCCCCTCTGTATGGTATCCTTCGATTTGGCAAACATCTATAAAAGCTGGCCAAGTAATTTATGCTTGCACAGAGTTTTTAATTTCGATCCAAGGCGTGATGTGGTATAAGATGGCATGGCTTTCCCTTATACTGCTCGTCACGGTTGAACCAACTTTTGGGCAAATAGGATAAGGGATAACTGAGTCGAAGGATCTTAGTTGTATCAAGATCCCAAATGGGACTTCAAACTTAGTGCCAACGACACCCTTACTTTACATTTTTAGTTTTGATGGCATTTTCCAATTCAGGGCGGTCCTGGGCTTCAACCCGTATGCCTCTGCAGCCAACTCGGTACCTAGCTGCAGTTACTCACACCGAGCTGATTAAGATCCATTTTCAACTCCGTGCGCCTAAGGTAAGGTATTCCTATACTACGTTGTCCCACTGGGATGGGATCAAAACGCTCTGTATGACTTAGCCATTTCAATTGCTGTATCGAAACGCTCTGACCATATCTATGTGAATGTATACTCGTAGTTGGTATAGTTCTTCATTGTATCTTCTCGTTCCAACTCCGGCAATGCAGATGGAACCAAAGATCATACTGAAAATCTTTCGTTAAAACTTGCATCTGCCCTATAGGGTTTCTATTATTTTTTTTTTTGAGCATAGTTCATATGTTATTTCATATTTTATTCTAAGTAACATTGGATAACAATCCGTATTACGGCTAAATTTGCCAACATACAATTTATATGTGCGCACCGCCGGCCGAGAAGGAAGATGACGACACCAAAGATAGCTTCTATGACCTCTTGGTCAAGACTTACGAGCAGTACCATATGATATAAAAATTGTCCTGGGCGACTTTAATACAAAGGTAGGATGAGAGGGCATCTTTGGTAGCACTGTCGGAAAAAGAGCCTGTACAAAGACACGGATTCAGGCTAATCGACTTTGTCATAGCTAGTACGCAGTTGCCGCATCTTGATATTCATAAAGCGGCTTGCAGAACTCCGGTTGAATTAACTGTTAAACAGATTGACCACATTGCGATCGACGCAAGGCATTCCTCCAGTATTACGAATGTCCGAACCTTCCGTGGAGCCAACATTGACATAGACCATTACCTTGTTGTATCCAGGGCAGGGTTGCGGATATCCCGAAGGGCAAGGGCAAGTTTGAAGTCGGTAAGCAAGTTTGAAGTCGGACGGCTGCAATGTCAATAGATAGCCAAATCCTTTTCAGATCGAGTCTCCCTTATTCTCTTAAGAGGTCGTCGTATGTTATAGAAGACCAGGGGCAACATTATCAAAAAACCATCAGAGAAACAGCTTCTAATGTGCTGAGTTTCACTCGGCCATCACAGCGAAACCCCTGATTTGACGACGAATGCCGGCAATCACATGCAACTAAGCAAGATGCATACTAAGCGGCGCTACATAGAAGGACTAGAGCCGCTCACGAGCTCTACGAGCAGAAGATGAGCGACGAACACCGAGGAAAATAAGAATCATGAGAAGCGCGCTCTTAAATTTGGAGATGCTAGTCTAAAAATGAGTTTCGGAAGCTTTACAAAAAGGTAAAAAACAAAACACGCACCTGACACAAACCCCGAACGAAGCCTGTATAGAGGAACAAGGGAACATAGTAGTAGAGTCGCAGTCGATGCTGAGGATATAGAAAGATTATTTCTAATACCTAAATAATGAGGAACCAAATACCTGACATGGATGAAGTGAAGATAGTCATGTCCAACAAGTCCAACAAAGCTGCTGGAGCGAACGGTCTGACTGCTGGCTGCTTCAAAGCGGCAGGTGATGACTTGATAAGGAGCATACAAAAACTTATATGTAAAATATGGAACGAAAATATCCCCGATGCATAGAACCTTAGCATTGTTTATCCCATCCTTAACAAAGGAGACCCTCTGAACTGCGTCAACTACAAAGGCATCAGTCTTATTAACATCGCCTACAAGATATTGTACTATCTGCCATATTGTGTTAACGCCCGAAGCTATTCGTCAACAACCTGATTGGTCTATATCAGTGTGGCTTTAGGCCAGGAAAGTCCACCATCGACCAAATATCCACACTGCAATAGATCTTGGAAAAACCCGATCTTGGAAAAAACGGTGTCCCTTGCCTGACAGCGGTATTTTCAGTGCCTTCCTTGTTTAACAGTCCACAAAATTGGTTCTAGGTTTTCGGGACCGACGGCGTCTCTACTAGGCTAGGTACTATATTCCTGTGATCGTCTTCAAGAATTCGGCCCAGGTTTTATTGCCTGACACGTTCTAGTAAAATGTTTTTGTTTGTATGTTATGAATCTGTGGTCAAGTGCGTGCTTTAGCGTAAAGTTGTAGGACCATCGCTAAGAGTAACCGACTCAAGAATACTCTTACCTCCACTGGGCGACCGCCGGGCAACAGTGGTTATTTCGCAGCTAATGACCTCCTTTTGATATTGCAGAATACGTATACTCCGTGCACTCGCAAGCCTGTAATATTGAAGGGTTTTTCTCGGTGCACGTGTTCTAATATCGGCGAAAATGAGCGACGAAGAAAAAACTCAAATTCCAAGGAGAAACAGCAAGCGGCGAGAGATGCATTGCTAAGAAAGTATCTAATCTTTAACCTTCCTTTCAGCAAACGGGGTCTGTTGTTTAGGTGATTACTCATGGGAATCAAAATTGATCGAAAAAAAGAATTAGTTATAGAGACTGATGCCGCTTTAAGATTATCAACTTCTAGGGACTCACTTGTACTCCCTGCAATAGAAACTGTCGATCGGAATGTTGCTACCAACTCTGACGCTGATATGAGAAACAAGGAAAGCAGTGTTTCCCTTTTGATCAGCATGCTATCGGATGAGGTATGTGTACCATCTGTTAGCATGAAAGATACCGTAGATTCTGAGAACAAGTCACAAAATCTACATTAGACATTCGGAGAGAAGAGGAGGTTCTTGTTTTAACAAGCTAGCTCTAGGGAACGTGCTCTAGACATTGCCACTGCCAAAATCGACATCAACGCCACAGAGGCTAAACGAACCCGATCCGACGACTCCATTCACCCGACATCGGAAGCTAAGAAAGTCCGAACAGGAAATGCTACAGTCGACAATATTCCCTATAACAATATACTGGGCCGTGTTAGGCTAGGTATAGTCCCGGAAGACATTAATATCAACCCTTGTAATGCTGTGCAAATGGCTCTAATACAGAAGCTTCGAGAGGAACAGGTGATCTACAATTAGAGCTGGCTGGGTCGTATTTCTTTACTCCAATGAAGCCACTACGAAGTGGCTCAGTAGTAACTACTCGAAAATCAAGAATAAATACGTGATGTTAGTGAAGGAGGATTCATTTCCGAAACCACACATCATAAGGTGGTTCTTTCCGCAAAGCATCGGTCTAGCTTGTGAGAATATACTCGTGTCTTTGGGTGCACAGAACTCTCGTCTAAAGAATTCCTCAACTACAGTGGACTCCATCAGATGATCAATCGTTTTTCATCGCTTCAAATGCCAACTCAGCTAAGAAATGGCTCTTCTTAGATCACTTAATAGACTCAAGTCTATGCCAAGTCAGCGGTATATCCAACTACATGGGCAGTCAATTAGACCTTATTTTCACAACAGATCCAATTAACTCCTCAGTCTCACTTTGTCTCCTATCTCTCTCAACAATCGATAACTACCATTCCCCCCTTCTACTTTCATTTTTTCATAACTCTTCATTCCAGTCCACTCCCCCCACAACTCTCTCATCCCACGACTTTCATAAAGTAAACTTTCACAAAATCAGTGAATATCTCAGCAGATCCTTTAACATTCACTACCTAACTATAAATAATACCTTATACATTTTCTATAGAGAAATATTTAATACTTTTTCCCTTTACGTTCCGTTTTCCGGCCTTAAAATATAATCTACTAATCCTCCCTGGTATAATTGCAAGCTTCGTTCCTTACGAGATAAGAGAAATAAGTTATTGGCTGTTTTCCTTCGTACCAGCTCCTTTTCCAACTATTCCAACTACCAGATCCATTCTATTTTGATTACCTGCTGAACTTCTTCAATGGCCCACTTCTCTCACACACCTTGGACCCGTCTTATTTCGAATATAAGTTACACCAACTTAATGACGAATTCACACTCGGCCCAGATACTGCCCTACCATATTTCTTAAAAAATATTTCCTCCTCTCATTCCCTTGCCTTTTTTAATCTCTTCGTTTCACAAGGAGAATTACCTTAGGAAAACCTCCTTCATAACCCGTATCTACAAAAAAGCATCAAAGACTGAAATAACCAATTATTGTCCCATCGCTAAACTCTCACATATATCCAAACTCTTCGAAAGTATTTTGTATAAAGCTTCCAATGCAAATCACTTCCCCTAGACAACATGGCTTCCTGAAGGGTAGGTAAACCAATAAATTTCATTGAATTCGTATCCTTTGCCCTCTCTGCCCTGAAGAATGGTAATGAAGTCGATGTAGTTGCAACCGATTTTAGCAAGGCCTTCGATAAAATCTCTCATAGATTAATACACTTCAAATTGTCTGCCCTCGGCATACTGTTAAAATGGTTTCAGTTTTTCAGTTTTCAATGCATTTTATTTACTTAATCACTACCTCTTACATACTAACAAAAAATGCTTAAATGCTAGCTTACAATTACTTAACAATCTTATACTAACTTACTGGCCCCACACAGGCACTCTAAGCTAATATAAATTCTTATATCTATGTCTTTCGACTTCATTTACATTTTATTTATAAATGTTTATTTTGTGTACATAGGGCTAAGAAAAATTGATAACAAAAAACTTAGCCTATCGATGTAATATTTTATTTTTTATAAAAACTTAATATCTAACTTAAAATAAACCTTAGCCTACCTAACCTAAATGCACAATACACACATAAACACACATAGACATTATACACGATCATATACATATATCAGTATACACCTTTGTATACACTGATATACTCGTATGTATATGTTTCTTAAATGCTAACCTAAACCTATGTAAGCTGGCCATCGCTATTTACTGAGCAAATAAATTGGTCAGCTCTGCCTCATTAGTGAGGCTGGTCCGTAATTGACGGAAACGACGACGAAACATCTTCTCCATCATTCAACCACCAGAAATGCTGGTGCTGCCGAACGACATCCCTCTTATCGCAATTCCCCACCGCCCTACTGAACCTGAGACGATGCACACTACCGTGTGCGATGTCTCTGTTGTAGTTAAGTCGCCTGTCCCCAGCTGTCCGAGCGACATGGAAGATTAACGGGACCGCTGATCTATCCTGGATCAACCCAATCTGATCCAGGTAGAGGAATGCTTCCGGTGGAACGAAGCCGTCAGAGCGCACACTCTCGTGGTAAAGGTAATTGGGGTAGTAAGCCCCAGATATCAGGTTATTCGTCGAGGTAATTGCTCTTGCAATGTGCCTTCGAGTCACCTTAATTACGAAGTTGTCCACTCGTATTAGGTTCGCCTTGTTGTAAAGGACCTCATTAGGATAAAATTTCTTGTACTCCGATTCTGGTGTTCTGTACATGCAAAGACAAGCCCTAAGGCAAGCCCTCTCAAACACCCGAATCTTTTCCATTAAGCTTGCTCGTACATTGAACCGCACGGGATACCCAAATACCAGCATGGGCCTGATAAGGGCCATGTAGCAGACTACCTTTACCCTCGCATCGAGTTGGCTGCTATAAAACAGTCTCTTTGTAAGGGCAAAAGTGCCTTTAGCTCTGGCCAGAGCAGCATCTACATTTTTGCCAAAATACAGAAACTGATCTAGCCAGATTCCAAAGTATCTGACTACATTTCGACAGGCAAGAGGCTGCCAGTGTTGTCCAATGATCGAGAACTTACGCCAGTTTTTTCTGGTATCCCTAGAGGCTGCAGACAACGGCGTCCTAAAGAGAATGGTTTCCGACTTCTGAAAGTTGATTTTCAACTTCCAGTTATCGCAAAATCGAATTATCTTATCGAAGTCACGCTGCAAGAGAGTGTTAATGACCTCGATTTTTGGACCTGTTCTGTACGCTACCAAATCGTCTGCGTACGCAATAGTATGGGGAAGTGAACCTATCAAGTCGCTTGTATAAATGTTGAATAGGATCGGCGAATTGACCGCGCCTTGCTGAAGACCATTTTTAATTTGAAATATTCCAACAGAAGTCACATCACCATTCTTCACGATGAACTGTCTGTTGTGTAGCATATTATAAAGAATGTACAAGAGTGGTTTACTGATCCCCAGCCTAGTCAGCTTATAGGAATGACCCTCTAACCATACGGTGTCGAAGGCCTTCTCCAAGTCAACAAGGCAGGCACCAGTACATTGTTTTTTGCCTTTATTCCATTGGATATCGGACACCAGTTTAGACGCGGCATGTGAGATATCATGTCCCGCCTTAAAACCGAATTGATTATCCGGAACTATATGTTTGTCTTCAACCCACCTAGACAGAGCTCTATTGATTACCTTTTCAAAAACCTTACTGATATTCGGAAGGAGACTTATCGACCGGAGATTCGCCGGATTGGATATATCCTTCCCCTTTGGGGCGGGATGACCGCCGTTTTCCAATGCGCTGGATAATGTGCATTATTCATTGCATTATTAAACAGTGTGGTATAAATGTCCACCGCTTCTAGAGGAAGATGTCGAAGCACGATGTTCGGAATACCATCGGTCCCCACTGATTTCTTAGCCCTGATTGTGTCGAAGATCTCATGGTGTTCTTCCTTCGAAATGAACGGGGGTAGCTCACCCCTCTGGAGTTGCGCAAGGCACCCATCCAGATCCCCTTCTATATTAACTATATAAACTATAAATGATCTGAATAGGATCGTCAAACACTCGTATGTTTTCCTTTACACTGACGATACCAAATTTTTCAAAACCATTTCGTCACCTCATGGCTCCTTCCTCCTTTAACAAGACCTTGATAGTTTTTTGATCCGGTGCCTCAGAAATCGAAAGCATCCAGCGCTGTTGTTTTTAATTTGCTCTTCGAAGTATGCCCTGGAACCATCCTTCTATTCTGCCCCCCTATCAAAACCGTCACAACTTATCAAACAACTTATTAAATGCCCTTGAGGGTGTTTCTCTTCATTCAACGACTCATTTCGGGTCCCATTGAATGCGCGTGCCTTCACAACTCTATTTTCCTCAATACTAGTCCTCGTAATCTGCGTAACCCCCGTCTTTTCACCACACCTTCTATGGCGCAAACGAACCAATCTCCCGTATGATACGAAAGATCAATTCAAACCTTAAGGTCTTTGACTTTCACCGCATTTCCTACCCCAAAACCGTTCTCCTTCACGTATCCAACCAACCTTAATTTTAAGTTTAAGTTTAAGTTCAATTTTAAGGTTTAGCTGGTATTTAGCCGAACAAATTTGGGCCTTCGCCCAAACTAAAATTAAATTAAAATAAAACAAATTAATACTATGGTGGGTGCCTGGTCATAAAGGTATTGTCGGAAATAAAATAGCCGACGAACTTTTCAAATTCAACTTTAAGACTGACTTCTCCTCTTTTCTTTTCGCGCCAATAGCTATACTCCCTGCCATCTTTCG
The DNA here is from genome assembly GCA_949129095.1 of Volucella bombylans. Classification (NCBI taxonomy): domain Eukaryota; kingdom Metazoa; phylum Arthropoda; class Insecta; order Diptera; family Syrphidae; genus Volucella; species Volucella bombylans. The sequence continues at coordinate 145,900,148 of OX422140.1, read as the reverse complement.
AGAACCTTCTCTACTAGTCAGTTATCCATACTTCATTCCATGTATCATGAACATTCAATATCAGTTGTCAAGGAGCTTCCATTAAGCTTACTCCAATGGAAGATTAACGGAAGCTCTTTTCGAAGCGACATATTTAGTCCAAGGAAAGTTTGTGATACAAGACGACACGATTACTTAGCCCCTTAGCACCAGAAGAGTCAGACAAACAATCTTAGATTTGAGAGATTGACTGAAAACAGTCGCCGATCACGTATAGACCTGTCCGCACTTTAGAGCAGACAGCCGCTAGGCAAGATCCAACAGACAGTACACCTACATTAATTGCATGTGCTTGAGCACAGACGTCAGAACAAGTGAGAGCGTTAAGTAGTAAGTCGACCAACATTATTATTATCTCATTATTATTATCTCATGCCGTCTAAAGTTGCGCCGTCAAAAACGTCCTCAATGTCGATGAAAATGCTTTTCGAGTACGCCTTCAATTCTACCCATCTGATTTTTAAGAGTGCTATCGCGGAATCTTCCGTGTTGGTGAGCATTTTGCATCTTACACGGAGCACATATACGCAAAGCAATTTAGCAGACCATGCTCTTCACTATAAAGGAGGCCAAATTGATAGAATTGAAACTCTTGGCGAATATATGTACGAGTAGTCATCCTTTCTGATTTTCAGTATAAAGCCTACTTTCACTGTTTGCCAGGGTTTCGGTATGTATGCCCGTGCCAGGCTAGCCGTGATGATTCTCTTCAGAGTTACCAGCAGCTGGTCTATAACTTTTTTTGGCATAACTAGGTATATGTTGAGATGCCAAGTTAAGCAACAACATCATCCGTCACCACAGTTGATGACGAATACCACCTGGGGCGTGTAAGTCTGTCCAAAGAAAAAAGTCTGGGATGGTTACATCGGGCGATCTTGCTGGCGATGCCAAATCGCCAAAACGGGAGAATACGCGACCAGTCAGTTTCAGTTTCTATGCATTTTTATTTATGTCACTTAAATTACTCTTACTTGCTAGACAAAAAAAACGCTTAACAATTAGCTTAAATAACTTAGAAATATCTTATTATAACTTACTGGCCCCATGCGGGCACTCTAAGTTAAACCTAACACTTAAACTATGTCTTTCGACGTATCTTACAGTCTAATTTTATTTGTATTTTAACATTAATTAATACTAAAACTAAGAAAACATTTTTTTAACAAAAAACTTAGTTCCATGACCTTTTTTTATTTTATTTTAAACTTAAAACTAAAAACTTACAGACTACCTAGAAATAAATCTTAATCTACTTAACCTACTTACATCTAACACAAATATAGACATACAATATATATATGTATACACATAGTATATATATACTAAATATATAAATACATGTAAACATATATATTTTGTTTTATTAATTTTTTTTTTAGTATTTATGTATTTTTTTTTTCTTAAAAACTATCTTAATCATACCTAAAACTATGTAAGCCGGCTAAGACTAATAAAATAGTCAGACGACCGACTTTGCTTCCTATAGAGCTACCTAGTGCTGGAAGAATTGGACGACGAAACTTCCCCTCCCTCAACTAGCCACCAGAATTGTTGGTGCTGCCGAGCAACATCCCTCATGTCGCGACTCCCTACCGACCTACTGAACCGGAGACACTCCGCACTGCCATGTGCGACGTCTCTATCGTAGTTGAGTCGCCTGTCCGCAGCTGTTCGAGCGACGTGGAAGATTAGCGGCACCGCCAATCAGACCTTTGCTATCTAAATAAAGGAACGCTTCAGGAGGAATAAAGCCGTCAAAGCGAACTCTCTCGTGATACATATAATTTGGGTAGAAAGCCCCGGAGATCAGGTTGTTCGATGAGGTCATTGCTCTTGCAATGTGCCTCCGAGTCAACTTAATGACGAAATTGTCCACTCTTATTACGTTCGCCCTATTGTACAGGACCTCATTGGAATATAATTTTATGTACTGAGACTCTGGTGTTCTGTATAAGCGAAGACAAGCCCTCTCAAACACCCGAATCTTTTCCAATAAACTTGCTCTCACATTGAACCACACGGGACATCCAAATACAAGCATAGGCCGGATAAGGGCCATGTAGCAGATCACCTTCACCCCCGCATCGAGTTGGCTGTTATAAAACAGTCTCTTTGTAAGGGCAAAAGCACCTTTGGCTCTGGCCAGAGCAACATCTATATGTTTGTTAAAATACAGATATTGATCTAGCCAGATCCCAAGGTATCTGACTCCATTTCGACAAGCAAGTGGCTGCACATGCTGCCCCACGATCGAGAACTTTTGCCAATTCTTTCTGGTATCCCTACAGGCCCCAGACAAAGGTGTCCTGAACAAAATGGTTTCCGACTTCTGAAAGTTGATTTTCAACTTCCAGTCATCGCAATATCGCTTAATTTTGTCGAAGTCACGCTGCGAAAGTATATTAATTAATTAAGTATAATTTACCGCACCTTGTTGCAGACCGTTTTTAATGTTAAAAGTTCCAGCAGAAGTCACATCGCCATTCTTCACGATGAACTGTCTACTGGAGAGCATATCAAAAAGAATATACAGCAGTGGTTTACTAATGCCCAACCTATCCAGCTTGAAAAAGAGTCCCTCTAACCATACGGTATCGAAGGCCCTTTCCAAGTCAATCGGGCAGGCACCAGTGCACTGTTTCTTGCCTTTGTTCCATTGGATATCAGAAACCAGTTTAGACGCAGCATGAATGATATCATGTCCCGCCTTGAAACCGAACTGAATATCCGGAACTATATGTTTGTCCTCAACCCACTTAGTCAGGACTCTATTGATCACCTTCTCGAAAACCTTACTGATGTTTGGAAGAAGACTGATCGAGCGGAGATTCGCCGGATTGGAAGTATCTTTACCACCGCAGTTTTCCAATGCGCTGGATAATGTGCATTATTCATCGCACAAGGTGGTATAAATGTTCACCGCTTCTAGAGGGAGATGTCGAAGCACATGTCGGTATTGTCGGTATTTCATCGGTCCCGCTGATTTCTTGCTTCTAAGTGAATCGAAGATCGTTTGGAGCTCTTCTTTCGAAATGAACGGGGGTAGTAGCCTATCGTTGGTGATGGCATTATTTGCCATATTTTCGTCACTGAACTGGGTGAAACCCGAGCTCTCGAATCGCCAATTCACAATTTCATTTCGAAGGTAGAAATTGCGCACAAGGACTCGATTCTCCAGTTTAGTTCGGGTCAATGATACCATTCGTCTTGTACACTTCCTGGAAAGTCGCTCCTATAGCATCTACCTGTTCCTGCGGATCCTCGATCACAAAGAAGATGTCATAATCAACAGCCTCATTTGGGTCTATGCCCGCTGTTACCAGTATTTGTTCGTTGTTCGTCGTTCGGGCGATTTTAAGACCCTGAAGGTCGTTTTGATTTTTTCTCCGAAATATTTTATTTATTTGCGGGAACATATTCGGGTTGCTGGTATTTACAGCCCGAATTTTATTGTTCCAGTACAAACTTACGGAATTTCTGTAATTTTCCTTTATTAATGTTTGGAGGTTTTTAATCGACGACTTCAGTGTCATGATCTCCGGGTTATGTCTGTCAGTAAACAGTTATGTCTGTACAAGGTTTTTAGTCTTGACAGCAGTCTACTTTTATGTCTGTGCGGTACGTCAATAGTTGCGTTGCGGAATAAGTCTTCTTCGTCAGTGTGTTGATACCGCGGTATCGTTTTGTCCATTGTTCTTTTAATTGTCTCGTCCATTAGTTTTAGATACCTGTCAATCTCCTCGTTTGACAGATTTCTGTTGGACGGTGGGTAGAGCGAATTCGAGGAGAGTGCTCTAGTCAGTGTTCTGGTGAAGTGTGTCCAACGCACTCTACTATAATTGTAGGAATGCCTTTGAACAAACTCATCCAATTCCGCAATTTCGTTTGGAACAGTTATTTTGGTGCTGAGACCGCAATGGTCTCTGTCATACACGAAAGTGCGTAGACAGTTTGTAGTTTGTTGGTTAGTGCATGTCAGTTGTATTCGTGAGTCGAACAGCAGAAGATCCAAATAGGACCCGTATCTGGGAAACGACGGACTATCCGTCGCCTTAAGCCCGAGTCGATACATTACACTGTGCTGACCCCACCAATTGAATAGTAGGTTCCCTCTTGAAATCTCCGCCGATAATAAAATAGTTGTCTTCCAATTCCAGCCTCAGAAATCGAAAAAGTGTCTCGAGCTCTGAGATAAATAAGGTGGATTGAGTAGCCTTAGGCGCATAGACAGGCACCATGTACAACCGCTTTCCACTACGGAGGGGGATATACACGATGCATGCTTCCAGCACCTGGAACCTACGTACTACACGACTGTATACTCTTTTGAAACATATACCTTTTCGTACGAAAATTGCAACGCCACCTCCCTGAATGGAGTTGGGTCGATTTCTCCTTACTATTTTGTATCTTCTGTGCCTCATTTTGTGTCTTTTGGTAAGCTTAGTTTCGCTAACCAAAAGCACATTGGGGGCTTGGTCTTTAAGCAACTTAAATAGTGCGGCTCGTCGTTCGAGCCTAATCGCATTCACAGCAAGGACCTTCAGGGTTTGCTCCGCCATGTACGTACCGATCCACCCGCGCGGTCTGTTCAGTTAAGTGACGTTGTAGCTGAGCCATCTGCCCCTGGATAGAGAGCAAGATAGCTAGCATGTCATTTACTGGCTCCGGTTCTCTAGGCGCTGAGGCCTGAGAAGCAACCTTCGCTTGCTGTACCGTATTTCCCCTACCTGCCGCCATTTGGGCGTAAGTACTCATAACATGGGGAGTAACGGCTGGAGTTTGTGAATGCAGGGGTGGACGTTTAACTTCCACTTTCTGCCGCCGGGCCAGATTTATTCTTTTAATGTACTGGAATTTGGGACAAACCCGATAATTTGCGATGTGTCCCGTGTTCCTACATAAAGCACAAGAGAGTTGGCTTTTTTCAGACGCTCCGTCCTTACCCAGAGCGCAATCCTCGGACTTGTGGTTCTTTCCGCACTTCACCCATCGAGGCTGCATTTCGCAGTTCGACGCGGCGTGCCCGAACCTTTGGCAGCGAACACATTGTAAAATGTTTTCGCTCCTCTTTAATTTCTCCAAGTGTACAACCTGGTAGTCCAGGACTTTAATACTCCTTAGACCATCCAGATTGCTGGTGGGACTTAGCTGGACCAGGAAAATCGGCAGTTGCCGCTTCTCCCTTTTGGCTCTGGCTGTGGTGAAAGGCTTGACCCCCACGAATTGGAGCCCTTCGCACTTCTTCTCTTTCAGCAGTGCAAGGAGCTCCTCCGTATCAGTCGACGGTTCTAATCCCCTTAGCAGCATTGTTTGCAGCTTGTCCCCCTTCGGGGTGTAGGAGAAGAACTCCGTCGTCGAATCCTTCAGTAATTTTATGATTTTATAATAGCGCTCCACTGAATTGCAGTGGATCGCATGCCTATCTAAACTAAGTATTTTAATGTAAAAATTATTTCCTATGGCCGACTTACATAGTTCAATTGTTTCTTTCAACTCCATCTTAAACGTGTTGATTGGAGTACCCGCTGCTTAGTTGATTTCGTTGGTGGTTGTTGTTGTTGTTGCTGCGTCTGCTGATGTTGTTGCTGTTGGTGTTGCTGTATTTGCTGCTGCTGATGTTGTTTCTGGGACTTTTGTTGTTGTTGTTGCTGCGGTTGTGATTTTTGTTTTTGTTGTTGTTGTTGCTGTTGCTTTTGCTTCTGTTGTGTCTGTACTTGTTTTCTCATTTTCCCATGTGCGGTTTTTTGTTGTTGTAGCGGCTGTTCTTTCTGTTTAGCCTCGCTATTTGTGGGCTGTTCCTTACAAATCTGGAGTTGTTGTACCTCATTTTGTCTTCTCGCCGCTTGTTCGTTTCTAATGGCTAGTACTTTTTGCTGCAGCTCTTTAATGCAACTATTTATTGCATGTACTTCTTCCTCTTCATCCTCTGACTCAGTAGCCATCAGAGATTGGAAGGTATTCAAACTACCCATATAGCGGTCTTCTCCACCATCAGACACGCATGGGTCTTCGTCGTGGTCTGAATCAGCTGCCGCCTTTGTTGACGTTGTTGGCGCCCCTTCCCTTACTCTACTTGGCAGCTTTTCAGTAGAAGTTGTTAGCGAGGGGCGCTTTACAAGCTTCGGAGATGAACTCAGCCTCCTCCTCCTCTTCTTCGCACCATTTTCCGATGACATCATGTCATCTGCTGGTCCCGCTATTGGAGTAGCGGACCGCTTGCCATCACTCATCGGTACGATCGCTCTTTCGCACTTTATTTTATTTGAACATTATTTATTTACACTTTTAAAAATAAAAAGTCAATGTAATTTTTTGGGGAATCGAACCCACGACCCCTGCTTTATCGGCCGACACCACTACCACTAGGCCACCGATGCACTTGGCCAAAATGTTCCTAATTCACTTTTATTTTACTTGCTTATTTACTTTTTGACTTTGAAAGCCGAAACACGTCTATTCCTCACGGAGGTCTATGAACGACAGGAGAATACGCGACCAGGAAACGCTTCCTTCACAATGTCCATTGTGGCTCGTGCTGTGTGTACGGTTGCACCGTCTTGTTGAAACCACATGTTCACCAAGCCCCGCTCATTCAATTCCGGCAGTAAGAAGTCATTTATCATGGCCCTTAGCATTCACCAGTAACAGTGACCGTATTGCCGATGGCGTCCTCAAAAAAATACGGCCCAATCACTCCTCCCGCGTGAAAGCCGCACCTCACAGTGGCTTTGAGTGGATGTAATGGCTCTTCGTGCATTACTCGCGGATTTTCAGTGCCCCAGTAACGAAGATTTTGCTTATTGAAGTAACCGCTTAATTGGAAATGCGCGATAAAGATCTCAACACCACCTCCTTGTGAGGAGTTTGGTGGGGTTTTTTTTACAATTTTGTAGACTTGTTTCGCTAACCAACGACACATTATGGGCTTAGTTTCCAGGCAGCTAAAAAACGTGGTACTACGTCCGGTCCTGATTATTGCATTAAAATTCAACGCAAGGACCTTTACACCCAATTCACAATGCCGCGTTCGCACGTGCATTCTTTAACATATCGAGTAGAAACAAAGCAAACATATGGGACAATTCATACTGTTACTTCAAGCTTCACTTCAGCTTTGCACCGTAAGCGCAACTGCAAAGTTGCGCCTTGACATTTGATAATTGAAGATTTGTGTAATTGGAACTCAGACAGAAAAATTCTGCGTGTGAAGGCATAACACTGACACGTAGATTTGGCTGTTGTAGAGTTTCAAGCACAGAAAAAAATACTGTTAATTATACCTCGAATCACTCTGAGTGAAAAAAAAACTCTCCGTCCTGTTCGGACTCTCACCCCTGGAGAGCGAATATCGAAACCAAACACACCTGAGTTTCAAACCACTACAAAACAATTTTCCTTTCTCTTCCTTCTACCTTTCCGCCAGCGACCCGACAACAGTAAAAGGGTATCTAAACCCCTTAGGCGCGCGTAAATTATAAAAAAATATATATATATTAAATATATATTAAATAAATACTTTATAAATATTATTCACTACGAACTTAATATTGAATAAAGAAATAACAAGAAAAACAATTTATTCGCGTTTAACAAGTGCTTTGTTTATTTTTTAAAGCACAATTCTATTTAAACTATCCCATCTAAACACTTCACAAGCACTTATTTCGAAACTCGCGTATCTTTTCTCGACATTTTAGCCCAACACGTATTTGAAAACAAAAATTTCTATAACAAATTTATTAATCTTGTTCCGTACCGAATTTTAACTTCCCATACGAATTTGTTCCATTGTTATTGTTAAAAATTGACATAGGGATATTTGTACAAAAAATATCCGCTAGAATTTTCCGAGTCTCAATACTTATGGTACATATGTAATTAGCACGGATACCCCTTCAAACAGGCTGCAGTACTACACACTGAAAACGATTACTCACCATAACTGCTTTTCTACGGTTATTTTGGAAATTACTTTCAAATTAATATGTATGAACTACAAAGGATGGACTTTTTTCCGTCCCGTTCTGATAAAAGTAGTATGAAATGTTCTTGAAATCTTCCATATTCTCAGGAAAACATTTCCTGAATTCATCCATTTTTTGAAATAATTCTCCACATTTCTAAACATCCAAAATATCATTATCAAAATATCTCCACTGTCAGCAAACTGTCAACGTCTACCCAAATGTCATCAAGAAAACGAGCAACCATACCGAAGAACATTTTTGTCGTGTAAATGAGTGCGCTACTACTTTAACGTCTGTGGAAATATACTTTTTAGAAAATCACAAAACTACAAACGAAAAACAAAATCGTGTATAAATAATAAGCAAAATGCTTACCATATTACTTTCAATTCTTTGCTCCACAATTGTTTTGTCCGCACCAGCAGCAGAAAACTTTACAGCTCCATGGGTAAACCTGAGGAACGACAAATCGCTAAGAAATTTTCAAAGCAATTTGCTCAATGAAAGCGTACTTCCGTTTCTAAAGGACTGCTACAAATCCCCACTCAGCGACACGCAAACCCAAACCCTCTGTGTGAACTATTTCGACGCAGTTTTACAGCTGAATGACACAAACTATGTCGTCCAGCAATCTGTAGTCGAGAAACAACTCGACGAGTTGAAAACGGATGAGGAATTTTGCCAGAAAGCTCCAAATTTTCCAGTAGCAAAGCATTATCCAATAAATACCAACATGAACGACTTGCACAATCCACAATTTTGTGGATTTCTATGTCTGGAGATGAAGGGTGTCAAAATTTTGCCCAAACCAATCTGCACGTACCTGATGTGGATGAGTGAAGCGTTAAAAAATCAGACTATCCCTGCTGTTGCTGTATCAACAGTATCGAAATCACCTGCAGCTCCTAATATTAGTGTAGGGGAAGATGTCACAAAGCATTTGGCTGAGCAGGAGTCTATCACACCGGAGAAGGAAGTTCAGAAGCCGACGGCTGTTGTGAAAACTGATGCTACTGGTAGGAAACTAGGTAAGTTGCTAATGTAAATATCAATGGCATTACTTTGAGAGAGAGAGGCGATTGAACTTTGAGTTAGAGTGCTTCTAGGCATATTTGTTTTTGTGTCTTCTCATTTTTAAGACAAAGCCAAAGTTATTGGTATTGCGCAGCGATGTTAGAAGACCGCTTTTTATTATAAGATCAAACGAATGACGACAGACAATAAATTGTCTATCGATTGATGATTCACAGGTAAAATTTGTTTGCGTTGCATGGTTGCAGGGGAAAACGGAGCTGGAAATAGGTTGGTGTGCTGCGTGCATCAATCAAATACGAAGGAAGTGTTTGGTACAAACCTGTTGCGTAATTGTTTAGGTCATAATGGATCTACTTACTTAAATGGTACTCCAGTCCGACATGGACCCGGGCCTCAACCAATAAACCCCTCCGCTTGGCCTTGTATACGGAAACATTGTTTTTCATCGCCCGGGTTGAATGGTTCGTTCGATATTTAACAACCTGCAGAAGTGGTTTTTCTATATCCTCAGCATGTCTGTGACTTTACTATTAAATATTCTTGACACCTTTGGAGAAAACTTCCGGATGTTGTTCTTGGAGTAACTTCCCTCTCATTTTACTTGATCACTTTTTACTTCATATTCAAGTTGTTCTGCTAAATTTGCTTGTATGCGCTCAACAGGGCTTCCGTCGGCGTGGTCGAAACCAACACAGGAGTTGCGATATTACTGATTTGCGATATTACTTCTTGGTATCGATGCCACAAAATTTCAGCAGGTCGCAAAGGTATTAACGAGAGGTTGAAGGATATGCGATCGGCAATGATTTTGGTGGATTATTGCGATTGCAGTCTTTCTAAGTTAAATCTATTCACAGTATATCCCCGTGGTTGTGATATCTGACATATTCGTAAATTCTCTGCGTGGGTATTGGTTTGAGTCTACATTGATCGCTCAGTATGTTCGAAGATCTATAAATCTAGATGAGTGCTTTAAGCCGCTTATACCTTTGTGAATATTGAGATGAGAAAATCGTGTGCTGGTTTTAGTAATATTCTGTCTTCAGCGAAGTCAATTAGCCTAAGACCGTTTCAAAACATGGTGGAATGTGGGATATTCTTTCCGTCTTTACTACCATTGACGTTACCTTTTCCCTTTTTGATGTTTAAACTACGTATCAAAAATCAAATTTAAGGATATTATTCGTAGGTTTTGTCCAGAGTGTCGTAGAAATATTCGTTGATACCGTCGTCCATTTCTTTTGTAGAAACGTTGGCTAATATAGCTTTAATGCAAATTGTTACAGTGCATTTAATCACATCACGCGCCGAAACTTAGGACTTCATCCTTCAGCCTGCTGCTTGCAACAAAACAGCCCCTAAAAAGATACTGCTTCTGTTCTCTTTAGTATAGGGTCATCTAACAACGTTTTTATTAAATGTGATGATATTTTTATTTTAATCTAATGTAAACTATCTGCCAAATGTTCGCTTCAGTTCTGCCTACAAATAGTCATTCTTTTGATGAAATTGTTCATCACGTTTTCACATAATTGAGACTGTATTCCGCGAATGACAGCTCTAATATTTTCTTTTATTGTATGAATCGTTGGTGGAGCATTGGCGTAGACTTTATCTTTAATGGTGTGAAATCGCATGATCTCGGTGGCAAATTGAAGTCTCCATTTCGATATATCACACGTCCAAGAAATTTATTACACAATAGAGCAATTTTTTCATCAGCTGTGTGGCATGTGGCCCCGTCCTGCTGAAAATAAACGTCTTCCTCGTCTATAGCATTATTTTCAGTCAAAAAAAAAGTCTGTCATCATCGTTCGGTAAGGTAATCCATTTACTCGTTTCAGAGGAGACATTCATCCACTATTTCTGTTGGTTTTGCGGAGACCTAGATGCGACAGTTTTCTATGTTTACATAGCCAGATAAATGGAAATGAGCCTCATCTCTCAGAATAATTTTGTGTAAAAAATCAGGATATTGTCATTTCCATCACCTAATCAGTGAAAGTACGGTGTTGTGCATAGCTTCAATCCTTGTTTCAAATACGATGCAAAGTGGTTATGGATAGCCTCAATTCCTGTGATTGTCTCAAAATAGACACACCTGGGTATTCAAACACACTCTCAGCTACGACGGCGATATTTTCAGCTAACTTTCCTGGACGATCACGAGTTATAGCCTTCACATCAGTAACCTATCCGAGACGTTCAAGTTTATCGATTAAATTAACTATAGCTGTGCAAGAATGCGCTTGATGGGAACCAAAAGCCGTACGATCTTTCACTATTTCAACTCGTTATGCGAGTGTGTATCGATCCATATTTAATAACCTAGTTTTTAATTATCAATGTCATCGCAATGACAGTTGAATGTTTACATATCTTATGTACCTCTTTAAATAACTGGGCAAAAGCCCGTAGTTTATTTTAAAAATAAAATATAAAGTATTGACTAAAATTCTTTGATTTACACTTAACCACCATAGAAAATTTAACAGAAAACATATTAATGTATATCTGTTGCACTTTGAAATTACTCGCTTTGCTCGGTTTTGTAACTTTTAAGGTCCTTTTATCTCACAATCGCTGCAAAGGTTCAACATTGAGGAACAATATTCGAAATGTGTTTTGATCACATCATTATATATATTTATTCTCTATTTAGTCTCTATTTCGAATTCTCTTAAAAAAAATAAAATTTTTGCTAGATACTTTTTTACTACAATATTTGACCCTTTAGGCCGTTTACGAGTACTTGAGAATGTCAGTTGTGACTCGTGCAGTATGCGCCGTTGCTCCGTCGTGCTGGAAACACATGTCCTCCAGTCCCAATTCATCGAATTGAGGAATTAAAAATGCATTAATCATGGCTTTATATCGCTCACTATCACACTGACCGTGACCCAGCACCGATCCTTGTGGTACATCCATCGTCGTAGCAATACTATTCGAAGATACTCCATTGATATATGTTATTTGGGATCTAAGATTTAAATCACATTAGTTCAATGTTTTAGATATCTAGCTCTCGAAGTTTTTATATTATATTATATAAGGATATTCCTACAGATAGTTTCGAATGCTCTTCGTAAATCTAGAAATTCAGCGATAACATGCTTACTTGCTGCTATTTCCACTTTCCAACTGATCATCACGTAATTCAGTGCCGTTTAACATAAGTTTTTTTTTTTTCGTAAAGCCTGACTGGCTTTCAATTAAAGGATTGTATGTTTCAATTCATTCATCCAACTGCTATTGTATAACTTTCTCAAGCACTTTTTTATAATTTGGCAAGGCGTTTACAGGTCTAAAGTCTCCGCATTTGTTAGATCCTTTTACTTTTGCTATTGTTGTTATAACCGATAGCCTCCACGTATCAGGAAATATTCCTGTGGTCAATGACTGATTAATAAGTCTCGCTAAGACAGGGCCAACCACATCCAATGTATCAACCAGCATTTTGGCTCTCACAAAATTGAAATCTAAATTTAAAAATAGTACGAGTACTTACGAGTAAGTGAGACGACTTTGGGTAGTATGATAAAAAGAGAATTCACTCGTTAATATCAGAGATTATTATTACATGTATCCTTCTTTTTATTTAAAGCTTGAGCTGGACTCTCGCTTTACCAATTTCATTCTTAATGGTCTCATTTTTAGCCTTTTCTAATTTAGTTTTATAACTGTTTGGATGTATGTAGATGTTTTTTTTCGTGTTTTAAGTTCCTGAGATTTTCATTAAACCATGTTTTAAATATATATGTATATAGTGATTTTCACAATTTTATTTTGAAATATGGTTGATAGTTATATGAGATTTTTATAACCAGCCATCGAGTGTGCTTACCGATAGCAATTTTCCTTATCATTTTCACGAGAAAATCGTCTCTTACATAAATGCAAATTTCTTTTTCATTAAATTCGTCTAGTTGCTAATACGAAGTACGATTTTTCATCGATTTTAATAGTTTTTTATATACGGAGCTATCTTCTTTTTTCTACTACCATGTTTCCAATTTAAGTTGAGTCCAGATCTTGTATTGTGATTCCAACAGTTCACTCTTTTTACGTTTCATTATCACATTGCCTATTTATCACCGCATTTTGCACATTTGATTTCTTTCTTACAATTTGCTGCTCTATGCTGGTAACTCCAGCAATTATAGCATCTGGTTACATTGTTGTATTCTAGAACCCGACTGAGTGGAGAATGTATTTGAGTGATTAGACGTGTTTTTGTAGTCGCTCCAGTCAGTAAAGGCTTAATTCCCTAAATCTAAATTTTTAAAAAAGTGCTAAATTAATTTAAAGTGCTTGTTGTGTAAAAGCTGATTCAGTTAAGCATTAAGTGCTTGTTGTGTAGAAGCTGATTCAGTTAAGCATCTCTAAATCACGATTTCCTGTGTTAACTAGACGATCTACTGCTAATTCTTTTTCCATCACTGCCATAAAAATGTCATCGTCTCTCTTCTAATGCAAGTTCTCTCTCTCCTTCACTAAAACCCACTACCAACGACAAAGGAAATATTACTCTAAAAACACTTGAAGAGCAATTAATGAAACATACTACATCACTGCAATGCAGCTTCATTGTTGAAATTCAGAAGATGCGAGATGAGTTTCTAAATAAAATCGACGAAATCAAGAAGAATTGGTCACGAAGGTTTGAAAGTCTCAACACTGCATTTTTGAACTTAGACGCTCGGGTAAACAAACTTGAAGATAACATCTTTTCTGCTTCTCATAGACTTGGTGCAGATGTTATTACTCTGAGTCAACAAATAAGTGTCATAGAACGAAATGAATTTGCTCGTGATGCTGTGCTCGCTGGTGTACCTGTTCTTCCGAACGAAAATCTTACACAACTCTTTAACAAACTCTGTGAGTCATTACACTGTGATCCCCCTTCACTTGTTCAAGCGTTTCGTACAAAAGGGCGCAACGCCAACAACAAAAAATCTGCACACACAACACCACCTTTGATTATTTTGAAATTTAGCTCTTATGAAAGAAATGGTATTCTAATTGCTGCTGCTAAATTCCGCAGAGAAAAAAGAGTGTTGAGATTAAGTGATGTTGGCATTGCTCTAAACGGCAACTGTTACTTAATCGAGAGTCTCACAAAACACTCTCGTTCTCTCCTGCAATCCGCTCTTCGTCTAAAGAAAAAGACAAAACTGTCTTCAGTGTATACCAAATCGGGTATGCCAAAGCGTTAACGGTCGAAGTTTCGTCGTCAAGACCTCTGAACATCTACGCTCTTTTACTGTTGATGATACTGTTTTTGCTGCTACTTCTGCATGATAATTTTATTTATTTATTCTTTATTCTTTATTTTTATTTCTTTTTTTTAAATTTTTTTTTATTTGTATTCTCTCACTTTAATATTATTATTCAAATTCTCTTCTCTCTCCTTTTCCTATTCCTGTCTCCTGTTCCTATACTTTCTATTCTCTGTGGCACTATTTATTTAACTTCTACAGTATGGCTAAAAAATTTACTCACACTATGGTAAATATTCTTTCCAATGTTCGGGATGGTCATAAGGTATGTTTTCTTTATGCTCGTAGTCTAAATCAATGCAAATTAGATTACTTGAATTATATTTTTTCTAATTTTTGTGTAGATGTAATTCTTATTTGTGAAACTTGGTTTAAGAGCTACACAAAATAAATAATTTTAGAATTTTTAGAAATGACAGAATAACCCTTACGAGAGGTGAGCTCTCTATTGTAAGTCTTCTCTTAAATGTAGTATCATTTGCACATCGACTGATTCAGATTGTGAATTTTTAATTGTTGAGTTACAGGATGGTTCAACCAAATGTGTAGTTGCTTGTGCTTACGCCCCAGACCGCGGTTGTTGTATCCAACGCTTCTTTGTTAGCCTTGCTGAATTTTCTGCTCAGTATGAACACGTTCTTGTTTGTGGTGACTTTAATGCATTTACATTAACTTTAATGTATTGTCGGATGTATAGATGAGAAGCTCAACAGTTTCCAAAATATAATTATTGATCTCTTTGTAGAATTTGTACCCTTAAAGACTGTCAAAATTCGGAACAATTGCTGTCCTTGGTTCACAACTGAAGTTATGAACACTATTAAAGTACGCAACCGGTGTAAATGGAAAAAAAGTCCTTCTGATTTAAATTGGCATGCTTATAAGGTAATGCGTAATATATAGGCCGTTGCTGTACCCAATGCTAAAAAGAGTTTTTATGCCTCCAAGTTGAACACTTCACTTCCACTTGGCTGCAAACGAAAATCGTAATATCACGATGACGTATTGCTATAATTGAAGCCAAGTAGATCAGTTCCGTAATTACCAAAATTTCGGCTTAGAAGGCACTGCTGTAATCGGGCTGTACTCATACATATGTATTTCCTCTGACAATATATCGGCACCGCTTCCACAGTTCATCTTTAATACATTTGTTTAGATGTTCTTGTCATTGGCTCATTCGTGCTTCATTCTTCTCTACTCGAAAATACCATCCGGCCTATTAAAGTCCAGGGAAAAAGATATGTATTCTACGCCAAGGTCGTTCTCCACGTACTACCTGCTCATTCGAGTTAAGATCCAGTTATTCATCAGCCAATTCCTACATATTTTTATTCAGAGCTACAAGATTGTAAATTGTTTGCTGGTTTGTTTTTTGTCATTACTTTCAGATTGGTCATCTTTTCTGTGGTTCGCCACTAGACTATGCTGTCATGTGTAAGGATTAGTCGTACAATTGCTGTATATATGCACAGAATTATTTTAGTCCCCACTTTATGTCAATGATTCGGCTATATGTATCGAATACATTCGCTGTTTTTTTTTTGCTTTCACTGACATGTTTTCAATTAAGTTTTTTTAAGGAGAATTAATCCGAAATATTTCACGCTCTTTGCCACCTTCTGTAGTATTCCCCCAATTGCTTTGCTTGAGAAGATTCATATCACGCAGGTAGAGAAACGTTAGAACTCTACACTGCCCTTTCCCTTCGTATATTTTGAAATTTTTAAGTGCTCCTTTAATGTTAAGAAAAACGGCTACTGTATATTCCTTGTCTTTCAGTGACTTCTCTATAATGCTAACGACATCATACAATACTTTCCACACTCCTCTATCATTTATGTACGCATGTTGAGTCATTGTAGTGTAGTCCTGTGGTTTTTGAATCGTTGGTTAATATAAATGATAATACACTTGTTTTTAGTAGGTTTGAAAGGAGAGTTTGTACCATCTGCCATTCTATATTTCCCCCTTTAGACTTCTCTCTATGTTTGTCGATTCAATTACTGATTGTTACTATGACTGAGTGTTAATCCCGGGAAATGAGTTTGTAATAAGATTTTAAGGGTTTCTGTGCAGATCCCATTTTAGATTTTTATATATCCTGGAACCGCAAGCTATTTAAATAATTTTTTTGTCTTATTATTATTTTTTCTTCTTTTTTTTTGTAGAAAATACGCTTTAGCACTTGTTACCGTACTTTGGACTCTGGAACAGAACTTTATATAAATCCCTGTTTATTTGGGCATTTGTGGCCTTTGCCCCATTGAACAGAGCTCTTGTTTCTTTTTGATTTCCTTTTCTTATTGTCCGAGCCCTTTCAAAAACATATTATTAGATCTGGTAATAGTTTTGCTGTTACGTCGATTTCTTCTGTTTTATCCTGTGTTAATTGAAGCTTTATTGCAGCTCTCTGTCATTCTTCCTATGTAAATGTTCCGTTCTGTCTCTCATGTTGCTACCCGTTTCTGTTTCTTTTCCTAAAGCGTGTTCAAATCTTCTATTGTTTGATGTCTAGATGTTGTTAGTGGTCAAGTCCTTAGAATTCAGCCCTTTATTATGGTCCCCAATAGTCTAGCATTCTAGTATAAGGGTTGTCACTTCGCTTTATGTTCTTATAATGGGTGATTTTTTAAGCGTTTGGTTTTTAATTGTCAAAAAAAAAAATAGGAAAATTGTAAAAGTGTATACAATTTTATTCGCTAAATCAATGCTTTTTATTTTTTCCTTTTTAAAGAATATATTATGTAAATGTTGACCACGACTACGTTGTGGTTCAGCTTTAGTTCTTGCACGAGCTGTATTTTGTAAGGTTGTAGACCAAGATCCTTGCGTAAGATCTTCCACGTAGTAGAGTAAAAAAATTCCAATTGCTGCGAACGCCGAAAAATGGACAAATTTTGGTCTTCATTAACACTATATTTTCCTCTGTATGCACCATACGCATACGGGTATGTGGCTTGATGTCCCATAGCGTGAAATTGGTGGGAAATTTGATCACTTTCTTGCTCAGTAAGTCGATTATGACGACAATAAAATGGTCAAAGTGCGCGAAAAAGTTTTTCACAGAGCACGAAGTTGATAATAAAATTCAATAATTTGTAATTGTTACTCTTTCCATGATGAAATGGCAATGCTAACTGAGCATATTTGATTTTGATACATTTCACAAATCACTCGTGAGCTGTCAAAAATAGAACACTGAAAAACCAAACAGCAAAAAAATTCACCCTTCGATAGACCAGCGCTGACTGCCTTGTATATTTTTTCTATTTTCTATTACTTCTAGCAATGCAGGTGGAACGATTTAGAAGTTTAAGCACTTTCATGTTATTTTCCATTGTTTCGTTGTAGAACTTTGGCATAATGAAGGTACGAACTTATTTTTTATGGTCTACTCGCTGGTTACCATTTAACTAGGGTACACCCGTATTGACTACGTAATTTCTCAAGCAGTCCAGGATGATTTTGTGGTCGCATTTTACTTCTTTTTTTTTGTCTTGAAGACACCGTCATTGACAACATCCTGTATTCTGAGTTCTAGTAATTTCGATTGGTCTCCGTAAGTTTCACAAGGATTACGGTGTTCGACTACTGCAAAAGCCTTTTCTCACTTTCATGCCGGGGTGTTTTAGTTCATTATATGGCCCACTCTAATTTGGATGTATTATTTCCTGCAACAACCGGACGCTTTCGATCGGCTGTATGTGAGCCGAAAGGCAATTGGAATCTTATCCTCGAGACGGACCCTGCCTTTCGGTTACACAGTCTGCTTCTCTTTTGTGATCAGATACGATCGATCCATGATTCAACAGGCTGTAGCATATCACAGTTGTTAATCTTGCTCCTCTTGATCCAGTGAGATGCAGGCGGTGACTAAAAGTATAGAAGAACTGACTACAAGAACAAGAAATATTCCACCGAAATTTGGTTAATCTTTCTCTTTCGTTGTTCCCTGTCCTATGTATATATCGACACCTTCTAGAGTTAGAAGTTTTCTTCGGCCTCTTTTTTTCTTTCTTTCTTTCTTTATCTTGGTCCTACCAGTACAGGAGAACGGGAGAAGGTGATGTCGCTTTCTGCTCACTTGCTACAATATATATAAAGAGAAGTCGCCAGCTATCCAAAGTTCGGATACCATCTTCGACATATTCTGTTCCACATTGGACTTAGAGACTGATCCGTCGATTCATTATCATACTTGGTCTTCACACTATGTCAAGGTGTAGAGTAGGAAGTAGGGATTACTCTTCCCTTGGCAAAATTAACGATTAACGATCTCTATTTTCACTTAGTGCGGAAAAAAAATTACCCGAAACTAGAAGGCAAAATCGCGCAAGCTATCACATGGAAGCCATTATTCCATCTGTCACAAGTAGCCAAATATATGGTGTGAGAACACCGTCTTCAGGTGATCAAGCATTCGTTTTAGCTATTGCGCGAAATGGGATCCATTGGGTTTCGAATTCGAATCACCGTCTAATATATTGAAAGGATTTCTTCGATTTTCTTTATTTTATTTCTTCCATTGGTTAGCTTATAGCGAATATACGGAATAATACGGACAGCTTTACCCATTATCAAATCGAGGATAGGAATGATAAACCTATTCTTTCTTCGGCCGTAACATGAGCTTCGATTTTTTTTTTATAATTTACGCGGGCCTAACGGGTTAGATACCCTTTTACTGTTGCCAAGGCGCGGCCGGAAAGGTAGAAAGAGAAGAAAGGAAAATTGAAAGCTCTACAACAGCCAAATCTACGTGTCAGTGTTTTGCCTTCACACGCACAATTTTTCTGACTGAGTTCCAATTACACAAATGAAAAACTTGTCATGGGTAGGATTCGAACCTTAACCCTCCGAGTGAGAAGCGATTGCTAGTACCACTATACCACGGCCACCACGGGATTCTCTTAAGGCTTCTTTTGTATGATACGTGCTCACACGCTTACCTTAAAATTTTTTCACAATAGATTTCTTATACTCGTAATTGCATAGGTCACGTTTTAACGCATCCTCTTTTTAATTTTCGTCAGTATTAGTGTAGTCTAAATAATTGTTACGACCTTAATTATGGTTGTGCTGTCTTCAGCGAAAAGAAGAGAAGTTTCAGATATATTAACGTGTTCGTTTCATAAAAATGCTTGTGAAACGTTGGAGAAGTGTACTACAACTTTAACTCCGAAATTTCCAGCTGATACACTATGGAATATTCACCTATTCTAATTTCCGTTACAAAACTATTAGCCGGTTTGTTTGTACTTAGAGATTGATTTCTTCCGAAGTCTATCTAATAATCAATTGTGAGAAAGTATACCCTAAGTTCCAGCTGAAGATCTTCATGACTATTGCTATCATCACTTCGTTTTTTACACAATTCTTGTTGCATTCCAAGAATCGCAGGGTTAATTGGATAATGGCATTTTTAACAATGCCAAATAGATAAGTGGTTGGAGATCATGTGTATTGGACGTACGCTTTTACTACGTCTCGCTCTACACGTGTTTATACACTTAAAATGTATGTACTTAGTTTTTGACGCCAATCAATCAATTTTTTTTATCTTATCAATACAAAGTTTCAATTTCATTTTTCAATTTATTTATTGTACATATAATAAATGGATTGTACATTAAGATTAAATCTTTTATAATACATAGAACTTAATACTAAAGCGCTTAAACTTGATACAAAAATAGTTACTTATAAAAAAATAGGAGTGAGAATAGATGAGGGAAGAAAGAAATGTAGATACAGAAAAAGTAATAATAGAAATTTTAGGTAAATAAATAATAAAGTAAGACATCATTGCTTTTTTGGATTGGTCTTGGTTGGCAATAGCTTTAATGTGAGATGGTAACGAATCGAGTAGACAAAGAACATACGGGATGAGTTTAGGTAACGAAAGTGAAATGTATAATGTTTAGTGGTCTGCTAGAACGAGCTAGTATCAGTTTACAATACAAATAAGATGGCGTTTTGTTGATAATTAACTTGTGTAAGAACATGCAGTTTCTGGTGTTAGGATACTGCTGAAGAGAACAACCAAGTAAAATCCTAGAGAATGTCGAGATATGATCCACCCTGCGTAGACCATAAATGTAACGCACCGGGCAGTCTAGGCTGCAGTAGACATTTTCAGAGTAGGTAATAAGCAATAAAATAAGGCCGCGGTTAACCACAGTTTACGAAGGCTTCCATAGACACGACGAATAACAGAATTAGTTTGAGAATACCCAGACAGCTTGTGATCAATTACGAATCCTAAACTGGTAACAGATTTGACAGTGTTTAACATGACGACAGATAGTCAAATGTCAGGTAAAGACTGGGAATTAAGTTTTTTGTAATATATGGGCAGTATTTGAGACTTTCTTGGATTCAGTAAGAGACCATTGTCCGTTGCCCGACAGATTATACTTTCAAACTCCTCATTAATGCATTGGTCTAGCTCAGGGATGTTATTAATGGGTCGGCCTACATGGAATTGGACGTCATTAGCATAAAAGTGGACCTTTCTATGTTTATATGCAGATGGAAGGTCGTTTACAAACATGCAAGTTAAGGAAATCCTTTATGAGGATTCGAAAAAAAACACGAACGTCAGCCCAGAGGGCCGTCCCAACTGTTCGACTTACATAAAATAAAACAATTCTTTTAGAAACGTTTATAATTAATATTTATTAGTTTAAACAATAATCCCGGTTGCCGTCACGATTACAACTAACTGCCCAATCCATGGATATCTCCTGACTCGTCACTTTTGATATTTCGCATGCATCCCATCCGGTGTCGAGTAGCTTGCGCGTGCATAAACTTCCATGGGAATATTTGCAAGCAAATAATATGCTGACTCAGCTGGGAACCTGTCTGTGCATGTCGAACCAAGTGTAAGGCGGTGCATATTGGGTTGTGATAACTCCTCCCCGTTGAAAATCTACGCCTCGTAGATCCTTGGTTGGCCTGCAGGTCAGGCCGTTGCTTGTGGTAGGTTGGGGGATGAAATTGTGGGGATGTTTGATCTTCCGCCAAATGGTGAGAACAACGGATGCCACACATAAGAATATTGCCATCTCAGTAAGTATTGAAAATTTAAATTCCTTGGTTAAGTTTCCTAGACATTCTATGTTCTGAATGCTAAGTCCATGCACGTATCCCAAATCGATCATGTGGTTGCGGTTTGTGATTTTCATCAATGCCGGGGGAAGGGCTTGGAGAACTGTGGCCGTGAAACTCGTAAGGGTTTTTCCCTTCAGCTGGACCGTTTCGTTATGTATCTAGATTATGTAGATACCCATAAGAGGTCCCGAAATGTTGTTAGAAGTTAAATCGCCTTTAAAATTGGTGACGAAAATGGTGTCGTCCTTAATGAGTTCCACGATTTCTTCGGTATTAGTTTGGAAGATGTAGGTCCTCCTTTAAGTAGCCTTGCCACGCAGCTTTCTTCAGGAATTATCTCTAGTGCCTTATCCCCACAGATCGTCAAGTTGTTAATTGATAGGCAATTAGATTTGACAAAGTATGTTACCCTATGGTTGATCAGAACCTTCCTGAATTTCAGATCAATCTGCTTTCCGTCTATTATTGATGGTCTAGTTACGAGGGGCGTTCAATATATTCTCGGTATCGATATGAAGGAAAATGCGAATTCAATTTAAATTGTTTTTATTTTTCAATATAATCTCCCCTAACATCAATGCATTTGTTACATCTTGAGATAAGCTTTTTTAAACCCTCAAAAAAATAAATTTCCTCTTTCTCTGCAAAATACCCATTTATTGCCGACTTGAGTTCTTCATCATCCGAAAATCTTTTTCCACGAAGACATTTTTTCAAATCCGGAAACAGGAAATAATCACTAGGGGCAAGGTCTGGACTATAGGGTGGGTGTTGGATTTCTTCGAAACCACAATCTCGCGCAGCAGCCTTGGAAACTCGCGCCGTTTGAACAGGAGCGTTGTCATGAAGAAGCAACACACCCGCTGCGAGTTTAGCCCGTCTTTTCTTTTTAATTTCCTCCCGCAAATTATGCAAAGTGGAAGCGTAGGATGTGGCGTTGATGGTTTCACCTTTTTTTTTGTACTCAATGAGCAAGATTCCCTTTGAGTCCCAAAAAACTGTGGCCATGAGCTTCCCGGCAGACGGAGTGACTTTGAACTTCTTCGGGGGGTCTGTTCCTTTTTTATGCCACTGCATGGACTCTTGTTTGCTTTCAGGGTCATAGTGGTGAACCCATGTTTCGTCCCCAGTAACAATTCGATCCATAACACCGTCCGCGTTCTCACTACACATCTCCAAAAGCTCTCTACAGCATGCGATTCTCACTTTTTTCTGAGGCGCTGTGAGCTTTCGTGGCACCCACCTTGCACTGACCTTTGAAAGGTTAAGATGGTCATGAAGAATGGTGTGAATGGTACCAATTGAAAGCTTGGTGATCTCTGCCATCATTTTCACATTTATTCGGGCATCCTCAAGAACAAGTTTTTAGACTTCTTTGATGCTTTCTCCCGTACAAGCAGTAGCCGGGGCGCCGGAGCGGGGGTCGTCTTCAATGCTCTCTCTGCCTCTCTTGAACTCACTTGACCAGTTTTGCACAGTTGATAATGAAGGTGCGGAACCCTGGTAAACAGCCACCATCTCTTCATGAATAGTTTTTTGACTTTTTCCTTGCTTAGTGAGAAATTTAATTACAGCGCGATGCTCAATTTTCACCATCATCGTCTCAGTTGCCATTATGATTCTGTTTAACTAGAGATAAAACGCGAATTAATAATCACATTTATATGAAATTTTACATGAATGCACTAAAATAATAGTATTACTTGATAAATAAGTCAATTTATATATGCAATCACAGCTTCACCCGATACCGAGAATATGTTGAACGCCCCTCGTATCAGTAAATTATACTCCTCTTTTCCTACTTTTGGCATTGAAATAACATACAACAACATGGAGCCGTTTGTATGGTGGTGTGCCATACTCGATGGCCTCTATTTCATTAGCGTACATTAAGGTTTCCAATTCATTGATAACCATACTGATTTCATCTGTATCCAGGAGATTTGTATTAATCAAACCGATTTTAGCCATTTGACAAGCTCGAACAATTTCATTTATTTCTCCTTTAACGACCAGTATTTCGTCCAAAAAATCGCGCTCAAATCTTTCAGAATTTGGGTCCTTAATGCCGTTCTCGTATCTCCCTATGACTAAGTTGATCTTCTGTGCTATTTCACGCATGATACCAAAGAGCTTCTCGTTGATCTTATATAGTTGATTACTGTTTTCAATAATAGCTTCCTCACTCCGAAGGATTTCACTCCAGTCTGTGGCATCGGGGTTGCCAGCTACCTACTTCTAAGCAGTTCCCAACCAATTGATGGATCTTTGCCTTTCAGCGAATTAAGACGTCTTTTTACCTGCCGTAAATGAAATTCTATTATACGTTTTCTGTCTCCGTCCTTAATGCGGTTATTTGTGGCGTTGGTTACTTCAGCTAACAGATGTTCAAATTGCGCTAGGTCAATGGTATGTCCTAGATTGAAACTGCCATCAACGATCCAGCCCTTACTCTCTTTCAAGGAAACTATAGGTGCCTTGTAATTGAAGATTTGGAACCCCTCGGTTACAGCTAAGGAGATTAATCTGTGGGATATGCAAATATTTTTCGTGGATCGATATACGTATGTGGACATAGGGGTATGTTCGTCGCAACTTTACTGTGATGCGGAAGTGGACATTAAAGGTTTTAAACAAAAATAACAAAACAAAAAAATCTTTTCAGTTCTGTAACAATTATATTCCTAATGAAATCTACATTAAAAGCTTAATCAAATATATTATCCCAATATAATTAGAGTAATATTTCTTAAATTTATTTGGACTTGCATTTTACTCATAATTTATATTTGTGCTATATAAGGAATGGCTATGGGAGTATTGAGCAAGTTTCTTCTTCTTTAAATACATAACATACATATATATTGGGGCTATTCTCTGTTAATTGAATGTTCTTTATGTGAGCCTTGTGAATTCTAGGACCACTTGTCGTGAGGACGGTTACTTTATTGTCCTTTGCTACGAATTATTTCTGATATAAAGGCTTATTTTTGCCTTGAATTTTCTTACCAACTATAGAGATTATTTTACCCTTTTTATATTTTTTGTGTGAATGTCTTTTTATAAATATTATGGCGCTTGTTACTGATTCTTTGTTTTTTTTTTGTTTTCAATTTCCGCTCGCAACTCTTGGTTGACTTTTGCGCGGAAGTGTACTTGGTAATCAGACTATTCATTTTCGGAAAATAGTATCGTTCGAGAAGCTGCTCTTTATTTTCCCTAGTGTTCCGATGAGCTCTTCTGTGTTCCTCCGTAATTAACTGCAGAACTCTATTGCCGCTTGTTACGTCCTCCACTACCTTTTGCGTTATGCGAATCTTATAGTTACTAAAGTTTTCCAAGTATACCTCCTGTAGAATTCCTAGATGTGCCTCTGGAATCTTAACACCGTTAATGATATTTGGTCTAAGCTTCTTTTTTAGAATGTTAGCGAGATTTATTTTGTCTAAATTTTCAATGGCTAGATAATGGTGGGAGAAACCAGGGTGGGATTTCTCGAAAATGTTTAAACCTTTTGTATCCCTAATAATAATTTGGTTCCGAAATACATTCAAAGGGGCCTCCACGTGAGGAATGAGGTCAGAGTTATCCTGTGCCGCGTTATGGATAGTTTCATCGGCGGTATCGGTCGAGCATTGGTTTCCACTGGTGGTTTTCGTTAGGGGACCGGGTTCCGCAGCAGTATCAGTTGATGCATTACTAGATACTATATCGGTAATTAAGCCATTGTATGCCTTTCTAGAATTCAGTGTCGTTCCAGGTGGTGCTATGCCAGACAAGTGATTCACCTGCGTTTTTAGTCTGGAAAGAGCATCAGCTACTTGGTTTGATTTACCTGGTTTGTAAACCAACTCGTAGTTGTACTCTTCGATGCGAGCCTTCCATCTTTTCAACTTAGTATTGAAGTTCCTTTTGCCTAGAGCGAATGTTAGTGGCTGGTGGTCAATGAAGATCCGTATCTTCTTTGCTCCATACACATATGAACAAAAATTTTCAAGGGCCCAAACATCTCTTTCTCATTCGTGGCGTAATTTTCCTCGGTTTTGTTGAGGGATCTCGAGATGTAAGCAATTGGTTTGTCCTGCCCTGATATGTCTCGGGGCAAAACAGCTCCAATTGCATAATATGAAGCATCAGTGGTCAGGTTAAATGCCTTTTCAAAATCTGGAAAAGCCAGAACTTCGGATGACGTCAATAGGCTTTTAAGATCCTCAAAAGCTTGTAATACATCTTCGTTCAACTCGATCGGTACACGTTTGAATAGATTCGCTTTAATTTGGGCATTTTCGCCTCTTGTTAAATGCGTGAGAGGCTTCGCCACTTTAGCGTAATCACGAATGAATTTTCTATAATAAGACGTGAGTCCTAAAAAGCTTTTCAAATCTTTGAGGTTTTCCGGGGACAGTATTTTCTGTATGCCCTCAACCTTTTTGGGGTCCGCTCGAATTTCGTCCAGGGTGATGACATATCCCAAAAACTCAACCTCTGTTTCCAGAAAGCGAGTCTTTTCTAGGTTAACCTTTAAATTCACCTCATGCAAACGAGAAAGAATGGTTTCGATGTTATTCAGCATATCATCTATATCGCTACCAAAGATGACAATGTCGTCGATATATACGTAGCATATCCTTCCAATATATTCCTTTAGCACGTCATCGATCATTCTCTGGAAGATCGCTGGCGCGTTTTTTAAGCCGAATGGTAATCTAAGCCACTCGTACTTTCCATTCATTGGAAAATGCGGTTTTTGGTATGTCGGATTCTTGCATGTGTATTTTGTGAAATCCAGAAGTAAGATCAAGCGTGGTGAAGTACTTTGCTTTACCTAGACTGGCGAGCGTTGAGGTAATGTCCGGGATTGGGTATGCATCGGATATAGTAACGAGGTTCAATCGTTTAAAGTCGACCACCATTCGGTATTGAAGTTCTCCTGTGGGTTTAAGTTTATTCGGCACAACCCAAATCGGAGAGTTATAACGGCTTTTAGAAGGACGAATGATTCCTTCTGCCAGAAGTTCTTTTATTTCTTTGTCCACCTCCTTTCTCATGCAAGGAGTATAAGGATAGTTTTTCGTTCGTCGGTGGTGGTTCTAATTTCGGCTCTCACTGCGGTTCTTATCAACTCGTTAGAGCTGAGTGGGCCAAAGACACTGTTGTACTTTTCTACCAATTCATAGAGTCTTTGCCGAATACTGTCAGGAGTCCCTTCGTGAAGTATAGCATTGACCACTGAGGATAGTTTACGAGTATTCTTAAGGGGAATTTGTACACCGTTTGATAACGTTAGGATATTCTTTTCACGATCAAACAGCTCCTAGCTGTTTTAGAGTTTCGTCGCCGATGATGCCATCAAAAGATTTTTGGTCTGGGAGAATGTAGAATGTCAATGGAAAGTCAATTCCGACCCTTTCAAAGAATTTGCCGGTGATTTTTTCGCTGATGTTGAGACTACCGGCTGCTGAATTCACTGAAAATGGTTGAGCTAGGCGGGTAGAACCTTGTGATAGGCGTGTGCTTATGAAATTGTTGTTAGCCCCAATATCCACAAGAAAGCTCAACACAGTGCCGTTTTTCCGTCTATGTATGGAACGCTGGATAGCCGTCCCTCATAAAATTTACCTCTTCCTTGTAATTTACCTCAGCTATTCATTGTAAGCTTCAGGCGTTATAGACCAAGAGACAATACCCTTTTAATTTCTCCCAATCGTCATTGAAGATGTTGTAGGAAATCAGGGCTCTATCGTCCCTACCTCTGATTTTCTGCCGTATATGCTGTAAAATAGCTGGGTACAAGGGCTTGTTCCTAATTATGCTGAAGTCCTTCAAAATACCCTGGACGTTATGTATTCATGACACATATTGTGTTGAATTACCGTCGAAGGTTTGCAACTGTTTCACGCAATCGGGGAGTCGACTTATCTCTTTCAGGTCGACCTCTGTCCTTGGTTCACACAAGGGTACATTCGCACGATTGCTTTCGAGTTCTATATGAGTGGCTCGCTCAAGCTACTTCAAGCGCTCAACCATGTCTTTGAGCTGGTTCAATATCATATTGACAGCTCCGGTTAACTTTGTTATGGATTTGGCGACGGCGTCCATTTTTCGTTAACAAATTTTTTGACTTACTTCTTAATTTAAATTTAATTTCTCAATTTAATTAATATATACTCGTATGTAGGGTTTTCCAATAAGTACTTGACAACTTTTTTTTTAAATAAAACGCAAACCATTTGAGATATTTCAAAACCTTTTTTATAGGCTTGAAGAACAATTTATGAATGGAACTCGACTTCGTTCATATGGCCACCGCGGGCACATTTGCAGCGGTCGATTCGTTGCCCCAATTTTCAACGATTCCACCACACATTTCGACCGAAACGGCCGCTATTTCGCGTTCAATGTTGGCTCTGAGCTCTTCCAACGTCGTCGGCGTGTTGGCATAAACCAATGACTTAACGTAGCCCCACAGAAAATAGTCAAGCTGCGTTAAATCGCACGAACGAGGCGGCCAATCGACCGGCCCATTTCTTAAGATAACACGCTCACCATACTTACTCTTCCATAAATCGATTGTAGCGTGTGCTGTGTGGCATCCTGTTGAAACCACATGTCGTCCAAGTCCATATCTTCCAATTCGGGCCAAAAATAATCGGTGATCATGGCGCGATAACGCTGACCATTCACAATAACGTGACGATCGTTATCGTCGACGAAAAAATATGGCCCAATAACGCCGCCGGCATGCAAACCGCACCAAACAGTTATTTTTTGTGGATGAAGTGGTGATTCATGAAACACATGTGGATTTTCACCCGACCAATAACGCATATTTTGCTTATTAACGAACCCATTGAGCCAAAAATGAGCTTCGTCACTGAAGATGATTTTGCGATGAAATTCTTCATCTTGGCGCATCTTCTCCAGAACCCAATTCGAGAACGTACGTCGCTTCAAATGGTCCATCGGCTTCAATTCTTGTCAGCTTGATCTTGTATGGGTATAAACCAAGATTCTTACGCAAAATACGCCATAATGTGGTCTGAGCGATGCCCAATTCTTGAGAACGCCGTGGAATTGACTGAATTGGATCGTTTTCTACGGACGCCTGAACGGCAGCGATATTTTCAACACTTCGACCAACCCGTTGTCTCACTGACACGGCAACATCACACAACGAATATGTAGACTCAAATTTTTGCACTAAACTTGTTATTGCCTGTCTACTAGGGCGAGAATTACGACCGAAAATTGGAGTTAACGCTCTTAAAGTTGCAGTCACCGACTCCGAAATTCGGTAGAAAATTTTTATAATTTGCAGACTTTGCTCGTTCGTGTACTTTATCATGATGAAAATGTTGAGTTTACTGAATAAATTGACAGTAACAGTTTGATGATTAGTGAAAGAGTACGTTCACAAATTAAGTTCAAAGTTGTCAAGTCCCTATTGGAAAACCTATTTTTTATTTGATTAATATCTAATTTATTCAACTAGTTTTCTTAGTACAGATTAAATATAAGTTACTTTAAATTAAATATAGAAAATTTTCTCTTACAATTTGTTTATATATTGCTGTATGATATATCCTCCTTAAGGGGACATGTCACCTTCAAATTTTCAAAAAATCAAACAATTTTTTATAACTGTTTCTTGTAAAAAAAATATTGAAAAATACGTTTTTAATAATATAAACCTCAAATTCGGATTCTAAAATATATAACGAGCGTTTTAGGCACATCGAGTAAAAGCCGTATTTTTTGTGATTTTCGTACTTTCTCTTTGCCGCGTCTTTCTTATACAAACATATGTTCTGTATATTCCTATATACGAGGGGCGTTCAACATATTCTCGGTATCGGGGTGAAGCTGTGGTTGTATATATAAATTGATTTATTTATCAAGTAATACTATTATTTTAGTGCATTCATGTAAAATTTCATATAAATGTGATTATTAATTCGCGTTTTATCTCTAGTTAAACAGAATCATAATGGCAACTGAGACGATGATGGTGAAAATTGAGCATCGCGCTGTAATTAAATTTCTCACTAAGCAAGGAAAAAGTCAAAAAACTATTCATGAAGAGATGGTGGCTGTTTACCAGGGTTCCGCACCTTCATTATCAACTGTGCAAAAGTGGTCAAGTGAGTTCAAGAGATTCAGAGAGAGCATTGAAGACGACCCTCGCTCCGGCGCCCCGGCTACTGCTTGTACGATAGAAAGCATCAAAGAAGTCGAAAAACTTGTTCTTGAGGATGCCCGAATAAAGGTGAAAATGATGGCAGAGATCACCAAGCTTTCAATTGGTACCATTCACACCATTCTTCATGACCATCTTAACCTTTCAAAGGTCAGTGCAAGGTGGGTGCCACGAATGCTCACAGCGCCTCCGAAAAAAGTGAGAATCGCATGCTGTAGAGAGCTTTTGGAGATGTGTAGTGAGAACGCGGACGGTGTTATGGATCGAATTGTTACTAGGGACGAAACATGGGTCCACCACTATGACCCTGAAAGCAAACAAGAATCCATGCAGTGGCATAAAAAAGGAACAGACCCCCCGAAGAAGTTCTAAGTCACTCCGTCTGCCGGGAAGCTCATGGCCACAGTTTTTTGGGACTTGCTCATTGAGTACAAAAAAAAGGTGAAACCATCAACGCCAGATCCTACGCTTCCACCCTGCATAATTTGCGGGAGGAAATTAAAAAGAAAAGACGGGGTAAACTCGCAGCGGGTGTGTTGCTTCTTCATGACAACGCTCCTGTTCACACTGCGCGAGTTTCCAAGGCTGCTGCGCGAGATTGTGGTTTCGAAGAAATCCAACACTCACCCTATAGTTCAGACCTTGCCCCTAGTGATTATTTCCTGTTTCCGGATTTGAAAAAATGTCTTCGTGGAAAAAGATTTTCGGATGATGAAGAACTCAAGTCGGCAATAAATGGGTATTTTGCAGAGAAAGAGGAAATTTATTGTTTTGAGGGTTTAAAAAAGCTTATCTCAAGATGTAGCAAATGCATTGAAAAATAAAAACAATTTAAATTGAATTTGCATTTTCCTTCATATCGATACCGAGAATATATTGAACGCCCCTCGTATATTTCCTGTATAAATTCATTTTGTTAGTAGAGGAGAACACTTTTAGAAGCTGTTTTACTGTTATTATACAGTATTTATTTTGTATAAGTCACGCAGTTATACAGTTTATTCCAAATATTTTCAATGAATTTCAGTGTGTGCACGTTATTCAAAGTAAAAAATTCGTTACAAAATGCCTAAGAAAATTGGTAAAACAAGTAATGTGCGTGCTGCAAAGCCAAAAAAAAAGAAAATTTAGTGGAAATCGCTTTACGGGTGAATACAGCGATGAATTTACAGGTGCTTCTGCAGCTAAGCTGCAAAAAGTTGATGAACTTGAAGTGTCAGTAGATCCAACTTTCCAATATTGTATATTGCAATTTAGTGTATTTACTTATTTACAAACAATTTTAAAATGCAAAACCTTTAATAGTGATGTAAATTTTTCTAAAAGTGATGAAAAGGCACTGGGTTTCAAGCTTTGTGTGACATGTAAGTGCAGTGATAATTTTACCTATTCAAGTCCGAAAATCGATAGAGCGTATGAAATAAATAGATGATAAATAGATGTTTTGATAATGAGATTACTTGGTGTTGGAATCAATGGCATTACTAATTTCTGCTGTCTTATGGATTTGGGATTGAGTTGGAGTAATAAAACATATTATTATTGTGTCGATGATATAAATGTAGCAGTTGATGCTGTGCTCAAGATAGTGCTCAATAAAGCGAGCAATGAAGAGAAGGAAAAAAATAATGCTGTAGGTAGTATAGAAAACGAACTCAGTGTCTGATGGATCGTGGGCAAAAAGGGGGTTTTCTTCGCTTTTAGGTGTAGTAAGTTTGATTGGAAAGTACAGCGGTAAAATTTTAGATATTATGGTGAAGAGCAGCTATTGTAAACTCTGTAGTGAATGGGTTTCAAAAAAAAAAGAAAACACTCTAGAGTATGATACATTTTATGCCGAGCATGAGGAGTTCTGCACCGCCAATCACGAAGGTTCTGCAGGAAAAATGGAAGTCAATGGTATTATTGATATGTTTCACAGATCTGAAGACTTTCATGATGCACGGTACAATTATTATATTGGAGATGGCTGCAAAATTTGCAGCCTTATGGTTCTGACTTTATTGTTGAAAAAAGGAATGTGTTTTGTATGTGAAAAAACGAATGTTTAGAAGAGCTAAAGATGCTAAAAAGGAAATGACTATTGCTAAAAGGCAAAAAAAAATTACTGGAAAAAATGCAAATACACCGACACAAACTCTAAAAAAAACTCCGAAACCTGTTCAGTTAACAATTAAATTGATGAAAAATTTATCCACCTACTAGATTTCAACTGATGAAAATCCGCAAATGTCCAAAAGGCGAAAATTCATGGTGCGCGTGGCGTAAATCGGAAGCAGCTGGAGCAAAAGAGTTGAAAAAATACAAGCATCCTTTTGCTTTAGATGCTGAAGTGCAAGAAGCATTGAAGCCAATATAAGAGGAATTGGCCTCCATGGATTTATTACAGCATTGTTTAGGTAATAACACGCAAAATATAATGAAAGCTTCAATGCTTGCGTGTGGAACACGAAGGATTCATGTTCATTTTGAAAATTATGCAAGTTTCG
The DNA here is from genome assembly GCA_949129095.1 of Volucella bombylans. Lineage (NCBI taxonomy): Eukaryota > Metazoa > Arthropoda > Insecta > Diptera > Syrphidae > Volucella > Volucella bombylans. Next base: position 145,868,014 of record OX422140.1, on the reverse strand, counting down.
GCATTACCATCGGCCAAAATTCGCTGTAGTACGCGAAAGTTCGTGACGCTGCACGAATTAAGCAGGCGAATCGTCGGAGCACTGAGGCTTCAAAAGAAGCAAGAACTACACGTAGGGATGCAAAATTACATACAGAAGAAGAGTATGAGAAGGAGGAAGGAATTTTGTACGGTGCAGGCATTGCCGATTGACTTTAGGTAACATTTTGTTGAAAAGTTATAGTTAAAAACTTGTAAACTCGTTTTTCTCGAAACCACGTTTTACGAATTGGCGGGCGCGATAAAAAAAAACTACTTGACTAATCTTTCTTAAATTTTAGTACGTTATTGTGCACATATCAATACATAGATTGAACTACGGGCAGAAAGATCGGTATTATAGTTTTTGATTTTTGATACGATTTTGACCCAAAAATATACCATTTTCGAAAAAATGCCGCCGTTATGTTATTTTTCAACCAAAATTGTTTCGTGTAGTTCATTCCATGACGGCTTCGATGCTGATTAAAACCTCCTTTTTGTGTTTTTTGCAGATGTTCCAGTGAGCCGCAATCACGCCCGCCGTAATTTTTTGCGGTTTTTTTTTTCAAAAAATTTTAGTGGTCACACAAAAAAATTCTACAAAAAATTTTCTTATATAATTTTTTTATGTCAAAATATATATGTAAAGTTTCAAAATAATATCTTGTCTTTTATTAAAATTATACGCATTTTAAAACATTAAAACAATTTTTTTTTAAAGATGTCATGTCCCCTTAAGTATCGTAAAATTACGTATGCACAGAATTTATTTCAAAAGCAAAGTAGAAAAAAAACAATGCACCTTACCTTTTCCTTGTTATGGTTGCTTGAATTTTTTCTATATTCTTTTCTTTTTTTTCTTTTGGATTTAGAAATATGTATTTTCTATATTCACAATTTCAGAAAATTTTTCTCTACAAGCTTCGCTTAGGAATTCACTTAAAATTTTTCTTTTTAATTTCACAATTAATCAATTATTATTTTTTTTTTTTTAGAAATTTCACTTAAAAATTTTTTAAAATTATTATTATTAAATTATTTAAAATTATTTTAAATTATTTTTTATTATATAAAATTATATTAAATTATTTTTTTTCAACGAGGTTCATCAACCTCTTTTTAATTACACTATTAATCAATTAATGAATCTAAGTATTTTTTCGATGAGCTATCTTTAGAGACTTCACTTAAAACTTTATTTGTTTTTTTCTTTCCTTTTAAAAGTTTCACTTCCAGGAACAAAAGGCACATATTCCCGTTCAATTATACGGCGAGATCCGCCGGTGATCTAAAAGAAATATCGATTTTAAATATTATTACGGGATTCTCGTTTGAGACAGGTTTAGCGGAAGCATCGTGGTGTCCCCGCTTAGTCGCTATCGTTAATATTTGAAAGCGACCTACTAATGGCACGATTTCTTCACTTATATATCCTTTGGTCCTTTCGGCAAATTCCACTGTGTTCCCATGGTAACAGCAGAATGTGACCGATAATTAATGGACTTTTATTAAGACCAGAAAGGCCGTTGTTCCCATGGTAACAACTGCATTCACTCCATAGAGAGTACTGGTCTACGAGTATGCCCACTCAAGGACATTATTAATTTATTTTGCCACAATTGTCCCTGCTCGGGCGCCAGTTAAGGAAATCCTTTATGAGGATTCCAAAACAAAACTCGAACGTCAGCCCAGAGGGCCGACCCAATTGTTTGACTTACATAAAATAAAACAATTCTTTTAGACACGTTTATAATTAAAATTTATTAGTTTAAACAATAGTCCCGGTTGCCGTCACGATTACAACTAACTGCCCAATCCATTCCCATCTAACAACAAAGCTTTGCCTCTATCCAAATGTTCCCATGCATATCGCCTGACTCGTCACTTTTGATATTTCGCATGCATCCCATCCGGTGTCGAGTAGCTTGCGCGTGCATAAACTTCCATGGGAATATTTGCAAGCAAATCATATGCTGACTCAGCTGGGAACCTGTCTGTGCATGTCGAACCAAGTGTATGGCGGTGCAGATTGGGTTGTGATACTCGTAACTTGCACAATAAAATTGACGCCTGAGGAACACCTTTTGAAACAAGCTTAAGACCTGATATAGATCTTCTTGTAATAACTTTCTGTAACCTAGTTGACTGACAGAAAGCTGCGAATTGCCCTAATACTGAAGTCAAACAAATTCTGCAATTTCTAGCAGAGTAGGTCGTGGTCTACACTTTCAAAACCCTTCGAGAAATCAAGCAGACAAAGAGTCGTCACATATCCCTTATTGAAATTCCATATTATATCATCGATAATGCTATTCATCGCGGTGGAACACCTATGGTTAGCTCTGGAACCGGATTGGCGCGGATTGAGTAAATTGTTTACTGACAGATGTTTCTGGATTTGCGATGCGACGAGTTTCTCGAACACTTTTGATTGGCAAGACAGTATGAAAATATCCCTGTAATCCGCAGCGGTTACGGGATTAGCTTTCTTGACGATTGGCAAGACAACCTTCGGGAAATGTCGATATAATCAAGCAGTGGTTAAAGATATATGAGACGATATAGGGCAAAAGTAAGTTTTATTAAACGTATGGGTATACCGTCTTCACTTATTGTATTTGATCTGATTGACAACACCGACAGAGTAACATCAATCTCTGTAAATACATTGAAATCTTCAAAATTTTGCACAGTCGCACTGGAACTACCAAACCAATTCTGAGGAGGAATTAAAACTGTTGGTACTGAGACACTACTTTGGAGAAAATAATTATTTAATTCTTCCGCGTCTGCATGACAGCTTTCCCTCTTTTTTGCCACAAGAAGCACCGGTCTTTCGCAGATTATTCCAAAGCTTTTTCGACGGTAGCGAATTACTCAATTTTGATGCATAGGAATTTGGTTTGGATAGCCTAAGAAAAGAATTTAATTTAATTTTTTTTTAATTTGATTAAAATTTTTCGAGCAGGAATAAACAATAATTTGTGTACGCAAGCTAGGCTGCAATGAAGAATCTTCTGAACTAACTGCAGCGAAGCTTTCTGTTGTATATTCACTTGTTAATCAATTGTCATTTACCACGCGAAAGTAAGAATAGAAATGGCTAAGGAAAGCAATGAGTCATTCTTGTTTTCCTTTATTATTTTACTGGTTGGTTGGTGGGGCTGCCTGTCGAACACAGGCATATTTCTGCCGCGTGGAAGAAACCTAAAAGTTAGAGAGAAGGTTTAAAACCAATTTGACTTTGATGAAGTGAAGAAGATCGGCAGCATTGGTTTCTGCGAGATCACCGAGGCCGTCCAGAAAGTATGACCCCAGAAAAGGTTTCCTAGTGTGAAAAGAGGGCTGGGAAAGTGCAGACGAGATGAAAGATCGTTTTTTCTTTTTCCTCATCCCTACAGCTTCTACAGAAGTCATGTCTTTCAATTAAACAGTGCCCAGTAATGACACTTATGGGTACTGATGTGCGAGCGGTTTAGCACGACTAGGCTAAGGGAGCGTTTGAGATCTACGAGTAGCTTAGGCCAGATCTGTCCGGCAAGACACGCCGCACTGTTTGCCCAGCTGCGGTTCGCCTTATCAATCGTATCCTGTAGAATGATCTTTTTACAAGTAGTCAGAATATAAATATAAAATTAGCCTAACCTAGCCAGAGGTATGTGCAAAGATCTCATGTCTTGTGAATTTTACCGTGTTATACCATGCGTAGCAATTTAATATGCACCTAGCAGAGGTGAATATTTAACCGCTCGTTAAGAAATGCGCGGCAATTGAAGGCGGTTCTTGATTTAAACATAATAGCTGCCTGTTTTTGAACGATACCACATTGCATTTCAGTCTGAAGAGAGTTTTCTTAACAGCTATTACATCCGCCTGCGAGATTCTACAATGTTTTGGGAGGTGGATATCAAGTAATCCACCCAGTCTCGCATCGACGCAGTATTTTGTAGTGGTGTAGCCGGTATCTGTTGAGATTTGTTCTTGGTTATCTAAGATTGTGCATTGTACCACTGTGAAGAGGCGTTCAACCTTATGGCTGCTTTGGCAGCTAGTTATTTGCCGAAGATGTCTAGAGGTGAAATAGAAAATGATGTCCAGTGCAGCGGTGAGAGTGGTCCTAAGAGCGTCACTGGTGCACATGCATGCCAGACCCTGCAGCTTCCTTAGATTACGAAAGTGAGTTGCCTTGTCCAAGGCAGTCCACCAGACAATAACACCATACAATAGTATGGACCTTATGACAGCTAAGTACAGCCAGTGTTTGATATGGGGTTGCATACCCTATTTTTACAAGAGTATAGGGCTATAGTTTCTTTCCTAATTCTTTCTTGTATATTAGCTTTCCAGGTTAGTTTCCTATCTACAATGAGACCTAGGTATTTTGCGCATTCCGCAATAGGAAAACGTGTACCGTGAATTTTAGGGGGTTGATAAATTTTTTTGCTTTCATTAATGGAGTGAAACCGAAAATCGTTTTGTTGTAGTTGTCGTTCACAAATACAACATGGAAAAAGCTCACTTTTAATTGTTCGTAAAAGTTACAGTCGCTCACGCGCTAGAAGGACTCTAAAGTACGAAAATGAAAAAACTTGTTGTCTGACATAAAAATTTCCCAAAAATCCATATTTTGGATTATCAAAGAAAATCTAGGAGTCGGTGCGTACAAGAGAAAGGCTGGACACTACTGCATTTAAATAAAAATCGAAAGCTGCCTAGCTATATAGAATGCCAAGAACTCTGACTAAGGAAAAATCTTTACAGAACGATCAGAAAGGGAGACGCGAAAAAACTTAATTCAAAAGTGAAACGCGGCCATCATGCCACACTAGTAATTCTATGGGCTTTTTCGACCTTCATCTTTGCGAGGTTTATCCAGCAAAAGTTTTAGAGTACGTTGTAGTCCCTCTAACAAACTATGTTGTCCAAGAAGCCGTGCAAATTCCAACCCAATAGCCCAATTTAGAAGAAATGGGCTACTCTATTCGACACCGAAATGGTTTTAAAGCGAGCCATTGTTCGAGCAGCGGTAAATTTTCCCATCCTATGGTACGATCGATGATTGGTCGAGTGTCTCGGATCGTGCTGAACCAACCTGGGCCTAGATAACTTTTCAGGCCCTTGTGACTTGTCTCCAAGGTATTGGGCGATACGGTATATATTTCTGTTCGATCACTGAGAAACTTTTGACGAACTGTCGGCGTCCTGCTGAACTGCTTTCATCGGTTGGTTATATTTCGAATCAGAATCGATTCTTTCAGTCTGCCAAATTTTTCGTTAGTCGTTACTTCCCTTTTCTTGCTTACATTTGTAATAATTCAACCTCCAATGGTTTTCTCTTGTCCATTAATCATCTGTTTAAGATATGTTGGTAGATTTCTTAGAAAGAAATTTATTCTACAATCGCGCGTTGAAATTATCAGCATTCAAGAAACGGTTTATCTTATCTCAGCGGGCACATGATGCCTACTAATAGTTGAATCCAAGGAACGGATTGTTTTGTTTTATTTTTTCATTCTTAATATTGTATTGCACGAGGTTGATGAACTTAAGTGCCAAAAGCACTTTCATGTCTGCGGCTGGGCATGTTCGCCTTACTCCATAAATTCAGGCCCGCAAGTTACTGTATCTTAAGTGTTTTTATTTTTGTGGTTTAGCGGATTCGTTTTGGCCATGCTATTCGTCCATCAGTAATAATTAGTATTACCATGACCACATGCATTTATCCATCCCAGGATGCTTCGACTGCTTTTATATTCTTTCCCGCAACAGAGAACTCCGACAAAGAATCAATACATTGCACTCCTTATAAGTTTATTTTAGTGTGATTTGTCAGACTGCCATAGAAAAATGAGCAGCATAGTAACATTAACGCACAATACTTACAGAAGAAGTATTATTTGGTGTCGTCATCAACCTCTTAACAAGTGTCGCAAAATTCGGTGTCACTTATGCTTACTAAATTAAGGTACGAGGGGCGTTCAACATATTCTCGGTATCGGGGTGAAGCTGAGGTTGTATATATAAATTGACTTATTTATCAAGTAATACTATTATTTTAGTGCATTCATGTAAAATTTCATATAAATGTGATTATTAATTCGCGTTTTATCTCTAGTTAAACAGAATCATAATGGCAGCTGAGACGATGATGGTGAAAATTGATCATCGCGCTGTAATTAAATTTCTCACTAAGCAAGGACCAGGGCTACCAGGGTTCCGCACCTTCATTATCAACTGTGCAAAAGTGGTCAAGTGAGTTCAAGAGATGCAGAGAGAGCATTGAAGACAACCCCCGCTCCGGCGCCCCGGCTACTGCTTGTACGGGAGAAAGCATCAAAGAAGTCGAAAAACTTGTTCTTGAGGATGCCCGAATAAAGGTGAAAATGATGGCAGAGATCACCAAGCTTTCAATTGGTACCATTCACACCATTCTTCATGACCATCTTAACCTTTCAAAGGTCAGTGCAATGTGGGTGCCATGAATGCTCACAGCGCCTCAGAAAAAAGCGAGAATCGCATGCTGTAGAGAGCTTTTGGAGATGTGTAGTGAGAACGCGGACGGTGTTATGGATCGAATTGTTACTGGGGACGAAACATGGGTTCACCATTATGACCCTGAAAGCAAACAAGAGTCCATGCAGTGGCATAAAAAAGGAACAGACCCCCCGAAGAAGTTCAAAGTCACTCCGTCTGCCGGGAAGCTCATGGCCACAGTTTTTTGGGACTTGCTCATTGAGTACAAAAAAAAAGGTGAAACCATCAACGGCAGATCCTACGCTTCCACCCTGCATAATTTGCGGGAGGAAATTAAAAAGAAAAGACGGGGTAAACTCGCAGCGGGTGTGTTGCTTCTTCATGACAACGCTCCTGTTCACACGGCGCGAGTTTCCAAGGCTGCTGCGCGAGATTGTGGTTTCGAAGAAATCCAACACCCACCCTATAGTCCAGACCTTGCCCCTAGTGATTATTTCCTGTTTCTGGATTTGAAAAAATGTCTTCGTGGAAAAAGATTTTCGGATGATGAAAAACTCAAGTCGGCAATAAATGGGTATTTTGCAGAGAAAGAGGAAATTTATTTTTTTGAGGGTTTAAAAAAGCTTATCTCAAGATGTAACAGATGCATTGATGTTAGGGGAGATTATATTGAAAACTAAAAACAAATTAAATTGAATTCGCATTTTCCTTCATATCGATACCGAGAATATATTGAACGCCCCTCGTACTTACCATCTTTAAGAACCCAGTTAGAAGTCTGCTCTACTTAAGGATAGCAGGAATATGGGTTTAACTAAGGGAAACCTACAGTCGGGCTCACGTGTAAAAGAACTATAATTCGAAACACTAACACCGACACAAGTTTTTTTTTCAAAACTTAGATTGCACATCTCTCAAATTACTAAACCAGTAATAGTTAAAGGTTGAGTATGAGTTCATTATCTAAGAAAACACATTTAAAAAAAAAAATGTTTGGAGTTTGTAGAAGACTAATTTAATTGGGCTGACATTTGCTCTATTGTGAAGTCGGGCTGTCGAGTAAGATCATGGTAGAATTTTATTTTGGCTGATTTGCAACTTCTTGATGTGATTCTCAGCACAGTCAAACCACGCTGGAGCTGCATAAGTTAAAACCAGTTGGAAAATCGTTTTGAAAATTAGGACTTTATTATGTGTGCTTAGTTTAGACTTTCTATTAATAAAAGGATATAGTATTTTAATTAGAAGGTTGATTTTGTGAATAGTATTAGATATATGCTATTCAAAAGTTAGTTCTTTATCGAGAGTTACACTAAGATACTTACAGTTATCAGACCACTGAATATCTGTAGAGTTAATTTTAAGCATGTATTGGGGCAGAAGACTTTGCTTTCTGCGTCGAGTGAACTATGTAGCTTGGCACTTCTCAGCATTAACTTTTATTTTCCACCTAATAAAGTAACTCAGTAGTGAATCTAGTGAGCTCTGCAAACTGGTAAGTACGTCTTGTGCAAGAACACTCGACGCATAAAGGGCAGTATCATCTGCAAACATGGCCACTTCGGTGTTGTTAACAAGACGTGGTAGATCCGACATAAAAATGTTGAAAATGATAGAACCGAGTACAGAGCCTTGTGGAACATCAAAAGGTATATCATACTCGGAAGACTTCGCAATGCCAGTGTACACAACAAATTTTCTGTTTTGTAAAAAGCTCCATAGAATCTTGAAAGTCGAACAGGGAAGATAAACAGACTTTTATTTTTAATTCGTTGATCAAGTCCTCAACGAGGACTTTTGATTTACAGGGATACTACTTAATTCCCTGAGTTTATTTCTTGCAAGATTTTCAGGAAAAGGATCACTCAGGTGTTCTGAAACTTTGTAATTTTGGCAAAATGTTTCAGCCAAAACACTTGACTTTTCTTCCTGAGTTACAAAAACATCATTTTGAACTCGAAGGGGTGGTATATTGGAGCTTATTTTCTTTATTATTTTGTAACTTTCCAAAAAGGCTTGGATCCTTTATCAAAACTAGATAACAGATTGTTCCACTTTTGATTTCGAAAAATTTGGATTTCGTTTTTGATTTGGTGGTTAGAATCTTAAGGTTAGTTTTAAATATGTCCAGCCTGTAACGAATTCATTTTCTCCGCTCAGAATTTCGCAAACGAACCAGGTGTAGTATATGTACCGGCAGCGGTGGTTGGTTTGAGTAAGAACTTTGTCTCTTTGGGATGGATACATCGGCTGCTCTTTTAATTGTTGGTTCAAATGAATCAATGGCCATGTCTATCTGTTTGCACGTCTGAAAATTGTCCAACGATAAACTACCTTGATACAAGTTGTCAGATATGTGGAACCTATATCTCTCCCAATTTGCAGCGAAATAGTTAAAGTGGCCACATGTATTATTTATAAGACCAGAAACCTGGAGCTCAGTGTAAACCGGCAAGTGATTTCAACTCAGAGCATTAAGAGTTATAGGCTGGGAGAAACGAACAGCACAATTTGTTAAAAATATATCAAGCGTTGAAGGGTTCTTCGAGGAACTACTTGGGAAGTATGTTGGTTGAAGAGGATATAATAGTGAAAGCCTTCTATTTACGGCGACAATATCGTGAAGTATATTACCCCAACAGTTGGCTCTCCGACATCCCCATGATTGATGCCTAGAATTAAGATCACCCCCTAACAAATAATTTGAGTTTATCAATTCTTTTAAATTTAAGCTTTGTCTCATTGTTGCTATTTCCACCTGGAAAATGAACAGAGAAATTACTCAATTTAGATGAATGTTGGAGAAATATCTCAATGCCTATAGCTTCAACAACCTCGAGACGAACAGCTGGTATGACTGAATACCTTATAGCATTCTTAATCACAATTGCTACTCCTCCTCCTTTTATAAGCCTATCTAGCCTATAGCACGCATAATTTACATTTGAAAAGCTGATATAATTTTTAAGCTAAGTCTCTGTCAATAGAGCAATGTCAATATTATTTTGTATCATAAAATCAAAGAATTCTGTTTTTTTATTTTGAATGCTAGTGGCATTCCAAGTAATAATTTTTGGTTTTGTGCTTAACATATTGAGTAGATGTACATCACAGCAAGAGTGGTAATGACATGAAATTGCCCAGCTTTATTATGGCATGAGCTTAACTTAGACATAACTTCATTAAGTAGATTAGAAATTTCATCAAAAGAGAATAATATTTTTTTCATAAGCATGTTCATTTACATTTTTTGCTTTCAATTTTTACATTTCGAGTGTTGTTGTTGATGGTTTGAACTCGATGGCGGCGCGGAGGCAGGTTGTTAATGGTGGGTTTGACTCGTGTAGGAAGTTTAAGGCAACGGGGAAAAATCCTCCATGGTGAATTGCACGTGGTTAGTTTTGGATCTCTGTTGATGAATCAAAATAGGTTTTGAGTGAAAATTTGTGTTACTATTTCGACTTCTAGAGGAGATTTTTTGCCTTATTTCAATGTTCTGATTTCGACTAATGCACGAAGGGTCGGTAGATTTGTGTGGACCGTTGCAATTAGCACATTTATTGGTTGATGATGGTTCGGTGCATTCGGATGTTTTATGAGTGTCCATACATTTGACAGTTATAGCACTGAGTAATTTTGTTGGGCTGGTGTTTTTTATAGTCCCACTTCACGAGAGTTTTAAGCACATTTTTATAGTTTGCGCGAAGATCGTTCATTTTTATTGAACCACGTTCAATGCTTATAATTTATTTGTAATGAATGTACTACGTATTGGTTTTAATTGCCGATGGTTTATCTTCAAGACATTTAATTCCTAAAGTAATAAGTTCGTTCTTTAAAGTTATGTGGTCGTAAAGATCTAAACCCGATAGGACCACGTAAAAAGGCCGATTAGCTTTTTTTTCGTGGGAGTAAAACTCACAAGACTGGTCTTTTAGTGCTTTAGCAATAATTTTTTTTTTTATAATTTACGCGCGCCTAAGGGGTTAGATACCCTTTTACTGTTGCCAGGGCGCAGACGGAAAGGTAGAAGGAAGAGAAAGGAAAATTGCTTGTAGTGGCTTGAAACTCAGGTGTGTTTGGTTTCGATATTCGCTCTCCAGGGTGTGGGAGTCCGAATAGGACGGAGAGTTTTTCTTCACTCAGAGTGATTCGAGGTATAATTCACAGTATTTTTTTCTATGCTTGAAACTCTACAACAGCCAAATCTACGTGTCAGTGTTATGCCTTCACACGCAGAATTTCTCTGTCTGAGTTCCAATTACACAAATGAAAATCTGACTTGCCATGGGCAGGATTCGAACCTGGACCATCCAAGTGAGAAGCGATTATTAGTACCACTACACCACGGTCACCCCAAATTTGAGATTTGGTGCTCGAACACATTACTTTTTGACCCAAGGAGATGTTTTTTTTAATAGAAAATCATTGATTTTAAGTTAATCGATTAAACTTCTAAAGACCTCACTTTTAGGTTTTAACATCATCGGACAATGTTTGTAGTGGTTGATAATAGTAACAATAATAACTGTTTTATCCATATTGGAAAATTTAACCGATTTGCAAGGTACTTGACTATTTTGGAGGATGAAATTCTCATTTTCCATCACACTTCTTGATCGTTTTACATTAATTTTTACTTGTCACTTCAACAACTCGTGCAGCTCGATCGACAAACACTTATCGAACCACACCGACACAAGTAGTCTTTACAAATGTTCAGGTCTGAAGAAGCCCTCGTCTAAATCATTTTCTACGAACCCATTTTGAACTGTAATGTAATGCAGACAAGCCTCAGTGAATTTAACCTAATTCAGGTATCCAGACAAATTTGATCTCACCTAGCTTAGAAGTGGTTTAAAATACTAGCAAGACCTTAGGCGAAACCCGTTACTCATAGTTCCTTGCTATAACGATTGCCTACATATATGTACATCCGCTTAAGACACGCGCACGTACATTTTCACTCGGAACTGGGGTTTAAGTTTGTTCCCTCTATTACCTTCTACCACGCGGAACTGTGCTTTAAGTTCAATTCCGTCTTTTACCATTAATGCTACTATAAAATAATTCAAATTAAATATTTGTGTACTTCTTTTTGCAGAACCCGTTCACAACGAACCACATAAAAAAAGTAACGTATCACAAGCCAAGATCGAGAGCCAACCAGCAAACATTTCAGGTAACCAGAGTTCTATTCATCAAAAAGAGACTTCCAATGAAGGTGGAAATGTTGCAGCAGCATCTCTCGCACAAACTCCTTTGTTGCCTAATCCCGTCGAAGAAAATAAACAATCCACTTCACCTAAAGAGAATGCAGAAGAACAATCACCAAATTCAAACGTTGACCGCACAGACGACGACCAAACACCCAAACAGCTACCAACAAATTTAGGCAAACAGGAATCTATCCCGATCTATCAGCCAGCAAATAATGAAGATCTAAATGAAAACGATTCTGAACCTGATCCAAGTGAGGATGGCAATGGAGAAGACGACGAAGATCCAGACGACTTCGGGATTGCACCTCAACCCAACTCAAAATCCAAACCCAAAGAAACACCAATAGCAGGTCCGGATGAAAACGAACCCGATCAAAAAAGTAGTCAAGAAATTTTCGATAGTAATTATATTCCCAATGCAAATCACGTAACCGATCCCTTTCTCGAGGAATCCGGTTCGAATTTCTTTACATATTTCTTATTCGGAATGTTCCTATGCATTATTCTGTATGTAGTGTATCATAACAAGTCCAAAATTCTTGCCCTTCTACTCGAAGGAAGACGCAACGATAAAGGAAGAGGTGGCCGTCGAAAGCATACAGCAGCATATAGAAAACTTGATTCAAATCTTGAAGAAGCCATTACGTCATCAGCTAGTGGAAGGACAACACAAATTATTTACTAAAATTTATTTCAGATTGTGCTCCTGATTTAAATCAAACCAAACACATCCCTATGTGTCCTGTTGTTCGTCCTTTTTTTTCTGTTTTTGTCATTGTTAATTTTTCCCCAAAATTAGTTTGTTATCCTATGAATTGAATATGAAAGCAATATTAGGGGTTAGATTAGTTCAATATTAATTTGTGATTTCTGTGCCTCTTCGTTGTATATCATCAGTGTAAGCCACAAAGAACGAGTGAGATTGAGAATGCACACATGGGAACAGTACAGAAAGGGAAGAATCGAATTCTTTTTCCCTACAACTCTGTGTAGTTTGATTTTATATTTTCCGTAGGCATTTAGTATTATGTGTCGATCAAGCGCCATCAATGTTACATGATCTTTTTATTTATTTTCTAATAATTTGTCGCCACAAAAAAAAAACAAGAAACAAAACGACTAACTAAACATACATATAATTATAAAAAAACATACCTATATCTTTTGTACATGTTATAAGGATTTCATGCAATGAAGTAAAAACAAATCAATCAACAAATAATAAAAAACAAAATACAAAACAAATTGGATTCTTATGAGTTTTGTTATTTATTCTAAGAGCTACGGAAGTCAACTGTTAGAAGGCGGTCTTTGGAACTGAAAATCCTGGTATACACCATAAAATCGTGTCATGCAATCAAGGAATATGTTATTATCTTAATAATTGTTTGCACTTACTCTATAGGTGCCTATTTTCTATAACCATCCTGCACGTGGCAAAAATCGGCTGTTTAAATTGAACCCTTATACTTTTCGTTTCAATAAGTGTGATCTAATTGGGCCTCTATCTCTTTCTCAGAAGGTAATAAGAAGTTGAACTACTCGACATTCAATAGATGCGCAATATCGTCATGTGGTGTCACTTACATATACCTAGCACACTTAGGTGCTTAACAAAAACGAAGTGCTTCCTTCCAGTAAACAGTGTACAGTCTTTGACAGACAACTGACCTTAACGAAGTTCGGGTCCATCATTTGGTCCGCCTGCAACCTAAAGAGTTATGCCAACTTCGGTTGTGCTTATAAGGACTCCTTATGAGCTATGCTATACGTTTGTCGAGGTAGCCCCAACGTAGGTACAGGTTCTGAGATCACAATTTGTAACCCAGACAAGATTCAATGAATTCAGCCTCCCAACATATTCAAACAAAACTGAGTTCAGTAAAGCCTTAATCGCACCTTGGCTGTCGTAACAGATGCAGATACTGTGCCTTTTCAACCATTTCCTCCCAATATAGTTCACTGCCATCAAGGTTGAGTATATCGCCTTTTAAAAGACAAGCACATGTTCACCGAACGAGTAGTAAAATCTAAAGTTGTCCATAAAGACGCCAGCGTCACATCCTAGAGCAATCTGGAACTTTCCCTCGCTCACATTCTGGTCCAAGGTATTAAGTTTATTCAATCAAACAACTGAAGACTACGAGTATTTTGTTTCTAGTTTAACCATGTAGATCGGCCACTTCGTTACACTGCCAGGAAGTTCTTTTTTTTTAATTAAAAGCCCAAAATACTTAACCTCGTTGTAAATTTTGGATAATGACGTCTTCTAGAACTTAATAAGACAACCCAGGCAACTTATCCCTTCTCTTGATGGCAACTACCTTAGTTTTTAGAGGATTCACTGAAAGACCATTTCTGAGCCACCAATCATCGATTACGTCCAGGACTGCACGTGATTTTAAGCCGATAGTCGTTAAACGTAATCCGGCAGAAAGTATATACACTTGCGGTCATAAAAACCGCACCACCTAATGAGTTCTCAAAATATGCCTAATTACATCAGATCGTAAGGGTTTTTCCCATACTAATCAAGGCTATTCCCCATAGCGGAGTTCGGCCTCGTATTCAGTGCAAAAAAAATCAGTTTGAATTGTTGTGACGGTGACAAGTACAAAAAAGTGAAATGTGTGGTAAATATCATCAACTGACTCGGGACGAAAAAGTTCAAATATTGACTTTAGTCGAAGAAGGGCTTGGCTATCGTGAGATTGCGGTTAAAATAGGATGCTGTCATTTAACTATCGTACGACTGATGAAGAAAAAAGAAAATTTGGATCCACTGGAAAGGAAAAAAGGCTCGGGACGAAAACGTAAAAAAACCCAGAAGACGGACAATGTATTACAACGAATTAGCATGAAAGATCGCTTTAAAAGTGCTGTCGTATAAGAGCAGAGCTGAGTGAATTTCATCAAGTTGATCTAAGCGCCGAAACAATACGCCGACGGCTACGGGAGATAGGTTTATATGAAAGACAGCAGCGAAAAAACCTCTCCTAACCACAAAAATGAAAAAAGCTTGCTTGACGTGGGCAAAAAAGTACGAAGATTGGACGCAGGCGATGTGTGATATGATCCGATGAAAGTAAATTTAATATTTTGTGTGCCGACAATTTGCCATACGTACGACGGTCGGTGAAAGGACGAGTGCATAGTCAAAACAGTGAAGTTACCTCAAAGCCAGATGGTTTGGGGATGTTTTTCTTTTTACGTTTTGGGCCCTTTGAACTTTGTTAATGGAACTATGAACACTCAAAAGTATGGAGAAGTAGTAAGGGAGTTTTTGGTACCAGCAATTGAACAGCCTCTTTCGTATACTGACAAGTGCATTTTTCAAGATGATTCTGCACCTTGCCACCGCGCCAAATCCGTAAGTAAAGTGTTATAAATCAACTTCTAGATGTCTGCTTTATAAATAATAAACAGACAAGTAACTAGAGTCTTTCAATAATTTTCACGTTTGATGACCTCGGAATTACCAGACTAGACTGGCCAGCTAATTCGCCCGATTTAAACCCAATCGAACACTTGTGGCATGTAATGAAACGTAAGGTGACTGAACATAAACCAGAGAGTAAAAAAAAGCTAAATGAAGTTATGGAATACTGAAATTTCAAGGGATATTACTGAACTTCTAGTAAACTCGATGCCTTCTAGAATAAAAGCGGTTATAACCGCCAAAGGAGGAGCAACTCTGTATTGATAATTTTTTGGTAAAAGTGGCATATCTAAACATCTTATATACACATACGTAAAAAATGTATCGTTTGATTTTGTTAACCAATGACTGTATTAAAATATTTTAAAAAATAAGAAAATTAACTGGTTTTTCTTTCTTTGTTAATATCTTTTTTCAACCATTCAATAAACAGATGGAAATTAGATAGAAATACTTATAAACTACTGCGGAGTACTCAACAATTATTATCGTAGTTATTAACAATTTTTCAATGATTTTGGTATGGTGCGGTTTTTATGACCGCAAGTGTAACTATCCATCATACAACATTCATTAGATCTGCTGTGAAATTTAGTCATGCACTATGCCCTGTGCGATACACCAATCACATATTGACGGTAGCCAGCGCATACAATAAATATATGCGGGTTAAGAAGCACTTCTCTGCGCACGTCCATTTCTCTAATTTCACACCAGCTGCTTTGACACTTAGTGAAAGCCAGGTAGATCCCTGCGCAAATCTGAAACTGCCTGGATACGAACTAGTGCCATTATTCTTTTCTCATCGCGGTCTTGTCATTGACGTGTGTGACTTTTAACGAGTTTGCTGTCTAACTCCATTCAGCGAATTGTATCCTCATCCACATCGTGGCTATAACATTCCGGACAGACAACATCCAAAAGACGATGTGTTGATATCTTCACTTACAAACGAGCCGACGCGAATACCTGACGTTGATAGTCGTACTGCTGACACCCTGGACTTGTTTTTAACTTTTCCAATTGAAGCGGACTTAACAGCTTCTTTAAGAATTCTAACTTATGTTTTATGCTTCCTCTATAGCGACGTGGATTCCGCTGCTGATATGATCACAAACACTATTCTCTTTGCAATGAAATCCCTTATCCCTCAATGAAAGGTATCAAGCCACAAAAAAAAAGGCGTGGCACTACTCGCTCTGTAAAGGGACTATCTTGAGCATAGATGAACTAAAGGGCTGCCCAGAATGTGAATCTGAAGCTTGAATCTTGAATCGCTGTCAAACGCAGATACACGTCAATCGTGAATCTGTATCTCGAAGTTGGGTGTTTTTCAAATTCGAAATACAGATTCACACAGTACGCATTGTGTTGGCGCTTACGGCTATACATGTATTCAACTTTTAACAGTTCGATATCAGATACAGATTCAAGCTTCAGATTCACATTGTGGTCAGCCCTCATATGGGAAACTCTACTAATACTTTTGCAAACCCTTAAAATTCGCACAGACACACTGTAAGTGAATTACCGACACAATGTACAAGCCTATAAACTGCAAGAATTTGCCAGAATGAGTAGTTTACAAATAAAATTGCTAGAATGAGAGCGATTTGCACGCTTTGTGTAATATGGATGACGTTTTATAACAAAATGGGCGGGTTTAATAAATTTTTCATTCTTCAATTGGATGAATTGGGACTGGAGAACATATGGTTCCAGCAGTTTCCGTTTTTCGATCTGCCCTTGTTTGTGTTCGATTTATCTCTTTTTCAACTCTCGTCCCCGCGTGCAGTCTCCTGTTTGGCACAAAATGCACGTCGGCATTCATCGTCAAACCATGGGTGTTTTGCTTGCGACGCCTTATGAAATCCATTATATCGGAGGCGGCATTTCTGATGGCTCCCTTGCAGCATTGCCACAAGTCCTCTGAACGTAATATTGTTGACGCGTTATTATGAGACAGGCTGAGGGAAGTGCGATTGGCAAAGGCTGTAGCGATCTCTTGTGGTTGTAGCCGTCCGACGTTAAGGTTTCCAACATTATTTTCTTGGCGCTATACTGCCTTTGATGTCCGCAATCGTACTGAATGTGTGGCTTTCGTCTGGCGCAATGTAATCAGTCTGACCTATCGTAGTTTAATCAGACCGTCATCTGCCCTCGTGGATCCAAAGATGTGGGAAACGTGTGCTTCCTTCGACGAGGTTTGTCCACTAGCAAAATGTATCAGCCTAAGTCCATTTTCGAATTGTTTCCACGGCGCTACCAACTATGCCCTCCTTTCCTATTTTGGCATTAAAATCACTGGGTACAATTCTTACTGCTCTCTGTAGGAGCTCTTACCTCTGTAAGGATATGCGCGCATATAAGGCTGGTGTTATTGAATTTAGCTCTGATACGAATTGCCACTACATCCAAATATGTACTGCAACCGATTACAATCGCTGTAGTACATGTCACAGCTTTTGATTGTTTTCTTGCCCGGTTTTATCGTATTTATGGGATGGCTTCCAGCATCTGAAGTATTCAGGAGCACCTGGTTAAGTTAAGAGTCCTGTTATGCCAGGTACATGCCCGGACGTCGTTTGTAAGGGTCATTACAGAACAGTCTTTCTTATCACAATTATTTGTGTAATGTACGCCACCTCAATGTTGAAAGCTCTAGGTTTTGGGTACTCTTAAGTTGTTATCCGCAAGGTTCGTTCACCTCTGCGTTTGAAAAAAGTTCTCTAAATTTTGAATATTATCAGAGAATTTCTAACTCTAAGGCCCGTTCTATTGTATTTAAGCCACAATTCAAGCTTTTACCTTTGAAAATTATGGAAGAATAAACTCAGTATACTGAAAATATCCACACATTTAGCCCTTCATTTGACCTTTTTTGGGCCAGCGCACACTGGATAAATTTTACCCCTGTGAAAGACCGGGATATCTTTTACTTCAACCGCGCACTGAATAGAAAATTGTGTATACCGTATACGAGTTGATGAACCGATTTTGATTGTAGTGGTATTTCTGATATTTGACAGTTCTCATTTTTTTTTGTTTGGGTTGTTTGTGAATTTAAACAAAACGTATCAGGTTTGTGAAATGCTTATTTCTAAAAGATTTATGTATTTTACTAAATAATTCTATTTTTTTTAATATTATTTTAGGTGAAATACCAAAATGAATAATTCGGATTTAGAAATCATAGTAGCAGCAGGGATGATATCGGTTTGCTCTTTAGCCATCGGAGTCCGGCTTTTGGAGAAAAAAAGAAAAAGACAAAGAAAAAGGTCTTGCTGGGTAAAGCGCTGGCGAGAAGAGCGAAAACGCTGTGGTAATGTCCAAGCACTGCTCAACGAATTCAAATTATCTAACGATTTAAAGAGTTATCATTTGATGGATGAATTTTGTTTTGAGGAAATTTTGAAATACGTTGAAGAAGACATAACTCGAAAAGACACCCAGATGAGAGCTGCTATTCCTGCTAAAGAAAGGCTGGCAGTCACTCTAAGATTTTTGTCCACAGGTGAAAATTTCAATGAGTTAAATGAAAACACAAAACTGTCTGCTTCCTTTCTTCGGAAGAACATCATAGAAGTTTGCGAAAGTATATATAAAAAAATGAGGGAAAAATTCTTGACTGTAAGATTGCTTATTATGCAAAACATTTAATCAAATATAATAATTTTTATATCTATTTCAGTTCCCTGAAACAAAAGAGAAGTGGCTGGAGATTTCGGAAGGTTTCGAGGCTATGTGGCAGTTTCCGCATTGTCTTGGTGCTCTTGACGGGAAACATATCTCATTCACCCCATCTCAAGAAGAATCACCTATGTTTTATAATTATAAAGGTTTCAACAGCATCGTGTTGATGGCAATGTGTGATGCAAACTGCAAATTCACCTTTATAGATGTAGGTTGCAATGGGCGCGTAAGCGACGATGGTGTACTCATGCGGTCTGATCTCATGTTTGTCCTAAATCAAGGCGATTCCCTATTTCCCAAAGCAGCAGTGCTTGGAAATAACAGAAAGCTACCCTATGTAATAGTAGCAGACAACGCATTTCCCAATATGCAGAACCTTATAACACCCTACTCAAAAAAACATATACAAAAGGACTTTGTCTATTTCAATGCTCGTCTGAGTAGAGCCCGACAAAATATTGAACGTGCTTTAGGCGTACTGACTAATCGCTTCAGAGTTTTGCAATCAACAATAAAACTGAATTCAGCTAAAACAGTGAAGATTGTGCAGTGCTGCTGTGTACTACACAATTATCTTATTGAAAATTGTTTATGGTACAAGCGAAACTTAAGCGACTTTTCTACTGCAAGCTCTTTAAATTACGAGGACGTAGAAAATAATGCAAACGAAGAAAATCAACACAGACCGAAACAACAATGTGTGGAAACAATTCGAACATCATTTAGGGAATACTTCGCCAACGAAGGAAACATGCGATTATAAACAATTTTTTATACATCCTGTAAATAAAAACACAATTTTTAGTAAAGAAATTCCCTGCGTGGCTTTATTTAATAAATCAGATTTAACAGGAATGTTAATGTATCTTCTTCAAGTTCATCGCAGTTATCACCAGTCAGTCAATATGACAGGAAAAATCACTATATGAGTCTACTGCACTACTTGGCGGAGTTATTGCTTGATATAAATTATTCATATACCAGGTAGAACTCATTGTTGAACTTGACTCCCTGCTGGTCCTATATTTGTGCGAAAGCGGTGTTGATAAACAATCAATCCATACATAATTTTTTTTAACTAGCTTCCTTTTTGGCTTTTAAGTTTCGTGGCAAAACCACTGGCGACATTTTAAAGTTGTCAAAGCTATGTTCCTCCAATTCGAAGGATTGGAGCTATGTGCTTAAATATTGGCAAAAGGCTTCGTTTTTTTTTTTCGAAAATCTCTTTATAATTGCCAACGTTTCGTTTGCCGTGCTGTGAAATTTCGCTATATCCAGTTTTCGCTTGTTTCTGAAAAAAAGAAATAATTATGTCAGTAACAAAATATTTATTTAATAGCAAAAATACATACATGTGTATATATACGTACTTTCTTAGAAGTCTGAGCCTGTTTTCTTTCACTTAGTGGCATCCTTTCAACTCCTGGCTCTTTTTCTTCGGCATTATTGCACAGAATCTGTAAAATTGGATATCGTATGAATACAATGCTATACAGATGCTAATTATTTTTCTTACCTCCGAAATATTTATACTAGACGAACCTGCACATTCGTCGTTCACGTGCATTAAAAAAGATAACTCTTCATAGCACCAAACAGTTGGCTTATAATATACAGAGAAAGCAGCAACAATTACTTTTTATAAACTATTAATGGTCTATGCTCTATGTAAAATAGGACACTTTTAATACTGTACAGTTAATTTTAATGTTTCTAATCTGATTCATCTCCAATTTCCTTTCATTTTGTTCTTCACATTTTTTTTACCCCTTAAAATTGACAACTTACCATATGTGTGTTTTGTTTTCTCCCCGATTTTCAACCGCTTCAAATCTGGTCGAATCTTTTAGTCGAACTTTATTATAACAGTTTTAGCGCTGGGTAATTAGTCCAGTATGTGCTGGCCCTACACTACATGTTATCATTCTTAAACTTGCCTTACGTTACGCTACACAATGACATCACACAATAATGTCACATTTGACATTTGTCAAAGCTACTTCGTGTTATGAGTGAACTGTAGAAGTGTATTAACCGAATCTACCACAGACAGCAGATGATTTTGTTGATCTACGTAATTGTTTGAAGCCTAAAAGATATGAAGTAATCTGCCGAAAATATCATAATTCACAACAGACTAAATACATTTGCTGTTTTCAATTCGAACCTACTGTATATCCACATAAGATGGCTGGGATTAAAGATAAGTTATCGAGTTATTACGAAGGATTCTGCGACTACATGCAGAAAGATACGAAAGGCGTTGAGGTATTTTGGCTGATATAATATACCAGAGTGTTTATCGTCGGTGTGATCAAAATATTTATTTTTATTATTTGTTTGTAATTATATAATATCATGGGGTTTTCTCTTATTAATTCGTCTTAGATTGGCATATATGCGACATCAGGGATTCTTTTCGCTTATTCTTACTACAAAATCCGTCCAGTAGGGGATTTGTATCCTTTTATTTATGGAAACTTATTATATGATCTATTTTTTTCTTAGGTAACAAAATTTGGAAAAGGAAAAGACATACCGAAAATCTTTATCAGAGACAAAATTACTCAGTATGGAAATATCGAGGCGGTTAATCCAAGTGCGAAGAGTGGACCACTTTTGTTAATTAATCACAGGCCACCATTGGGATTCTTTGTGCCTTTTTCAAAGCAGCTCCCTGTTAAGGTACGTACATAAAATTAAATGTATAATTTCTGTTTCCCAAAAGTGAATATCACAGAGTTGGTTCACACAGTTTACAATAATGTAAACTCTTAAGATGTTCCAGTAGATAACTAATGAAGGTAGTTTATGAGAACTGTTCCCTCAGTTTACATAATACCGTATGAACTTAATGTGACTAATTGATTTGTTGTTTTTAACACGAATGAGTTTTTTCACTGTTTCGAAGAGTCAACCTAAAGTTGAAAATCTCGTCAAAATTTCTATCTGGCCTACATGATTACTATATCTTTGAAACTGTATGTTGTACCTTGCTAGGAGTACTAAATACTAGTTAAATTTTTATGAGGAATATCCTTGTCTTAATAACTGAGAATTCTCGTTTAATCCTCGTTTTATGTGGATCTTACAGATTTACAAATACGCCTCTTCCTAAGTTGGTAGAGTTCTCCTTGCAATTGCGACCGCCACTTTTCTTCTTGCCTAATCATTTTAATCGGTGCAGGCACAGCATACTGACCAGATCTATATAGCTGTACGTCCGGTATAGATCTCCGCTTCTGTACACTCTGTAAATGCACCGAAATCACACGGGGTGGACCTTTCGTTCTTTGCGTCGTATCACAGAACCGGAAAGTGACGGGCTTATATAGAGTTTTCTTTGCTCGATGTAAGGAGTGATTGGTATTGATTTGATATTCTGTGATTTTATTTGAAATCTGTCGAGATTCACGATCTCCAGAGTGAAATTGTTAGTCCATGAACTAATCAGATCCTAAACCTTACTGACGGACCTATTAGATTTTTGCCTTTGACAGAATACGGTAGTAACAATTTTATATTCGACATTGAGCAGACTAATGTAGCGTCTTTAGTTAGTGCAATCCATAGGTTTTACTTCCTTCAGAACCGAACAGGTGATGTTGAGATTCCATTCATTTGGCATGCGTTCCTTCGGCCAAATTTTACTGATGAGTTCCTGCATGCAGATCATTTCCGCCAGCTTTGAAAAGCTTGGCGGCTAAGATTGTCAGATTTCAGTTTGGATATTGCAAGCCTGAGTTCGTTTTGGATGTTTGGACGGTTTTTTTTGCAGTCGTCGTCCGCAACAGCGGTATATTCGCCACTTTCGTTATTTAACAGTCCGTAGAAATGGTTCTTTCGAATTCTCAGCACTGGCTGCGTCTCTACTACCTTGTTTTTGTCCTCCTCCTTGCAATCTTTAGTTCGAGTTGTGTTTGTTATACCTCATTCCTTTCGATCGACTGAACTTCGCGTTTTCCCATCTCTGTTACGTGTCAGTTGTTGTAGTAGTTGCCATCAAAATGTTCGTTCTCCTATGCAGTGCTTCACGATAACACTCCTTGGCTGCTAGTGCTTGCCATGGTCTTCTTGTTCGTGGACGCTTTGTTAAAACTATTGTAGCATATCCTCGTCTGCATTTCTCATATCCTCTCAGCATAGTCAGTGGTTCTTGGCATTTGATGTTCGTGATCCGGAATTATGAGGAAGGTTAAAGGAAACTCTGCTAGCAAAGCCTCTGGTGTTCTCTTGCTTTCGTAACCTTCCGATGTCAAACCTTTTTATAGTATTTTCCCGGTGCGGATATCTTGATATCCGCGTTCATACTTTGGCTACTACTAGGTAATAATATGAGTGAATATTGACTACACGCAATGTGCGGACATCAATAAAACAGATGCGTGTCTTCAGTCTATCACTATATGATCAATCTGACGTGTCGAGTTTTGATCAGGAAACCGCCATGTGGCCTTTTGGCCAGGGCTTGCTTTCTACAACGATGTTTCTTCGACTAGAATTGACTAGACAATTTGCCTGTATTGGTTAGCGGATATGATGTCGTGCAGATTATGCATGCTCACGACACTCCTAAAGATGCCCACCTTTTGTATTCTCACGGTGATGTCACCGCTTATATGCATATTGCTCGAATTCTTCCTTTAGGAATTCGTAGAATCTTCGTTGGTAGTTCTGTCCTTCTGCCCGCTGAGGCATATGTGGCTGATGTTGGCGAATTTTTTCCGGATATGGATTGTCATCAGCCGCTTACGTGCCTAAAGCGCATGACTTCATCCCTAAGTCTGTTCGCAATCCGCATCTTTTTATGTCCTGCATGCGTTTACAATCGCGTTAGTTGATTTTACAAGTTTTGACAATCTTCTTGTCCATTCCATAGCATTTTTCGGATGACAATTATGTCAGTCTTATAGGCGTGCAGTGTCCCCACTAGGTGTTCAGAAGTACCTGGTGTATTCAGAGACCTCACGTTTCATTTTAACACTGACATTGCAGATAACATTACTATCTGTCAGCTCATCATTATGTTGAACTTTATATTTTGCCCCACCGATCTTCGCAATTCATAAGATTGTCCTCCTGTAGCAGGTTAACATTGATTCCACTTTTATTTTCCGATGCGTTAGTTATAATAGCTTTCATTATATCTGCGGTTGATAGATCTAATTATAATGCTTGGGGAAAAAGATTGTTCATTCGAAGCATTCATTCAAAATCAGGGGCGTGGGAATGGTTTAAGATATTCGCAGAGTGCTCCACTGCTCCTCCATCGTCTCAGCTAAAAAAATGATATGTTTATGCCTTGTTGCATCTAACACTACGTTGTACTTCTTTTCTGTTACACGAACTGAGCTTTAAAAATTGTGGATCTTCGTACGATCTCTTGGTATCTGCTGATAGCCATTTACTGTGGTTTATATTCTTTAACATGTCGGTGCTATCGACTGATATAGAATAAATAGATATTAAGCTGCTCTTGTTATGGACGCCAGCAATTCAACTGATAAATCGACGTTTTATCGTATTGTTCACTGCCTATCAGATGGAATCTGCTGAACTTTCTGGGATAGTTTCTTAAATGATGACCACTCAACAAATCGCTCATTACTGTCGTGTACACGCACCACATGTTTGATTGTGGTGTGGTTTCCAATAAGTTGATGGCGGAATCTGCACCATTATGACCAATAAAGGTCAACCGTCGTTGCTTAATGTTTTACTGTGGCATCCCTTACTCGTGTTCTACTCTGATACTCAATATCTGACCACTGTCCGGATGGCATGTATCAGTGTTTCCTATTGGTGAAGTGTATCAGCAGCTTACCATCTTTTTCTCTAAGGCTCATCATGTTCATCTGATACCGCTCTCCCATAAGTTGAAGAAATCTGACATTTTGTGGACATTCTCTCTTGAATCACGGATGTTTATCACATTAAGGAATACAATCGTTGCCGGCATTTATCAACAAGGTATATGTCTGTATCTAAGGCGATCATTTTTGTTTTGCCGAAATTCTACGCGGTTCTGCGTGTCACACTCAACCGGGATTTATCATCGTTTTTGACGAATGGGACTTGTTGTCTATAGTCTTTACCTTATAATCTCCAAAGAAAATCTCTTTATTTGGTTATTAATCAAAGTTACAGGCTTTCGAAGTTGTTTCTTCTCTGAGGCCTGATCTTTCATTAATATCCGCTGACACACATTTTCGCGGTATTTTTCGATCAAAATACCTCACCCCCACTCGATGTGAAATACCTTCATCGCAATTTACCTTACGACTGAACTCAAGCACTTAACATTTGTGCACATTAACGCTATTAAGCCATTTAAATATCGTGTAGATATCTGGAATGGGGATTGCTGGCTTAGAAAAACGGAAATACAGATAATTTGTGGTGGCGTGTGCAGTGCTAAAATTAGTAGAATACTACGCCAGAGAAACTGGGTGTGATTCACAGGCCAAACAACGAAATATAGAACAAAATAATTTCTGACATACAAATGTCTTTCATTCGCTCTTCTTTCAGAGTCGACAAGAAATTGTAAGACCCTCTGTCTGTGTAATAAAAGGACAAGACGAACAACATTGTGAGTGGAGAGACTAGGCCTAGGTTCATACTGGAGTGTTGCACCATCAATTTAGTTAGATAGTCTGTCTTTGTACATCTGATTTCGTAAATTATTCACTTTTAATGGCTTTGTGAAATAATTTAATGCTTGAATAGTCGGTAAGTTGCAACTTACAATTTCGCTTTCATTGCCCAAAAGAAGAGAAATCAACTCGGATGAATGGGTATGTTACTCTAATAATCTTGCATATTATAGTGAAAAGGAAAATACTTTGGATTTGGATTCCTTGATCATTTACGCAGTCCATGAGATTTATAATGTGACATCATCGTTATTGTCTAGCGTCATAATTTCATATGTCATTACGTGGAGTAACTGTTATTAATATCCTCTTTTTATCCTCTTTTTGAAACTGTTTAGCTGTTATATTATAATCGCAGAGTCGGGAAGTAGACTTTATCTACATTTGCATCTCCGCTTTGTTTGAACCTTATTTTGCTTAATAACTGTAACTGCATCCCACTGATCACCGTCACTCCACGTCTTTTCGTCGGTTATCCATGTTATTTAAAACGCAATTCCTTCCCAGAAATTCACCGTTGCCTTTATTTAGAAAATGCTGTGCTTTGTAGTTCTAGAAACAAAATTATTTATTCTTACATTTTGAACTATCGTTTTTAGCTTCCTGGTGTTTCCATAAGTGCGAATGGATTTTCTTGGCTCCAAACTGTTGCTGTAGGCAAACGCGTTGAATTTACTCCAATATCTCGCAATGGGGGTGACAACAGTGCTGTATGTCGAGTTCTTCTAGTATGTCCAGAGAATAAACAGGTACAATTTTTATTTGTTTTTCCTCTTCTTAACCTTAACTTTATTATTATAGAAATTAATGGATCCAGCTGAAGCACTTCTTAGCCTTGGATTTGCCAAAATCGAACAGATTCCAAGCACTGTTGAGAATATAGACATAGAATGGCAAAAATACTACAAACACTTGGCGAAAGTCGAGAAAAATGCGAAAGATCAGAGACAGGGCGTTTGGCTTACAAGGTAAACACTTTATACATATACAAGTTGATAATATTTGAAGTAATTGGCTTTGTTTTATTTTGTTTTAGCCTCCCACCTAAACCTTGGCCTTTGAAGTTTTCGAAAGAGAAGATTAATGCATTAATTTTATCTATTTTACCATCTGAAAAAAGATTACCGGAACTTGTTCGATAGAGTAGCTAAGATTTTCCTTCACTTCAACTAATTGGAAAATAATGTCTTATGTTAAACAAAACTTGGAGTTTGGATAGTACTTAGCTTTAAACAAAACATCCCTTTAAACAATTTTTAACAACAGAGAAAAAATAATATTATTTTGTACTGAACTCAAATGTGTTTGTTGTAAAGGTAGTTGAGTGCCTTATGATCCGTTGTTTTTACGTGTTTCGGGTTATTATTTTTGAGAATAGAGTCCACGATGCACAACGTCGCGATGTCGCATTCATAGGCGACTAAATGGAGAAAAATCATCTCCAGGCAGTTCAACAATTTAGATGAGCTTGAGGTATATGAGTACACTTCTTCTGCGAAGTGGGAAATAATCCCCAGGCAAATAGAAATGGTCATGTCAGAGCTCGACGGTAAGCGGGCGAACAATATGATGCTTTCACGAAACAAATGACGTATCGCAAGCTGGAACGTCAGCATAATGACGGGCAACAGTTTCAAACCAGCAAACGTTTTACGGCAACGTTTAGAGCATTTAAGAAACCAAATGGAGCATTGTCGAAAACAGGGCCCGTCACTTGAAATTGAAAACAAATAGAAAAGAATAAAATAAGAACGGAAATGACATTATCTTGGCGGTTGAACTCCTATATAGGATCGTAAGAGCATCAAATATTAGCGACCGACTAATGGCAATAAAACTGATAATTGAACCCGAAATTTGAAATATTTTAAACGCTTATGTAACCCAGGTAGGCCGTGAAAGATCAGAAAAATAATTGTTTGACGCCATTTCGATGAGGTATTGAATATTATAGACTATCATAGGAGAAAATTATTTACATGCTGCAGACTTGAAAAACCACGTCGGACAATAACTACGAATACCAAAATTCTCGTGTAGAAATTCCAAGTTTGTTATGAAAACAGAAGGAGAAACTCAGCGGAGGAAGATATACCTAATAATACCAAATAATGACGTGTTGCAGTATTTGCAACAAACCCTTATAGAATGCTATCCAAGCTAGATACGGTGGGCAAAAAATTTAAAAGTGATCTGTGGCGAACCACTTACAAGTCAGCATCGACTTTTGGTCTTTCCTACTGCAGGCAGTTCAAAAGCAGGTTGGGATCCTGAGCCTTGAATAGCAAGCTCATCGGCGATGTCATTGTGACATAGAACCCAAGCAATATTCAGTGATTTTAGGCTTCCGATTGAGTTTTGAATTTTCGAACCAGCTAAGAAGTGGTGAAAAGGTTTGGGCAATGCCACAGCCTCTCCACTAATTCTTCACAATATATTTTATTGTCATCACGATTGCGTATATGTGTAATGTATCTCCACTTAGATGGCAGACGCAAGTTTTCTAACACTGCATAAGCAGCGCATCTTATTGCACTGAAGACCCGACGCCATTCCTTTCTGGCTTAGACTTTGACCTAAACCATTTGTGGGTACAGGGGAAGTCGATTTTGCATTTGCAATTTCCTTGGTGGTTAACGAAGGAGTCTAAGTATGTATTAACATTTTTCGCAGTTTGGTACGATGACTTTCTAAATAGATGTCAGCAGTTGGATTTGCGAGTTTGAACAAACGGCGATCCAGATGTTCGGTCTTAATACAATTGATACATAACCCGGTATCTCCAAGCGCATTTACTCATTTATTAAGGGTTTCTTATGAAAGCGCTATCATCGCGGAAAGAAAAGTAATCATTCGGAACTAGCCAATGCGCTGCTCAAATGGAAAATCTTGATTAAGGTTAAAAACCAACAGACTTTAAGCATTGATGTGATGTTCTTCGATTTTAACTTCGAACTCTTATGTTAAAACGTTATACGTATCGCGTGCCATTCTTATAAAGGGTGTCCCCTAAGTTATCAAGGATAATTTGGGAAATAATTCTTTGGTATATTAAAAAAAAATCCTTAGGAAAAGGTTTACTATCCCAAGTATCATAAAATCTATAAGATTTTCTGCAAACTCGTTATTGATTTTTTATATTTGTTTATTACTGTTACGTTCATAACATTTTCTGGAGAAAAGCGACATCAAAGTCAAAAATTAGCATGCCAAAGAAAAATGGAACAGGCATAGAAATTGAATATCTAAAGACTCAAACAAAATATCAACTTTATTTAAACGCCGTTACAAAGGCTAGTATTTCCTCTAAAAATAAAATTTTAAACGAAGTTTCTACCATTAGTACAATACTATATTAACAAAGCAATTCCCATTGGAGATAGACTCTTACTGTAGAACGATTGTTTTCTTAGAATATACCTAAGAATCACTTCCCAAATTATCCTTGACGAAGTATGGGCAACCCTGTATAGGTATGTCTCGAATACAAATATGATATCTGGGAACTCCATTAAATTCTTTTTCCAAATCGATGAGGACATCCAGATCGAAGCGTCCCGATATTTGTCAAAAATTATGCGTAAGCCGTGGATCGCGTCGTGTGTATGTCCACCTGCCTCTTACAAAGCAGCAATGACTGCTATATTTACTTACTTAGGTGGCGCTACAGTTCGCGATGAGCTACTGCGTTGCCCCTCCGAGTTACATTCGGAGACTGCAGGCCGGAGCATTGATGTCCATGTTTTAACCCATGCTTCAGATCCATAAAGTAGGACTGGGATGAGCAAGGTCTTATTGTTCGGGATAGGGCCTTACTAC
The DNA here is from genome assembly GCA_949129095.1 of Volucella bombylans. Lineage (NCBI taxonomy): Eukaryota > Metazoa > Arthropoda > Insecta > Diptera > Syrphidae > Volucella > Volucella bombylans. The sequence goes on along the minus strand of OX422140.1, from coordinate 145,838,691 downwards.
TCAATTGCTTTAGCTCAAAGAAACAACATTTCGCAAAATTATTTATACGGAGGTGTTATAAGAATTAGAGGTGTTGGCAGAATTAATAGCAGAACTAAGGTACACAAAGTCACTTCATACCTCAAAGTTATAGCTGTCGACTGTAACGTTCTCTTCAATTCGTCGATTTTGTTCCCTTCTGCACACACGAGTTTGGAAGGGATGCTAAAACTATACATGTCTCTATATAGTTGGTCTCATTTATTTATTTACTAACTTATTTCGTCTTACAATAAAAATCTTAGCCTAAACTATTATACTTCTAATAGATAATGAAGAAACATACATTAAGTAAGTAAGGATATTTTTTTTTATATTTTAAGGATAACAATTCAAGATAGCAGCTTTACAAATAATTATATTCATGTTAAAATCTATTATATCGAATTATTATACAAATTGCAGTTTACATATGGCGTGGTTATTAGGTCATTATGACCATAATAAGTTCGATAATAAGTACATAAAAAAATAACGTTCTCTAGGTGAAAGAATGTGTGGCAGGGTATACAAATAAAACAATGTGAGCAGCTATTACATCGTGTGCAAAGAGCACTGGGTAATATGTTCCTATTTTAGGAAGAGTTTTTAAGTTAGAGGGCGCACATTTAGCTTCATATGATGGTATGCCATTATTCCAATGCATTTAACGCAAAACAAATTTCGTAAACCGTTTTTGTACTCGTTCTATACGAATTTGAGCTTTGCGATAATAAGGGTTCCAAACTACGCAACAATACTCCGGTATGGATCAATAAATGAAACCAAATGGTCAAATTAATATCAAAAGTCATTTCTAAGTCGTTTTGATCAGTAACTCTTTTAATTATGTACTACATTTTGAATACTCTAGTCAAAGATAATAGGGAAATGTTTTCTACTAACGTTTATAACTGAACATTTGTGTATATTAAAATATAATCTATTAAAAATGCACCATTCATTAACTCGCTTTACATCATATAAAATATATTCAGGCCTGGACATAAGAGAAGGCAGGGCATTTATGAATAGAAGAAATATTAGTGGCCCAATGTGAAATGTAAAAGGAAACGTGTGTCCGAGCAATTGGAAGGGTCCTTGGCTGTACTAACATAAGGCTAATACGCGCCCATGCCTCTAAGAAATACAAGGACAATGTAACGAAAGAATGATTCTACGGGCTCCCCAACAAGACATATGATAGAAGAAGAAAAAAAGCAGAACCGCAGAAGAATGGACTTGAACGACATGTGGTTTCAACAGGATGATGCCACAAGCCACACAGCACACACTACAATCGATTAATTGAAGAGTAAGTATGGTGAGCGTGTTATCTCAAGAAATGGGCCAGTCGATTGGCCGCCTCGTTCGTGCGACTTAAAGCCGCTTGACTGTTTTCTGTGGGACTACGTTAAGTCATTGGTTTATGCCAACACGCGGACGACGTTTGAAGATCTCAGAGCCAATATTGAACGCGAAAAGCAGCCGTTTCGGCCGAAATGTGTGGCCGAGTCGTTGAAAATTGGGTCCAACGAATCGACCGCTGCAAACGTGCCCGCGGTGGCCACGAAGTCGAGTTCCATACATAAATGTTTTGATTGTACTTCAAGCCGATAACAAAGTTTTTGAAATATCTCAAATGGTTTGCGTTTTATTTAAAAAAAAGTTGTCAAGTCCTTATTGGAAAACCCTATAGATGCCTGAAGGTATATGGGGAGCTCTTTCATTTCATTTTATTCAAATCTCACTTATTTTTGGCAAAACAAAGTAAACAAAATTCTTACATTTCGAAATAAAAACAAACCCAATGACAGTTTCAAATAAAAAAAAAAACAGTTTAACAGTTTTTACAAATTTCTTGGACTAAAATGGACAAAATGGGGGAAATGAATTGCTCTCTTCTGCGAAAAATATGAATTCGCGAATGGATTTCGACCTGTTTTTTCGTAGATTTTCCTAATTTTGGACAGTAAGCGAACAGACCTATTGATTGTCGTTCATGGAAAGTTTTCTATTAAATAATTCAATATTAATTTTTTTCAACAGAATATGGAGAAGAAAAAAATACATACAAGAAAATCGAGAAATTTACTCTGGCTCTCAATCAGGCTATGGCCGCTTCCTACCCTCTTATTCAACCTAGAGGCAAGAAAAAGCCACATTGGTGGACATCAGCACTGGGACTGCTCAGAAACTCTTGTAGAAAACTTTTCATCGTAGCAAAAAGCACAAGAAAAGTGACTCATACAAAGAATCCCTCAAATTATACAAAAAAGAACTGAGGAAGGCAAAGCGACAATACTGGAGGTCATTCTACAAAATCACAGAAACCTCTGAGGCATCGCGGCTAAGAAAAATACTTTCTACAAATCCTATGATGCCTAGCTGTTTGAAAAAAACCGATGGCTCTTGGACAACCTCAAGTGATGAATCATTCAACCTGCTTCTGGACACCCACTTTCCAGGTAGCTCCCAACTCGAGGCCAGTAGCAGCCCAAACAAGCCTACTGCAACCGCGACCAAAATCCATGATCTGATTACGAGAGACAAACTGCTCTGGGCGCTACATAGCTTCAAATCATACAAGTCTGCTGGTCCGGACGGTATAATACCTGCCGAGCTACAGAGGTCCTCAGATATTATTCTGCCAGTGTTAGAAAATATTATGAGGAGCTGTGTAGAACTTATCCACATTCCACTGTTATGGAGAGAAGTCAACGTAGTATTCATTCCCAAAGCCGGAAAGTGTTCTCATGTTTTCCAAAAGGACCTCTATAGTCTATCATCTTTCTTCTTTCCTTCTGAAAACTCTAGAACGACTGATTGATATCCATATTCGAGCTAAAGTTGATCCAAGACTTCTGTCAACGGCTCAACATGCCTACTGTAAAGGAAAGTCGGTGGAAACGGCTTTGCACTCTCTGACTAGCCACAACGCCTTTAACAACGTCAACACATCCGCAATCACGATTGCGCTGTCAACTCTGCAGGTAGACGACTCACTTGGGGAGTTGATCGGTCTAATGCTAAAAAGCAGGATAATCAACTCCAAACTGGATGAGACTTCTGCTAAAAGATGTGTCAGCTGAGATACGCCGCAAGGCGATGTCTCCTTCTCTGGAACTTAGTAGTTAACGAACTACTGATATACCTGGAAGTGGGTGGTAGCAGAGTGATTGCCTATGCGGATAACGTTGCCATAGCCGTCTCAGGAAAGCATCTCAATACAATTAAAGAACTCCTTCAAGTAAATCTCAATAGATTAACCCGCTGGGCAGATCACTGTGGATTGTGAATGAACCCCCATAAAACTGATCTCCTCCTCTTTTCCAGGAAATATAAAATTCCAATCACAGACCCTCCTTCAATAAATGGTACAGCAAAATATCTGGGTCTCATTTTTGACAGGAAACTAAACTGGAAACCTAACATTCAAAAAAGAGTCAATAAAGCTACAATACCTTTATTCTCTTGCACAAAAGCCATTAGGAACAAATGAGGCCTTCAACCGTACATAACACACTGGCTATACATCTAGGTCGTAAGACCGATACTTACTTACGGGGTGGTTGTCTGGTGGACGGCCTTGGAAAATGCAGTCAACCGCATTAAACTAAGCAGAGTCCAAAGAACAGCATATCTATGCACAAGTTGAGCCTTGCGGTCTACCCCCTCTGCGGCATTAGATATTCTGTTTCACTTGACACCCCTCGACATTTTTAGCAGGCAAGTAGCTGCGACTGCAGCTGTTCGCCTTAAAACGACTAAACAGTGTACAAATAATTCATTTGGCCACGCCAACATTCTTAATACATTAGGAATCCTCACAGAGAACATCGATTACACCATACCTGAACTTTGGTTTGACAGAAACTTCCATGTAAGCTTCTCCTCTAGATCATTCTGGGAGGAAGATGCTTTCATGGAGGACAAGTCAATCCATCTCTACACAGATGGATCTAAAACCGACAGCGGAGTTGGTGGCGGTGTTTTCTCAGATAAACTAAATCTAAGCCTCTCTTTCCGTCTTCCAAATCACTGTAGCGTGTTCCAGGCGGAAATTTTGGCGATTAAAGAAGCTCTGTCCTGGCTGAAGAAAAACGTGATATCTGCAAAGGATATCGGCATATTTTCGGATAGTCAGGCCGCCATCAAGTCCCGGGACTCGGTCTCATTATATTCTAAAACCGCCCTTGAATGTCGATCATCTTTCATGGAGATGGCAGAGCAGTTCAACATTCACCTTTCTTGGGTGCCGGGCCATGGAGACATTCCAGGGAACTGCAGAGCCGATGAACTCGCCAAAATTGGAACCACTCTACCTATTCTACCGGAAAAGATAGTATAGGTATACCAGTCGCTAGGTGCAAATTAACACTAAAGCTGGATGCCAATAAAAGAACAGACCTTAGGTGGACTGCTGGGCAAACATGTCTAGTGACCAAACAGATCTGGCCAAAGCTGGATCTGAATCGCTCTAAGTGTCTGATCCTTTTAAATAGAAAACATCTCAGCGCCATAATAGGTGCCATTACTGGACACTGCCTCATAGGCAAGCACGCAAGAAGGCTTGGCGCTTTTACAAATGATTTCTGTAGAAGCTGCATGGACGAGGTAGAGGAGGAGACAATCCTCCACCTACTCTGTATATATCCAGCTCTCTCCCAGAAAAGAAAGCTTCATCTAGGAGCTTTCTTCTACAATGACCTAAACGATCTAGAAAACATAGACGTTAATAGTTTCCTACGCTTTATTATAAGCTCAAATTGGTTCTATTAGTAAGAGGATCATAGATCCACGTGGCATCACAATGGGCCAATAGGCCTAAGTGGGTTGGTATTTCCAACAGCCACTCTTACCTGCCAGCTCGTTTGAATGACTTTTGAAGTGTTCGGCTGTGTTTTTAATTTTCTCCTGGGTTGTGATTCCATTTCTTGCCAAAACGTACTCGTATTTATTTATCTACAAATTCGAAATAAACCATAAGGTATCAAAGACAGTGACTTTTTAAACCTTTTCTCAATAAAATAAATTCATAAGCCCTTTGTGAAAACAGTGAAAGTATAATTTATGTTGGGGAGAGTACGATAACTTTGGCGCCAAGAATTGATAACGGTATTTTGTAGAGGGGTTAAAAACTAGCATTTTTTACTATGGGAGGGAGGGGTCCATCTCGTCTCGTTTAGGAGTTATGGGCAATTTAAAAACAAATGACTTAAGATGGGAAAAAAATTATTAAAAACAACGGTAACACTTACAATAAAGTACTATGCAGAATATGAAAGCCTAAAATTTGCTCTTTAATATAAAATTTACGTCGAATTATTCGTGTGAATAGTTTTTGAATAATTCGCATTCAAACTTAAATTTTTGGTAAAAAATAAAAATTTTTTTTTTTTTAAATCAATATTATTCAAAATTGTGAGATGATGTGCCCAATTGGTTCTCTGTATTAATGCAGCTATCAATTCTGAATCGAACACAAAAAACCGCATGGCTTTATATCTTCTAGTTTTTGAGAAAATTGAAAATTACTAAAACTATTTTTTATAAGACTTTTTTTTTGGTATTTATGGTGATCTCACTTTGAGGATTAATATTAATGATAGGGTCATCTTTGTAAGTAAAGTACAGCAAATCATTTAGTGTAACCCATAATGCAACACGAGGAGGTAGATTTGCATTGCATTCTGCGTCCCAGTCAGTCAGTTTATGAGTAAGTTAGGTGTTAGTTAAGAGTAGTCAATTAAATGTTCAATGTACGAGTACTAAAAGGTATGTAAGTTTCGTCAATGAAGTCATCGTCCGTACTGGTGTCAATGTCGAGTTCGTTGAGTTGGTCGATGATGGTGAAGAGCCGAGGTTGTTTTGGTGATAAAATACCTCCTAAGTGCTCATTGTGAACGGTCGGAGGGTCGAAGTCCTTCAGTTGCAAACCCACACTTTCTTCACCTTTGACAAAACCTGGTTACACTTTTTTTACGTCAATTAAAAATTCCGTGATTTGGGAGCCCATGTCGTCCTTATAATTTTTTTCAAGGCAGTATTTCCGGTAAAAGAAAATTGCCATATATTAGTAAAGGTGCTGCGTTGTATTGCGGCATAAAATTGATTTTTTCATGATTCTCAAGATCATTTATAGTATTGGTTGCATCGGTCTTGTCAACATATTCGCCTTTGCTGTGGTTTGTAATTTCATGAGTCGTAGAAGTAGGGAACATTTTCTCAATACCTATGTATTGGCGTGTGCTGTCGGTACAAATACGACTGCTGTTGGGGTTAACGTATTTGTGTATATAAGGCCACAAGTCTTCTTTACTTTTGGAGTTCACTTTAAAGAAGCGTCCGACCTTATCTTCTAAATAATTAACTGCAACATTGGAACATGTGAATTTTCTATAATGCGAATTGGTGAAACATTGTAATTTTGTGATGAGTACTGTGGATGAAGAGTATTGATGACATAGGCGCCTGCCTGACGAAAAGCACATACCCCGAACGAAGTTGCGTGAGCGGGACCTGACTGCCTGCGGAAAGAGAGTTGAAATCCCTTAAATCCCGCGAAGCGGGTCACCCGTGTACTCTTAATTAAGAAAACTATTGATATAGGCGTCTGCGAGATGTTTAAATAATACTCATTAACTTATTCAAAGGAAGACTACGTACATAAATGCCAAAAAACAAAACTAAAGTAGTAATTTCAATTTCAATTTGCTCAAAAACTAGAGGACATAAAGCCATGTGGTTTCTTGTATTCGATTCAGTATTAATACGCGCATTGAATACAAAAAAACAATTTGGCACATTATTTCACATTATTGTTAAAAATATTTTTTTAATTTTTTACCAAGAATTTGAGTTTGAATGTGAATTATTCAAAAACTATTCACACGAATAATTTGATGTAAATTTTATATTAAAGAACAAGTTTCGGGCTTTCATATTCTGTATAGCACTTTATTGTAAGTGTTACCGTTGTTTTTTAATAATTTTTTCCCATCTTAAGTCATTTGTTTTTAAATTTCCCATAACTACTAAACGGGACGAGATGGACCCCCCCCCCCCCCCCCCACCCCTCCCATAGTAAAAATGCTAGTTTTTACCTCCTCTACAAAATACTGTTATTAATTCTTGGCGCCAAAGTTATCGTACTCGTGCCTTTATTTTTGCTTTTTAACTCAAACAGTAATTTCCTTCCCTTTAACAAATTTTATTTCCCGCTAAACTATACACCCACACTACTATTCCCATATGTATAATATGGATCCGTGCAATGAATGCTTCTCTGACCTCCCCGCCGATGGAGACTTTGTAACATGGCATAGATGTGAAAGGAAAATGCATTATGGATGTAGCACGATTTCCGAAAAATCTTACCAAAAAAGGAATATTGCCCGAAAGGAGGAATGGAGATGTTCCACCTGTAGAAAAGAACTCGCAGCGCTCTCCTCATCCAGGATCCCTGCTGAATTAGCATCAGTTCAGCCTATGACCAAGCGAATGAGAATTGTAAGTTCTCCAGAAGCACTCCCGCAACAAACTCCAATACCGGCACCATTCACTAAATCAGCACCAGATAGTAATAATAATGAAATAATGTTAAATGAAATGCACAAGATGAGAAAAGAGATGACAGATATAAACACAAGTTGTGAATTTATGGCGAACAAATACGAAGACATAAAGCAACACATGACATTAAGCAATGTAACACTACAAAAACTTACAAACGAAATAAAAGAACTCAAAGAGAGCAACCAGAAAAAATATCAGCAAATACATGCAATATAAACCAAAATCAATACTCTCGAACAACAATTACTAAAAAACAACATTGAAATAAAAATGAAAACTTAATGGATATTGTCCAAGCACTAGGAAAAACAATAGATCACAATTTATTAAATTCAGACATCACTGACGTTTACAGAACGAACATAAAACATCCAAATAAAACAACAATAATAGTTTCGTTAGCAAGTCACGCGTGCAAAACAAATGTAATTAAAAAGGCAAGAGCCATCCGTAATATTCCCCTTAAGAAAATACTTCTAATGGCTCTGCTTCAAGTGCAACACCCGAAACTGAAGCAATAATATATGTCAACAATCAGCTCACACCTACCAATAAACACCTTCTCTGGCTAGCAAAAAACAGAGCCAGAGAGTGCAATTGGAGATTTGTGTGGGAGTCGACCGGTAAGGTACTTGCGAAAAAAACCAAAAACGGCGAGACCATACACATCGGGATTGCAACGATGTAAACAAAATGAACAACTAAGCATTGTTGTTGTACGTAATACTATTTGTGCCTGTTTACATTGGCGACGGGTTGAAAGTCCTAACCATGAACGTCGTGTTCACATTTACCCAGTTTATCTGACAGCTCAATTTGCGTTGAAGCATTCCGCATTGGTTCAATACCCGTAGAAATGCTGGTGTTTATATGAAATTATCCTAAATGAACGAGAGAAAATTGAGAGAAGTTTAACAAACAGCTGGTTGAACTGACACTTTACACTAAAGGCTCCGGCCCATAAAATCCGTTGCGTCCGTTACGATGCCGGATAGGTTGACGTTGACGGAAATGGCAGTCCCATAGAATCCGTGGGATACGTTGGCAGAATAACGAACGAAACGAAACAAAAAAAATTAAATGTCATTTAATCTCAATATTTTCTTTTCAAGTTATTCTCCCAATGTCTCCACCAATGAAAGTGCTTACTCTCAATTTGTGAATGCGTGAACCTCAATATGTGAAAGTATGGTCCTCAATGTGTGAATGTGTGAACTGCCAACGGATTGAAAAGTAGAAAATAAATCTACTTTATCCGTCCGTCATAGCCTTTGTTTATGGGCCTGCTTCCATAACAACGTGTATATTCTATCGAGCTGTCAGTCGACGCAATTCACGCAACGGATTCTATGGGCCTTGGCCTTAACTCTGATACATTGTTCTTATTTCTTTCTCTTTCCAAATAATTCGTTTGCAGTCCCACATTTTAAATACACAACCTGTCCGATAATGGAAGAATACATTCTTTTTATTTCTTTGTCTATCCAAATATTTCATTTGCAACCCCTTATTTTAAATACGTAACTAATACCTGCCCGATGATGAAAGAATGATGAGAGCGTGAGAGAGTAAAATGTTTTCAATGCTATTTGAAAAGGTTTATACGATATTTCAAAGCGGTTACATATTTTCAATGCGTTTTATTAGCAGGAATGAACGTATGCGTGTTGAATATTTTAATGCGCTTTGAAATGATGTTTATTCGAGGGTATTGAACCAGTGCAGATTGCTTTAACGCAAATTGAGATGTCGGATAAACTGGGTAATTTTCATGGGGTTGAAAGACTTTTTGACAAGCGGAACACTTGAATCGGAGCATTTTTAATTTTTAAACTTGCGCAGTTGGACTGAAACATACGTTTTTTCCTATTCTTCAAATTTCCTTTCTCATCAACGATCAAAACTAAAATGAGAAAATATGTCAGAAATGAAACGATATGGAAAAAACCGATGTGTTGCAACCGAGAATCCACTTTCTCGGTGGAAGTAAACCTTCTTCTTCCCACTTCAATAAAAAGCGTCCCCTCTCTTTAGGACAATCTTCCTGCCCCCGCCAATGTGAACACTCAAAATAATGTAAACAGGTTCGAAATAGAAGAAAATAAAATGGAAAACACATGCAGTGAAGCTGATGTCGACTTTAGGATAATACATGGTTTTAGCGGCATCGAAAAAATTTGGAAATATGAATTTTTGTTACGTAAGTTTTAATATAAGATCCATTACAAAAAATTGGGATGTCTTTTTAGCGGAAATTGAAAATGTGCTTTCTTACGTCGATATATTAGTACTGAATGAAATTAATATACCGAAGAAAAAAAATGACTTTTATCTCATTGACGGCTTTAATACTGAATTCATAAACCGTGATGCGACGAAAGGTGGAGTAGTTGCAATATATATAAAAAGCAATACTACTTACACAATAATACCAGCGAAACCAATCAACTACGAGGGCATGCACCTGGAAATCAATCATAAAGGGGGACAAAAGCATATACATGCAATATACAGACGACCTAGCTCTAGTGTTGGAAGGTTCATTGACGAATTAGATGAAATTATAAAAGAAAGAAAAGAAAACATTGTACTAGGAGATGTCAATATTAATATCATAGATGAGAATAAATCACTTGTTCTTAAATACATGGAGATGATGGCGTCGAAAGGGTTGATAAGTGTTACTCGTATTAAACAACCGACACGTGTTGACAATATATATGTTATATGTTAGCATTACCAATCTTATATTCTCTGCAATTATCGTAACCGATCTATCTGATCATTACGCCGTCTTATATGCTACAAAAGATTTGGATAGAACAGAAACCTCTCGGGAAACGGAAGTTAAACACATTAATCAGCAGAAAGTTAATGAGTTTATAGAGCAAACAGAAAATGACGTCGAGGCACTCTACAACAATTTTGTACGAGAAATGAATAAAATATACGCTGAAGCATGCAAAACGACCACAACAAAAAGAACATGTAAACATAAGCCATGGATCACGCCAGAAATAATACCAATGTGCAAACAAAGGGATGAGCTATATAGGAGGTGGAAAACTGCCCCAGATGTAAGACGTTTGAGGGTGAATACAAGAAATTCCGAAACATAGTTGACAAGAATATTCAATTAATAAAAGCCAATTTTTACAAACGAAAATTCATAAATGCCAATAATGACCCGAGGAAAACGTGGAGAATTGTGAATGAACTGCTTGGAAGAAAGAAACGTTCAGTAGACGAAATTATAAAAATCTATTTTCCAAATGGGTCTGAATCCGAAGGCTTAAAAAACATTGTTGAGGGCTTCGTGTAGCTGTTTTCGAACATTATGCATGTGTGTGACACCAAAACCTCAAACTATGAGAACTGGCAACTTCAACAAAGTATCTACTTAGAAGAAGCAACGGAACGTGAAGTTTACGAGCTATTGTGTCAACTAAGTAACACAAAAGGTGCTGGAGCAGACAACATAAGACCAGTCGATCTCAAAGTGAATGCCATGTGTCTCACCCCTATAATCACGAAGATTATAAACCTTGGTTTGTGTCAGTCATGTGTACCTAAGCTCATGAAAACGTCTATAATTCGCCCAATATACAAGGGAGGAATAAAAAAAAGACTCTGCAAATTATAGGCCAATTTCAATTCTGCCAGCGGTTGAAAAATGTTTGGAAGAGATAGTCGTTAAACATGTTAATTGTTTTATGTTGAAATACAGAGTGATTCACCCAAACCAGTTTGGATTTCAAAAATGCAAAGCACCCAATTGCTACTGGGAGAGTTTACCAATGTGGTTAATGCAAGGCTAAATAAAAATCATTACGTACTTGTTCTCTTTATAGACTTCGGGAAAGCCTTCGACACCTTTACAACCGAAAAACTCGTGGAAAGTTGCAACAAATTGGGATTAAGAGGATTGCTGGCAAGCTGGCTCAAAAGCTATCTGACTGATAGAGTAATCCAAGTCAAGGTATCTGACCATAAAGTCCACCACAAGGTTCCAAATTGGAGCCCATTTTATTCATTCTCTTCACAAATGAACTGTTAAGGACATTTAAGAAATCGATTGCGTATGCTTATGCTGATGATATCACAATCGTTGTAAGACACAAAGACTTGCATTTAGCCATGAAGATATTGCAAGACGAATTTGACGCTGTATCTGAATGGTGTCATGATAACGGTCTGATGATAAACGCAGGCAAAACCGAGGTGATGCACATTAGGACCCCTTCAAAGTCAACTGAAACTATAGAAATTTTTCATCGTAATGATCACTGTCCATTACTAAGAAGCAGAAACACAATTGAGGTAGTCAAAGTCATTAAATATCTTAGAGTTACCATCGATGAGCATTTTCTGTGGCGTGAGCACATCAACATTCTGCGTCTTCAACTTAAGAGCACGATATTTGCAATGGTGTATCTTAAGCGTTACTCTCATATGGAGGTACAAAAGCAAGTGTACTACTCGATGGCACAGTCACGCATTAGATACGGAATTATGGCCTGGGGAACGCAGCGAAATCTCATCTGTATAAGATGAGATGTATATCTAAATTACAACATCGTCTTGTTAAAATAAGTAGACCTATTAATTCAACTTTTAAAGTTTTAGATGTAAAGACACTTTTCCAGATGACAACATTGCTTACCTATATGAACGACCAACGGTTTCTCCGACCCATAAGCCACCCACAAAATACCCGATTTTGACGATGAGCCCAAGGGATGCTAGAAGTTCCGGAAGCTAAAACACGCATGGTGATAGAGAACTGCGATGCACCGTCCTTAATTCAGTTAATTCGCTACCACAATTTCTAAAAGTAATTCCGAATTTAAAAAAAAGAAAAAAAGAGTTAAAAAAACATTTAATTGAACTTTATTTTGTGAAGTAGACCGTTAAAGAAGACTTTAACACTATATTGAATGTAACTTAACTGTAAACAAAACTTTATTCAATTTAAATCAAGTTAATAAAGTTAATTTACTCAATTTATGTCCAATCACATGCAGATAAGCACTCTGCTTTGCAGGTAATAAATACATGTACGAGTAAATGAAAAACTTCTTTTGTGCTAATAAAATCCATTGAATTGAAAAAAAAACCTAACCTAACCTAACCTGTTGTGCCTGTTCACATTGCCGTTGGCAGGAAGATTTTTCATATCGTTCCATTTCTGACATATGTATTTTTTCATTTTAATTTTCATTGTTGATGAGCAAAGCGAAGTGGAAGAAGGTAATTTTGAAGAATAGCAAAAAAGATATGTTTCAGGCCAACTACTGAAATTTAAAAATTAAAAATGCTCCGATTCAAGCGTTCCACTTATCAAAAAGACTTTCAAACCCATGAAAATGTAAACACGATGTTAATAGTGAGGACTTCCATCCCCTCGCCAATGTAAGCTGTAAACAGGCACATTAAAGTATTCGACACATTATCGGGAACACCCTTTATATTCTCACAAATGTAGAGGCTACTTCCGGCCTTCTTTTTTATTTAGTTTGTATAAGTTTATTTACTCCACCGATGTCGATTTTCGTTGGTTCTTCTCTGGTTTCTTTCCAAATTTCTTGTTTCTTCATGAATTAAATCGAGTCGTTCGAAAAAAATGCAACCCTTGGAATTATCCCACTATTCAGCAACTCTGACATTCGGCATTCTTCAAACAATCTTCTCAAACTTTTCATTGAGCTTTTTGATAGCGACATCTGTCCCTCAGACTCTAGTCTATATAAATTGGATAGTTTATTTAGGGAGCTTCAACACCAAAATTGATAAAAATAATATGAAGATGGAAAATCAATAAACAAAAATATATTTTTAAACATATTCTATAAACAAAAAACTCATTGTCCCATTTCATCAACAATCGATAACAGAAAACCATAGCCCACATGCTGAACTTTTCAACAAGCCCCACAAAAAGCTCCTTTCGTTTCCTCTTTCGTGAACTTTCTAACAAAAAATGTTCCCACATTTTGACAGTTCTCTTTTGAACTTGAGGCATTCAAGGTGTCCGGAATTTTTTTCTGTACAATTTAATTTCATTTCCTCTGTCTCTTCCTGTGTCAAATCAAATCAATGTTACTGGAGTAAAAAAATACAAAAATCCAAAAAATATAAATAATCCGAAAGGAATCAATCGAATTTCCTCCCCTCTAAATCCAAATCTGTGGAAGAAAATTTCTTGCAAATTTTCAGTGCAATAGTGTGAAATAGAAAAAAAGAAGTGAAAAAGGAAAAAAAAAAATACAAATCAATCAACCAACACCCATCGACCATCCAAGTGCAGAGGAATACATTCCTGCTGCATAAAATCAATTAACCAGAGCCCGCTCCTCCGGGGATTTAAGCCACCGACTTACTTTCGCTGCACCCTAAGCCTAACAGCAAAAGCCAACCAGGTATGTAAAATACTTTTCTTTTGGTTTTTATATTTTCTTTCCCAGCGAAATTGTAAATGATCTTCCTGCTGGTAAAGGATTAGAAAAAAATGAAAATAATTCATGACGTCATACATATAAATGAAGGGTGGATACCACCAAGTGGATGTATCCACCACGCATTTCAGCTTCTCAAGAGAAGATACAAAAAGAAGAACATGCGGACGGTATTCGGCTTGAAATTTTCCAAATAATTCACGACAGATACTCGGATGATGATAGTGATGATGATGATTAGCAACTCTTGAACATACTCGACTTTTGTCTACATCGATCCATGTCTTTGAAACCGAATCTCGTATTGGATTAGGAATTCCCCGATTGCTAAAGATTATTCGATTCGATTTTTCGTATCTCTTCTCTTGTAGTTCTTCTGCAGTGTGTTGGTTGTCTGCTTTGCGTTCTAATGCTGCGCGCCTACTCTCCAGCTACTACACTACTCTCCGTATCATGTCTTTCGAGAATCAAGAGAGAATCAATTACTAACGTGACGGCGCGTCCTTGCATAATTGCCAAATGGTGGTGGTGGTTACCACTTGCAAATCGAGTCCAACTTGAAAATTTTAAATATTCCCATTCTAAGCAGCTGAATGGCTCCTTCTGGTCATAAACCAATTATCACTGCAGCCCGGTGGCAAAAATTAAAAAAAAAAATCTTGAAATGAATATCAGGAGTCGGGGTAAAAAAAAATCATTATGCGAGTGCCTATTCATAATTTTTAGTGAACACGCAGCCATGGACATGATGCGGAAGGTTCTCCCGATGCGCAGGCCCGAAATCATATTCTTTGCCCCTAGGAGGAAGTGGTTGATTGTTTTTTATTATTAATTTTTTTCTCTTATTCGGTGTTCATGTTTTTGCTGATAATTTCTTTTTTTTTATGTAATGTTGCGCTGTTTTTTGCAGAAGCACCTTTATACTAGCACTTTCCTGGTATCATTTTATTGTTGTATTCTGGTGTTGCCAATTAGTTAGGGTTTTTATTTTCCTTTCATTTTTATTTGCAGTATTTGTTGTTGTGGTTATACTCGTATATCTGAGACTGTTGGCAGGGCTCCACATTTGAAAACAGAAACTAACAAGGATGTGCACTTTTATTGATGAACAAGTTAAGATAGGGTCATTTGGCCTTAGGGGGATGGTCGATTGGCTTTATAAGTTCTTGAATTTAGTAATTTGCAGAAATTAGTTTCGAGAAGGTTGGAGATAATGACGTTGTTTTGGAGCAATCACTTTTGTTGAACTAGCGGAGCCTACGAGCGTGGAATATTTTTTTAGCAATGCCATTGAAATTTGCCACTGTCTCCAGAATGATGTCAGGACTTATACTCTGTAGTATCGGTTTTTTACGAAGTTACTTTTTTTTACTAATATTCATAAGTACTCCTATTTCTCCGTCGCCTTTGTGTTCTGATCCGATATCCAATTAAGTTGTCCGTTAGAGCCAGCCATAGGCCAACAATTTTATATCGGCGGCAGTCATTTACGAAGATTTTCAACTTTTTTTCTAAACGGCAGCGGTATTGTGCTGGACTGTATTGAACGGCAGCTCTCGCCTTGTTTTAAAGGGGTAGCTTCTGATTAAGGCTTACCCGGCTTTGCGGTAGCCGTTGGACCTTTGCGGCATAATGTTCCTGTCCATTCAACTCTAAAGGTCTTCTGTGTCTCAAGTTTAGTTACCTCACCATTCTCAATCCTGGCATTTATCACTGCCATATCTACTATATGGTAAAAAAGCTCATACATATGCCATTTTTTGGTTTTCATTTATCATTATTTGTTCCTCTTTATTAAAAACGCGTAAATAAAAAAAAATGTGCAAATCTATATTAACTATATTAAGACGTGCTGCAATGAAATCCATCTTTGTTGAAGAAAATAAAAGAATGTATATTAGTGCTCATCTATATGTTCGCAAAGATATCTTTGAATTATAGTACAAGACAACAATAGAACAGTTAACTTGTCTTATCCATTATATTTTTATAAATAAATAAATAAAACTAGTCATCATAATGAGTTTTGAGACTTTTTGCAGCGTCTAGAAAATTGAAATTAGAATAGGTACTAAATGTCAAATGAATGAAAATTTACAACATACATATATTAAGGTAAGTTGGCAGTTTCTTAAAACCAACAGATAAAGGTACTTTTCTGATTTTATCATTGAGTTCCTTTCTGAATTTTACTCCACGTTCAACTGTATCATGTACTCCTTTTAGTGATCCAATTATTTGCTTTCCTCGGATGTAGACTGATTTCTCATCCCTGTGTGTTGGATTCGCTGGATTAGATAAACCAAACCTTGCAAACATTTTTATTGATTTAGCTCACAAAAGCTCTGATGTAAATGAAACACCAGCTGGTCTCAGAAGTAATTTCTTTCTAACTTCTTCATCTTTTTGTTTATCTTTTTCTAAAACTGTCAAAGCCATTTTTCATTAAGCTTTTTTGAAGATTGATTGTATCACTTGGCAATAAAGCACAGATAGTCTTTGGTAGTTAATTTAATTTGTTGCTGGAACAGTATATTACATTTGTCGTCCATCGTACCAAATGATAGGCTCCTGGTGACTGAAATTGAAAGTGACCTTTAGGAGTTCCCCGCAAGAAAAAAAATTCGAGTTAGCTCAAAAAACTTCGTATAAATAGTTACCTCGAGCTTTTCCTTGGCAAACAAAAGAATTTATTCTGAACAAGGACGTTCACAACATTGTCATAGACTTACCACACGGAAAACTGCCCCTTATCAATTGTTTTCCACTCTGTTTAACGCTTTTAAAAAAATAAATTGGAGGGAGTTACAATAACTGGAAGTCTTTCAACTTTTCCTTGTCCAGTTATATTAGAAAGAAATTTAGAGTCCCAATGTATAACAGTGAAGTTAAAACTTAAGTCGATAGTTCTTGTTTTATTAGCAACAGTTATATGTACGTTCGGGAAAATATTGGCGGGAAATTCTTATAGATGTGCGGTTAATAATAAATTTGGAAGGGTTTATGGAAGTGGTTTCAATATAGGAAGTCAGGAGATGGACGGCATCTCTTTGACTTATCTTAAATTATTCGACTACTGCTGAAAGCCTTTGTGCTCATTTAGGCCTGACGGACTTGGAATTGGTGAGTCAGGGCGAGCATTTTCAACTGCAAGTTGAACAACTCGTAGAATAAAGGTCCACTAGAAAAACATTTTTTTTCAGGTCAAATATTTTAATATAAACTTCAATTCACCTTTGTGAAAAATGTATGATTCTCATCTCCCGATTCTCCTTCCTTTTATTCATAGAGTTTAGTTTTACTTTATTCACTATATTCAACCATTCTCCATTCTAAATTAGCAACATGATGTCTTTAAGGTCTCTTTTAAATTCGAAGCAACACCCTATACTGGCTATACTCTTAGCATTAACTTTTATAGCCGGTATCCACTTAAAATCGTAGTTTATAAAATTTCCTCAAAATTCCCACTACTACTTTCTACAACAAATGTTTCATATAAGGAAATAACTTCAAATTGATTAACATATTTATAGAAATTCATATATAAACTGTTATTTCCTAATCCTGACACTTTATCTGATAGAATTTAAAATATTTTTTTCTTAGTTTTATTTTGAACACTTCTCCTTTTTCTTACTATCGTAGCAGACGGCATTATAACGGGTTTTCCAATAGGGAATTTAATTTGTGAACGCACTCTTTCACTAATCATCAAACTGTCACTGTCAATTTATTTAGTAAACTCAACATTTTCATCATGGTAAAGTACACGAACGAGCAACGTCTGCAAATTATAAAAATTTTCTACCGAAATTCGGAGTCGGTGACTGCAACTTTAAGAGCGTTAACTCCAATTTTCGGTCGTAATTCTCGCCCTAGTAGACAGGGAATAACAAGTTTAGTGCAAAAATTTGAGTCTACATATTCGCTGTGTGATGTTGCCGTGTCAGTGAGACAACGGGTTGGTCGAAGTGTCGAAAATATCGCTGCCGTTCAGGTGTCCGTAGCAAACGATCCGAATCAGTCAATTCCACGGCGTTCTCAAGAATTGGGCATCGCTCATACCACATTATGGCGTATTTTGCGTAAGGATCTTGGTTTACACCCATACAAGATCAAGCTGACTCAGGAATTGAAGCCGATGGACCATTTGAAGCAACGTATGTTCTCCGATTGGGTTTTGGAGAAGATGCGTCAAGATGATGAATTTCATCGCAAAATCATCTTCAGTGACGAAGCTCATTTTTGGCTCAATGGGTTCGTCAATAAGCCAAATATGCGTTATTGGTCGGGTGAAAATCCACATGTGCTTCATGAATCACCACTTCATCCACAAAAAGTAACTGTTTGGTGCGGTTTGCATTCCGGCGGCGTTATTGGGTCATATTTTTTCGTCGACGATAACGATCGTCACGTTACTGTGAATGGTCCGCTTTATCACGCCATGATCACCGATTATTTTTGGCCCGAATTGGAAGATATGGGCTTGGACGACATGTGGTTTCAACAGGATGATGCCACACAGCACACGCTACAATCGATTTATTGAAGAGTAAGTATGGTGAGCGTGTTATCTCAAGAAATGGGCCAGTCGATTGGCCGCCTCGTTCGTGCGATTTAACGCCGCTTGACTATTTTCTGTGGGGCTACGTTAAGTCATTGGTGTATGCCAACACGCCGAAATAGCGGCCGTTGCGGCCGAAATGTGTAGCCGAGTCGTTGAAAATTGGGTCCAACGAATCGACGCTGCAAACGTGCCCGCGGTGGCCATATGAACGAAGTCGAGTTCCATTCATAAATGTTTTGATTGTACTCCAAGCTGATAATAAAGCCTTTGAAATGTCTCAAATGGTTTGCGTTTTATTTAAAAAAAAGTTGTCAAATCCTTATTGGAAAACCCTATAGTATACAATAATTAAAAAAAATTTGCTGAGCTCTCTGATCCGGTATTCGACTGCTATGGGTTGCACCAAGCTTGCTGCCATCAGAACCTGTGTCTTCCAAAACCTCGCCCAACATCTTTCTACTCGTAGTACCCCCAACCGTTTTCGTCATCACATACAAGTTTATTGCCCTATTATAAGAACATGAAATGATGACGAGCTAATTTGTGAATAGAGCCATCCTCTATCTCGAGGGGATAGATACGGAATACGAATTTTTTTGGGGTATGTCACAAAGCTCGATCCAAGGCTACATACAGTGGTACGCTAGATAGTATTACAGTCTTAAATAGTATATTGTAGATAGTATTATAATACTTAGATAGTATAATACAGTCCGAATGGACCAGAATCTTAACCAACAAACCTCTTCAATAATCGCCGTCTTTGATCAATTGCTTCCAGTTGCGCACTTGAAGATGGTGATAAAGGTCTCCTTCCACTTGAATGCGCCATCTAAGCCGATTAATCCGATTCTCTCTACCTGTCAACGCAAATAAGGCAACAATTACTCGAAGGATGTTCCGCTCAAACGACTTCATACGCTTCACTTCTGTGGCATTAAGCGGAATTGAGATGATAAGGGATCATACTGTTCCTTGGCGAGCCATTATTATTTAATTGTTTTCATTGAATAGACAAACAGTGATTGGCAAGTGTAATTTAATTTGTGATGAGGTGTTATAATTAGAGTTAATAGTGAAGCCGAAGTAATTTTATATACCACAACCTCAAACTTGTAGATGTTTATTATGCCTTTTGCTCGATTCGACCATGTTGTGTGACCATATCTTTTCTCAGCATATAATTGGCTTTGGACTCATTTTTAGCTTAACCAATTCTTGCCTCTTCTGTTTCAATACTTTCAAAGACACTATAGCTTTCTGTAATGCATCAGCATGTAGTCCCACAAACTTTTGGGAAATTGGGCCTCTTGCAAATTTCCCATAAGCCCTCGGTAAGATTGTTTCCGATCTACATAAAACAGCAGTGAGCATTCATAATAATTTGGCATTCTGCATAATGTGAAAGGTTTGGCAGTGATGTCAAAACTAGTCATGGCTCTGTTTAGCTCGCATCTACAACTGGTGTCATATACGGCGTTAAAATCGATAAAGAAGTGGAGTGTTGTGAGCTGGACTTCTTCGGTTTTCTCTGGGTTCTGGGGTTGTATGAAATTGTGAACTAATCAGGCATAAAACTGCCGGAAACATTCGTCTTCCTGTATGTTTGAGGTTATAGGATAAGGGAATCAGTCCTGCCATATTTCTGAACCAAATAGACTATGCTTACGGAGGATTCCCAGAGGGCGAATCCATTGTCCACCAATTTGGCAACTTTGTATTGGGGATTAATCTTCTAAATTCATGTTTCATAACATATGTTCTCCATCCATCGGGTTTAAAACTTTATTATTTATCGTGTTGTGGATAAATTTCTTACAAAAGAACATGTAGCCGTTGTGAATGGATGTCATTCAAAAAGATTCAACAGGTTGAGTAGCTTCATCGAAGAGTCTTGTTTCATGGGTCACCTTTGGGTCAATGGAGCAAAAAGACGGGCACGGAGC
Source organism: Volucella bombylans (assembly GCA_949129095.1). NCBI lineage: Eukaryota > Metazoa > Arthropoda > Insecta > Diptera > Syrphidae > Volucella > Volucella bombylans. The sequence goes on along the minus strand of OX422140.1, from coordinate 145,818,124 downwards.
ATACGTCACAGTCAATGGCCACCGTTACCGTACAATGATTAGTGATTATTTCTTTGCAGATATGGAAGAAATTGATGCACCCATATGCATGAACCATTCTTCATAATGAATAAACACTTAATTCCTGTCTTTATTGTTTAAGAAAAAGTTCTATAAAACTTTAAAACTTGTTTTTACTTAGAGCATTGTTCTTTTGTTTTGCCGAGGAGCTCATAGAAACATTCTTCTGTAGTATCATATTTTCCTCTCTGGGGATGAGAGTGTATATCAGACTGATTCTTAGCCATGATGTGGTTTAATAAAAAGGATTCGATCGTATTCCAAAAGCTTAAAGCTTCTTGAATTAGCCTGCCAAATTCAAAAAGTCGTTGCTTCTGGTTTTTATAGCAATCACGGTAGTAAATGCATAGATTTCATCCTCCTTTCGTTCGGCCTATACCACTGAACTACCTGGAGGACGGTGATGTCTGATTTTTAGCACTTTGCATTAGGATTGTTCTAGGTCTTAACATTCAATGTGCAGATCTGAACGTCATTGTCATTTTTTCATGAAGCATGGTCGTCAACACTGAAGTCGTTCTTATCGAATGGTATTTGCTTAGTTAATCACAGGCACAATCTCATCTTGGAGGGCCAGGCCCTTTTTGTTTTTGCACAGAGGCACTGCTTACCGCCTTTTTTCAATTTGCATTGAGAAAACGTTTAAATAACAGACAGCGTGACAGCTGGTGGTAGAGGGTTATTAAAAATGTAGCCCTATACGAAAGAACAACGCGTTTTCATTCTTGAGAAATATTTTTAAAATAATGAAGGTCTCTACGATGACGCTCATTTTAATCTTGTTGGCTCTGACGTGAAAACTGGCAACGCCTCTCGTGAGCAGTCAATAATCTGAACGGGAACTACGAAACGTCAAACGTCAAGTATAACAAATGCCTGAAGTTACTGAATTCCAAATTTCTTTTCTCAATAATGGCTTTGTTAATTATCAAAATTTTCGAATTTATGGTTCAGAAAATTCAAGAGTTCACAAATTCGTCCACAACGTGGGTATTTTGGGCTGGTAGGGCAGCAACGCCATTGGACTTCTTCTTTGGGGTTTTTTGAAGTCTAACTCCTTCATTACACCACGTGCTTGTTTTCCCTTTTCTGTTTTTCAATATTAATTTTTTATTTTTTTTACTTGTAATCACCCTCGATAGCAGAGAATGTATCTGCGCGGGGATATTTCAATTGTACATCGGTATGCGGTTTGCTTGTAGCAACTTGAGGTTATTTTTTTTTGGAAGAACTTTCTTCCGCAGCGAATGAGTTTGTGAAAAAATTATTAAAAAACCATGTTTTGGTGCCTAATGATGTATCTTTCTCCTTTGTGTTGTTTGTGTATATTCAAGGGGGAAAGATTGATTTCTTTTTCAGAATAAAATCTCCCGGTTGAGTTTAACTTCAGTGAGATAAATAAAAATAGAAGCAAAAAAGTTGCGAATTTTGCTGCTAAGAAGAGATCAATTCTCTATTGTGTTGTCTGAAAATGGAACTAATTGATTGAGTCGAGTGGTAACGTAATATTTAAAAATATCTTTTACAAGGTCTTTGGCACTAGGGAAAGATTAGAAGAAAAACGTGTTCTCGTTCATTTAATTTTATGGAGATTTTTTTTTGAAGAAATGTATTTCTGCCATTCTTGTGTAAGGTGATCCAAATAGGTGACCCCTAAAGTTCGATGCAAATATACATATTTTATATATATTTCCCGTTCTTTATTAATACAATCAACAGGACAAGATCGATTGAAATCCTCCAGTTAATCATCAGATCGGCGTTTAGTTCATTGCCTTAAGTCACATGATGTTACTTTCTTATTATTATTGCAACTTTATGAGAAATGATATTGCTTTCCCCGAGCTGAATAAATGATTGTGCCTGCTGTTTGGAATACTCGGAATACTCAGACCTAGACTTAGCAATAAGTGGAGACTATCAACCTCTATAGAGAGGATCTCGCTGCCATATGGTGATTTCTGTACAGATCCTCAAAGAAAAACTTGAGCTTCTGGAATCTGAGAGAACGTCTGATTGCCATCCTCACCAAGTCTACATCCGTCAATATAACCATGATATGCACTTACGTCTGACTTTGCCAAAGACTGCTTCTTCGAGATATTCAACCAGACGTACGAATAATGTCCTAAGCACAACGGTAAGATACTTGATGATTATAGTGCCAAGTTAGGGCAGGAGACCATATTTTGTGGCAGAGTAAGGAAATATGACATCAGGTCTGAAAATAGAGTCAGACAATTTGAGATTGCGTGGCGAAAGTCATAATAGCTAGCACACACTTCAACATCCATAAAGGGAGTTGTCAGTCAATGTGTTTTTTGGTCAGGCTGCAAACCTCTGGGAATTGCGATCAGTGTATCCTTATTATTTTTGACGGTCAAACGTTTTGAGAAGGCAAAATCGACGCAGATCGAACGAAAAAACATCGATGAAATACTCGATAACCAGAGCGAAATCTGTAGCTTGACGAAAAATGACGGCAAGCGCATGAAGCGTAAGTAATACAAGGTCTGCTGTAAAGAAGGATGAGAGCTGTGCACAAACTTTATGAGCAAGGAGACGAAAGGAACATCAGCTTCTTAGAAAGAAACAGAGAAGCACTCTACCGAGGTCATCTGCTTCTGCAAGAATAATGTTCAAAATTGCTACTGAAAAGTAAAAAGAAACTTGTAAAGGTCGCAAATACCGAGTAGAAATATGCTGAGAAAAGGTTGAAATACAGTAGTTGGTGTTAAACGTTAAAAATTATCAACATTCTGTTGTCAGGCAGAATGAACCTTCCAACCTGGATGGTGATCGACAACAACGTTTTCCAGAGATCTACGAGTAGTTAGCGATATCTAAACTGAAAAACAATAAGACTGCGGGAGAAGACGGACGCTATTTTTTATAATTTGCTAAGGAGCATAAACAAATTCATCTGTAAAATATGATAGACATTAAATGGAATTTGAGCAACTATGGCAACTATAAAGGAACCAGTGTCTATAACGACTCTGATGTCACGTGACAATAGGAATCTATGACTTTGTTTACCTGGGCCCCGTATTAAAATGAAATTACATCAGAGATCAAGCGAATCTTGCCAATCGCTGTTCGTTTGGACTAAGATGCGATTGAGAAATAAGTCCCCTTTACGAAGAATGGAAAAAGAATTGTATAAGAACATTATCGTTCCAGTCGTACCATGCAGGGTGGTCCAAGTACAAGTTTCTGAACAAAAATCAGATATGTTCGGTATGTTATGGCTTTTTTTTTAGAAAGAGCGAACATTCCCATTAGTTATGGAATACGATTTCTTTTATGTGTCTGCCTCGGTTGGTTTCGCAGTAGCACATCCTGTTAACCAATTTTCTAAGACCAAACAAGACTTCTTCTTTAAGGGCACCCCTCAAAAACAGTCTAACGGAGTAAATTTGCAGCTCCGAGGCGGCCAACTGACATCGCCAAAGCGGTTCATAGCGCGCAAAAGATCGATTGTTTGGTGGGCTGTGTGGAATGGCGCGCCATCGTACTGAAACCAAAGATCGCCCGAGTACATACAATTTCAGCTCACAACAATTCAGAAATCATGGCGTTTCCAGCAGCATTTTCGAAATAAAATGCCCCAATGATGCCATCACTCCAAAATCCGCACCAAATTATCAATCTCTGCGGCTTCTCAGCAATCACGTGCGGGTTTTCCGATCCCCAGATGTGGCAATGAAAATGCGACGCGTTAGAAAAAAATTATTTTTCCGCCAAATTCGAATCGAGCCGCTGCAGGTCCCAAACTGAGAAGTGATAATGGAGTGTATTGTCGTTTGCTTTCAATTGCTGAGTCAATTGGAATAACCCAACATCTTGCAAAGTTCTTATCAGACTGGTGCATGAAATTTTGAGTTGTTGAGTTGGCGAGTTGATGTTCCTGCGTTGAGACGAACACTGTCAGACACATTCTCGGCGGTATGTACCGTGGATCCTGGGTGAGTGCTGTCTTCAAGCAAGCCAGTTTCACGAAGTTCTGTATAAGCTTGCGTACAGCAGGCGCGGTGAGTGCTTCATTTCGACCAAAACTTATTTTCAGTAAACGCACTGTTTGGGGAACACAGCATTCACCTTTGAAAACAGTTTGCAATATTATCCAACGTTGCTCAAGCGTAAAGCGACTCATTTCGTTCTGCGGAGTTATGATGTTTACTGACAGTCAAAATTCCGAACGGGAAAGAGCTGTCAGTGTCAAAATAACATGTAATTAAAAAAGAAACCGCGGAAGCATGGAATGTAAAGCATTGGGAGAAAAGTTGTTCGAGTGATTGAACGAGCAAGTGAACCAAACGTGGTACTCGTATATTTAATATCAAACAACTCTCTTGGGTAGTATCAAAAAAAATATCTATCCATTTTTGATACTACAAGGTGGGGCAAAAGTAATGTCATAATGTGAACTGGCTGTAATTTTGTTAGAAATGAAAAAAATTGGGTTCTGTTTTCACAAAAAGTTTATTTGAAGGTGTAAAATTGATGACGTTAAGTTGAAAAAATGATATCAGTCAACTGACCACCTTCTGAGTTGATACACATTTGTGCTTGTTTTACGGCATTTTGAATTATTATTCACAAAACATCTGGATAAAAAAATTTCAAAAACGGGAGATCACACGGCCATGAAAATCTCTATTGTTAGCCGAGCTGTGTGATCCTGCTTGAACCAACAATGCTCAAGATCCAATTCAGCAACATGCGGCGAAAAAAATTCGTTTAACATTTGTCTGTAGCGCTCACCAGTTACGGTTGCGGCACCACCGCGCCCTTAAAAAATAAAAAAAAATAAGGGTCAATAGTTTTTCACTGCAAACTCCGCACCACATAATGACTTTGAGGGGGTGCAATGGCTCTTCGTGCATTTCATGTAGGGTGGCCGTGGTGTAGTGGTACTAGCAATCGCTTCTCACTCGGAGGGTCCAAGTTCGAATCCTGCAAATGGCAAGTCAGTTTTTCATTTGTGTAATTGGAACTCAGACAGAAAAATTCTGCGTGTGAAGGCATAACACTGACACGTAGATTTGGCTGTTGTAGAGTTTCAAGCACAGAAAAAAAAATACTGTGAATTATACCTCGAATCACTCGGAGTGAATAAAAAACTCTCCGTCCTATTCGGACTCCCACCCCCTGCAGAGCGGATATCGAAACTAAACACACCTGAGTTTCAAACCACTACAAAAACAATTTTCCTTCCTCCTCCTTCTACCTTTCCGCCCGCTCCCTGGCAACAGTAAAAGGGTATTTAACCCCTTAGGCGGGGTTGTGCATTCTCCGTGCCCCATAAACGCAAATTTTTTTTATTCACATAACCACTTCGTCGTTGATTTTGGATACGAATTCATTCTTTCTCAGTGGACTCTCTCGGACGTCCTCGGCCATAGCAGTGATATTCTCGGTCGAACGAACAGGGCCGGTCACTTCTTGCAACATCTCTAGTGGATCCAGTTTGCGCGAGACGCTCATTGTTAATTGTTCGCGCACATGATGCAGAACGACGAGGAAAACGACCACGAAATTCAGCCCGCTTTAAAATAAGCAGTAAGAATAATTCCACGTTTTTCAGGTGCATATCTCTCCATTGCTTGTTGTCAACTAATTCTCTATCTGTCTACAACTTAAATGTCCAAGGACAGTGACATTTGACGCCATGTTTAAAAATGATGGCACATTCACATTATGGCATTACACTTACCCCTCCTTGTACAACCATTCACATTAACATGTTGAATCGGAATAGTCTCATCTTGCTTCCTGTGCTGAGAACATTGCTCTTACGCATCTTTTGGTTTTGATTCTGCTGTATTACAATCGACCGAGATCGTACTTTCTAAATAGCGGAAGTATTCAACCGTCTGCCCAGCAATGTTTAGCTGAGCGCTGGAGATTAAAACGCTCATAATATTCATTATGGGCGCATGTGTTGAAGAGCTGAACTCTTCTGTAGTTGCTTGGATTCCTAGTCAGCCATTTGTTTTAGGTTCATCTGACACTTTTAGCAACAAGTTATTTTGGATCAAATAAAATCTCGATTTATACTGTTAAAGCTTTTTTCGAAGATGGAAAGTAGATTTAGCGGACCCATACGAGTATACTCAAAACAAACTTTTCAATGATCCACAAAATATTAATGTAGCTAAAGCAGAGTATTAGACCATTGGATTGATGGTTTAACACCGGTGCAATCGATCTTCTGAGCTGATCGTCATTCCAATTTAAAATAGTCCCATATATATAAACCTTACACCAGACGCTGTTCGGAGTTACGGTCACCTGCCAGCGCCCTGGTGATTTTAGGATTGGCGATGCTGTCACATTTGCATTGTACTGCTTCGGCTTGTACACCTAATTCGACTAAATGGTAACTTACACTGCGTTAAACGTTCTTTCTTATTATGCGGCGCTGGGATAAGGCTGCTGCAATTCATACTTTAATTGCAATACATTCTTCGATCTGTTTTTATGTTCGTTGCGTGTCCATATTCATACTCGTATACTTGTGGTTTTAGGCTCTTTATCGACATTTCTCTGAGTCTCGGTAGCAAAAGCAATTTTCAGAGCGTTACAGTGCCCGTTGGTATATGCTTTCATAGTGCTGCTAAACGTGTCTGCTTTCAGAGTACGGTGGACTTCAAGTATTGACGTGGGACTAAAAATTCTGTTCGTATTGTATCATATAATACGCTATTTGCGTGTTGGCGGGTTTGTTACTGACGAATCCAGCCTGAATACGTGTGGGAGCTACAATAAATGGGAGTCTCGCTCCGTTTCAGGCGTCTAGACAATTTGTTTTAAAGCGGCGGTTAATTGCAACGAAGTCGATTTGATTTACTGTCTTCGAATCAGAATAGATCCATTGGATCTTGTAGCAGTTGTTGTGCTCAAATCACAAAGTCCACCACATGGCCGCCACTGTCCCTTCGGTCTCTGTTGGCATGAGGTTCCATCAGGCACAGTGCTGTAAGTTCTCACTTTGGCATATCAATCCCCTATAACAATCATAGTGTCGCTGTTGTGCAATAACTTGTGGGTGGCGCTAAGATGATTGTAAAAATTGTCCTCTTCATGCAATGAGGCATCCCTTATTGGAATGATGGTGATCTTTTTTGCTCGCAATATCCTGTCATTATATTTCTTTCTAGAAAGGACTGGATTTTCAGAGTAAAGTAAAATGGCGAAGTGAGCACATCAGAATCCCAACAGCCGCTTCTAGCCAAGATATTCAACTTCTACCGCCTGATAAACTTGCCGCTGTTGGAGTAATATGGAATTCTGCAGAACTTCTTTCTGCAAGTCGAAGGGAGTTTTAACGTTTTAAAATTTTAGCATTGTCCTTGATCGATAACCAAACACTGTTAACAGATTAAAATTCAGTGTCCGAGGCAGTTTAGACTCTCAATAACTAGTTCCATGGCCAAGTTGAAAAACGAGAAGGAAGTCGCTGAAGGTATGCGATTGTGACATATCATTCGGACCCGTATGAGCACAGGTGGGTCAACATTAAAGCATAAGCCTTATCAAGATATAGCACAATGCGGACAGCGAATGAACTCAAAAAAATAGAGTCGAAGGCAACGTCAGAAGTAGATCCAGCGATAAATTAGTAATTCCGAGTCTAGGTCATTTGACTATTTGTTGACATCTACCCATGATGTCCAAATAGGGCTGGAATTGGAGGACTTTCCACCAAACCAACGGCAGTTTTCATACGATATAACGGTCCATTCGCACTATCTTTCGAAGGATATGCGTCTTATTTAAGATTTAGACAACGATCTCCGTAATTAATTATCTGCACCCCTAACATACAAATAGAGCCGAGTAATGAACTGTGGTGCTAAATATGAGTACGGCGAGAATAATAGGTGCAGTTAACGTGCTAATGTTGTTTTCGATCAATCTACGAGTACATAGTTGTGTTATCTAGACTCGATTTGAGTGCTTAGTTTTTTACGGTTGCGAGTCGCTGAGCCTCAGACTAACCAAAACTTATCCTGTTTTGAGGCGAAAAAGACTCAACGGTTTTTCACTCTAGCTTCGTAATACTCGAATAAATCCTGAGATGGCGCCATAGAGAGGCGTAGAGTATAGAGTACAGTAGCAGGTGATGCAGAGCTGTTTTACCAGAAGCATTCTATCTCGCATTTTAGTGAAGATGCTACTTCTAGAGGTCTGATGCCAGAGGGAAATGCTAAGTCATCTTTAATATTCTAACTAGTGATTGACTAAACAACTGACTGCTTACTTTTGGGGCCTCAGAATTTCTAATCAACGATTTAAATTATACTGGCTGTTACAATATTTCAAGTAAATGTTCACGCACGCAAACTCGTACTTACTCGTAAAAGCAAAAAATTAAATTAACTTAAATTGATTACACAAAGTTGATGTGCATGCGCTTGTTAGCTACATTATGTACATACGTACATACATACGTTAGTAATTCTTAAGTATTTTGTGGTTTCATGGGAATTCAGCGTGTAGCTCTACAACATGGTAAAAAAAACTGATTGTTGAGGTCGAGCTAAAAATTGATTTTCCTTTTCTCTTGAGAAATATTTATTTTAAATTGCTCAGAACTTGAAGCTTTATTTTCTTAACTCCGATAACTCCGATTTGGGATTGGGATTTTTATATTAGAAAATACTTCGCTGCAACATGATTCATGATATTTATTTACACTTTACTGTGATGCACGCTCATAGAAAAAAATCCACGATGGCAACCTCACCCAACCCCTGCGACATTGTGATTGATGCTGTTGACTGTTGCTGGCAAAATCCGTACTTGGTGATTCAAATGACCCTAACATCCCCCTAGCACCGTTTATAACTTTTTGAGGTATTCACATTTTAAAACATAAATCTGCCCCCGGACATTCTGTAAATAGGGGATACTGTAAGTCACCGGTTACCTTCAATCACCGCACGTTTAGTACGAAGATTTGCCCCAGTAATTCTGGTCCACGATCGACGCTCATGACTCTCATTTTTCATTGCTTCTCGGTCACTCGAAAGTTGTTTGTACCCATCGTTGACTAGAGTTCTTCAAGGAGTGATTTCAGCGCAGCGAATGCCTGTAGAGTCAAGCCATCTGCAGATATGCTCATATGAAACGCAACAGTAAATGGAAGCCGTAACCGGGAACAGGGCAGTCTTAACGCAGTTTCGCATCCTGAAAAACTCGTCTGTAAGCCTTGCCTAGCAAGCTCATCGGTTATTTCATTTCCCGTGATACTTTTGTGACCTAGGACCCAGACAGGACTTACTGAATTTAGCATAATATCTGAATCAAAAGGCAGTCGACGCGCAGAGTCATCAAAACTTCAGTGAGTGTTGTACCAAAGACCAGTATTTTTTAAAAGGAAGATGGCTTTGAGATGGCTTTTTTAAATAAAAATCAAGGAGAATGACTGACATACACGCTGGTGATGGTTCTCTTCAGTGTTGGCAGCAGTTGGTTTATACCTTCTCACCATCGGAGCGAGATGACTTGAAGCCATCAAAGGAAGCAATAGCGTGTTTGATGGCCTCATCCGTCAACGCAACCGATAACAGATACCAGTTGCGGCATGTTGTGTGCATGCAACTTTATTGATTGGGGTTACCTCGGAAGTGAGTGGCAAGCATGAGACAGAGAGTTTCTGCTTTTGACTCAATGTTTATGCCATCAAGTTTTCTGAGTGCCCCCCGTAGGATTTTTTGTCATTGGAAACCTTATCGGGGTTCAATTTAGGCATATATTTTGAGATAATTGTGTGGGGTCTGATCTGATCTAAGTGCTTTATGCACATATTTGATCTCTTTCCAGCCTTTGACACAAGTACGTCATTATGTGGAATATGTGTTGAATACGGCACGCTTTGTGGATATTCTCTCATAACTTTCTTCTATTTTTCGTTGTAGACATGCAAAGCAAGGCTAGTTTACAAAAGAGTCATCAATTCTTCGTCCCATATATTCATAAACCAAATTATTCCGACCATGGTCTCTGTTTTCAAAGAAAACTTGCAACAGATGAAGTACTCGTATGTTGCTAACTACTCGTATTAATAGATCTAAAAGATATTCAATATGCTTCTCCCCCTCTGAGCTCTGATTGTAGATGTCCGGGTATCAGCGCTTTTTCTTTTGATGTGAAACTTCTTATGGCTCGTTGGACAGTAATTCCAACTCCGATGACACGTAAAAGTGTCATGAAGTGATTCCGAACTCCGATGAAACGAAAAAGCGACAGGAAACGGGAGAGGGTAGCGCGTGTGATGAGGCAGCTGGGGCAGAATAAGACATGGGAGAGGATCGAAAAGGTAACAGACTCAGAGCAGGGAACAAAAAGAGAGGGGTAACGCTCGTGGTGGGGCCCTAACTCGGACGGAATGGGCATTGACTGGTAAGCGGAGCGTCGTGGGTGAGTACACAATGCACGAGTTACGTGCATAGCAACACCATCATCATCGTCATTATCACTGTTACCATCGTCAAAGTATCTAACTAGATGTTACTTGGTAACATCATCAATTCAATACGTAACGAAAAACTTCAGCTTAATAAAAAAAATTGTCTTGGCTTGGCTTTTGTTTGTCATGATCTAGAGTGAGCATCGTCAATTTAACTATTTATCGAGCTTCATGAAGTTTGACTTCTACCGTCTATCTTTCTAGGCTGACCAGGTTTTTTAGATTGGGTATATTGCGGCAACGACTTGACCAATCGTTGGTTCCTAAGATGTTGACCATATCTAGAATAAAGATGATAATTACCTTGCGTTTATCACTGAAACAGTTTTGAGTATGTGAAAGCATTGGTCCAAACATACATGAATAATGACTTTGTATCACTATGCAGAATGAAATCAGGAGTTCAACTTTTTTCAACAACTTTCTTTCTATAAACTTGAAACTATAAACTTTTCCACTTTATTTTGCCAGACGAAATATATCTCAAACGTCTTTTCTGTTAAAATATTGACTGACTCACCAATTTTGTGTACATACACGGAAATATACGGAAATGCTGACTGAACTTACCTTATACGAGTACATACCATATACCCAAAGTATTGTATATACAAAGTGTTTATATGCGAGTACAACTATGTAGAATGTTTTCATTCGAAGGATGAGTCATATTTATCTTTCGCTTCGGAAATAATAAAATTGGTGCTAGTGGAGTTGGTCAGATTTTACACCTCTTAAAGTGATTCGCGCCATTTTGTAAACAAACTTTATGGACTATTATTGGATCATACAGGGTACATTTGATTTGATGAAGAATATAGAAATTTAGACGAATATTTTGTTATGCCTTAAATCATATCATGGACAAAGTATTGAATTAGTAAACTGTCTGAGTCGGACAGGCATATTAGTCATTGAATTAAGTTTCTCATGGTAAGACTGCTGTCTACATGCGAATTGGTTTTGCTTTTTTTTGTTGTTTTTTTTTGCCTAAAAATATTACTTTAATTCTAACTAACACTTAGCCACTAGAATCTTAAGTGATTCTTGATCCTCCAATAGCGACTCCCTGCCACCTGTCGGTACCGTTGCCGATCAAAGCCGTTAAAACCCAAATTCTCGTGATACGTGTAGTTAAGGTAGTAGGTCCCAGGGTTCAGGTTATTCGTTGGGGTCATGGCTTTAGCAATATGCCTTTGAGTCAGTTTAATGATGAAATTATCTACTTTTGTTAGATTCTTCCCGTTGTTCAAAACCTCATAAGGATCGATTTTTATATACTCCAAATCTGGTGTTCTGGACAAGTGATAATACGGCCTTCGACAGACCCTGTCAAACCTTGAATCTTTTCGAATGAACTTGCTCTCATGTTGAACCACACGGGACATCTAAAATTTATCTTGACTTATCTAATGCGCGCGGCTTAGTTATCTCCCTGCAAAGAAGCTTAGTACAATATATATGTATACATATGTTATGTATACTCGATAACAAATCTCTTTTTCACATTTGTAGTGATATTGAAGATGCGCTTGGCCTTGCTGAACTCTTTAAATACTTTTAAATTAGTTCGAGAATGCAAATCGTTTCTGAATTCTGTTTGGGTCCTACGCTCCAGGCAAGACTTATTAGCACTCGAAACGACGTTATGTTGTCCCTATGATAATACATCAGAACTATGCAAATTCTCCACTACTCTTTTATTTATAGAAGGGTCAAGCTGGATAGCAATTCGATTTTAATGCTTAAAATACATAAAGGGTTTTCCAATAGGGACTTGACTTGAATTTAATTTGTGAACGCACCCTTTCACTAATCATCAAACTGTCACTGTCAATTTATTCAGTAAACTCAACATCATATTCATCATGGTAAAGTACACGAACGAGCAACGTCGGAGTCGGTGATTGCAATTTTAAGAGCGTTAACTCCAATTTTCGGTCGCCCTAGTAGACAGGCAATATCAAGTTTAGTGCAACAATTTGTGTGATGTTGCCGTGTCAGTGAGACAACGGGTTGGTTGAAGTGTCGAAAATATCGCTACCGTTCAGGCGTCTCATTCTCAAGAATTGGACATCGCTCAGACCACATTATGGCGTATTTTGCGTAAGGATCTTGGTTTACACCCATACAAGATCAAGCTGACTCAAGAATTGAAGCCGATGGACCATTTGAAGCAACGTACGTTCTTCGATTGGGTTCTGGAGAAGATGCGCCAAGATGATGAATTTCATCGCAAAATTATCTTCAGTGACGAAGCTCATTTTTGGCTCAATGGGTTCGTCAATAAGTAAAATATGCGTTATTGGTCGGGTGAAAATCCACATGTTTTTCATGAATCACCACTTCATCCACAAAAAATAACTGTTTGGTGCGGTTTGCATGCCAGCAGCGTTATTGGGCCATATTTTTTCGTCGACGATAACGATCGTCACGTTACTGTGAATGGTCAGCGTTATCGCGCCATGATCACCGATTATTTTTGGCCCGAATTGGAAGATATGGACTTGGACGACATGTGGTTTCAACAGGATGGTGCCACAAGCCACAATTGATTTATTGAAGAGTAAGTATGGTGAGCGTGTTATCTCAAGACATGGGCCAGTTGATTGGCCGCCTTGTTCGTGCGATTTAACGCCGCTTGACTATTTTCTGTGGGCCTACGTTAAGTCATTGGTTTATGCCAACACGCCGATGACTTTGGAAGAGCTCAGGGCCAACATTGAACTCGAAATAGCTGCCGTTTCGGCCGAAATGTGTAGCCGAGTCGTTGAAAATTGGGTCAAACGCATCGACCGCTGCAAACGTGCCCGCGGTGGCCATATGAACAAAGTCGAGTTCCGTTCATAAATGTTTTGATTGTACTTCAAGCCGATAATAAAGTTTTGGAAATATCTCAAATGGTTTGCCTTTTATTAAAAAAAAGTTGTCAAAAGTCCTTATTGGAAAACCCTATAGTAATACCGTCGATGGGTTCTCTCCTCCAGTCTTTAGAATAAAGTACTCTATCCCCTGTTGGGTGAAGATTACCAAACCAAAAGACATGGAGTGGTAGGGCTCTAAAGGTTATCAGGGTTAGAAAACTATTTATCCGGTCAACAAGTCAGTAATGACAGCTACGCCTTACAACAAATATTGTTGTTCACTGTTCCAAAGGCAGCACAACTTTGTTTGGTGTTTGTTAAAATCTTTAGAAATGCTCCATCGTGTCACTCACTTATGATTTATAATGGTTAATGGTATTCCAGATGCCAGCTCTTTAGGGAAGGCCAATATACTTACTGTGCACTCCTCAACCCGTTCAAAAATGTCTTCAGATTGTTTCATGTCTACAATAGAGCGTTTTATGCGACGAATCCACTTTCAGACTCTATAAGAGTATTAAGGCTATTCAAATATCTCACGTTCTTCTACCCTGGTAAAACCACCGCCTAAACTATTTTCCAAAATCCTAATTATCCCGAAATCAGCATTTGTCCAGCTCTTACCTAAAACGGGCGAATCTTTTAGGTAAGGTCCTTCTCTTCATTCCAAGGTCCTGACAACGGTGATAAATATTCAGCTCATGAAATATCTCCAAACGGTTTTCGTAGCAGCTGCTCCATTGATGATTTGATGGCATGTCTCAACGAAAAGTGAAACCAAAGACTAGAAAAATCTGGTGAAAGCAAGATAGTAGCACTTGATTTTTGAAAACGCATTGCACAGAGTTTGTCATCAGGCTTATTTGTCAAAAATACGTGCATTTGAGACCGACGATTGTATTCTTGAATGGATGAGAAATTTCCTTTCGAAACTTCCATCAAAACGGTGTGCCGCAGGGCTCACTATTTTTTTAATTTCTATAAACAATCTCTTCGCTGTCACTTTTAATCCAGTACTCATATATGCTAGTTTCTTCTGGTTTCATATTTGTTTCCTCCGACTCTCGTTCCGGATGTAGAACGGGAACTGCAGCGTACATTAAGCTAATTAAATTCTGATATTAACAACATTACTAATTGGAGAGTGGAATTTAATGCTTACAATGCTATCTGCTGTCTTTAAAGCGAAATTTAAACATCCAGCCATTATGCATGAATGGAACTGCATTGTCGAAACCGAAGAACTTTCCATTCTCAGTATGAGTGTCAATGACAACTTACTTTACAATGGCCACATATTCGTATCGCTAAAAAGTCTGCCTAGATTTCCTTAAGCGATATAATAAATCCTGCACTTCATATGGTCTGTTCTAAATATCCTCGTAAAAGGCATTTACCCAACCACAATGCTCACAAGTGGTCAGGTGCTCTTAGATAAGATTTAGAACGTGCGATGAAACTTATAGGTGAGGCCAATTTTGCCCAGTCAATTGTCTCCCTCAAACGCTGGCATAATGTCTCTTGCCTTGGCATTTTCACCTCTAAGGAACTTGTCAGTGTAATTTCTTCAAACTTTCATTTGTAACAACAATCTCGCTATGATGGATCATCAGTTTACCCTCAAGTCCACTTTCGGGCGTAATTTGAAATATCAACTTCCGACCTCTTTATTTCCTAGTCGTTATAACCTGCAAACATTCAAAACCAACGTGCATTCATGGTGGGCATCTCTTGTTCTTTCCTCCCTAATTTTCCTTCAGTGGCACTGCGTGCAAACATTTAAATTGTACATCCAGAGGTTCCATCGCGTATTAAAAAAAAAAAAAAAATAGCGTATCCGCGTTCTCGCCTTTCGTCACTTGTGTTTCCTTGTGTTTTTTTCGTTAATTGTTTCCAGTGATAAAAGTGGTCTGTTGAACGATATTATCGCAATTCAGTGCTAAACAACCCGCGTGCGAGGAAGTGATTTTCCAAAACAGTGCGGCAACTCATTCGACTTCATCAAGTTGAATTACGTAATACAAGTAGAGACGGGTACTAGTGTGTTTCTACTGATTACTTAATTTTGCTTTTCCAAACATTTCTCGTATTTTATTCGTTTTTTTTGGTGAACTCGTTTGGCTTGCAATTTACGAGAGTGTTTTAAAAATAGTGTTTGGAATCTCTCAAAAAAAGTATCTGAGTGCTTGTAGATTATTTGACCAACACAGTAGAATTAGAAAAATATCTAATAAACGAGTAATATTGTAGATACGCCTTCAAAAGTAGTTTGAAATATAATGAATCCACCACATGTAGTGTTTGTGCTGATGCCCATAATAAGATAAGATAAATGCTCTTATCACTCGATACAGAAAACGTCCAAAAATACAAAACAAATAGTGAGAAGTATATAGATCAACATTTTGAATCTGTTCGAGGCATTCCTTTTAAAATAGTCAGACCTAGCAATAAACCCTGACGAGTGTTGTATTACTTTGAAGCATTCAATCTTGAATACCTTATCCGGGGAATCGTCATTCATAGATTTTTCGAATACACTATTGGGATTTGTAAGTGAAACAGGTCTCTGCTTATCTAGTGATTCACGTAAACGCTTTCGATAACAACCAGCTTGGGAATGTATCGATCGTAAGTATTGTACTCGTAGTTTTGATAATTGTTTTATGGTATTATGTGTGAGTAATGAATAACCGACGATTGTTTTCATTGAATAGAAAGTAACATTTATTTTTAAATTTATGTGGCTCCCTACGTACGTACGAGTACATTTGCACTTAATATGTGGTACCATTCGCAGAAATTTTGTGGTCATTGTCCTTCTTCGGCCAAAGAAATTGGTAAGGGTACATAGCTTTTCATTTGATTTCTGGTGATACATCATTGTCAGAGTCAATTGCGTAGCCGCAGCAGACAAAATCGGTAACCATGTACTTGAAATTTATAGCTGTCTATTGTGACACTCTCTCTGATTCGTTGCTTTCAAGTTCTACATAATATTTTAAAAACATCTCATCCCTTTGTCATCAAAGGTCTTTGTGAGGTTGCTTCCTACTTTTACGAAGCAGCGAGCATTCTGTCATCGTGATTCTGCACAAATTGACGCATGCGTCAAGGATGACAAAACTGCAAATGGCTCTATATAGCGCGCCTCTCTAGATAGTGTCATTTGCGGACTTGAAATCAATAAAGAAGTAGTGAGTATCCCTTTGTAGATTCTGGGCTTTCTCCATGACTTGCGTGTTAATGTTTGGCTAATTGTAGACTACTATGGCCTATGACTGATCAGATTGATGCAAAGGGTCTCCTTTCTTGAGGTTTGTGCAAAAGATGCTGAGATTTATCCATTAGGCATACAAGTCCTCTCTTCCCACCAATTCTTGTAAATGAGTCGGTGTACTCGTATGTTCTAGTTCGCCTAGACCAAACCGTCCAGTAGTATTGTTAAGCTTAAATTATGTACATATTGTGCATATTGCTATCCTATGTGGACGGGTCGAGTTTTTATCGCCAATGTTGAATGGTTCGTTCTATATGGTGAAATTTGGGTCGTCCCCATTGTTTAAAAGCCTACAGAAATGGTTATTGCATATCTAAACATCTCTGATTGGATCATTGTTCATGGACTAGCACCTCTACATAAGTACAATATATATGCATATATATTGTATTCGAAGAAGCCGGATAAAGCACGCGAACCGCTTTCGTCCTGCTATGCTTGGTTAGTGAGTGGCAAACGTGTACTGCATATATTTACTGGCATTCATCATCAAACAAGAAATGTCGTGGAGTGATCGGATGAAACCCAACATTGATTACGGTGTTTCTGATGTCCTTTTCGCATCGAAGAAATTATTGCTTAGGACCTGTCGAAAGATTGAGAATTTCGCAATTGGCAAAGGTTTTTCTTGATTTTTTGTTATAAGTTAAGCTATCCGTAGATGTACCTTGGCTATAACCAGGTAGAAGTTCGAGTCTACATATATCAGCCCCTTCATCTTGTCTACGTCAACGGCAAATTGAGTTATTTTTACAGAACTCAAGTGGGTATGACTACACTTAAAATGCCTGAGCACGTGTTAAATTTTTAGGAAAAAGGGAACATAGAGGAAGATGTTTGGGTTCAGTGGTTATTTCGATCCATGGATGTCATCTAACATTTAATGGGGAGACTAAATTGTTAATGTAATTGGACTTTTAAGCAACCACTCATCTTACGTAATTTTAGTTGCCTGGAAAAAAAAGGACGTCTTTCAGACGCGGTTGAGATTGAACGCCGAATGGTCCGATTGAGAAGCCAATACACTACCACTTGAGCCCTGGCCACCCATTTGGTTGACGATTTTATTTTCAGGTGTCTGCTGTTGTCTTATGAATATTGAGGTGAGGAAACTCGCTTGGAGCTAAAGAATTTTACCCCCCAGAAAGTCAATTACCCTTAGAGTGCGAGAAGCAGATTATTTTTAGGGGTTCACACTCGTATCGAAAGCTCAAGACTTTTTGCTTAAGTCTGTCGCTTACAAGTCCGCACCATATATGTAGATGTTGTTGCCGTGCTCTGTAGCAATCACCGCAGTATAGATCACAATTTTTTATTCTCCCTTTGCCAGGTTCCTAGCTAGCGGTGATATCTGCTTTATAGTGATCTACGGATCCGTTGATCCGTTAGTGGTTCGACAGCACATGACCTGCACATGAGTTGTGTAAGATCTGATTATTCCATGTGCAGATCCGAAAGTCGTTGTGCTTCGTTGGTATTGCAGGATTATCAACATCGAAACTGTTATTATCCAACGCTTGTAGTTACTTACTTACTTAGGAGGCGCTACAGTTCGGGGTGTACTTGGGCTTTAATTAACAAGCCTCTATAGTTAGCTCGGTCCTTAGCTAATTGCCTACAGTTGTGCACTCCAAGTCGGATGAGGTTTTTTTCTATCCTCTACCTCAAAGTTATAGCTGTCAACTGTGGGGTTCGGTCCAATTCGTGGATGTTGTGTGTCCCGTATTGTTGATAGCTTATATTTGTTTTTATTCTTATTTACCGCTAAACCCATTTTGGCAGCATCCGCTTTAATAACAACGAACGCCTCCTGAGTTCTGCCAATTATGTCAAGATCATCGGTTGCACAGATTTTTAAAAGATTGTACCTTCGGTGTTGGCTTGTAAGTTACGCACAACTCTTTTGCGTCAGTTTGTCTAAATTCTTTTTTGACATCCCAGTTAAGTCGCTACCGACCTTGACGGAGTAGCGAGCGTTCTCTATGGTCTTTCTGCACAGACGTACGAGTTTGGCAGGGATGTCAAAACCAAAAGATTGTACAGACAATATGGTAGATAAGATCTTCTGCGCAATGTTTTGGGGACTCCTTGTGTATCGGGTAAACGATGCTGACATTCCGTTCATCTGGCATACACTCTTCTGACCAGATCTTAAAAGTGAGTTGGTGTATGCACCCAACAAAGTAAATTCGGTAAACCGTCAGGTATAGCAGCTTTGTTGGACTTTTGGATACTTCGTTCCAATGGGTTTTACCTGGTCGGGTAGTTAACCCTACGCATAACCTGGAGGGCCAGGCCCTTTCGAGAATTAAATGGGTAAAAGCGGCTTGAAATTTCGGAACCAATAACCCGCTCATTCGCCACATTTCAACACCCTAACTAGTCCTGGTTGTGTTATTCGATCTCAGCTCTAAATCCGCTGAAGAAACTCATATAAGGAATCTACCGTGTTGACTGTTAACGTCACCGTTGAACTAATCACGTACATACATCCACCGTACGTCTTCCTTCTGAAGGGCATTCATCCCCGACGGAGTATTATGGTCGTAGTGTTGCTATTACTCCTTTCTTACTTAATTTCGCCCTTAAAAGTTTTGCAAGTTAAGTCCGGATGCATGAAACCAATACTCGTTGGCTGCCACGAGAAGGTAAAAGATGTGTAGTCATAGTTACAGCACTGAGTGCGCAAAGAACGACCAGGATGCGGTCATTCAAGATATGCAAGGAATGGCATACAAGTCTATAGACTCGGTAGTGCATATGGGTGAAACAATTCAATGTCCCCTTCACTCCTTAACAGCCAATGCTGTTACATATGTTGCTATGCAATCTGCATCCATTAAAATTTTTAAATGGCACCAGCGTATAAGTGAAAGCCCTTTGCGTAGCTATAGAGAGTAAGCTAGCTGCGCCAACCTGGGGAATTTGTATTTATAGCATATATACCACAAATACCGTTAGAATACATTTCCTTTCTGTTTTGTAATGTAAACGAGAGTGTATCAATAATTCCGTGACTTTTTCTTACTTCTCAGCATAGTCTCTTATGAGCGTAATACACTTCGTCTAATGTTTGTCCAATTTGTTGATTCCTTCCAAATAATAAGATTTGGCGAGGTTCTAAAAATAGGCATTTGTTTGGGCGATGAGCGTTTGCCTAAAGCAAACTCTCTTTCTGATGAGCTATTTCTTTAGGCCTCAAATCAAGTGATAGTCATTAGGGGCTAAATCCGGGGAATACGGGGAAAACATCATGGCGACTACCCAACTGTACATTGTGTTAATGGAAGTGCAATTACTTCTTAGCCAAATGCTTTTGTTTTTCCATCAAATCATCATAGAACTTCTCCAATAAGTTATCATAGTATCGACCGTTGAATGTTTGTCCCTTCTGATCTTCTTAGACGATAAAGCCACCTGGCCTTCTTCGGCGCTGATTCGCCTGCAGAAAACCATTATTTGGACTGTTGCTTGATCTCCGATGTGTTTTGGTGGATCCATGCTTTGTCCACTGTTATGAAAATGGGTCCAGATTGCGGTTGAAGAATGTTTTTGTTTCTTCGAAGTATTGAAACGAAATTTATTTTTTTCCAAAATTCACGTGGTTGTATGCTTTTAATGTGTTGCACACACAGCAGCTTGCTGAAAATTTTGAGAGATGGTAGTTGACGGAAACAGTGCTGTTTTTTTTGTAGTAACTTAAAAAAGGCCCAGACTCATTGATGCACCCTCGTATTAGCAAGTTTCATGGACAGTCGTTAAAATTACCAGAGATTGACAACTCACATTTTTACTTGGTCAGCCCCATAAAACGTTCATCCAGCAGACTGGTCGTTCTTTCACTTCAGAGTAGGGCCAAGAATATCGCTTACAAAATGTCCTATGATATAGAAAGCATTGCCTTTCTGTTCGCTTTAATAGCTTAAGGAATGGCAATCTTATATGACTGCCTTTCATTTTGTATTTTCTGCTGACCCAAAAATTATTCTGAGTTTTAACATAGCAACATATGATAAGCCTCATCTTTCTGGAATCACAAGATTTATTGGGTTCGGCTATTTTTTTCGGTACCGGAAAATAAACTGACGTAATGACGAATTTATGATATTGTATGTTCGTTTTGTAGCTTATGTCTGCAGATAAATAAAAGGTCAAGTTCTCGGTATTTCGGACCGCTCGTGGTTTGATACCATTAACTCATCCGAAATCACAGACGCGTCCTATATATATATTATGTGAGGTTTTGTGCCTCTTTTATAGCAATGCAGTAGCACACTTAGAATGTTAATGTTTAATTAGAATAAATATAATAGGTTTCTAGGAAAGTCGGCATTGGCTGCACAATTGAAAATAAATGTGACAATTAACCTTTTCTAAGTACAGATAGAGCGTCATATCTCTAGGTTTAATGGTCTCGGTAGAAGGTCTCTTATTCTCTCTGTGAGAACAGATTTTCCACTCTTCAACACCGAGTCTAGGGTGCCGGAGTCCAGAAGTTTTAGTTCCCAGGGTGGAAACTTTAACACAGACTTGCTTAGCCAATCAAGATTTTGCTGCGTTTAGAGCACTTCATATTAAAATTTTTATTTTCCGTATCGCAATCCTCGGATTTAATGCTAACATTATCTGCTTTGGCGAGCTCACACAGTTAATCAATACTGTGTTTGCATTTAGCGCTGATTAGATTATTCTTATTGCCAGCCTTTCCAATTTGAAGCGTCGAAAAGAAGATAGCACCCTTCAAAGTAAGCCAGTATCGTCAATTTAGCGATTTCGGGGATTTGTAGGTGGATTTTTCCGCGACATTCAAATTCCTGAGTAGCAATGGTTGGGGGAAATGGAAGCGCTAGAAGCTTTCTTCATATTGGCACTGTTCGAGATGAAAGAAAAGGGTGCAGATCCAGTTCCGTGCGCTTGATCGGTATCAGTAGATGTCACTTCCGCTGCTCTGTTTCTCTTTTTTGTCGCAGCTGGAGGAGTAAGGCTTTTAGCACTCCTGCCTTTGGCCTCACGTTTTTTTCTCCTTTCCAGCCGTTCTTTAGACGAAGCCCTTGAGAGTGTGCCTCTCCTGGAGAGCCCATTCCACAATTTCGGTTTCTTAAATCAAGCCAAAACAGCACTCTGCCCAACCGCTTGTCTATTTTGATAGAGCTTTAATATAACATGTGCATTTTCGATACTCTTTACTCGTACCTATCGAACGAGAAGTAGAACAAACCGCAGGATCAATTGGAAGAGAAAGTTCTGGCAATTCTTGTGTCAGCACCTAAATCAAAATACGCAGTTGTGGTATTATGTATTATGGCATGAAACTTGTAGGGCCTCACTGATGAACGAAAAAGCCATGTTAAAAAAGCAATTAATGGAGAATTCTTTTGAAATAAGTTTTGGGTCCAAGACGATTCGAAATGTTTAACTTAACTGGAAAACACCAGAAGCAATCGCCTCGAATCTTCATCCTAATTGCTTTTTTCTTGTCGTTTTGTAGATTCAACACTTGATTGTGGCACACTCATGAAGCACAGTCACATTATAAAACAGACCGCTTTTTTCAGGTCAAATTACCTTCTTAGTCTCAGCCGCACGAGTTATATAATCCGTTAATTAAATGCGCAGTATTTCTAGAAAAATCCACGCATTTCACAGTGCGAATGCCATGCATTATCCTTAAAGCACTATGTATGTCGCGGTGGTATTGCTTTAAATTTGGTGACAGAAACGCTTTAATAAACCACCGTGTTTGCTGTGCGAAAATGAAAATACAAAAAAGAGGGAAGGGTAAACAAGAGAAAAATAAACTTTTCACATAACTGCGTCCTTATATCTACGATTCTCGTCATCAAACTAAACTCGACAACATACCCTTTGGTTTTCTCCTCCACGGAAGTACACTATAAAACCAAACCAGAGAGAGAGCGTAAGAGAGGACAAATTTCCCTTGCACGGCAACACTTTATGGGCGAAGGGGGTGCTGATGTCTATAACAAGATTCCCTTCTTTGCCTCAGTTAACAAGTTAACCCCCATGTATTTGTATGTACACTCGTATTTCCAGGGAAAAATGTGGTGTTGCTGCAGTGGCAGTGGCACTGTTTGCTATTGACCCGGTTCAGTGTGACTATTGATTTTTCTATTCTTGATTGTATTAAGTATTCAGATGCTCCATTTGGAGTGTGTTAGGCAGAGTCATGGTTGCCACAAAACCGGAACAACCGTCACCCCATGACATTTTAGGGTGTCTACCACCAATCTCCTATCTACTACAATACATAGTCACATAGTCACCCTCTGTGAAGACCTTTAACAGAGCAAGCGAACGGAAAAGGAAGAGAATGAAAAAAAAAGAAAAAAACATATAACAATATAGAATTATGTCGGAGAATGAAGAAGTAGAATTAACGAACACACCCCCTCATGATGGCAATTTTGACGAGGACTGCGCGATGTGGATGACGATGATGATGGTAATAACTATAGGGATGATGGTGTTTCTAAAGATGCGGATGGAGATGGTAACGCATTGTACAAATGTGGTTATGACAAACTTTTAAGTCCATTAAACCAAACAGAGTGAACCTTAAATATCAGGATACCGTTTACTAGGGTTCTATCTTTGGTTGCATCACACACCATTCCACCCCTCCAACGAAAAGGGTGGCATTTCCTGCGCGCATATCTAAAAGGAATCTTTTCTAAAACTCAAGTTTTGTAGTACTTTAGTTGGGAATTGCATGTTGTTCTTTTTCAACAGAGGAGGCAAAACGATTTTAGTTGTTTGTATATAACGAGTACATCCTACCAGTGTAGGTACCCCTAGTCATACTCGTTGTCCTTGTAGTCGTATCTATGTTTTTATTCGAGATGCCTTGAGAATCAACGACTCCCAAGTGCTATACATATGTTGGCGAATAAATTGCGTAGCATCTTGTGGGGGCTTATTAAACAAATTACATTCGCCTTAGTGTTGTTTTATTAAATAATGCCCTAGAAGCATTTGATGTTTTCTCTGTCCGTTTGCTGAACAGATTTAACATTGCTATAGCCCTCTCTAATGGATTTGGATCGAAGGAGAAGACGTGTTCATGCTTGTTTGTTTGTTGAATCGAAAAAGTTTGAATTTCGTTCGGGGACATATGCACATACTATACATACATATGTACTTTAAATGAAATTGAATATCCAGACTGCTTTTATATGGCTCAGTATTAACGTTTGAATATTGATTTTCTCTTTCTGAAGCAATGCGTTGCAGCTTATGCGGAAAGATTTTCTTATACATATCTGATTTGACCATCGTAAAGTGACATAATTTATAGTAATTGTAATTGAAGAACGTACATGTGTATATCTATTTATACAGTTTCAATCCGTAGTCGAGTAGCGCGGTGTTAGTTTGTCGGCTTCTATGCTGTATGTGAGTATGGTTCCAGGCGGTATACCGTAAAATAGAAAAAATAATTTCTGACGTCACCACTCTTTCGGCAGACAACAGCATGCTTCGGAAAGTCAAAATGTCTACCCATAAAAATTCTCTCCGTTTCTCCCTATTCGGAGTCGGCGAGAACACTCTGGATGGCCCTATCAGCGCGATCAATTTAGTTATTTTTTAGATCCAAGCTCAATTCAATGATGCGTTATTTGACAAGAAGTTAAATAAAGTTTCTCCCATCCTGTTAGTGCCCTAACTGTTTTAAAAGAACATACAGCTCAAATGAGAATAAAATAAAAAAATCAATGGGAACTTGTTTTATCACTAACACTCTTTATTATGTTTTATGGATTTCTTGTACGCTCGATTTTATGCGATATACCGGGTTTTACATTAGATGCGGGCAATTTCTTTTTTAAATTAAAAGACTGGTGTTTAAGGTACCAAACAAATTTTTAATTTAGATTAAAATAAAGTTGATATGACGTTATTCAAGTGTCCATTAGCATAATTTCGGTTCTTTTATTGAAAACCATGTACATCAGTGTACCGAGATGAGATTGTCTTTTTCCTTTATGCTCGGAACTACTTGAATGACAGACAAATTTCTTTTGCTCGAAGAAGATCCGGAAAATAGCTTTTTTAAATAGTAAAATAGCCGCATTTGGTTAAGCGAACACCTGGAGGTGTTTCAATATCAGCCATTGTGTACGAAAAAATTGACTGTTTGGCATGATTTTCATTGCGGAGTTGTCATTCGACCGCACTTCCGAGATGATTGTGTTGAATCGGTTACAGTCAATGGAGACCGCCAACGCACCATGTCAACTAATTTTTTTTTTTGATAAATTGGAACTGGAAGGATTGGAGGATACGTGATCGTCGTATCGCCAATTGGCCACCTGGCTTTAACACTTTTTCTTTGGGCTACATTATGTGTCTGGTTTAGGCCAAAAGTTGGAGACGAGTTGGAGGCGAACATTCGACTTAATCCATGTCGAAAATCATAAAAAATCATCGCACGAAAATGTTCAAGATTTATGATAATTCCAATTTTTGGCTGAGATGAATTTTTCAAGTCCCTGTGAGAAATACAAATAGCACTCGTATGACAAAACGTTTTGGGCACGTGTAGCATTAAAAACGTTTACGTTACTATGCCGACGTCAGATTTGACCTATCTACACTGGTGTTGCTGTATATTATTAAGTAGCAACCTGGGTAAACACCGTCCGAACTCGATTTATGTGGTTATGTGAAAGTGAGTGGTTATGACAACGGTCTTCAGACAATTGAAGTACTCCAAGCCAACATCCTTTCTATGAAATAAAGTGGCAATTGTGTGAAAATAACGTTTTCAATTATTAATGGCAACCTTCTTCTATCGATTAAAATATGAATTAAATATTATATTATGGAAAACACGTCTGTTTTTGGATACATCAAAATGAAGCCTCTTATTGGTAAATCTTATATGTATCTTATTTCAAAGGTAGGTTCTAATTAAACTCTCTAGAGAAGACACTCGTTTCAGCTCTGTTGCCTCATTGACCTCGACGAGTCCCACATAATGTGCTTTTATCCTTTTACCAAAGGTCCAGGGCTTACGAGTACTTTCAGTTTATATTTTTTTCAAAATCTTAACACAGTGTCACTGAAAATCTCAAAAATGCATCTGAATTACAGGCTGATGGCGCTATCTTGTGCTGAATTAGACAACATTCAGAGGAATCTGATAGACTCTGGTCTCATTTGGAATCGATGAATCTCTTCTTAAATGGTTTGGAAATTATCTTTCGCGACATTCAAGTCAAATTGTCTTGAAGATTTCAAGTCTGATATTTACCTACAAAATAAATACTGGTGCGTCCCAGGGTTGCGGTCTGCCTCCGATATTCGTTTTAATTTTCACAAAAAATCTCTTGCCTGCTTCTTCTAATCGAGTATGTTCCTTTGATTGCGATAGTAGTCTTTGGCTCTCTTTAGTCTTCTGCCCTACGCAGAAATAGTGAGATTTAGACAGCTCTCAATAACGGAACAATGAATTTACAAGTGATGAGACATGACGTGAAAACCCAATATCCTATATTATAGCCGGCGATGTTGCAATTCCTTTGCATACTCATGTTTTGAAACCATTTACCGATACTCATCCAAAAGGTTTTTTTTAACCAATTTTTAATTACAAGTAGAGAACGAAATGTGTCAGAAAAGACATTTGGAAATATTACCGCAGTTTTCAGTGGACTAAGAAAAACAATGCTCTTAACCCCTCAAAAAGCATATTTCGTTACATGATTTCTTATTTGCATGATTTCCTTCATCACAAACCAATTACATGGAAGGCATTGTTAATCCGAAAAAATGGGAAGGGCGGCAAACATCCTTTATTCTACTGAAAATGTACCCAAGGCAATCTGGTTCCTATGCTAAGAAAATTCGGCTCGAGTATGCTTAGTATTTTATTTGTTCTCAGGGCTCATTACAATGGCAAGAAGATAATCCTTAATAACTGAAATACCATTTTATTAAAATTAACAACTTTTTATTATTATTATTTAAAAACAAGTTATTCACAAGTTATTCACTTAAAATTAAAGTAAATAAAGTATTCATATACTCGTGGAACAAAAATAATTTTCCGTCTCGAATGGGACGCTGAGAAACATTTCATATATGTTTCATAGGCGCTCGTTAATCTTTATGGATTTGCGAATTCTGGCAATACAGCACGTAATTTGAGAGTGTCTCCCATAATATTAGGTGCGCAACTAATTTCTCAATAATTCTCAATAATAAATGTCAATAGATGGCTCCAGCAGTAAGTGCTGGTCGATTTTGACATATCCAAAGCGTCATGAACCAAGCTTAGACATGTGGTAAACAAACCGTTTTGACATATTAGTGATTTTGTTTTGGTGTCATATAATTTTGATTGTGTGAAAATGTTCGATTTTGTGCCAAATAATCGTCACTTGCTTAAAAGGTTGATTTTCTTCTTTCATTCGAAGAAAACGGCGGATGAAGCGCATTGAGGGCTCCAAAAAGCTTACGGAGATGCTGCTCTAAGTGAAACAACGTGCCGTGATTGGTACCGTCGCTTCAAAGACGGTGATTTCTATGTTGACGACCGTCCGCATGAAGGAAGGCGAAAATCCCACGAAGACGTTGAATTGGAGGCATTGCTCGATGAGGATCCATGCCAAACGCAAGAAGAGCTTGCTTCGGCACTAGGAGTTACTCGCCAAGCCATTTCCAAGCGATTGGATGCATTTGGCATGATTAAAAAACATGGTAATTGGGCTCCTTATGATTTGAAGCCAAGGGACGTTGAGCGTTATTTTATTCGCCTGTGAACAACTGCTCCAGCGGCAAAAAAGAAGGGTTTTCTTCATCGCATCTTGACGGGTGATGAAAAATGGAAAAATGGGTTATGCTGTGTATTTGGTGAGACCAGGTCGGCGTTACTTATTATGAACTGTTGAAACCCAACTAACCATCACTGGGGAACGATATCGACTTCAAATGATGCGATTGAGGCGAGCACTGCGCGAAATAACGGCCACAATACGAGCAGAGGCACGAAAAAGTGATTCTACAGCATGACAACGCTCGGCCTCACGTTGCCAAGCCCGTTAAAACCAACCTGGAAATGCTCAAATGGGAAATCCTACCCCACCCACAATATTCTCCGGATATTGCGCCGTCCGATTATTACTTGTTCCGTTCGATGGCACATGGTCTGGCTGATCAGCAGTTCCGTTCATATGAAGACATAAAAAAGTGGCTTGATTCGTGGATAGCCTCAAAAGATGAACATTTTTACTGTAACGGTATTCGAGCTACACCAGAAAGATGGGAAAAAGTTGTAGCTAGCGTTGGGCAATACTTTAAATGATTCATTTGGCCATTTTTTCACATTAAAGTTGCTTTTTCATAAAAAAAAAAAAAAACTTAGTTGCGCACCTAATATAATGGTCTTACGTCTTCACTACGTACCGTTTGGCATCCGTTTCTGAAGTACATTAAGCAGCTTCTGAAATGGAAATTTAGTGATATTACCTACATGAGCCAGATACCTCAGCTCTTTACTCCCAAATACTCGAGTATGTATTGTATATACTGAATATAAAAACGGTCCAGTTCGCGGTCCAGTATACGCAACTTCGTGGTCAGAGATCCAGATATGTTATTGAAAAAGCTATACAAGCATTTATGAGTCGGCCATTCAGAGAAGCTCTTCATTTTCACTTGAGCCCCAAAGTGTTCGTTTATCATTCATGTCCTTGTCAGCTACCATTATCATCATAAGAAACCTTCTATCGTTGTATGTCGTCAAATTGTTGGACCTCCAAACGGCACTAGCTGGCAACACCTCAGCAGATAATCACTTTACCTCCAATCAAATTAACAATTCAATTAACTAATCGTTTCCTATCATCGGAAACGGTCTACGAGTATCTATTGAATGTGTGGTGAAGCCGAGGTAGCAGGTATTAGTGTTAAATATACCGTTAAATGTGATCGTTTCCCCTCTCTTCAACTAATTACAAAATAACACAACATTTAGCTCGCCAGAGCATGAAGCTATTTTCGTTTTTAGTTTGTTTTTTACAACTTACCACAATACACGAAGCAGCACAAGAGGAGGCACAGAAAAAGGTTAAAATACATACGTGGATTATCCATGTGTGCATAGACGTCCAACCAAACAGCTCTTTCGCTCACGAATTGTTCCGACCGAGAAACCAAGACTTCCACTCCAGAATCTAGGTCAAGGGTAAATTAGTGGAAGTATTCGTTTTCGTAATAATATCCGTAACTCCCTATTTACCACCTCAAAAGTATCCAAAATCCAGCATGTGCTGTGAAAGTATCCAGTCATTGAATTTGTAATGTATCCATATACTCCCGTTGGAATGGAACCTAATGGATGGAAGGAGCACTTGAGGCAAATAGTATGTGTATACAGCTCTTTACAATAGTTCATGTTACAAAAGAGTAAGAATATGTCCTACACATGAGAGGTTCTTTAATTCATAAATTCATAAATTCATTCACTAATGAATTATTTCTTCTAATTTGAAGTAATGTTGACTATTTGACTAGGATAGGGAACGGCTTATGTACTTCGAAGCTTTCTCATGTGAGAGCCCAGTGGAATAATATCCTAGGCCAACTTCATTATCGTCCCTTATTGCGTGTGTGGTTTTAGTTTTGAAATCGTTGAAAAATTCAAGACTTCTTACAAGGAAGGGTAATGAAAGTTTTAGTGGACTGGTTGATTCTCTGTTTCGTGACGAGGAACAGTGAAGTGTCTGAACTACCATACGAGTATATACGATTAGAACTATTAATTTTCGGAATGGCAGTTGTCGACCCCACCTAAATATGAAGCACTCTATATAAAGATATGCTTTGGTATCCTGATCTATATATAGGAAGTGTTGAATGGTTGTGATTCATATAAGGATGATATGGTATCGCTTTTATCTATCGAAATACATAGAATACTTTACCATTGTACTGTGCACTGGTTTTGATGTGATTTTCCTGTTTTATCCGGTTGGAAAACGAATGCAAAGGTAGTAAAGTCTTAACTTATAGCGCTCTACGGAGACACAACATGCTCTGTTTTTGAGCCGTATGTTTAAACTATATTTTCTCCCTGGCTCAAAACTTAGTCAAAGGACGCCGTGATCATGACTATAAGAAAAATCTACGTATAATTTTTGTAGCAGCCCATACTTTTGTGTTATTGAACAATACAACTTACCACAAGATCAGAAACAAGACAATCTTTCCGAACAGTCCGTCTCCACGTGATAGAATTATGTTAGACATAACATCTGACATCTACTATCTAGTGTGCCAAATTTTTTTCTATCTTAACTTTATGTCAAACTATTATTTCCTCCTTTTTACTCGTAATTCTGATAAAAAATACGTTTGCCACCACATTCAACAGAAAACAACTCACATATACGCGAAATGTCAAATTCATGCCCTATTTTCTATCCACTCTGCTCTTTTGATATAAAAGAGAACATCCATGCCCTGACGTTAGCTTTTGCATGGATTTTTGTGTCTCCACTGGATATGTTCATGGCATGATTATAACATGTCCATATAATAGAATGATTGTGATCCATGCTCTGTGGAGACGGCATGTAAAGACCAATTCGTTTTTAATTGAAAGATATCTTTGAGGATGCAGCTAAAATTTGAATGTTAAGAAGAGTTAGATACATAAATTGCATTCTTGAAACCGATGCTGAATATGTTGATCTAGATTATAGGAACGTGTAGTCACAAAGAAGTTTGCTATCAATGATTAACCACTCAAGTGTGCTGTCACCATTTGGTAGAGGCTACCCGGGAAACACTATAGAAACAACAGCCTCGTTATTCTAGCGGGTGACCAGATAGCAATGATAGTTTTTCCAATTGTTATGTATATACTTCCACTGTATTGAGTATAGAGGTAACTCAACGATCTTCTGTTATTGAAACTACACTTCATGTGGAGATCAAAGATTCTCTCAAAGGTCTTTAGAAGGAGATTGAGATCCTATAGGATATTTTACTTGCTTTGAGTATAAAAACTACTGTTACATCAGTCCAGATACTTGCTGTTGTACCGAGAGTCAAATAGATTTGCAGAATGCATATCAGCGTGTTTCTGACATATTGCAAAACATTTTGTAGTTGTGCAGTGAAAATACTATCCGGTCTTTGTGCTTTGTAAGGACCGAAGCTGCAAATTACCTAGTTCAGATTTTTTACACAGCTCATGTCAATGTTAATCTGTATTTGGGTAGATTTTCTTAAAATAGGTATAAGTTGGGTTTAAGGTTCATAAGCAAATCCAACGATTCTTCGTCGGGTTTAACTCAGGTACCATTCGCTCAAAAATCGCGGTGTTGTGGTCAGAGTTTGGCATAGCCCTGACGATGTGTTGATGGTCTATTCGCGCAACATCAGGACCTACGTTAGGCCTTTCCTACTTCTCGTTTTTATATCTTCAAGGATTTCATGTAGGTTTCCTAGTCACGTTCTGATGTAGATAATTTGGTACAGTTAAAATTCTTTCCATTCTTGCAGCGCAGGTCTTGAAGATCTATGGTCTACAACTACTGGGCCCTTTCCCTCTGTCCTCATTACAAGATGAGGTTAAGGAAAGATTTAGAGAGGAACTGAGCTCATTGTTCAGTTCGTCAAGCTCTAGCTGGGAAATGCATGTGACTAGTTTGATATGAGCGATCTTTTTGTGTTTCTTCCAGTTCCTCTTCCGACAGTTTATCGAGTTTATCTCAAATAATCTGAGACAAGAGTGTCGTGTAGAACTTCTGGGCGTTTATTAATAATAAAAATGAGAATATCACCTATGTATGTTACACCTATCACCGAGCTAGTTGATTTTCGTGTTTATTTATAAACTTTCAGTCTTCATGATTGGAGATGATCGTCAAATATATAATATATGACTAGGCACGAGATTTTCAAACTTTTCAAAGTCCCGATTATTGTATTAATTTCTTAGCTAGAGTTGACTTGAAACTTAAAACTGACTCCTTTTATTTTCATCGCTTACGAAAGACTGATTCTTTCTGATTTGACCGTAAGAGGTTCATCACCGTTTTTCATAGTTTCGCTTCAAGGTTGCCTCACATGACTTGTTATATTTAGTAACAAAAGCGTCAAAATTGTCTCTGGGCCTCTCGCCGACCCTATATCGACTAGCTAGTCCAGCAGACTTTGGTACGGGTATATCAATACCTTGCAGTCAGAATGGAAAGAGTTTACTACACACATTAGGTTTTATGAACCAAAGTGCCCGATTGTGCACAAGTCCAAATTCTTTGCTGACACCAGCCGCTTAATATTGTTACCCCTTTTCGTCTGAAATCCACCAGGGGCAAATACCGTTATTCTATTCCTGGAAAAAAATCCTGTGCTCATTGCATCGATTACTTCAGTGCCGGAGAATACCAGAAGGTCTATAATGCCAGGACATTTTCATTTTGCATTCCAATAGAGAAGTGAAGAACGCGAATCGTGTTTTTTTTTAATTTTTGCATAGAATACAAGTTAAAATGTAGAAGTTCAGTAATTTCTATAATTGCAATCAAAAAACAGATTTGACAGAGACGACTTTTTGTCAACTCTGAATGTCGACGGAATGAGATACTTTTTTATTGTGAAAACGAGAAAGTAATCTTAAGTTTGCCATTGTCCGCTGAAAAGATGGTCACGTCGGTAAATTGTTTCCCTGTGTTTTAGTTTATTGCCTAGACATTGAATTCATACCTCTGTCAAAATAGCCAATTGCAATCACTCATGGAAATGTAGTGAAATTGTAGAATGATCATAATCATTACCAACATACTCGTATTTCGAACTACTATCTGACTATCGAAACCCAGTAAATACCACCTCACATGTCAATCTCAACCCAAACAAAGCCAGACATACATTGAATGCGTGCAGATATGGATATGAGTGGATGCTCCAAAAGCATTCATTGAAATATTCGCATACCCTATTCCGTATTTCCAAATAGAAAATCATTACGTCAACATCTGAAGCGAGAATCACTTTGGTCACGTTTTTGAGAACAATGTCTGATTGCATGCAGCCTCAACCAGCATCACTAATGTAATTACCTGGAAATGGAAATCTCTCATTCCGTAAATGACAGCACTGTATTCTGGTGAACGATTAATTTGTGGAATTTATACGCTTGAAAAGCCGTCGCATTGCAATGCCAATTTGCAGGATTGACGCTGCTATTTATCACAAATTGGAGTTTGTATTGTGAGACGGATTAAGTGACATTTGTACGATCATAGCTTAAATCCAGTAGTCAGATAGGATGATAAACGATAATGCATGTATGCACCGTAATCGAAGGTGGTATTATATTGTATATATATTCTCCACTTTTCCACTCCTCCACGCCTCCGCCACTACTTTAGTACTCGTATCTTTTAATTAAAAATTAAAGAGGCTTTACCTTGGCTCAATAGGGATTTCTGTGTACCTGGTTACTGAAATTAAAATCCTCTCAATTCTTATTATCAATTGCAACATTTAGGCACCATTGCATCGCGATTAGTCTGGTTTGTCCGGTGTCAATGAAATCAATTTCAATTTCATGTAAGTTAGTTCGCGGACTGTGAATTTGATGTAATTCCTATGCATCTTAAGTACTCCCATGTATGTTCTCATCACTAGTGTCTCTTCTTTGTTGGGAGTGCTGCAGCTCTAGTGCTGTACCTGATGATTTGTCTGAGATCTTTGAAAATGTGTAGTTTAACATGCATTTGAGATAAGGATCAACTTACCTCCGATCAGACACTGATTATAGTTTCCAGTGTCCAACAGCCCTTTATTGTACATGATAGATTCTGTTCATTCCAAACGCTATCTGGAGCTAAACAGGAAAAATACCATCTGCTTCTCGGGATTTAAGTGGATTGAAACTGTGCTAACCACTATTTGACGTCATTGATCTGGAGGGATCTATTTTTGCATTGAATATGTGGTTGAAGGTAGACAAACAGTCGGGTTAATGAGTATCTATCAGTATGTTAGATTAAGCAATTCACCACCGGATTCTGCTCCACGGATTCATAGAGATACTCAGTATGGAAAGTATTGAAAGTACTTAAAAGAATTAGGGCTAAGATCCAGGACCAGCTATGTCTATTTCAGTTTTAAAACAGTGTTGGTCTCGTTCGTGGATCTGTTAAACCGAAAGTCTAATGAAAGAATATCTATGATAGTTTCAGAAGTGGATGTAGTCCAATATTAAATTTTTTTTCCACGTTGTTGTTCGTAGGGTAATGAAGTTCTTATTTACTTATAGTCCGGAGTAAACCTTGGACTCAACCAAGTTAGCGCAGCCTGTTTATAACTGCCTATAGAGGCGCACTCCTAGTTGGTTGAAGTCCCTTATATTTGCGCGCGCCACCTAACCCAAGGTCTTCCTCTACTGCGCTGCCCCTCCGGGTTGGAAACGAAGACTCTTTAGGCTGGAGTGTTGCTATGTTTATTCGCTCTACATGTCCTAGTGATATTAGGCGACCAATCTGAATTTTTATGAATATAGTAGGTTCATGTTTTACAGTGTTCATAGAGTTCGTCGTTAAATCTCCTGCTCCCAGCAAAAAATCACTCGAAAGATTTTGCGTTTGAAACGGCTAAGGATATCTTCATCCACCTTCACTAACGTCTATGCTTCTGCACCATAAAGCAGGACTGGGATGATGAGGGTCTTATATAGAACGCATCCAAATTTTCAGACAGAGTTGTCAAATATTGTAGTTTTTTTTGTGGCAGCCATTTGAAAGTAGCCACTGGTTTACTCAATTTCGGTGAAAGCGTACCGTGGACGAAATATGGATTTATCACAATACACCAAAGGCTAAGGAACAGTCGAGACAGTGGACTTCTCCCGGTGAATCGAAGCCGAAGAAGGCCAAGGTGCATTTGTCGGCCAACAAGGCCGAGGCGACAGTTTTTTTCATTCATATCGATTACCTTGGAAAGGGTAAAGCGATCACCGAATGGCTCGGCGGTAAGAGATTTGGGTCGAATGAAGTGGTCATCGATGAAACACACTCCTATTTTGAGGGCCTCGAGAAATCGTATTATTTGGAAGTCATCAAAAAATTGAAGAAAGTTTTAACGAAGTGTATCGAGGTAAAAAGAGATTTGTTGAATGATAAAATGCTTTTTTCCCTTATTTTAATTTTCAGGGACTCATTGACCCACCTTTGTATACTTAGTTTTGCCTTCATTTACGACTAAATCCATTTTTGGAACTTCTGTTCCAATATTTGCGAATGCGTCAGAGATCACTAAGTTCTACCATTGATGTCAATGTCATCAGCGTATGCAAGTAGTTGCATTAACTTGCGATTTTTGCACAATTTTCTCAAGTATGATGTTGAGAAAGTTGCATACGTATCACCTTAATT
The DNA here is from genome assembly GCA_949129095.1 of Volucella bombylans. Taxonomy (NCBI): domain Eukaryota; kingdom Metazoa; phylum Arthropoda; class Insecta; order Diptera; family Syrphidae; genus Volucella; species Volucella bombylans. Next base: position 145,783,027 of record OX422140.1, on the reverse strand, counting down.
TTTTTTGCCATCAAAGGATTCAGAGAGATTGTTTCATACCATTACGGAAAGGCCAGCATTCGCCATCGTCATTCTGCACAATCTGACGAGTTTGGTTGGAATATCAAGGTTAGACATGTCTCAGTATAGATTGTCTCTATAGGTGCTCTCACATGGGGCCTTAAAAATGATAAAGAGGTGGGGCGTATCGATTTAGTGCATATCGGTTTGGATTTTGTCAGGATCTGTCGTAGTGTGAATATTTAATCGATTGTGGACTTTTTGGGCCTAAAACCGCACTGGTAAGGCCAATCAGATTACCGATAAACATCTTCAGACGTTCACACAAGACGGCAGATAAGATCCTAAGGAGACTGATCCTCTATAGTTTGCACAGTTAAGAGGGAAATTCTTTCTTATGCCTCTGAAAATGGTGCTCAAGTTCCATTCTTTAGGCAAGCTTTCTGCCAAACAAATCTGAGTAATGAGTTGGCGCATGCTCTCTATCAAGTCATCTCTCACTGCCTTAAATAGTACGACCGACTGACTGGTAGGCCGTTCTGTCTAGCAGCCTTATTGTATTTAAACTGGGATATTGGTATCCTCGCTTCATTTTGGACGAATAGAAAGATCCCTTGACTTCGTTCATGGTTCGGAATTTTGGTTTTGCTCGCCGTGTAACAGTCTGCAGAAGTAGTTTTTCTAAAACCTCAGTACCGATTGTGACTCTGCTACTTTGTTTGCTTCTTCATGTCTAAAGGCGTCCGTCCGGCTCTTGTTCCCTTGATACGTTCTTTTTACTTGTTCGTAAAACCTTGCAACACTGTTCCTGGAGTAGTACCTCTTAATTTCCTCAATCGATCGCACCTCATGCTTTTTCTTTTTCCTCCAGAGAAGCCGATGTTCTTTGCTCGTCTTACGTAGGCGAGTTGTTTCGATACATGTGCTTGTCTGCATTTCTCATCAAACCATGGATTTCGTGAAAGCGGTCCAGTGAAATACAGCACGGCGTTTCTGATGGTTTCTTGCCATCAATGCCACTGGTTTACAGCATTTGATTTCTTTGCATAGGACATATCAAGAGGCTAAGCAATACGCGATCGTAGGCGGTTCCATCACTGTTTATCACGATTGCTGCTGTTCAGCGAGAAATCTCTTGACAGTGAAGTCTCTGATCAGGTGAAATCACTTCGGACATAGCTCGTAGGAACATTCTTTGGTGTCGTATTTTTTCCCCGTGAGAGCGCATATCAGGCAGATTTAGAAGAATAGCGTTTGTATGCATATTATTATATCAGGCATTCGCTTACGTGTCAAAAGCCTAATACTTCTTGCCTAAGTCTGCCGCTTACAATAAATCTGCATCCGAATAAATGCTGTTTGTTGGCCGTTGCTGTTGGAGTTTTATGAAGGATGTACTTCCCGAGTAATTTGCCAGAGATGTCGTTTTTATTAATTCTACCATTCAAGTTCGCAAGTAATATTTTGACATCGTAGACTCAGTCCAAATGGCTGTAATTGTTGCTCTAAATCATCATCTTCAACTTTCATTGGCCGGGCATTAACAACTGAGCCGTTGTTGAGCACAGATTCGATTATACTCAATAGATTTGCACACATGAAGCTCCTCCGTTCTGTCCCTACTCTTCAGCAGGTGAGTCATTTTGGCCGTCATGTCTTCGGAATGAAGGTTGTTTTTAGGATAGGAGTGCATATTATCTTCAGAGTTGGTAGCAACGGATTAACAACTCTTTGTAGCATAACTAGAAATATTCCATCCGTGTCACGTGACTTACCGCCATCAATGTTATTTAATGACCTCATTCGCCACAATAACCGATGACATGCACTATAGGTAGTTATTACAGATACTATAGGTAGTTATTAGACTGAGAGTCTCTGCTTACTCTTCAGATCTGCATTCCTTGGAACGGTTGATTTGCAGACGCTTTTCTTGGCAGGGCATGTTTACTTCAATCTACACCTCCAAGGATGTCCATTTGGCTTTTATCGGATTCCTTTCCAGGTGATCCCTTTCCAGGTGATAATATATAATATCCTTAGTGTACATGTTGGATAAACTTAAGTCAACTTCTTGCTGTCTTCTCGTCTTGGTTTGCAACCAATATTGCCGAAAACGAAGCTATATAGTTGTGTAAAGCCCTCCGGATATAATTCCCTCTCACATTGGACTTGCTACTGTCCCAGAAAGTGTGAAAGTGGAGCATTTGCATTATAACATATGATTAGTCCTATCTCCCTGAAGTCGGCATTCAATGAGTACGGCTTCTGCCTTTGGTGCGCAAATCCACAAACTGGTTTCTGCGTGGATCTTACTAACATCAATCATGTTTTGCGAAGGGACACTTTCTAGTTTTTGAGTTGGTTCCAAAGTGTACGAGTATACGAGGGTTGTCTGAAAAGTTTCCGACCGAACAATGAAACAAGACATTTTATCTCATGTTTTTTTTTATTTTTCTACATAGTCTCCTTGTAACTCTACACACTTCTCCCAGCGATGCCCCTATCTCTCTAACCCGTCCAAATAGTACTTGGAGGGAACAAAAATAAGTCGCTTGGGGCTAGATCTGGTGAATAAGGCGGATGGTCAAGCAGTTCAAACTGTAATTCATGGATTTTCGCCATGGCAACCGCTGAGGTGTGAAACGGCGCGTTGTCTTGGTTAAACAGGATTTTCTTCTGCAAATGTGGCCGTTTTTCCGCAATTTCTTCCTTCAGCTTGGCAAGTAATGATGCGTAGTATGCTCCTGTAATGGTTTTCCCATTTTGAAGATAATCGATTAAGATAACTCTTTTACTATCCCAAAAAACAGTCGCCATCACTTTCCCAGCCGAAAAACAGTTTTTTCTTTTTTTGGAGCCGGCTCGCCCTTTGCAGTCCACTGTTTTGACTGAATTTTTGTTTTGGGCGTATAATACTCGTAGTGTATCCAAGTTTCATCTACAATAATTAATCGTCACCAAACGCGCCTAAACTGCGCCAACAGAGCGTTGGAAATGTTCATTCGAACACGTTTTTGGTCTAACGTAAGCAAACGCGGCACCCAACGCGCCTACAGCTTTCTCATGCCTAAAACTTAATTTAATATGTAACAAACATGTTATTTGGACATTTTCATAACTTCTACTATCTCTCTCACTTTAATTCGGCGGTCGTCTAACACCATTTGGTGAACTTTAGCAATGTTATCGTCAGTGGTTGCAGTTTTTGGACGTCCCGAACGTTCATTATTTCCCAGGCTCTTACGGCCACGTTTAAATTCAGCTGCCCAAAATTTCACTGTGGTAAATGATGGTGCAGAGTCCCTATACACAGAGTCCAACTAATTTTGGATTTGCGTAGGCGTATTGCCTTTCAAAAACAAGAATTTAATAATGATTGATTGAAGGTTCATCCGCTACAACTTTTATTTCAAAAACCTGACGAAAATTTAAAAAACCTTGTAGACCTGAGCTCAGAATATGTGAAGCAGAATATTCCAGAAGCAGTGAATTGGCTGGAGACATCATCGTCTATTTCATCGGAAGAATCTTCTGTCAAACGTCGTTCTTTTGAGGAAACCCTAGGGTACATCCAAAGGTATCTTTCAACCAGTCAGGTCAGCAAAACATGTCTACAGAGCTCATGTGTCTTGAAGCTCACTGAAATGTGCATTCGCAGGTTCTGATGTCAACTCCCGGTCTCTAAGTTTGTCTATTTTAGAGACCTATGGAGAGCTATATATGTATATGTGCTCGTATTATTATCATTCAAATCACCTCAATTGAGAGAGAAGCCACGAAGTATTCCGCATATCGTAAGGCTTGCCTAGACTATGCCACTACCCCAATGTATGCCTTTTCCGTTGTCACCATAACAATTACTGTTGACAGTTCTCAAACCAGAAAAAACAAATATTTATGACGTCAACATTCTTTTAGTCAAGGCTTTTGATAATAAAAATAGTATCTTTCGCCTTCTACATAAACTACCCCACTTATTCGTATTTTTGTTCAAAAATAAGCAAGAGGAATGGGTGCGAAAAAACGTGGCGCCACGTGGGCTGTCAAAGTCGTCATAAAAAGAGCAGAATTTAGGTGAAAGAGTAAAAAAAAGAGTTGGCAACTTAAGTTCAAATAATATATTGCATGTTATTCCAATCCAGGGAGAGCTTATCTTATCTGAATCGCATTCTACCCACAACTATCAAACTAATATAACTTATCAACTCAGTTCACGAATACCATTCAGCACCAACTGAAAGCTTTTTTTGACGTCACCTGCAAAAATCCAAAAGCTAACCTCGCACCTATAGAATAATGACTGATGACTCAAGAAATGTAAAATATCAGCCGCCTGACTTCCACAAGTTCCAAGAAAGATACAATTCATCATCTCATTCCCAGAGATGATTCAATTGACTGAACCACCTGACATTATTATTTACTGAGCAGCAGTCGCCTCAACTCATCCATTCGAATAGTCACTCGTCCATATATGATATTGAGATATTGAGTTCTGTAAACTTGAATTTGGAGCAGATGGTCTACCTTCCGTTGCCTTATTGGCGAATTTATTAGCTTAGACGTACGTCAAGCAGAAACTTACGAGTACACAATTATGAGTACTCATACCCTGCCGGTGTTTAGATACTCGTATACCAGTTTTCGGGTCGTTACAATAAGTGGCATTTAAAAAAGCATAATAAGTGCGGTAATTGTTTTTGACATTAAAATTCTTTGCTCTCATTCTGGTTTTTGTTTTGTGCTTTCCTTTGGAGGAAGTAAAAGTTGCTTTTTATGTGAATATTTGCCTCGAAACAGACTGCATTTGGTGGTTTGTTATTGGTAAAAAGTTAGAAGGTAAGTTAAACGAGAGATTATCACTGGCCGTTTTAATTGGATTTCAATCGGAGATACGTTTAATAGGATGTTTTTATAGAAAATGGTTATAATATTTTTAGACTTAAACAATGGGCGTATGGCAGGTTAGGTTAGGTTAGGTTACGTTAGGTCTCACCGTCTATTGGCCCATTGTTATGCCATGTGGATCTGTGATGCTCCTACTCTTGGAACCAGTTTGACCTTCTATCGAAGCGTAGAAAACTGTCTATATTCTTTAGATATGTTAAGTCATTGTAGAAGAAACCTTCTAAGTGCCGTTTTCTTCTTTAGAAGAGAGCTAGGCATGTACAGAATAGGTGGAGCATTGTCTCTTGCACCTCCTCGTCCATGCAGCTTCTGCAGAAATCATTTGTAAAGGCACCAAGCCTTCTTGACACCTATGATGCCGCCGAGATGTTTCCTATTTAAAAAGATCAAACTCTTAGAGCGATTCAGATCCAGCTTTGGCCAGCTCTGTTTGGTCGCTAGACATGTTGATCCAACAGTCCACATAAGGTTGTTCTTTTGCTAGCATCCAGTTTTAATATTAATTTGCACCTCGCGATTGGTATGCAAATGCTGAAGTTTGAAGTTTGAACTGCTCTGCCATATCCCTAAGATATGACCACAGTCGAGGGCAGTCCTAGAATTTAGTGAGACTGAGTCAAGGGACTTGATAGCGGCCTGACTATCCGAAAAGATGCGGATATCCTTTGCAGATATCAAGTTTTTCTTCAGCAAATTCTGAATTTTTATTTCACAGCCGCGCTTAGTATCGTCGGTATTTGTGTTTGACTAGTTTTTATAATGATTGGGAATTTAAAGTGGGTATAGCCAATATTCGCGGGCTTGATAGTAATCACTTATACACGTACGTCAACGTCTGTAAATACAGACCAGCTATTTTGGCACTTAGTGAAATACAGGTAGGCCCCCGCCCACAACCCTATCAGATCACTCTGATCTAAAACTACCTGGCTACAAACTAATGCCATTATGAAATCGTTATTGCGGGCGATTTCAGTATACACACCCGAAGGAGGGTGGGTTGAGATCTTCGCTGCGGAATGCGAATGCTTGTAAATGAGCTCACACGAATACCAGACGTTGATAGTCATACCGCCAACACCCTAGACTTGTTTTTAACTTCTCACCCTGACAAACACAAGATTAATGTGCTAACCCCTCTACTTTTATCGGCCCACTGTGTCATATCAGCTAATTTCTCATACACCGACCAAACAGTTAGAGAAGAGATTCCTGATAGAACCGGATAGCAATACGAGAAAGCCAATTGGAGCGGACTTAACAGCTTCTTTAGGAATTTTAACTGGTCTTTAACTTTTTGGAATGAGATCCTTCATCAGTTATCGGATGAAGAGTATCAAACCAAAAGGAAAAGCATGGTGCGACTCGAGCTGTGAAGAGACTGTCATGGTTAGAGAAATGTTTTTTTCGGTCCTATAAGACCAACCCGACAGAGGAAAACCGAAAAAAGTGCAAACGAGCCAGGAATGACTACAACCTCTTTCTCAGCGTGTGAAATTTCAATACTACCAAAAACTGAGGCAAAAAAAGGTAGTAACAATTTTCGGTCATTCGTCAAAAACATTAGAAATTCTGCCTCATCCTCCGTCCTAACGCTCATCTACAATGACATTGGAGCTGTCAGCCCCTTGGACAAGGCCAATCTATTTACTGCACACTTTGCGGCCAGCTCAACACTTCCAGATTGTTTATCGTTTGGTCTGCCTGCAACCTTATTGGTTTATCTCCCCTTCTTCTGAAGAGGTGTTCCTCCACGCTGGCAAAACCACTGCGTAAGCTTTTTCATCAATCCTACTCTTTAGGACTCTTTTCGAGCAGATGGAAAACAGCATTTGTCCAGCCCATCCCTAAAAAGGAGAATCTTCTTCTCTCTCCTCCTACAGGTCCATTGCACTTACGTCCCTTCTTTCCAAGGTCATGGAAACGCTGATAATTCGTCTGCTCATGAAATATCTCGAAACACGAAAACTTCTCAATGACCGGCAATACGGTTCTTGTAAACTGCCTTTCTGAACGTTCAATTAAAGTTGTCTTGGATGGTTTCAAGTATAATATTCACAAAATAAATGCTGGTGTGCCCCAGGGCTCCGTTCTGTCTCCGACACTCTTTTTAATTCTTATCAATTATCTCTTGATGGTATTCTCTGATTTTCATATTCGTTCCCGAACTCACGTCCCTGCTCTTCGGCTGTAGAACGTGAACGGCAGAGTATGCTAAACTCATTACATACCAAAATTAACAGCATAACCAATTGGGGAACTATCAACAGAGTGGAATTAAATGCTTCCAAAACGCAATGCTCTCTGCTGTCGTTAAAGCGAAATTTAAACACCCAGCCATTATTCTTGAATGGCACTTACATCGTCAAAACCGAAAAACTTTCCATTCTCGGTATGTGTGTCAATAACAGCTTATGTTGGATGACCACATATTCGATGTCGCCAAAAATACTGCGAAATGTCTAGGTTTTTTCAAACGAATTAAGAAATACTGTTTCCCTTCTGATCTGGTCTCAATATATAAGGGATGCACTCATCTAGTCAGGTGCGCCTAAAACATCTCTGCACCTGCTATATAGGATTCAAAACCGTGCGATAAGACTCGTAGGTGATGCTAATATCGCCCAGTCAATGGACGCCCTCGAATACCGACGAAATGTCTCGTGTCTCATCGCTATTTCCACCATCAGTGCTCCATAGAAATCGCCAGCGGTATTCCGCCCCTTCAAACATTCAAGCGTAACACCCGTCTCTTTATGAATGCTCATCAGTATACCTTCAAGCCCATCTTCGGACGTACTCTGAAATATCGTGATTCGTTTCTAAGCCGAACAACTCGCTTATGGAATGCCCTGCCGAGCTCTCTATTTCCTAGTCATTATAATATTTAGACATTCAAAACCAACGTACATCGGTACCTATCTTGCTTTCCTCCCTAATTATTAAGGGTACCTCAAGCCATGACAGAGTTTCTTTAGTCGGAAATTTGCCTAGGACAAGCTACAGTGATTTGGAAAACTAAACGAGAGGCTTATATTAAGCTTATCTGAGAAAACACCGCCACCAACCCCGCTATCAGATCCATCTTAGATCCATCCAGAATTGGATTAACTTGCCATCCATGAAACCATCTTCCTCCCAGAAGGATCTAGAGGGGAAGCTTACATGAAATCAATGTTCGGGTATAGTGTAATCGATGTTCTCTGGGAGGATTCCTTGTATTTTAAATATATTAGCGTGGCCAAATAATTAATTTGTCCACTGCGTAGTTGCTTAAAGGCGAATAGCTGCCATCGGTCTTATAAACGAGATGTATAACCAGTGGCCATTCCGAATGTTTGGAGATCTATAAAACTTGCCTTGCGCCTTATCATCATCAAATTATTTGATTATCAGTGAACTACTGAAACCGTGTGCTCTTTCCAGACGTGGTGTCATGCAGACTTCCCGACTGCGCTGCCAAAAATGCTCTCCCTTCCTATTTTGAAGTTAAAATCAAAATGCTACCTTGTACGAGGTTGTGATTCCTGCGTTAGAAAAAATACGGAAGCTAACCCCGAGAAGGGCATTTTCAGTTGATTTTCTGTTCTGAAAACGAAACGAAATTGCATCAGTATAAGCTCAAAGGCAAACTATTAGTTTAAAACGAATGTCCACACTTACGAAAGCACGGACGTAAATTGACACTCAATTGAGTTATTTGGTAAACTGTTATTGAAGTAAGATAACTGTTAAATTGTACACTGAGTTGAAAGCAGAAACTCTCTGTATCATGCTTAGAACTCACTACCCAGGTAACCTAATCAAAATCAGCTCCAATCAACGAAACTGCTAGTGACCTGAACAACACAACACGCCGTAGCTGGTACATCTCATCAGTTGTGGTGACGGATGAGGCCCTTAAACATGCTGTTGCTTCCTTTGATCGCTTCAAGTCGCCTGGCATGTATACTATATACCCTGTTATGTTACAAAAAGGTATAGACCAGCTGCTGGCAACTTTGAAAATAATTTTCATTGCTAGCCTGGCACTGGCATACATACCGGAATCCTGGTGAACAACGAGAGTGACCGAAAATCGGAAAGGAGAGCTACAGATTTATTAGTCTATTGAACAAAATGGAGAGAACGGTCGTGCACCATATGCGCAAAACTGTTTTGCGATTGCATCCTTTGCCTACGATGAAACATGTCTACGAACGCGGAAGATCCTGTGTGAGTGCTCTTCAAAATCAGGAAAAAAGGAATATTCGGCGACATTGAAGATGCCTTCGACAACACAACTTTTGACGTCATATGTAACTCGACCAGACAATACAATTTTGTGGATAAGAGCTATGTCGCTGAATAGGACGCTGATTTTGAGACTGACTTCGTTAAATGTGTTTTTTTTAATAGCGCGCGCTCAAGACATTGAGGTACCTTTAAAACTTTTGTACACAGCGCGGGCGAAGGAAAACTAGGGGGGCCCCCTAGACGATTTAAATGTCTGAATGTTACAATAACTAGGAAATAGAGAGCTCGGCAGGACATTCCACAAGCGAGTTGTTCTACTTAGGAACGAATCACGATATTTTAGAGTACGTCCGAAAGTGGACGGGGATAAGAATTGGTTTCCCAAAAGGCTTTGACCTGTCTCTACTACTATAGTGAATGCTGGTCGATTCACTGGTTAGCGCTCTGACGGTTCTAACGCGTACGATCAGGCATATCTGCTCTGTTCTAAAAAGCAGGTAGTTGTAGACATCAGCCCTCTAAAAATTGAAGTTCTTATCTTTATGAGAAGGAGGAAGCTAACTGGCCTGACTCATCGAGTGCTCAAAGACTTCACCATCTGTTTCTCCAACGAAGATAAGTATTTGGGTGTCATCCTGGGTAACAAACTTCTTTGGACTAAATATGTTATCATACATCGAAACCCTAGTCTGTTATCATACATCGGTGTTGTCGTCCCCTTCTGGCAGGGTTAAGAAACTAGGACGGTCCTTTGGATATACACGGCTATAATAATCGTCTTATGCTTCGGCTATCTGATTGAACAAGTTTTCACAAAATTACGTCACTGCTGCCTTTAACAGATTCTGAAGAACTGTATGGTGGCTTTCCTAGCACGCTTGGCTCTTTAAAGACGCGCTGATGAATTTCCCTTTCATCATGGGCTACACCCCAAAGCCACCCTCCATTCGGAGAAAAGTGGTCTTTGGTACAACATGCATTAAAGTTTTGATGACTTTCCCCACCGATGCAATGACACCAAAACTCCTGTTGCTGCGAAAATATGAAATCGACTTTCTCTATGGTTAGGAATGGTTGAGCCATGAAAGGAATGTAGTCGGGTGTTCATGGATGGCTCCAAAACCGGTGATGGTGTCTTTCTGAAGGACGAAAATATTAGATTTCACTCCTTGTTAGGAAAATTAGCGTCTGTCTTCCAAGCGGAGATATACGCAATCCTAATGGCAACAAACTAGATTGTGAATCGGCGGAAGGTCGAAGCATCTGTATTTGTAGCGACGGCCAAACTTCGCTTTAAGCTTTGCAAAACCCTCTTACGACTTCCAAGCTAGTTCGGAAAGGTATGACTTCACTGAACGCAGCCGGTAAGCCGAATCTATTGCGTCTTGTTTGGCTCTCAGGTCATAATGGGATCACGGGAAATGCAATCGCTGATGAACTTGCTAATCAAGGCTGGGGGGAGAGATTTTCAGGACCCGGACTTATGTTTGTGTAGAACTGCTTGCATCCTCGATAGTTGTGTTTCTTATGTGTATGACTGCAGGTGACAGAACTCTTAAGGTTGTAGGCAGACCAAACGAATGCTTCCCGACATCTCTATGAGCTCAGCGTCTTTCCTGGTGGCTCTTAGTAAGAAAGATTGCAGGCTGCTTTGCTAATCACATAAGTGGACGACACATGGATTTTTGAAATCCACCCAGCACAATCCACATCGATCACCGTTTTGCAGAAGAAACTATCTCTCATTCAAAAAGTTACGGACTTATTGATCCACCGTCATATTGTGCTGAACCAGAATGGGGAATGACGACTAGTCATTCATCTGCAGAACCAACCCACCGGATAGAAAAGATTTTAGACACATTGCGTACTCTCCGCAATGTTTCCTTAAAAGACCTTTGGAATCTTCTGTAAAACTTTTCGAGTATTTGCTCTGTAAATTACTCGTAATCCAACGAAAAACTTTCTATGTTAATTTTCTTCTTGAGAATCCTCCCAAGAAGAAATAGCTAAACGAAAACCTAACCTAAATGACAAATTCCAGATCATAAATTCAACTTAAGCTTCCATGGATTCCCATTGTCAATTTTAGGCTGTGGACTTTATAAATACAAATTGATGGGGGGACAGCTACATCACAAAGTCGTCAAAAGACAAGAAAGACGTGGCGTCTGGAATTTGAAAATTCATTGAGGTTAAACCCCTACCCAACAAAGTACGAAAAACGAAAATCTCTTCGAATTCCCAAGTGTATAAAAATCAATAAAAACAGAATTAGTGCCGCATACTCGTACGATACGCATGAATTGCTGAAAACACTTTTTCTTTCGCATCCGTATGTCTATATGGTACGAGTATGTTCAGATGTAAGCATTTGAACCATGTCATATTCATATACCAAGAATGCTCGGCGAGTATGGGGATATTTGCACGTGTATGTCATAAATATTATCTCTTAGTATTTACCGAAAAGGATGTGACGGATAAAAGATAAAGAAAATGAAGCACCTTTCGGCACGTTTCTTGGAAGATTAATATTTCATTTTATGTACTCCCTGTACTTATATTATGGAGAAGAACAAGCTTTTCCCGTCTTGAGGGTGAGGACTGATATTACAAAAAATAAGAAAACGAGTGAACCTGGCAAATGAAGGTACTTGTACATCTGTATCTATTCATCGAGCATCCGTTTTGAGTGAACAAATTGGCTCACATTGAGAAGACGAATAAGAAGGGTGATGAGTATCCTTGAGATATTGGTTCAGTCGTAGATCTTTTCAAGTGGGCAATTCGCTTAGTGCGTCATGCCCCACCTTCTACATAAACTGTCAATAATTCTTGCTGAAGCTGTTAGGAGGTATTTTTGCTTGATGTGAGGTTTATGTTCAGAATCTAAGAATTTTTAGATCGGATTCTTATACTCACTTAAATAGGTGGTAGGGCTTGTGACAGTTTGGATTGAACATGGACCGCAACAAAAAAGCTTTTTCTGCCGCCCCGGTCACAAAGTAGTCGTGCTTAGCTTTGAACTTAAAGGACATTGAAGGCCCAGCTTCAGAAAACCCATTGAACCGGAGAGATATTGGCTTTACGAATGCGTTGTTGGCTTTTTCAGATTAGTGTAGATGTGGTTTCTACAGCTGGCATTTTCGTTGTATTTAATGAAAAATTTTAATAAAATTTTGTAAGTGAAAATGTTGAGCGAACTATCGAGCACTCGGCGAAGAAAGGCATCAACGTATACAATCTCGTGATACCACACGATGTTAGGCTCAATTTGAGATTTTTTTCTATAAAGGATTCGTCGAAGATGGAACTTAATTATTAAGAGAAGGAAATCAGCAAATGATACGATTTCCAACTATCCTTCTCGACAACCACTCACACAGGTGATTCACGTGGAGACAGTGTTATTAAAGGTACTGAACCCACATCCACATAAAATAAATTGCTCAATCAAAGAAGTAGTTGGTGATATATTTTGGCGCCGTGTACTTCTATAGCTCCCAGAAGACTCTGCCGCGGATGACCACGATACAAAACCATTGAGTCTTATACTCAGCTCAAGCTGGTGCTGGGTGCTGATTCTGGCAGTACTATCACGTATGGGCCATTTGGGAATACCAATGCAGTTCACTTCGAAAGCCACACACCATTCTTGAACAGTCGTTCGCAGATCTCCGCAGAGTGTAAACGTGTTCGGCTTTTCCTAGAGTGAAAAAAAAATAAAAATAAAAAATAGTGATACAGTTATCCGAATAAAGCTAATTGGTTGAAGTTTTATTATCTGACTCGATAGCCAAGCGGTTAGCGGCGTCGATAAGCAAATCCTGGGATACGGGTTCAATCCCGGAACTTGGAACTTTGTTTTTTTTTCTTTTCTTTTTGTTCTTAAATTGGATAAACAAATCAAAAAGTGATAAGGAAATCGCGTGATGGATGGTGGAGAGCGCTCCGCTCTTCCCATAACGGTAGTTGCCAAAAGCAAAAATAGTGTTGCCTGTGCCGTGGCGAAAGCCATTAAAAGGCGGAGGATGTTAAAAACCACTCCTACGAGTAATTTAACAAAGATGAAAATGGGTGCTGCTTTAGCAGCTGACACAGTAAAAACAAGACAACAAATTAAAAAATAATCGTCGATATACATCTCTGATGAGGTAACAACATTGCCTCTCTAGCAGCATCCGAGTCTGAAGATGAGGATGAAGAATTAAAAGACCTTACGAGCAGCATACAAAAGCTGAATGAAAAAGTGCTTGTTATTAAGCAAAGACAAACTGCACGCAGGCAGAGGGAGCCACTGGAAGTAGAAAGCTCCCAGAAACAGGAACAACAAAACCAGCAGCAGCAGAAACAACAACTGCAGCAGCAGAAACAACAGCAGCAGCAGAAACAGCAACAGCTGCAAAAACAACAACAGCTGAAACCACTGCAGCTGAAAAAACAGCAGCAGCAGCAACAACAACAGCAGCACCAGAAGAAGAAGAAGAAGAAGAAGGAGAAGGTGGCTCCTATCAACACCTATAAATTAGAGGTAAATGCAACCAAGGACCTTTGTAAGCTGGCCATTGGTAAAAATTTTAAAATTATGAGATTTGGGAACGATCGCCATGCCATCCACGATAATACAGTGGATGGCTACGCGAAAGTGAAAGAGCTCCTAAAGGAAACGACGACGGAGCACTACTCATTCACACCAAAGTGTAAAAAGCGGCTGCTGAAGGGGTTGGAACCGTCTTCTGATCCTGAGGAGATCCTGGCACTGCTCAAAGAGAAGGAGTGCGAAGGACTCAAATTTGTGGGGGTAAAGCCATTTACCACATCTAGAGCCAGGCGGGAGAAACGGAGTCTGCCGTTTTTCCTGGTGCAGCTCAGTCCCGAAAGCCGTCTGGATAGTCTAAGGAGTATCAATGTCCTAGACTACCAGGTGCTTCACTGGGAAAAATTAAAAAGGAGCGAAGGCGTTATACAATGCGTTCGCTGCCAGAGGTTCGGGCACGCCGCGTCGAACTGCCAAATGCAGCCTCGATGCGTGAAGTGCGCTAACAACCACAGTTCCGAGGAGTGTACTCTGGGTGTTGACGGAACATCCGATAGGTCGCAGCTCTCGTGCGTGTTACGTGGAAACGTGGGACACACCGCAAACTATCGGGGTTGTCCTAAGTTCGCTGACATTAAGAAACCAAAACTGGGTCGGCAGCAGAAGGTGGAGGTCAAACGTTCACCTATTAGGTTCCAAACACCAGCCGTCACTTCCCAAATTTCCTACGCCCAAATGGCGTCAGGTAGGGGGTCTACGGTACAGCAAGCGACTGTTGCTTCTCTGGCGCCAATGCCGAGAGCAACGGAAGCTGCACCTAACATGCTGGCCATCTTGCTCGCAATCCAAGGGCAGATGGCTCAGCCGCAAAAGCAGGTGCAAGAACGGGCCAAGCGGGTGGACCAGATCTACGCGCTGCTGCCGGGCCTAACGCAACACATGTCGTAATGGGTACGCACATGGTGGAGCAAACTTTGAAGGTCATTGCGGTGAATGTTAATTCACTGATTAGGATCGAACGAAGAGCCGCGATGTTTAAATTGCTACAAGAGCAAACTCCGGATGTGCTTTTCGCTAGCGAAAGCAAGCTAACCGATAAGCACAAACTGGAGTACAATAATTATATTGTTAGAAGAAGAAACCGGCCCAGATCCAAACGTGGAGGCGGTGTCGCGATCTTCATTAAAGAAGGTGTAAAATTTCACAGAGTGTACAAGGGCGTGTTGCGCAGCTTCCGGTGTTGGAAGGAGTCGTCATTTATATACCGCTCCGCAGTGGAAAGTGGTTGTACTTGGCCTCTGTTTATGCACCTGAGATTCACAATCCACTCTATTCATTACAGAGCTCGACACGCTTTTTCGACTTCTGAGGCTGGAATCGGGGGAGAATTATTTTATAATCGGCGGGCATTTCAACGCTAGCCACAGAGATTGGGGAAATAATTTGCCAAATACTAGAGGGAACCTACTACTCGATTGGTGGGGTCAGCACGATGTCATGTACAGACTCGGTCTTAAAGCGACGGATAACCCGTCGTTTCCCAGAGGCGGGTCTTATTTGGATCTAGTACTGTACGACGAACGTATACGACTGACAGGTACGAATTTATAAACATTAAACTGTCTGCGCACATTCGTGTATGACAGCGACCATTGCGGTTTTAGCACCGAAATTACAGTTCCCAACGAAATTGCGGAATTGGAGGAGTTTGTCCAAAGATATTCTTACAACTACAGTAAGACCCGACGGACACGCTTCTCCGCAACCTTGACAAGAGCGCTCTCCTCGAACACGCTCCACCCACCGTCCAATAGGAATTTGTCAAACGAGGAGATCGACAATTACCTAAAACAAATGTACGAGTCAATTAAACAAACTATGGACACTAAAATACCGCGGTATCGACGTATAACTAACGAAGACCTGTTCCGCAATCCTACTATTGACGCACTGCACCGACAGAAAAGTAGACTTCTGACAAGACTCAAAACTGACAGTTAACTGACAGACAAGACCCGGAGATTACGACACTGAAGTCGTCGATTAAAAATGTGCAAACGTTAATAAAAGAGAATTGCAGAATTTCTGTAAGTTTGTATTGGAACAGCAAGGTTCGGGCTATAAAAACCAGCAACCCGAATATGTTTCCGCAAATAAATAAACTATTTCGAAGAAAAAATCAAAACGATCTTCCGTGTCTTAAAATAGCCCGGACAACAGACAACGAACGGTTACTGACAATAGCAGGTATTCATCCAAATGAGGCCGCTGATGATGACGACTTCCTTGTGATCGAGGATCCACACGAGAAGGTTGAGACCATAGGGGCGACTTTCCAGAAAGTATACAAGGCCATTGATAACATTGGCCCTAATTATGACCTGCAATATCGCGTCTTGGTGCATGACTTCTGCATTCGAAATGAAATAGGGAACTGGCGATCCGAGGGCTCTGGTTTCACCCGGTTCAGCGACGAAAATATGGCCAATAATGTCATTGCCAGAGAGGGTGACCCCCATTCATTTCGAAGGAAGAACTCCATGAGATCTTCGACACAATCAGGGCTAAGAAATCAGTGGGGACCGATGGTATTCCGAACATCGTGCTTCGACATCTTCCTCTACAAGCGGTGGACATTTACACCACCCTGTTTAATAATGCAGTGAATAATGCACATTATCCAGCGCATTGGAAAACGGCAGTGGTTCAACCTATCCCCAAAAAGGGAAAGGATATATCCAATCCGGCGAATCTCCGGTCGATAAGTCTCCTTCCGAATATCAGTGAGGTTTTTGAAAAGGTAATCAATAGAGCTCTGACTAGGTGGTTTGAGGACAAATATATAGTTCCGGATAATCAATTCGGTTTTAAGGCGGGACATGATATCTCACATGCCGCGTCTAAACTGGTGTTCGATATCCAATGGAATAAAGGCAAAAAACAATGTACTGGTGATATCTTGGAATCTGGCTAGATCAGTTTCTGTATTTTGGCAAAAATGTAGATGCTGCTCTGGCCAGAGCTAAAGGTGCTTTTGCCCTTACAAAGAAACTGTTTTATAGCAGCCAACTCGATGCGAGGGTAGAGGTAATCTGCTACATGGCCCTTATCAGGCCCATGCTGGTATTTGGTTGCCCCGTGTGGTTCAATGTACGAGCAAGCTTAATGGAAAAGATTCGGGTGTTTGAGAGAGCTTGCCTTAGGGCTTGACTTCGCTTGTACAGAAGACCAGAGTCGGAGTACAAAAAATTTTATCCCAATGAGGTCCTTTACAACAGGGCGAACCTAATACGAGTGGACAACTTCGTAATTAAGCTGACTCGAAGGCACATTGCAAGAGCAATGACGTCGACGAATAACCTGATATCTGGGGCTTACTACCCCAATTACCTTTACCACGAGAGTGTGCGCTCTGACGGCTTCGTTCCACCGGAAGCATTCCTCTACCTAGATCAGATAGTGTTGATCCAGGATAGATCAGCGATGCCGTTAATCTTCCATGTCGCTCGGACAGGTGGGGACAGGCGACTCAACTACAACAGAGACGTCGCACACGGCAGTGTGGATCATCTCAGGTTCAGTAGGGCGGTGGGGAATCGCGATAAGAGGGATGTCGTTCGGCAGCACCAGCATTTCTGGTGGTTGAATGATGGGGAAGATGTTTTGTCGTCGTTTCCGTCAATTACGGACCAGCCTCACTAATGAGGCAGGGCTGACCAATCTGTTTTCTCTGTAAATAGCGATGGCCAGCTTACATAGGTTTAGGTTAGCATTTAAGAAATATATACATATATTAGTATATATAAAGTTATATAATTGTGTATAATGTCTATGTGTGTGTATGTACTATTTTAAGGTGGCCAATACTCACGTATGAATACGGAACTTGGGTAACAATCCTTGGCCATGCTCGAGAGAACATATACAGAAAAGTAGTTGGTCCCGCACGTGGAGACAGAAAATTGGATAGTGAACTGGATGAGAATATCTGATCTGGACTGAAAGCGGATACGTTTTAAATGTGCGCCTAACTATCGTATCCGTATTCGGCTAGTACTCTACGATGAGGAGCACATGGACCATCTGAAAATAAGTGGATTCCTTTGTAACACCTTTTTGAAGTATTGTAGTTCCGAGATTCATGATATAACTGTACTCATGGGCCAACCATATGGAGAACAGCTTGATCCCTCCAACATGGGGTGTTGGTTGAATTCCGGAAAAGGCACATGACACAGCTGTCCAATCATTCGGTACAAAGCCAAACTAATTAAAATCTGTCATCTCCCAGTCGTCCTGTTTTTCTCCCTCTCGACAAAAAAAAATCCATTTTCCCTTTCAAGGATAAATGGATTTAGGCTAAAAACTTTTTCTAAGCACTTTTGGTGCTCATGAGCATGCATGTTTGAATTTTTCTGGCATGTTGCCAATGATCCACTTAAATAAAATTTATTTTCTGTCTAGCGCGGAGGACAATGTCAGGACAATACTGTCCTGAGCTCAGTTGTCCTTGTGGTAGTAATCAATTTTTTTTTTATTGATTAAATGTTGAGAAAATGATATTGTGATTCTGATATTGGCAACAACTGGGGACGTCATCAAGCAGTTTGGTCGTTTATTTATGTCGCGAAAGGACACCACTTCCATTGTTACAAAACCCACTAACCATGTCACCATGGAACTTGGAAAACATGTGAAACTTGACCTATGCGCTCGATGCAAAATAACTTTTCCACAATGCATGGTCTGTAATTGGTGGAGGAGGTGGAGGTTAATTAAATGTCAAATAGCCATTAAGCTGACCAAGAGATCCTTTGAATTTGATAGACACGGGTCACTATCGCTTACAATAATAGACATTTCAATTTGAAATTACATTTTAAGGCAGGTGGTCGTGCAAAATCTCCCAACGGAACTAACTATTTTAAATTTAAAGGTCGGGTGAATGGGTTTGTAAATGTCTAGAGCTGTCATTATTGTAAATGGAGTCGTGTACATAGCTGATGCCATTTGGCATTTGTCGTTAGCTTTTGAAAAACAGACAACCTCACTACAAAATTTGAAAATCATTAAGAAACAGAAACAGAAAAAACTAATCTGTGTTATACGAGTAGTCCTATTTGTGTTTTGACTTCATGGAAAAGGGGACAGTTTGGTAAGTGTGAGAAATACCCAAATAAATACAAATCAGATTTCTCCGCATAAACGACAACATACGGACCATATGCGCATCTCTAGGAAATGGCGAATATTTTTCGGCCAGAGTGGGTTTCTTTAGAATTCCGGGATATGCTGCAATAGAGACACAGCAGCTGTTATATGGAGCTAGAAGTTAACTTAAGATTAGTAGGTAAGCAGTAAGTGACGTCGTATAGTGTTCATGATAAAATTCTACTAAACATCATTCTTGTGCCTCAAGATCTAGAAGAAGACTAAGCAAAGCACATTACACTCGGCCATAAGGCTCATAACGGCTTCCATCTAGTTTGATCACAGGCACTTTCCTCGTTCACTATTCTGGAGGCTGGACCTAGGAAACTTAAAATTTCTGTTGCCTGAACTATTGTTGTTTATTCGTTCGATTTGGTATAGCCAATAAAGTCGACATGTTTCAGACGTGTTTATGGACTAAAATAACATCTTTATACAGTTTATATAGGTTGAGCTCGTAGTAATCCAAATAATCCGAACTTGGAGTGTTTTGAAAAGCATCTACTTTATTTTAGGGGGTGCTACCTTTGGGGCCTTAACTAAAAAGCCTGTCCAATTACCTCGATCATTGGCTAACTGCCTCCAGTTGCGCACTACAAGCTGTTGAAGTCCTCTTCTACTTGTGCGCGTCATCTAAGTGAGGTTTTCCTCTACTGTGTTGTCCCTCAGGATTAGATTCGAAGTCTCTGCGGGCCGGAACATTGGTGTCCATTCGCTCTACATGCCCTATCTATATCAGGCGATTGATTTGCAGTGACTAGGTCAATGTCGCCGTACAGCTCGTATAGTTCGAAGTTAAATCTCCTCCTCCAAAGCCCATCAATGCAAACGGGATCGAATATCTTGCGAAGAATTTTTCTCTCGATACGACCGAGAATTTCTTCACCCGCTCTCGATAAAGCCATGAAGTTAGACTGGGATATTGAAGATCCTATATACGAGTAGAGTCCTCTTAGTTGTTCGGGATGGGGCCTTACTATTTATTTTTTTATTTATTTTATCATTATCCTCGTTTTACAATTTACAAATAAAGGGTCCGCCATCTAACGTTTTTTTTTTTCAACTAGTGCTTATTTCGTGAATGGTAACACTTACGAGTAGCTCATGTCTGATTTGACAGATAATTAGTTTCATCCTTCCGGTTAATAATGGAAAATAATTTCATTCAAATGGCTGCCTCGGCTGGCCATGTAGTAGCCTACACGATCGGTCCAATTTTTAAGCACATTATCGATTGTGTGCAGCTGTATTTCACCAATGGCTTCACGAATATTGTCCTTTAAAGCGTCAATCGTCTCTGGCTTGTCGGCGTAACACTTATTTACCGCACCCCACAAATAATAGTCCAACGGTGTCAAATCGCAGCTCCGAGGTGGCCAAACGACATCAGCTCTGCTGCTGATAATGCGATCTTCAAAAACAGGGCGCAAAACATCGAGTGTAGCTTCGGCTGTGTGGCACGTAGCGCCGTCCTGTTGAAACCAAATGTTGCCAATATCCTCCTCTTCAATTTTTGTGAACAAAAATTCGTTCAACATGGACCGATAACGATCGCCATTGACTGTAACGGCCACTCCTTGCTCATTTTCGAAGAAAAATGGCCCAATTATGCCTCTGGACCAAAATCCGCACCAAAAAGTGACTCGTTTTGGGTGTATCGGCTTTTCAATGTATGCGTGCGGGTTTTCTGTGCCCCAAATGCGACAATTTTGCTTGTTTACATACCCGCCAAGATCAAAATGAGCTTCATCTGAAAAGATGATTTTTTTGGCAAAATCGGCATCTTCTCTAAGTCGATCGCAGGCCCACTTAGCGAAGCGAAAACGCATTGGATGGTCAGTTGGCTTCAACTCCTGAACCAATTGGACTTTGTATGTCGTCATACCAAGGTCTTTATGCAAAATTCGTCTTAATGATGTCTCCGAAATGTTCAATTGTTGAGAACGACGGTGATTTGATGTTGATGGCGCTTCACGCACACTTTCTGCCACAGCAGCCATATTCTCGTTTTTGGCTTTTCACGCTTTGGTTTATCGATGAGGATGCCAGTTTCTTTCACTTTTTTCACAAGATAACGAACATACGGAGCTGACGGTGCTTCTCTTCTTCCAAAATCCGTACGCAATTTTCGCACACATTCTGCAACATTACCATGATTTTCAAAGTACGAGTAATGTCGCAATTTTTCCCAGCGTTGTTCAAGCGTATACACAACCATATTCGTTCAGCGGAAGGATAAAACTAATTATCTGTCAAATCAGACATGAGCTAAGTGTTACCATTCACAATTTATACCATTTTTTTCACTAGTTGAAAAAAAAAACGTTAAATGGCGGACACTTTAATTTCTAAATAAAATATGTTCCAGCTTAAAATACGAGAATAGTTAGTGACATTTTGTATTAAATAACATAAATAGAGGCAAATGTTACTTTATATTAAAATATTAAGAGTGGGGTAAACAATTCAAAATAAGAAAAGAAAAAAAAAGTTTATATATATATGTATATATATATACATATAATTAATAAGAAAAAAGGAAAATTTGTTAAAAGTAAATTAAAAGCCATTACTCAATGTAGCCATTGTTTAACTCTTTTCATGAAAGTACTCAAATCTTGTATCTATAGGGAGACTATTGAATAATTTGCAGGATAGAATAGAATATGAATTCTGTAGCAGGTGGTACGAAAAGCAGGAATAACGACAAAAGATTGTTGATGGCTCCTCAAGGTGTAAGCGTCAGAAATCGGATTCTGCATATAACCACCTCGGATGGAATATATGTTTAAGACCTTAAAATAAAACAGATGCCTAACTGGTAGGATTTGCATGTATCTAAATAATTCCATGGTGTACGCCAGACGAGAAGAACCACAGATCTTCCGTATGACACACTTCTGTAGAACAATCAACGGCTGAATTTTTCTTAGGTAAGCACTTCATCCTACACCGTACTGCAATTTTGAATAAAATATTCCATAATAAATTGTTTTTAGCGTATTAAAAGGACAAAACTTCTTTAGACGGTAGAATGAGCGAGTGGTAGATAACAGATATTGCTTTAAACTTAAAATATGATTAGACCAACCTAAATTTCGGTCAATAATAACACCTAGGTATTTACAATGGCTTACATTTTCAATTTTAAAGCAACTGTCCTGGCAGGGAACATTCACGTCGAAAGACATTTTAGAGCATTGGACAGAAGATGGAAACTGAAACATGTTAAACCTTGCACATTTAGAAGCATGGAATACGATCTCAATATCTGGAGACTCATGCGTGGTAAGGTTAAAAAACATAAGTTTTGTCTTAACGCTTATTATTAGCGTATGCTCCGTGAACCAAGGTCATAGCAATTCAACATCATGGATCAGCCAATAAGTTTAAGGGATTGGCGGAATCGTATGCGATCCCAAGGTCATCTGCAAAAGCCCTGACTTTTTCTACAAATGGCTGGATAAACAAGGAGTTGACATATAAAAGAAATAATATAGGTCCAAGGACCGAGCCCTGAGGGACACCAAGGTTGATAACCATAAAGTTACTTAAGCTAGATTCGATTTTCACTTTTTGTTTTCTCTCTTTTAGATAGGACATAAACCAACTATGTATCGAATCACGAAAACCTATATCATATAGCTTGTTTAGAATAATATTATGGTCAAACATATCAACAAAAAGTCCAGATCTTTTTACATCCAAGCCTTTCTGTATAATGGAGCAAAAATCTAAAAGGGCGTCTTCAGTAGATAGCCCAGCTCTAAACCCGAATTGCATTGGGCTGAAGAATTTTATTTTGTTCAGATACTTTAACACTCTTTTCTTTACGCATTTCTCAAAAACTTTACTGATAGAAGACAACAGTAAAATTGGTCTATAGTTCCTTTTTTCATGTTTGCTTCCTTTTTTAAAGAGAGGAATAACAATAGCATATTTTAAAACTTCAGGAAAACATCCGGATAGGATACTCAAATCGAAAATATGCTCCAAAATATCTACAATATTGAAGGAAATGTTTTTAGCATAACATTGGAAATACTATCGCTGCCACAGGAGTTGGAGCTATTTAAGGAATGAATGATCTTCAAAATCTTAACCCCAGAAATTGGTTCGAAAAAGAAGCTACTCAATTACTTTGATAGCCCAAAGAAACAGCGGTTGGCAGGAGTGACTCTTCGTTTTATTTCTACTGAGGTATTATTGGCAGAATTAATAGCAGAGCCAACGTGGACAAGGTTCAATTCGTTGATGTTGTGTGTCCCTTCTTGTCAACAGCATATATTTGGATTTACCCTCATTATACAATTTTGACAACTTCTGTTTCAATACTAGTGAACGCACCTGTGACAAGCACTCTGATTTCCGCCAATAGTGTTAATAACATCGGCTTACGCTAGTACTTGCACAGCCTTTTGAAAGATTGTGCTTCCAGTATTGATTTGTAAGTTACGCATAGTTCTTTTATGTCACTTTGTCTAAAACCTTTTTTGACATCCCGGTTAAATCGTTACCGACCTTGACGTAGCAGCGAGCGTCCACTACTGCACAGACGCACGAGTTTGGCAAGGATGTCAAAACTAGATATGGCTCCATAAAGCTGGTCTCTATAAATGCTTTCGTATGCGGATTTAAAATCGATCAAATGCTGATGGGTATCGATTAAGACGTCTTAAGTTTTTTTCAGGATCTGCCGAAGTATGAAAATTTAGCCGATTGTGGACTTTTCTGTCCTGAAACCACACTGACTGAACCCAATCAGGTTGTTAACGAAGGGCTTGAGACGTGCACACAATATGGCACATAATAACCTCTACGCAATGTTGAGGGGACTCCATTTCGTGTGTTGACTGTTAATGCCACCGATGAACCAATCGTGTGAATTCGTCCGCCGAACATTCTCTTACTGAGGGTACTTCATCTCTGACAGAGTATTATACGACTAGACGTAGTGTTTTTATTTACTTATTTCTTACTTAATTTCGTGCTTTGTGTTGGCAACTCGAAGCAAGAACGGTTTCCTAGGAAAATTTTTGAATCATGAATCATATGATGTCGACATTTGCGCAAACTACAGTAGTTGAGTTGGATTCTGGGATCTTTGATTCCGCCATCGCCTTATAGAGTTTAAGACGATGAATGTCGTCATATGCTATTTACTTGCTGAAAACCACTTCGTGGTAGAATATTGTATGCAACGCTCAGCGGAAATATGTCTGGATAATTTCTACAAGACGCCGGATCATTTATAGTTCCTCCCGAACGTCACTTTTTCCATCCATGTTGAGTTGGTGATTTGGCGTCATACAGCCTACTTCTAAGCTTTAGAGGCTGCGCCTTTGTAGTTATTCAGCTTATAGATAAAGAGCTAACATTTTTTATACTTTAAATGACGGAAAGTATCTTACTCAAAAACTCTATATGATATGATAGCATTGTCCTTGACGCATTTCATTTTGAAACCTAAAGATCCTCAACACCTCCACTTGTAACTCTTACGGAAGAGTATGAGTATCCAGATACCACCTCAATTTGACTCTGGTTTTATAGGCATGGTCTAAAAAATAACAATGGGTGATATGCTGGGAGCTGCTTGGAAAGGTATGTTTTACTTAAAGTGATCTTATAGCAGTGGCCTTTACTGTGATGCTCTGAAATGTGTTTGTGAATCTGCTGACCCAAACCATATCATTGTCGATCAAGTTGTTGAGTTGACTTCAATTGAAATCAGCAGATTGTTATTTAATCCTCTCACTAGATGTTGCTTGGAACTAAGACCACAAATTAGCTCCTTAGTGGTACTATAAACGGATCATTTATCTCTTATACTTTCTGCCAAAGCCACTGCGCTGGCGTATCTTCCCTTGTGCGCCTAATTTATTTCTTCTTCACACAATACTGGGCAATCAGACCCTAAACTGCGATATGCCCATTAAACTGGTTTGTTTTCCATTGCTTCTCTTTGTGGGTTTTATGCTGAAACTAAGTGCCACCAATGATTGTGATTCTTACTTCCGTCGACGTGATCTCTCATCACGTATTTAAATGCAGTATTGTCTGTTCAATCCTCGGAATTTAAATCAACTCTCTGGGTTTTACTGGTCACGCTTAGTTGAGATTATTGCTGTCTCGGTGTGAGTTCTGTTGATTAAGTCATTCGTTAAGTTGGCAATAGAGAGAAAGTGTTGGAGGGTTCTACCCTTGATGACTCATCATCGTGGAGCAGACTGACTCCGCGGGAGGGACATAGTAGGTAGTGCCACATCTGGCTAACGCATCGGCTATCTCATTCCCGTCTTTGTTACTGTATCTAGAGGAGAGTGATATTAAACCGACCGCTTACTTGCGTGATGATTTCCTTGTATTGTTCTATTAGTTTTGAGGACGAAGTAAACGAGTGAGTGGAGCGTTTGGATAGCAACTGTTAACAAAAATTCCTACATATTGTAAAATGTTTGTGTGGGTACAAATAATAGAACTTATTATTTTCAATACAAATCCCTTTATTCAGTACAGTTACAATTCACTATTTAATTCTTTCTCTCAGTACAATTCAATTTCTTAACCACTTATACTTTTCTTATCTTTTACTTAAACCACTTAATCACTTCTTCTAATTAACACTTCAAATTCAACTTTGGAACTGATTTGCATACCTTTGGGATGCTGGTATTTATACTCGAATGACATACTTCGAGAACAATCCACGTCATCCAGCGTTCCATACAATTTCCAATTTGCTAGAAAATTCGATTCTACTCTCCAGTCGAGACTGCTAATCCAGTATCGAAACCTTCAAGTCTTCGAGTTTCGACATTTTCTGCTAGATGTCGCTGCTCACATTTGAGTGGTTATCACATTGCTCCCTCCCTACAGTTGTTCGTCCCGAACAACTTCGTCATTCAGCATCCCGTTGAAATGACACATTCTATCCAAATGGACCACTTTAAATTTTCCTCGATCCCCACGCTGGATCCGGTAGACAACGTCATTAATGCGGGTTATCACCTTGTATGGACCTTCCCAGTCCTGTTGCAATTTTGGTGATTTGCCTTTCTTACGCTGAGGATTATACAGCCAAACCAGATCTCCTTCGTTGAAACCGGAAGATTTCGCCTTGATATCGTACCTAGTTTTCATGCGGCTGCTTGCTAGCTTCATCTTTTCTCTGGTGTCTTCATGCAATTTACGAATCCTGCTGCGTAAGTCATTCACGTACTCGTTCACCTCTTTGGGCTCCGTCGGTGGGGATCCGAATTTTGCTTCACTTGGCAACCGAATCGTTTGACCAAATAAGATCTCGGATGGTGTGTGCCCTGTTGAGCTATGGACCGCGTTTCGGTAGGCCATTAAGAAGAGGGGTATGTGTCGATCCCAATCCCGCTGGCAGTTGCTGACAACCTTAGATAGATGCTCATTCAAGGTCCGATTGAATCGCTCAACCATTCCATCAGATTGAGGGTGTAGTGGCGTTGTCCTTGTCTTTCTTATTCCCAAATATTGGCATATTTCCTGGAAGACTTTTGATTCAAAGTTTCGCCCTTGATCAGAGTGCAGCTCCATTGGGACCCCAAATCTGCTCACCCAGTTGTTGACTATCTGTTCGGCTACGGTCTTAGCCTCTTGATTTGGGATGGCAAACACTTCCGGCCACTTACTGAAGTAATCCATGACTACGAGAGTATATCGGTTTCCATTAAAGGTTTCGGGAAACGGCCCAGCGATGTCGATGGCTATTCGTTCGAAAGGTGCTCCGACATTGTATTGTTGCATTTGTCCATGTGACTTTACTTTTGGGCCCTTGGTAGCCGCACATCTTATGCACTTTTTGCACCAATTCTCGACATCTTGTTTAGCGCTTAGCCAATAGAAACTTTCCCTTACCTTTTCCAACGTCTTATTTATTCCCAAATGGCCTCCTGAGATTCCGTCATGTATTTCATGGAGCACTTGGTTGACTCTGGACCGTGGCACAATTAGCTGCATACGAGATGTTGTCCCATCTGCACTTTCCCATTTTCTCTTCAGCAATCCATCTTGCACAAAAAGCGAGTCCCACTGTGCCCAGTATGCCTTCAGAGTTTGGCTCCGATCTGATATCTGCTGCCAGCTTGGTCTTTCCTCGTGTTCTTTCCAGGCCAATATTGGTTCGATGTCATTGTCTGCCTGTTGGGAGGAACGGATTTCGTCTATACTCCAACCCTCTATTGGCTCAGTCCTGATCATTTGGATAGCTGCCTGTTCTTTCGCTTCTTTACGGTTGCAGTGTTCGCATTTTACCCCGCACGGTCGACGAGAGAGAGCATCAGCATTTGAGTGGAGTGTTCCCTTGCGGTGTTGCACTTCAAAGTCGTAGCCCTGCAACTGCTCGATCCATCTTGCAACTTGGCCTTCAGGGTTCTTAAATTGGAGTAGCCATTTCAGAGCTGCGTGGTCTGTCCGGAGAATGAACTTTTGTCCGTAGAGGTATTTATGGAAATGCTTCGTAGCCAGAATTAAAGCCAGAAGCTCGCGCCGGGTTACACAGTAGTTCCGTTCAGGTCTGGAGAGTACTTTACTGTAATATGCGACCACTTTCTCTTGACCATCATGAACCTGGGAAATCACAGCTCCGACCCCAACATTGCTAGCGTCTGCATCCACGATGAACATTTTTCCGGGCGTCGGGTAACCCAAGATGGGGGCATTGCACAGCTGTCGCTTCAGTTCTTGAAATGCTTTTTCGCATTCTCCAGACCACCTGAACTGTCGGCCTTTTTCTGTAAGTTGATGCAGGCTCTTCGCAATGCCAGCAAAATCCTTTACGAACCTTCTGTAATACGTGGCGAGTCCCAAGAAGCTTCTCAGTTGGTGTTTATCTTTTGGAGAAGGCCAACTTTTCACGGCTTCGATTTTGTCAGGATCCGTTCTTACTCCTTCCGCTGATATAATGTGACCCAGATATTTTACTTCCGGACGAAACAAGGCGCACTTTTCCGGGTTGAGCTTTAAATGAGCACTTCGTAGCCTCTCAAACACTTCTTTTAGATTTTAGCGGTGCTCCTCGTACGTCTTACCTATGACGATAACGTCGTCCAAATATACTAGGCAGGTTTTCCAGGTGAGTCCTTGCAATGTTCGTTCCATTAGTCGCTCGAAGGTGGCCGGAGCGTTGCACAGTCCAAACGGCATCACTGCAAACTGCCAAAGACCGCTTCCTGTAGTGAAGGCAGTTTTCTCACGGTCCGTACGATTTATCTCTACCTGCCAGTAACCGCTCTTCAAGTCAAGTGTTGAAAACCATTTCGCTCCAGAAAGCATATCCAAAGTGTCATCGATTCTCGGAAGTGGGTAGTTGTCCTTTTTAGTGACATCATTGAGACGTCGGTAGTCTACACAAAATCTCGTGCTGCCATCTTTCTTCTTCACGAGGACCACTGGAGATGCCCACGGACTTTGCGATTCTTCAATCACTCCCTCAGCTTTCATCTTCGACATCATTTCGGCAACTTCTGTTTGCTTTGCCAATGGAAGACGCCTTGCAGGTTGACGGATTGGTCGAGCGTCTCCGGTGTCAATGTGGTGTTGAACAATATGCGTACGTCCATATTCTCCGTCTTGTGTAGCAAATATATCAGCGTACTCACCGATTAGGTTTTCTGCCAGGATTCGCTGATCTTCGTCCAGATTACAGAGGCTGAGAATTTTGTTCTTGATTTTTATGCTCTGAACTGTTGTGACCGGTTTTGCACCCTTTTTTTCCGTTGTGGTCGATATAGCCTCAACAGGTACGCATTTTCCCACTATCTCCCCCTTTTTCACCTTTACACTGAATGTCTTTGGATTTAGAATCCTTACAGGGACCATGTTGTTCTTTGGCTCCACTAAGGTCTTTCCCACCATGAAGTCTCTTTTCTTTTCTGGCTCCATCAAATAGAATCGGTGGCTACCAGGACCACCTTCCACTTTTGCCCACAAAATTGCTTCTGACGAAGGCTCTAGACTCTGATTGCTGCAGATGACGACATTTGAGACTGTGGTATTGGCGTTTCCGTATATCATTGGTATCTCCATGTTTCCGTATTTCAGGGTTTGTGCCCCCAAGTCGACTACAAGTCCATGTTCTCTCATGAAGTCTGTACCAATGATGCACTCGTCACATATGTCAGCTACCAGAAACGCGTGAGTGAATGTTATTCCGGCCAGTTGGATTTTTATGCGGACTTCACCATGTACCTTAATCGTTGCTCCTGTAGCTGTTCGCAAGCTGCAGCTGCTAGTGTTATGCAGCCAAGACTTCTGCACAAGATTCCTCCTGATGATCGAGGCCGTGGCACCGGTGTCTATTGTTGCCATCCATTTTTCTTTTCCACTGACTACTTCTACTAGAAGGCTTTCGCTGCGTCGTTTTGCCAGCGAGACTTGGATGATGGTCCTGGGGCCGTCGACTCCTGCTACCAACTTCTGCCCCGCGAAGTTGGTGCTTAAGCATTTCCCGACTGATGGCTTCGGGAAGGTTGACCGGCTTCTTGATAGCTGTTTCTGCGGGTTTCTTCCTCTATTTGCTTGTCACCACAGTGAGGGCAGTCTTTTCGTCGCAGCGGTTCTTTACACTGCCTTTGAAGGTGTCCTATTTTATTGCAATTCCAGCAGCGCATTATTCGTCTATCCCGTCGAGTATCTCGTTCCTCGGCACTAATTCTTGTGCAGGAACATTCGACAGATGCTACTTCCCTGACGAAATGTGTTCCCCTGGAAGCCTGATTGGCTGCTTCCATCGCCAGAGCGAAGGCAAGTGCTTCAGCAAGGGTTCTTTTCCCGGCCATCCTTACTGCTGACTGTAGCTTCGAATCTGCAATTCCCCTGATAAATGCATCTTTTGCCATTTCGTCGATAATTTCCTGGCCTGCGGTGGGGTATGACAGATGTGCAAGTCTACTCACGTCTGCTTGGAGCTGCTGCAGTGTTTCTCCTCTTTGCTGCGTTCGGCTTTGCAATTGGACCTTGTAGACCTCCTGCATGTGGCTGTCCCCAAACCGTTTCTCGATAGCCTGCACTAAAGTCTCATAATCTTTATGCTTTTCGATGTCTACTGTTTGCAACAATTCTGCTGCAGGACCGTGCAAGGCCATTGTTAGGGCAAAGCACTTTTCCTCATTGTCGCAGTCGTTTGCACAGGCAGCCATTTCAAACTGCTTCTTATAGGTAGACCATGAGGTCTGGCCATCGAATGAGGGAGGCTTCAACTCTTTTCTCCTTGGACCGCTTAAAGAACATTCCCGCAGTTTCTGTTTTCGCACTGTGTCGAGCTCTTTTGCCAGTTGCTGAACTTTGCTGTCCATTTCTTCGAATTTTTCGCCAACATTCTTCTCTATTGTATCAAATTTGTCATCAACGTTCTTCTCTATTCTATCAAATTTGTCATCAACGTTCTTCTCTATTCTTTCAAACTTGTCATCGATTTCTTCGAATTTTTGCTGGAGAATGTTCTTTTGTTCTTCCAGATTATTCTTTTGTTCATCCATTTTCTGTTGAAGACCGTGCAGATTGTTGGTTTGTTCGTTGAATTTTTGTTCAATGCTGCTCTTCTGCTCGTCCATTCTTTGTTCCAGACTGTTCTTCTGTTCTTCCAGATTTTTTTTTTGTTCATCCAGCTTTTGTTCGAGGCTATTCTTTTGTTGGTCGAGACTGTTCTTCTGTTCGTCCATTTTTTTGTTTTGTTCGTCCATTTTTTTGTTTTGTTCGTCCATTTTTAATAAGAGGAGTTGCATCATTGCAGCCATATCATTGCCGGTACTTGTCTGTTCATCCTCGTCAACATCAAAGGAATATGCATCAGGATCATGTCCCTCGTTGTTCAAAGCCTCCTGAAGACGGAGCACCAGGTCACTTTTTCCTCCACTGGCGCTGAGGCTTCTCTTGTTCAACTCGGATTTGAGTTGGACGAGGGTCAACTGCAATAGTTTTCGACCCATTCTAGCTTTTTCAAATAGTCAGAAAACACTTTTTTTTTTTTTTTTTTACACACAATAAGTCCTATCCCACTTCTGACACCAATGTAAAATGTTTGTGTGGGTACAAATAATAGAACTTATTATTTTCAATACAAATCCCTTTATTCAGTACAGTTACAATTCACTATTTAATTCTTTCTCTCAGTACAATTCAATTTCTCAACCACTTATACTTTTCTTATCTTTTACTTAAACCACTTAATCACTTCTTCTAATTAACACTTCAAATTCAACTTTGGAACTGATTTGCATACCTTTGGGATGCTGGTATTTATACTCGAATGACATACTTCGAGAACAATCCACGTCATCCATCGTTCCATACAATTTCCAATTTGCTAGAAAATTCGATTCTACTCTCCAGTCGAGACTGCTAATCCAGTATCGAAACCTTCAAGTCTTCGAGTTTCGACATTTTCTGCTAGATGTCGCTGCTCACATTTGAGTGGTTATCACAATATGTTGGTTATGGTTATGAAGCTTCAGTCCCGCTAAGAAGACACCTTCTACCACGCCGCATTCCATCTTGGAGGCGTGGATGAAGATCGATACTTGGTATTTCGATATGGGTAGATTATTGTTCCATTCAGTCCTTATTATTATTAAAATTAAGTTTAGGTATCATGTAGTCAGTTATGGTCGAAGCCAGGTCTCCAGGCAACAGATCAAGAGTTTTACTATGACCATAAGGTTTCGGGGAACAGAATCCAGATTCTCTGAGTCTGATAGCACTACACGCAACGATGTCTTTGATGTGCAAGTCCAGGGACAGTATATGGAACTGCACGTTGAGAGCTTCTATTGGACTCGATCGTAGCGCCCTTTTGGTCTCAGTATCGTTGGACTCTGCTAAGTTTCGTGATGTTGTAGGCTTTTCTTAAGGCGGACCAAAACACGAGCGATCCATAAGTAAGAATGGGACGAACTACGGCAGTGTACATCCAGAGGACCATCTTAGGCCGAAGTCCCCACTTTTCGCTCAAAGTCTTGTAGTGCACCCTGTGTTTCAGTTGAGCTTGGGGTCAAGGATAACGCCAAGGCACCTTGCACTGGAGGATAGAGTAAGTGTTTGGTTGTAAAGACGTGGAAGCTTGAAGGTCGGTATTTTCTGGTTGATTTTAAATTGCATTAGTTCAGTTTTACACGGATTAAAGGCAAGTCCACAACTTGTGGCCCAATCGCTTAGCTTAATCCGAGCCCTCTCTGTGAGTTCACTAACCACTGAGGGGAACATCCATGATACTAAAATAACCACGTCGTTCGCGTAGGTGACTGGTTTGATTTCAATGTTATTAAACTCCGTTAAGATATTGTTGATGACCAGGAGTCGTAAAAGAGGCGAGATAATTCCTCCATGTGGGGTACCTCCATCTAGGGATTTGTTGCTGAGGCTGTTCCCCAATTGTGACTGAATGATTTTGGTTTTTGGCATGGATATGATTCAGTTGCTGGCGAAATCTGCTGCTCCAAGCTTTGTGAGAGATCTTAGAATGGATTCAGTGTGCACTTTATTGAAGGCACCCTCTATGTCTAGGAAAGTGGCTAACGTATACTGTTTATAGTTGATAGATTTCTCATTCGTCTGTACCATCTCATGTAGAACTGTCTCCGTGGACTTACCTTTAAAGTAAACATGTTGGGACTTCGATGTAGAAGGTCTTTTGAGGGAGTCCCAAGATACGTTCTAGGGTTTTGAATATGAAGGATGAAAGGCAAATGGATGGATGCCGATTCTGGGAATGAAAACGACTCGAACTCGTCTCCAGGTCGATGGGATGTGGTTGAGTCGAAAGAAACTATCGATAAATGGCTGTTAACGAGGGCAGTACCTTCTCCAAGTTCTTTTGGAGCATAATCAGTAATATCCCGTTAAGGTTTGGTCACTTATAGAAGGAGAAACTATTGATAACCAGGAAATCTTTTCCTCGGTTATTAGTGAATTGATTTCATTCAAGGTTGCGGATTGCGTGATCTGCACTGCCTGCACACATGCGCCGCTATCGTTGCATCCCGGGAAAATGGGTATTCATTAGGAGTTCCAGTGATTCTTCAGTGGAATCTGTCCATGTTCCATCAAGTCATTTGATGAATGTTGGATTAGAGTATTCTTTAGGGTTCAATTTTGCTTGGTACAACTGAATCCTTGAGAGTTTCAATGGAGTGGTAGTACTCTGCCAAGCCTGTGACTTAGTTTTGCTTATTGCTTGTTTGTATATCGTAAGGCAGTCCTTGTAAGGCTTGTGGAATGACTGTTTATAGCCAGCTTTCTTAAGTCGTTCACGCCACAATGGTGGGAGGGTTATTTTTGCTAAATTTGACAGGATGCGAGGTCTCGAAAAGCTTTGGAAGCTTTGCTTCCACTGATTCAATATTAGGATCTGGGATGCTCTTAAGTTTGGGGTTTAAGACCTGATTAAATTTCTTCCAGTCAGTTCACTTGGGGTTTCTAAAAGGAGCACGGGTTTCGAAGGCTCACATTGAAGAGTATATACATATCTATGGTTTGCAATGGATTTAAGATTGGATACTCTACAGTTAACTACCCTATATTCGGATTTATTGGTTTTTAGTGTAATGTCGAGTACTTCCTCGCACCCCCAAAAAGTTGCCGAGCTTGGAAACACGATGGTTAGAGCGTTGCCGACATTAAACACATTACGATTAGAGGTCATTAGGAAATCAAATAAAGACTCATCCTGTTCGCTGATTTCAGTGCTCCCACGTCCCAAAAGCGGGTATTCCTTCTTTGTGCGACACCATATGCCACGTACGTGGAGGCTATATAGTAGAGCTGTTGTTTGTCTATACTCACCACTTAAACGACTGTTAAGTCAATTATGTTGGGATAGGGACATATAAAAGCTTTAATATGTTTCTTGTTTCTTAATTAGTGTACTGGTTAGGCTTACCGGTATCATTTTTCTTGAAAAGGTTGTATTTGTTGTCGTGAAGTCCTAGAATGGTCGATCCACTGACCAAGGGCCTTATGGATGATGGATGCCAATATCATAGACTTCCTCCCTAAGGAAGACTAGCAAATTCTCCGATGCACAACTTCAAGTGCTGTAGATTGAATTATATGATACTGAACATACTATTGTTGTTGTTCTTACTGAATGGAATCCAACCGCTGTTAGCGTTGTCGTCGACGATCATGTCGAGTTCGTCGTCCTCAGGGCTCGTTGGTCTGAAGATCCTCAAAACTTGGCGAATTTATTTATTTATTTTCAAGGGATCGATACAAATGAATTTATAAAGTCCGGGATTTTACGTCGGGGTACTATGCCCATGTGGCGTTTGTCAACAGCACGCGGTGTACCGAGTTCCCATGTGGTCCCCCATCCAGGTACTTACCGCGCCCATACTGCTTGATTTCGGTGACCTAGTGGGAACTGATGCTTTCAATGTGACGAAGCCGTTGACAACTTGGCAAATTGTACGACGAACCTGAGCCTGACATACGTAATGGATTTTGGGCTTTGGGGCGACGAAGGGACTGGTTGCCGAGGCTGTGGCAACCTTGCTTCTTTTAGGGGCATGTTTGCTCTCATCTGGGGAACGGTTTCCCTTACCTCCCTTTCGCATAGGTTGTTTTGTGGTGTTCAATATACATATGTCTAATATATTCCATGGCTTGGTGCTTGAGCTTCATTCTTAGTAATCTTGCAGCGAATGAAAACGACCTTACTGTATCTGCTCTTCAAGATGGTACCAGTCCATTTGCCCTTTTTTGATGGCTTGCGGTCACTTTGGCTATCGAACTTGTCCATCTTGTCGCTGGTAGCAGAATTGTTGTTCGCTTGCTAATTTGGGGTACTGCTGCAGGGACCTTTGACTCCCGAGACATCGACTATGGTTGCTTGACTCGAAGTCAGTAATTCGTCCTCGAATAACGTACCTGGATTCGGTACACACTCTGCTATGCTCGATGCAGCTACCTCTGAACTATCTGTTTTTTTGTTACCTATTTGTTTTTGTTTGGCTCATTTTTGTCCATACTGGGATAAGGCGCTGATACAACGGATCTTCCCCGGGCATCGGAGGGGACCGTCATGCAACCTTCGGCACGGGTGCCTCTATACCTTGCCTATACAAGTGAGATTTAGAGTTGTCACCCACCTCTTTCTTAATGGATCACCTCGCCCGATTGAAACGTGCGTGTAAATCCAGAAACTAATCGTCCGAGACGAGAAGCCATTACTAACAGCCCCCGCGTGGAGTACAAAAGAAGAGGATTTCTTCCCGCCCTGAGAGGCTGTCATAGTTTCCAAATATTTTCCTGTGTCCAATGTTGCAAGCTCTTATATACGAGTATTGTATATAAAATGTCGCATTGAAGCATAAAGAGCCTCATCCCATCAATAACATGATTGAGTATGACAAGTACTCATAAAAGTCCCAAAAAGAAGGAATGCCAAAGTGGTATTCAGATTCATTAGTATAAGAAATTTATATTCGTGATTAAAATGTTTTCCAAAGCCTACAGCCAACCAGTAATTAAAAATAGATCCACCTACCTATTCGTCAGTAACATTTTTGAACTATTATATTTTTAGAAGAAAACAAATCGATACGCGTCAATAAAGGTTAACATACCTATGCCGACGGATAGCGGGTATGAAGAATTAAAGGGAAAATTTTATTTAGCAAATCAGAATTTAAAGGTCGGAAAAAGATAGAAATTCGTGGAATGTCTTATGTCAACTGTAATTATTGAGATATGCATAAAACATTTCGGATTTTCTACTTATTGTATAAGTGACCTACGTATTCATATGTCATATTTAGTGTTACACATTTATTTGTGGATAGTCCTTTTCGCATGCTGCCAGTACTATCATAAATTGTACTATGCTTTACCGATTGCGTATGCTATTAACTAGTTGACAACTATTTGGAGCAATTGCATCTTCATCCTAATTCAGTCTCATTGACCTTGCTTTGTATCAAGTACGCAGTTCCCGCATCTCAACCTCCGTCTCCTGATCAATTTACGAGTAGCACCAACGAGATTGATCTCATTGTGATCGGGATGTCCGAACATTTCAGGCGGCCAACATTGACTCTGATCACTATATTTTTGTGGAGAAGGTACGAATGAGGGTCTTTGTAAAGCCACTAAGAAGAGGAAATAAATACTATGAACGCTAGGGGCTGTGGGCGCTTGATTAGCGCGCATTCACCTTGATCGACATCCTGGCTGCGCCGCCAGTATTACCTCTTGCATCAGGGATGCAAACCACCTTTGGCATGTGCAAGCTGTTACTGCAGCTTCTCCAAACACTCCATAAAAGTTTATTTCTATCTGTACCGTGTTGTTGCGTCTTAGGAACCCATAGAGCATACAATGCCTCAAGTTTACTTATTCTTCATTCATGTTGACCGTACGAAAGCTTCACAATTATTGACTTACTTATGCACTTTACATAAGTCACCTACCGCGTGCTGGTCTACTTACGCATAACGATTTCATTACTTACGAGTACTTACTCACTTAGGTGGCGCTACAATCTGGGGTAAATCTGAGCCTGAACAAGTCTCTCCAACTGGAATGGTCTTTCGCCAGCTCCATCCAATGCCGCACTACGAGTTGTTTGAGGCCCCCTTCCACTTGTGTGCGCAAACTTAGGTGTGGCCATCCTTTGGTGCGCGATCCCTCAGAGTTAGAATCGAAGAATCTTTGGGCCGGAGCTCACCTCAGATGTTGAATCCGTGAAACCAGACTAGACCGTAGTCGCTGTACAGCCCCTACAGTTTCTGTTTGGATCTCCTCCTCAATACATATGGGACCGAATGTCACACGCAGTATCTTTCTTTTGAAAGAGCCAAGTACTTCTTCATTCGTTTTCCAAGCCTGTGAATTATAGAGAAGGGGCGGGATGGTAAGGGTCTTGTCTAAAACCAGTTTAGTCTTACGAGAGAGGGCACAATCCTGACAGCGATTGGAAAGAGTAATTCTGCGTCCGATTTCTGCGATGAAGTTCTTGCTGCTTATAACTGCGGAACCAAGGTAGACAAAGTCCTTAACTACCTCAAAGTTATAACTGTCAATATTGACAATGGTGACACGGTACGCCTGCTATTTAGCTGAATTGAACCAAGGGTTTCTTGTTTATGGTCGCTTTGTGAAACCTATAACTTCAAAGGCGGCATTTCTGAAGGCTTCCTTGCAGCTTGTCACTAATTCGTATTTGGTGTTGGTGAAGCGTTTAATGTGAGAGAAGTTGAGGGAAATGCGATCGGCAAAGGCTGTAGCGATCTCTTGCGTTTGTAGGCGCCTGACGTTGTAGCTCCTCACTGTACAATAATTTCCTGGCGCTGTACTGCCTTTGATATCCGTATTCTTACTTTGGCTACTACTAATATAGGTAGTGGTCCGAGTCAATGTTGGCACCTCGCAATGTGTGGACGTCTAGAATTTCGCGGGCGCTTGCAAAGTCTAACACCCTTAATTCGTTTCCGGATGTGATGTCTTCTGGGCTGTACATGCCCAAGGCACTACGAAGGAGGCCCTCCTTTCCTGTGTTAATATTAAAGTCACCGAGTACAATTTTTACATCTTACTTTGGACACTGCTCATAGATTCTCTCTAGGAGCTCGTTAAAGCCTTCCTTGGTAGCATTCTCCGTTCTGGTCATGTGCGCATATAAAGCTGATGCTATTTAATATAGCTCTGATACGGGTTGTCACCAGTTACATGCTTATACAATAGATCTAAAACGCATGGCTTTATACGTAAGTCTGCTTCCAACAACAAATCGGCATAAAAGTATGCGATCTGCGCAATTGCAGTAGTAGATATCGCAGTTCGTGATTGTCTTCTTGTTCGGTCCATCGCTTTTCTTGGACAGCGGTTATATCAGCCAACTAGATATTCAGGAACACCAAGTCTGTTAAGAGTCTACGCATGGACAGGTACGAACATCGTTTTCCTTGTCATGTTTGCAGGTTGTCAACAGTTCATATCCGAGGCTAAAGATTCTGTTTTTTTTTCTAAAACTAATAAGAGATTCTTATTATATATCTGGCGCAGTCGGAAAAAAAAGTCAATTTATTCGAAGTAAAGAATCACCACGTGCGTGTGTTTCAATTCGAGATCTGATTTAGGCTCCCTCCTAAACGAAAAAAAAGAATGCATTTGAATTAACTAAAATAACAAAAACTTTTGACAAATAAAACCTAATAAGGATAAAATTAAATGCAAAACTAACATCAACGTGATACAAATTCCTTCGGTTCCCGTTTTTCAAATTGATGTTCCGTTATCAAGCCAATCTTTTCTAACGGAATCTTTTTTTTGGGAATTCATCCTGGAACAAACCAAGTTTCAACACATCACCGTGATACAAGCATCTCCGGTTCCCGTCTATCAAACCGATGTCCCGTTATCAAGCCAATCTGGTCCTAACGGAATCTGTCAGCATCTGAACGTGGGTTATCTTGTCTCACAAAGTTTCAGTTTTAGAGAAATATACTGGAACAAACAAAGACTAGGCATAGAACGGTAAGTTAAAATATTACAACAAAAACTAAGATGGAGGTTCTTCATGCAGCAGAGCGGTTTAAAATTACTTTAGAATTAATAAGCAAACTTCAAGAATTTAATGGAGATGAGAGTTGTACAGTGGACTTTCTGGACAGGGTCGATTCATTGACAGCTACGAGTACATTTGAGGGTTTTGATGAAAACACCATTTCACTTTTAATAGGGTATATCAAAGACAAAATTGTAGGAAATGCTAGCTGTGAATTGCAAAAACATGGCAGAGTTAATACTTGGGCCGAAATAAAGGAGATTTTGAAGCCAAATTTTGGTGAAAAGCTTTCGACTAATGCTCTTCTGGACAAAGTAAGAACTGCTAGAGTAGAAACTACTATCGAAGAGTATTATCGGACAGTGAATCGGCTTTTGAGTAGGATAAATAATGCGTTTCTATTAGAAGACAACAACATAGGAAACCTTTTAATTTCATCGAACAATAGAATAGCACTGGATGCTTTTAAAAGCAACCTTCCAAAACCTACAAAAACGATTATTTATAGTAGAAATCTGCAGACTTTAAATGAGGCCTATCAAATTGTTGTAGAGGTTGGTCTTACGTTATCAGGACCTAACAAATATAAGTACCTAGGAAACCCTTGTCAATATTTTATGCATAACAACGCTCGCACTGAACCACAAAGACAAGATTATAACCCGGCGCGAAACGAACGTCAAAGTAGTTACAATCGTAGTGGACAAACAAATACTCGTAAGTACCGCCAAGGTGAGTCTGTTGGACTGCAATTAATAAACTATACCTACACTCGTGGCGAACAGCAGCATCGAAATAATTATAATCCTAGTCGCCTGTCTCGACAGTCTAATAGGTACAGACAAGGTGAACCTATGGATATACTCGTAGCGTTGAACGAATGCACCCCCAAATTTTCGCAACATTCAAGAAAACGATTACCCTATATAGTCGTAAATAGCCGTACAAAGCCTCTCAGATTTATTATTGATTGTGGAGCTGAATTAGCATCATAAACAATAATTTATGTAGCCCGAAGTGGAAAGTACAGTCTGACAACCTTACACTTAGAGTTTTCGGTAGGAGTATAACTTCGAACACAATGTACAGTATACCACTATTTAAAGAATTTAAAAAGGAAGGATATTTCGTTGAATTCTTGGAATATCAATTTCATAACTTTTTTGATGGATTGATAGGAAACAACATCCTCAGTGACCTTAATCCTATTATCGACTATAGAAAACAGTCCTTGATTATTGATAGTGTTGCAATTAATTTGTTTTTTAGTAAGGAGGAAGAAGATTACACTAAAAACGGTTTGAGTAAGGAGCTTCCAGGTATATATAACAATGAAGTCTTCAACAATAAGTTCACCGATACAATTTTCGCAAAGCATTTAAGTAGTTCGGATACTACCAAATTGAGAAATCTACTTTTGTCATACAAAAATATTTTTTATAAAGAGGGTGACGTGTTAACATTTACTAGTAATGTCAGGCATCGAATTAATACTAAAAATGTAATTCCAATTTATAGTAAGCTCTATAGGTACCCAGAGATACATTCAGATGAGGTCAATAAGCAGATTAGTGACATGCTACAGCAACGAATTATTAAGCCAAGTAACAGCCCTTATAATGCTCCTCTTTGGGTTGTACCTAAAGAAAGTAATAAGAGTGGCGAAAATCAGTGGAGACTAGTTATCGATTACAGAAAGCTCAATGACCAGACTATAGACGATCGTTATCCGTTGCCTAATATGGAAGACCTTTTCGACAAACTGGGAAAATGTAATTATTTCTCAACCATTGACTTGGTAAAAGGTTTCCACCAAATTGAGGTTGATTCTCGAGATATTGCAAAAACAGCTTTCTCAACTAAGCACGGTCATTATGAGTTCCTTAGAATGCCGTTTGGGCTTAAGAACGCCCCGGCCACATTCCAAAGGTTAATGAATGAAGTGCTTAGTGAGTTAATAAATGTGTCGTATACCTGGACGACATATTGGTTTTCTCTACAAGTTTCGAAGAGCACTTAGGCTCACTGAGAAAAGTTTTTGAGAAATTGAAGGAATCTAATTTGAAAATTCAAGTAAATAGATGTCAATTTGCTGAACTTTCTACAAGTTTCCTGGGTCATATTATTGTAAATAATGGCATTAAACCAGACCCTAAGAAAATTAAAGCCATTTCTGAAATGAAACTTTCCGGTGCAATTAAAGGCATTAAACAGTTTTTAGGGATCACCGGATACTATCGTAAGTTTATTAGAGACTACGCGAAGGTTGCTTATCCAATGATTAGGCTTTTGAAGAAATCCGAAAAGATCAAAGTATTCGACCCTCAATACATCCAAGCTTTCAAAACCCTAAAAACACTTCTTATTACTGACCCCGTTCTAAAAACCCCTGACTTTTCTAAACCATTTGTGCTCACTACTGATGCGTCTGCCTATGCCTTAGGTGCTGTTCTTAGCCAAAATAATCATCCCATTTCCTACGCTTCCAGGACTCTCAATAATCATGAACTGAATTACTCAGTTATTGAAAAGGAACTTCTTGCTGTGGTTTAATCAGTAAAATACTTTAGAACATATTTATACGGTCGAAAGTTTACGATCCGGACTGATCACAAACCTCT
The DNA here is from genome assembly GCA_949129095.1 of Volucella bombylans. Lineage (NCBI taxonomy): Eukaryota > Metazoa > Arthropoda > Insecta > Diptera > Syrphidae > Volucella > Volucella bombylans. The sequence continues at coordinate 145,741,977 of OX422140.1, read as the reverse complement.
CGTTTGGTTACACGGAATAAAAGAACCGAATATGAAGCTTCAAAGATGGAAAATAGCGCTTAACGAGTACGACTTTAAAGTTGAATATTTGAAAGGAAAGGAGAACTGCGTGGCTGACGGACTCAGTAGGTATATCGAGCAGGGTACCAAATTGTTTAATGACAACGATGATATACGCCTGAAAAATATTTTTATCAATGAGTGCGCTAATAATATCTGCGACAGTAACGATGAAGTTATTTCAGCAAATGCAACGGCCGGAAATGATAACGAAGAAGTTATCTCCACTGGTGCTATGATCCATAGCGCTTCAGAGGACGAATCAAGTCACATATATTTAACTGAAAAACCCATTAACTTATATAAAAACCAAATCTATTTATCCTACGGAAAAAAAGAAAAAGTTAATATAAAAATAATACATAAAAAGGTACAAAACCTTGTCCAGGTAACAGATGACAATAGTTTACTAAATGTTATGAAAGGACTCCTCATAAGTAAAGGGCTAATGTGTCTATATTGTGATGATCTCCCATTGTTCATAAAATTTCAAAATCTGTACATAAAGTATTTCTCGATGAATAGGAATCTTAAACTATTAAAAGCAAATTGCAAACTCCAAGATGTAGTGGATAAAAATGAAATAATTTCCTTAATTAAAAATGAACACAATAGTAAAAACCATAGGGGAATCGATGAAATGTTTTTCGAATTAAAGGGAAGATACTATTATCCGAACCTGAAGATCGAAATACAGAAATTTGTTAACAACTGCAACATATGTATGTAACGTAGCAAAACGTGATCGAAGACCTCTTAAAATTCCGTTGCACATATCTGAGACCCCACAACACTTTAACGATATAATTCATATTGACATTTGGTTTCCTGAACGAAATAGAATGTATCCTACTACAATAGATAAGTTCTCTAAATACGCAACATTACATAAATTACTTGATAGGAACTGGATTGCAATTTTAAACGCAATTAAAGAAAGAATACAATTCTTAGGCAAGCCGGTGAAAATTATTTCTGATAGCGATACTTGTATACTGCACTCCGCAATTGAACATTTTTTCAAGGACAACGAAATTCTGTTTCATAAAACGGCGGCTTCCCTTAAAACAGGCAATGGAGAGAGAGATATAGAGAGACTTCACGATACATTAAATGAACACCTTAGGATTCGAAACGCGGCTATGGATCATTCTGAACTAGATGAAAAACTCTTTAACATTATTAATATTTACAACAGAACAATCCATACAACCACAAAACTACGGCGTATAGATTTTTTAACAAAGAACTTAAGCAAGGAAGATATTGCATCTTTAGCGGAAAAGTTTACAAACGATAAAGAAATAAGGGTGAGAAATTTGAATAGGGAAATCAGCGCTGATTTAAAATTATGTAAAAATATAGTTAAAAACAGAGCAGTTGGTAAAATACAGCCACGGTATAAGAAACTTTCAAATTTTAAGATAGATGGTCATTATGTTATTGATAGGACAAAAAAAAGAAACACTAGATATTACAAAAAACAAGTTAAAAGAAAATATAAACACCAAACAACATAAAATGGAAATACATACATACCTAGAGTACAGCATGCAATAGCCAAATTTTTTCTATTTGTCCCTTACACTGTCTGATGTAATAGTATGATAATACTTTTCGTGGATTATTTTCATTTTAAACGCTTTTATATTTCGTTACAAGTGCAAGCAATGTTTTTTGAAAATCTTTCCAAAACGTTCTTTTCGATTTAAAAGTAGAAAACGAAATACCGATTGCTTTTTAGTTCAGTGTTGCCAAATTTTCATCGTTGATTTGCTGTGTAAACCATTTAATGACATGATCAGGGAAAATGTTTTCAAAATGTATGAGGGATTATTGAAGTACCTACTACTCGTATGTTAGATAATACGAGTAGTTATCTGCGGCTGGCAATGGGTGAATCTTTGTTCAGAAAGGAAACCGTTTATTTTCTTTTTAATGTAACAAGAATGAAAATTAAAACGAAACGTTTAAAGGATTTATGTACATTAAACTTTACAAAAATAAGCTTAATCGTTAAGAAACGATACATTGTATACTTTAATGGTAGAAAAAAAAGGAAAAAAGAGTAAAGAACAAAAGCAATCATAGTTACGACAAAGAAGTAAATAAATCAAAAGAAAAACAAATTGTAATTTTTAATGATGTACAAAATTGAAATTGAAAAACGAATTGAGTTGACATCGAGTTATATTATTTTCTTTCCTTCTACTAATAAATTAAAATAACTTCTATATTACTGTATTCAGACCTTAAAGTATTATTCATTGTTATTTATTGTTGACTTTATCATATTTTACGTTAACATAATAATACGAGTATAACCACTACAAAATTTGTATATTTTATCATTCGATTTTTTTTGTATAAACATAAGTAAAGTTATAATTTTTGGAGACCTACAGTTCTTTGCGGGGGAGGAGTAACAAAATGTTATCTTCCTATTCCCCTCAGGGTGCACTCACTTATCTGGTTCTCTCAGCACCTGTTGTTTGGCCAGCAAACATCATGTGTGTAAGTGCGTCCGCCCACGCCCTCCAACCTCCAACTTCGTCTTCGAGTAAAGACAAAGTTGGAGAGTTATGGAGAGTTAGTTAGTCACTCAACTAGTCAGTCGTAAGATCGATGTCGACCTATCTATTTGTCTGATTGTTAAGACTTACAATAAATAATTAATTTCTGAGTAATAAAGTTTGTACTTAAACGCATAAAGATCCTGTTTTTTTTTTCTAAATAAGAGATTCTTATTATATATCTATATGCTTGTGAGAGCTAAAGTGACCTATTTATGTTGAATATTGCTCATTATATTGCTTCCAGAGCGCTTCTTATTATTCTTTGAAATTTGTTTCATCCCCTTCAAAGTAATCCTCTTCGGGTAGAATAGAGTTATGCCAAGGTATTTCCCAGTTTTCGAAACCCTTATTAAAGTATATTTCCTGAATGTCCATCAAAACCTTCTCCGAATCTTTTTGTCCTTCTTCAATCGAGTCAAAACGGTTTCTCCGGAACGGTTTTTTAAGCCTCGGGAATAACCAGAAGTTGGACAAATAGTCACTTATAATTAATACATTATAAGACGGCGTATTATCGTCGTGCAAAGATCAAGAGTTGTCTGTCCATAATTCTGACAGCTTCTGGCCATCAGTCTCTTATCCCTTATCAGTCCCCTCTCTTATCTCCCGTAATAATGCTTTGATGAAATGCTGGTAGTCAGAAATCGTAATTTCGCAAACATTAACACGGCGCTCTTTTTCAAAAAAATTTAGGTTTTTTAGAACCAAACGAGATAAGACGCGTTTGAGACCCAAATGGTATATCAAAAGCGATTGTATCGACTACGACTAAATATTTGCGTGATGTCAACAAAATCTCTAATGCTTAATCGACGATTTTTTAGCACAAAATCTTTGCTATCTGCTTGTTCATTCGTAGGCGTCGACGGACGAACTTGATGTCCTGTTTCATCGCCCTCAACGCATTCTCTGGACAGTGCATTGCCACCAAAAGCTTTTTCCAACGTTTTGGAAGATGAAATTCCATTTTTGAAGCAAAATTTGATGCAACTTCTTTGCTGATTGTTCACTCATTTTAAAAATCGAAAATTGCATTTTTTATGGTTAAAGTAAACAAGCGTATCTTATTAACTATTAAATATATTGACGCGAAATTTGACATAGATTCCTGTTAGTATGCTATCAACCAATAAAAAACTACACGTTTGGATAAGCCCGCGCAATTTAAATGGACAAGGCTTACTACTTTTTAATCACAGAGTATTGCAGCTGATTAGGTCAATAAGTGACAATCGGAGACACACTCGGGCACTCTGATGGATTGTTACTAATATCTTACCGAGTTTGTCACCCCAAAGAAAAAGTTCACTCAGGCCAGCAAGAGCAAATTTTCAACTGTAGGCGCTTAGTCGAGTTGATACACACTCATCGGTAGCTCACTAAAAAATCTAGTTGGCACCGCGTAGCGGTGATGAAACTATTGGGTTATTCAAAAAGTCATTGGGTTTGTTTTTTGCAATAGATGACTTTGCCACGTTTGTTTGTATCTGTTGTTGACACTTAACCTAAACACAGCAAAAAAGTTGGCGTGATTCGGTCGAGTTTTGTGGTTCAACATCGAGAATTTTAAAGAGCATATTCGCCATATTTTGCTTTATTACATATTATTACATTTTGCAAATGAAAAGTTGCGTAAAGTTTATGCCAGAAATGTTATCAAAAAAGGCAGTGCCAGAAGTGGTTCGCTCGATTCCGTGATGGCATTGGCGCAAGGAAATAACAAAAAAGCCATTTGAAATCGTTTGACTTCATCTGACGAAATGCATAAGCGTCTACGATCAACTCAGCAAACGCAAAGAAAACGATCCATTCGTGAAGCATATGATCACGGGCGTCGAAAAATTGATTGCCTACAACAATATATGTAAGACCGAAAAGAGTTGGAGTTATTAGAGAGGAAGCATAGGAAAGGCAAGTAGAGGCGGACAGAGCTACTTCGAAAGAAGAAAACGATTAATTCCGATGTCTATTGTGAGCAGCTACAGAAATTAAGTGTTGCCATCGCACAGAAAAGTCCCGTGTCGGTCAATCGATAAATTGTAAGGGTGTGGTGTATCAACACGACAATGCGAGACCACACAAAAGTTTGGTTACTCGGCTGAACATTATTGCAGCTTGATTGGGATGTGTTGCGACATCCACGGTATAGTGCAGATCGGGTGCCATAATACTTACACTTATTTCGCCCCATGCAAAATTCCTTGAATGGTAGAAAGTTTGCTTTTGCAGGCCTCATCAAACAGCACTTTGACAAGTTTTTTGCAGAGAAAGATAGAAAGTTTTATAAACGCGGTATTATGAAGTTGCCCGATAGATGGCACAAGGTTCATTACGTATAATAAATGCACCTGAAAATCAATTAAAAAAAAATCGCAATGACTTCTTGAACAGTTCACCATTTTGGTTCTTTGCGAACACTCTATATTAAACTCGTCTTAATAATTTTTTAATTTTTTTTCAGAATGCCGTCAGCCGATCCCGATGATGCTCCAGCCCCAGCTGTTCCAAAAACCGAATTGGAGGAACTTCAATTAAAGGCACAAACTGTTACCGATGATGTAAGTAAAATGAATTATAAATCATCACTCACATCCCGTTCCTAATTTTCTTTCTTAATTGCAGTCGTTGGAAAGTACCCGTCGTATGCTTGCTCTCTGTGAAGAGGTAAGTTCTCTCTTTCAAATTTGAGTTTAAATTTAAATTCCCTTCCAACCAAAAAAAAGCAAACACAATCCAATAAATGTATATCTACGAACTTAAAGTTAACTTTAAAAAAAAAACAAGCAATGCTGTTTAAAAAAAAAAGAAAATGACGCCAAAAAGCGGAATAAAAAGAAAAAAAAAATTAAATCCAAATAACGTGTAATATTTTTGAATTTTCGTTTTAGTGTTTATAGTCACATTGCAGCTGTTACGTTAACGTTTTACCTGTTTTTGTACCTCTGATATTTCTCTGTTTAGCTAGAATAAAAAACAAAACAAAAAATAAGATAAATAACATAGTAATAATATCTAATTTTTATATTCATTTTTGAGTAAGAATTGTTTAAATTGCTGTGGACAGTGTAACGCAGTGTAGCAAAGAATCAAAACGAAAAGGTTTCTTATGTTTTCCGTTTGATTTACATATTGTATCTTCTATTGATTTTGAATTTTTATTTTCGATTTTCTGTTCTCTATTTGTTTTTTACCAATCGAAACTGCTGATTTCTTTTCATAAGCATACTTTTAAATTATAATTATACATTTATGTATTTAATTTTTCTTTTATTAACTTTTAATTTGCTATAAGAAATAAAATAAGAATAAAAATAGAGGAGAAAAAGGAAAATAGAAAATTTCAATGCTGATTAATTGTTTAGTTCTCCTATGTTTTCTAGTTTTTTTTTTTTTTTTTTTTCTTATTTACAATTTGTTGTAACAATTTTCTCTATAAGAGAAACGAAATACGGAAATTTATTTAGTTTACGTTTTTAATTGAAAAAAAAAAAAGAAATATTTAATTTTTATTGGAAATAAGAAAATATATATTACTGTTCTCTATCCTCGTTCTAAACCTAATTGTATGTGTTAATTTTCTTTCAAATTTAACAAAAACACTTAAAAAAAATTGAAATGAAATGAACATGTTTGCAAGAATATCTACGTAGAACATATAGCGCGCTATATATAAATATTATTATACATGATATCTGTATTGCATGATTGTAAAAAAACAAATCATTATAAATAAAAAGAAATACTTTTATAAATAAAATACATTACCAAGCAACAACTTAACCAAACAAACAAGCAAGCAAGCTTCCAAAACCACAATAAAAAATGCAACAAATTATATACATATATATCAGCCTAAAAAAAGAAGAGGAAACGAAAACGTATTTCGTGCCAAGCCCTTAAATGTATGTAATTGCGAAGAAAATTAATCCAGAATGAAAATAGTCCTTGCATGTTCTGTTTTCACACTTATCCTATATACATTTATACATAATGAGCACGTGCTGCTATATAATATATATTTTTTTCTATAATTTTCTTTTTAACGTTTTCATATAATCAACTCTGTTGTACAGAATAAACGAAACAAACAAACTAAACAAGAAAACATAAAAAATTCTTTATTAGAAATACTCTTACGTATATGTATATAAAATGGCATCTAACTCATACTATTACGTTACTATCTATTCGTATCCAATTCACTCAATCGAACAGAGTTTACACTTTACATCCCTCAGCCATTAGATGTATAGTTTGGCATTTGTGTATTTGATTTGTCCTTGATATAAGAGTACGAGTACTTCAAGTGGAGAAATTAGGTTAGGGAAACATATCATAGAGTAGCAAAGCAAGGCATCTGTTTATTGAACTCGTCTAGTTTGTAGAATTACGAATATGGAACGGAGAATCTGATTATGTACAATACATATATCAAAATCTGTTGTAAATTGTATTTTTTTTTTTCTAGCTAGGTATAGCTTTCTATAACCAAATGATTTAAGACATATTGATACATTTTCAATTCCGCTTATGTCGATTTCTACTCCTTTTTTTGTCAATCGCTGAAATATGTAACGTGTACAATTACAACGAGTGTTACATAGATCTTGCATATATCTGTGTTGCTAGTGCGCCGCTTGTGGGGTTGGCGAAATTTAAGGATCTTAAAACCATACTATTGGCCACTTTATTTTTACATCACCTCGTTAGTGAGGCCAGGAGTTTGCCAATGCTTACGCATTTCAGTGATCCAATAATTTTTCTTTCGGCCTCTTCTTTGAATCTCGGCTGGAATGTGAGCCTTTATTGTTTTTTGGACGGGATTTTCCGACGACCTTCGTTGAACATGACCAAACCATCTGAAATTTCTCTACCATCAGTTTCTTCTGATCTCCCACGGAGGAGACTTCCGTGAATGCGCTTACTTCTTATAAGCCCGTTAACATTTCGTTTCCGTCGCCGTAATTTTTTATCTCTCTTACATCGCGATGCTCAGCTGGACGAACGACTGTTGTATATAACAAACCTTTAAGTTCAAGCGCCATTTTTCTGTCATATAATTCAGCGGAGTTTCCGCTCCGTCTAAGCCACCCTACAATGATTATATGTGCGACATCGTCATCGCAATTCCCTTAGTGGTTAAGCCTATGTATTTAAATTTGTCACGCTTTGGCACATTGACTCCTCCTAAATATAATAGATGTCAAGAGTTGGGTTTGTTGATTCATAAAAACCGCAATATATGACAGATTTTCAGTTTTAGTACGATATTCGATATTACTCACAATATTCTTAGTAAGAGTTACCTGAAGAGCTTTTCCATCGTTGCCTATAATTGAGAGAAGTTGTTCTGGACAAGTTAATAAAAATATCTTGCGCAACGTTAATAAGCAACGGGCCTTTGCATGCGGCCTTGGTGCACTCCAACTTTAACTTCGTATTCTCCGGTTATTCCCGGTGTGCATTTCACATTTGGTGCATGACGTACGATGACGTACATATAGCGTATCACTCTTACATACGTATCGGCTATATTTTGAGATCTTAGGGCCTTCCAAATAAGATCTTTAGAAACTCTGTCGCACGTTTTTTCAAATCAATGAATATGATATGTAGATCCCTCAAAGTTTCGCGATCTTTCCCTCATTATTCGTAAACTTTGAATCACGTCATATGTCGAACGGTATCCTCCAAAGCCACGTTGACTGCCATGGAGTTTGATAATAGCCCGTTATTTTCATCGATCGGTAGTTGTTGCAATTTATAGTGTCGCCTTTGCCTTTATTAGAGGAGGAGAAAAAAGCTCTCCTTCCACTGGTTAGGCATTCGATAGTATCTCATAATTTTTCTCGAGCTATCTTCGGCTTCCGTAAAATCTTCCGTTTCCGACTTTTAGCTGTATCTCGACGTAGCACTTCTTCTGCTGCTTGTCGCCGTCTTCTTATTCCCGGTATACTAGTAATGCCTCTACTCCCATCAAACGTGCTCTGGTCATAGTCTAACTCAAGACGAACCTTATTGGTTTTACTATTTCCATTATACTTCTTGTGAGGCTCCATCACCACGTTTCTTTATTTGTGTGGAGCCGGTCTTTTGAAATACCATGCAGTGTTTTTGCCCTAGATTTGATTTTGATCGTCCAAATTAATGCTTCTTCATGCTTCGCTTACCTTCCTTTCGATAGATCTGACTTTCCTTCACATCCTCCATAGCACAAGGGATGTAAGTTCGCGATCAATTTTCGCTAAGTAACGCATCCATAATCTCTATAAGAAACCAGGATTCGCAATGGCCCTTTATTCGTAGGTTGCTTATTAAATTCTACAATATAAAGATTCATCAATCGCATTTGTCCCCAGTTTCATCAAACCTTCTTAAAAACGAGAGTTCCTTGGATAGAGTTATATTTAATCTTAGACTAGGGTGGTCCGCGGTGAGATGCACTTCGACAAGTTGTACGTCCATTGTGATAGCACTGCACTTTCGTGGGAGGCCGATGCTCTAGCTAATCCTGAAACCAAAGAGATTTCTTGATAAATTTGTCAAGATCGACGATCTGCATAGATTAAAGATAATTTAGATCACGCTACTGGATTACATTCTGATACCTGCCAAAAAACGGAAGTTGCAAAGGAAGTGTGCGAGATATTTTTCTTCATCTCTTAAGCGCAAGCAGAAATAGTTGAGATTTGGGCATGTCTTCTAATGACACAGTGTTCCGTGATTATGTTTGTACATTTAGGGATGCCTTTCTCCTGAGGTTGATTAGGTCTCTTAACCGTTGAGGATCGAGTATGAGTCATATTAGTCAAAACATTCCACTGTTGTCTCGATGAGTTCTTAAAGAGCGCTTGAAAGTGTGTCAGTTGTTTGGTGTAGGACATTGGTGGCTTGACTTTGTCAAGCTGCCTATTTGTTTCTAGGGATCGAGACTGGCTAGTTTCCCTGGGATGTTCGAGTATCCCGGAACCCATCAAGGTGTGATCTTATATTACTTAGCCATCTCATAGAGAAATGTGCACCAGTCTGCAACCACTCTCGGATTTGTGGTATTCGAAATTAGGGATCTGATCACTGTTTCACTGTCTTTGTATATTGCAAATTCCAATACGTGTACTGGGTTCAGTCTGGTCCAAGTCCCAGCCTGATGAATATCTGAGACTTCAGCATAGAAGATGGAAGGCAGACTAAAGGATTTGTGTATTCAAATGCCATAAGAGAAGATCTTATGCCAACACATACGACTATATTAGAGCTCTCTGTAAAGATGAAAATTAAATTACTCCGAAAGACTTCGCGTTGTCTCCATTCGTTCCTTTCTGAAATCAAATGGTTGAAGTCATTTTCAAATAACTAAAGCTGAGTCCATTAACGTGATGGAGAGGTTATTAACGTGCCATGGTGCCTACAGCCCTATTGCAGGAGAAGAGGGCTACTAGAGCTCGTTTTGTTTCGTTTCGCACCATTGTCATTCCACCTCACTTTGCTATCCAGGATGAGGTTTGGTTATCTGGCTGACACTCCTTGAAGAGGAACTGGGACAGTGGGGGGAACATTTAACTTTGGCTGGATGATGCTGACTTCATGGACTGGGCTCTTGAGCAGCTTGAATCAACCCTCATTTTTGTCGTAAAATTCTTTCTAGTGACGAGACTCAATTTCTGCTCAATGATTTTCTGGATTGGGGCAAATCTACAATAGATACTCAATTCCAGATACAGAAGTTTACTTTTTCGTTACGCTGCTGGTGGCACCATCGATTCTAATTTTTCCAAAAATGGGGGCAAAACGTGCGTTACAGTCGATGATCAACATAACATAACTATAACCATTGATTATTTCATTGAAAATATGGATGAAATTGATCCGGACGGTATCTGGTTTCATCAGGATGGCCTAACGTCTCATACTGTACATGAAATCATTGACTTACTGAGGGCCCGATTCAATGAAAACATTATACAAGCTGGGGCAAAAGTAATGTCATCACGCGATTGTGCCATAATTTTTGTAAATGTCGTCAAGTGTCATTGTGCTTTGATGTTTATGTTGTAGGCAAACAGAGAATTAGTTGGAGGAATTATTTTTACTGCTTATTTGACCAATTTCCAGTCTGTTGTTTTAACGCAGCGTGAATTTCGTTGTCGTTTTCCATTTTTCCCATTTCCACTTAAGTGGTTATGTGAATAAATTTGCGTTTCTGGGTCAAGGAGAATTCGCATGAAATGGACGAAGAGCCATTGCATCCTCTCAAAGTAACACACCTCGGGCAGCGATGGAGATTTTAAATCACCGATTTCCAAGCCGCCGATTTAAACTGGCCGGCCAGATCGCAAGTCTTTTTCCTTTGGGTCTTTTTGAAATCTCGTGTTTACCACAACAAATTATAAACCTTGCAAGTCTTGAAAGCCAATATTGAAGAAGAAATCACCAACTTAGAGCCAGATGTTTTGTGAGCAACAATTCAAATTGCCGTAAAACAAGCAGAAATGTGCATCAACTGAGGAGGTGGTTATTTGAGCGATATCATTTCTTCAACTTAGTGTTATCAATTTTACACCTTCAAATAAATTTTTCATAAAAACAGAGCCAATTTTTTTTTAATTCTAACAAAATGGCAGCCAGTTCACATTATGACATTACTTTTGCCCCACCTTGTATAACGAATGGACCAGTGAATCGGCCACCAAGATCGTGTGATATATCGGCACTCTATTACTCTGTGAAGCAAACAAAATTGTTTGTGTATGCTTTCCATATCGATGTCATGCAATTTTGAAAACAAATATCCGTTGTCTGTAACGAGAGCTTCTGTCAGACAACTAGTGCGTACAAACCACAAGGTTCAATCCTTCAATTCAATACTGGCACTAACCGATTCTTATATGAGATTAGATCAAGATCATCGCAAAATGTACCAAGTTGTAGCCCTAGTTCCTTTGCACGTTTGCGAAACTGATAAATTCGGGTCTTCGTTACACTGACTTCAACTGCATTAGTCCGAAGTCTATCCACAACATGACGAATAAAATTGATGAAGTGCTCGATAAGTTGTATACCGATTTCGGAAATAATATGATTTATGATCGTTACCGACCTTGTCGGAGCAGTGAGAGTTCTCCATCGTCATTCTGTGCAGACTGACGAGTTTGGTTCTATATATCTCGTCTCTATAAATGCTGTCATATGCGGCCTTAAAATCGACGAAAAGATGATGGGTGTCGATTTAAACTTTTTGAACGTGTACGCAATGTTGAGGAAACTTATACGAACTCTATAGTTGTTGCAGTTGTGGGGGTCTGCATTTTTGTGAATGGGGTAAATGATGCTGAGATTTCTTAATCAGGCATACACTCTTCTGACCGGATCTTGGAAATGAGTTGGAGTATGCTTTCCACAATTATATCTCGGCCGGTAAGCCGTCAGGTCTAGCAGCTTGGTTGGGTGTATTCTTAGATATTGCTATCCTCACTTCGTTTTGGTCACGTGGACGGAAGTTTTGGCTATCGTCGTCGAAGTTCAGTGGTCTAATTAGTCTGATGGTGAGTTGTTGGTTTTCGTCGCCGTTATACAGTCTGCAGAAGAAATTTTCCATATTGTCAGCACCGATTGTGATTCTACTACTACGTCTTCATCTCAACAGGTTTCTGCACGTTGTTTCTGGAGTCCAAACTCTCAATGCCTTCGATCGAGCGCATTTCGTGCTCCTTTTACTTCTTCTGGAGAAGTTGATGCTCTTCCCGTCTCTTTTGCTCGTAGAGTTTACGAGCGGCTCTCTTGCTTCGTTGAAGCGCCGCTTTGTATGCTTGTTTGCTTGCCAAGGAGATACCTGGGATGAATACTTCAGATTCTCGTTGACTCGTTAATGGTTCATCCGCCAACATATCTAATTTCGCACCCTGTTAAGTCCTAAAGAGTTCTTATTGGCCTATGTGTTATCGTGGTTACAGCACTGGCCATCTCCAAGTTGACTCTGGTTTGATTAACTTAGCTTTTTCTCCCATTTGCCCATAATAGCTGTCGGTTGAGCCTATATACTTGTATTTGCTAAGGCAATGCATCAAGAAGTTTGCTTTAATTTGCGGACCATTCTGCCTTCAACGTCAACCACTAACACTAACAGTCGCCCTTTTTGTAGTTGATGCACATGCTTATTCTTTTCTTGTCTGGACTGATTCAAGACCAGATTTGCTTTATACTCAACTACAGGTGGACAAACAAAGGAGTCCAAACATTCCAAGTGTAACTAACAACTCGTTTTTCGGCATATTGTGCTTAATCCATAGCAGCTACACACAACCATTGTACACATCACCTTCCGGGATGACCAATATCTCGATAAAAACCCAATTAGAGAACAAAATCTACAAAATACTTGCAAAAGGAAACCAACAACTGTGTGTCAATTAAATACAAGATCACAGCTCTATTATGTATTGACAGATTTTCTGAAACCTCAGCAAGTCCTGTTGCTAGAGCCAAAAGTTGGAGGAGGGGGGCAAAAAAAGGAAAAAGAAAACACAATTTCCACTCTTTCATTGGCATTGACAAAGGAAAGAAGGGTGAACATGAAATGAAACACAATGTCAATGGTTGCCTGTTTGACCTCGTTTACTAGGGTTCAGACGTGACTTTCCGGTTCCTCTCGTTTCCACACATTTTACAAACAAGCCTACAATTAAAGTCAATCTTCCATTTTTTTCCTTTAAATTGAATGCCAAACATTTATCTGCCGGAGGGAGTAAGTGATGTCGCAGTCACATTGTGATTCGTGCTTGGTGACTACATACTGAAAGGAAGTTCAAGTGGACTTGTGACACAGAGTGCGACTCTCATCCACATCTGTACCCTGCGTTTTTAATTTAAACATTTTATTTTAGTAGCAGAAATTTTAATCAAAGGAATTTTAATGCCATCAGTTATTTATAAGTTTTCAGAAACAGAAAGTTTGGAAGCAAGGTTGGGCTTGATTAGGTAAATCTTTTATTCATTAGTTTCTGACTTGGTCTTTACTTTGAAGATAGGAGTACATAATCAAAGTAGCTCCTGGCGAAGGATAATGAACTTAAGTCATTCACATCATTAAAAGGAGGGAGTATGCGTGAGCAATGCGATGGTGGGCGTTGTATTGTTGCTGCTGTTGTAAATGAAGTATCTTTTGTATCAGAGTAGGTGCTCATTGCGCTGAGATAAGATTAAATAAGATAATGGTTCGAAAAGTCCAGGGACTAACATATAAAAACACAATTTTTTGACAAAATTGAACCCTTTCCGGCGAGGATTTTTTTGAGGTTTGCGAACAGGTAATAGGATTTATGTTTCATCCATTACCATCCATACCGCATGAAAAAATTATTTTTATTTCGCTTAGACAGTTGTAAACAGCGCTCTGAATCATCAACACGGTTTTGCTTTTGGTCAACTGTGAGCAAACGCGACACCCATTTAGAACAGAGCTTTCGCATACACAAATACTCATGCAAAATGTGATGGACACGGTCTATTGATATTTCTACGATACCAGTCATCCTACGCATTTTCGCTTTAAGGTGGCTCAAAATGATTTTGTGGATTTTTTTTTGTTTTCTGACGCAACAGCCTCATTTGGGCCCCCAAAGTGTTCAGCATCATTTGTGTCTATACGACCGTGTTTGAATTCAGCAAACCAGCGACAAGTGGTGCTTTCTACGAAGTAGAATACTTATAACACTCTTCCAGCCATTCTTGAGTTTTACTGTATCAAATAACAGTGTTTTATCAACGTACGAAATTCGCTTTTTTCCATGGGTTTGAAAATATCAAAAGTGCGGCACTAAAACTTCAATATCTCGATGATTTTTTGACATGAATCGTTTGAAGGTTGGTACTAACCGTATGGATATACATAGGTATTATTAGAGTCGCCATCTATGTGTCTCAGGACTTTTAGAACCACGTGTTTAATTGATTTTCGTTGGTATATTATTCCATTGTAACTTGCCTTTGTTCAAGAAATTTGAGGGTTCAAAAACAGATGTACAGATGGGCGCTTTTCATCAAAAACAGATGTACGCCCACGTTTAAATTCGTTGAACTAATATATCACGGTTGTCATAGATGGTGAAGTGATACTGTCTATTGCAGCATCCAGTTGCGCTCTTATTCATTCACACGTTGCTCTATCCAGAAATAAAAATCGAATTATGAATCGGTATTGCTCTTTTTCCATTGTATCAAAAATCTCCAAAGATGTTTAATAAAAAAGGCTTTCAAATCCGTTATTATTCGTATTTATTTATTTATTGATCCACCTTCGTACATCTGGTCGAGTAGCTATTAGAAGCAGTCTTCGGCAAAGTCGTGGGTTTAAAGACATATTGCATAAGTTTTCTGCTGATGACAAATTCACATCCATATAGGCGCTGCTTCCGCTCTCTACCGTAATCATCATAGTCCATGTTACAGTTTTATATCCTTGTTTTGTCCGGTCCATCCCATCATTCATCTTGGATGACATTTATATTGACCTGGTAGCGGTTTAGGCCATTGACCAATTTTCGTTGTTGGCTAGGATAGTCTAAGTACATCCGAGGCTGTTTGTTGCTTCACAGCATAAAGTATTTTATATGGTTAAGAAGTCCACTCAACGTCAGAACCCACAACTTCGAAGGCCAGATCGTTCAGAGAATTGTTGAAATTTGAGCGCAGCCGTTGGTTCATCATCTTAACATACATATGTATGTACATATTTCGACGACCTGGCTAGATACCGAAAAATCCTAATATAACCCACGCTTAAAATATATATTGGAGCTACTTCTTCAATGAGATCATCGCTGGATCTGGCTCTGATGTCGCCGTTATCTTCACCTTGGCAATTCTTCCGACAAAACATCCATATTGTTCCTTGCCTGGAGCTCGGTCAGATCCGTGTGTTGCGTAGTCAGACACAGCATACTGCAAAATACTGCTGCGACTTCGTTCCTCCTTTCTCAGTCTGGACCTGCCACCGCATGTCCATTTTAAAGTACACACTATAGTCTCACGGTATAATCATTACTATGAGCTATAAATAGGAAAAGTGACAGGAATCCTCACTAATCAAGAAAAAATCAAATACACTTAATATCTGTGTATTTACGCATATCCGTGCATGCTACTCATACAGTAGTATTATATCTCAATATTTTATAAATTTGTCATTAATCCGTATTGAATGGCCGTCTTTATTCCCCGATAAAATTCGTAAAGTGTATTTATCTGTTCGGTTATAGATAGCAAACAAAACCAACCAAATCTCAACAAAAGCAAAAAACACAACGACAAACTGCAACATCAGAATCAAATGAACTCTCTCCTCACAGTAGTACCCATCAGAACAAAGGAAAAAAAAAATAATAATAATTATAATAAAATGTATCTTGGAATGTATGATGAAATGTGATGATGCATCTCTCGTTCGATGTTGCATCCTATTTTTGGTTCGTTAATTTGTTGTAAAGTTGGTTTTTTATGTTGAATTAAATTTTATTTGTATTTGTTATTAGTTTTTTTTTATTTATTAAATTCCAATATCCTTCAATCAGAGATGTGTATTTTGTGTTTTTTAATTTTTTTTTCGGTTTTTGTTTATATTTTGTTGTTTTTAGTTTTTGGATTTATTTCGCAATGGGTCTATGTGTGAGCTTTTATCGATTTGTTATTCTTTATAAATATTTTATGTATCTATTCGTATATATGTACTATATCTGAATATATGTATGTATATAATGTATCTCAATATTTTGTTTTCGATGTTTTCCGTAATTTATAGATATTTCTTTAGTTTTTCGTTTTAATTTATTTCTTTTTTATCTAAAGAATGTAATCGTTCAATTGTCGTTTTATTGAGAACGTGTAGTGATTGAGAGTATAACTAGTTTTTAGATACTTCGTATATGGTGGATAGACTTTTAAATTATGTCAACTAAAGGGAATTCCAGATGGGGACTAATAATAACACCGAATAGGGTAGAGCTTTCAAGTTGTTTCTGAACTATTTTTTCCGGCTATGCTAACATAATACTCGCCCAGGTTTTGGTAACAATGATATTGATTTTTAGTTTCTATTGTCCTTTTGACGAAAGAAATGAATTTGTTCTACTTAAGTTGAATAGAATAGGATTTATTCAGGATATGGAAGCAGTACTCGTACCGTACAATGGCTGTAGCCGGCATTAAGGTGTATAAAATTAGATTCAGGACTTTTTTTCCCCATTTTTTAAGAAGAGGAATCATATTATTGCCGTCACGGAGGCATGGAGAAAGCCTTTTGTGATTGCATAAAGGACATTGTTTGGGTATTGTTGTTTATTTTGTACATACATAATGAATGTCTAAGGCTTGCGGAGATAGTCATAGTTATTTGCACTGATGTCATGCTGTATATGTATCTGATATTTATAGATATTTAATTATGCTTTTGCTTTAAGTGTTTATTTATATATTTCTAGACTATCAGACTTTTTTTTTCCTTATTTTGATAATGTATGTATTTTTTTTTTAATTGTATTTAACTATAAGGAACTATCCACAAAATAAAATTGGAAAATATATATAGTAGGTGTGCTTAAAATGTATGCATTGGAATTAAAATTTAACTATACATACTCGTATGTAGAAAGCTCTTATAAGTATTAAAATAACTCTCTTCGAACTGTCTGGACCTAATAGAAATTGAATTTGAATTAACTAGCACTTAAAAAGAAAAAAAAATTAAAAATATGTCCTTAGTTTTTTTTCTTAAACGCATATACTACTCTTTTCCTTACTATAGCTCAGATTTTGGTTCACTTCGACTTCCCTTAGTTACGCACTCCAAATCGTTGAGCTCCCCTTCTACTTGCGCGCGCAACCTACTATCCCCTTCCATTTGTGTGCGCCACCTAAGATGAGGTCGTCCTCAGGGTTGCAGTCCGAAATTCTCCGGGCTAGGATCCTGCTGTTCATGCACTCAAGTAGGCCATCTAAGCCGGGTTATCCAAGCTTTTCTGGCTAGGTTAGCATCGCAGCACAAGGTGGCCGTGGCTGAAGTGGTAGTGGACTGAATTCCAAATCGAAAGGTTCCGTGTTCAAATACCAGCCCATTTTTTCAGTTAACGAAAATCAAGTAAGATGAGTAGTTGACTAGAAATCAACAACAAGCCAACTTCCACTAAAAATTTAGTCTCCCCATTAAATTTTGGATGCCGCCCATGGAGTGAAATAACAACTGAGCCCAAAAATCTTTCTTTCTCTCTCTATCCCATTTTCCAAAAATCTTAACACATTCTGAGGCATTATAAGTGTATTCATACCCATTTAAGTGTTAAGTTCTTTAAAAAGAAAAAAAAAAACGCTCGTTCAGTTCGGTGTTAAAACGTCTCATCCTCTCTCCATTGATGCAAAAGGGACTAGTGTCTGAGTTTTAACGTAAACCACGTGTCATGGAGACTTATGTTTGCGGGATGCCCATACATCGGAACTGTGTTGCCGGCACAAGTTCCACCCTTAGTATGAGTCGAGGCCGACCGAAAACCTATTGCAACTCTACATTGGGTCAACCAAAGGAAGACCCTTCCCGCGACTTTGGGTTTAAACCATAGCCACCATGACGCTCCCACAAGGGGGCCTACCTGTTAGGCCCGGACCGAGATCCGGGGGGCTCCTGACTCCCATGGTACCGTGATTTAAGTCCTGGTAGGGACTACCGGTGGTCCAGCCGCCAACAAGACCTATTACCGGCAACTTGTGACTGATCAAATCGATCGGTAGCGTCATCTGAAGATGTTTATGATAAGACCAATACTTTGCTCTGCCCCCGTTTATTATTAGACAACGTCATCGATGGGCGAAGCCTTGATAATTGGGCGGGGGCCCCCTGCAAAAGGGACCGCAAATTCATTTTTGTTTTGGAGGGCTTGAGTGCTTTTCATCCGCTCTTGTGTTTCAATAGCCGCAAATGATTCATTGATAGCTAGCCGCGTTCTTCATATTATGTCAATGTCATCTGCGTATGCCATTGCTTTAATAGACTTTTTAAAGGGGACTTATTGAAGAGACTTTCCATGTAGTTGGCGCAGTTCAGGGTATTTCCCTTCTTTAGGATCGGACAAACAATGCTGAGGTTCCATTCGTTGGGCATACTCCACTCAGATTTTAGAGATGATTTGGTGTATATATGTATATGTATATGTACATTCATATGTTATACCTTTATAGTTGGCTCAGTTTTTCTGTGGATGAGAAAGAAAAGAATGCTGAGGTTCCATTCATCAGACATACACTGGAATACAAACTCTCAATATCTTCTATCGCGCACTTCTCGTGCTCTTTTTTCTTCTTTTGGATAACCCGAAGACCTCCCGTCTCTTTTGCTCGTAGAGCTCCCGAGCGGCTGTCATCCTTCGTTTCCGGCATTCTTTACCAGACCAGGGATTTCTTGGTGGTGGTCGGTTGAAACTCAGCACACCCAGCACAGAATTGCGTCAACGGAGAGAAATTTTGGAATATGCGTTCGACAAAGATTCCAGCAGTCTCTTGCGATTGAAGTTTCTCTACGTTATATCTTCTCACACTAGTTTTTCTTTGTGGTGAAGGTAGTGATCTGAGTCAATGACGACGGCTCGGAAGTCTAGACGTACAGAATACCGGAGGCATCCCTTACGTCGACCGTAAGATGATCAACAATTTGGATTAGCATTTTACGTGCTATTTTACCCCGCCGCAAAGTCAATACGTCCAGGTCCATAGCCAGGCGTGGTATCGTGTAGGCTATGTTTACCAACATAAGCACATACGTAAGCTCGTAAGTATACGAAGATCCGAAGGTCGTTGTCTTTGATTTGCTTGCTGGGATCGTCAACAGTAGGGCCATCCATATCCGAGGATTGTTGCTGTTTTGGAACTTTTTGGTTTTTTCGTGGTAAGGATGCTCCTCCGCCACAATCTCCTTTTTTGAGACTCTGCCTTTCAATACTAAAGTTCCTTATTGATCTGAGCTTCGAATTATGTTAAAGTAGCTCAAATAAAACTTTCGCTAGTTTGGCTGTGGACGTCACCATTGATTTTATCGAGGGAATACCTCCGCTGCACGTCTTGCAGGGGTCCTTGTTAGACATCTGACAGAGCTTGTCAGCAAGAGATCACTCGTCTTGCACATACGTAACTTCAAGCTTCTTGCAAAGATTAATATGTGTAGGAGTAAGAGCTCGATCCTTAGTTAATTGCTTCCAGTTTTTCTCATTATATCGAGGTCAAGGCAGTGTCGAGTGATGACACCTATGATGACGCTGAGATGTTTAGTATTCAGAAGGATCAAACCCTTAGATTTAGATCCAGCCAGATCTGTTAGACCGTAAGCATCCAGCTTCAATATTAATTTACACGTAGCGATTGGAATACCTATGCTAACCTTTTCCGGTGGAATAGGTAGAGTGGTTCCAATTTTGGCGAGTTCGTCAGCCCTACAATTCCCTGGAATGTCTCTGTGGGCCAGCACCCAACAAAGGTGCTGGTTGAACTGTTCTGCCATCTACGTAAGAGATAATCGGCATTCAAGGGCGGTTTTAGAATTAAATGAAACTGAGTCCAGGGACTTTTGTAGTTGTTTAAGGCGGATAGTTGCAGTCGCAGCTACTTGCCTGCTGAATATATCGAGGATTTTCAAGTGAAACAGAATATTCAGTGCCGCGAAGGGAGTAGAACGTAGGGTTGCGCTTATGCATAGACATGCTGTTCTTTGGACTCTGATTAGTTTGCTGCAGTTGACTGCGTTTTCTAAGGCCGTCCACCGGACAACAACCCCGTAGGTGAGTATCGGTCTTATGATCGAGATGAATAGCCAGTAATTTATGCGAGGTTGGGGCCCCATTTGTTCCCAATGATTTTTTTGCAAGAGAATAAAGCTTCTGTAGCTTTCTTCACTCTTCCTTGAATTTAACAGTTCCTGTTAAAAATGAGACCCATATATTTTGCTGTATCGGAGAAGACTAAACTGGTACCGTTTATTGAGGGAGGGGTCTATGTTTGGAATTTTATATTTCCTGGAAAAGAGGACAAGATCAGTTTTATGGAGGCTTACTTCCAATCCAAAGCAAACTGGCCAAAAGGTTAATCTATTAAGATTTAGCTGAAAGAGTTCTTTAATGGTATTAAGATGAAAGATGCTTACCTGAGAGGGCTATAAAAACGTCATCCGCACAGGCAATCACCCTGCTACCACCCGCTTCCAAGTATATCAGCAGTTTATTAACCACTAAGTTCCAGAGAAGGAGAGAAAGGACACCGACTTGCGGCGTACCTCTGCTGACATGTCTTTTAGCAGAAGCCCCACTCAGTTTGGAGTTAATTATCCTGCTATTTAGCATAAGATAAGACTGAACAACTTCCCAAGTGAGTTGTCTACCTGCAGAGTTGACAGCGCAGTCGCGGCAGAGCCGTTTCCACTGACTTTCATTTACAGAAGGCATGTTGAGCCGTTGACAAAAGTCTTGGATCAATATAGATATTAATCAGTCGTTCTAGTCGGAAAGATGATAGACTTATAGGTCTGAGGTCCTTTGGAACAACATGAGAGCATTTTCCGGCTTTGGGAATGAAAACTACATTGACTTCTCTCCATGACAGTGGAATGTGGATCAGTTCTACACAGCTCCTCATGATATTCTCTAGCGTAGGCAGGATAATATCTGAGGACCTTTGTAGTTCGGCAGGTATTATACCGTCCGGACCAATAGACTTGTATGGTTTGAAATTATGCAGCGCCCAAAGCAGTTTGTCTCTTGTAATCAGGCCATGAATATTTTTCATGGTTGCAGTAGTCCTGTTTGGGTTCAACTGTCCGCGAATAGAGAGCTACCTGGAAAGTGAGTGTCCAGTAGCAGGTTGAGTGATTCATCACTTAAGGTGTCCAAGAGCCATCAGTTTGTTTCAAACAGCTAGGTATCATAGAGGCGATTTTTCTTAGCCGCGACGCGACGCCTCATAGGTTTCTGTAATTTTATCACAGAATGATCTCAAGGATTGACGCTTTGCCTTCCTCAGTATATTTTGAGGTATTCTTTGTGTGAGTCCCAGTCAGTCACTTTTCTCGTACTTTTTGCTAGGTTGAAAAGTTTTCTGTAGCCTGATTGAGAGCCAGGATGAATTCCTTGATTTTCATGTCAAGCTCATTGGTGCCACGCGGGTGAGTTGAGATGATAGTGTTTCTGACAGTATTCCACTGTATTTTGGCCAATCATTTTTCCGATAATTCCGGAATGCTAATTGACTGGGAGGAGCATCACTCAAGCTGAATTGGATGCATCTGTGGTTTGAAAATGAGTGTTCAGACGATACCATCTAGTTCGTTAATGTTGGATTAATGTTGTTGGACACGACATAAAGGATTTTGGATTTACCACCAAGGAGGGTATCACAATCAAAAGTAACTTGAAGCCTAGCTAGATAAAATTTATTATCTTGAAAGTTAAACTGTTAACGGCAATATTCTGCATGTTGCACCGATGATATGCGTTATTTTCCAATAAAAGATTACTCCTTACTTCAGCGTCCATACAAGATCTCTGCTAACTCTATCGAACATTTTTACTAAATCAATAAAGAACCTTCGAAGCGTCTTGGCGTTTGTTCATGTCATATTGACCGCAATGAAGCTTAACATTAATTTGCTGTCGACTTACTAGAACATACAACATTACGAGGGGCGTTCAATATATTATCGGTATCGATATGAAGGAAAATGCGGATTCAATTTAAATTGTTTTTATTTTTCAATATAATCTCCCCTAACATCAATGCATTTGTTACATCTTGAGATAAGCTTTTTTAAACCCTCAAAAAAATAAATTTCCTCTTTCTCTGCAAAATACCCATTTATTGCCGACTTGAGTTCTTCATCATCCGAAAATCTTTTTCCACGAAGACATTTTTTCAAATCCGGAAACAGGAAATAATCACTATCAATCACACAATCAAGGTCTGGACATTAGGGTGGGTGTTGGATTTCTTCGAAACCACAATCTCGCGCAGCAGCCGTGGAAACTCGCGCCGTGTGAACAGCAGCGTTGTCATGAAGAAGCAACACACCCGCTGCGAATTTACCCCGTCTTTTCTTTTTAATTTCCTCCCGCAAATTATGCAAAGTGGAAGCGTAGGATGTGGCGTTGATGGTTTCACCTTTTTTTTTGTACTCAATGAGCAAGATTCCCTTTGAGTCCCAAAAAACTGTGGCCATGAGCTTCCCGGCAGACGGAGTGACTTTGAACTTCTTCGGGGGATCTGTTCCTTTTTTATGCCACTGCATGGACTCTTGTTTGCTTTCAGGGTCATAGTGGTGGACCCATGTTTCGTCCCCAGTAACAATTCGATCCATAACACCGTCCGCGTTCTCACTACACATCTCCAAAAGCTCTCTACAGCATGCGATTCTCACTTTTTTCTGAGGCGCTGTGAGCATTCGTGGCACCCACCTTGCACTGACCTTTGAAAGGTTAAGATGGTCATGAAGAATGGTGTGAATGGTACCAATTGAAAGCTTGGTGATCTCTGCCATCATTTTCACCTTTATTCGGGCATCCTCAAGAACAAGTTTTTCGACTTCTTTGATGCTTTCTCCCGTACAAGCAGTAGCCGGGGCGCCGGAGCGGGGGTCGTCTTCAATGCTCTCTCTGCCTCTCTTGAACTCACTTGACCACTTTTGCACAGTTGATAATGAAGGTGCGGAACCCTGGTAAACAGCCACCATCTCTTCATGAATAGTTTTTTGACTTTTTCCTTGCTTAGTGAGAAATTTAATTACAGCGCGATGCTCAATTTTCACCATCATCGTCTCAGTTGCCATTATGATTCTGTTTAACTAGAGATAAAACGCGAATTAATAATCACATTTATATGAAATTTTACATGAATGCACTAAAATAATAGTATTACTTGATAAATAAGTCAATTTATATATACAACCACAGCTTCACCCCGATACCGAGAATATGTTGAACGCCCCTCGTAGTTTCACCGATCGGTAATTGTTGCAATATTTCGTGTAGATCTTCTTAGATATGTTCTTCGTTTACATTGGCCTATGAAAGCAGTTTAAACGTAATTAACAGAACGAGGATTATCTCCGAAATACCTTGGAATGCAAGGCCACTTGCTTTAAATCAAATTAATCAGAGTTGGGCAAAATTGAATTAAGTAATTTATTCACGAATAATTTACATGTTCGGAAAATTAGGATTGCGACCAGAGGTGGGAATTATTTACATCTAGGTGGTACTACAATTCGATGTGGACATAGGCTTTAACTAATAAGCTTCACCAGTTACTCGTAGCTCGGTCTATGCTAATTGCCATATTTGCGTTCAAAGGCGAGATCTCTATTGCTCACCTAGTTGTAATCGAAGATTCCCCAGACTATTTCCTTCTTCAAAATAAGTCACATATACTATGGAACCAAAACCACTCAAAGAATCTTACGTTCTTATACGAGGGCGGTCCCAGAAGTACCCGACCCAACAAAGAAAACACAAAAATTGTGGAAAATAATTTACTTATTTTTCAACATAATCGCCTTTCAGCTCTATACACTTTTCCCAGCGATGTTCAAAAAGTTCGATACCCTTTTTATAATAAGAACTGTCTTGCTCCTCAAAATAGCCATTAACTTCTTTGACCACTGAGCCATTTTTTCAAGTTTGGGAACAGAAAATAATCCGAGGCGGCTAAATCTGGCGAATAGGGTGCATGAGGTAGCAATTCAAACTTCAATTCATTAATTTGGCCATTGCAATAACGGATTTGTGAGCTGGTGCATTGATGAAACAACACTTTCTTCTTAGCCAAATGCGGTCGTTTTTGTTTGATTTCTTCGCCCAAACGTTGCAATATGTTCGCATAATACTGGCCGTTGATAGTTTTTCCTTTTTCAAGATAGTCAATGAAAATTATCCCACGCGCATCCCAAAAAATCGACGCCATGACCCTGCCTGCAGATAAAACGGTCTTCGCCTTCTTTGGAGCCGGTTCTCCCTTTTGAATCCATTGCTTTGATTGTTCTTTTGTCTCGTGTGTAAAGTAATGGACCCATGTTTCATCTATTTTTATGAAACGGCGCAAAAATTTTGCTTTGTTGCTGTGAAACTTCGCTAAACACTCAATCGAAACATCTTGACGACACTGTTTTTGCTTGAGTGTAAGCAAACGCGGCACCCATCTTGCACACAGCTTTCTCATGTCCAAATTTTTCAAATAATATGTGATGCACCGCACTTTTTGAAATGCCTACAATGTCTTCTAGCTCGCGCACTTTCAGTCGACTATCATCCAGTACCGCTTTGTGGATTTTCTTCACCATTTCTGAAGTCGTCACCTCATTTGATCGACCACTGCGATGCTCGTCTTGGCAGCTCGTATGTCCTCGTTTAAACTCAGCAACCCAAAATTTTACTGTTGTAAACGAAGGAGCAGACTCACCAGTAGCATCCAGTTCAGCTTTTATATTGGTTGGGCTGATGCTTTTCAAATAAAAGTATTGTATCACATAACGATGACCAATTTTCTCCATTTTCATAAATTCACCGACAACGGTCACTATTGATGACTGCCAAACAAATATCGCGTTTTCCAATAAGGACTTGACAACTTTTTTTTTTAAATAAAACGCTAACCATTTGAGATATTTCAAAAACTTTATTATCGACTTGAAGTACAATCAAAACATTTATGAATGGAACTCGACTTCGTTCATATGGTCACCGCGGACACGTTTGCAGCGGTCGATTCGTTGGATCCAATTTTCAACGACTTGGCCACACATTTCGGCCGAAACGGCCGCTGTTTCGCATTCAATGTTGGCCCTGAGCTCTTCCAACGTCATCGGCGTGTTGGCATAAACCAATGACTTAACGTAGCCCCACAGAAAATAGTCGCACGAACGAGGCGGCCAATCGACTGGCCCATGTCTTGAGATAACACGCTCACCATACTTACTCGTCAATAAATCGATTGTAGCGTGTGCTGTGTGGCTTGTGGCACCATCCTGTTGAAACCACCTGTCGTCCAAGTCCATATCTTCCAATTCGGGCCAAAAATAATCGGTGATCATGGCGCGATAACGCTGACAATTCACAGTAACGTGACGATCGCTATCGTCGACGAAAAAATATGGCCCCATAACGCCGCCGGGGTGCAAACCGCACCAAACAGTTATTTTTTGTGGATGAAGTGGTGATTCATGAAGCACTTGTGGATTTTCACCCGACCAATAACGCATATTTTGCTTATTGACGAACCCATTGAGCCAAAAATGAGCTTCGTCACTGAAGATGATTTTGCGATGAAATTCATCATCTTGGAGCATCTTCTTCAGAATCCAATCGGAGAACGTACGTCGCTTCAAATGGTCCATCGGCTTCAATTCTTGAGCCAGCTTGATCTTGTATGGGTGTAAACCAAGCTCGTTACGCAAAATACGCTATAATGTGGTCTGAGCGATGCCCAATTCTTGAAAACGCCGTGGAATTGACTGAATTGGATCGTTTGCTACGGACGCCTGAATGGCATCGATATTTTCGACACTTCGACCAACCCGTTGTCTCACTGACACGGCAACATCACACAACGAATATGTAGACTCAAATTTTTGCACTAAACTTGTTATTGCCTGTCTACTAGGGCGAGAATTACGACCGAAAATTGGAGTTATCGGTCATAAAGTTACAGTCACCGACTCCGAATTTCGGTAGAAAATTTTTATAATTTGCAGACGTTGCTCGTTCGTGTACTTTACCATGATGAAAATGTTGACTTTATTGAATAAATTGACAGTGACAGTTTGATGATTAGTGAAAGAGTGCGTTCACAAATTAAATTCAAAGTTCTCAAGTCCGTATTGGAAAACCCTTTACTAAACAAAGTGGCGCTTTCAAACTTGAATCTTATGCTTTATAAACTGCGTAATTTCCAATACAGTGATATTTTCAAACAACTACCGCCATGTCTTGGTCAGGCCGAGTACTTCTGGGACCGCCCTCGTAGTGTATTCGGTATGACCTATAATGGCTATATAGGGTCTCACTAGTGTTTGACAAGGTCTCATTTGACTGCTTAGACCAAGGATAGAGCGATTGGTAAGGAAATCACAGTTCTTAATTTTTGATGCGAGGTCGCTGTTAAAATTACAGCGGACACAGAATCTCTTCAAAGTTATAGCCCTGTATTGTGACATTCTATCCGATTCGTCCATGTTTTTTTTTTTTTTAAATTAGCGCGCGCTCAAGGGGTTTGCACACACCTCGTGCGTCCCTTATTAATAGCATACTCGTATATTATACTTGGCTTTGCCCTCATTCACAGCGAAATCTATTTTTTCCATTTCCGTTTTAATGCATGCAAAAACACCACTGACAGCCCCCTCCGTTCTGCCAATGATAGTCGCATTAATGTATAGTTACACGGACTTTTGCACGGACTAAGGGGCAATTCCCTTAGTGTTGACTTTCAAGTTGCACACAAAGTGTTATGTTGACGGAGTCATGCGATAGCGCATCACCTTTTCTAACACCTTTTTTGAAATCAAAGGCTTCAGTAGAACTGCTTTCCATTCTGGAAAATCTGAAGAGATGACAAAACTAGACATGGATCTTTAGAGCTCATCTCTATAAAATCCATCATATTTAACTTTAAAAAGGATAAAGAGGAAGTCAATGTCGTGGGGTCCCATGTCTTGTGGGACAAACTATGCTGAGGTTCCATTCATTAGGCAGATTCTCTTTCGACCAAATCTTGGAAATGAGTTGGTGTATGCTCTCAACCAACTCGTTTACACCGTCATAAATATTGCTCCGATATTGCTATATTTACTTCATTTTGGTATGGTATACGAAAGCCTTGGGTTTTATGGGTATCCTTCTCATCTCAGCATCAATTGCGACTCTCCTATTGGGTTTTCTTGTTGCTCATTAAAGGTTTCTGTACTTTTCACTTTTTGGTAAAACTTCCAAACGCTGTTTCTGGCGTAGCAATCTATTTCTTCCAAAAACGCGTTTCTCATAAGAAGCCGATATTATTCTCTCCCCTTTTGCCCGTGAGGCTAACCGATTGCAGTTTTCTGTGTAGCGCTGCTTCACGGCCAAGTCGTTTTGCTTAATATTGGTTTTGCGTCTGTAATATACGCAGACGAATCTTGGGTGCAACTAGACTGTAGGCCGAGAATATATTGTCCATTTGGCATCATGTTTAGATGTCAATTAAATGATGATTCCACGCCGCAGCACAGCAAGTCCATTTCCAGGACAATTTTAACGTCATTCTTAACATAGGACATTCAATGTACTTTGTGGAACCACTCTTTGGTAGCAAAATTTTCTTATTTGGACGAGTAAGGATATATGTAGATGATTTTGGTGAGTTTAGCCTTGCTGCAGAATGTTATAGGACGTTCAGTAACGTGTGTGAGCTCAAAACTTCATGCCTATGTCTACCGCTTGTAGGATATCCGCAACTAATTTCATATTTCCTCAGTCACCTCTTACAACCACCGTATAATATGCGACTTTTTTCTGTTCTTACCCGATTTTATGAGTGCCCATATTCCTGCTCAAATTACACAATTCTCTACATATTTTCATATGTTAATGAAAGAGCACTTAGAAACTTATATGTTGTTAAATGTTAAATCATTTTTTTGCAGATAAAAGATAGACTGAGTTCCTAACTATCGCAAAATCGTGATATCGTGGGATATTCTGTGCTGGATAGAAAGTGTCATACTAAGATTTGACCTAATTTGCCCGCTTTAATACTTCCAAACCATAGGACAGTAGAATCAGGCAAATATGCCTTTATTTCCATCATAAGTTGCTGACGTTTCCTACTTTCTTCTCACTCACTCTTTGAAATACCCATAAGTTGGTGTAGAATATCTTTATCAAATTGTCAACGGTCGCACTAAAATTACGCGAGTGCTATCCGAAATCGAGCAGGATTATTGTGAATCCTTAATATTATCAGCACTTATATCAATATTTTGAATCGTGTGCTTCCCATTTTCTTTTGAAGAGAAAGATGATCTTTCTGGATAGTGTGCTCGTACATATATTTGACAAATAACCAGATCTCAGATTTTCTTCCTTATCTGAGATATCGTTCGAAAGCAGTCATCTGTTTTCTCTCAGTGCCACCCCATTATTTATTGATGTACAGATTACGCTTCAGCACTTTAGCGGCAATAAGCTATTAGTCTTATCAGAAGATACACAGATCAATATAACAGGTGATCGGGAAAAATCCCAAGACTGACACATAGATGGTGACTCTAATAACGATTTTTGGTTAGTACCGACCTTCAAAAGATACGTGTCAAAATATGATGACATTTCAACTATTAGTCATCGAGATATTGAATTCACGCTTCTTTCGACATTTTCAAAACCATGTAAAAAAGCGATTTTCGTACATTGATAAAACACTGTTATTTGATACCGTTAAACTGAAAAATGGCTTGAAAAGTCTTATAAGGAATCTGTTCCGTTAAATTGAAAGCATTTGGCTCTGGTTTGCTGAATTCAAACGCGGTCGCATAGACACAAATGATGCTAAACGCTCTGGACGTCCAAATGAGACTGTTATGCCGGAAAACATAAAAATAATCCACGAAATCGTTTTGAACAACCGTAAAGCGTAAGTGCGTAGGATTGCTGACATCGTAGACCGTGCACATCTGTTTGAAGTAGGTATCACGTTTGCTCACTGTTTGCTCACTGTTTGCGCTGTTTAGAGCTGTTTAAACGAAATAAAAAGAATTTTTTCATATGGTATGTAACAATGGATCCATGTTTCATGATCCTATTACCTGTTCGCAAACCTCAAAAAACTGCTCGCAGGAAAGAGATATGGCTCCAATGAAGAGGTGATCGCCGGAACCTTAGTGTATTTTGAAGGTTTGGACAAATCGTTCTAAAGGGTGTTTTAACAAGAGGGAGTTTTTGATACGCGACGGATGCAATTTCGGTTCTTCACATCACTTGGCTTTCCCCAAAAGCCCAAATTTCTGAAGTAATTGACAATTGTTGCGCAAGAATGTGTTTCGCTTCGATCGAGAAAATTACAATTTACAATTCGAACTGTTGCAATACATCTTTCGCTATCTCATTTTTATAGTGAGTATTATCAACTTCAAAGAAGTGTTACCTACCTGTGCAATGGACTTGGTGTTATGGTTATCTACCAAGTGCGCCACAAACTCCGTTTCGTCTGCTACAGTAATGGTAGTGAGGAATGCTTAAGCGCTCGGAGTTTCTTGTAATAAAATTGTGTCCCGTGATATATTGGTGGGTTTGGAATTGTCTCTTCTCTTTTGATTGCTTAGGATCGAATGCTAGGTATATTACCTTACATGTTTCACAGTTTTCTCGATGAATCCACGTTGACAAGCTGATTAATATTCATTCGTAGTAATCCAAGTCTGGCCAATTAATCATCGACGTATTTCCTTGAGCCGTACTCGTACGAGTGTCCCGGAACCCAAGAAAATGGGTTAGCATAACCACTCCGCATTTATGGTGTTCGAAGTAAGAAATATACTGTAATATTGGACGCTGGTTTTGAATTCAGCCTGAGTGTCGACTATTTTAGAGCCGTGTGAAGATGGGTACAGACTAACTGAGAGAGACTTTGCGTTAGATCCATTCGCCCCTCTCTGGAATTAGGTGAGTGAATTTACATTCAATTAATTGGGGGAGGCCTCAACGCTTTTTCCGTTGTTGTGTATCTCTCGGCCTGAGGACATTGTTAATTCCAATCTGCATGCTGAACAATTCTATAGGTACAAAATGGAATAAAGTTTGAAGAGCCGCGAAGGAGATTTTCTATCCGCGCTAGCTCTTTGCATTATTTCATCTATTTCAGTGCAGGTCACCTAACGGCTATACGATAAGAGAGAAATTGTTTCAAGACAACTGTGTACGTACGGTGCATGTTTTTGGGTTGAGGACCCAAACTTGCAGTTACAGTCCGCTTGTCATAGTGCAACAGAGCTGATTCTGTTTCGCTTTGCAACATTTTCTTTCTACCCCAATTTCCTTCCCAGAAAGAGGCCTTGCTACCTGGCACTTATTGAGAAACTCCGAGGGATGCGACAATGCAGGGAACTTAGATTTTTATTTTTCCATACATATGTAACTATGTATTGTACTTTATACAGAGTGGGCCAACTTCGACCGAATGATGTAAAATGCATATAACTTTTATAATTTTAATCTTTTTTGTTGTGTGTGAAAAATAAAACCATATTTTTGTTTACAAATGATAGCTCTTCCTAAAATATTGGGCAATCCAATAAATTCCCTTTGCTTAACATTTATTGTTAGGAAAAATTAGGAAAAATTATACATACATATAATATGTGCACCATTATTTGCTACCACATGCTGCCGCCATTCGGACAATTTCATAATGTCAGCGCTTTTTCCTTTCCGAAAATAAAAGAGCATAATATGCCGAAAATACCTTATTCGTCTACAATCTTGAAACATCATTTACAAACTCCGTCCTTCAAATTTAACTTTAACCGCATTGTCTTAGGTATGGCTGTGTAAAGCCGTCTCTATATGTGGCGCCGCAAATCAAAATCAAGCACCATCAATTCTGGCAGAGTTCTGAAATTAGGTGTGTTTTGTTCTGAAATACGTGTCCTGATCATAGGCCAGTACACCGCCCTAGTAATAGTTTGTTGGATGCTCATCATCATTCTTATATCAGATATAGACCAATGATTTTATCGGCCATAATTCCACACAAAAGGGTTCAACTAAGAAGATGTAATTGACCCTGTTGCAACTCTCTCGGTTTCTCCGTACCTACCGTACCGTTATGTTCATGGATGGATATGCATTAAATGGAAAAGTGCTTCATTGGTTATCGTATCTGTAGGCGTTGTTCCCGTGGTTATAATTCTTGAGTCAATTGAACCTTGTATGAAAACAACTTCAGATTATGTTTCAAAATCTTTTCTGGGTAAGACCAGTTGACTGGCACGACGAGGAGTAGACACAGATGAATCGTCGCAGAAAATCTGTGATATACGTAGCCTCCAAAGCATAATTGGAAGACTTACGTGCAGCTCGATAAACATTTGGTCGTGGTAGAACAAATCCACTCCTCAAAACGGGTGATTAGGTTTCTTTATATGTTTGCACTAGAAGCCATTAAAGCCTTTAAATGATGGTGGTAGTATCATATTTTCATTGCATTGTAACAATAGATCGTTGCAGTTCAATAATTTCAACCTATTCTTGCACTATATACATTTATATAATATTTAGCAATTATGAATTAACATAAAATTCTTTATAATCCGCAAAGAAAAAACTAATAGTAATTAAACCTTAGGAAAGTTATAAATTTGTAAAAACAACCAGTTAAAGTTGGCTTACCATGTAGAAGTCAACAAAATGTTCTTATTCTCGAAACTTTTAGAACATTGGTTTTATTGACTTTAAACAACCTTGGCTGACTTAATTGTTGTCTATTATGATATTTGTCTTTTAAGTATTTAGTCCAGAAATCATATGCAGATACAGCACCACGGTGTAATATTATGTTCATTAGATCAAGAACATAAAACTAAATATATAATAATAATAAATTGTGCTATATTTAAAAATCGATTGCCAACATTTTAAATTTTGTAAGAAAATTAAAATAGAAACAAAATATCAATAAAACGGCAAAACGTTACAATATACCATTGTTTGATGTGTATTATTTTTTATTTATGTCTCATATTTTTACGTATTTCTTTGTGGTGCTACAAACAAAACACTGATCCACTGCATTTTCTGTAATTTATATTTTACTTTTTTTTTTTTGTTTTTTTTTTTTTTTTTTTTTTTTTTTTGTTTGAAAGAATATACTTTTATTTTATTATTTATTTATTCATATTTTCAAACCTTACGGAAATTATGTAAAAAAAAAAAATAAGTAAACAGCCTACAATGACAACAATAATACAATTTGTCAACAAACTACAAATACAGGCAGCAAAATACATTATAACATTATAATAAAAAAAAAAATTTAATTTATTTCGTTATAGTTTTTTTTTCGGTTACTTCGTTTTAATATATTTTTTAATTATATTTTTATTTTTGTTGAGCAGAATACAAGAACAAAAAATCGCCTTCTAACAGTTGCAGCAGTTTTACCTAAAAAAAATAGAAAAACAACAACTAACATTTAATAAGTGCTATATATCTATATATTTTATCCATTCATATACTTTTAGGTGAAAAATAAAATTCCTAACGAAACCGACAGCATATTAAACATAAAAATTTAAATCGACATTTAAAAAAGTTTTTTTTTTCTTACTATAAATAAAATAAATACATTTATACATATAGACAAATTTAAAAAATAAAAAATAAAAAAAATTTAAACAACATATATTTCACGTTATCATGACTTAACCTAAAAAAAGAAGAAAAAAATTATAAAGTTAATGGATTGCATATTATCCGTACACTGTTTGATTTAAAAATTAATAAAAAAAAAATTAAAAAAGAAAAAAAAATACTATACATTTGTTTATTTGTTCTTTTTTGATTTTGGTTTTTTGAAAAAACTTTTTAAATATACACAAAATGACACACTTTTACTAATTATTCGTTGTGCCGCATCACAGAGCAAGGAAGCCGGGATTCGCACCCTGGTAGCCCTTGATGATCAGGGAGGTGAGTCACTCTGGACACATTAAAAAAAAATTACAAAACTTTATACTCATCATATGGTTTATTGGTTTTATTTCATTTATTTTCTTTTCGAATTCGGTTTTTGTTATTTTATATAAACGTATAAATTGTTGCTTTCGTTTTATACTCCATTTTTGTTATATATATCCCACTTCCCTGCTTCATTTTTATTGTTGTATTGTGTTGTTTTGTGAAAGAAGAAAGAAACATTTTTTTTATTTAAATATTAAAACGTTTATTATTTTTACTACTTTTAAAATTATTTTTTTGACAACACACTTTTAAAATTTAAACTTCGGTTTGAAATTGCTAAATTTTGTGTTCATTTAACCTTAGATATGAATGTATCTATTATTCGAATCCCTTAAAAATTATTGTCTTAATCTCTTAAGAAAAACTACATTTATGGAACAGATACTCAACTATAGGTTTCATATGATATCTTAGGAATATGACAGATAAGATTTCTTTTTTTTAAAGGCCCGGGTCCACCCCTTCTATGCAATGTTGAGGATACTTATACCCCTATAGTTGGCGCAGTTGAGGGAGTTTCATTTTGGATCTGGCAAACGATGCTGAGATTCCGACTCTTGTCCTTCGTTGGAGCGCCACTTTGTACGCTTCTGGTTTAGCTGCATGCGCTTGCCGGCATTCTTCATCAGACCAGCGATTTCTTAGTGGTGGTCAGGAGAAACCCAGCACATCACTTGCGCAGTCTTTTGTGACACGTTAGTAGCGTTGACACTGGTTTCCGGTATTTGATGCTGGCTGCATAGGAGTTGTTGAGAGATTTCGGCATACGCGTTCAAACATTCATTCACAAACATTCTGGCGGTCTCTTCCGATTACGTTATATCTTCTCACCGTAGTTCCTCTTTGTTGTTTCGCCTGAAAAATCCGCATTCGTATATATCACAGTTTCCCATCCCCTTTTTGTTTTTTGTCCGGTACGTCCCATCGCATATCTTGGATGGTGAATGCCAATCAATCTATAATCTCCAATCCACTCCATTGAAATATTTAATTCTACTTCTCCTCACGGCGGATATGTTCTCAGCTCCGTAACAGACGGGGTCAGCGTAGACTTTATTTTTGATGTACCCCAAATTAAAAAATAATCTGATCACTGCACTCATCATTTTCGCTGTTCAGATTTATCGCTTTTTTAAAAAGAGGACCCGATGATTCTGTTCGCCTATAAAGCGCACCAAACACCAAGTACTGGGTATTAGCAGCAGATTACGTTGTCGTGCACCCCACTAGTGGCAGTTATCCTTATTTACGTGCCCATTCAGGTGTCAGTGAGCTATTCATATTCACAGTGTGAAATCTCTCTAACTTATGTAAATTGCTTCACAAAAGTTTTGCATACATTAAAGCCAATGTCCTTAAGTTCTGCCACCAATTGAACCTTAAACGGCTGAAACTTTAAGTCTCTGTAGAATTTTATGAGAGAGAGTTTTTGGGAGTCTCAAAACAGCTGAACAGTTTTTAAATCTTCGACTTAGATATTTTCTATTGTTTCGTTCGCTGTGTGACAAGACGCCTTACCCTATAAGATTGACAATGCTCAAATTCTACAATTTGATTAATGTAATGAATTGACTGTGTCGTGAAGATGAATTCTGCCAAAAATTGAGATCAGCCTTCTGAGCCAAAACAGTTAGCAGGCTTTATTTTTAAACTAATTTTAGTTTGAATTATCGAAACATGGACGAAATTTGTCGGAATTAAATCAGGCTTTACCGCTCAGTTTTTTTTTTATCAACATATATTCAGATACTCGTATGAGTACTCGTATATGGCGAAATGAGACCGTTGTTGATTTTAGGGCTAAAGTACTTTTACTTTTATCCGAATAAGAAACTGTTGTTCTCCGATAGCTAAGCCTGTTTTGGGTCTCAAGGTCTCACATAACCCGAAAAAAAATTCAAAGACGTGGTATAAACCTTTTGACTATGTATTGTGGAATGGTATACGTTTAATTGATTTATTCGCTATTTCCAATATAGTTGTTTCTTCGCAATATGTCATATATTTTCTCCTCTGTTTTTCAACAAGTCGATATTTGAGTCGCTTCCTTTTTACAATACTTTTTTGCCTAGCGCCAAAAACTAACTCGCGTCGAGCTTACATATGTACGAGTATGTATATCGCCTATTCCCAAGTCAAATATTTTTACTACAAAAATCTAGTCTAATTCATTAACATACATTCCCATTAATGGCCATTAGATATGTTATTGTTTATGTGTGTACATATGTACATCTATGCCTAATGAAACGTAAAAACGTAAGTGCTGCTTGGTCAATTAATGTAAGCATTTGTATGCTACTCGTATAACGTAATTTGAGAATTTAAGCTGCCAGAAATATGGAATTTTAATAACAGATAAATTTATTCTTCTTAAACAAGATTATCGG
The DNA here is from genome assembly GCA_949129095.1 of Volucella bombylans. NCBI lineage: Eukaryota > Metazoa > Arthropoda > Insecta > Diptera > Syrphidae > Volucella > Volucella bombylans. The sequence continues at coordinate 145,706,175 of OX422140.1, read as the reverse complement.
TCATTAAATCCTTCAGGATCTGCGTTGCTCTATTGAGATTATAATAACTTAAAGGGGTTCCCCCGTGTAACGCTCGCATTTTTTTTAATTTTTTTTCACATCTAATGAAAAGATAGAACTTTGAGTTTTTTATTTATTTATTTATTACTATTTCGAGAGTATGTAAAACAAATTTCAAGTATCTTCATTGAAAAAAAGGACACTCACTTCCTCCACGATTTCGGCTGATTGGCTTATCAAAAAGAAAAAAAAACAGTGTTTTAAACCATAAGCCTAAATGCATCGAACGATTAGAATCATTTGCATATATTGAAAATTGGGTTTTTGGTAGACTTCTGAAAGAAAAAGTTTCAAATTTCATTATATTTTTTTAGGCTTTCGTTACGAAAAAAATAGAAATACTCGGACACACACTCTGTGTGTCTATATGTGCCAAGTCTACCCTATACATTTCAAGTGAAGCGGTCAAACCGTTTTCCAGAGGAAAATTTTAAAAAACATAGTTTTGAGAGAAACGCGTTTCAAGTTTCAAGTATGGTTAAAACTATGATTGGATTAGATTAGATTAGATACTTATTTGGTAATCATCAAATGCAATAACATACAATAGTTTATAAAACAAAAAATCAAAAAAGCTTGGCCTTCCTGTCGTCTGCTGCTTAGTTGACAAAACATATTTTTTTTCGCATATAATACTTTTAAAATACAAAACTTAATAAAATATGATTCTTGAAATTTAAAAACCTTCGCTAATTATACGGTCCCTATAAGTTAGTGTCAGATTGCAATATTGGTATAGTTTTTTAACTTTGATTTTGTTTAGCAGAGATATAACTTCGTTTTCCGTCAAAAAACTGGATCCCAAAGTGTTCCTTCTTATTTCTCTTAAAATAGGGCATTTCCCCATGAATATCTTCTATTTCAGCCAAGTTACACAAAGAGCACAAGAAGGGTAAATCTTCTCTGTGAGGAATGAAATTTAGGTGTATCAGCTCTTCCCGTAGCCTGATCATCATTGCTATTTCATCGACGCTATTTTCATCTCGAAAATAATTTCTTTCTTCCAAATTATGGTTGAGTTGGGAATATATTGCTCTGTGGAGCGATTCCTTGGCGTTGCTCAGAAATCTCTCTCTGCACTTCAAATCTACTGATGAAATAAACTGATATAGTGAAGTCTTCCAGCGAACATAGTCGAAACTATCTAGACTTAAATTCATGCCGCAGTCCGCTGCTAGATCCATCCATACCAGCTCGATTCATCGTGTATGACTTGGAGGGCCGCTATCTTCGAGAGCCGGTGATTTTCCATCTTCATAATCTAAGCACGTAATCAATTTGCATTTTAAGGGCACAAATAAAGAGAGGTGACAATCCAGTTTTCAGCATTATCATATAATTTGGCATATTTGGTGGTAGTCGAAAAATTCGCTATTAGTAGTAGCGGAGGAGCTTCTCTACATTTTCATATTGTCTCACTCCCCATATTTGTGCTGCGTAATATAAAATTAATTCCGATACCGCCTCAAAAACCCGGAATTTGCTACTGTGTGCAATACTTTTATTACAAAAGCATCTACTTCACGATGCACTGATTGCGCTCTTAGCTTATGTCAGCTTCTCCTTCAGATGCTTCTCCATGCTTAGACTTTTTATGAAATAAGCTCCGAGATATTTAAATTCCTTAACAATTTCTACGGCCTCACCATTAAAAAACCATTTTTCATTTACAGAGTTTCTGCCTCTCCCGTTCTTAAATCAAATAGCAGTACCTTGATTATATGACCCGCGTAGTCATTAACAGCTTACGAGATCATCAATGAACAAAGCAAACAAGCTTGGGCTCATAGTATATAACCTTGTCTGACCCCTGATTCAGTGTTAAACCACTCAGACCTCTCTTCATCGTTCCAAACTGCCACCATTGTGTCAATATATAAGTTTTGCATGACTCTACCAAATTTTATTGACATACTAATGTTATAGAGCCTGTCTTTCAACCGCATCAAATGCTGACTTGAAGTCCACGAAAAACGCATATAGCTTCTTCTTTTTGCTGAGAAATGAATCCGCAATACTTTTTAAAACAAAGATATGGTCAATCGTTGAATAGCCTGGTCTAAAACCTGTCTGGTACTCTTGCAAGAGCTTATTATAGTTGCTCCATATGTTGAGACGTCTCTGTAGAATTAGCGTGAAGATTTTGTAGCAAGCATTTAAGAAGGATATGCCTCTATAATTATATAGCTCCGATAAACTTCCTTTTTTATGTATTGGGAAACAATTATGGATTCTTTGAATTCTTGCAGTACCGATCCTGTTTCCAACACATTATTGTATATAAGCGTAAGTCTATCGACGAACTCTGTGGTGCTATATTTATAAAATTCTCCTGGGATCCCATCAGAATCAGCTGCTTTTCCATCGTTAAGTTTAATCAATGCTTCAGTAACCTCTTGCTGTGTTATGAGCGCATCCAACACTTCAACACTATGAAAATCTTAACTTACCATCAATCTGCGATGCGATGTTTGACAAAAGAAGTGACCATAAAAATGTCCTTGCATACTTGCATAAACTTGTTTAAACTTGTCTATACTTGTATAAATGCACATTTGTATCGAAGGGTCTCAGGTCCGGCCTCTCAGCGCTCCGAGCATCTGCTTCTTCTAACTGCTGTATCTTTATAGCGACTTCAAATTTAAAAAAATTACTTTACCAGCATATTCTACACATGTCAAGGACTTAATTTATCAAAAAAAAAAAAATGTCCAAAAAGGGGAACCCCCTTAATTCATAAACTTTACCAGTTCTCGCCGATCCAGTGATCTTTGATAATCATTCGATCAAATCCTTGTGGGTTTGATCAGTCATTATTTTTTACTAAGAATTCGCTCAATTGAACAGCTTACTATGGATTCACCTGGAGCTTGATTTCAGGGTAATCACCATCCCATATAAAGTCATCAAAAAAGTTTAGTGCTTTATACCTATACCTATACCATATATGGTCATTTAAATAAAGTCTATTGAAGATACTACCAGGCTTTCGAAACAATTTATAATGTATCCACGTATCCTGCAGCATTTAATCGAATACCATTAGGGAAAGATAAAGTGGTTTAACTTCACCTTAACTGGATTATGCATATATATATGCTCATATACCACCTTGTTCCCGGAAATTATTTTAAAAATGATAAATTTTTTTGAACGAATTCAAATTCCCGTTTACTGAAACACACTCGTGGTAGCGGTTTATCCAACCCTTGAAACACCTCTTCTACTCGATGTTCAGTATGAAATTCAGTACGGTGGGCAATTTTTTCATTATCCCTTCTCAGCTGTTAAAACTCGTTTCACGAAGTTTTGTTTTGAGAAGGCCGAGCAGGAAAATGTCATACTGTGCCAAATCAGGTGAATTTGATGAATTTTGAATGGTAGTGGTTTTGTTTTTGGCAAGACATACCTGCCTAATTATCTTTGCACAATTGAAACGCCCAAATAATACTCCCTACAGACAGTCTAGCCTTCTGGAAGAAATTCATGATGTACAACACCAAGAAAATAGTGAGCATCGCTTTTTATTTACTGAAAACGACGCGCCATTCACACACTTGATGTGCGGCATGCGTGCCCTACTCATAACCCACGTTTCGTCAACAATAATAATAAGTTTGATGAATGGTTTGATCGGTAAGCCAGCAATAAAACGCTGTTTTTTTTTTTGTGGATGAAATTTAATTATCTCGACACAAGCATTGCAGCGACACCTCTCTTGGCCAATTGATTGGTTAATATCCCGTGAGTGGATCTAAACTAACTGGTCAATCCCATATCCAAATCCCTTTAAAATGTCGTAAAGATTCTGGATGTAGTTGTTAGTCTGTTCTTGGTTTTACAGCGAAAGGAAAGGATTACCGGAAATTGTAGTCCTTTAATAGTTAAATAAATTATTGGCGGAACAGCAAACCTGTTTTTTTATAACAAACTTAACCATTGGAGTTAATCTACATGTATTTAACGAAAAGTTTTTATTTACACATTATTTCATAATATAGAAATATATAATACTATTTCGATTAGCCATTCTCTAGATGATGATTGACATTTTTCACAACCAATATTTAGAGCTGGATATTTTGACAAAGACAGAATCTATTTTGTCAAAGGATCTGGCGTCCGCAGTTGTCGGATCTTACTCAATTCAATCAAGTGCTATGTTGGCTTAAAAATTGTAAGATAATGTCGAAATCGCATGGTACAGGCTATACATAGTTTGAAAATAAAACACCAAAATGTTCTTCTTTTGCCACATACCTCAGGTTTTTTTTTTTTTTTTCATAAGTAATTTACTCTTGAAATGTGAACTTCTGTGCCAAGATGGAAAAGTTGAAGTTGGTAATTTCTTTTAAGTAATCAAGGCAATCTCATTGATGTCATCTCTAGGCTTTTTAGAATGATCTAAAAGGTTGATTGTACCCTTACATGAGGATTAGAATACAATACAATTAATGAATAACATTCATCAAGAGCTTTGTAGGACTTACGAAACAATGCTCCACTTGTAGCACAATTAATTAATCGGTTACCTTTAAAGTGGATATCGAATTATCTTTGAATTGAAAGCAGTTGTTCTCAATCCAGGCTTATCGAGGTCTGATCTGGTGTCCAGCAAGGTGCCCACTTAGTGCCTTTGCCCAATTTTTCCTAACGAAATTCCTTCATTGCTTTGTTTATAAAGGGTCCGCCATCTAACGTTTTTTTTCAACTAATGCTTATTTTGTGAATGGTAACACTTAGCTCATGTCTGATTTGACAGATAATTAGTTTTATCCTTCTGGTTAATAATGGAAAATAATTTCATTCAAATGGCTGCCTCGGCTGGCCATGAAGTAAGCCTACACGATCGGTCCAATTTTTAAGCACATTATGGATTGTGTGCAGCTGTATTTCACCAATGGCTTCACGAATATTGTCCTTTAAATCGTCAATTGTCTCTGGCTTGTCGGCGTAACACTTATCTTTTACGGCACCCCACAAATAATAGTCCAACGGTGTCAAATCGCAGCTCCGAGGTGGCCAAACGACATCAGCTCTGCGGCTGATAATGTGATCTTCAAAAACAGGGCGCAAAACATCGAGTGTAGCTTCGGCTGTGTGGCACGTAGCGCCGTCCTGTTGAAACCAAATGTTGCCAATATTCCCCTCTTCAATTTTTGTGAACAAAAATTAGTTCCACATGGCCCGATAACGATCGCCATTGACTGTAACGGCCACTCCTTGCTCATTTTCGAAGAAAAATGGCCCAATTATGCCTCTGGACTAATATCCGCACCAAAAAGTGACTCGTTTTGGGTGTATCGGCTTTCCAATGTATCTGTGCGGGTTTTCTGTGCCCCAAATGCGACAATTTTGCTTGTTTACATACCCGCCAAGATCAAAATGAGCTTCATCTGAAAAGATGATTTTTTTGGCAAAATCGGCATCTTCTCTAAGTCGATCGCAGGCGATACATACTCGTACATACATATACGTACGTATACACAACCATATTCGTTCAGCGGAAGGATAAAACTAATTATCTGATAAAAGGATAAAAAGAAGGATAAAACATGAGCTAAGTGTTACCATTCACGAAATAAGCACTAGTTGAAAAAAAAACGTTAGATGGCGGACCCTTTACAATACGTCTGGACCTTTCCGTGAGTATTGCTCTACAATCTGGTGTCCAATTTAAGGGATTTCTATAACACGACTAGAAACAGTACAAACGTTCTTTACAAAATTTTTTATAAGGCAAATAAAATGGAATCTCGATATAATGCCCTCTCATCCAAGCAATATGGCTTATTATATCATCCTTTAACTTTAAATTGTTGCTGCCTTATTGGCATATTTTTGAGATAACCCCAAAGAAAGAAGTATAAGGATGTCAAATCGTACTATCTCGGTGGCCAATTGACATCGCTGTTTTTCCGAGATAATGCATCCCAGGAACTTCTCGTGCAACAATGTTATTGTTACATTGGCTGTGGCACAAGTGGCACTGCCTTATTGGAATCACATATCGTTTACATCCATATCGTTCAATTTAAGCAATAGTTTTCATTAGCTGCGCCAATTTCAAGAAAAACGATCCAATAATTCCTCCAGCTCAAAATCCACACCAAACAGTGACTCTGCGAAGCTGCGTCGGTTTCTCGACAATCGATTTGGTATTCATCTGTCCATATGTGGTAAATTTGCAGATATGTATCTGCTGAGTTGAAAATGGGCCTCGTTACTGATGATGATTTTCATTGTAAAATCTTCATCAAGTTGTGTTTGCTCGTGCCTCCAATCGGCGTATGACGGCGCTGTGTTAACAAAATTTTGTAAGCGTGTCTATTCAAATCTTTATTAAAATTCGGAACAATGTGGTTTTTATTCTTGCGCACGATGACGAATTTATGTGTTTGGGCTCTCGGCCACACTTTCACGTATGACAGCAATATTTTTAGCTGAACGGCATACGTAAACCCGCAGTGTAGGTGACGATGATGATGAAGCAATTTTTTTTACTTGACATTTAGATTTAATTCGACAATTGCTTAGTCCCATTGGCCCAATTTTTTCTTCGAGAACTTAAATTAAATGCACCAGAAAGAATTTTTTGAACCCGAATTTTTTTTATTGAACCCTAAACATTTTCACAATTATGGTCTGTGCGTACCAATAATTACTCGTAAATGTAGGTATAAGGATTTTCAACTGTGTTTGAAAAATAAATCAAATAGATTTATGTGATTAAAGTATGAAATTGTAATGGTCAACATTAAATATTTACGAGTAGCTAAACGAGTATATCGTAAAATATAGTTATCGCATTTTACAATACCATCAAATACAAAATATAAAATTGTAAAATTTTATGTTATTCAATCTGAAATTTGTTTTTTGAGCCATACGAGTCCTTATTGATTGCTTTAGAGTTTGGAGTTTGCCCATTAAAGCCACTTTTGGGTTTTTTATCATCTCATTTTATCTTTAATAATATCTGGAACCTGATTTTAGACCTTTGATGGGTTTGTTGACTTACATTTTATTCCATAAACCGTTAAATTTCTATTCTTTGGTCAAATCTTTTCGCATAAAGCGAAATAATACCTAAATTCCTGGCCCTGAAAATGGGCTGACCAAATCCTTAAATTCTCCGAATGTAAGCATCACTTTTAAGCATTTCATTTAAAGCAAAAAAATACAGTGTGTTGTTCAGGAATTAGTTTAAAAACCATTTTCGATTTAAATTTTATATTATGTTAAAATTAATTCTTAATTGCCACAACTGTCCGTTTTAATTGTTTTTATTTCTTGATTTACAATAAATTTAATGACAAAACTTATCATTATTGATCAATTCCTTTTCATAGCCACATCCTACCACATAAATTTTATAGCAGAATTTTTTTTTATGTATTCCACTCAAATTTACTTCTATCAAAAAAATTAAAGTTACTCGTTTCACTAGACCACTTTAAAAAGAAAGTCCGATTTTTCTATGCATTCATTTATTTAATTTTAATTTTTTTTGTATTTTTCTCATAGTCTAAGTACAATACACTTCTTTACAAAATGCTTCTGCTTGAGGCAATAGATTTAAATGCACCTTCTTTATAAATAATTTTTGTAGTTACAATTTTCAAATATAAGTTTACTATAAATCTTTTATTTCAAAAAAAAAACAAAATTAATAAAAAATATTTTACACGTATTTCGTTAAATTAAAAAATGTTAAGCCTGGTATGCACGCTTTGTTTTGTTAAAAATATTTTTTTTTCTATAAAAAAAAAATGAAAGAAAAAACAGAGAAAAACGTTCTATAATTTTTTAATGAACAATTAAAAAAAGTCAAAAATAATTATTTTCTATTTAGAAAAAAATATTATTTTATTACAATTATATATACTTTTCTTAATCTTCAACCAAATTGTCTCTATATCCCCAAAGTTTTCGCGTATAACGATCTTGATTTGAAATTTTCATTTGTTTAATTTATTGATTTGGTTTTTAGTTATTTTATTAAACAAAATTCCCAAATATCTTTTAGAGCGAGGAAACAGGTGCCAATACTTTGAATCAAATTGATAAGCAAGGCGGTAAGAATCTGCGATTTTTTGTAATTTATTGTACAAAGAGAACAACTTCGTAATTTGGATTTGCAAATTCTTAATAACTAAAAATAATGAAAGTAATAAAAAAATGCGACTAATAGCATCTTGAGCTTTTGAGCCAATACCGGCCTGTTTTTAAGTTAATTTTTCAGTTTGCCTTTTTTTTCTCAAAACCAAAAAAAAGGGGGACTAACTCACAAATCGGTGTAAAAGGTGTTGGCGATAGTTTCTTATTTTCGTTGTTTTGATTTCTTTTTTTAATTTTAATTTTCTAATTTTCTACTAATCGATAACGTTTTTGTTTTGATTTCTATATAATTTTTTACTAAAAAAAAAAAAATAACGCAAATCTAATCGATTAAATTAAAACAATTGCTACAGCTGCAAAAATAGACGTTTTAGACCTTTACTGTGTATGAGTGTGTAAGGATTTGAATACGGTACGATATATTGAAAGATCCAAATAAAAAAAAAATCAGAAAAGAATTTCATGTATTTCTAAAAATCCGCAAGACAAAATAAAACATAAAATAAAAACCAAAACAAAAATTAAAAATAACAAACAAAATGCTAAGAAATTTGTGATGTTTTTGTTTAGAGTACGGAAGTTGGAATGAGAAGCATCGTTATGCTGGACGAACAAGGAGGTAAGATTGTAAAGAAAAGTACCTTAAAACCAAAAGACTATTAAATCAAACAAAAAATATTAAAAAAAAAACTAAGGCAAACAAAAATAAAATATAAAACCCACAAAATGTTTGAATCTTTTTTCTTTTTTTTACTTTTAAAATACAATCAATACAAGACAAAATATGAACTCTTATTGCACAGAAATGTAAATTTTGCAATTTTTTTTTCCACTAAAAATTACAAATTAGTGATCCATTTTTGACGAATTGTGATGGTATTTTTTGACTTCGTAAAGCATTTAATTGCTAGGAGTTTTAGCAAAGAAAGATCCACAATTTAACCCACCTCACTTCTGCAAATTTTACTTAGAAGTATCTTTTAAAAGTCTCTGTGGATTGAAGTATGCCGATTTTGAGTCATTATGCAGCATCACGCCTTAGAAATGACTTATCCAAGTCTGAAACTCGTGACATTTCTGGCTCAACATTTGATTTTCGATACATATCGAAATCGTATTCAATTCAATAATTTAAACATTGGGCTAGTGCTTTTCCCTTCTGACATCTGACTGTGTTGTCGATCGAAACCGTTTCTGGAAATAACATTCCCCTGCCCCCTCAGTCAATCCAAGGCTCAATTTTAATATTGTACCTATATATTTTGGGTTGCACACTTGCAATCAGTCTTAGCTTTTGGTTTAGTAACATGAAATCAGCTCCCGTATTCACACTGCTTCTAAAAATTTTACATCCTGTACTATAGGAAGGCCTATTTATAATCTGAAAGACTTGCTGTCTTTGCTGTGATTTGATCCAGAGAGTAGATAATAGATAAGTCCAAATTCCCCCATTTAGTAGAGATTCAATAAAGGGATTTACGTCTCTGATTCCTCTACTTCTTTAGGTGGTGTCATGATTACATTTTTAGTGTCACAGTTTACATTGCATGTTTCCTATTTACTTACGCGGAACTGGCGCTACAGCCCGGAGTGAATATGGGCATCAACCAACAAGACGATCTGGGTTGTCCTCTGCTTCGCTGTTCTTCTGGGTTGCAATCGAAGTCTCTTTGAGTTGGAGTTGTGGTATCCATTCGCTCAACATGGTCCAGTTTTCTCCGATGTCGCTGATTAGACCGATGTCGCTGTATAGGCTGTACAGTTCGTGGTTGGGTCTTCTCCTCCATTCTATGTCAATGCAAAGGGACCGAAAATCACACGCAATATCGTTCTGATGAAACGGCGAAGTGCTTATTTATCCGCATTCGACAAAGTCTAAATCTCTGTACCATAGAGGAAGAGCGGGGTGATAAGATTCTTGTATAAAGCCAGTTTGGCATTATGAGAGTACGCTCTGTTATTCAACTGCCTCCTGAGCCTAAAGAACAGTAATAATAAAACAGCAAGAGTTATTCTGGGTCCTATTTCTGCATTTATGTCGGTTCTGCTTGTAACTGTAGACGAAGTCCTCGAAAGTTATAACTGCCAATAGTTATTTGTTTGTGTTTATCCAATCACATCAATATTATCCACGTATGCAAGTAATTACCTAGACTTAAAAGATTTTTCTATCGCAATGTTAAAAAAATGTTGTCTTACCTAAAACTTTTCTTTTATGGAGCACCGAGAATTCTACATAGGCATCCTGCACAATGTGAAGAGTTTGACATGTATGTCAAAATTAAACATGACGTTGTAAAGCTCATTTCTATGCACACATATGATAACATGCGATCTTAAAGTCGACATTGGTGAGTTTTAATTCTAAACTCCCGATTTTTTTCCAGGATCTAAATATTTATTTCTCTTGTATTAACATAAATAAATGTATTAACATAACATAAAGATCTTACCTCGTCTCAATTTGGTATACCTATAGTAGCAGCAATGTAAGTTTTAAAGTTACCTTACCTAAATCGGACCATATTTTTTCAAAAATGAGGCCGGGGCTCGCTTGCTGCAGTCAGTGGGCCAACATTACCGGACAATGATAAACGATGCGGAATAGTTATGAAGCTATTGACTTACTGAATACTCATTTCAACGAAAACATTATATCGCGAAATGAACCAGTGAATTAACCATTGAAATCGTACGATTTGGCGCAACTCTGTTACTCCTTGGGGGGTTAACCTTTTTGTGTATGTCCATAAACTGCAAACTACGAGTATTGAAACCTAGGAGAACAATATATGCAACACATTATTGGTGAAATATAGCCAAAAATGGTCGAAAGAATGGACCTATATTGTACCGACAGGATACTCTTCGTCAAAAATAGCATTCAGAAATTTGCTCATCACTAACCGGCAATTTGTATCTTCTTTGGCAATTTTATTATTAAATTGAATGGAAGGTAGATAAGCTATATTTGCAAAACAAAAAAGAAAAAAATTATGAAGATGGTAGACTTGCAAGAATATGATATTGAAATATTATGATACGAGTAAAACTAATTTAAAGAATCAAGACCGAGACTTATATCGTTCTGTGATTCTCAGAAAAAATAAAAACTTTTTTTATTCATTATTCTCTGCAACTCTAACTGTTTGAATTTGCGTATAAAGCAGTATTCTGGTAATAAAGATTTTTGGTTTTCGATCCTGATCTCTCTATAAGTAATGCCTAGAATTTTAAATTGCACATTTTCCTTCCTAAAAAGGGTGTCGACAAACCTCTTTGATGTTCCAATGTGTCTACTCCTGGATTAATTCCTTCAATGTCCCTGTTTTTAGGGAGCACTGCAAACAATTTTGAACCAATAAATTTTTAGGTTAACACTTGTTTTGGAAATTGGCGTTTGTCATACATTTGACGGCCATAAAGAGAAGCATCTAACGCTTAAATAACTTGTTGAAGTTACAAAACACAGCAAATGCTGTAAAAACTATTAGTGATTGGTATCGTAATAAGTTTTACAAAGCCTGTTGGTTCTCGATATGGATCGATTGAGTCTTATACAGAGCTGTGACATATCGCACAAACCTAACGATGAATGTATACTGAGACTTTAGAGACTTTAGAAAATTAAAAAAAAACACACCATCGTCAAATGATTTTAAACCAACACAAATAAGCTTTTCTCTTATTAAAGTTATGATTCATAATTACACAACCTTTTCATTGCATAAATACCAATTTAATAAATACGTAATATCGTCTAAATGGGCTTAGAACTTAATAGAGGAGTAAAAACTTATCCCTCTGGCACTCCACTTGGGTACTTTTATTTTACAAAAATAAGAGTATAACTTGAGTCACAAAGTTTACATTGTTCTAAGTCATTTTTTTCTCTTGTGTGCTTGAATTTGGTATTTTTAATCTGAGGCAAACCCAAGAGTTTTCTGACTTAATACAAAACAGGTCCCTTTTATGAGGTTGGAGCCCTCAAATCAAGAGAAGATTGATTCTGCTATAGCTTCCTCCTTTTCCTATTCAGACTATATATTTCGTACGCATAAGGCCGGTTACAGAAATAGATATACAAATGCTGTTGCTGCGTAATTAAACTCCAATTTAAACCTGGAGAATCAGCAATTCTTTCAGTGTATTGACATCTTAGTTGTCAGCTAATCATTCACGTTGCACTTTTTGAATTTCGGATATGATTTGAATAATAACAAATTGGATTCACAACCTTAAAATTAGCGACCACTAACCGGAAAATTTAAAACAAGAGAAAATTGAGTGGGTGGTGGTGGACTGGCTTTCAAATCGGAAGATTCGGTGTTCGAATCCCAGCCTCGCCCGAAAGACTCATTTTTTCAGTTAACTAAAATCAAGTAAGATGAGTAGTTGACTAGAAATCAACAGCAAGCCAACTTCCACTAAGAATTTAGTCTCCCCATTAAATGTTGGATCCCACTCAGGCCATGGAGCGAAATAACCACTGAGCCTAAACATCTTTCTTTCTCTCTCTATCAACTTTTCCAAAAAAACATAATACATGCAGAGGCGTTATAAGTGTATTCATACCCACTTGAGTATTAAGTTAAAAAAAAAAAAATCAATAAATCCCGCAGATGTGCACTACACGATGTATTTTTTTTAATTTAAATTTTTGGCCAATATTGTCTATCGTTTCTCTTTTGGCTTAAATTTGAGCTTTAATTTCTTTTCGGACCGTATTTTTCGACGACTTTTGTTTAATATGGTAATGTCCTCAGCCGTTTTTTATACTATTGAAGTCTAATGGAGACTTCCGCTAATACAATACATATACTGTAACACCTGCTGAATTCGCAACATTTCCATTTCTATCAGTAAACAGCTTCCTGTATTTTAATTCGAGATGCAAAACCTTTAAAGTAAATTTTTGAGTTTAGGTGTTTAGGACTTTGCCCAAATATTTAAATCGGCATGTTAACTTCTTGCAACAAGAGGTCTGTAATTGGATTTCAATGTTCGAAAAAACGGCAATGCAAATATTTCGTCTTTTTATAACTGATTTGTAAACCACTATCTTCTTAATTAATTACTTTCCATTGTCGGTGAAAAGACGAAAAATTGGTATCGATTTTTTTTTATAATATACGGGCGCCTAAGGGGTTATGATATCCTTTTACTGTTGCCTGGGCGCGGGCGGAAAGATAGAAGGAGGAGAAACGAAAACATTATTGTGATATAGTGGTTTGAAACTCAGGTATATTTGGTTTCGATATTGGCTCTCCGGGGGTGGGAGTCTGAATAGGACGGAGAGTTTTTTCTTCACTCGGAATGATTCAAAGGTTATAAATTTTCACGCTTGTTTTGTCCTTGAAACTCTACAACAGCCAAATATACATGTCAGTGTTATGCCTTCACACGCAGGTTTTTCTGACTGAGTTCCAATTACACAAATGAAAAACTTGTCATAATTAGGATTCGAACCTTGATCCTCCGAGTGACAAGCGATTGTTAATACCACTACACCACGGCCACCCCCAGTTTTAAATCGCATTTTATACGTATATCGACCTCCTTCACCTCGATCTCGCTCTTATCATACAAATTGCCAATTATTTGAATCCATAACTTGGAACGAATGTAATCCCTCTGCACTGTTCGCCTCCAGTTGAGAATTTTTACTGCTTCGTAGTTTCTTTTCTCTTAGAGAGATAAACCTAGGAGGAACTCCATGGTCCATCCCGACTACTTGTCTTTGGTAAATAAATAATTTTTATTGCTTCGCTAACTTTCATTTCCGTAAGATCTTATGTTGCCTTCTCATCTGCAATAGCAAATGGGATGATATATATTGTACCTCGCGAGAATTCTTCACTAAGTAACGCATCCCTAGGATTCAGTTTTCATGTATTTTCAGTCACTCGTAGTGTGGATGGATAAAATCCTTTAACCTATTGGTATTTTTAAAACGGAAAACGCTCCCGTATAAGTCAAACTTATTTTGGAAATCAGTCGTCAGTTCACGAAACGTGACTGTAAAAAAATAATTGTCTTTCGGTTGTTACCCGGTTTTTATTCGAATACCGAGCACTGCGGACCTTAAAACCATTCTACAGGTAACTCTATTTTGGATAACGTCGTTACTGAGGCCAAGAGTTTGCTGATGTTTTTTCGTCTGAGTGATTCAATTATTTTAATTTTTTCGACTTCGACTACTCTTACCTTCGTTAATAATGGCAAAACCAGTTGATTTGCTCAGCCTGAAGTTTGTCCACTTTCGGGTTCTTAATGTTGAAATTTCGTTCTTCTTACTAGATCATGTTTTGCTAAACCCTTTACTACTTTTCGTAACATTTCTTATTTTCGTCGTTGTCATTTTTCATTTTTGTATATTTCTTTCGCGAACCATTCTTTATTATGAATAAAGATTCAAATTCAATTCTTGTCGTTATGGTTTGGAAAAAACTTGTAAAGTTCTTTAAAAAATACTTTCTTCATGAAAATCGGTTAGGAAGTATTGAAAAGAAAAAAGTATTTATCCCAATTCTTAATAAAATAACTTTAAGTACATGTTCAGAAAGAAAACAAGAAAATATCATCACAATGTCAGTAATTGTACAAATCTTAAATAAATTCGAAAATGAAAAAACTACCAAACGGCACCAAAGTACGATGAAGATATTTTTCTTTGCCACGTAAACAAAAAATCAGGTAATTTTCAGCTAATAAATTAAAGAGAAGTATCTTCAGTACAATATATACATATACAAATATATACATATGTAATGGAATGTCCAGTGTAAATATTATTTATACCCTAAGAAAAAAAAGAAGAAAATCTAAATCTATATAAGCATTTTTTTACAAATTTAAATTCAAAATTTAAAATAATAAAACACTTTTTTTAAACTTAAAAAAAATCTATATTAGTACTTATGTATAAATAACTCTTTTCACTCCAACAAATCAACCAATGAAAATATCCAAATATATATACAAGAACAACAACATCAACAGCAAAAATCAATCCAAAATATATACCCAAAAAAAAAAATACCGCTCAATCAGATTCCAAAAAAAATTAAACAAAAAACCAAAGCCAACAAAAAATCAAATCCAATCGCAAAAAAAAACAAAAAATTAAGAAAATATATATATACATAAATATATATTTTAAACCCAACTCAACATTTCAAAAATCGCCCGACAATATCGACAATAAAATACGCCCTATAAACTTAACTTTTCCCAAGCATATATATTAAATTGAAAAAAATATATATATAATATATATATATATATAAATACAAAATCATGCTCGTCTCTCAACCACACTCAGTCCGACATGTGAGTACAAGGAAGACAAGAAATATTTTCTTTTTTTTTTTTGTTTTTGAGTTCCCAGTTTTTAATTTTTTTCTATTTTTGAGTTAATGATTTTGGTTTCATATTTTATTTATTTAAAAAAAAAACTTTCGAACTTATTTAACAGAAATACTTTATATATGTACTGTTTTTTTTAAACATATTTAAACTTAAGGAAATATTTAAAAACAATTTTTTATAGATAAAGTTTGTAATTTTGTATTAAAAGGTTTTTTGTTGTTATATAATAGATTGTTGCAAAAAAATTTACGATTAGCAATTTGTTTTAGTAAAGTTTTAGAAAAGAAACAACAAATTAAACTATCTGAATTCAAAAGTTTAAATTAAATAAATTATTTTAAATTCATCTTTTGGATTCATGTAGGCTGTTTTTTTATTAGAGAAACAAAGCAACTTTGTACGAAGAGGGGTTAGCGATGTTAAGCTGCCGTTGGTGATACTTTTTAGGGTAAAAACAAAAATCATGTACATTTGCATGAATTGCACTTCCAATTGCTTCCGCATCCACCGTATTCTCCAAATTTGGCCCCCAGCTATTACTATTACCTGTTCGTAAACTTCAAAAAAAATGCTCGCCGGCTTTCTATAAGTAAGGAATAGAAATGTTAGAGCGCCGCTGAAATGACTGTATCACTCTAAAAGAAGACTCTTCTTATGAATAAAGTCGAATTTTGCCAATAAAAAACAGTGTTACGTTTTGCAATCAACAAAACACATTTTTAATTATCTAAATTTACAATCTACATTCTAGGTTATCCTAAACGTCATGATTATTTCTGAGGTTTTCTTTCTTTGCGATATTTTCATGGAATCTATCTATGTACAGTCACTTTGTTTTGGTCGCTGATCACTATATTATTCATTATTAAATTTTCTTAAATTTTCGAAAAATTTGGTTAGTTTTTCATGGAGCCAATCCTTTTATTACCAATTGCTTGGCAAAACTAGTTCTACTATCGTTTGCTGTATGTACGAATATATTTATTGGAACATATCCTAAGCACGATGTTTGAAATCGGCGCGAAAATTTGCGTAGAAATCGGCTATAAACTACAATATAAATTTAGTTAAAAACAAAACAAAAAAAAAGTTCTGAATTTTTTTATTTGCATAATTAAAAAATATAACAATTGCTCCGTTTTTTGCATCTATTTGCTTAAATATACTATAGAACGAGGTGGGTTAGATTTTAAACCAGTCTTGAAAACATGACTGACATTTCCCCAAGCACAGAGGAACTTTACAAATAGGACAAACCTTTAATGGCAGCACAGAGGAACATCTTCGACGGGTACTTCGTTCCGGCTGCTGAGCGGCAGTTATTGTACGTACTTCCAAGCCAATGAAAGTATATGAACAGACCGCTTATCTTTGAATTTTATAATGGTCAAGTTTGTTTCACTGTAAAAAAAAACTCTCAGTCTCAGTGTTTCATGCGATTATCTAGTAGGAACCGGGGAAGATATTTTCGTATGACATTTACAGTTCCACAACCATGTGTTCCATCTTTCTTCACGAGTGGCTAAAATCATTTGGAGCATAGGTCTAATTTCATATAGCCTATCGTGATTGGGAGTACCTCGTTTTGGCTCCAGACATCATTGACATACAAATGTCCCAGAACTACTTAAAACGTGCTTGCCTCATACAGAAACTGATATAGCAATCGTGCAAATCTGGAGCGGAAAACCAATAGCCTTTGTAATTACGAAGTTTCTTGATTCCCATAAGCAAGTTCATATCTTTTCTCAAGTGTCTTGCTTATTTTCATGTGCGTATAAATTTGTTTGGGAACTCAACAAGTTTTTCGTCAAACAATACCTAGAAAAGATCTATGGGTGTTGAACTTTAAATACCTTTGATAAAATCAGCAGCATCATTATCATAACATAAGTGAACTCCGGTAAAATTTCATCCTGAATATTGAACTGAATCTCCTGATCCTCAAGTTGTAAATTGAATTCAAACTCAGATGAAGTCACATACCCAGTTTATCCGACAGCTCAATGTGCGTTGAAGCAATCCGCATTGGTTCAATGCCCGTAGAAATGCTGGTGTTTATATGAAATTATTCAAAATGAGCGAGAGAAAATTGAGAGAAGTTTAACAAACAGCTAATTGAACTGCGGACACTTGACACTAACACTGATACGTTGTTGTTATTTCTTTTGATGAGAGCGCGAGAGAGTAAAAGATTTCAATGCGATTTGAAAATGTTTATATGATATTTCAATGCGGCTACAAATTTTCAATGCGTTTTATAAGCAGGAATGAACGTATGCGTGTTGAATATTTCAATGCGCTTTAAAATGGTGTTTATATAAGCGTATTGAATCAATGCGGATTGCTTCAACGCACATTGAGCTGTCGGAGAAACTGGGTAACAGAAGAATTATCAGAATCAGATTCTGAGGGAAATAAAACTGCATCGTCGCCTGTTCCCAGTTCTCTCAAAAATTCATTCAAATTCATGTCAACCAAGTTAAAATCTGTGTCATTATAAGCCCACATAATTAAAGTGTTAAACGGAAAAAATTTGATATATAGAAAAAATGAATATCTAAATGAAAATGTAGCTTCCTTCGCAGTTGGTCAAAAATCGTGGCACTTACTTTTCTCCTAAATTTGCGAGTTTTCAACAAAATTCCTCCCGCTTCTGCAATATAATCGATGTATACATGTTCTCATCATTCTAGGTAGGCATGCCTTATCGGCGAAGAGGCACTTAAAAAATACTTGTTTTTGAAAATTTATGAACAGCCGAGTTTCGATCTCTACTCCTTCATTTTCAATTGGGCAAAAAGAACTTTCCGTCTTTTCTATGCACTTTAAAAACTAAAACTCTAAAACATTTTCCGTTTCCAAAATAGAATTCTGAAATTACTTGAAGTGCAACAATGCAATCAGTGATTGAGGGAGAGCGATGTATAGTGGAAACTACAATATACTTGCATTTAGTTCATCTTCTCTATGACTCTTTAATTGCACTCGAAGTAATTACTTAGAACTTACACAAAAAACACATTCTGACATCACAAGGCCTTCAATGTTTAACCCCTGAAGGTTCTTACACTTTCTACGTTCAAAATCGGCGTAAACCGTAAGTCCTACTCATCTGTGCAGAAATTCATAAGACGTTAAACTTAGTAGGTGGAGAGCATGATTCACAGCAGATAAGAGTTAAGGCCACCTTTTGACGAGCAACGAGTTAGCGCTTTCAAATTTTGTATGACTCTTTGGTGACCTTACGATAGCTCTCTCTTATGGCTGTTAATTATTTGGGGATATTTGCAGCTGTTTGTGACGGCTTATTATATATTGGATCTCTTAACAGCAGCCGAATACCTTTTTACTGTGAGTCATATTCATCCTAACACCACAACAATTCGTTTATTCTTGATTAATATGAACGATGATAATGGAATCTTTCGAATTCTTAACACTAAGAATTGAAGCTTTACAAAAAGCAACATTTGTTGGGGATCGGCATTCTAAAGGGTCCGCCATCTAACGTTTTTTTTTCTTCAACTAGTGCTTATTTCGTGAATGGTAACACTTAGCTCATGTCTGATTTGACAGATAATTAGTTTTATCCTTCCACTGAACGAATATGGCTGTGTATACGCTTGAACAACGCTGGGAAATATTGCGACATTACTTTGAAAATCATGGTAATGTTGCAGAATGTGTGCGAAAATTGCGTACGGATTTTGGAAGAAGAGAAGCACCGTCAGCTCCGTATGTTCGTTATCTTGTGAAAAAAAGTGAAAGAAACTGGCATCCTCATCGATAAACCAAAGCGTGAAAAGCCAAAAACAGTGCGTACACCCGAGAATATTGCTGCTGTGGCAGAAAGTGTGCGTGAGGCGCCATCAACATCAATTCACCGTCGTTCTCAACAATTGAACATTTCGGAGACATCATTGAGACGAATTTTGCATAAAGACCTTAGTATGACGCCATACAAAGTCCAATTGGTTCAGGAGTTGAAGTCAACTGACCATCCAATGCGTTTTCGCTTCGCTAAGTGGGCCTGCGATCGACTTAGAGAAGATGCCGATTTTGCCAAAAAAATCATCTTTTCAGATGAAGCTCATTTTGATCTTGGCGGGTATGTAAACAAGCAAAATTGTCGCATTTGGGGTACAGAAAACCCGCACGCATACATTGAAAAGCCGATACACCCAAAACGAGTCACTGTTTGGTGCGGATTTTGTCCAGAGGCATAATTGGGCCATTTTTCTTCGAAAATGAGCAAGGAGTGGCCGTTACAGTCAATGGCGATCGTTATCGGTCCATGTTGAACGAATTTTTGTTCACAAAAATTGAAGAGGAGGATATTGGCAACATTTGGTTTCAACAGGACGGCGCTACGTGCCACACAGCCGAAGCTACACAGAGCTACAGCTACAGAGCTGATGTCGTTTGGCCACCTCGGAGCTGCGATTTGACACCGTTGGACTATTATTTGTAGGGTGCCGTAAAAGATAAGTGTTACGCCGACAAGCCAGAGACAATTGACGCTTTAAAGGACAATATTCGTGAAGCCATTGGTGAAATACAGCTGCACACAATCGATAATGTGCTTAAAAATTGGACCGATCGTGTAGGCTACTGCATGGCCAGCCGAGGCAGCCATTTGAATGAAATTATTTTCCATTATTAACCGGAAGGATATAACTAATTATCTGTCAAATCAGACATAAGCTTAGTGTTACCATTCACGAAATAAGCACTAGTTGAAAAAAAAAACGTTAGATGGCGGACCCTTTAGATATGCGGAGGTATGATTTAGTCTGTATATTCAGTGCGCTTTACAAGAACATGCGAGCAAATTGTCAGCTACTAACTGAATTCATTCTATAACCTCATTTTTTACTAGGAACGAACCATTCTATATGTTATTTTATTTAATTAAAACCTCATCACCAGAGAAAGCTTGTGGGATTCCTAAGGGCAACTATATTATACCCGTACTAGTAAGAAATCTTAGGGTTTCTTGTTAAAACTCTGTAACATGATTTTCAGATGGCTCTATTGAAACTAATTTTACGCCACCAAGAGAGCGGTCCAGAGATCGGAACAAATGATAATCTGATGTCAATGTCAGGACTTCCAATCCAAGATTTTAATTCTTGCCGAGTAATCAAAGATGTGTGTGCGGCCTGGCCTTGTCATGATGAAACATAACACCTTTCCTGTTGATAAATTTTAGCATCTTTTTTCAATTATGCACGAATCAATCTTTTGACCATGCGGTCAAATAGCATCACCTTCCTTGCCGTCAATGTTGGCCTTGCTACTGTTTGTATAGCTTCATCATATTTTTTCGACGATGACCGCTTTCGCACAATATTGGGTTATGTGACCCATTTTTCATCACCCGCTACCATTCACTTCAAAAAGGACTCGATTTCGTTCTATTTCAACAAATTCGGTCATCGAGCTTCTTTTTGTAACCAGCTCCTTCCTAGTGAGTGGTAATGTGGTTTATGTGTCGGTGTTGCTCAACCTTTTCCACGAATTCATCGACTCTTTCAGGGATAGGCTGACCAGGGCGAGGTACATTTTTCATATCAAAACTTCCAGATCGAAAGTGAGCGGATCATTTCTTGGCAGTAGTTTTCGATAGAGTACCGTCATTATAAACAACTCAAATATATTCAAACGTCTGCGCTGCATTCTTCTCTTTATTGTAAAATATACTGAATTTTCTCAGAAATTTCAATAATTTTTACTTTCGAGTAAATTTTCACATATTATATGACTGTAATATTGATGTGTCTACTTCGTCAAATTTTCTGCTTTCACGCAGTTTTTTATTTCCTCTTCAACTGTAGGAATTCTGTTGTCTTTGGTCTATAGATTTCTCCTAGCACGTTGTAAAACATTGAAATTCATTTTCTTGGCGCAACTCCAGAGATATGGTAACCTATGGTAATATTACCTTGTTCTCAATGCTAATCTTGGAATATTTTCCATGTAACCAGTACGTTTCTCTGTTTTATTAAGGTTTCTTTTTCAGGTGCGGCTTTTATTTTAACTTTGTGTCAAGTGTCATTCCGAGGTGTTTAGCCTCGTTTGCGAATAGAATATAGACCGAGTTTTGCCTTTTGGTAAAGGTAAAGTTTACTTCAACAGATTTAGTTTCATTAAGGTCTTTATCCATTCATTTGCATTATTAAGAGCCCCTCCTAGTTTAGGTGTTGTTTCTTCAATCCTTTTAGCTGCTACTAGTATTGCAATGTCATCAGTAAACGAAGCTAAAACGGTTCGCTCTTCTTGCGGTATATCACGGGTATATAGGAGATATAGAAGCGGACCGAGGACACTACCTTGCGGTACGCCGGCTAATATTTCTTTGGATTGCGAAAACTCTCGAGATACTTTGTTAGTCCATTATGGAGGCTTAAATTCAAGACCTTGTCCAAGGCTCGTGAGACATTAAGGAATACGCCTGAACCAATCTCTCTTTTTTAAGAGCTTTCTTCTATGAATCTAATTAGTAGTTGAATGCTTCCTTCTGAACCCAAACTGGTATAAGATCAGGGATAAGATTTTTTTTTCTTTTTTTTCAAAAATTGATACAATTGGGAGAAGTGAAATCGCTATATAAGACGGCTTGTCATGCGGTGATTTCCCTGGTGTTGATACTGTTATGATTTCAGCAACTTTCCACTTAATCGGAATGTCTCTTGAAAGATAGTTCCCCTTTACTTCGCTTTTTATGGTGGTAATATATTTTTTTTAAACGATTGCTTAGTAAAGTAATTAATTAAATAGTTTGTTCCGAATTGAAATCTGCTATCGCTTGCTGAAGGTTATGAGAATTTCTCTTAAGTCAATTATTCATTTTCAATATATTCACGATGTATTATATAAGTAAATCTTTCCTTTGGCAAGGCAGTATGTCGATCAATATCGCCGATGAAAATATTGGTCATGTTATGCAAACATGGCTTTCTTCATTTATTACTCCGATTATTTTAGGTATCTGGTACCTGGTGCTGGATCCCACCACAAGAATTTCTTCTGATTCTGCAATATATACTCTTACTTATATACCTAGTTTATATGACAGCTTAAAGAAAATTCACTCAATATAAACACCACTTCAAACCGCATTGAACATTTCATTGTGATTGGCAGTGGTGTTTATGTGAGCGTATTGAAGCTGTCCCATAAACTAGGTAATAAACTCATGGAATATATTTGTTTCATTTCCTAAGGAAGCATCTGTTCAAAGCGGCTATACTATCTATATTAAAGAAGAGTTTATGGCATTATCGTTTTTTTAACCCTCGTTGAACACTTTTTTTTTACAAAAAGCACCATATCTTTGGTAACAAAACTGTCGGCGTTCGTTTGTTAGATATACCGCGATTTTGTTTAGTCAATAAATTCAGCGCACTACGAAAAAAGGGCAACGTGGGAAAATTATCAGCTACTATCTGAATTCATTCTAGAACCCATTTTTTTAAAAATTATTCTTTAATTTGTTTCTTCAATTAAATCTCATAAAGCCCACTTAGATCTTCACTGTTAGACTTCATCATCAGAAAAAAATTTGTAGGGTTCTTAAGGGCAACCATAATATAGCTTTTAAAAATATGTGTCTCATATTTGTGTATTTTTTTTTTTATTGAATATCATTTCCGATACAATGTGAGCATTTCTAAAGTGTCTATTAGAACTAATGGCCACTCATGAATAAGGAATATATTTTCTACATGATACGATTGTGCTGAGTTCAGTAATAGAACAGTTCAGAACTGTTTGCAAGTAGGATCGAAACAAGTCTTGTGATGTCTACATACCTCCTCCGTAGTCGGTAAACTTCTTTTCTACCTCAAAGCGTCACAATATTGGATAAACTTGTTGAAAATAGTACTTCTACATATTGGTGCTCACCCTACTCACTATTCAGACCTATTCCAGAACTAGATTGAAGAAATCATATATAGTTCAAAGTAAAGAAATATTTTAGTAATAAGGATTTTGATCATCGATTTAAATTTTGGTTAAAGCTGACACTTGGTGAGATCAATATACCCAAGCCCTCAAATTCGTATTTGATTCTTTATAACTTCTTCACCGCTTTCACACTATTTTTTTTATATAGAGTGCTTTTTTAAGAGATGTAAGTCCATTTTTGGAGATAATGTTGTCATCAAACCTTCAGTAAATTGGATCAAGAATCAAATCAGCGAAATCACGACGCAAACGATGATCGCTTGGCTTCAACTCCTGTCACGATTCAGTTTTGTAGCGTGTTAATCCAAATCCTTGCGCAAAATCTTCCACAAAGCCGATGGATACAGGCTAAGTTCTTGCGCACGGTGACGAATCGATGAATAACGATCTTCCTCAATACTGGCCTTAACGGCGCCGATATTTTCATGGCTTGGAGTCCAAAAGAGTAAATTAAGTGCGTAATTTTTCAATTTTGTTGCGAATAGCCGACTCATTTGGTCAATTATATTGGCGGCAAACTTGAACATTGATTTTTGAACTACATATGAAATATTTCCACAATTTTTAAACTTTGCTTGAGCTGGGCGTAAGACTTTTCATGATGATTTGCTAAACAATATTGAATAAAAATATGATGTCAGTTTGGAAAAAAAAACTCCTAAAAAGCACCCTTTACTAACAGTTTTGATAGTACTATGGTGCAAGTCAGGGCCCTAAACAATGAACTTCTCCAGCTAATTTTAAACCATAATCATTTGGATTTAGTTTTTCGCACTTAATTGGGTGCACGCTACCTACGGTGGGATCATCCCTAATGATGATGTTGAGGCACTGAATATTTTTTATTTAACCATGTCGGTGCTGAGTGGGCCAGGATTGTGAGGGATTTGCTCAATGTTGCTTCTTTTTATAGGATCATTATGCGATCACCTTATAGGAGAGAAGCCGGTCTCACTTGAACCGTTGAACCGCGACCTCACAAATATTTTTTTCAATATTTTTAAAGCCCAGTCGAACTAAGAATCTAAAAGAAAATGACTTCTGCAATGCATTTCTTAACGATACTCCCAAAGCGGCTTAATTTCGAATAATACAATATATCTTTTCTAAAATACAGCTTTTTCAAGTATGTCAAGATCGTAGACGCTTCTAACAGTCAGCTGACGTTTTCTTAAACTGAAGAACATAAAAAACGTTATCTTTTTTCGAGTAACAAGGATCCGTATTCTCTATCTCAATAAATAAAGGGCGGTTAACGAAATCTCTGGACTTTGTCAAATTAGGATATCTAGAGCTCTATGCTTTTACTCGTGTAAATGACAGTTATGCTTACGTTTGAATGGACATAGCTTAATCCAGTAGGCCGTAAGTCAAATTGATGAAATACGCCGTGAGAATGGTTTGATGGCTAGAAAAGATTCTGACTCGAAGTTCATGATTGAATGGCCCCTTTTCATTGGTATGCCGAAAAGTGACCATGTCCCGATAGCTAACAAAACTGATTTGAAATGAAACAATTACGAAAGCACTTTTTTTTTCCTTAAGCTACACAAGACATTACTTGCAGAATTAATTCGTTACATTTAAAAAAAACACTGAATTTAGGTAGATGATTAGTCTCACACTTACACTTTAAAAATAAAAATAAAAAACTGAAATTTAAACTATCTATAACACATGATAAAACTAATTATTTTTTAAATGTTCGTTATTCTAACAATTCACTGGATTCACAGACAGGTTAGGCGCTTGTTTAAAAAATCTGTCTCAATGTTGTCATGATGTTTGTGGAAAACTGTTACAAAAAAATAATAATAAGAAAAAACATCGTATTCGTATATCGTAAAAATGTGAACGTGCTCGTGTAATTCTATTGCATGCATGAAAACTGATATCCTACTAAGTATCATCTTCTTTTTCTGCAGTTTTCTACTATTCGTCTTCTCTTCGTACATTCGAACACATATTCGTATGCTTATGTTTAAATCTTAAGCCTTTAAGGCATCAAAATTTCATCATCAAACATACCAACACCGTCACAGGTAGAGTCAACTATATGTATAAAAAAAAACATTCTAAACCCATACCACGCCACATAACAATTAAATTGACGCCAAACTAAAAGATAATTTTTGTTTTAAATTTTGTTATTGAATTTTAGCAACCCGGAAAAACCTCATATGAAAATTATTTATTTTTCATTTTTCATATAAGTTTTCTTATAAGATTTGTTTTTTTTTTTTTTTTTTTTTTTTGACAAAAACTAAGCGCATGCATTGAATGCAAGTTCACAGATTAACTATTTATTAAATTAAAATTCTAAGTGAATACATATTTACTGTTTCTTTTGTCTTTACACATTACTTACTAATTTTAAAAAGAAAAAATATATATATATTTAAAAACTGCTTAATGAACTTCTGCCAAAAAAAAGTTATTTTCTATATCCTTTCCCCTTCTAACCATACGTTAACACTTAACTCTTATTTACAAAGCTACTCTACTTCCCGTATACTCATTTTTATTTTGAATATGTAATCTTGTAGATTCAATTTGTTTTTTTTAATTTTGTTTTAATTCATTTTATTTTTTAATTTAGTATACTAGAGCATCACAATACCTTTATACCCATAAACCCTCATTACTCTCTCTCTATATATATATTTCTACCTCTCTATTGCTGTCACCATATTTCAAAACATCGCTGTATCTTTAGTCATACTCTTTGGTTTCGATTTTCCTACAAAAAATGTTTATGTTTATGTTTAGAATCTTATTATTTTTTTTAATATTAAACTTTATTAACTAATACCTATTTCTTTTTGTTAATTACAAAAAAAAAAACAAAAAAAACATAAATAGAACAACTGGATCGTATCGAGGAGGGTATGGATCAGATCAATACCGACATGAGAGAAGCAGAAAAGAATTTAAGTGGTATGGAGAAATGTTGTGGCATTTGTGTGTTACCTTGCAATAAGTAAGCGGTCGGTTATTGTCTCAAACTCCTGTTGATGCAATGTATTTTTTTTTCTATTTTTAGGAGTCAGTCCTTTAAAGAAGATGATGGAACCTGGAAAGGAAATGACGATGGCAAAGTTGTCAATAACCAGCCACAGCGTGTGATGGATGATCGTAATGGATTGATGCCTCAAGCTGGTTATATCGGAAGGTAATTGCTTGTTCGCTATTGATGACTAAATACGAGAACTAATTTTATATTTTTCCTGTTATGTATGTTGCTTACTTCGATGACAATACAGTTATACAGTCTCAAATTAACTCGATCATGAGCTAACTCCCTCCAGTTGCGCACGCTAAGTCGGTTAAGGTCCCCATCCATTTGTGTACGCCACCTAAGGCCAGGACTTTCTCTACTGCGTTGTGCCTCCGAATTAGATTTGAAGACTGTGGCCAAAGCATTGGTGTCAATTTGCTCTACATGTCCTAGCCACCTCAGGCGACTGATGCATAGTTCTTTGACTAGATGCATGTCGCCGTACATCTCGTATAGTTCGTCGTTGAATATTCTCCTCCAAATCCCATCAACGCAAACAAGACTAAATATCTTACGAAGAATTATTGTCTCGAAAAGATCAAGGATATCTTCATCCGCTTTAAGTAGAGTCCATTCTTCAGCGCCATAAAATAGGACTGGGATTATCATGGTCTTATATGGAGTCTTCATAGTTTTTCGGGATAGGGCTTTACTATTATCCTTCTTAGCCCGAAGAAACAGCGATTAGCTAGGGTAAATCTTCGTTTTATTTCTGCTGAAGTATTGCAGAATTTATTATAGCAGGCCTAAGGTAGAAAAAACCCCTTACTACACCGAAATTATAGCTGGCGACTGTAAAGTTCCGTCCAAATCGTCACACGTCCATTCTTTTTGACAGCATATACTTTATTTTGACCTGATTTACCGTTGACCCCATTGTGGCAGCCTACGCTAAAAGTCGCAATGGCTTTTGAAAAACCGGCCACCACGGGGTGGCCGTGGTGTAGTGGTAGTAGCAAACGCTTCTCACTCGGAGGGTCCAGGTGCGAATCCTGCCCATGGCAAATCAGTTTTTCATTGTGTAATTGGAACTCAGACAAAAAAATTCTGCGTGTGAAGGCATAACACTGACACGTAGATTTGGCTGTTATAAGAGTTTCAAGCAATGAAAAAAAATACTGGGAATTATATCTCGAATCACTCTGAGTGAAGAAAAACTCTCCGTCCTATTCGGACTCCCACCCCTGGAGAGCAAACATAGAAACCAAACACACCTGAGTTTCAAACCACTACAAAAACAATTTTCCTTTCTCCTCCTTCTATCTTTCCGCCCGCAGTAAAAGGGTATCTAACCCCTTAGGCGCGCGTAAATTATAAAAAAAAAATAAAAAAAAAAAATATTGTTAAAGAAGTCACATGGCAAATGAATGGACTGTCTAAAACCTTTTTTGACATCAAACTTGTCGGTTTAGTCGTTACCGAACTTGCCGAAGCAGCGAGTGCGAATGTTTGGTCGACTGTGGACTTCCCTGGCCTGAAACCACACTGATAGGGTCCTTAACACTGCGTCTCCACTAGCTACAAGCTCATACCATGTAGCAAAAAAACAGAAGCATACGTTTTTAGTCAAAATTGCTTGGCCTGAAACCACACTGATAGTACCCATAACACTACATCTCCACTAGCAAAGTTCTTATCAGACTGGTGCATGAAATTTTGAGTTGTTGAGTTGGCGAGTTGATGTTCCTGCGTTGAGACGAACACTGTCAGACACATTCTCGGCGGTATGTACCGTGGATCCTGGGTGAGTGCTGTTTTCAAGCAAGCCAGTTTCACGAAGTTCTGTATAAGCTTGCGTACAGCAGGCGCGGTGAGTGCTTCATTTCGACCAAAACTTATTTTCAGTAAACGCACTGTTTGGGGAATACAGCATTCACCTTTGAAAACAGTTTGCAATTTTATCCAACGTTGCTCAAGCGTAAAGCGACTCATTTCGTTCTGCGGAGTTATGATGTTTACTGACAGCCAAAATTCCGAACGGGAAAGAGCTGTCAGTGTCAAAATAATATGTAATTAAAAAAGAAACCGCGGAAGCATGGAATGTAAAGCATTGGGAGAAAAGTTGTTCGAGTGATTGAACGAGCAAGTGAACCAAACGTGGTACTCGTATATTTAATATCAAACAACTCTCTTGGGTAGTATCAAAAAAAATATCTATCCATTTTTGATACTACAAGGTGGGGCAAAAGTAATGTCATAATGTGAACTGGCTGTAATTTTGTTAGAAATGAAAAAAATTGGGTTCTGTTTTCACAAAAAGTTTATTTGAAGGTGTAAAATTGATGACGTTAAGTTGAAAAAATGATATCAGTCAACTGACCACCTTCTGAGTTGATACACATTTGTGCTCGTTTTACGGCATTTTAAATTATTATTCACAAAACATCTGGCTAAAAAAATTTCAAAAACGGGAGATCACACGGCCATGAAAATCTCTATTGTTGGCCGAGCTGTGTGATCCTGCTTGAACCAACAATGCTCAAGATCCAATTCAGCAACATGCGGCGAAAAAAATTCGTTTAACATTTGTCTGTAGCGCTCACCAGTTACGGTTGCGGTGGTGCCGTCTGCGCCCTTAAAAAATTAAAAAAAATAAGGGTCAATAGTTTTTCACTGCAAACTCCACACCAAATAATGACTTTGAGGGGGTGCAGTGGCTCTTCGTGTATTTCATGTAGGGTGGCCGTGGTGTTGTGGTACTAGCAATCGCTTCTCACTCGGAGGGTCCAAGTTCGAATCCTGCAAATGGCAAGTCAGTTTTTCATTTGTGTAATTGGAACTCAGACAGAAAAATTCTGCGTGTGAAGGCATAACACTGACACGTAGATTTGGCTGTTGTAGAGTTTCAAGCACAGAAAAAAAATACTGGGAATTATATCTCGAATCACTCTGAGTGAAGAAAAACTCTCCGTCCTATTCGGACTCCCACCCCTGGAGAGCAAACATAGAAACCAAACACACCTGAGTTTCAAACCACTACAAAAACAATTTTCCTTTCTCCTCCTTCTATCTTTCCGCCCGCAGTAAAAGGGTATCTAACCCCTTAGGCGCGCGTAAATTATAAAAAAAAAAATATAAAAAAAAATATTGTTAAAGAAGTCACATGGCAAATGAATGGACTGTCTAAAACCTGTTTTTGACATCAAACTTGTCGGTTTAGTCGTTACCGAACTTGCCGGAGCAGCGAGTGCGAATGTTTCGTCGACTGTGGACTTCCCTGGCCTGAAACCACACTGATAGGGTCCTTAACACTGCGTCTCCACTAGCTACAAGCTCATACCATGTAGCAAAAAAAACAGAAGCATACGTTTTTAGTCAAAATTGCTTGGCCTGAAACCACACTGATAGTACCCATAACATTACATCTCCACTAGCTACGAGTATAAACTCATACCATATTAGAAAAGCAGAAGCAGAACAGCTTCTACTTGACGGACTTTAGTCAAAATGACTGTTGCAAGTGGCCGAAAAATTACATTTGCTTGTAAATGACAGTTCTGATTGCTGTTTTCGCAAACTATAAAAAGTAAAAAAAAAATGTATATGCTTTTATCGCAGGCTTTAGATTTATAGCAGCTAAGGCGGTCTGCATTAGTGATAATTATAGCAAAAAATATAGCCGGTGGAGATACCCTGTTAGGTTGTTGACGAAGGTTTTCAGATATTTACACATATGGCAGATATCAGAGCTGCAAAAGAAAAAAACATTTTGGCATTTAATTCATTTGAATTCACGTTTTCGTTTCAATACAATAAAGAA
The DNA here is from genome assembly GCA_949129095.1 of Volucella bombylans. Lineage (NCBI taxonomy): Eukaryota > Metazoa > Arthropoda > Insecta > Diptera > Syrphidae > Volucella > Volucella bombylans. The sequence continues at coordinate 145,675,831 of OX422140.1, read as the reverse complement.
ATCAGCATTCATTTTGATTTGACCATGATTGGCCAAAGATTTTCTGCAATCAAAATGAAAGCAATGCATTCTTTGAAGTCAGTAGCATTCATTGCACTGAAATCTTTGAAGTCTTTGAAGTCATCTAATATTAATACTACTCTTTGAACCGATGAACAACAAGAAAATTTCCATTCAAAATATGTATAGGGAGGTGCATATATATATAGAGATTTTGAGGTCGAAAATATATTGTACAATGAATTAAATTGATCTTTAATAATTTAAGTTGGATTATTTTATTTTATTATTTAATTATTGCATTTACACGAGAGCGAAAAAAGCCATTTCTTATATTACGTAATCATTTATAAATACGAGTATTATATAAATATTTTAGATTTATTTCCCTTTTTTAGGTATTGGTACTGAACAATTTTATTGAGTTGAATGAATCATGTGCTTCTTAATATACGTATATTCTCCCGGCTTATGACCGTCTCGGTGGTTATTACAATATAGACTCACATTCTAGAATATAAATTATGTATGTTGAGCAAGAAATTTATTTTATACCAATTACATAACAGTAGTGACTAAAATAATGATTACACTTTAAATATTTTCTTCATCCTGGGCCCCCGAGAAGGAAGATGGTATTTCCAAAGGGAATAACAGCTGGACTGGTCTTCTAAGTACTTGTTGACTCGAAACACGGACTTCACAAGCTCTTACTCTACCATCTCTCCCTGGAAAAATGTTCTGGACTACGCCCAATTTCCAATGCAGTCTGGATTTTCCATCTTCATGTACAAGTACGACGTCTCCTGGTCTTAAGCTTCTCGACTCTACATCACGATAATGGTGTACAGTACGAAGTTGATTCAAATAGTCGTTTCGCCATCTTTTCAAAAATTGTTTGAACACAGCCTGTCGAAGCTTCCATGACTCTCCTATTACTGATCCATCGCTTTGGAAATCTGCGAATAAAATCGAATTTGAATTATTAAGGAAATGGGAAGGGGTAAGGGGTTTAAGATCGTTAGGATCGTTCGTAACATAGGTTAGTGGTCTAGAATTTACTGCCGCTTCAACTTCAGTCAATACAGTCCTTAGCTCTTCAAAAGTCAGAATCTTTTTTCCAATAACTGCCTTCAGGGGCTCCTTAACACTCCGGACTAATCGTTCCCAAAAGCCCCCCCACAATGCTGCTCGCTCTGCAATATATTTCCAGGTTATTCCATTATTTGCTGCTAAACTTTGAATATCACTGGTTCTCAGAAGATCTTGTAATTTGCGTAACTCTAAATCTGCCCTTTTAAAAGTTCTGGCATTATCAGATATAATTGTACTTGGAACACCTCTTCTTGAAAAAAATCTGCGTAACGCATTAATACAGCTTTCTACAGTCATATCAGGCACCAACTCTAAATGAAGTGCCCGAATCGCAGCACATGTAAGAAGCATTATATACACTTTTGGTTTAGCGATTCCACTTTCTAGTGGTTTGATGTAGAGAGGTCCAGCAAAATCTAAACGAACAGTTTCGAACGGCCTTGATGTTATCACTCGCTCTCTTGGCAATTGCGCCCATGGTTCGTTTGCGCTTTTTCCGTGTAACCTCATACAAATAACACAATTTCTCAAAATGGTTTTAATCAATTGACGACCTTGCACGATCCAATACTTTTTTCCCAAATAGGCCAACACGACGCTCGTTCCTCCATGCAAAGAATTACGGTGTGCATCCAATACAATTTACTCAAATAAGCTCGTTTTGGTAGTATAATTGGATAACAGATATTAAATCCGAACGCTGATTCAGGCAGTCGACTTTTAACACGTAAAATACCATCCACTAATTTGGGATTTAAAGATAATATTGGTGAACTTGATGAAACTGAACCTAACTTTGAAAGCGATTCAACTTCTAACCCGAAGTATTTCTGCTGGTAAAACTTGATCCAGTATTTTTCAGCCTCTGCAAGTTCCCACGCTTTTAAGTAAAGGCTTTCATTCGAGATGTCTCTTTTCCGTTTAATAAACCTGAAGATGTATGCTGTTATTCTAAATAATCTTCTCAAATCGCTATACTTTTCAATGCACAGAACCGCTTCTAAATCTTTGGTTTCTATTCGGTCACCGCTTAGCTCCTCGACACAGTGTAAAACAGTTGAACTTGCATTTACAAATTTTTCAGGCCATGCCGATACATCCTCTTTCAACCACCTGGGGCCAAACATCCATAGTTCCGACTTTCTTAATGATTTTGCACTTATTCCTCTGGTCAAAAGATCAGCTGGGTTTTCTTTTCCATTTATGTGACCCCAATCATATATATTTGAGAGATCATTAATTTCAGAAACTCTATTCGTAATGTAAGGTTTAATTTTTGTCTTTTGCCCTAGTATCCAATTGAGAGTTATTGTAGAATCCGACCACAAATGAACTGAATCAATATTAAAATCCAGGCTTTTCAATAAAAATTTACTTAGCCGTGCAGCTATAAGAGCCGCTGTTAGCTCAAGCTTCGGAAGCGATAATTCGTTGATTTTTGTTTTGGTCAATGGACAAACTCGATTCTTGGAACAAACAAGTGAGATGTAAACAAAGTTATCCTTATGTAAATTTCTAATATAAGCAACTGCACCGTAAGCTTTTGGACTAGCGTCCGCGAAAATATGTAGCTGTCTTTCGATAACATTTCCATTTGAAATCGTTGGTGATATGCATCTCCTAATTGTCAGTTCGCTTAACTCGCTCAATTCTTCCTGCCACGCCTGCCAAATTGCTAAATGCTCATCTCTTAAATTTGCATCCCATTCTGGATTTTCTTTCCACACTGCTTGCAGCAATACCTTAATTCGAACAGTAAACGGTCCTAGAATCCCAAGTGGATCGTAAACCCTATCCATTGCCCTCATAATATTTCGCTTTGTCCCTCTCAGAGATTGTAAAAATTCTATGCTGTTACTGTTATTCAAATCTATTCTAATTTCATCGCTTTCCGTATTCAATACTAATCCTAAAATCTTTTGTTCGACTGGCAACTCTATACCTTCCGATAAAAACCTTTGTTTGAGGTCTACGTCGTTAGTGTTCCATTTGCGCAAGTTCATATTCGCATCATTCATGATAGCTCTGCCCTTATAGAAAATTTCCTCGCCTTCTTCAACACTATTTACGCTCAAAATTAAATCATCAATATAGAAAGACTTACTCAGCTTTTTACATATTAATCCATATTCCGCTTGTTTCATTTCGAGGTGCTTACGTATGGTTGCTGTTAACAAATATGGACTGGAAGTAACCCCAAACGTCACCTTTTTCATACGTAGCTCTATGACGGACGGTAATTTCTTTGATGGAATTGGTAATGACTCGTACCACAGGAAGCGATGGGAATCTCTATCTTTCTCTGAGAGGGAAACCTGCAAAAAAGCTTTTTCAATATCTGAAACAATTGCAATATTATTGGAACGAAAACCTAAGATGGTTGATAAAATATCAGGAACTAAATTATCCCCTGTATAAAGATGTTCGTTCAATGAAGTCAATCCTTGTTCGCTCGATGAGGCGTCGCAAACTATTCTCTGCTTGGTGGTTGTCTTGTCCTGTCGATAAACTGGTTTGTGCGGCATATAGTATAATTGATTAGTTTCTGCAGAGCTAACTACCCTTTCAGCTATAGCCAAATCGAGTAATTCGCGAATGCCACGATCATAATTACATAATTGTTCACTATGTTTCATCAATTTGCTGGTCAAACTGCGTAGCCGATCCATTGCAACATTCCTATTATCATTTAAGCCCCCTTCAGTTTTCCAAGGTAAACATGTCTCATACCTTTTTTCATTATTAAGTTTGATGCCGCCTATAACTTCTTTCAAAACTTCGTTATTTTTTTCTTCATTTTGTATTCCAATATGTTCTAGCTGCCAAAATTTAGTAACATCAAACTCCAAGTCCTGATCATTGCCACCACTAATGAAGAAGGATTTAATTCGTGCACTCTGGTTGCACGTACTTTCTGTTTCGCCCCTTCCTTGCAGTGTCCACCCAAAAAATGTGTTTACCGCAACAAGATCGATTGCAAGATGCTCCGTCTCAACAGAATTAAATTTCCAGTAGTAATCTTGTCCGATCAATAAATTAATTCCGCCTATCTGTTTCTCTTGACTAACAACTACGTCCGCTAATTGCAAGTGATTCAAATGGTATTCTTCTAAATCGGGTTTTGGTAGTACGTCGGCACAAATTGATGGTACCTCAATAGCGACAACGCTTATGGTTTGATCACTGAATTGACTTTTTATTACAATTTCAACTTGTTTACACAGCTTTGGACGTTTCTCCATACCTTCGCCGAAGGGAATAATACGCACCCGAATCATACCAACGACCGGCAATTCTAATTGATTACTTAGTTCTCTCGTAATGTATGTACGCTGGCTGCCGTTGTCCATTATAAGACGAGAAAGGAGGCATTTGGCTTTAATATTCGGAGCATAAAAAAGAGCGTTTGCTGTTTGCAAGAAAATTGGAGACTGATTGAGAGTGTTTTGAATTGTACTAAGAGCCGCGGTTGAGCTCTCGTTATCACGCTGTTGTGCTACTGTGGTATCTTCTTTTCGTTCACACAATGATGTTAAATGCCTATTAGAACATTTAACCCATTGACTCTTACAGAATTTTGAGCTATGGTTCCGCTTTGAGCACCGAAAGCATCTCCCCTCTCGCATCAAGATCTCTTTTTTGTTTTTAACTGATAATTTAGCGTCACAATTTTTTGTTGGATGATTAGTGCTTTTGTAGAATATGCACTTATCGATGTGAGATTTGTCTTGGGTACCAACAAAAAGGCCAGCCGCTGTAACTTGATGAAAACGATGCTTTTGTGAGAAATGTTCCCCTTTTGTTTTATGTATTTCTGTTTCCTTCTTCTCGGAGAGTTGAGAAATTTCTAAGGCCTCCACCTCATGCTTAAGAAATTTCATTAAATCTTTTAGGCGAGTATCACTGTCAATTTGATCGTTTTCTGCAGATGAAGAGCCACTAATATTGCCCACAGCAGAAGCGGGGCGATTAAACGATCGATGAAAATTAACTCTTAATTGCGTTGGCAGTGCTTTTAATAAAATCGATCTTAGGATGAGATCATATTGTGAAGATGAAACTTCCAATGCACTTAAGCTTCTTATAGTTATGCTCGTTTCATTATACAGATGCCTCAATTTATTTGCGTCAGTAGGAGAAAACACAGGCTTGATGGATATTAATTTCTGTATATATTTTTCTATAATTTTCTCTGTGTTGCCATATTCTTCAATGAGCAGGGAGATAGCATCATCGTAGCATCTTTCTGAAGGAGTGAACCCTGCGATTGTTGCTGCTGCTTTTCCGATTAAAGCTTCGCTTAGAAAGTTAAACTTAGTGATTGAACTCAAGTGCACATTTTCGTGAATTGCTTTTTTGAATTGTTCCCAAAATGGAATCCAATTCTCAAATTCCCCGTTAAATTTTTTTAGTTCAAAGCTTTTAAGTTTCACAAGATTATAAGGGTTTACACCACCACCACCACCATGAGATGACACATTGTTCCGATCTTCCAAAACTGTTAGGTTAGAAGAAGAAGTTTGATGGTGTGGTTCAACCTTGAATTTTGACCTTAGAAGATGCTCCAATGTACTCAAGTACAGTCTCGCACTCCTTTTTCAAATCATTTTCACTAATACTTGCCCTTACAGCTTCATCCGCTTTTCTCATGTTGGAATGTGCATTTTTTATGCGATCAAGATATATGGCAATATCTTGTTCTATAACACTTTGGTCCTCGCTCGAGAAATCGACCGCTGTTGTTGCGTCCATTTTTGCCGATGTACGATAAATAAATATTCTCTATAAAAAATTTATCCCACTGCCCGCTTTAAATCAATGTCTTTATTTTACAATTAGTTAAATTTCGCTATTTTTCGCTTGAGACTATATTTAATTCCACACGCTATTTTTCGACGATCCCGGGTTTCGGCACCATATAAAAAATGAATTCGAAATTAAAACAACTTCAAACAACTTCTTAATATACGTATATTCTCCCGGCTTATGACCGTCTCGGTGGTTATTACAATATAGACTCACATTCTAGAATATAAATTATGTATGTTGAGCAAGAAATCTATTTTATACCAATTACATAACAGTAGTGACTAAAATAATGATTACACTTTAAATATTTTCTTCATATATGTATAATACATACATATGTATATCACATAAACCTGATTTAAAATCTAATTCTTCTGGTGAACAACAGCAATAACTTCAGACGACTTTAAGTGAATGCTACTGACTTCATCAGTGACATCAAAGAATGCAGAGCAATCAAAATGCTTGCATTCTTTCTGATTTCAAGATATTGCAGAAAATGATTGGTCAATCATGACTTCAAAATGAATTCTGATTTATTTGTTTTAAGTCGAAGTCATTATTGGAGTCAATCAATGACGAAACAAATCCACGTGAATTCTTAGTATGACTTCAAGGAATGCATTCCTTAATGACTTTCTTTTACATTCTTTGCATTATTTTACAGCTCAGGCATGCTCAGGCATGATCAGGCATGCCAGATCATGGACATGAGTTGATGTATGGTCTAGACGAAATCATTTCCAGGACCTTTGAATATCTCGACTGGTAAGCCGTAAGGTCCAGCAGCTTTGTTGAATTCTGCCTGATGGCAGGGTTTGGTCTTCGTCGCCTGTATGTAAGCAGAAGTAGTTTTTCCATATTCTAGGCAACAATTGTGACTCTACTGCAAGGTTTCTTTCTTCACATCTAGAGGTTTCTTTACGGGTCATATTGCCTTCACACATGACGTTCTATTTACCTTTCTTCGACCGCACACTTCTGCTCTTTTTTCTTCTTTTGGAGAAGCCGATTTTCTTCTCTTCTCTTTTGCTCGTTACACGAGCGGCTTTCGTCCTTCGTTGCACGCCGCTTTGTACGCTTCTCGTTTAGTTGCATTTGCTTACCGCATTCTCCATTAAACCAGGGATTTCTTGGTGCTAGTCGGGTGAAACTCAGCACATCAGTTGCGGCGTCTACGATGGCATGTTGGCAGCGTTACCACTAACCTTCGGTGTTTGATGCTACAGGCATAAGAGCTGTTGAGAGAATTCGGGATATTCGTTCAACAAAGATTCTAGAGGTCTCTTGCAACTAAAGCTTTTCTAAGTTGTATCTTCTCACAGCAGTGTTTCTTTGTTGTGGCTCTTGGGAGATCCGCATTCGTACTTTGACTGCAACAAGGTATTGACCAAAATCAATGTTTGCTACCGGGAAGATTTGGACGTGCAGAATATTGGAGGCATGCCTTTTGTCAGGGGCATATTAGGCTTATTTTAGCGAATTTGGCCTTGATGCGGATTGTCATAAGACGCTCGCTCGTGTGTCGGAAACTCAAGACTTATTGCCTAAGTCCGCCGGGTATGACAAATTCGCACTCAAATAAGCGATGTTTCTGTTCCCTATAGCAATCACCATGGTAAATATCACAGTTTTCATCTTACTTTTACTCCTTCCATACATATTCGGGGCTTGTTTTTGTTTCAAAATTAATCTTTCCAACTTTAGATAGACAGCTCACACTCCTCCAATTATGAAAATATATATATATTTGTTATTTATTCGAGCATTAAGCTCTTATATATATATTGCTCCTTTTTATAAAGGGGACTGTACAGATCCAATGAGGATAATTTTCAAACCATGCAGTTATTTGACATTTCTGTTCAGTATTGTTTGACTATTCCTCACATTCTCCACACCGTACGATTCACTGAACTTGCTATTCGACGTGTTGTGGATAAGTTTCCTACCACACATTCTAATTTACGTACATAAAAAATTGGGATGATCGGATGATCAGTTTAAAGTCAACTCTTCTTTTTCTTCTTCTGCTTATGGCGCTGTACCCTTGGGTAGGATCTAGCATTATGGATAACGTGCGTCCAGTCTATTCTGTCTTGATCTGAACTTTTTAAACGTTATGTTTTCGTATGTCGGTATTTTATTTACACCACCTATCCATCTTATCCTTGGTGTACCTTTTTTTTCTTGAATCATCCATTCTTATTAAATATCCAAGCCATCTTATACTTTGTACTTTGGCGAACCGCACTATGTGTTCGTCTTCAAGTACTGTGTTGATTTCCTAGTTCGTATGGCGTATACTTCAATTTCTAGTCTTACTCCGTATATTCTTCGGATTATTTTTCTTTCGAAGATTCACAGATTTGTTTCATTGATTGTTGTTAGAGACTAAACCTCGCAGCGGGGAGGTTTTCAATTTTTTAGACAGCAGTTTTAACTGTAGGAGCTTTTTATGTTCGGTTCGTATTCTGTCTTCTGCATATTATGGTGGCTTTTTACGAGAATTCCAAGGTATTTAAAATGTTGAATCCCTTCGAAGTTAAAGTCGGTGATGGTCTTTTACTCTTGTTTGATTTCCGTTTATTTTGAGTCCAAGTTGCTTTGATTTTGATTCTAATGCTACAAATACATCCACAATAGTACGATATACTGGGTGAGTTTTTTAACTTGAGACATCCAAATTACTCGAAAAGTACGAAATATCGCGAAAAATGTTTCAGACAAAAGTCACAAGGTTCTGAAGGGGCATAAGATGGTGACCACGGGTTTGACCTTGAGACCCATTTTCAAGGTTAAACGAAGGTCACTTTGTCCTTTTTTGCGTATTAGACAAATAAATACTAGACCCCATTCGCTTAGTATTCTCTCCTCTTCCTATTTTTACACATTATATTATATAGCGTGTGGACAAATAATTCATTTGGCCACGCCAACATTCTTAATACATTAGGAATCCTCACAGAGAACATTGATTACCCCGTACCTGAACTTTGGTTTGACAAAAATTTCCATGTAAGCTTCCCCTCTAGATCATTCTGGGAGAAGGATGCTTTCATGGAGGACAAGTGAATCCATCTCTACACAGGTGGATCTAAAACCGTTAACGGAGTTGGTGGCGGTGTTTTCTCAGATAAGCTAAATCTAAGCCTCTCTTTCCGTCTTCCAAATCACTGTAGCGTGTTCCAGGCGGAAATTTTGGCGATTAAAGAAGCTCTGTCCTGGCTGAAGAAAAACGTGATATCTGCAAAGGATATCCGCATATTTTCGGATAGTCAGGCCGCCATCAAGTCCCTGGACTCGGTCTCATTATATTCTAAAACCGTATTTGTATCGTTTCGAGTCGTTTTTCCATTTTTCATCTTTTTTATTGCAGTTTCGATTTCATCTGGTGTTGGAGTTTTTTTTTGAGGTTCTACTGTAATGAAATCTTGTTCCTGTTCACTTTCTTCTTGCTAATTATCTTGTATATTTAACAGTTCTTCAAAGTGTCCAAGCGTCCATCTTTTTAGTATTTCTTCTTCTTCTGATAGTAGTATTTCTTTTTGGTCCTTACATACGTTTAGGTCTAGGCTTGGCTGGTATTTACTACTTTCTCTTTTGATTTCCTGTTTTTTCTATACTCTATTTGTGTTTTATATTTTTTCCTTCATAGCTTCTTTCCTTTTCCTCTGTATAGTTTTCTAGCTGTGTGATTTTCTTATACACACTTATGACATTCTGTGCCAAACCAGTCTGCGTTGCTCCTACAATTTTCTATGCCAATTGTCTCGCTTGCTGATTGTAGTCTCAATAATACTGTATGTTTTATCTTTTGTAATTTTTGTATTGTAACTTGGTGTCGAACCCTATAGCTTCTTGGTATCCCATTTTGTTTTTCTTCTTCCTCTTCATTTTGCAAGGCTAGATATTCTTTGTTTTGTCGCATATTGATTTGTACCATGTACTCTCGTATGTCAGTGATCGCTGTAGCAGTTTGCCGTGTGCGTACATCTATAAGGAAGACGCTCTTCTGGCTGTGATAAATGCTTGCTCAATTTGATTAACTAATTCTGAACCTGATACCTTCCCTGTTCCTTTGTGTAAAATTGTTCTCACAAAAAATGCGCTTTTTATTGTCGAATATATAGAATTGCAAACTGGCATAATCGCAGTCCATTTTCATTCGTTTGTTCATGTAATGATTATTTCTCGGCTATGTTTTAATGCGTCGTTCACTTGCAATTTTTGTACTAAAATCTCCTCGCAGGCTAAGGGTATCTAACATCTATTTTCTTACATATGTAATATACTTGTTTGTAAAATAAATTTTTGTCATCTTCACTGCTGTCCTCTTTGCCTTTCCGATTCCGTAACGTCATTAATTTTCCAATGTTTTTTTGTTAGTCGCACGATTAATCCACAACTTGTATTGTTTTCATGAACAGATATTGTTTCCATGAACAGAGCGAACTAGCTATACCCCATAGATATTAGGTTTGAGTTTTACTGAAGATAGGACATTGTATCAAACTCTCCTCCTTTCCCCGGAGTTGGGTTTGGGACCGTCAGTCCTTTCTAACAAGACGGAATTGAAAAAGCAACTTTTTTTTCAGTGAGTTTGCGGAAAAGCCAAATTTTTGTTTGTGGAGTGACGCAAATTGTCATATTCACAAAAGTACACTGTTTAGTGTGCTCGTCATCATCGGTTCTCTTTTTTCAAAAATTGAGGCTGGAGCTGGCGTTTCAGTAATGCCCAACGTTACCGAATGATGATCAGGGATTATTTCTTCGAATTGACTTCATTGACTTACGATTCAAAGACAACATTCTATAGCACAATAGACCAGTGAATTAAGATCGTGCGATTTGACGTCACATATGAAAAGTCGTAGGGCTATGAAAAGTCGTTTATATACGCTGGTACACACCAAACCATTCATGCCGTTTGCTTAACTCACATTTTGTTAAAAGGTACAAAAAGGAAGTATAATTTTGTTTAAACTATCATCAACAGAATAACAGAATTGTCGCCGTGCAACAATGGCTTATTAATACACATACTTCTGCAGTTCGTCCCCTTAGTTGTCGTGGAACACAAGTTCCCCCGTTTGGGACTACCAGTGGAGTGAAAGAAAAGTCGGAAATTATATAAGTACGAGTATGTATTTTCTTTCGGAACGCTTGGGAACATTTTCATCCGCTTTCATCAGTGTCCAAGCTTCTGCCCCGTAAAGCAGGACTGGGATGATCAGTGTTTTTTATAAAGTCTTTTTGGTTGCTCGAGAGGGGACTTTAGAACTCAAGCAGGAGTGATTTTTCGCCTGATTTTTGGGCTGGTGTTGTTTACGGATTTGAGAGCGGAGCCGAGGTATAAAAACGTCTCTTACCACTAATCTATCTATCTAGACGTTTTGGTCCAGGGGTCGATGTTGTATGTCCCTCTCTATTGATTGTTATTTTTCCTTCATTGACAGCTCGTTGTGTTTTTTCCGTTATGAAAATATCGTCTGCACGGTGCCTCTGAATTTATCTTGTGAGTTTCGCACAATTCTTTCAATAACGATGTTGAAAAAAATCGCATGAAAACACATTGCCTTGTTTAAGTGCTTTTCTGAGATTAAAGGTCTCGGAATTGGCATTACTGAGATTGAAGAACCAGCGTGCCGTCTCCCTTGTCATCTTACATAGACGAATGAGCTTCTAAGGGATGCCAAAACTTTGTATAAATCGTTTCTATAGATGCTGCCATATGCGACTTTGAAATCGATGAAGAGGTGGTGCGTATCGATTTAGAACTCCTGGATTTGTACCCCAAGATCTTCCGTAATGTGAAAATTGGACCAATGGTAGACTTTCCTCGCCTAAAACCACACTGGTAGGGACCGGTCATACTGTTGACGAAGGGTCTTAGACGTTCACATAATACGGCAGACAGAATTTTATTTGTCAAAGAGACTTAATCCCTTCTTTACGATCAGACAAACGCAATGCTGAGGTTCCATTCGTCGGGCATACTTTCGCCCACCCAGATTTTAGAGATAAGTTTGTGTATGCTCGGTATCCGATCACCACCTGCTGCTTTAAACGCATTAGTTAAACCATTGTGGAAATTGCTGTCCTGACTTCATCCTAGTTGGGTGGGCGAAAATCTTGCCTGTCTTAAACCAGATTGAATGGTTCATTCTTCCTGACGATGAAGTTTCCATCTCCATCCTTGCAGATGTTTGTTCCGGCTTTACAGTGTTGGCATGCTCATTTTATTTGTTGGGAAAACTTCCGAACTTCCTTCTTGCGATAGCACGTATCTACGACCTCGATAGAGCACTTATCGTGCATCTGCAGGGATGTTCTGTATTTAAACCTGCTGTCTCCGAAGTTAAAATAAAATGCAAAAACATCATTCAAGAATGATAACGGATGGTGATGGTTAAAAAAAGAACACCACACCAGGAGGGCTGTTCATAAATGATGGATTTTACGCCCTCAACTATAGCAACATATTCGAAAGGCTCGAATAATTTGGCCAAAAAACTAAAACCTACTTATCTTCAATTCTATGTATTAAAATTGGATTGAATTGCAATTAATTTTCTTAAATCTTTTCAGAATAACAAATGATGCGCGAGAAGATGAAATGGAGGAGAATATGGGACAAGTTAACACAATGATTGGAAATCTCCGAAACATGGCCCTTGACATGGGCTCGGAATTGGAGAACCAGAACAGGCAGATAGACAGAATTAACCGGAAGGTAAGATATTACTTTCCTTCAACTAAAACAAAAACTATCACAAATTCATTTTTTACTAACCGAATCGAAAAAAAATTTAACACACATATCATTATTTCACTTTGTCCATGCTTGCTCACAATGTACAGGGTGAATCTAACGAAGCCAGAATAGCAGTGGCCAACCAGAGAGCTCATCAGCTCCTCAAATAAATACTTACTCAATATTTTGTTGTCCTGATGTTAAATTAAAAACAAAAAACCAAAAAACTTATATTTATATATTAACTAATAATAAATCCAGTTTCTTTTTTTTTAAATACATTATATATATTTAACTACATAAATGTTAAATATGTTTTTTGTCGATTTTTATCAGTAATAAAAAATTATATATATAATTATTAAATAAAATAAAAATAAAAATATATATCGGTAGGGTTTTTTGGCTCATATTGCTGTGATGAACTAAAAAATTAAAAAGAAACAAAATAACAGAAAACACAAAATGAAATGAAATTTGAGTAAAATAAAAAGGAAAAAGTTTTTTCATAATAAAGATATACATCAATCGAATGACAAACAAACGAATAAAAGAAATAAAAGAAAAGTAAAGTAATTTAAAATACAATATCTAACAGCATTCATTCATCACTTAGTCAAAATGGAAAAGATAGTTACCCACGATCTAGAACAAATATGGGAACGCTTAGTTTTTATTATTTTATTATTTGTGTCTATGCAAAGTAAAATATTTTAATTGAAATTACAAAACAAAAAATCGAATTAATTGAATAAATAAATGAATTTTTCGGTTTATGAATTAACGAAATGCAGTAGAAGACAACAAAACAAAAAAGTTGTAAGGACATTCCTAACCGAATCATATTTGTAACATTTTTTTCACATTAGTTGTGTAAAATTCATTTTTATTTTTAAGTAAATGAAACGATTCTGAAATGTTTCTAGAGAGGAAAAAGTATTTGAATTGGAAAGTCTGACTAATGGTGGTCCTCACAATATGAGTTCAAACCCATTTTCAAAGACAAAGGATTCAACGATGGAAAAGATGGTCTATGTAAGCATGTTACATCCAAGAACAGGACTACAACGATCTATGACATAGTCAATTACATCGATTTGGTATCATAGAACTGCTGGCCCTTCAAACTTGCTTGGAAAGTTTTCCTGAGAAAATAAGAGAATACTGTAGACATTGTGGAGTTTATCGGAATATACATAAAACGTTTTTGCTTATCAACAGAGAAAATTTTAAATGATGCACCTTTTGAAATCAATTTCAGATTATTTTTTTTTTTTGTAATCAGCGACACGTTGTTAACTGACTGAGTGTCTAGAAATTGAATTTTTAGCTTCAAGCGATGTCTTTTAATCTAGTTGAGATGCATCATTCTACAAACAAATAACAGTCGGTAGGAGTTTATTAAGATCGCCAAAAACTTTCAATTACTTCTTGCAAATTCTGAGTATTCACGGGAAAGCATTGTCTGTTAATGATAGCGTTGGTAGAAACACCTCTTAAAACCCAAATTTGCTCATTCGTTTTGCAAAGTAAATTGATATGATGGAATTTTGTCATAGTTTGATGATATCATCTAGTACCGATTACCGACTTCCCAACTCAATTTGCATCGAGCCACAGCGCAAGTCGAGAGATACAAACTGAAAGCTGAAGTCAATACTCAATGATTGTATCGCACTTTTTAACTTGCATAGATTTGAGGTTGTCATTTAGATCCATATATTTATGGATTTATATTTTTTCCAAAACGTTGACTCATTTTGAAACAAACACTCCACAAAATCAAGAGATGAATTGCACTCTTTTTATCTACAGAAATGTTTGAATACGCCTTTTAAGATTTCAACAAATATTCTTTGTAATTAGTCGCTTTTCAACTATTTCTTTTTGCCAAGAATCGAATGCAAGTAGCATACCTGTGACAAGGGGTTTCTTAAGATTTTGGCCTGCGCAAATGGCTGTTATCATAAATTAATTTTTCTTCATTTAAATTGTTTAAAGTCTAAGCTGGGGTTTCCGTCTATTGTTGTTCTTTTGTTTACTGTCTTTTAACTCATATCAGTTCTTACCTCTTCTTTAAATATAATTGTTAACATTGAATGCATGATATGCATAGCAGTCGTTGACAGCCGTTTTTGTCTGTTCAGACAAAGCGCTCAGATTAATAATTGATCCACTGTACACTGTTCACGTGCATCTTTTTCATGTGTGTCCCATTATGTGGAAAAGAAGTTATGACCCACATAACTGAACTAGTAGCCATAAACTTACAAACACTGATCTCTATCATCTAAATTCCTTAAGATCATGCTAACCATGCTTCTTGGTTGGCTTCTTCACTTGTTAAATCAAATATTTAGCGTCTAAACGACGCAAAGTAGGCCTGCGTTTTTACCACTAACTGAAATGTTTTTATTTTTTGTTTTCATTAGTTCTAGATGTTTACTTTTACATGGCATGAAAAAACAAGCCGAATACTTGTAATTGGATAAGCAAAACCATTAATGGTAATGCATGATATAAGCAAACTGCCATGCCTGCTCCATTAAGTTTCAAAAAGGCAGCCTGCAATCTTTTTGGATAAGTATCGAAAAGAGTGTCAAAATAAATTGCAAGCATTAGACACCAAAGTGGAAAGTTAAGCTACCCGCACATATAATATCCGCGAAAAATCCAATCGTCGAGACCCCCTAAAGGGTCTGTTATGTTAGATCTGATGCAGATTTAAATCCTAAAAGTATGTACTAAAAGTATGTACTACTTCGGAAAATAGTTTCATTGAATAAAGTCTTCTACACAGTGCTAATGTCAAGCCTTCACAAAATTGTATACGAGTATATATGTATATTTATATCTGAACACAAAATAAGTTGTTCATATGTAATATTTTTGAATAACATGAGACGTGTCATTGTTTTTCAG
The DNA here is from genome assembly GCA_949129095.1 of Volucella bombylans. Lineage (NCBI taxonomy): Eukaryota > Metazoa > Arthropoda > Insecta > Diptera > Syrphidae > Volucella > Volucella bombylans. The sequence continues at coordinate 145,660,248 of OX422140.1, read as the reverse complement.
TTTTCAAATGTTATGTAGTACATGCGTACATATCTAAAAAGACTAGAGTTAAAGGACGTTTCTTACAGAGAAAAGACAACACTATCTGTCAATGCCTCAACTAAATAAAAAAAAAAATCAAAATCCTAGTCATATTTAAGCTGTTGAGAAAAAAAAAACACAATTTTCGGTATTCATTTAAACTTTCAACCACTCGGTCATGATCGTTTCTGTTTGTTAACCCAGGATATAGAAATTTATTGATACAATTCCGTAAGTGTAGTAACGAATTGAAAATCTCCCGTAACGCAGTTTTCAATTCCCATCAGTATTCTTTGAAACTTGGTCTATTTCAATCGTTTCTGTTTCTTGATCTAGGATCTGGAATATTGTTGATGCAACTCCATGAATGCAGTAACCAACTGAAAATCTCCCCTTTGTTCTGAATTCCAAAGAAACACTTTGTAAAGCACGTTTAAGTTACAAAATTTGGTTCAACATTAATCAATTTGTAGTCACAGAATTTGTATTCAAATTCATCGGAATGCAATCGTTCAAATTTGCTTATCGTTTGCTATTGCGATGTTAGGCTGAGCCGTCCTATGGAAACACCACCAAGGGAAGTTATTTTACTCTACAATACATTGGAATCTGTCCCTCGATATAAGTCACACTTACCTGTACCGAAATAAATCGTTGAACAAAGTAAACTGTCTAAGACATTCGTCTAAGTAGAGCCACATTAGAAGCTGAGTTTTGAATTCCGCTGACAACGGTGTATAATATTCTGTTGTATATTCCCGTATTAATGTGGGAATGTTCTCATGTATTTTTGCACCACAAAATACTCGTAAGCTTCCCTTAGTCTAAGGATAGCCTCTCCAATTTATTACTCTTTCATCTAGGTATTCGCGTTCGTCAAATTTACTAAATTTTATTTTTTCGCAACTGGAAGTGTATAGTAAAAGAATACTTAAGTTAATAATTTCGTAGTCTTAAAAAAGAAAATACCTTATAGATAAATATAAAAATCTTCGTTTCATTCCAAATGATGTGAGCTTCCATTGCACGAACAAACATTAATTTCTAGTCATTTATTTAATTTTTAAAAATTCGAAAGAAAAAAGAGATTATAAAAAAAGCAAATTCTCAAAATATTTAAAAATAAAACAAAACAAACAATTTTATCATAAATTTTATTATATGTAATAAATAAAAACAAAACAGTAATAATTTAACAAGTTGTCTGTTAGGAATATTTAAAATTAACGTTTTTGTATAGAATTTTATTCAAGTAGACGAGATAAATATTAAACAAATTAAGAAAAGAAGAAAACAAAACAACATTATATGCACTCTGAAAAAAAAAGTAAAAAGAAAAAAACAACTCAACAATACGTTAGAAAAAGTAATAAGTTTATTTGCTAAAATGAAATTAATTAACATATTAATATTGAACAAAAATAAGAACAAAAAAAAGGAAACTAAATTAAATGGCGAATTATTTTCGGACCAATAGTGTGTGTAAAAAAAAGGAATCAAATTCTTCTACCTTATCAATTTTTATTTGTATATAATTTGGTTTTTCATTTTATTTTTTAAGAAGCTATATAAAAAATGTGAAAACATATAGAAATGTGCATGTATTGTGTAGTTCATTATGTACATACATACATATATATATCTGCATTTAGTGCCGGCCTTTATTTTGTTTTTACAAAAATTGCACACGGATTTATTCGCCGTATTTTATCCGTTTCTATTTTGTTTTTACATTTTAAAAATGATTTTTGTTTTCTCTTAATTTAATTCTGAACTGAAATAACAAGCAATAACTACTAATGCCTTAAATATTGTGAATAAAAACGTAGAGCATTGGTTTGCCTACAAAAATGAAAAATAAAAAAAAACACGAGTAAACCAACACATCTCAGAAATTGTGTAGCGTTTAATAATTTTAAAAGTTTGATTTATTTATTTATTATTATTTGTAATTTATTTATTTATTATGTTTTACTTTTTATTTTAAATTTAATTGTTTGTTTATTTCTTTTTAAAGGGTGACAAGAATACTGTAAGAATCGATGGCGCTAATAAACGGGCTAATGAACTTTTGAAGCATTAAACATTGACTATTGTTCATTTTTTATAATTTAATTATTGTTTTTGTACTATTGATAGGTTTAAAAACAAAAAAAAAATAAAAAAATAAATTATTAAATTTTACATTTCAAATACTCAATTATTTTGTTGTCTATTTTTAATTATTTATGAAAATAAATTAAATATAACTCACCAACTTCGAATAGCACAATTCAAGTTTTTATTTTTAGTTACCGTGTTGCTTTTCTATAGCTGCAAAAGTAACCATACATAAATACATATGTAACTAAGAGTATTCCTTACGCCTATGTATGTTTTTGTGTTGATTATGCAACACTTATATATGGAAGCAATAATTATAGTATTGAAAAAAATTATAAAAAAAAAATTACTTAATAGAAGTTACAGGGGAAAGTGGTTTTGAAAAAATATTTGAATAAGTTTTTTTTTCGAATGGATTTATGAGTAAGAGTTCTATTTTTAGATAAACAACGTTACGCTCAACTGAATTTCTAAAGACGAATCCTTTTCTTAAGACAAAGTGTGCCTGTGGGGCCACATTCCATACCTTAATTCCACCAATTAGAGTTTGAGAATTATTTTCCAACTCTCTAAATTATTATCTTTAAACTATTGATTTATCAATGAACAACATTTTACGATTTATGGATGGAATATATATTTTTCAGAGTAACACGTCAGTAATGCCTGTTCGGCTTCCATTGTTTCCTCGAATTTAGAACTTGAGATTTAACTTTTCTTGTAGCTCTGTGAAAGTACCGTTTCTCGTTATATCCACATCTCGGTGCGAAGCTAGGAGAGAACAACAAGGCTCGGCGCCGTTGTATTCGAGGTTTGCCAAAGGAATTCAACGCACTCTTTTCTACAGGTCATTCCCAACTCTTTACTCCTAATGCTTCTATGTATTAGCATAAGTATTTCCAAGTGGTGTTTGTTAGATATAATATAGTTCGTTATGTTTATCTTTGTATACGTGGATCACTTACAGATTTAGGTCATATTGATGGTCACTCTTCTATCACTAACGTACAAATACGATTGCTTTGCAAAACTCTCATAGGTGGATTTAGTCTGGCGAGCACTGCGTACCAAGTTTGAGCTCAAATCCAGACGAAACCTAAAATAACGTAGTAATACTTTCGGGATGATAAAATTTCAACAAGTCTTTCAGGAAGAATTACCTAATTAATGCAAGAAATTAGAACGTATCTAGTCTACCTATTTATTCAAGACATAGCTAGGTTGCTAGGCATGAAAAGTATGTAAGAAATAATGCTTAATATTATTTGTTTAGATAACGCTACCATCCGGGGTGGACCTACGCCTCAACTGCGCTAACTATCCCAGTTGCCCACTCCAAGTTGGTTAAGGTCCTTCTTCACTTGGACGTGCTACCTAAACGAGGTCTTCTTCTACTGCGTTGCCCCTCCAGGTTAGATTCTTCGGGCTTTAGCGTTGGTATTCGTTCACTCTACATGTCCTAGCTATCTTAGGTGGAAGATACTATACAGCTCGTAAAGTTCGTCGTTAAACCTCCTGCTCAAAACGTTTTGGGTTCTAAACGGCCAGGGATATCTTCATCCACCTTCTAACGTTTATGCTTTTGCACCATAAAAAAATACCTTCGTTAGTGTTTCTTTACAAGACCTTATTACTCGTGCGCCTTCTTAGTCCAAAGAAACAGCGATTGGCAAAAGCCACTCTTCGTTTGATTTCTGAAGAGATGTCATGAGATTTAAGAGCGGAGCCGAGACATACAAAGTCCCTGACTACCTCAAAGTTATAGCTGTCTATTGTGACGTTTTATCCGATTCGACGATGTTACGTGTCGTTTCTTGTTGACAGCCGCTTTTGTTGCAATATGCACCAGTGATGGCTCGTTGAGTTCTGTAAATAGTGTCAATGTGATTAGCGTACGCTAGTAGTTGGTGTTGACTTACATTTTGTTGCACAATTTTCTCAAGTATGATGTTGAAAATGTTACATGTCGATTGTGGACTTACCGGGCCTAAAACCGCTCTGATAGAGACGAATCAAATCAATGTTTAACATGTGCACTTTAAATCATTGTATGAGAGGCCGTTATTTCATTAATTATTAACTAAAGAGCAAATATTATCGGCTTGTTCTGAAATGTCTGCGTATTCAATTTTCAATCGTCCGGAGTTGGTAACACATGACCTATTTTTTCGTCTGAAAATTTTCCTTAAAGCAAAGAACATTTTCACTTTCAGTCTTAAGCTTTTTACAAATGTGCAAGGCGCTTCAAATGAATTCTGATAGTTTGCTATAAAATCTTCTCAGCTATGATATATGTATGTTAGTGATAGTTAAGACATTAACTATTAATTATCCGGTTAAAATCCGGAGTTTGGTCCGACTGATTTTATAGGTAAAGAAGGTGAATAGCATTGCATTATTGCTTAGAGGCTCTTAACGAAAAATATAGCAGTAAATAAAACAGCCAGCATCTAAGTGGTTAAATACCGCAATTTAGTATAATTTTACTAACTTATAATATGTAGCTATTGTCAATCGAAAAGTTTGAGTTTTTAAGATTGTTTTCAAGCATGGATCTACTTGATATTGTTATTTCTTTGCTGAAAAAGTTGTCTTTTATGTGTAATTGTCATCGATTTCTTGGGCATCAACTTCAACAACAATGCAGACATGTGAGCTTAGTGTCGCATTATATACAATAGAATAGAGTGTCGCTGAAAAAAAATTATTTTATTATTCTATTCTTAAATTATTTCAATAACACCTGGCCGCCGCTGTAAGGAAATATTTGTGTACTACTGGTGTTTATGTGCTATTTCACCAAACCAATAGATTTATGATGACTAGAGTAAAAGAGCGCTTTGCAACAAGTATTGATTTTAGAAAGGGATTTCATAATAGTGTTAGATCCCTGCTCGTATTTAATGGAAATCATTTAATCCAAAAAAAAAATGAAGTGAGCAGAAATAAACATTATCCTTTCAGCTTCGTAAAATTAGCCACGTCTACAGTGTTCAGTCTGTAAAACAATTAGGTCAGGTTTACAAAGAATTTGAATGTAGAAACAACTATCTACCAAAAACGGCTCCTTCCCTCTGTGACTTCCTGTTCTTACAGCAAAGTAAAAGTTTAAATTGTATTTAAAAAAAGAAATTTTAAACAAAATTTAAATAAATATAAAGTACACATACTATATATCTTATGCTGAAATATGCGGGAAAACTTTTAAATCCATATCAAATAACAAAGTAAATTTAAAATATATATATATAAATAAATAAATAACTATAAAGCAATTTTACAAATTTAAATCAAATTAGAAAATACTTAAATTACAAAATACAAATACAACAACAATAACATATAAAATAAATTAAATAATCGGAAACACTCAAACTTTATATCGTTTGTAGTTATCTTCCGCACACTTCGTGGAACTTTAAAAGAAACAAATAAGGAAGTCTCTCATTCCATGTGTATTTAGTTTTTTTTCTTTATTTTCTACATAATATGTATTCTTTTTAAACTAGACTATGAATAGTGTATCCGTATCCGTATACATGTGAATCTACTGTTTTTGGGTTGTAACTTAAAAAAGAAAAATAATAATAATAATAAATGCAAATTATTCAGGTAAAAAAGGAGGTAAATATCATTACAAAAAATAAAAAACTATTTTTCTGTATATATTTATATGTATGCTTAAGTTTAGAATTTTAACTGTGAGATAACTATTTTTGAATTAGTTTATTTTTTTGCACGAAATTCATTTTTTTTCTACAATATATAAGATTTTGTTTTACGTAGGTACTTTCCTTTGTTTCCTGTACTACCTATCTACTCTTAAACCGAAGGTACACTCCTAAATAAAAAATAAATAAAGCTATATACAAATATTTACACTCATATATATGCGTTAGGGGAGCAAAGAACTTGTAAAAAAGGCAAATAAAATATTGTGTGCATAGAATGAGTTTATTTTTCTTATTTTTTTTTTCTTTTTCATTATAGTTCTTCATAGGTACAAATCTGTAATATGACATAATACCATTTTGCTATAAACTTTAACCACCTTAGAGATACATCAGAGTACTCTTACAATGTATCTATGTATCTCTCTTTCTATAAATACAAATATTGTATAGTGTAAACACTATTATAACTATTCTTACATCTGCATAGAATTATAAGTATGTAATTGAAAGAAAATATAAATAAATTTACATAAACATATATATTTATACATATATAACAGAGTTACCCTTGAATATATTTTAAATCGTAATTAAACAAAAACAGATCAGTTAAATAAACAGCCTTGACAAAAACAATACATAGTTATTTGGTTACCTTTAGTATTCTTTCTAGGTTCTGAATTCAAGCTCGCAATCTGTCTTATATTTTTTGTTGTGTACTCGTATTTTGTACGTATCTGTAGCGTATTACCGAATCCCTTTTTTTTATTTTGTTGATACATAATGTCCAGCCCATCCCTTAAAAATGTGAATCTTCTCTATCTTACAGATCCATTGCACTTATGTACGTCTCTTCTATGCAAAGTCATGGGGACACTGATAAGCCGTCAGTTTGTGAACTATCTCAGGACAAAAAAACTTCTCAATGACCGGCAGTACGGCTTTCGTAGCAATAGGTCCACTGGTGATTTGATGGCATGCCTCACCGAAAACTGGAACCAAAATCTACACAAATCTTGCGTAAGCAATATAGATCGACGTGATATTTTAATAGCATTTGACAGAATCTGATATGCTCTTTTGTCGAAATATCTTGCTCAATGGATTAGCAATTGCTTATCCGAAATGTTATATTAAAGTTGTCTTGGACGGTTTAAGCCTGATATCCACTATGTAAATGATAGTATTACCTAGAGCTGCGCTCGATTACCGATACTCTTTTTATTTTTCATAAAGAATCTATTGCCTGCTACTTCTAATCTAGTATATCCCCTTGTTGATGACAGTACTCTCGGCTTTTTATATATTTAAGCTCATTAAAGTTCGATATTAATACCATAACTACAATAATTGGCGAACCACCAATCCAGGACAATGTTGTCTGTCGTTACTGCGAAATTAAAATATGCAGGTATTATCCATGAATGGCACTTCAATCATCCAAACTGAACTAGTTTGAACTGGGTATGTTTTTTTAATGACAACCTGCATTGGAGTAAATACATATTCAACGTCGGAAAAAATCCTGCGATAAGTATAGCCTTCCTCAAGCGATGCTAAGAATCCTCAGGAGTTTACCCTCAAACCTTTTTATCTGAAATATCGTGATTTGTTAATAAAACGCTCTACTGGGCTCTTCATTTCTTAATTATTACAACCTGCAAACATTCAAAATAAAAAGTTATAGTTCTTTAGAAGTGCATTGGTCTGAATCTTGTACATACGCATGTATGTCACGGTAATGTCATGTCATTACAGACTTATTCCAATCACGAGGAAGTGTTCCCGCCTACTAACCTATTTGATATAGCCACTTTAAATACTAGATTTGAATCATTGCGTCTACATAACAGGTCATATGGTGCTTGTCTTATTTAGATTAATAAGACAAGTGAAGGTGAACCAAACTAATAAACCACAGTGTCCGCCTGAATTCATTACTAATGGTGTTGACATGATTTTGAAAGTATTTGTGGAAGTTAGACAAATAAACACTTAGACTATCTCAATGTTTCAACTATTCTATCAGTCGTGGCTTTTTTCACCGATTTGTTCGTATTAGTTGGCACCTTATCCTATAACTATAGCAGGACAAATTTAAGCAGCCTGCCGCATCCCTGTACAATATTTTAATATGACTGTTATCGACAGATTCATCCGTTGGCCTGAAGCATGCCCAGTTAGTGACATCAAGTCAGAGACGGTGGTTGGAGTTTTATGCCGAGAATGGATACCTCGTTTTGGAATAAGGTAGACAGTTCGAGTTAAACCTGTTCATAGAATTGGCAAGACTGCTGGGTTCATGTAGAAGACCTACCTCCCCATATCATTCGCAGAGCAACGGTGTAATCGAACGTTGGCACCGAACATTAAAAGCCGCAATAATGTGCCACCACGATAAGCTATGGACACAAACATTAGCGTGGGTACTTTTGGGACTTCGTACGGTCATAAAGGAAGACTTGTAAGCATCATCTGCAGAGCTCATTTTTTGGCAAAATATACGCATTCCCAATAACCTACTGTTAAGTTAAGACAACATATTGAAGATATACGTCCGGTAGCAGCATCAAGCCATTCTGCTTTAATGTCGTTTGTATTTAAAGGCCTAGAATCGTGTGATTTTTTCGTAAGGAAGGTCACCGAGCATTTGTCACTGAAACAAACATTCGCAGGCCGGTACAAAGTAAAGAAGATAGAAGGCAAGATTTTCACGGTTATCATCAAAGGAAAACCAGCAAGGATCAACATCGACAAGCTGAAACCGGCTTTTACTGAGAATCGGCAAACGGAATAACAGATTCCCGAGGAACAACTTTACGCAACACCTAAAGCAAAAGTCTCGTTTGCAATTCCTGAAGATAATATAGCCATCAGTAGCAACACTAGACATGGACAAATTATACGAAAACCAAGTCGATATCGTGATTCAGCCAGGCGGGGAGTACTGTGGTGGTACCCTTAAACATAAAAAATTATGTGCTGCGGCACAACATCCCTGTACAATATTTCAATATAATTGTTATTTCCTGAGACGTAGCATTTACTTTTACTTCGTTCTTTCTTTTCGCGATAGTCGGCCGTGTTATTTGGTTAGACTTTAAAAATCAAAAAAATTATAAATAATCCCCGTTGTAAAAATAAAACAAAATGTGCAATTAGTTTTATTATTGCCAAAGAATCAATGAACAGGTGAGGTCTCTAGAATCGGTTTTGTTGAGTATTTTCCATGAATTGAAAGTGACGTGAACCTGAACTCGAGCGCAAATTTGCAAAGCTCAAGGCATTATTGGTTTCCTTCATTCCAAAACGTTCAAATATTACGTCAGATAGAATTGTTTAAAGAATTCCCAGGGAGCTTATATGATATCTGTGATTGATACGGGTGATAAAATGAGAAGACGGTAAACTTACGAGTACTTTTCAATCATCATAAGCTAGTAATGTCCCTATTTGGCCACTGTGGATTCGTTATGAATGATTCGTATCATGTGCATGGATTAATGCAGTAAAACTTCAATTCTGACATCGTTTTAAGGCCTCTACGGACTTTTTTTGAATATCTATGTTGTTTCCATTTTCATCTGTCCCTCCATTTGACACGTTGAATTTATTTGCTTTATAAAGTCCCTCCATCTTTGCTGTTTCATATGTACATGTTTTTTATTTTAACCAAGAGTTTTATTTTCTTCTAAAGAAGGTTTATATTTTGACAAAGTCGATTTTTAGGTTCGAATTTATGTCGTCTTCAAACCAAGATTTTGTAGCAGGTCTAAGAGCAACCTATCTTACTGGCACTGCTGCCACTGAACTTACGGACTAGTGTTGTTGCTACTGCTATACCTAAAGTGAGCTCTTTGAACAAATGATCAGCGATTCTTCAGAGCAATCTATGAAGTGTATCTTCATTACGAGGACCATTTTATATCTAGTGTAAAGTGATTTGATTGCTGATCTATAAAGTGACTGGCGTTTACTTTCGAACCGTAAAATTCTTTCTCCTTTTTCGTTGAAAATCCATAAAGCTTGTGGGAGCTATATTGAGCACTTAGATGGCATTTCCAAAAACAGCCCGGGTGGTTTTCGTTTTTTTTTCTGAACTTATAGGAACTTTCATGACAGAGTCGTAGGAGAGGTGACCCTTAAGTGGTAGAACTTGACCGTTATCCAGATCGATTGAGATTGTTGCTTAATTAATTTGAAGATTGAATACTCTGTGAACTTCCTGCATGGCAGTTATGTTTGCTTAAGATCAACTGATATTTGTTAGGCTGGTCATGGTCTGCTGAAGAGGCGTTTACATATATCACGAACAGATTCATCAGTCTTTATTCTTAAACCATTTTGATGCGACATCAACATAAAGATCAGTTCGTTAATTCGAGGTAGTCATAATTCGAAGCTTTTCATTTCGCAATTTAAATTATTGGTGATTCTACATGCGTCCTTGAGCCCTTTTTTACAAGTACACCGACGTGTACTTATATGGATACCATATTAGTCCAGCGATCGAAAGTAGTTTGTCTCGTGTCTGCGTTTAACGTTTTCTAGTAGATTTGTGCCTCGCAAAAATGCACTGTACATTGGATTAAATAAGACATGGGTGCTCAATTCTCTTCACCAATTATGAATGTTACTTACGTCAATTCATACCAAATTCGAATGTTTTTCGCTGATTTGAAATTTGAAAACTCTTCAACAGCTAATCATTCCTAAGTCTTACCTGAACGACATTTGGAACCCCTCACTGGAAGATTTTTTTGTGTTAATAAATTGAAGTGAAAAATTCATAAAAAAATAAAGGAAATGTTCATAACTGAAGTATGGTGATGGCACTTTGTTATCATGATTAGAATATCAAGATGTCAATTAACTAACCTTTAACTCTTAACTAAGTTTGAGATTATTGCTATCAAATACTTAGATTAACCCAAAGGTGTATGAATGATCCAAATTAAAACAAACCGAGCGTGTCAGATAACAGTTCAAGAAACTTCTAAGTGGGTAAATCCTAGACTTTAACCTATTTGTTGTCATTTAAGTGTTCGAAATTTAAATTTGAGAAGAATTTGTCCGTTATATGCAATACATTAACATCTTGATATTGGAAAAAAATAAAAACAAATCAATGCTCGATTGCTCAATAGATGGCGTTAGTTTAGAACATTTAAAGCTTTGCTTAAGTACTTATTAAGCCAGAATAAAGAAGTAATGAATAAATAAGTATTATTATTCTGTAGTCATTTTTCAATACATGAATATCTTTTATTACAATATAACATATTTATCTTAAATTTGCTAAGAGTTTTGATTTTTACCAAAATAATATTCCGCCTACAACACACAATCAATGCTAAATTTTACTTTAAAAATATCGGTTCAAAATTATGCATGGTTAGTCAGAATTGATTCACATACAGATTGTTTGATAAAACTTCTAGCAAAGCCACATAGTACACATGATCTGTAATATTTTAATCGATGAGGATTGGTTGTGTGTTATACTTTAGAGTCATCTTTGTTCAGATCCTGGAACTCCCTTGGATATAAAATATACAAAAGAAATGTGGACATTGGGTGAGTTATATACTAAAGGTCGTGTTTAAAGCTATATTCTGGTCAGATCATAAAATTTAGAACCAGACTTTATATGATTTAGTACAGTCTTGAAATCTGACCACAAGCCATGGAACATGACCTTTACTCCTTTCACATTGAGGGAGTGATATATTTTTTTAAGGATCGTCGCTCCGATTTTTTGACTGAAATGGTAAGAATTTAACTGGACCAATTTTAACCCGATCACATTTCTCTTAAAAATGTTATGTGTAAATGCGGTGGCATTCTAGTGAATTTTCTTCGATCGATTATAACATAATCTAGTCTTGTAATTGTTGCCATTTGAGACATTTGGCTTTGGTTTTTGTCTTTGACAAATCTATAGCACCATCAAGAGGACATCCTTTTCGATTAAAAACTTTGAATTTGGATGTGCTACTAAGAGGTTTAAAAAGTACATTCTTTGAGTAATCGCCTTGGAAGCGCTGATTTTGTTCATACATCTGCATTTAATGGTAGAGACAACTTGTAATATCGGTTTCTACTTCAAGTAGCAATTTTATAAGTATTGTAGAAATTGGCGGCCAGTGAACCTACGTGATCCAACATTCATAAATAAAATCATTTGTTTATAAGCACGAATACGTGGAAGTTTTGCGATGTGTTTTTCACATTTCCTCTTAGAAAAAGCACGATGTTGCTAAACAAATGCCTGAAGATCATTTTCGTTATTTATTGCATTAGCTTTAACAAGACTTATGGAATACTAAAACTTGCTGTAACAAAAAAAGTTTTGTTTAAGATAGCAAAGTCGGAGAGCTTTCTTTTAGATTTACTTGTGGGAAGCATGTGAATACGGTCGTATCGTACTGCATCGATCGTATTTGAAAGTCTATGAGAGTGCTTGACACAGTGGAGCTCTTTTTGGTGTATGTTACTAATCTGACAAGATGCCATCTTCGTTTTGATTTAGTAAGTAGAAATTGTGTAAGATGAACCTGACTCTTAGGCCGGTATCATCCTTTGTAATGTGTATGGAGTTCCACCAGTATGTTTCGACAATTGAAATAAGATTTTTCACATCATGAAGTCAGCTGGTTTGAAGTCTGACATTTCATTAAATTTGTAGTAATTGATTAAGTGAGAATTGGTCTATAGGGTCCACAAGTTGGCCTGATACTACAAGGTCAAAACAGAAAAAACTGATCAGGCCATTAGCTTTGATTGCCTTAGCTATACTATTATATTAGTAGTAATATCTAAGGAAGTTAAGTGGCAAATTAGCTTAGGTTGCCTTAGTGATGCAAGTATAAATGGAAACATCGAAAGAAAGTCGTAACATTGCAACTATGCAACGTAGCGGTTGTAGTTTAAATGTTATGATATTGTAAATATCCTTAAATGCTTTTACTATAGTACTCGTACATGCATGTCTTTGACGCTATTCCATTAATAAAATGAATTTCACTAATTACTTAGTAAATCATGCAAACCGAATGTAACATAGAATGATGTGATCCCAGTCAAAGAGTCTAACAAAAGGGCATCGGAAAGAGTCTCTCTTAAAGACAGAAAATTAGAGATCTGATTCTATCCTCTTTTTAGGTGAAAGTTATTTAATTTAAAGAAAGAAAAATTGTCACAATATCAACAACATTTCTGTGTCTATTTTGTTCGTTTTCATTTATTTATCGCTTTTTAGATTAGCAAAAAATAATGATAATTTAAAAATATGTCACATCAACGAATTATATTATCAACCCATGGTTATAAAAAAAAAGAAAATAAAACAACAAATAAAATGCCTTTAATTTAAAAAACATTTGCAATATGTTCTCTAGTTTTAATTTCATAGAATATTATAAAAAAAAATATTTAAATAGAAAGCTTTAATGTAACTAAAATTTTTTCCACAATTTTATTAGACAAATTGAAATAAATAAAATGAAGAAAAACTTATTTTCAATTGAAGACAAAGTGCATATACTAGTATTCTTATATATATATAAAAAAACGTAAAATGTATTTAAAAAGAAATTATAAACAAAAAAATAAACAACAAAGCAATGCGTGTCCGTTAAAAAAAAGCAAGAAACAAAAATCCATCAGCAATACCATTAATTGTGTTTAAATATAATAATTTTTTAAAAGAGAAAAACAAAAAAAAAACTTAAATTAAATTGTAACTTAAATACTTGTTTAATAGTTTTTAAATAAATATGTTATACATTTAAAAAAAAATTATATATACAATACAATACATATTTATGAAGAGTAGTGGTGTCACTATTATAAATTAGTACCTACTTACTAGATCATAAGTATAATGTACAAAATCATCTAAAAACAATATAAATTAGGCTATAAAAACAAATAAAAATAAAAAGACACACACAATACCGAAAAGAATTATATATATATATTCATATAGAATATTTACTAAGGAATTATTAAACTAAAAATAAATCTATATACATATTGTACAACATTGTATTGATTATTCTATTAACCCAACTCTCTGTGTCTTTTATTATCCTTTTAAATTTAATAACTCAAAAATTCAAATCCAACCATTTAAATGCATGTTAATATTGTATCATATTAAATAACTTTATAAAAAATGTATTACAAAAACCTAGTTTCAAAAAAAATATATCAAAAGAATCGTAGCCGAAGATGAAAAACCAAAATAAAAAAAAAATAAAAAAACAATTTACTGAAGAAGACAAAAATATTCCATTAAAATTAAGTTGTAGCGTAAGTTTTTGAATATTATAAAGAGCATGCATTTTGTAAAATAAAAGTAAAAATACAAAATATAAAAAAAAAATACTTAAAACTAAACGAAAAATACCGTGAGATGAAGGAATAATTTTTATTTTATTTTTGTTTAACTTAAGACAGACTAAAACTTACATAATTTGTTAATTAAGAACATATGTTAAATATTTAAAAAAATATATATCTTTTACTAGAATACAATTTTTGTTATATTACTTTTTTAATTTATCTTTATACAAATTTAATTTGTAAGTTATTTGTATCCGCTAATTCGCCAATAAGGAGCTACAAATGAAATACGGAAATATACTATACACCCACACACACACACATGTGTATGTTTACATATTTAAGTGTTAAGATTTCGGAATAAATCATCATTATTGAATTAAAACTTATACATTTGAAGTGATATAAATTATAATTGAATTATATTATAAATAAAAAAAAAAACAACCAGAAAAAAATAGTTTCTACTTTTTTACAATACAATGTGTGATATATTGTAGATTTTTTACAGTCGATTTCCACGTTATTGGATGTCCGTTAATATTTACCTATCTGGTTGACCGGAACGAAATAAGATTTTCTTTTTCGCGTGATAAAGATAGCTTGAATATTTTCGGCGTTATGTAAATTTTATTTTCTACTTTGTCTAATACTCGTAGTTTTGCAATATTTTAGCGGCACTTTATAAGTTCGTCGAAATATTATGAATATTTCTGCGTAATACTCGTAAACTTATTTTTTATATTCTCCTGTGCTAGGAGACTAAATCAAGTGGTTTTGTTGGGAAAAACAATCTATCCGTTTTTAGTTTTGGAATTATGGACCGCCCCAAAGATATATCGTGGTTATCACTTGAGCGAATTCTAAAAAGTAAAAATGGCCCCTAACTCGTCCTATAGGAGGGAGTCTATACAGTTTTGTTTTTTTTTTCGAAAGAACTTAACACTCAAATGGGCATGGATACACATATAATGCCTCAGGATGTGTTAAGTTTTTTTGGAAAATGGAATAGAGAGAGAAAGACAGATGTCGGGCTTAGTGGTTATTTCGCTCCATGGGTGGCATCCAACATTTAATGGGGAGACTAGTTCTTAGTGGAAGTGGGCTTTTTGTTGATTTCTAGTCAACTAGTCACCTTATTTGATTTTCGTTAACTGAAAAAATGAATGCCTTTTGGGCGAGGCTGCGACTCGAACATCAAACCTTCCGATCTGGAAGCCAGTCAACTACTGCCACCCACAATGAAAATCATTGTTGATACTAGCATTGATAGGCCACATTAGATGCTGTTCGCACCGTTGTTCACGATTGATGCTTATTTGGTAGCAACCAACGTTTTGATCCAAGCGGTCTATTACCCCCAAATATTTGTTATACTGCAAAGCACATGCTTGTTGCTGACCAATGTTGTGCGGATCGCATAGGCATATCATCTTGATGCCACCGTTCCACTGATACCACTGATCCTCCAACTCCCAGATCAGGAATAGTATTGCCGCTAGAAGCACCTTTGTATGGCTCAGCCTGCAGGAGGTACCCAAGTCGGGTAACCATATACCAACACTTGGAGCCAAAGCGAATTGGCTTACCATGCGAGTGTTGTTTTTTACCAATGTTACCATAGTATAGTATCATAGACTCCTCTATGCTTATATCTGGGTATTTTTATTCAGTTTTTGCCACAACGGTCGTATTTTTGTAAATTTATCGAGTAGGTCGAGTTCAGTATTGTCCCATAACATACATGAATACATCGCAGAATTTGTTCGAAACGCGATCGTGAAATTGAACTAGCACCGCCGGGAAGTATCCAGTATCCCAATACATTCGATTTCTAGCATAAAAACAGTAGCCACTCAGCAATAATATGGCAAATACCAAACGTAGATTCTCTCGAAATTTCGAACTGGACATTTCCTTGTAAAATCGAACAATTTTTTGATTGTGTAGCAGAATGGTTTGAATTATTTTATATTTATACTATTTATACTAGATCGAAATATTCGATCTTATACGAGTATTATACAGGGGATGCGTCCGCACTCAAAAAATCAAATCATTCCGATCTTCTATAACATGGGAGATCAGTTTTCCAAAATGAAAGACTTGAGGTAGCGGACTATAAATATCTTGGAGTCATCTTAACACCTCGTCTAACTTTTAAGAAGACTGCTGAGATATTTCGTGAAGACAATTTTTAGATTACCAGAAAACTGTCCAAATTACATGATTCACCTCGAGACTATATAAAGGGTTTTTTTTTGCTGTTTGGTTTTTCAGTGTTCTATTTTTGGCATCGCACGCGTGATTGGTGACATGTGTCAAAGTCAAATATGCTCAGTTAGTATTGCCATTACATCATGTATAGACTTACACCCGAACAACGCTTACAAATTATTGAATATTATCAAAATTCCTGCTTTCGCGCACTTCGACCATTTTACGGTCGTTATAATCGGTCTACTGAGCAAGCAATTCAGGCCTGAGTGGCCAATTTTCGCACCAATTTCACTCTATTGGACATCAAGCCACCTACCCGTATGCATAGAGGAAAATATTGCTGTTGTATTCGCCAATGTTAAGGAAGACCGTTATTTGTCCATTCCTCGCCGTTCGCAGCAATTGGGATTGTATTACTTGACTACGTGGAAGATTTTACTCAAGGACCTTGGTCCGAAACCTTACAAAATACAGCTCGTGCAAGAACTGAAGCCGAACGACCTATCACAGCGTAGACTTTTCGGTGAGTGGGCCTTAAAAAAGTTGGAGGAAGATCCGTTTTTTTTTTATCGAAGAATTGTTTTCAGCGACGAAGCTCATTTCTGGTTGAATGCATAATGAAAAAACTGCCGTATTTGGTCCGTTGAGCAACCTGAGACAATATAAGAGCTGCCAATGCACCCGGAAAAATGCACTGTTTGGTGCGGTTTATGATCCGGCGGAATCATTGTCCCATATTTTTTCAAAGATAACCGTCCTAAAGGAAATAGGAAGAGTGCACTGGGAGGAAAATGAGTTATCGACAAACCAGAATAAATCAATCCTCAATGTTCAAGTCGGCAGAATTCTGTTTATGGATTGCTCTAAAATACCACAAACAGATAATTGATGAAGCTTTTTAAATTAAATTATATGCTTAAACTCAATAATATATAGAATAATTTGATCGCGCTTTGCTCCGCACTTTTATAAATTATAAATGGCAAATCTTCGCTTTCTGGCTGAAAGCAAAAGCCAATGTCAAATTTGTGAATTTATTAAATATTATTATACTAATATTGTTGTTTTAATTTATTTCAAATAAAACCAACGTTGCTTCTGATTTGGAGTTTTTCGATTACATACGAGTATGTGTATACGCAGCACGTGATCAGATCTTTCCGTTTCAACAGAGCTCTTTGAATTATTAACTTGGTAGAGGTGATCCAAAACTAAATGGAAAGAAATAAATCTTGTTGGTTCCATTTGACAAGGATATATATATTTATTTGAAATATACAAACATACTAGCTCTATTATACATTTTGAACAAAAAAAAATATTTTAAAACCATAGACCATCGTCTTCATTTTCATCCAGTTGCTCTGGCGGCTTATTATCCATGAGTGGAGAATTATTTACATCACCCTCGTCCTGAATAGCAGAAAGCTGTGGAAGGGAAGGAGGAGGAGCAGCAAGCGGCATATTAGCAACTTGCCCCATTACATCTAATCCAAACTTATTATCCTCTTCCTCATCACTCTCAGAAATCGCTAAATCTTCATCGATACCAACGTTATCATTTTCAGGCATATCAGACGGCATCAACATTGGCACTTGTGGTGTTAATTGCATTGCAGGTGCCTGTGCCTGTAATTGTTCACCTTCAGCTTCTGCTGAGAACTGCTGTTCATTGTTGGGTAA
Organism: Volucella bombylans; assembly: GCA_949129095.1. Taxonomy (NCBI): domain Eukaryota; kingdom Metazoa; phylum Arthropoda; class Insecta; order Diptera; family Syrphidae; genus Volucella; species Volucella bombylans. Next base: position 145,642,198 of record OX422140.1, on the reverse strand, counting down.
AAACTGAGATAAAGGCTGTTCTGCTTGAGGTTGTGAAGCAGGAAAGCGATTTCCCATGCTAAGAAAGTCCGATGGGTCATAATTGGGATCCAGGTCGATGGAGTCATCTAAATAAAAAAAATAAACAAATACATGTATTAAGTATTTAATAAACATGAGAAATAAATATAATAATAAAAAACTACATAAAAAGCGGCACAAAATTATAATTGAAAAAAATTGGATCCGATCGAAAGGAGAATTTTGATTTATTTATTTTTTATTTTTTTTTCAAAATGAGATTGAATCCAATCTGTACTTAGGAATTTTGGGGGTTAGGTCATTGCAATAAAAGCCAACATAAAAATTTTTAACTAAATTTTAACTGGATGGTAGTGTTGGTGATGGAGGATGTGTAAAGAGACAAAATATATTGCAAAAGGAACCTTGTGGCTGTTGAGTGTAGAAGCCGACTCCACTCAACTGTACCATAGCTTCAGCTGCCTGCTGACTATCATCCTCGCCATGTTGTCCTTCGTTAGTTACACATAATGCGGATAATGTAAAATATAATAACAGATGTATATACTTTAGATTTGATGTTAATGACAGAAGATAATGCAGTGAGCGATGTTTATTTATTTTGTTTGTTATTTATTATTTTACCAAATGACTTAAAGTGCTTATTTACCGTTTATTTGAAAAATAATTAGAAGAAATAAGAATACTAGATACTCGTATCTGGGATTGAGTTCTGTCTACTAAACTATTCTGACTTCATTTTATTGGCTTAATGATACATGTATCTACATAGCAATTAGATTAACCTTGATCCAGTACGAGAGTCGAGCACGGACGCGACGAGTGCACACGTTGTCCAATGCACTCGTAAATTCTCGTGTGCTGTACGAAAAAAAAACCGCGCAGCGTAAAAAACAAGCAAAAAACAAAACCACCGAGAGCGTGTGAAATAAAAAAATAGTGCAGTGCAGTGGAGAAAGAAAACAAAAAATATCCCACAGTGCGGGTATCCCAACTCTACCGCTTCTGGTCGAAGTACTGTTGCTTGCACCCGGTCACTGCCGTTACTGTAATTATCATACGGCACGGGTAGTGAGTGCATGTAACAACGGATGGATAGCCGGTTTAGAGTGAGAATTTTGTTGGTGCACTGTTTCATATTGTTGTGAGGGCATAACACCTACAGCAATTTGATAAGCTTACCATCTTCGGTGAGTGTGTTTGTTTATGATTATGGCTAGGGAATTTAAGGTGGATATACGAGGGCTAAAAAATAATCACTTTTCTGCGTACGCCCACGTCTGTAAGTGCGTGGTTTTGGCACTTACTGCTGGTTTTGGCACTCAGTAAAACACAGGTAGATCCCCGCCTACACCTCTCAGATCATTCTGATCTGAAGAGACCTGGCTACGAACTAGTGCCATTATTGTTTTCTCACCGCGGTCTCGCCATTTACGTTCGTAGTGATGTAGCTTACCAAAATCCACCACAATTCCTGTTCCAATCCGCAATTAAATTATCAACTACTGCTTTATTTACAGAAGCCCCAAACTGGACAGCAATTCGACCTTTAACGAGTTCGATGCGCTGTCTGACTCCATACAAAGAATTGTACTCATGCATCCTCATACTAAAATCGTGTTTACGGCCGATTTCAAATACACAATTCTGCTTGGCTTTGACATTCTGAACAAACAACATACGATGTTTGTAAACGATAAGAGTAAAACCAAACGATAAGGCGTGGTACAACTCTAGTTGTAAAGAGGCGGTCAGGATTAGAGTAATGTTTTTTTGGTTCTACAAGCGTGTGAAATTTCAGTACGACCAAAAGCAGAGGCATACAATACTAGAATGTCCCAAAGACAGTAACAATTTTTGGTCGTTCGTCAAAAATATTAGAAATTCTGCCCATTCTGCATCCCAACGCTCATTTATAATGACATTCCAATCTCCTTGCTGCGCATTTTGCGGCCAGGTCAACACTTCCAGATTGTGCTTGGGCCAACCTACACTTGAATGCGTCGATTCTTCAATGGGACGAATTCACTTTGGCCCTCGTGTAGCAGCAAGAGTACTTAAAGGTCTTAACATACCCTAATCCGCTGGTCCAGATGGTATATCTCCCCTTCTTCTACAGAGGTGTTCTTCCGCTCTGGCAAAACCAATGCGTAAGCTTTTTCATCAATCCTACTCTTGAGAATTCTTTCCGAGCAGATGGAAAACAGCATTAGTTCAGCACGTCCCTAAAACCGGCGAATCTTCTTCTCTTTCTTCCTACAGCCTCATTGCACTTACGTTCATTCTTTCCAATGTCATGGAAACACTGATAAGCCGTCAGCTCATCGAAACCGAAAAATTCTCAATGACCGGCAGTATGATTTTCGTAGGAATAGGTCTCACCGAAAAATGAAACCAAAGCGTACATCAATCTGGTGAAAGCAAGATAGTTGCACTTGATATTTCTAATGCATTTGAAAGAGTTTGGTATTAGACTCTTTTGCCGAAAATGCGTCATTTTAGGATCGCTGACTCCCTTCTTCAATGCATTAGAAATTATTTTCCGGAACGTTAATTCAAGTCATCTTGGACGGTGTTAAGTCTGATATCCACAAAATAAATGCCGATGTACTTCAGGACTCCGTTCTATCTCCGACACTCTTCCTAGTTAGCATCAGTGATCTCTTGTCCGCTACTTCTAATCCAATATATTCCTTTCCGGATGACAGTGTTTTCTGATTTTCATATTCGCCCCTCGACTCAAGTCCTTCCTCTTCGGCTGTAGAAAGGGTGTTGCAGTGCAACATCGCATCCAATTAATGAGAACATAATTTACATTTCGTAAAAGCCGTCGGCAAATCAAGCGGAATCAGGAAATGCAAGCAAGTGCAAACAAAGGCAACAACAATTGCATAACGATTTTTTTTAAATTATCGATCTGCTGATCATAAAATATCGTGTGTGTGTGTGTATTATTAATAAAATAAAATAAGGATAATAAAGGTGAGCAAAAGCAAGGTCTCAAAATTTATTGATCACATGCAAAGCATTTCAGTAGATTTAGGTGCTGATATCAGAGCATATTTAAGCTTGGACAAGCTCAATAAATCCATTCATATGAATGAAGCGCGGCTTAAGAATTTAGAGGAATCGTTTCAGGAAGCTAGGGACCTGCATCAAAAGATTATTGCAGCTCCTAGTGACGAAACAAAAACTAAATATATGGAAGAATCAATCTTCCATAATTTAAAAGAATTGTATTATAAGTATTCCTCGGAATTAAAAGAGCAGTTGCAAGATACTGATATTCAACATCAAGTACAAGGGTCCTTAAATAGTTCAGTGGGTGGATCTAAGTTTTCGTCTGTTGATCATAAACTTCCCTACATTTTCTGGTTCTCTTCAAACATGGCCAGAATTTAAAAGTTTATTTGACAGTCTGGTCATTAAAAAATCGACCATCTCCGATGTTCAAAAACTTCATTACCTAAAGGCTAATTTAAGTGGGGAAGTCGAACGCCTACTTAGGAATACAGCAATCACCGACGGTAATTTCGAGTCAGCATGGGCAACGCTAGTCAAACGGTACCAAAACCTGAGGTTTCTTAAAGAGACACAGTTCAATTTGCTTTTTAACCAGCCAATACTATCTCACGAATCAGCTGATGGTATTAAATCACTCGTTGAAACCACAAACGAAGCTAACCAATCATTAGCAAATCTCGGGGTTCCTGTCCACTCATGGGAAGATGTTCTCATATATCAGACGTTCAAAAACTTCAACTTAACACGCGCGGTCTTTGGGAAGCACACATTTCGTCGTACGTTGACTATCCAACCTACACCACGCTGGAAGAATTCTTGCTAATGAGAGCAAGAGCCTCGGATGTTATGGGACAAACAACATCCAGTCTCCCACATGGAAGATTCAAAGGAACAACTACTACCATACGTTCGCATAATTTAGCGATCCAGAAATGTTCAATATGTCAGGGTCTTCACTCAATCCGTAATTGTTTTAATTTTTTTGTATATAATTTACGCGCGCCTAAGGGGTTAGATACCCTTTTACTGTTGCTAGGGCGCGGGCAGAAAGGTAGAATTAGGAGAAAGGAAAAATGGTTTTTTGTAGTGGTTTGAAACTCAGGTGTGTTTGGTTTCGATATTCGCTCTCCAGGGGGTGGGAGTCCGAATAGGACGGAGAGTTTTTACTTCCCTCAGAGTGATTCGAAGTTTATAATTCGCACTATTTTTTTGTGCTTGAAACTCTACAACAGCCAAATCTACGTGTCAGTGTTATGCCTTCACATGCAGAATTGTTCTGTCTGAATTCCAATTACACAAATGAAAAACTTGAAAGACTTGTCATGGGCAGGATTCGAACCTTGACCCTCCGAGTGAAAAGCGATTGATGTACCACTACACCACGGCCACCCCAAATTAAAAGCACTTCATTATAAAAAGCGACAGGATGTTATAAGGAAACATAAGTTGTGTTATATCTGTCTTTTAAGTGCCCACAACTTGCATAAGTGCATAAGCACATTTACTCCAACTGCAAGCAAAAAGTTCATTCGTTGTTTCATAGGGAGGATACGTACCCTTCAGTAGCTGGAAAAAACACCACTTCAGCGGCAGCTGTCCAGTCACCTGCCCCCGTGGAGTTCTCTTCCGCGGTACCTTTTCAGATTCAATCTACAGAATGTCAAACGGCTTCAGCTAAAATAGCCTCAGCACCCAACACATACATTGCCGAAAGCAGTAAGTTCCACTCTGTTCTTCTGGCTACAACGCTCATTAAGGTCTATGCGACCACGGGCCAACCCTTGATGCTGCGAGTGCAAATTTTAAACCTCAAAAGAGAAAGGAATATCGTTGCTGTTCTTGGCGTTGGAGAAATGAGAGTATCAAAGTACAAGGTGTCGCTAGTGATCCACTCCAATACCAACCCAAATTATAAATTACAACTTCAAGCCTTGGTCTTACCCAAACTAACCGCTAGTCTTCCCATGCGTTATATCCCCTGCGATGACTGGAGTCACCTCCAAAGCATGGAGCTAGCAGATCCTACTTACAATAGGGCAAGTAAAATTGATATACTGCTTGACAGTGATATATATCCGTCAATACTCTTTGATAGAATTGTGAAAGGACCACCCGGCACACCTATGGCACAAAGAACCGAACTTGGATGGGTACTCTCTGGTGGCGTCTTTGAAAACCAGTCGGCGGTAACTTCGTTTCACACTATGACCGAAAATCCGCAACTGGACATTCTTCTAAAGAAATTTTGGGAGTTAGAGGAAATGGAAGAAAAAAAAAAGTTAACCCCAGAAGAACAAAGGTGCGAAACGCACTTCTGCAGAACCCATCAACGACAAGCTGACGGAAAATATATAGTTCAGCTTCCGTTCGAAGAGGGAACACCTCCTGTATTAGGTGTCTCTCAGAACTTAGCGCTGTTTAGGTTCCTGCAGGTGAAAAAAAGATTCAAATCGAATCCAGCATTACGGGAGGTATACAAGGCGGTGGTTGAAGAATACATGGATCTAGGGCACATGTTAGAAGTAAACCTCAAGTGTCTTCCAATTTCTCACTACTTCGTCCAAAGAAACAAGCTCCACAACCAAGCTCCGTATAGTTTTTGACGCCTCAAGCAAAACTTCAGACGGGTTTCTCTAAATGATCATTTGTTAGCAGGCCCGAGGTAGCAAAACGATATCCTTGACCACATCGCTCGTTTACGTCGGCATAAAATAGGTTTTGTAGCTGATATTAGTAAGCTGTATAGGCAAATTTGCATTGCTCCCAAAGAATTCTGCCTACCAGCTTGTTTTATGGAGAGAGAAAGATGGAGAAGAAATCAGAACCTTCAAGCTAAACACGGTTATGTTTGGCACCACCTCGGCGCCACGTCTAGCAATTCGCACACTCCAACCACTTGCTTCAGATGAACCAGAAACCTATCCCATCGCATCGGCTATTGTTCTTAATAATTTTTACGTCGATGACGTAATTCATAGCGCAAACTCAGTGAAAGAGGCTTTGAAAATGCAACACCAGCTCATTACAATGTTGAACCGTGGTGGTTTTTCATTAAGAAAGTGGGCAAGTAATAGCGAGAAATTGTTGCAAGCTATACCGATTGACGAAAGAGAGATACAAATACTCCTATCATTCGATGAAGGAAAGGCAATCAAAACACTTAATATACAATGGCACCCCGGAAAAGACATCTTCACCTTTGACATACATCTCCCAAATCAAAAGAAGACTACGAAAAGGACAATCCTATCCCATATCGCTCGTCTGTATGGCCCAATGGGTTGGATCTCTCCTTGTATGATACCCAGTAAAATCCTTATGCAAGAACTTTGCAAACAGCATTAAACTTAGGACAGTGAACTTCCAGAAACCATAATTTCGGCATGGTGCAATCTTAAGACCGAACTCAATGCGATCAAAGCACTCGCAATTCCTCGATGGCTAGGTATTATTACAAACAGTCGTATCAAAATCCAGCAATCTATATTCGTACAATTAAACAAGACTTCATAAATATAAATCTGATTCTTTCTAAAACCAGAGCAGCACCACTGAAGAAAAAATCACTGGCGCGGCTAGAATTGTGTGGAGCCTTACTTCTGGCGCAGTTATTGGTGCGCACTGTGAAAACAATGGGCATCAGAAATAAAACGGTATACGCTTGGTGTGGTTCTCAAATTGCGCTTGCATGGATCAAGTCACCTCCATATACGCAAACTACATCTGTGGCAAATAGATTTGCCGAAATTCAAGATTTCACAGATACGAACTGCTAAAACTACATCGCTCCAAAGGAAAATACCAGCCGATATTGCCTCTAGAGGAATCTCACCAAGGGATCTAATTAATCATAGGGCCAGACTTTTTAAAAACTTTTGATGAAGGCAATTACCAATTGACAGACATACCGATAATTGATTTGGAAAAGAAATCATCGAAAAGTTCAATGTCAAATAGTAACTTTATAAAATCAAATGCATTTGGTAAGCAAAATATTTTCCACCTCTGTGTTCATTTTACAGCATTCAAAAGTAATGAAATTTTAAACAGATTTTCAACCTTACAGCGATTGGTAAGAGTCACTGCTTATTGTCTACGATTTATTAGAAATCTGAGAGTGTACAGATCCGCCCCATTTACTGGACCTCTTACGGTGGAAGAAATTGCACTAGCACGAATAAGACTGATAGCTTTCGTTCAAAGGGAATCGTTTACCGACGATATCAGAAAGATATCCAACAAGCATCCTGCCAACAAGGGGAGTAAATAGGCAAGATTGTCGCCTTTCATAGACGAAAAGGGGGTTCTGCGCGTTGGAGGTCGACTAGAGAATGCGAATCTGCCATATTCACATCGTCATCCTATTATTCTGCCTGCAAAAAATGCACTGACAAATTTAATAATTCATGACATTCACATGAAAACGTTGCACGGTGGACAGCTGCTAATGATGGCAACCATACGAAGTGAATACTGGATTAGAAATTTAAAAGCAAATGTCAAGACCTGTATTCACCACTGTAAGCATAAGGCAACTCAGATGCAGCAGAAGATGGGAAACTTAACAGCACTCAGAGTCAACCAAGCTCGTCCATTTCAAACAGCCGGTGTTGATTACTTTGGTACAGTACAAATAAATGTAGGTGCAATAAAATCAGTAAAGCGTACATAGCGATTTTTATTTGCTTTTGCACAAAGGCATTTCATATTGAGCTCGTGAGCGATATAGCACGAACGCGTTTCCTGCGGCATTTAAGAGATTAACTGCCCGCCACGGCATTTGCACCGATCTCTACAGTAACTGCGGAACTAATTTAAAGGGAGCAGCGAAGATTATGGTACAGGAACGATCGTATTATACCAAACAATAGACAGAAGACATCGCGACGATATTTCAAACAAATGGAACTACGTAGTATTTCAACCCTCCGGCTGCCCCGCACTTCGGTGGACTTTGGGGGGGGGGGGGGGGGGGGGGGTGTTAAATCAATGAAACATCGCCTGAAGAGAATCATCGGCCATAACACCTTAAACTTTTTTACTTGATTACTTAAACCTTTTACTGTTGGGCGGGCGGAAAGATAGAAGGAGGAGAAAGGAAAATTGTTTTTGTAGTGGTTTGAAACTCAGGTGTGTTTGGTTTCTATGTTTGCTCTCTAGGGGTGGGAGTCCGAATAGGACGGAGAGTTTTTCTGCACTCAGAGTGATTCGAGGTATATCACAGTATTTTTCATTTCTGTGCTTGAAACTCTACAACAGCCAAATCTACGTGTCAGTGTTATGCCTTCACACGCAGAATTTTTCTGTCTGAGTTCCAATTACACAATGAAAAACTGACTTGCCATGGGCAGGATTCGAACCTGGACCCTCCGAGTGGGAAGTGTTTGCTACTACCACTACACCACGGCCACCCCCTTCATACAGTGCCCGAAAGGGATTTATCGAACGTTAAGCCAAATCACTTGGACAGATGGCACTTTTTGCAGAAAATCCAACAAGACTTTTGGAAAAAATGGAAGTCAGAATATCTTGCTCGCCTAGAACAGCGTACTAAGTGGTTGACGTCAAATTTGCAGCTCAAGATAGGCGATCTAGTGCTATTGCCTGATGAGCAAGCGCCTCCAACGTTATGGAAACTAGGCAGAATTGAAGCATTACACCCAGGAAAGGACCGGCAAGTACGAGTTTAGTTTAGTTTGTTTCATATTTAGAGCTTATACTTAAGATAAAAAGTAATCTTATGAATTGTAAAGCTTATACAAGGTTGTGACAATATTAAATAAAAGTAACAATAAATGTAATAAAATAAAATAAATAGCATACGTGCGAAACTTAAATTTGGTATATTTAGATACATGTTAGTATGCGAAAAAAAAATAGATACATATTTAACAATTCAATTTTTGAAATATAAGGAAGGAAATGAGAGAAAAAAGAAAAGAAAAGAATAGAAAAAAAAGAAGGACCAGATAGACGTTGCTATGAAAAACAGAACTAGCGAAATAGGAAAAATTGCAATTCTTTTTTAAATTTTCCGATATCACTGATTTCTTTAAAAAAAAAGCGCTAGTGAATTCCATAGTCGAATAGCAGCGATGAAAAACTGTCTTTCCGACGTTAAACAAGAAAAACGCGGAAGTATTAAACAAGCTGAGCTAGTTAATGTCGGAAACTGGATTTTTTCATATAGATAGGATGGTTGACCTGTTTTTAAGATATTAGATACAAATGTTAATGTACGAAACTTAATGAAATTCTCAAAAGTCATCCCAAGAAGGTTTTTAGACAGATGTGAAACATGGTCATACTTACACAAGGTGTACACATATCGAATAATACTATTAAAAGCGACTTGGAGCTTTCTCTTGCTAACAGCGTCACAATTGCCAACAATTTCACATCCGTGTGTGAGTACAGGAATGGCTAAAGATTTTGCCTTCTTCAGCTGGCAAATGAACAATGAAACCGTCCTCAAATACACACACACTTTTAAAAAAATTATATATTGTTTAACATATAACTGACACATTTATCATAATGAATTTACATACTAACCTAAAACTTAAATATAACTAAATATTGCCACACCCCAATCACCACACCTTTCTTTCCACTTTCATGTTCATTGTCAATCGAGTTACACCAACCAAGTAACCAGTACCGACGCTGACAACTACAAACTTCCGCAAAATCCTTAGCTGAATAGTAGCTGGATGATGGCTTTTACGGACTTCGCTTCTCTGGGCCGGCAGGATGTTGCAGTGCAACATCGCATCCAATTGATGAGAACATAATTTCCATTTGCCGTCAGCAAATACATTTCGCAAAAGCCGTCGGCAAATCAAGCGGAATCAACAAATGCAAGCGAGTGCAAAAAAAATGCAACAACAATTGCATAGACAAAATTCTATGTTTTTTTCGTCATTCTTTACCTCCATCTCTTACGACAAGCAGTAGGTGTGTTGGGACATTTGCACGCATTAATCAAGAGCACAGCACACAAATGCAAGCATGGAAAGAGGGTGCCTGGAAATAGGTCAATGACCGATTTCAGCTGTTATGATAGCCGATAGTATGCAAGCAGTGGAATCGTGTTCCTGGAAGCTGCAAACAGCAAGAGGCCAATGCCCGATATCAGCCGAGATGACGGTGGTGAGCTAGAAAATCAGCATAACAGCAGATTGCAGCAGTGAGGAAGCTGATGGTAGCTGTACCAAATGCGGGATTTGAAGTCAATGGCCACGACAATACATCAAGGCCAGGGAATGGATAGTTTTCCTCTAGACGATGTGACTATTTCTATTATTCAGTAACAATCTTACCAGTGTCCGTATCGGTCGACAATAAAGACAATAAAGTGGATTTCGTGAAAAGAAACTTATTTCGTTGTTTTGTTTTAATTTTATTTAAACGATTTTGCTAGTTTTCTTCGCGAAACAACGGGAAAGGCAGCGCCTGTTAAGCTCATTAAATTCCGATATAAACAGCATTACTAAATTAAACCACCAACAGAATGGAATTTAAAGCTTCCAAAACATAATGCTCGCTGCTGTCGCTAAACAGAAATTTAAATTTATCCATGACTGGCACTTGCATCGTCGAAACCGAAAAACTTTGCATCTCGGTATGTGTGTCAGTAACAATTTACGTTGGAATGACCACTTATTCGATGTCGTCAAAAATGCTGCCGAAAATCTAGGTTTCCTTAAGTGATGTAAGAAATATTTCACCCGCTTTGATCTGACCTAAATATATAAGGCCCTGCCCAAAATTGGAGTACAATGTCCACAACTGGTCAACTCGAACACCGACGTAATGTCTCCTCTCTCACTTTCTGTTATCGCTATTTCCACCACGTACATCGGTAACTCTCTTTTCTTCCTCCCGCGCTATGTACAAACATTGTAAGGGTACACAAATCCCTTGAGCCTCAATGGAGTGTAGGAAAATATTATTTCTATCAATACAGACAGTAACGTGCATTAAATTACAAAAGCCTCCCATTTCTTAAGGTTGCGAGCATGTTCTAATTAAGCTATAGCTTTAAAGTTTTGCACACATTTGGTGACAATTTAATGTAGTACGAGTATATCTAATACCGTTATAAATTCAATAAATTGAGGGAGCGAAAGTGATGTTGAGAAGGAACATTGATACTAGCAAAGGCTTAGTCAATTGGGCAATTGGAAATATTACAGAAATTATTTGGCCGCTTTTAGTAAAATGTAGGGTAGTACAGTTGATAATGCAGTAATACACTCAGGATCAAAAATATTTGAACAACATCAAGCATATACATATAGCGCTTAGTAGAGCGAAATCACTGACCGTACTCTTAAGTCGATGATATAATACAAAGAGCGTAATGCAATAAAATTAATGAACAAAACATCGTGTAATATAAAATCCCTAGAAGAAATGAATGGAATGAGAAATTATAGAACTCCTCCGTTAATAATCTGAACCTATGTATGTATATGTAACAGATTCATTTTTCTTTGTATAAAGAAGACTTACAAATGAGAACGAATATATAATGAATGTCAACGCTTTTAAAAGTGTACTAAAAACAAAATAATATTTTTTGTTTTGATTTTATAAAAAATATTCGAAAAATTGTCGAAATTAAAAGCGAGCGCAAACAAATACCTGAAAAGTTGTTTCAATAGTTATTGGGTAATATGGCATATACAAATAAAGTACGGCCATCATCAACATTTGTAACTCTTTGCTGATGAACCTGTTTGTTATTCCTCTACTTATTAAAAGATGTTTTACCTAATAGGGACCGCCCATCTTAATTCCAAAGGACAATCCTTTAATTATCTTAAGTTGCCAGTTACTTAGACAATAAAATAGATATTTTTGAACACACAACTATAAACAAACAAACATTACACCCAGAAATCTAAGGTGATTAACTGATAGCTAATCAATGATGTATTAAGTTAAAACCTCTTGTTTGCGTTACACTGTTAACATAAAAAATGAGTTATTGAAAAAAAAAAAAATAGGAAATACGATTTTTATCATAGGTTTTAACACAGACAAGTTTGGGATTGAATCAAGGTATAAAGCTCACTACAAACATGTACGTAACAGCCTCGGAGATGGGCAGATTCACCCGGGCGATAAGGTTATTTTGATTATGCAACTCGTATAATCATCTCCTCATGGTGGACACACTTGTAGAAGTCCCCGACAATCAAAATGTCAATCAAATTGGCGGACTCTTCTGTTAGAGCGCGACATATTGACATAAAGTGTGTATACCGATTTCCTACCGCCACATAATTAAACACTTACGGGAAGAAGGTCTGAGGTCGGAAAAAAATTGCAAGAGACCATTACAACCCTTGCCATGATACATTTGTACTCTTTGAACGTTACCTCCACTAGAATTTCTGAGTCTTCCCTAGAAAGATAACTAAACGCTTCTGTGAAAGCACCCACCAAATCAGCGCCGGAGACCGAAAATTTTCCGACCTCAACATGAAGATGGCAGCACTCGTTGTTGGGGAATGTGTTTTTATAAAAATGAAAAAATCGAGTATCGAGCTGTTATTAAATATCTGTTTCTCAAAGGCAATACGCCTACGCAAATTAAAAACGAGTTAGATGTTGTGGGTCGTCTGCACCATCACTTATCACGTGAAATTTTGGCCAGCGTTCAACGTTCGGGTGGTCAAAAACTGCAACAGCAACTGATGGTAACATCATTCAAATTCACGGAATGGTTTTAGATAACGGTCGAATTAAGATTAGAGAGACAACAGAGGCTGTGAACATGCCCAAAGAACGTGTTTGTCGCATATTGAATAAAGATTTAGGCATGAGAAAGCTGACCTTACGTTGGATTCCGCATTTGCTCGCTCCGGACCAAAAACGTGTTCAAATATTTCCAACGCTTTGTTGACGCAGTATAGGATTAATTATTGTAGATGAAATTTGGATGCACCATCATACTCCAGAAACACAGTCAAAACCGTAGATTTGGTAAAACAGGAACTGGCTATTCCTTCGGCTGGGAAAATGAAGTCGACTGCTTTTTGGGATAACCATGTAAAGGAGGAGGAGGCCATCACCTTCGTAAAGAACTACTTTGCAGAGAAAGACGCCAAGCACTACAATGTTTGGACGGGTTGAAAAGATGGCATCATCGCTGGGAGAAGTGTATACAAAGAGACTATGTAGAAAAATAAAAATTTCTTGTTTCTCTGTAAGACCGCTTAGCGGTGTTTTATTGTTTTCATAGCAAGCGTCACACGATGTTTTGTCACCCATGCCTAGCACACTTAAGTGCTTACCAAAAGTGTAGTGCACCGTTATGATGCCTGTTAACAATCTACAGCCGTTGCTAGTGAGGCCAGCTGACCTTTAGAGACGTTAGGGCGCAGTTTTTTTTTTTAAGATCTTAACACTCAAGTGGGTATGGCTACACTTAAAATGCCTGAGCACGTGTTTAGTGTTTAAGAAAATGGGACAGAGAAAGAAAGAAAGATGTTAATTCGCTTCATAGGTGGCATCCTACGTTTAATGGGCAGACTAAATTATTAAGAGTAATTGGACATGTTGTTTTATTGTATGTGATTTTAGTTGCCTGAAAAAAAAACGTCTTTCGTTATTTATAATCCCACCAAATTGGCAAAGTAATCTCCTTTTGATGCAGTTCAGCTGTCATTGTGGTTTGTGCTGGTATATCACACTGAGACCATGGTCGTTTTCGACTGATATTATTTTAGACAATCCATTCCTCATCACCAGTGCTGATACGAGTAAATATTGATTTATTGTGTTAAGTGAATCTATTCTTATTCAAGGTCTTTTACGTTTCCAATTGTTGTGTATGATTCATTTAACGTCCCCAGTCATATGACGAAACAATTCAATTATGACTTTGATTTGGTCATCATCAACCTCAGTTGGTCTACTAAAGGGTCCGCCATCTAACGTTTTTTTTTTCAACTAGTGCTTATTTCGTGAATGGTAACACTTAGCTCATGTCTTATTTGACAGATAATTAGTTTTATCCTTCCGCTGAACGAATATGGTTGTGTATACGCTTGAACAACGCTGGGAAATATTGCGACATTACTTTGAAAATCATGGTAATGTTGCAGAATGTGTGCGAAAATTGCGTACGGATTTTGGAAGAAGAGAAGCACCGTCAGCTCCGTATGTTCGTTATCTTGTGAAAAAAGTGAAAGAAACTGGCATCCTCATCGATAAACCAAAGCGTGAAAAGCCAAAAACAGTGCGTACACCCGAGAATATTGCTGCTGTGGCAGAAAGTGTGCGTGAAACGCCATCAACATCAATTCACCGTCGTTCTCAACAATTGAACATTTCGGATTTTGCCAAAAAAATCATCTTTTCAGATGAAGCTCATTTTGATCTTGGCGGGTATGTAAACAAGCAAAATTGTCGCATTTGGGGCACAGAAAACCCGCACGCATACATTGAAAAGCCGATACACCCAAAACGAGTCACTTTTTGGTGCGGATTTTGGTCCAGAGGCATAATTGGGCCATTTTTCTTCGAAAATGAGCAAGGAGTGGCCGTTACAGTCAATGGCGATCGTTATCGGGCCATGTTGAACGAATTTTTGTTCACAAAAATTGAAGAGGAGGATATTGGCAACATTTGGTTTCAACAGGACGGCGCTACGTGCCACACAGCCGAAGCTACACTCGATGTTTTGCGCCCTGTTTTTGAAGATCGCATTATCAGCCGCAGAGCTGATGTCGTTTGGCCACCTCGGAGCTGCGATTTGACACCGTTGGACTATTATTTGTGGGGTGCCGTAAAAGATAAGTGTTACGCCGACAAGCCAGAGACAATTGACGCTTTAAAGGACAATATTCGTGAAGCCATTGGTGAAATACAGCTGCACAAAATCGATAATGTGCTTAAAAAGTGGACCGATCGTGTAGGCTACTGCATGGCCAACCGAGGCAGCCATTTGAATGAAATTATTTTCCATTATTAACCGGAAGGATATAACTAATTATCTGTCAAATCAGACATGAGCTAAGTGTTACCATTCACGAAATAAGCACTAGTTGAAAAAAAAACGTTAGATGGCGGACCCTTTAGTACGCTGGTCACCTCTGAGTAAAATATCTCTGGAACGGAATTGCTTAAACTAATTCTGGCAGTGCAGTCAGCACCATAAACTCCACATATCTCTTTGTAAGCTTCTTTACTTTACAGAAATAAAAAGGCAGAATATATCGAAAATGTTAATTTTTCCAGATGTAATCAAAATTAAGCTCGATTTGCTTCTAAAGTAGGCTTAAAATGACGGTTATCAAATATCAAAAAAGAAAAAAAATCATAACGTTGCAAAAAAAAAGCGAGACCCAAAAACATAATGCAATCTATGATACTTGTAAGAACCGAAATTACTTTCTTGCGAAACCAATAATTATGAAATGGGATTTTGCTGGTAGTGCAAGATAAAAAAAGGTTTAATCAAAGCTTTTTTGATTCAAATGTCGACGATGCTAATATCTAGTTCGTGACATCTTTTTCTTCTTTAGGGTTAATATGTAATATTGTTTTTAAAATACACGCAGCTCATCTAGTCGATATTGTACGGTATAATAATGTTCTAATTTGCAAAGGAAGCTAAAACACTTTGGAAGAAGACGTTATTTTAAAAATAAAATCACCAATTTGATACATGTGTTTTTAAAGAAGTGATAACTTTTTTTCAGTTCAGATAACATATTCCTTGCAACTTACTATGGTGGGTAGAAATAGATGTTGTGCTTTTAGTGAAGCGGACACCAAGCATATGTTAATATGTGGTGCCTCGCAAATAGAAAACAATATGATACTATTGAAAAGTGTTTGAAGTAGCCATTTGACGTATGCAAGTACTAGGTCGACCCATATCCACTTCATTCATGGGCGAACACTAAACTCTTTTTATAGAATGAAAGCAATAAATAACATTTAAAGCAATTTTGGCAAGGATGGACTGCTAAATGGTAGACGGGGAATCTCTAATGACCTCTAATGGCCTGCTGTTGATAGAAGATTATTGAGCAATGTCACATAATTCTCATCACCTTGTCTTCTGGCTACGACATAGAGAGCAAACTGAAGGTATATAAATTGCTTCTTCTTTATACGATGATCATACGATCATACACTTACACTTACACAATGTTATATACTACAAAACAAATAGTAAAAACTGAGTATCACTTTTGCTTGTTCAACCCTCATGTTTAAGTTTGCGAAATAAACTCTTTGAATTCGGACGTGTGGTATTTTCCTTTTTCTCTTGCGCTGTGGTATTTTGTGGTTTGTCCCAACAATTTAAAACATTCGAATTGGAAATAGCCTGACTGATTATTCAAGAACATTCGTGGTGCAATCCCCATATACGAGTATGATATTTTATACTGCAGTGCAGGCCTTATGAGAGAACTTTTTTCAAACACGAGTATCTGTCGTTCAATTTTCGGTTGTTAGTTCTCTAAACTGATTTTTAAGCAAAAAGAGCGATTACCACGAGGATATTGAACGCAATAGTCATAGTAATGGATAACGCTACTTATCATTCAAGGAAGAAAAACCAGGCGCATTCAATTTCTATTACAAACCAAAAGGTTAAAGCTACGTTTTTGAATATTGTCACAAAGACAAAGTTGATGTCTCTATAAAGGCGGCTGCCTTACCAGTGCCAACCAAATGAAAATAAGGAGTTGAAATCCAATGAG
The DNA here is from genome assembly GCA_949129095.1 of Volucella bombylans. Classification (NCBI taxonomy): domain Eukaryota; kingdom Metazoa; phylum Arthropoda; class Insecta; order Diptera; family Syrphidae; genus Volucella; species Volucella bombylans. The sequence goes on along the minus strand of OX422140.1, from coordinate 145,625,420 downwards.
AGCTTTCAAACGCGAAATGTTTATGTATTTCATGGTTACCAGAGTGAGAGGCAAACACCATAACTTCCCTGTACTGCAGATATTTATTAGAACAGTGTATAGCTATATAAAAAAGTAAAAAAAAGTAACATCAATGTCTCAATACGATAGCAGTAATTTTTTCAAAAACTAATATAGAAGAAAATGAGCTACTAAGCAATGAAATTAGGCTTTGGGCTCGTGTAATTTAAAGGGGAATTCTATATATGTATGGCCAGTCGGCTTCGCATATATCGACTATTTAAAAAAAACTCATCAAATTATTACTTTATCATCTACGTAGAACTGTTAAGGTACAGATTACGCACTTGTTTTGAAATAAAATGCTCGCTCACTGCATTTGTAAGGCAACATAAACAGCAGAATCAAATTTTTGTATAACATACCTTCTTCCGCTTGCGCTACACCAACTTGAGTGTCTTCCACTTTAATGATGTCTATTGGTGCTCCAACTTCACCTTGATCCAAAAGTGTACCTGTCACTGTTTCATCCTCCGTCATAACCTCTTCAAACTCCTCATCATCCGTCGAACACTGCAGATCTATAAAGTAAATTAAAATTTAGTCTCTCCACACAAATGTTCCATTTCGGTCTTTTCAAATAAATAAAGAACACTCAAAAACTAAATAAAACAAAACAAGAACAACAAGAAAAAAAAACTCGAAATAAAACAAAAGCTAAAATGTGAATAGGATTTGCGTTAAAAATGAAATACTGCTGCGTTAAAATGTACAAATGTATGAAAATGTATATGTGTGGAGATGTGTAAAACTAAATAAAAATTAAATTTGGATTGAAACAATTGCATTATAAGTTAAAAATTAAAAAAAACTAAAAAATAAACTAAAATAGAAGGCACCATCATCAGAGTCTTACCTTCCTCCAGCAAAGAATTTTGGGTATTACTTTGATTCGAGGTTAGGCTGTCCTTTCGCGGACGACCACGGCCACGTTTCACGGCATTCGTTACTTTGACTAGAAAATAAATTCAATTTTACCCATGCTCTCAAATTTAAACAAAATACAAACTAGATGCTTAATGAACATTCAAACTATGCATAGTGTACAAAAGTACAGATTTTTATTTTATTTTAAGAAAGGTACAGCAGAGTAGAGAGCTTTAAAGGAGATTACATTTACGAGTACATGTCGTGCATGCTTTGAAGCTTACAATAGAAACTAGACACAATTGCTTACTAAGAGTAAGAAAATTCATTAATCTAATTTTGGCCAGGATCAAAGTTATATTTGTTCAATATAACATAGTTATGCCCCAAAGGACTCTAATCCTTTATTAATTTATTTCAATATCATCAACCCAATAAGCAAACGTGTAGTCGCACAAAGGCTTCGCACAAGCAACATCGGACATTTGATCATTTGATGGTTCGTTAATAAACGAGAAAGAGCCGCCAAAGTTGAACATTTAGTAGCTCTGTTAGTAAGGCCTACTTTCACTACCTAGTGGTGCCATCTGGACATTTTTTCGGAAATTGCAAACGCAGGAGGTCGAATAGTGTTAAAAATTTAATGTAAGACTACAAGCATACATATATTTATAGTCTCTTATTTTGATAAAACTGAATGCAATACGCATTTTTTTCTTTTCTCTTTCTTCGTCTTAATCACGCCATCTTCATCACCATGTTGGTCATTGATGACATGCACTTAAGAACACTTCATGGAGGCGTAAACGTAGTACTAACTAAATTACGAAGAATTCTGGGTCATAAGAGCTCGACAGTCGATAAAGAAGCTAATAAAGCAGTACAGCGTTTGCAAGAAACTATTTGGAAGTCCAGCTACTCAACCCTTTGCTCCGTTGCCAAAAGAACGAATCAATCTGACGAAGCCCTTTGACAACGTTGGAGTAGACTTCGCTGCACCACTGCTTTACATGACCGACTCTAGTGGGGCTTACATGATGATATTCACCTGCGCAGCGGTACGGGCCGTTCACTTAGAGATGGTCAACAACTTGAGTACAGAGGGATGTCTAATGGCAATACGACGATTCATGGCACGGCGAGGGGTACCCACAACAATATTCTCAGATAACGCCAAAACTTTTCGTAGAGCTGCACATGATTTAAACGGTGCTGGTACATTAGATGACGACGCTTGACATGGATTCCTGACGAAGAGAATGATTAAATGGCAGTTCATATTGGAAAGAGCCCCATGGTGGGGCGGCTTTTGGGAGAGGCTGATTAGAACTATCAAGAACACCTTAAAGGCAGTAGCTGGAAGGACCAAACTAAGTTTCGACCAATTAAGGGCAGTCCTTGCAGAAGCTGAAGCCATCGTCAACAACCGACCACTTTCATACGTTTCATCCGACCCTACGGATTTAATACCGCTTTCTCCATCGAAATCTTTAATTCTATATTGTCGATCTGTCAAAGGAGTAGATATGGCATCTGATGCAGATCTTCATATCCGGGAACTATGGAAACAGAGAATCAAGTATACGAATATGCTGTGGAGACACTGGCGAGCTGAATACTTGCAGACGTTGAGACTTTTTCATACAAACCATTCACGCTCTTCACCTAAGAAGGTGATGTTGTCATAGTTTTTGACAGTGCAAGGCCTAGACTTCATTGGAAGCTAGCCATAATCGAGAAAGTCTTCATCGGCAGAGATGGTAAAGTCCGCTCCTGCGAAATCCGTTGTGATGGCAAGATCTTCAGGAGACCCATTCAGCTCTTGTACCCATTGGAGCTTTCGAGTTTCGGGCCGGCGGAAGATGTTAAAAATTTAATGTAAGGATACCAACATACATATATTTATAGTCTCTTATTTTTATAAAACTGAATTCAATATGCATTTTTTCCTTTTTTCTTTCTTCGTTTTAATCACGCCATCTAACTGAATTTTTTCCAAGATTATTTGTCTCTTTCTTTAAAATCAAAATCAAGCCATTGCGTTAAACGCAAGTTGAGTTCTTCCTTCAAATCCGCCGCAGATGGTCGCAAAAATTAAAGCATAAAGTAGACTATATCTTTTATATGATAAGGTGAAATAAATAAATATAACTCAAAGGAGCCTTTTATTTGAACGTTTTTCAACAAATATCGACCAGAAAATAGAGTATATGTTAGTTTAGTTGTAGACCAATGATCCACAAACTATGATATATTAGGACTACGATAAGATTATGCAATGTTAAGATTTTCCTAGACTTACGAGAAGAAGATTCCCAAAAAGCCGGATTCGTTTAACTTAAACCTGAACGTTATAAGATTTACATCATGTGATTGAGCGAAATAAGAAACCATCTTACTTTCGAACGATCTTACTTTCCCGACGCATAACACTTTCTGACTTTACTCTGGAAAACTAGATGGCTCTGAAGGCAAGCCTGTTGTGGATTTGCTCCTAATATATTTACCACATCACGGCATCATATCTTGACAGCACTTATCTTGGAAGAATAGAGTAGAATCTTAGGCTTATATGCACCAACAGAAACCAGTACAACTAGCAGCCGCCTGCAATACAGCACCTGACATCGTTATCGTAATGGAAGACTTGAATGCCAAGGCAGGCGGCAATGACAAAACTATCCCTACATATTTATCAGGCAAGCTGACCCTGGAAAAGATGAATAACAATGGCGACAATTTTGTAGACTTCTGCTACATCAATCGTCTGGTTATTAGAGGAAAAATATTTGAGCGCAAGGCCTGCCACAAGTAAAGTTGGGTTTCAACTGATAGCCAAACAAGCCCAACCAGATCGCCCACCTGGCGATTAGCCGGCGGTTTAGACATCCGACAACAAGCGTGGCGCGTATATTAATGAAACGGAATCACTATCTTATGGTATTTTGCTTTCAGCATTCTACCAGTATAGTGTGCAAACACTTTCGGGATCATTTCACCGAAGAATCCGAATAGTATAATAATAATAGCAACTTATTGCCCGTGAACCCAGAGAAATATTGGAAGGTGTGAAAATGTTTTTGGGGCTGGGGTAGAAAGTTTTACCGATATAATATAGAGGAGTCGCAGTACATGGCTATCTGGAAATACTTGAAGGTTTATAGGAGAGGGTACAGTACTAAAAGCTCGAACTGCAGCATATTTAGCAGTAGATAAACGAGACCTTGAAGCTCTTGTCGAACAAGCAAAGGAAGCAGCGAATAAATACGATATAAGATAAGGACTGTATACACAATAACAAAGTTAGTAATAGCTGGCCAAAGCTCCAGTCAACATCTAATAAAAACTGCGGATGGAACCTCACCTTACCTAAGCTGGACGACTACGCTCGCGATGTCTGCTTGCTTGCACAATTATTTATAGACTTGGGCCAAATGGCCCATTATTAACAAACTGCAGCAAATAACTCGAACATTGGCACCAACGCTCAACTAAAAATTGATAGTAAACAGGTCGAGTAAGTTAATAGATTTTTGTATATTTCAGAGGCATTTTCTTGGTCGACGCACCACGGCACAACTCGATCAGAGAGTAGCAGAGAAGACAACAATTGAGTTCGGTATGCTATCCAAAATATGGAAGAGCAATGTTATTATCTTGGGAACGCTGGTCTAAAGGTGGTCCCGCTTTATGGGTGCAGTACCGCTGTCACTCATAAGTTGTTTATAAATCTATGATGGTAGTTTGGGATATCGTGGACGAATAGTATCTCAAACAAACTTAATGATCGTATGTCAACAACATACCGATATCACAATAAGGAGAAAAAAGTGGCAGCTCACACTTTATGACGCAAAGAAAATTCTCTTGCAAAATATGAGTACTCGTATGCAATGCATTGTAATCCTGTAAACCAGTCTGGAAGAAGGGCGGGCGGCCATAAGAAAATTCTGAAGGAAACGAGGTCTTCCGATCTGAGGAGGAAGCAAGATTTCCGAGAATGAGTTGGATAGAACTGTAACATATTGTGATAACCACTTAAATGTGAGCAGCGACATCTAGATTCACAGAGCAGAAAATGTCGATACTCGAAGACCAGAAGATTTCGATACTTGAATAACAAAGTCTCGACTGGAGAGTGGAATCGAATTTTCTAGCAAATTGGAAATTGTATGGGACGCTGGATGGCGAGGATTGTTCTCGAAGTATGTCATTCGAGTATAAATACCAGCATCCCAAAGGTATGCAAGTCAGTTCTAAAGTGTAATTTGAAGTGTTAATTAGGAGAAGTGATTAAGTGGTTTAAGTAAAAGATAAGAAAAGTATAAGCGGTTGAGAAATTGGATTGTACTGAGAGAAAGAATTAAATAGTGAATTGTAACTGTACTGAATAAAGGGATTTGTATTGAAAAGAATAAGTTCTATTATTTGTACCCACACAAACTTACTACAATATATTGCAGCAACCCACACACGATGGCCCACAGGCGTTGTTGACGCCCTATGACCCATGAGAGGTTATAGTAACTAAATACTACTAATAAACTACCTATTTGATTCAATGAATATGGTTGCACAGACTTTAATTGTGCCCTTTTATTAGTATACACTCTCAATTTTTTATTGATAACTTACATAAAAGCACATTAACAACTTTTATGGATTATTCCAAGAAAAAGGCTTATAAACTAGTCTAGCCATCGAATTCGGATATCGCAGTATTGTAATGTCTGAACATGAACTGTTTTCATTCAAAATGGTTGCTTTTTGATTTCTGATATACTATACATATGTTAAAAATCTGCCTTTCGTAAATGGTAATGTAAATGTTTTTCAAACAGAACTGTCGGTTAACGAATCGGGAGACAGCGACATGAGTACGAATATTTTGTAAATTTTTAGATCAAAAGACCTGCTGTGACGTCGATGAAATTAAATTCATTATCAAAAGTGATACCGACTCTATACCAAGTTAAAGGCCCACAAAATACTTCTTCTGCCCATTTCTGTTATATAATATAATATGAAGTTAGATGATTATATGGTGTTATACAGGGTGTCCCCTAATTCGTCAACGATACTAGGTGGGGTGAAAAGTAACCTCCTTGGGATTGAAAAACTTTTTTTTTTTTTTTTCAATATAGTCCCCTTTTAGCTTGATACACTTATTTCAGCGATTTTCTTGATCCCGTCCGAAAAGTAATTCTCCGGAAGGTCTGCAAAATACCCCTCCGTGGCGTCGATGATTTCCTCGCGTGAGCTGAATTTTTTATTGATGAGCCATCTTTTGAGGTTTGGGAAGAGATAATAGTCCAAGGGAGCCAAATCGGGCGAATACGGTGGATGCGACAGCAATTGGAGCCGTAAGTCATTGATTTTAGCCGTGGTTGCGATGCTCTTGTGCGCCGGCGCATTGTTTTGCAAGAACAACATTCTTTTTCGCTTCATGTGAGGCAGTTTTGCAGCGATTTCGGCCTTCAATCGCTCCAATAATGCGCAGTAATACTCACTGTTGACGTTTTTTTCCTTTTTCGAGGTAGTCCACGAAGAGTATGACATGACAATCCCAGAAAACCGACGCCATAACCTTTACGACCATCGAGCCTCCCTCGGGCGCTTCGGAGCACTCGTGCCGGCTTCAGTCCATTGCCGGGCACTCATTCTGTTCTCTGGTGTGTAATAGTCAAAGTCAAAAATTAACATGGGCAAGAAAAATAGAACAGGCTTAGAAATTGGATATCTGAAAACCCTAACAAGATATCAACTTTATTTAAATGCAGTTACAAAGGGTAGTATTTCTTCTAAAAACAAAGCCATCAACGAAGTTTCTGCCATTAGTAGTAACTGAGCAATGTCAGTTAACATGCATCAGGGTATACCAAAGTAAGCCTTTCCTTAAATCCTCGATAAGTGATGTAAGCATTGGAGATAGACCCTTACTGTAGAACGATTTTTTTCTTAGAATATATCCAGGAATCATTTCCCAAATTATCGTTGATGAATTAGGGGACACCCTGTATAATATAAAACAAAAAAAAAAAACGGCAAAACAAGTACTAAATATCAATGAACTTGAGGTACTGCTATACCAAAAACCAAATATGTTCACATCCATTTAGTTCTTTTTACAGATCTCTTCGTTCTGAAAAACAACAATTCTAGCAATCGTAAATAATCTTTAAGATATGGTCTCCCAAATTTATTTGTAGAAGTAACGATTCATTTTAGATTAGAGTTTCGTGATGCTCTTCAGCATTGTCTTTCTTTTTTCATATTATCCACAGACATATTGAGTTCTTTCGCGAATCTTCTGCCCCCAAACCATTGAATGTAATTCACATACTCCTCCGCCCCGAAATAGCACCTTTTTCTGACGTGAACGTTTTAGAAGAATCTGGCATCTAGACATAAGTGCAGATGCACTGGTATCAGTGTTGTCAATAGTGGCACAATATCAAATTAATGGTGACTTGTATAGCTAGTGGCTCGAAAAGGAATATTCATATCTCGGAAAGAACTACATTATTATCCAAAATGACATTGAATCTCTTCCGGCCTTGTGTGAGTAATTTCTATTTTAACGTTCAGTAGCAACCCTCTGCTGTTGTTAGCAGAGAAAAACATACATTTCTTACGTTGTTCATGGATGTAGTAGGGCGATCAGAAAGAGAAATATTTCGTGAAGAACCAACAACCAGCCTCGTAAGTGATTTATTTCCTCTGAGAAGCTGGCATTGACACTTAAAAAGCCATATGCAGCAGAAAATATAGCGGACGCTCTCGAATGCTATATGAAGTTGACCTCACTGCTATTTTTTGGGATGTTTGGGCTCAGTTGTTACTTCGCTCCATGGGTGGCATCCAACATTTAATGGGGAGACTAAATTCTTAGTGTAGGTTGGCTTGTTGTTGTTCGTTAACGATTTGGAAGACAGTCCACTACCACTTGAGCCACGGCCACGGTGGATCAGAACGAACAAAAAATGATAAAACCCCAAAACAGGACGGAAGCAGTGGCTATTGGGATGGTCATTTGTTGTCAGACGTAGATTTGATAAAAAGTTCCTGCACCGTCTGATGACAATTTTAGTAAAGGCTAATTTCACCAAAACCAGTCTCGTTATAAGAACGTGCGGCTCAAACTGAAGAAAACGTGACGTATCCAATTATGTATTACTTTTACAAGCTCCTCAACAGGACCTATATGACATGTTCTAAATACGAAGTTAATACAGTGGAAAACTAGGAGAGCAGTCATATCTGATAGTGTAATCAGAGGCACATCCTATCACATGTTTTCAGATCCTCAATGTTCAGGTGGTGGTCTTCAGATCTTTTGGCTATACATACATCAGAGAGACCATGTTTCGCTTGGCGTAAGATACACAGCCGAGGGGTACTTATTAATTCAAACCACTGCCTATTTGCGAACAAAATATGGACGCGGACAGTCCAGACACTAAAACAACAGCCACTTATGAATAGAATATACCTTGCGGATTGTGTATCCCTCAGTCTTTTGAAAAGACCATCGACTCTGCTTAACTGTGGTTTAACGACGAGTTCTGGCGAGTAAATTAAGCAAAACAAGAGGCTTATATAATATATACATAACTGTCATTCAAAGATAACTAATCGAACTCGCGAGCGTTTCTTGGTATCGAAAAACTTTGTCTTTTGTGACTACGTATGAAAACCTAAATTTGTAAGATTTGTTTAGAGAATCTCCTGCGAACCTGTTTCACTAGGTATGATAAAGTAGCTCGTAAGGCAGAACATAGGTATCTTTTACCTTACCGAGACACAACAGTGCGATCAACTTATGTTATGTGAGTCCACGTCGGAATTGGGTTCCGAAAACATAAAAAGAAAGCAGATTGTAATTTAAAAGTTATCTATTTTCTCAGTTTCCTTATTTTTTGTTTGTTTTGAATGTTTCAATTTTTTTACCGTTTCGATGATCGAGATATGGTTAAACAACTATTTTAGACACTTTTACATAACCTTGAAAGGACAAACTCAAAACCATAAAACATTTTGGTATTTTAATGACATGTCAAACAATTACATAAACGCATTTGTTTATCTCTTACAGTTGTAGACACTTAAACTTCACCTTTAACAAAATTATTGTAACACGAATATACATACGAGTATAAGAAAAAAAACTATAAACAAGAAGATCACCAGAAAGCGAAAGCATGATAAATCTAAACCCCACCACACAACTAATTGAAGCTGCTACAACTAATGGAGCTAAATGTTATTGACAGAAGCAAGTGTAAATAATTGTATAGCCAAAAAGACCAGAGATGAAAACGTTTAGATGAAAAAATGAAAATACGTTGCCGAAGTAGAACAAAACATAACTCCTTCTCTCATCACAAGATAGTCAAATGTATTCTGTTAGTATCGTAGCTCCAGTGGTACCCAAAAGTACATAGCAAGTTTGTGTGTACAACTTAGCAAATAATATTTACTTACCTTCTTCCACAGTATCACGGTTCTTACGTGGCCTACCACGTCCACGTTTCACTTCACTGGGACCTGCCGTTGATGGGGGAGGTAATTCAATTGCACGTTGTGATGTCACTGATGCTGCCGACTGAGGACGATCATTACCCTCAACGTCGACAAATTCATTTTCATTTTCAGGCGTACTCGAACGACTAATACGTTGGAAATCAAAGTCCTGGTCATCTTGATCCCAAGTGCCATCCAAGTCAGCATCAGCACGTGCCTGTTCTTGAACCTTACTGATATTCTGCTCTAGTTGTGCACAGTGTTCAGAGAACTATAAGAAAATTACGTGAAATACTTGAAGGGTGGTGTATATGTTTGAAGGGACGTACCTCTGCTAGAGCGTTCTTAGTATAGTCAAGGATGATCTTCGCATTCTTTGTAAAGTTAGACTCTGCACCATTGTATTGTTCACAATTTGTGGCTATAAGCTCGACATCAGCGATAAATTCCGCTCGCGAGTGGTACCGATGTGCTAATTGGTAATTATTTCATATTTTAATCATAAGTTAAAGAGCACGTACAGTACCTTACCTTCGACGTTCTTGCTAATAGATTCCAGATCCATTGGCTTCTTGATTACTGTGTAGTAGTCCTTGACCTGTTTTTTGTTAACTGGCTTAAGGAACGGCCAACTTTCAGGCATAAGTTTCAATTTTCCATTAAGAAGCTTCTCGAATATGAATGAGAGTGCTACTTGGTCGTTGTCATCTAGGAGCGGATTGATGGCTTTCTCTAGTCGCATGAGTTTGTCTTCTTTTTCGGCGAGTTGTTCAAAACAAGTTTTCAGCATTCGTTGTGCAGCAGCAGTGAATGAGCTTCTTGAACCATTATAAAGATTTGAGTTCTCAGCTATTTGATTGACATCAGCAAGGAATTCTTCGCGACTGTGGTAACGCCTTTGACGTATGTTTTCTCGCATAGTTTGAAGATCCATTGGCTTTGTAACAATACGATAGTAATCAGGAACGAGCTTCAATAAAAAATTAAAATAGCCTCTGTTTGAATTTAAAAAAATTAAATACTAACCTTAGCATTGACAGGAAACATAAACGGCTGAACGTCAGACAAATCACGCAGCTCATTTAGAATCTCCTCCAATATCGAAGAGAGCACAACAAGAGGATCAGTACGTCGCCGGTTTGCTGTTTTATTGTGCCGCTGCAGATAGTCACAGTGCAAATCACTGCCCATTCTACGGCGTTTTTTGCCTACCGCTTCTTTGGGTACTTTCAATAGCAGAGTTCGTCTCTTTACATCCTCGTGTCGTTTCAAAAGTTTTCCGCTAAGTGTTACTTTTGTGCCATCGACGTTCACCAAATCTTCATCGTCACAGTTTAACTCTTTTTCGATTTCTTCTTCTTGTTCTTCGGTTATTGCAACATTCATTGAAGGTGTGGGACCCGGTGTTCCAGTGTATAAAGGACATGCTTTGTTCGTTCGCATATGACCAACCTGACCACAGGCACCACATTTCAATTTTAAGTCCGGTTTTAACTTAAACTTCTTTCGCGATGGACTGATATCTTTACTATTCGAATGCCCTGAAGGACCAGAACCACCCGAACTCTTTGGATCACCCAAACTTGTTGGAATCCCACCGGGCTGCAGTTTTTGATTCTGGGCTAACTGAGCTAATCGTTCTCGCTCTTGATTTCTCTTAATACGCCGCAGTTGTTCTTGAATGCGACGTTTTTCCCGTTTCATTTCTTCCTTCTGCTGTTCATCGAGAGTTGCAAACTGTTTGATGAATGCCTCATCTTTTGTGGTTCTGATTTTAACATACGCATCAATTACTGGCTGACGACGTACTGTCTCAATTCGAGTGAATTCTCGACCTTCGGCGTTTTTAAATGTACGCGTGATTTTAAGAATGCGTCCTTGATTGGAGTTACCCATTCCCTGAGATTGGTTCTTATCTTTATCGTCTTTAGAATTTTTAGTATTGGATCCTTCGCGTTCTTCCATGATTTTTTTGAGCAGTTCTTGACGTTCTTGTTCCTCACGTTCCCTCGACAGTTGAGTGGACGTTTTTTTATTTGACAGCATGTTTTCGATATTTTTACCCAACTCTTCCAAATCCGATTCCTCGGATGCCGATGACTCATCCTCGTCTGTCGACAGAATCTCCGAACTAGCCAGCACTCGATTTTGTAAATCAAATATACGTTGACACTCTTCTTTGTAGCGCTCTTGATGCTCGGCAATTGAAAAACGATTACCACGTGAGAATTTATCCATTCCTTGTTCACCAGCCTTGGCTTTTTCTGTAGACAGTGTACGCACTACGTCGATGACTTCCCAACGAGACAACTTTTTGATTTCCTCTTCAGGGACTTTGAATTTACGCAAAAGTTCCTTTGCTTTATTGAGTGGAAGGCGTCGCAAATCAGCATCTGTGCCAGTAACCGTACGTTTTGGTTGCGATTCTTGTTCTTCTTTCGTTTGCTGTTAGAAATATTGTCATCATGCAGTCAAAATATGTAATCTTCACAAGAAACACTTACCGTTGGTTTGTTAGGAACACGAACGTAAGAGAATCCTTCTCCGCACCCTGTAGGATCAGCTGGACCTGTCAATTGAAGTAAACATTTCCCCCGCATTGCTTGTATGTACGCTCTGTGAATAAAATAAATAAATATGACGCCTCTTCTTATATTGTAGTTAAGTGTTTTCCTCAAACCTCGTTGTATTCCATGGAGCAACTTTAACCTCGTCATCCATTTTGAGTTGAGTTTCTTCATCATCATCTTCTTGTGGAGCAAATATAAATTTCTCTCCATAACCGGCATCCTGCAGGTGATTGAGAATGAGTACATACATGAAACAATGTCGGTCTTTAACTTACTTTTAATCGCTGTTCGGCTGCAATCATACTAAAGTACGCACAGCATTGTTCAGGAGACACCATTGCACGGATTTCTTCTTCAGACGGCAGACGAAACTCAGGTTTAATAACCCACCAATTGGAATCCATTCCAGTACGTTTGAAATCAGCACACTGTTTTAATCGCTTGCGGATACTGCTTTCTGAATGAGCTGGGAACGCTTTTTTTATATCATCCATTCGAATCCTCCGAGGGTTGTCTCTGCTTTTCCAGAAAAGGCGATAGATAAAGACCTGTTTATGAAGAAGTAGATTGGGAGTTGTTTAATAGAAAAAAATGTAAACTAATAATTTAAATGTGAAGTGTTGTGGATTGAACTTAGAAATCATGAGAGCACGACTTAACGAATAGTTTTTGTATATTTTGTCGTCCTTCAATGCTTACTACTCAACTGCTTTTTTAAGCCAAGGAACCAGTGATTGGAGGTAGCTTTTTGATACTATGCAACGCGTAAGGTCGATTATTCATAACTTTGTTCCTCTAGAGTTGATTTGTAAGCCACGTACAAGTATAAAGTTGAGGTAGTTAGAAAATAGCGCACCATCTTTTGGGTTTGGTATCGAAAATCTCAGTGATTACTCGTATTACTAAAATAGACATAGCAACAAGCGATTTACAGACGTGGAAGCTTCGCTGGATTGACAAAATTGAGTTTTTGGTCCATACAGCTCGCCTTTTTGAACGCTGTCTGTATAAAATCTTCAAATGGATAAATTGACAGTAATCTAATCAGTCTATTCTAAATTTCTACGTCTTCTCCAGAAGTGAAGAATGGCTATAGGGACTCACACAATGAAGCAGACAAGGTTTGAATTCCAGCCGGGGTTCGAAGAGTAGAAATAATGCAGAAATAACAAAAAAAACCTTGGCCTCACTAACTGTGAGATGAATTGGGAGGGAAATTGGGAGGTAAATCTATAAGCTCCCAAGTTTTGTTAAAAAGAGTTAAACTCTTTAGACTCTACTTCGTCAAAAATATTCTTTTCCAATCTTGCACTCATTATCTGATGCCCATGGAAGATAATATGGCTTTGATTGATCCAAATTATCTCATTGAACTAGGAACCGAACATTTCTATTTAGATGTGCATATTGTTTTTTTCTTTTTTTTGTTTTTTTTGCTTGTGTTGTATTATTTATACGTTCTTGATTCGTATTTCCCAAAAACAAATCAAAATCTTTGTTAATATACTCACGGTCATTATCTGTCCGCAAAGTTATAATTTTCTTATTAGGTTGTCGTTCCAATAGTGTTTTGAGAGTTCTAAGCGTTTGCAAACTTTTATGTTTAAAAAAATATACAAATACTGTTCCACTAAAATCATTGTTTATAGTCTTAAAATATTTCGAACCTCCGAGTGATTTACGCATAAAACTACAGAGATCAATCTTCAAATCTCACGGCAGTGCATTCAAGTTTTGTCGCTTTGTTTAATCTAGAGAGTATAGAGTTTTAAAATTTTAATCACGAAAGCGATCTCATTTTTGCTGGCATTTGATGTTTCAAAAAACTCCTTTGGTGAGAAGTGAGAAGTGAGAAGTTTCATCGCTTTAGTTAGTCCTCTTTATGCGGCCAAAGCGCTGATGTACAATAGTTACGTTAAACACGTCGTATCGTACGGTGTACTAATCTTATCTTTATTCAGTGTAGTGGCACAGTTAGTTCCTCCCTACTTTTGGATTTCCTCTTTCTTTGAACCCGTACAGCTTTTGTTCCTCGACCAGTCTTCAGAAAGCCACTGACAATGTCATCCGTCCCTATGGTAAAATTATTCTTAAAGCTTTACAATTTCCGCGGTGTTGATCTCCCTTCAATCTCGTGCTGAGACATGATATTTCCTATGACAAGGTGATCGTTCGGGGCCGTTTTTATCTATCGCATGTTGGTTTTTGGATGCGCCATTCAGATGTCTTATCTCGATTATAATATCAACAAGAGTTGTTCATTTTATGTTTTGTTAGAGCATGGCAAAGTACTATCGTAATGCTATCTGACTCTAGAATCTGGCTAAAAGAATCCTTGCGACAAGTTGCCGGCAACAAAAAAAAAATACCAGAAGGCTATTTTTGACAGAATCAATCTCATTTTCTACGCATCTGATAGTCTTATCATAGAAAACGCGAAATCGTAAGACTCAACCACCTCAGGTTGAGGTTAAGGCAAGTTTATACCGAATAAACTTATGTTCCAGTTGGCGGTATCTCGAGTTGTTACGGTAGCCGTTTCCAGTATTGGTGCTGTCTAGACCGAAAATGTGTGTTGACACTCCAGAAACCGATCTTCTTACGGGAACAATATACAAAGTGTTCATCGATAAATAAATTCTTTTCCAGGTAAACTTGGATAAATGACGCCACACCGTTCACACTTGGAATATTCGTAAGACTTTGCAGAAATAAACCGATTAAATAATACCCAAGGAAATCCGCAAGGACATCCAAAGGTATAACTACGAAAAAATACAACAGTCCATAGAAGAAAACAAAAGTATGAACGTTTTGCGAAAAACTACAGTTGATGGGATAAATCAAATAGTAAAACTCAAGAACGAAAACGATAAAATTGTTGCAAGCAAAATTGTTGACGTTTAACAGAAACATTTTACCGTAAACTGCAATCAATCAACACAGAATCAACCAGACATCAACTTGTAAATTCTGGATCGGAGAAAATGGCGGACGTGACGGTGGAAAAATTACAAAGAAATGGAAAACAAAAAGGCTGCAGGTGAAGACCAGATAGTAGTAGATGCCATTAAAGTATGTGGAGAAAGATTAATGCAAGCAATTACGAAACTGTTTAATATATGCATTGAGCAAGGAAAAATACCAGTGCAATGGAGAAATTCGTGTGTCTACCTTATCCACAAGAAGGGGAAAACTGGAAAACTACAACTATGTCAAGGTTTTTTACGTAAACGCCAGTCGTGTAGACTCAAGTTTACCGGATTCACATACATCCATGGGAGCAAGGATATGCCTTGCCATCTGCAGCCTACCTGAGATATCAAAGCAGAACTTGTGTTGGAGGCACAAGTTCCACCCTTGGCATGAGTCGAAGCCGATCTAAAACTTATTGCTGATCTTAGAACCAACAGGAAGACCCTTCCCGCGATTTGGGTTTAAACCATCCAGCCACCATCCCCATCCTACAAGGGGGCTTACCTCTAACATGTCAGGCTCGGACCGAGATCCGAGGGGCTTCTGACTTCCATTGTACCGTCATTTAAGTCCTGGTAGAGACTATCGGTGGTCCTGCCACCAACAGGAACTGTGACCGGCAACTTGTAACTGGTCAAATCGTAACAACCTTCGGTTGCGTCATCTGCCAACCGTTACGATAGGACCAGTACTTTATTAGACAACGTCATCATTGGGCGGGGGCCCTCTGGAAAACTACAGACCGATTAGTCTACTGCCACATCTTGACAAAAATTATAAGAAAAAGAATCGAACAAAAACTCAACTTCTTTCAGCCACAAGAGCAAGCATTTTACATGAATGACTATTTGCAAGCAATAAAATCAGTTATCGAGGAGTCAGTCGAATACAACTGGCCAATAGTACTAACATTTGTTGATTTCGAAAAAGCGTTTGATACAGTCGAAATATATAGTGTTATCGAAGCACTTACGCAGTGCAGGATACCTGCAACTTTTGCAACATATATACGACAACACTACAGTATGCATTGTGCTACATGAAAAAACAAAGAAGTATCGAGTAGAAAGAGGAATCAGGCAAAACTTTATACAACGGTTCTGGAATATACGTTCAAAAATCTACATTGGGACGACAATGGCGTAAATGTCGACGGAGAGTACTTAAGCCACCTACATTTTGCCGATGACATAGTCATTATAATTGAAAACAATTTTGGATGAACTGGAAGCAGTTTCAAAAGCAGCGGGGCTAAACATAAACTTTTAGAAGACAAAATTTATGATTAACTTAGTAACTTTACGAAAGCAGATGAAAAGGAGATCGAAAAGGTATTCAAACACAAATGTCTGGAACACGAAGTTAACATATGAAGAGATAACAAAACCAGGCTGGGCTTCGGCAAGCTGAAAAATGTCCTGAAAAGCGAAATTCCTATCTGCTTAAAGAGAAAAGTATTCGACCAATTTATACTGAGCTGAGATCTTAACTGTTACAAGATGGTCTATTAAAAAGCTCGAAATAGCCCAAAGAGCAATGGAAAGAGTAATGCTGGGTATAATACGAGTAGTAAGGGACCGCATTCCAATTGAAGAAATTCGATATAATATAACCAGGGATATTACAAAGGCGAAGTGGAGGTGGGCAGGACACGTGGCGAGGACAGCAGAAACAGGTGGGCAAAAAGACTTATGGAGACGAAGAGAAGATTTCAGAAACAGAGGATGGCCACCAACACGACAGACTGATTATATCAAAAGAGCGGTTCCAGAAAATTGGATCCAAACAGCCCAGGATAGAAGAACGTGGAAAAATTAAGAAGATGCCTATGTCCGACTTTGGACCAGACCTAATGATGATGAAGACTTACCTGCAGAAAATCTCTAGTGAAATTATTCGCTCTCTTTGAATTCGGTCCAGGTACTTCATACAGTGGACACTCCTGTCCAACCGTAAAGAGCGCATTTATCTCACGTATCCAAAAGTTATTACGCGTTCGAATTACAAGGAAATCCTTAATACTTATGTTGTGTGGATAAATCGGAGCTCTATACATATTATTCTCCAATGCCTGAATACAATGACCTGGTTGCAGAATTCCAAGGAATGGGCTTGTGTGGGCGTATGCAACTTCGCCATACTTGAATTCCTGTGGTCCCGAATCCTTTGCGGCTTTTCGTTTATAGTAATTCTTAATTTTCGAACACATACCAACTTGATTCATTAATGGTGGATGTTCTTCACAGAATTCAACCAATATCATGTCGCCGTCTTTGCCGCTCAAGTCTTCGGCATTTCGCATGAAGAACACATCACCACCACCAGAAGCAATACGTTCAAGTTCTCGTTGTTTTGCTTTTTTAGCGATGTGTTTTAGAAGTGGTGCAACTGGATGGGCACCCTGTGAGGCCAAAGTTCCATGAGAGTATTTTTTTAGAGCTGGTCTATGGAAGGCTCGTAATTTCATTGGACCCATGTGTGTTGGGACGAATGGTGCACGTAATTCAACGACCGGCGTTGAATGCTGAATAAGATTGCCACCACCAACTTTCATTCTTAATGTGGGCTCAGTCTTGGGCATGTAGTAACTGAAAGAAAAATAGAAAACAACACAGTCGAATAGGCTTAAAGCATTCAACTTACGAATCATTTGAGATGTTGAATGGATCACGATCAGGACTCTTTGGCGGAGGTGGTGGAGTATCTTCTGCTAGCACATTGATTACACCAGCTTTCCCAAGTAAAATTTTCGACTTCTTAACGTGAGGATGTGGAATTTTAATTTTCGGTGGTGGACCGGTATTTTTGTTGATTTTCGACGGGTCAATGTCGTCGGGTATTCCCAAAATGATGTTCTCATCGTTTGGATCCAATGTTAGAACTTTTGGTTTGGGCACTTTGCACATTTCTTCGGCATCCCAAATAATTTCGTCCTCCCACTTACTGTAGATTAGTTCTTCGTTTTCAACGGGGAAAATACTGTACCATGTATCGTCTATAATTTCCTGCTTTTGTATGGATCTGTGAAGTTAATATAATTATCGCAAATTATTACCAATTCAATCATCATGATAAATAAAACAGCAGATCACCTAACCAAAAATATTCTCAAATTAACCAACATTCCTATGATATTGAAGCAGCTGTCCTGGTAACAACTAAATGAGGATATCAGACGAATAGACGGAACACATAGGAAAGTATAGTTTCTGTAACTGTAATATTATCACGTTTTGGTCTATAATAATTACGTTCAGCACATTTGTTCGCAATGCGAAAACCTACAGAACTGCTAAAGTCACATAGAATTTTGCCTAAAATTGATTTGTACAAAGTTCGGACGAAGTTTCTGTTTTAAATGTTCAGTATATTGAAAGCAAGCTGATAAGTTATTTTACTGAATCATAAAAAAACGTTAAGAATTTGTATACCATCGGCGTAGCTCTATATGATATCATCTGCACTTAACATTTTACGAATAACCCACGCCAACCTCAGTGGAACCTCAAACTTTGCCCACTATCTTACGGGCTCCAGTATACCGATGCTATAAACCGCAGAGGCTGCAGCTGGGGTGGACGGAATGTGGAGTCGAGAAAAGATCGAAACACCTAGTGGAATCAGCTGGTCACAGTCCTCAAAACGGACCAGCCAGACTGGAAACACTCTGAAAATCTGATGGCTCCAAACCGAAAGCATGCTTGAGACTCACTGCGCAGATAACCGATCAGAACCAGGTCCTATCATCGAAGCTGCAAGTGAGTTGAGTAACACACCACACTGTAGTTAGTATCTGCTATCAAATGTGGTGGATAGTGGGGATATAAAACTTAATTTCATTGCTTCATTTGATGGCTTCAAGTCGCCCTCCAACGATGGTATATATCCGGTTTCTTTTTTTTAAGAACTTAACACTGAAGTGGGTGTAAATACACTTATAATACCTCAGCACGTATGAAGTTTTTTTTTGGAAAATAGGATAGAGAGAGAAAGAAAGATGTTTGGGGTTAGTGGTTATTAACTCCATGGGTGGCATCCAACATTTAATGGGGAGACTAAATTATCAATGTAATTGGACTTGTTGCTGTATTCTAGGCAACCAGCCATCTTATGTGAATTTAGTTGCCTGGAAAAAGAATGTCTTTCAGGCGCGGCCGGTATTGAACCCGAACAGTCCGATTTGGAAGCCAATAGCACAGATAATAAATCTATACAGATGTCTCATCGCTGTAGAAAAAAATGGTTCAATTTTTGTCGGCTAGCCGACACTCGTCCAGCCGACACGAGCTTTCGGAATAATGTAAAGCTTTTTTATTTTCGCTCTTTCTTGCTTTGTTTACTGAGAGATTTTTTTTTCTCTCATCACAAGTTGAGGGCAGTGGCAAAAGGAATATGAAAAACAATTGCAAGGGGTTTGCGGGAAGGGGTATGAAGACTTGGTTGTTTGTTTTCATTCTACTGCAATAGGAGATTATGTAATTTTTCATGAATTGGTATTTTGTTTGAGCGTATGGGTGTGTATGAAAGAAAGAACAATTCAAAGGCGGGAAAAGTCGAATATTTCTTTACATTTTGTAATTGAAGTTTGACGAGCAAAATATTATTCGTGTTATTAATATGCAGTGCAGATACACCTGTGTGCAAAATAATAGCAGTGTTAGATGCTTAACTTTTTATTTTACAATGAAACCAATTTTATAGCACCTGTATTTTAATTATTTATTTTTTCTTTCTCTAATGTTCTAAAGACATAGTATTGAATTTGAAATTAAGTAACTAACTATAGAAAACCTAAAATACCACCTTGATCAAAAGGAATTCATTCAGAAAATTAAAAATACAAGTTTATTCATTTAGATCTATATTGTCCCCTTGAAAGTAATCTCTTATCGACTGCAACACACTTATGCCAGTGCTTGATCCAATACTCGAAGCATTTTTTATATTTCCATTGTGTATGTCCATTTGTGCTTCCTGCGATTTTTCCATTACTTCCTCTCGAAAAACCGTAGTGGTTTTTCAACTCGATTGAACAGAAAGAAGTCACAGGGAGCCAAATCAAGTGAATTCGGTGGTTGTTGGATGATATATGTTGCATTTTTCGTCAAAAAATTACGAATAATGATGGTACTGTGCGACGGTGCATTATCATGGTGCAAAATCCACGAGTTTTCTGCCCACAATTCTGGTCTCTTTCGGGGAATTGCTTCGCGCAAACGTCTCATAACGCCCAAATAATACTCTTTTTTGACTGAAAACGACGTGTTTTTTTTTGTCCCGGCTCATTTGGTGAACGCCATTCACTTGCCTGATGTCTGGATTGCGTGTCGTACTCATAAACACACGTCTCGTCTCCAGTAATGATCCTTTTGATGAATCTGGGATCGGATTCAGCTTCGCAAATCATCTCTTTTGCGACGTCAACACAGTCTCTTTTTTGGATGAAATTGAGGTCTTTTGGCACCAACTTCGCTGCTACACGACGGAAACTCAAATTATTAACCAAAATATCTTGGACGGATCCATAGGTAATGTTCAAGTCCTCCGCTATCTCTCTGATGGCTAATTTGCGGTCATAGACAAACATTTCTTTTACTCCACCAATGTTTTCGTTGGTTTTCGACGTCAATGGTCTGCCACTGCGTTCATCATATTCGATTGACTCACGACCACTATTGAACCGCTCGTGCCACTGGTAAACGACCATTTTCTTTAGAGAATCGTTGCCGAAACACTTTTCCAACATTTCCAATGTTCGCGCACCATTAAATCCGTTTTTTTTACGCAAAATTTAATACAAGTTCATTGTTGCAAAATTAATTTTAAAAAAAAACTGAAATTTGAATATGTTGCACTTGCTTAATACTTCGTTGAATGGCCTCTTTTTGCCAGAACTGCAGTACAACGAAGTAGCATAGAGTCGACTAAGCGCATGCACCTCTCTCTCGAAATACCTGCCCATGCGGATTGCACTGTAGTCCATAATTCACCAACGTTTTTTGGTTCTGCCTTAAAAACCTCTTGTTTAACATCAGCCCATCAGTTTTCAATGATATCAAGATCTGGAGACTGAGCAGACCACTCCATGACATTAATCCCATTGATTCCAAACCAATTTTTAGCCAATTTACTGGTGTGCTTGGGGTCATTATCTTGGTGATATACCCAATTAAGCGGCAACTTACTCTTAAGGTAAGTTTTGAATTTGGGGAATAAAAAAAAAGTCGCACGGGGCCCAGTCCGGACTCATTTGACAAAATCACTGATAAAAACATGTTTCTTCTGGGATTGGTTTGATTGAAGCTATTGTAAACAACCTGATTGGACCCTATCAGTGCGGTTTCACGCCTGCAATGGAGTCTTGGCATCCCTGCAAAACTCGTCCGTCTGTGCAGGATGACGATGGAAAACCCCCGCTTCTGAGGGATATGTTTGCCTATTGTCGGCATTATGATTCTATTCAGTGTACTGTGTGAACGCGTAAAACCTCTTCGGTCCACAAAAATTTATCGAAAGCAGTGTGACTTCCGTCTTGGAAAATCAGTCCGGCGTGGACCAGGACCTCGACCAACAAGCCTTTCCACCTGGCGCGATCTTTCGCCAGCTGTTTCCAGCGGTGCTGCACTCCAAGTTGGTTGAGATCCCATTCCACTTGTTCGAACTACCATATATTCGGCCGTACATTACTGCGTTGTCCCCGAGTCTCGGAATTGAAGATTTTCGGTCTTTACATACAAATATTTTGCGTACAGTTTTAAAAACTCCCTTTTACATAACTTGAAAGAAAAGGGAGCTATATGTACTCGTAAATAGCATATACATACATGTTCCGAATAAGTTCGATGTTGCTCAATGCTTGGAAATTTATCAAATTTTGTAGGTATTTAATGTCCTGAGCACAAAATTATAATCGGGAAATTGGTCTAGCGCTCATGTACATACGTATATCTTCAACCCCATAACATGTATTAGCCCTTAACACCTCGTGCTTCAAATATCAACCACTTTTATAGTGTGGTGCAACGTCATACCCACCCCCTCCGGCACGAGCACATCGTGGACTATCGATCTCATGATCTTCAAAATTATATTCCTACCCCCATTTAATTTACATTGCATAACAAGTTACAAACAAAATAACAAGCACACGTACATAAGCCCAAGTAAACCGGTTATGCTGGGCAACGTCAACGTATGTTTTTTTTATTTATTTATTTCGTTCACGTATTGTTTTTGCATGATAAACGACTTTGCATGGGTGAGTGACAAGTGGCAAGAGCAAAGAGCGAAAAGAAATAAAATGATTTTTCTGCTCTTTGCAGCTTTTTAAAAAAGCTTTTTTTAGTTCGATTTCATTTTCATAGGACAAAACTTCCCATATGAATGAGACATCTGTATAGATTTATTATCTGTGCCAATAGACTACCACTTGAGCCATGACCACCCACCCATATGCAGACGATGTACCTGACTGATCTGACTAATCTATTGCTTACAAGCATCACCATCCGTTTCTTTAATCAATTTGACGTTTCACATGTCACGTCGAAACTCCAACACGCTGTCGGATTTTTGTCAGTGTAAAGGAGCTTTCACCAATATATGAAGCTTGTCACCTAGAAGGGTCATTTAGATCTAAACAGCTATAAGATCAATTACAATATGTCCTATGCGTTGATTGACTGTGCTTTGACGAAAATACGTTACCGCTCCAAGGAATGATCTGCCTCGGCTGCATGGGTGCTTTCCCTTGCACGACTGGCTCTGCTCTAGATGCACTAATGAATTCTTATCAGGTCTGCCCGGCAGAAACGTTAGTTGACGTCGATGTTTTAAGAGCAACGGTAGATGCGGACCCAACGAAACCGGTGCGGGAGATTGCACAAAGCATGGGAGTATCCCCAATGACAATAAGTCGACACCTTTCTCTCATAGAAAACCTAAAGAAACTCGATAACTGAACGAATCCGAAAAACTACGGCGCCTGGAAATCTGTCCATCGCTTACATTAAGAAACCAAACTGAACCGTTTTTGCACCGGATAGTCACCTGTGATTAAAAGTGGACACTGTATGATAATCGTAAAAGATCTGGGCAGTGGTTGGATGCAGATGAAAAACCAAAACACAACCCCAAGCCCGATCTTCAGCCAAAAAAGGTTATAGTGACAATTTGGTGGACATCGAAAAGACCAATCCACTTTTCATTTCTTCAACCAAGGAATCGACATATTGCATGCCAAATTGGCTGAAAAGCAACCTGCGTTGGTCAATAGACACGGTCCGAGCCCGTGCAGTCGACGAATTTTTGCCTTCTGGCCTACATCCACATCTTCATACAGCTCGTAGAGCTGGATCCCAAGATCTTCTCCGCTGTCTTGCTTATCGTCCAGCATTCAGCTCCATAACACAATACTGGCAAGATCAGGGTTTTGTAGAGCATGATTTTGAACCTTTGAGTTAGGAGTTTATACCCTACTTGTTTGGACAAACCGAAGTAGCAGCGATTGTCTAAGATTATTCTTCGTCGAATCTCCAGTAGGGTGTTATTTGTGGAGTTTATATTTACCACGAAGTAGATGACCTCCTTTCACTATCTCAAAATTATAGCTGTCGATTGTTAGGTTCTGTCCTAGACGGATGATACATCATATGAGATAGAGATGCATTGTCTGATCAATAACGATACGAGCTTATAAACGGCCGAGAATATTTTCATCGGCCTTCGCTAACGTCCATGTTTCTTCGCTAACGAGCATAAGCTTATATACTCGTAGAATCTTCTTAGTGTTTCTTTACAGCACCTAATTACAACAGCTCCAGCTCGTAGAGTAAACCATAGCAATTAAAACATGTTTATATATATATTGTGATAACCACTTAAATGTGAGCAGCGACATCTAGATTCATAGAGCAGAAAATGCCGATACTCGAATACCAGAAGATTTCGATACTTGAATAACAAAGTCTCGACCATTGATGACTGGAGAGTGGAATCGAATTTTCTAGCAAATTGAAAATTGTATGGGACGCTGGATGGCGAGGATTGTTCTCGAAGTATGTCATTCGAGTATAAATAATAGCATCCCCAAGGTGTGCAAGTTCAGTTCTAAAGTGAAATCTGAAGTGTTGATTAGGAGAAGTGATTAAGTGGTTTAAGTAAAAGATAAGAAAAGTATAAGCGGTTGAGAAATTGGATTGTACTGAGAGAAACAATTAAATAGTTAATTGTAACTGTACTGAATAAAGCGATTTCTATTGAAAAGAATAAGTTCTATCATTTGTACCCACACAAACATTTTACATTGGTGTCAGAAGTGGGATAGGACTTATTGTGTGTAAAAAAAAAAACAAAAAAAAACCTGTGTTTTCTGACTATTTGAAAAAGCTAGAATGGGTCGAAAACTATTGCAGTTGACCCTCGTCCAACTCAAATCCGAGTTGAACAAGAGAAGCCTCAGCGCCAGTGGGGGAAAAAGTGACCTGGTGCTCCGTCTTCAGGAGGCTTTGAACAACGAGGGACATGATCCTGATGCATATTCCTTTGATGTTGACGAGGATGAACAGACAAGTACCGGCAATGACATGGCTGCGATGATGCAACTCCTCTTGTTAAAAATGGACAAACAGAAGAACAGTCTGGAACAAAAAATGGACGAACAGAAGAGCAGCATTGAACAAAAATTCAACGAACAAACCAACAATCTGCACGGTCTTCAACAGAAAATGGATGAACAAAAGAATAATTTGGAAGAACAAAAGAACATTCTCCAGCAAAAATTCGAAGAAATCGAAAACAAATTTGAAAGAATAGAGAAGAACGTTGATGACAAATTTGATAGAATAGAGAAGAATGTTGGCGAAAAATTCGAAGAAATGGACAGCAAAGTTCAGCAACTGACAAAAGAGCTCGACACAGCGCGAAAACAGAAACTGCGAGAATGTTCTTTAAGCGGTCCAAGGAGAAAAGATTTGAAGCCTCCCTCATTCGATGGCCAGACCTCATGGTCTACGTATAAGAAGCAGTTTGAAATGGCTGCCTGTGCAAACGACTGGGACAATGAGGAAAAGTGCTTTGCCCTAACAATGGCCTTGCACGATCCTGCAGCAGAATTGTTGCAAACAGTAGACATCGAAAAGCATAAAGATTATGTGACTTTAGTACAGGCTATAGAGAAACGGTTTGGGGATAGCCACATGCAGGAGGTCTACAAGGTCCAATTGCAAAGCCGAACGCAGCAAAGAGGAGAAACACTGCAGTAGCTCCAAGCAGACGTGAGTAGACTTGCACAGCTGTCATACCCCACCGCAGGCCAGGAAATTATCGACGAAATGGCAAAAGATGCATTTATCAGGGGAATTGCAGATTCGAAGCTACAGTGAGCAGTAAGGATGGCCGGGAAAAGAACCCTTGCTGAAGCACTTGCCTTCGCTCTGGCGATGGAAGCAGCCAATCAGGCTTCCAGGGGAACACATTTCGTCAGGGAAGTAACATCTATCGAATGCTCCTGCACAAGAATTAGTGCCGATTCGCGGGGCAGAAGTTGGTAGCAGGAGTCGACGGCCCCAGGACCATCATCCAAGTCTCGCTGGCAAAACGATGCAACGAAAGCCTTCTAGTAGAAGTAGTCAGTGGAAAAGAAAAATGGATGGCAACAATAGACACCGGTGCCACGGCCTCAATCATCTGGAGGAATCTTGTGCAGAAGTCTTGGCTGCATAACACTAGCAGTTGCAGCTTGTGAACAGCTACAGGAGCAACGATTAAGGTATATGGTGAAGTCCGCATAAAAATCCAATTGGCCGGAATAACATTCACTCACGCGTTTCTGGTAGCTGACATATGTGACGAGTGCATCATTGGTACAGACTTCATGAGAGAACATGGACTTGTAGTCGACTTGGGGGCACAAACCCTGAAATACGGAAACATGGAGATACCAATGATATACGGAAACGCCAATACCTCAGTCTCGAATGTCGTCATCTGCAGCAATCAGAGTCTAGAGCCTTCGTCAGAAGCAATTTTGTGGGCAAAAGTGGAAGGTGGTCCTGGTAGCCACCGATTCTATTTGATGGAGCCAGAAAAGAAAAGAGACTTCATGGTGGGAAAGACCTTAGTGGAGCCAAAGAACAACATGGTCCCTGTAAGGATTCTAAATCCAAAGACATTCAGTGTAAAGGTGAAAAAGGGGGAGATAGTGGGAAAATGCGTACCTGTTGAGGCTATATCGACCACAACGGAAAAAAAGGGTGCAAAACCGGCCACAACAGTTCAGAGCATAAAAATCAAGAACAAAATTCTCAGCCTCTGTAATCTGGACGAAGATCAGCGAATCCTGGCAGAAAAACTAATCGGTGAGTACGCTGATATATTTGCTACACTAGACGGAGAATATGGACGTACGCATATTGTTCAACACCACATTGACACCGGAGACGCTCGACCAATCCGTCAACCTGCAAGGCGTCTTCCATTGGCAAAGCAAACAGAAGTTGCCGAAATGATGTCGAAGATGAAAGCTGAGGGAGTGATTGAAGAATCGCAAAGTCCGTGGGCATCTCCAGTGGTCCTCGTGAAGAAGAAAGATGGCAGCACGAGATTTTGTGTAGACTACTATCACTAAAAAGGACAGCTACCCACTTCAGAGAATCGATGACACTTTGGATATGCTTTCTGGAGCGAAATGGTTTTCAACACTTGACTTGAAGAGCGGTTACTGGCAGGTAGAGATAAATCGTGCGGATCGTGATTAAACTGCCTTCACTACAGGAAGCGGTCTTTGGCAGTTTGCAGTGATGCCGTTTGGACTGTGCAACGCTCCGGCCACCTTCGAGCGACTAATGGAACGAACAGGACTCACCTGGAAAACCTGCCTAGTATATTTGGACGACGTTATCGTTATAGGTAAGACGTTCGAGGAGCACCGCGAAAATCTAAAAGAAGTGTTTGAGAGGCTGCGAAGTGCTCATTTAAAGCTCAACCCGGAAAAGTGCGCCTTGTTTCGTCCGGAAGTAAAATATCTGGGTCACATTATATCAGCGGAAGGAGTAAGAACGGATCCTGACAAAATCGAAGCCGTGAAAAGTTGGCCTTCTCCAAAAGATAAACACCAACTGAGAAGCTTCTTGGGACTCGCCACGTATTACAGAAGGTTCGTAAAGGATTTTGCTGGCATTGCAAAGAGCCTGCATCAACTTACAGAAAAGGCCGACAATTCAGGTGGTCTGGAGAATGCGAAAAAGCATTTCAAGAACTGAAGCGACAGCTGTGCAAAGCCCCCATCTTGGGTTACCCCACGCCCGGAAAAATGTTCATCGTGGACGCAGACGCTAGCAATGTTGGGGTCGGAGCTGTGATCTCCCAAGTTCATGACGGTCAAGAGAAAGTGGTCGCATATTACAGCAAAGTACTCTCCAGACCTGAACGGAACTACTGTGTAACCCGGCGCGAGCTTCTGGCTTTAATTCTGGCTACGAAGCATTTCCATAAGTACCTCTACGGACAAAAATTCATTCTCCGGACAGACCACGCAGCTCTGAAATGGCTACTCCAATTTAAGAACCCTGAAGGCCAAGTTGCAAGATGGATCGAGCAGTTGCAGGGCTACGATTTTGAAGTGCAACACCGCAAGGGAACAAATGCTGATGCTCTCTCTCGTCGACCGTGCGGAGTAAAATGCGAACACTGCAATCGTAAAGAAGCAAAAGAACAGGCAACTATCCAAATGATCAGGACTGAGCCAGTAGAGGGTTGGAGTATAGACGAAATCCGTTCCTCCCAACAGGCAGACAATGACATCGAACCAATATTGGCCTGGAAAGAACACGAGGAAAGACCAAGCTGGCAGCAGATATCAGATCGGAGCCAAACTCTGAAGGCATACTGGGCACAGTGGGACTCGCTTTTTGTGCAAGATGGATTGCTGAAGAGAAAATGGGAAACTGCAGATGGGACAACATCTCGTATGCAGCTAATTGTGCCACGGTCCAGAGTCAACCAAGTGCTCCATGAAATACATGACGGAATCTCAGGAGGCCATTTAGGAATAAACAAGACGTTGGAAAAGGTAATTGAACGTTTCTATTGGTTAAGCGCTAAACAAGATGTCGAGAATTGGTGCAAAAAGTGCATAAGATGTGCAGCTACCAAGGGTCCAAAAGTAAAGCGACATGGACAAATGCAACAATACAATGTCGGAGCACCTTTCGAACGAATAGCCATCGACATCGCTGGGCCGCTTCCCGAAACCTTTAATGGAAACCGATATACTCTCGTAGTCATGGATTACTTCAGTAAGTGGCCGGAAGTGTTTGCCATCCCAAATCAAGAGGCTAAGACCGTAGCCGAACAGATAGTCAACAACTGGGTGAGCAGATTTGGGGTCCCAATGGAGCTGCACTCTGATCAAGGGCGAAACTTTGAATCAAAAGTCTTCCAGGAAATATGCCAATATTTGGGAATAAAAAAGACAAGGACAACGCCACTACACCCTCAATCTGATGGAATGGTCGAGCGATTCAATCGGACCTTGAATGAGCATCTATCTAAGGTTGTCAGCAACTGCCAGCGGGATTGGGATCGACACATACCCCTCTTCTTAATGGCCTACCGAAACGCGGTCCATAGCTCAACAGGGCACACACCATCCGAGATCTTATTTGGTCAAACAATTCGGTTGCCAAGTGAAGCAAAATTCGAATCCCCACCGACGGAGCTCAAAGAGGTGAACGTGTACGTGAATGACTTACGCAGCAGGATTTGTAAATTGCATGTAGACACCAGAGAAAAGATGAAGCTAGCAAGCAGCCGCATGAAAACTAGGTACGATATCAAGGCGAAATCTTCCGGTTTCAACGAAGGAGATCTGGTTTGGCTGTATAATCCTCAGCGTAAGAAAGGCAAATCACCAAAATTGCAACAGGACTGGGATGGTCCATACAAGGTGATAACCCGCATTAATGACGTTGTCTACCGGATCCAGCGTGGGGATCGAGGAAAATTGAAAGTGGTCCATTTGGATAGAATGTGTCATTTCAACGGGATGCTGAATGACGAAGTTGTTCGGGACGAACAACTGTAGGGAGGGAGCAATGTGATAACCACTTAAATGTGAGCAGCGACATCTAGATTCAAAGACCAGACGATTTCGATTCTGGAATAACAAAGTCTCGATTGGAGAGTGGAATCGAATTTTCTAGCAAATTGGAAATTGTATGGGACGCTGGATGGCGAGGATTGTTCTCGAAGTATGTCATTCGAGTATAAATACCAGCATCCCCAAGGTATGCAAATGAGTTCTAAAGTGTAATTTGAAGTGTCAATTAGGAGAAGTGATTAAGTGGTTTAAGTAAAAGATAAGAAAAGTATAAGAGGTTGAGAAATTGGATTGTACTGAGAGAAAGAATTAAATAGTGAATTGTAACTGTACTGAATAAAGCGATTTCTATTGAAAAGAATAAGTTCTATCATTTGTACCCACACAAACATTTTACAGTATGAATACACCTCTCTCTCACATAGTCAAGGAATCGTCCAAGAGTAAATAGAAATTTTCGTTCTAGAGTTGGGAGGATTTCCAACGGCATAATCTCCAGCAATATAATACATTCACAAAAACATTTCCGCATACCAAGCTGAAAATTCGGAAATAGTCTATCTTATGCGATGTATAACTGGAGCGTGTACGGACGAATCTATATCGCAATCGTCGGAAGACGAACTGGGAAAAATACAATTCGATCGCTCTTAACAATGCGGAGGTCACATACCAATATCGCAGCTAAAAATTGACGAACTCACTTCCTCTCTAAATCTTGCTTTCACCTCATCCTGCCCTACAGTAACGAGAACAGAAGGTAACCACACGCTGTGGTGGACCGTGGATCTCCAAGAACAGTGCTGCAACAGCAGGAAGAATTTTAATTGTTTCAAACTATGTAGGTCAGGACATGACTGGGAAGCCTATCTTAAGGATCTCCAAAGGAGAAGTAAGAAAGGCGAACATCCTGGCAAAGTTTCAGCGTAAGAATCGCTAACACGAATTAATCTTTGAGACAGTGGCAAGTTCCACTTCGTAATTCAAACGTACTTAAACACGCTTCTTTGACTCCGAAGAAGGAACCCTGGAACGCACACTTTTCTGTTTGTACAATCCGCTTCAATCCTACTTTGGGAAATTCGACGCGCCTACAGAATAATATAGACGTGATATGTGCAGAAAAATTAAAATAGTCAATATTATCTGCACAATTATTCGATGTCAATCACAGAAGACTGTTTGACTGCCTCCCAAAAAGGAAAATCGGTTGCGATCACAATCACTTTTTTTAAACGAGTTTACAAACTCTCTTTATGAACTGGACATAAATTACTCTGTCTGCAGATCGACCCACTTGATTCTCAACAATATTCATAAACGCTTCTAGTTACTATTTTAGAAGAACCAAACCACATAGGGGAATACCGAAGGGGGTGTACTCTGTTCTCCACTATGAAACCTAATCCTCAATGGGATCACGAGGGATGTGATGTGTTAACTTACGCAAGTGACGTTACTCCTTATGCGTCTGGTAAACATCCACACATACTTTCTAACATTCTTCAGTAAGCATTAGGCATACTGTGCTCTTGGATACGTACCTATTGCCTAAGTATAAGTCTGGCCAAAACGGAGCTCTTCACAAGTAAAATTAAGATACTCCTCATCATTCTAAATAAAGATAAACGGTAGTCCTCTAAATTTTCTGAGTAGCATTAGCTATCTAGACCTCATGCTATACAGCAAATTGTGGCGGAAAGATTATTTTGCAATCGAAACAAAAAGTTATAATTGCTTTCTGCTCGTGCAAGAGGGCAGTAGTTTCGTGAGCCGTGGCAAGACGGACTAACATTAACCTGTTGACGTAAAAACAACGAGTTGCCGGTATAAGCATAAGAACCTTAAGAATTTCTCCAACGACGGGTCTCCAAACTTGTGCGGCAGCTGGGAGAAAATCAGCAAAAGAAAGGCCATATGTCAGTGACTTTGTGACGAGATAGTCGGCATACTGATAGTTCAAATTTTAGACTCAACTAAAGTAAAGAAAAGGAAGCAAACTAGCTTTAATTTATTGCTGGCTCAAGCCGATAGAACGTAGAGTGTGGTTGTGCATTGATTTGTCAATTTTCGGTCGTAATTCTCAAATTCCCACTGCATGTGGGTAGCAATTTCATTGCAAGTTTTTGACATTTCTTTTTCTCCTTCTTCTTTCTTTTTCGCATTTGCTTCATTACTTCTTTCGCTGTGTTACGAGCACAACATTTCAGTATGGCGGATGAACTGAAATGGACCAAAGAATTAACAAGGGGGTTCATTTTCAATTATGAAAGACTGAGCGCCAAAGATGAAATGAAAGAGAACTGTCAAATAACATGCAAACTCAAAGAAGGGGAAAGTCTTCATGTAGAGTTGCGCGCATCACTGAATGACAATTCAAAAGAAAATAACCAGAACATGCGCATTACACACTTGCGACGTATGAAAGCGGACTTAATTGGGTATTTTTTGTTTCATTATCCCTCTCTTTTGCACTCATTTGAATCTTTCGAAACTTGCGAGTGTAAAAGCGGACTAAGAAACTTCCAAAACTAATGATAACGGACATAAGTGAAAAGTGGAGTAAAAAAGAATTAGAAGAATCAGTAAAAAAGCAAAACAACATTGCTGGACCGATGAAATGCGTAAAAGACTTCAGAAACAAAAACAGAGAGGCATATTATGCAATTATTGAGCTAGAGGACTGTGATCACAAATACAGGGTTGTCTGAAAAGTTTCGGACCGCAACGTAAAGATAGCGGCACTCGTCAATAAAAGCTAGTGAATGCTAGTGTGCATCTTTTGACAGTTACTTACCGAAGTTTCAGTCATTTTGGACGCGCAGTTTTTAGTTGACAGTCGTTTGAGTGAGTCGATGTGAGTGTTTTTTTTGTGAAAATGGAAAAAATTGAGTATCGAGCTGTTATTAAATTCTTGTTTTTGAAAGGCAATACGCCTACGCAAATCAAAAATGAGTTGGACTCTGAGTATGGGGACTCTGAACCATCATTTACCACAGTGAAATTTTGAGCAGCTGAATTTAAACGTGGTCGTAAGGCCTTGGGAGATGATAAACGTTCGAGGCGTCCAAAAACTGCGACCACTGACGAAAACATTGATAAAGTTCACCAAATGGTGTTAGACCAAGTTTGCACTAAAGTAATCAGCGACAGTAACATTAGCTGGTACAATGTAACACTTAGAAATGAATTTAGAATATTTAACAGTGAGTCTGCGTGGGAAAGCTACCGTGCTATACGAAATGAGTATAAAGCTGAACTAGTAAGAGCGAAGAACAATAGCATTAGACTTCAAATGGAGCGAGCCAGAGACCAAAAAGCAATGTGGAGAGCGATAAGAACACACTTTTTAAAGAAAATCAGACAATCGCCAAAGGATGTTTACTTTAACGGCACATGCATAAAAGGGGATGAAAATATCGCGATCGAATTCAACAAGTTTTTTATAAGAAGTGTCATGGATATTAACCAATCAGTTCCGTATGCACAGTTTTCCCAGTGTATGGAGATTCGAACTCACAGACGAACAAAGCATTAAATGGGCCCTACGGTCACTTAATCAAAAGAAAGATTTCAACTACATCAGCCCGAAAATTATGCTAGACGCAATGGAAATAATCGGGCGCGAAATCGAGCGAGTAATATATACATCTATCATCAAGCAGTGGATCGGTCCCTAATTCCTGGAAGGAATCGGTTATTACACCCATTGAAAAAG
The DNA here is from genome assembly GCA_949129095.1 of Volucella bombylans. Lineage (NCBI taxonomy): Eukaryota > Metazoa > Arthropoda > Insecta > Diptera > Syrphidae > Volucella > Volucella bombylans. The sequence goes on along the minus strand of OX422140.1, from coordinate 145,592,608 downwards.
TCAAAGGAACCGACAAATGCGAAAACTTTCGGGCAATAAACTCACTACCAGTGTATGAGAAAGTTTTGGAAAAAATTGTTCAAATCCAACTGGAGAAATATTTCGAAACGAATAACCTATTTCTCGAAAACCAATCGGGATTTCGTAAAAAGCATTCATGCAAGACAGCGCTAAGTAGCGTTTTGATATGCTGGAAAGAGGAGCTTGTAGCAAAAAACTATGTAGTTGCCGTCTTTTTTGATTTTAAGAGCGCATTCGAAACGACCGACACAAGTATACTTGTGTCTAAACTTCATAGATACGGACACGGTGTTAGAGGCAAAGAGTTGGAATGGTTTAAATCGTTTCTAAGTAAAAGGTGTCAGAGAACAATGGTTAATGGAGTATTATCGAGAAGCATTGAAACAACTTTAGAAGTGCCCCAAGGATCAATTCTGAGGGCCCTGCTTTTCATAATATACATCAACGATATACAATAAATCAACAAATAAAATACGCGCAGGTAGCCTTATTTGCCGATGATTCTCTCTTATTTATAACTGGGAAGAGCTTGGGGTATGTGAACGACGAATGCAAGAGGACTTAAATAGATTAAGTGTATGGCTAAATGCTAAATTAAATGTTAGCAAAACAAAATGCATGGTTCTTAAACATAAAGTAAATGTATATCTCTCTATAGGAAATGAAATAATTGAACAGGTAGAAAATATAAAATACTTAGGAGTAGTCATTGACTTGAATTTAACATTAAGTCCACATGTAGAGTACACTGTTAAAAATATAGCAAAACAAAGTAGGTTTCTTTGCTAGAATTAGAAGTAAGATCTCCTTAACGAGTGCATTACACATATATAATGTCATGCTCAAACCTCACTTCGAGTATTGCTCATCAGTTTTGTATCTCTTATGTGACACTATGATTATTAAGTTACAACGTATGCAAAATAGGGCCATGCGAATAATTTTAAAATGCAATCGCTATACGCCAATTAGAATGATGCTGGATACACTAATGTGGTTAAATGTAAAACAGAGAATATTGCTTAATGTTTTGAATTTTATTTTCAAAATCAAACATGATATGTTATCAAACTATTTAAAAAAATATTTGCGATATGTAAGGGACTCGCAACCCTATAATTTAAGAAGCGGTGATGACTTCAGGTTGCCCGCTTATCGGGAAGCTGTTACGCAAAACAGTATTGTATATAAAGGTTGCCAACTGTTTAACTCACTAGCATTGAACTTGAAAAATGAAATTAACTTTAAAAGATTCAAGCAATTAGCAGCAGATGCACTTTTCCGCATATACAAAAAACTTGTGTTGAATGCAGTAAATACTAATTATTAATTTTACACATTAGGTTAAGTTTGAATATTTATATATATTGTATTATTAATATGCTAAACAAAATGTAACTAACTAACTATGTAGAACATACAAGTCTACTCACCCAGCATCGCCAACGAAAACGACTGCAACGTTGGCTTTAATCACATGATTCCAAAAAAGAACGAATGGAGACAACTTGAAGTCTTCCTCAGTGATTCAACTTCCATTTTCACATATAGCTCAATAATAACCGGAGGTGTTGGCGGCTTCTCTGAAGACATTTGCATACAGGTAATCATTGGTGGACGAGACAATCGTTAGATATATAGACTAATTAGTTAAGCCGTCGCTCTCACATCACATGAACTTAAAACTGGTCTAAATGCACGTCAAGGAGGACCATTCTAACTCAACCTAACATATCCTTTACAGAAAGATGTGTAATCGTGCACACAATCAATTACAGCGTCTACTACCTGCAGTCTTATTCACAGGAAGTCTAGTTTGCAAGTTGCGGTTAACTTCAGTTGCAGATAACTCTCTGTTGCCAACTACTCTTCCGCTTGAACGACACGCGAATGTCTATCAAACGAAAAGTTAATGTTAAATCTAAATATGTGTCTCTTTTTGAACATACAAGCTCCAAATTGGTTGATGAACCATCCACGAAAACTCGATTAAATTACTTCTCTTCATCCTTTCGTAAAAAAAGTCACAAGCTTTGTCTCATTGTCTCATAAGGTCACAGTCAAAAAATAGATTTCGCTGATCTGATCTGAAAATGCAGATCATAATAGGAATATCCAGAAGGACGACATTCGTCGATGCGTCTAGATCATGGTCAGACATGCCTTTAGAGCCTTTCATAGGATGAAGAAGTGACGTTATAGCGTAAAAGTGTACATCTAAACTAACTCACTTGATTACGTTTGCATATATAAAGGGTTTTCCAATAGGACTTGACAACTTTGAATTTAATTTGTAAACGCACTCTTTTACTAATCATCAAACTGTCACTGTCAATTTATTCAGTAAACTCAACATTTTCATCATGGTAAAGTACACGAACGAAAAATTTTCTACCGAAATTCAGAGTCGGTGACTGCAACTTTAAGAGCGTTCACTCCAATTTTCGGTCGTAATTCTCGCCCTAGTAGACAGGCAATAACAAGTTTAGTGCAAACATTTGAGTCTGCATATTCGTTGTGTGATGTTGCCGTGTCAGTGAGACAACGGGTTGGTCGAAGTGTCGAAAATATCGCTGCCGTTCAGGTGTCCATAGCAAACGATCCAAATCAGTCAATTCCACGGCGTTCTCAAGAATTGGGCATCGCTCAGACCACATTATGGCGTATTTTGAGTAAGGATCTTGGTTTACACCCATACAAGATCAAGCTGACTCAAGAATTGAAGCCGATGGACCATTTGAAGCGACGTACGTTCTCCGATTGAGTTCTGGAGAAGATGCGCCAAGATGATGAATTTCATAGCAAAATCATCTTCAGTGACGAAGCTCATTTTTGGCTCAATGGGTTCGTCAATAAGCAAAATATGCGTTATTGATCGGGTGAAAATCCACATGTGCTTCATGAATCACCACTTTTGGTGCGGTTTGCATGCCGGCGGCGTTATTGGGCCATATTTTTTCGTCGACGATAGCGATCGTCACGTTACTGTGAATGGTCAGCGTTATCGCGCCACGATCACCGATTATTTTTGGCCCGAATTGGAAGATATGGACTTGGACGACATGTGGTTTCAACAGGATGATGCCACAAGCCACACAGCACACGCTACAATCGATTTATTGAAGAGTAAGTATGGTGAACGTGTTTGTGCGATTTAACGCCGCAAGACTATTTTCTGTGGGGCTATGTTAAGTCATTGGTTTATGCCAACACGCCGACGACGTTGGAAGAGCTCAGAGCCAACATTGGACGCGAAATAGCGGCCGTTTCGGCCGAAATGTGTGGCCAATTTGTTGTAAATTGGGTCCAACGAATCGACCGCTGCAAACGTGCCCGCGGTGGCCATATGAACGAAATCGAGTTCCATTCATAAATGTTGTGATTGTACTTCAAGCCGATAATAAAGTTTTTGAAATATCTCAAATGGTTTGCGTTTTATTTAAAAAAAAAAGTTTTCATGTCCTTATTGGAAAACCCTACACTTAGAGATCTATTTGCTAACGCCACTTTGACTCTAAGAGCTAATTTATGGCAAACAGCCCTCCAAGATTGCCCCAGGCTTTCATCGACCCGAAACAATTTCTAACAACGGTCTGCTAGTCACCTCACTCACCCACAGAGTGAAGTTTCAACAACTTCATGTGACAAAGAAATGCAATTCTTTTGAAATGAATAAAACTATTCAACAAGAGATTCGTTAAGACTCTATACTACCCCAACAAATAATTCTTCTATTCCTATATACATATGTACTTACATTGCGTTCTTCTGCTTTCCTTGCATAGGTGTATTCTGATGTGGCATCTTTCCTGGTGCAGCTCCAGCCACTGGTAATGACTTGCCGGGCTGAAAAATTCTTGACCCACTCGATGGGAGCCAGCCGGCAGCATTGGTTTTTGCATTCAACTTCTGTAGCACTTTCGCTTTAATGTCATTGCCGTCCCAAACCACGTCGTCCTCCCAGTGTAGCTGTGCCACCATGAGGTAAGCGTCTTCGGCAATTGGGTCGCCGCTAATCTCCTCCTCCTCCTTCAATTCGACTTTTGCGTTTTTGTCACGGATTTTGAAGCCATAGTTGAACCCGTCGCCCGAATCGGGAACCTCTAGCATATCATACCAGATCTGCGCGGGACCATATCTCCAGTCGGCCACTTTTGGTTTGTTTTCATTGTTGTCACCGCTATCGGTGCCCTCTTGGCGGATATCTTCGCTATTCGAGATGCGCAGTAGCTTATCCTCATCGTCGGACATGCATTGTTCTTTAGTGGGCGGAGGGGCGTAATGATAGCCAAAGCCTTTTTTTTTTGGTTCCTCTGAATCACTGGTGGAATCTGATCCCGCATTTGGGTTCTGAAAGCAATCACTCGTCTGTACAGTCTTTAGGAACAATTTTAGCGTCTTACCTTCTGATCTCTGGATTGCTTTCGTTTTCTCCGTCTTTTCTTCACACCTCTCCATATTTGAGGTAGGCTGGATGGTTTTCCCGGACCAAAAAGCCGTGAGAACCGTAGCACCTTGTCTGGACGGAAATCGGGGAAGAGCTCTCGTACATCTATGTTGGCGTACTTCGATGGCAACATTGCCGCCAATGGCGTGTCTAACCTTTTCTCCGAAACTGCAAGTTGCAAAATGAAGTGAAAGAACTTAAGAGAGAAGATTTGCTCACGTTTTTCTTCCTTTTTATCGCTCTCAGAGGTTTCACCTGCTTTGGAGCCATCGGGTATGGACGTGCTTCGCACAGGAAGACTGGGCGGAGGCATTAGCTCTTTATCGTCTACTTTGAGACCTGCAAATATTCAACATAATTGGAGAAATTATGGAACACATAGATGGATTACCATCAGCAGCGACTTTACTTGCTGGAATAGCTTCGTCCAAGTCCATATTTTGAGGCGAATGGGGACAGTCCTCCGACAACTCTGTGATATCCGAATAATCGACAGCATTGTCGTCCTTCTGGAATTGCTCATCATCGTCTGACTTCTCGTCATCTTCCTTTTCACCATTTTCTATAACTTCATTCAGAAGAGAATTCAGTCCGAACCTAAAATAATCCACATGAGCACGAATCCATGAAGTTGACGCACTTCAAACTGCTTCTACTCACTTGGACAGAGAAGCAAGATGTTTTTTCGTTTCCACATCGAATGCATTCCCTACGTCGTCCACCAGTTTACCATCAGAGTCGATATTGCCAAATAGAATTCCGGTCATGTCAAAACCCGGGCTCCCAGAGCCATCATCGTCGCTGTCAGAGTCCATTCTCGAAAATCACTCGATCCGAGTGTTTCTCACCGAAATTCGACAATTAATTTACATAAATCGAATGGGGAATATATTTGTGGTTATTTTTAATTGAAGTTTGTGTAATAATTTTCGGTAATTTCAAAAAAAAATAATAAACTTGAAAGTAAAAACTTTATTTGTTGACAAAGCGAAATACTTTTTTACCGCGAATGTCATTATTGAAAAATACGTTTACACCACACAATAAAATCGCACAAATGTTAATTTCGTTCTGATAGAGACGACTGTTTGTTCAGTAATAACGAGTAAGCGCTAATGGAGAGGTTACATATTTTAAAGAAATAATTCGTTTATATTTAAAAACATTAAAATTATAAATGTACTCGTATGTCAAATGGTTTTTAAAATTTCCTCTGGATTTCTTGTCATTTTTATTTGTCGTTGATGGGTTCATTCTTTAAAGCCGAAATATATTCTTAAAAATGTATTCTCAGGAATTAAGTGAGCAAAATGAATTTATGGTCTTCAGACGCTGCCCGCTAGAAAATTATGTGAAAAGGAGCAATGCATAGTTTGAAACACTTGTTTGTCAGTTCAAGTTGAAGTGGCACAATATTTACTCCAGCGAATGGTTTCGCTTTGTTGCTTTCTTAGCATGCCTGGGTGTCCTGTATATGCGGATCTTCCTTCCCTAAATATTCATATTATAGGCTGCTATCTCAACGGCATGGAAGATGCCAGATGGAAGAAGTTGACATTGCGCACTAACTGTAATTTAACATCGATCTAATGGCCATGCCTTTTGACGCAATGACAAAGGAATTCTGGTTGTTGCGGAAATACGAAGTCAGCTTGTTTCGGAATTGCGATTGATTTCGGCCAGATTTCGATCCAGTGACGGCCCCAGATCTGGAATAGGGCGCTTTTGCTTTTGTCTTCACCTGATGGAAATAAACAAAATTTTTGGTTTATTTACGGGTTGGGATGAAGTATACTCATGTACGTAGCGATAGTTGAGCTGCATTTTATGCGTAGACATTTTCTTACACAGTGCTGTTGGTTTTAATAACACCTTTAGTAAGATGAAGCCTAGATCGTTGGCGTTATCTCGAAACCTGTCTATATTGTTCCTGACTGATATGAGCTTGATGCCGCGATTACCGCTGACGAATGCAGTATAAAGACGTATTGGAGTTATCATAAGATTATGTTCGCGTTCCATTGTGATATCGGTTCCGCCTAAGTTCGGGGGTGATTTGTATGAAGTTTTTGCACCAGATTCTTAATGTAGATTTCACTCTTGAGCGAATGCACTTATTTCTTATTAAATAAGTTAATTAAATTCCAACGCTGAAAGACAATGTTTTAGAGCTTGGCATCACTCGAACTCGTTAGTTTTCATCACGTGACGTTATACAATTTCCAATGGAATCACATGAAACCGAAACTGTCATTGTGGAAAATTTTCATCGAAATCGCTGCGAAGTGGGTTGTCGTCGTTTGTCATATGATCAAGAATTTGTTGAAATAAGAAAAATGCTGCGAGCCTGGGTGATTTTATCCCTCTGCATTATTGCAAGTAAGTAAATTTACATCTCAACTAACTAATTAAATCATTTCGCAAGATATAGCAATTAAATTTGAGCAGCCATTTTCAAATTTACATTTGCTATCGATTTTTTCTTTATCAGCTTTCTGTGTGAAAGCTCCCAATTCGTGGACTTATAGATATTTCTTTTGTCTCTATTTACAGTTAAAGCCTCTGGAGAGTTCTCCGTGCTGAACTCACCATCCTCGTTGGATTTTAAGGGCAACGAGAAGCTGGATAGTGAGAGTTTAGGCGATGTACTGTCCGCTTCCTTGGGCTACTGGGTGGATGACGGCACCAAATGGAGTGGACTCTACATAAACGACCCATTCCACACTGCAAAGTCTGCAGTGGCTGTATTGGTCTCTGGCATTGATCATTTGAATTTGAATACCAAAGCGAAGTCATATCCACTGACAGGCAGTTCATCGGAGGAATCCCTCAATGCCTTCAGCTCTGAGGTAGAGTCTTACAATGAACATGTTGCTACACTGGACTTGAGCCAGTTGAATGATGCTCTAGTCACTTTCACCGATGTTTTCGGTGATACACCAGCGCAGGTGACCAACTTGAAGGCCACCAACAGCCTCAAGCCAGACTTGCACTCAGAGGACAAGGAATTTCTTACCCAGATTGCGTACATTAATGAAATCGCCAACAAGTACGCCACTGCTCCTGAACCACTAACACTGCTCACCATTCGCCTGTCGTTGGCCCCTATTGCCAAGGCTCATGGAGAAAAGTCGCCCGCCATGGCTGAAGCTCTAAAATTGGTTTCAAACGCTTTGGACAACTTCTCTGCCGCCATAAAGGAGGTTTCCAAGGGTGAGGGTATCTTAGTCGCCATTGCCGAGAGGGCTGAACTCAATCGTGCTAAGCGTGACGCCGTTCCAGCCAACTCTGACGCGGTTAGTGCCATGCAATCCATCTCTTCCTCACCAATTTGGCTAAGTTTTCTTTTCTTTCCATTTGTAGGCCAAAAATCTCAACCTCGCTGAGTACTACAACGATGACTACCCAGTGATTTTCAACATCATCCTGTGGTTCATGGTGATCTTTGGTCTGTCTCTCCTCGCCATCTGCTACGCTATTGGTTCAATGGATCCCGGCAGGGACTCCATCATCTACCGAATGACCTCAACCAGAATGAAGAAGGACAACTAAACCTCCATCTTCACTTTGTCCCCGTTTATGTGTGCGTTTGTGCGCTTACTCCCATCCATAACGTCTGTCAGCTTACTAAAAAAACAAACTCTGCTCTGAGTTCAACCAGAAAAGACAAACAAATCGCACTCGGGAGCACACATAAAGTATGTCGTTCCATTAATTAATGTTTCTTATCAGTTAAGAGTCAGTTGGAGAGTATTAACCTAAAATGTTGGGTCGTAAATTTCGCCCGAAACTGTAATTATTAGTGTTACTGTAAATGTGTATTTCGTTTTTGATTTTCTTTTTTATTTTTCTCTTTTGTTGCTCTGTGCAGTTATTCGAACAGAAGGATGTAAATATTGTTTTGCTTAAGTTGGAAATAAAATAAATATGTAACTGTAAAATAGGAGGGAAATACGGTGACGCATTTGCTTTGGTTAGTCACATGCCACAAGACCCTTCGCAGGGTCTTGTAGTTTATTTCTTTGAGTTGGGTTGGGACCCCAAATTTGTGCTGCCATCAACTCGGGCAGATTCTGTTGACCTTCGATTTGAGGTCTATATTTTCTGTTTAAAGTTTCTAGTCAAAGCAAGTTACCTTCAGAGAATATGTGCAGGTATAGTATAATGGGATCTAGCGCAACCAGAGTCTGATGATAAAAATGACCAGCTATGATCATGATATGATGGGAAAAATCGACCTGGGAATTGTGGAACTTACGGGCGTGAGTTTGAAAAGGTAATAGGAGCAACTACAATATCCTGTCAGGATTGGCTGAACTTCAGAACGAGGATACAAAATATGAGCAGGCAGCACGGGAAATTCCTTAGATGAAGAGCTGGAGTAGAGGGCAACGAGAAGTTTTTATAGGTAGCCCGGCTGCTAAAATAAAGATGGTGGCTGATGAACCCGTTATGCGCAAAAGCCAACAGTAGACTTCAGTTCTGCAGCAAAATGTTGTGTTTTTTTTTTCAAGGAAAAGTTTCAGGTTTTCAAGCTTTGCGATTTCCTGTGTCTAGTGTCTAATGTTATCTTAATGGCGGAACACCGATTCTTCCGCTAGAAGAGATTTGGCTTCAAATCAGAACAACAGCACAGTAAATAAATACCACACTTAAGTTCGCGTGCGATACATATGTCAGCTCAGCAACAGCGAAACGAACGGAAGTGGACTGCAATAGCTGTCGTTAACCTTCTATGCTAGAAACGGTATCTATCAGGAACAATAGAAAAATGGATTCCCCATAAGACGCCATTCACTTTTTCATTTATCAACCATTTATGGGCGCAACCACCTGTCGTTTGCAAATAGCAAAAACAGGTAGTCATTTCGTTTGAACGTGCGAAAGGATTGTTAATTTTGAATGTTTTGACACAAAACATAACTGACGATGAATTGACGCCAAGACATTCCAACAGTTTTAATATCTGCAGTCACAGTTCCACACATACTATCTGGAAAGACCAAGAGCTCTACGAGCAAAAGAGGAGAACCAAACACCGGCTTCTCAGGAAAAAAAAAGAAGGAGCATGAGAGATGGTAGTCTAGAAATAAGATTCGGAAGCTTTACCAAAATGTAAAAAAATCATGACACAAATACCAAACCCAACCCAACCCAGTCGATGTTGAGGATTTTGAAAGAGCATTTCTGTAGACTGTATAACGGCGATGACGAACCAAATACCACTGTCAGGCAAAATGAACCATTCAACCTGAACGATGTAGACCAACAATTCCGTCCACCCAATCTTAATGAAGCGAAGACAGCCATATCTTAGTTTAAGTCCAACAAAGCTGTTGCAGCGGATCGCCTGACTGACGAGCTCTTCAAAGCAGCAGGCGGTGACTTGGTAAGGAGCATACACCAACACATCTGTAAAATATGGTTGGACGAATTGTTTCTCCGATCCTCAAAAGAGGAGACTCTCTGAACTGCGCCCTCTATAGAGGCATCAGTCTTCTTAACATCGCCTACAAGATTCTATCTGCCGTATTGTGTGACTATCGACCAAATATTCATACTACGGCAGATCTAGGAAAGAACCCATGAACTCCAAATCGATACACACAACCTATTCATTGGTTTTCAAGCCGCGTATGACAGCATCTACAGTGGCCGTGACTCAAGTGGTAATCGGACGGTTTGGGGTTCAATACCAGCCGTGACCGAAAGACTCTTTTTCAGGCAACTAAAATCTCGTGAGATGAATGGTTGCCTAATACAATATCAAGTCAATTTACACTAATAATTCAGTCTCCCCATTAAATGTTGGATGCCACACATGGAGCGAAATAGCTACTGAGCCCAAACATCTTTCTTTCTCTTTCTGTCCCATTTTCCGGAACACTTAGCACATGCTTTGGCATCATAAGTGTAGTCATACCCAATTGAATATTAAGTTCTTTAAAAATTAAAAAAAAAGAGAAAAACAGACGAGCAATACAGAGCAATGTCTTGTTTTGGCATCCCTGCCAAAGTCGTCCGTTTGTGCAGGATGACCATGGAGAATGCACGCTGCTCCATCGAGGTCGGTAAGAAACTCACAGAGACCTTTGATGTCAAAAAAGGATTTAATGCGATTCCTTTAAGGGGTTAGGCCACTCTGGAGGCCGTAAAAATAGGCTTTTTTGTGATTTTTTTTTTCAGGAAAAATATAAAATAAATCGAGTTTACCATAGACTAACTATAACTAGATATCAAACTCTACTAATACTTTTGCAAACGTTTAACTTTCGCACAGACACACTGTAAGTGAATCACCAACACATTCTCAATCTCTATAACCTGTCAGAATGGCTAAAATGACAACAAATTTCACGTAATGTTCGCTAAGTATATATAATAAAGGCAAAAATAAAAGGAAAAATATTTTTCGCTGTTGAATATTTAATTCAACGTGGTGAAAAAGTGAAGATAATAGAATATATTTAAAAAAAAAACCCTTTTTTTTGTTTCAATTGAACAAAAAGGGGATCGTTTCAGAATAAAATTAAAAAAGGAACTAAGGATTATATTTTGAAAGTTTCATTTGAAGATATAAATGAATTGAAACTATTACAATTCTGAAATCAAGCTTAAGCTTGTATTGAGAGTCAATTGTATAAGCATTTTTTATGTTTAGGCACAAACTCTGTACTCTGGACATCAATGAAAAGGATTATTAATTAATGGCAACTTTTAAAATCAATTTCCTTGCTGTTCTTTTAGTTTGAATGTGTTGAGTAAATAAATTAATTAAATAATACTGATAAGTACAATTAACATTTTTGATCATTTTTTAGTTTTTTAAGGAAAATATTTGTTTTTCTATTTGAATTTAAAGCTTTTCCAAAATATTTCGAGAATCTTTTTTTTCACACATTATAAAGTACAAAAGCGGTGGTGTTTTAATTGTTTATTTTTTAAAAATAATTTCCAGAATTTGACAAACAATGTGAAATGATATCCCAACTTAATTTGGTTTTGTCGAAGGGAATTTTTGTTTATAATTGTTTTCAACAGATTTTGCTACTACTTTGTTGAGTATTATTTAATGCTGTTAACATCTTTAAGCCGGTCTGGCATAGAATGCGTCAACTTTTCCATATATTCACATATTATTTCTTGCCATTAAGCTAAAAATTAAAATTTTTAACTGAGGCTTCGATGTGATGACATGTTTTCGTAACCTCATCATTTAATGATTCCAAAGGCGTTCCAAAGAGAACGGGTTAAGATCGGGGCTATGTGGTGGCGTGAGGGACTTTATGTGGATATGGACTTATGCTTGAAATCGTTGTCCTGTTGGGAGTAAAAAATGTTTCGCAATAAGCATTGTTTGTGTCCTTTGAAGCAAATTTTCGCTCTAAATATTTTAGTATACTTCTTTTTCTGAATTACTGTGACTAAATTACCGATCTCAACAGTGGATATTTAGCTCCATATTACACAACAACCATTTCCGTGCTTTACTTTTTGCCTTGTGTATTTCGACTGTAAGTTTCATTTGGTTGTCTTCATGCTTTCGAAGGCCTATTTGATTCATAAATGCAAAATTTTGACTCTTCTGAAGAAATCCTAGAACACAAATCCTTTGTTTTTTTATTTATTAGCAAAGTCCTTTTGTTTTTTTTTTATTTGCTTCGCTGACGAAAGGTTTCTTTCTAACGGTATAAGATTTATACTCCGATTTGATGTCGTTGACATTCACGAAAATCCAGCCAAATTTTAGAATTACAACGTGATATTTGTGAAACGTACAGCGTTGTGTTTACATCAATTTTCTTCTTCTCGGAAATTTTTTGATGCAAAAATTGAGCAAAGTATATGGAAATGTTGCGTTAGTAATGGAATTAGTAATACAAAAGCATTAAATATGAGCTAAATTGTCCAGTCACATCCATATTTTTTCAAAAAATAATTGGTCAATTCGCTGTCGTACTAAATGGACCTATAAAGCACTAATTTTCTATTTATTGTTCTATTTTCACAAATAAAACCAAATAATCATTAATTATTATTTATTACTTCGTATGAAAAGTTAATACAATATTTTCCATTTAATCGAATAATCCAATTTATTCATGAATTGTAATTTACATTTTTTCGGAACATGCTCTCCTGATGAAAACATTCATGGTGAAGCGAAAAACTTACCCACACCGTGGTGAAATGAACAAATGTCATTGCACTTCAAATGTTGTATCTGCAAGGAAAAAGGCACTATATGTATAGCTATACGAAAATGTATTCTTTTTACTCACATTTATTTGATCAGCTCACGATGGTTCCACACTGGGAATGCTTTTCTTGAAACCATTGCACTTCAAATGTTGTATCTGCAAGGAAAAAGGCACTATATGTATAGCTATACGAAAATGTATTCTTTTTACTCACATTTATTTGATCAGCTCACGATGGTTCCACACTGGGAACGCTTTTCTTGAAACCATTGCACTTCAAATGTTGTATCTACAAGGAAAAAGGCACTATATGTATAGCTATACGAAAATGTATTCTTTTTACTCACATTTATTTGATCAGCTCACGATGGTTCCACACTGGGAACGCTTTTCTTGAAACCATTGCACTTCAAATGTTGGATCTGCAAGGAAAAAGGCATTATATGTATTGCTATACGAAAATGTATTCTTTTTACTTACATGTAATTAGTTAGATCACTCATCCACATTTCTTAAAGCTCTTGAATGGTGCATTTAGATTCATTGTTGTTACTGTAAAAAAGAAGTAAAATAAATTATTTTGAAATTAAAATGTTTGTAGTTACTCACAAGAAAATGTAAACAAACTTTTCCAACTGCTTTTGCCACCTCCAATCCAAGGCAATCTGTTCGTGGCCGCAGTATTCTGTGGAAAATGTTTTCTACTTGCTCCAAATGTGTAAATTTTTCTTCTTTTGTTGTCCTAGAAAATATAATAAACAAAATTATTGTTCAACATAAAATTTTTTTGCAACTTACACGAAATTAGATTTGTAAATATGAGAAATGTCAAAATCGAAATTCACCGCGTCATTTTTATATGGGTGACGTCACTCGTAAAACTTTTCGAATTTTGACATTGTTGACAATTCTCACGTATTCACGGACAGGTTCACACGGATAGGGACTTTCAGAAGAAAACCGGTTTTGATTTTCCAATATCTGGAAAGTTTGATATCTAGTTATAGTTAGTCTATGGAGTTTACAAAGGTAGAAGTTTATTGTACATACGATTGACTGTAAAACATAATTTGTATAGAATAATTTATTTATGAATGGAAGGGTCTACGACCGTACCAACAGCTCCTGTAAATTTTGAACTATGATGAGTCACTAAATGGTTTTTATTCTACATAACAGCTAGAGAAGTACGAGTACATAGGATTTTTTTTTTTGATATATTCACCCCTATTCCCGTTGTCGTTTTCGACAACAAAAAAAAACGACACGACTAAATCGGTATTCCTTTTGTCGTTTTTTAACGAAACGAAACGAGAAGCGTCGTGAGGAAATTTCCAACGCCATGTTTGTAGTAGAATCTCGTTTTCGGCAATTATTCGGTATTCCCTAATTAAAAACGAGACGACAAAGGTCGTAAAAAACGATTATTTTCGTTGTTCGCATTTAAGTTGACGACAGTGAGGTAGATGGCTGGAAAAATGTAAGTAAAATTCATATTTTTATTTATTATTTCAAATCTCAATTTATTTTGAATTTTTAAGGACAAAAATTACAAATAAGAAACAATTTGAACATCTTGTTTCCGTAATGCAGGAAAAATTTTACCTTGCTATTGGATATAGCAATTAAGTAAATAAAATAAATTTTAAAAATGAATGGGACTCCGTAGCAACTAATTTAAACAGCCTGGGACCACCGATGAGACAATGGGAGGGCTGGCAAAAAGTAAGTAAAAAACCTTGTTTTTAAAACAATTTCAATCATTGTTCTTTCATAGGTTTGGGCTGACATGAAGTTCAAAGTAAAAAAAAAATGAATCCACAATAAAAATGAAATGAAAGCAACAGGAGGAGGAAAAATCAACCAACATATTCTCTCTCCATTGGAAGAAACGGTTGCTGATTTAATGCAATTTAAAAAAAATTTAAATCCACAAGGTGTAGTTTTTGGCTTATCACCAATTCCATCAACATCGGCAGCCTCACTTTTCCCGTCATCGTCTGGATTGTCTGCTTCTGCTCCACCAGAGGATGTTGTAAATGAGGTGCAAATCGAACAACCATCCAGTGACGCGTGCCGAGCAGTTTCGAAGTGTGCACCGGAGTTACATAGATCTCACTCCAAGAAGCGTGCATTTGAAGAAAATAATAAAGAGGCACTTTGGACAAGACAGATCAATATACAGGACGATCTGTATAAGGAATTAAAAGGAAGCTTGCGACGTATTGAAAACTATATGAGGGAAACTGGGAGACACCAACGAAAAATTTTTAAATTAGAAGAAGAGAAACTGCAGGTGTATAAAGAAGATTTAAAAAGAAACGAAATACTGCGAATGGAGGAAATAAAATTAAAATAAGAAGAGTTGGAGTTGAAAAGAAAAAAACTAGATTTGAAGACGAAACAGCTTGAGTTAAAAGCTAGACATAATGAAGGCGACTTTTAACTTTTTTTTTCTATATACTCGTATGTATTTTATTTCTGTGATGTTAGTGATACAAACGCATTCTTGAGTAGTTTTGAGTATATATTTTTTAAATGAATTGATTGGATTTTTTTTTAAATAAAACTTTTAAAACGAATTCATTATGTGGTTTCTAATTGTTGTGGCTTCTTCATTTTCGGTGTTATTTTCTGCAGTCTCTTCAATTTCGATGCTATTTACACTGTGCACAGTAATATCAGTTCTATGGTAAATGCAAATATTATGCAAAGCTGCGCATACATTTGTAATTTGCGCAGCTTTCTTTGGGCTGTAGTGCATTTGTCGAGCACCAATTAAACAACGGAAGCGGTTTTTTAAAACTCCTATCGTTCTTTCAACGATGTTCCTCGCCTTTGCATGCGCTGTATTATATTTGCTTTGGCGACTTTGGCGTTGATTTAAATGGCGTCATTAGAAAAGGTTGGAGAGGATATCCTGCATCGCCTGAGTAGTTTAAAAACATTTAGTTTTTGACAAGATTACCTTTTTCAATCAAATGATAACTTGGTAACAACCTTCAGCAAAAATCCTCAACGTTGCTGCTAGCTTCAGTATAGGAGGTACCGATGATGATCGCAGACTGCCTGGAAGATTGTTACTTACAACCTCCAACACACTCTGAAATGCTTCCTTGGTTAACCGGAAATATTGTATAAACCTAAAACGAATTCATCTATAGGGTCCGCCAAAATTTTTTATTTTTTTGAAAATGCTATAAAAAAAACTACTGAATATTTTCTCAAATTTCTTTTTTTATTGGAAAGTACAATCCTTCCGGTTAATAATGGCAAATAATTTCATTCAAATGGCTGCCTCGGCTGGCCATGCAGTAGCCTACACGATCGGTCCAATTTTTAAGCACATTATCGATTGTGTGCAGCTGTATTTCACCAATGGCTTCACAAATATTGTCCTTTAAAGCGTCAATTGTCTTTGGCTTGTCGGCGTAACACTTATCTGTTACGGCACCCCACAAATAATAGTCCAACGGTGTTAAATCGCAGCTCCGAGGTGGCCAAACGACATCAACTCTGCGGCTGATAATGCGATTTTCAAAAACAGGGCGTGCTGTGTGGCACTTAGCGCCGTCCTGTTGCAATCAAATGTTGCCAATATTCTCCTCTTCAATTTTTGTGAACAAAAATTCGTTCAACATGGCCCGATAACTATCGCCATTGACTGTAACGGCCAAAAAAAAAAAGAAAAATGGCCCAATTATGCCTGTGGACCAAAATCCGCACCAAACAGTGACTCGTTTTGGGTGTATCGGCTTTTCAATGTATACGTGCGGGTTTTCTGTGCCCCAAATGCCACAATTTTGCTTGTTTACATACCCGCCAAGATCAAAATGAGCTTCATCTGAAAAGATGATTTTTTTGACAAAATCGGCATCTTCTCTAAGTCGATCGCAGGCCCACGTTCCCAGCGTGGTTCAAGCGTATACATAACCATATTCGTTCAGCGGAAGGATAAAACTAATTATCTGTCAAATCAGACATGAGCTAAGTGTTACCATTCACGAACCGTTAGATGGCGGACCCTATATTAAAAAAAATCTAATTTTAATTCAGCTTTTAAACTTACTTTTCATTAGGCAAATCAAAAGGATTCGAGTGTTGTCTTATTTTTTTTCGGATAATTGTCAAATTCCTTTTTTGGCACTCATGATTTTCATCATCAGAAGATGAAGAAGAAAAAAAAATCGCAATACTGTTCATATTTTAATCTCTATTTTGTTATTTAACTTTCAATCCTAACGTAACTTTTTGAAATAATTTCCAAATAAATATAAACTGACGTTTAAAACAAGACCTACCCAACTTCATGTATTTAGAGATTTTATTACAATTTCGTCGTTGACGATTCTACTACAAATTTGTCAATTGACACCCGGAACGAAAATTCTGGCAGAAATTTTTTGTACTATATCGACTATATAAATTTCTGACAGATCGTTTGCTCGAGCAAATTCGTATGAAAAGTGAAAATTCGGTACGGAATAATATTATTAATTTTGTTAAAGAAATTTTTGTTTTCAAATACGTGTTGGCTTAAAATGTTGAGAAAAGATACACGAGTTTCGAAATAAGTGCTTGTGAAGTGTTTAGATGGGATAGTTTAAATATAATCGTGCTTTAAAAAATGTAAACAAAGCATTTGTTAAACGCGAAGAAATTGTTTTTCTTGTTATTTTTTTTATTCAATATTAAGTTCGTAGTGAATAATATAAAGTGTTTATTTAATATATTGTTAAACAAGTCAATAAAGACAGTGAAATGCAACTTAAAGTTTTCATAGATGGAATCCTATTAATGTTACAGCAATATTATTTCAAGGGGAATGTTTCCGCTGGTGAAACTGAAAAGTTGGTGCAAATTGGTTTGGTTTTTAAGTTATAATTGAAGCAGGATCAAGTGCAAGAGAGTAATTGCAACCAGCTTTCAGTATTCTTTCACTTTCACCAAACGAAATAGTCCTTTTAAAATATTCTGCTATGAGTATATGCTTATACATACACATGTGTAGTATTCCAACTATGCGAATTTTCAGCAGCATTTCACTATTTTATTGATTTGCTTAATCATATATTTAACAAAAAGACACTATATTACACAGTATTCACTAAATATTTAATAGAAAAGTAACAACACAACGATTTGTTCGTGTTTCACAAGTGCTTTGTTTACATTTTTTAAAGCACGATTCTATTCAAATTAACCCATCTACACACTTCAAAAGCACTTATTTCGAAACTCGCGTATTTTTTCTCGACATTTCAACTTTATTCTGATCAGACAAAAATAAATTCTTTAACTAATTTATTTATTTTGTTCCACACCGAAATTAAACTTTACATATGATTTTGCTCCCAGCCAAAAACTGTCCAGTTGTGGAGGTACAAAAAATGCCACCAAGGGGCGCTGAAAGCACTTTACCGGGTGTCATGTTCTGATGTCAGCAGCAAACTACCGCAAACAAAATGCAACTGAACTACGTTGAAGTACAAAAAATATCCGCCAGAATTTCCGCTCCGAGTCTCAATGTGCCTGTTCACATTGGCGACGGGATGAAAGTCCTCACCATGAACGTCGTGTTCACATTGTCATGGGGTTAAAAGAGTTTTTGACAAGTGGAACACTTGAATCGGAGCATTTTTAATTTTTAAATTTGAGCAGATGGCCTGAAACTTTTTCCTATTCTTCACACTTCCTTTCTCATCAACGATCAAAACTAAAATGAGAAAATTTGTTAGAAATGGAACGATATGGAAAAAACGAGAATCCACTTTAAAAATGAATTTTCGGTGGAAGTAACCCTTCTTCTTCCCACTTCAATAAAAAGCGTTCCCTCTCTTTCGGACAATCTTCCTGCCCGCGCCAATGTGAACAGGCACAATGAGAGTCTACCACGACAAACCGTAGTCTAAATGACGAAAAATTGGATTATCTAAAATATTTGTTTTCTAGTTCCTGCATTGATGTTATTTGTGTAAGTGAAACCTGGTACAAGCCAAAAATATCTGACTTGTCGTATAAAATAACAGGTTATGAGATCTTTAGAAATGACAGAGTAACTGATACCACCGAAAGCGGAGTACCAATATATTGTAAATCCGACATTAAATGTTATGTGATTAATAAGTCTAGTGGTGACGGTATCGAAATTGAATATATTGTAAAATGTTTGTGTGGGTACAAATGATAGAACTTATTCTTTTCAATACAAATCCCTTTATTCAGTACAGTTCACTATTTAATTGTTTCTCTCAATGCAATCCAATTTCTCAACCGCTTATACTTTTCTTATCTTTTACTTAAACCACTTAATCACTTCTCCTAATTAACACTTCAGATTTCACTTTTGAACTCATTTGCATACCTTTGGGATGCTGGTATTTATACTCGAATGACATACTTCGAGAACAATCCTCGCCATCCAGCGTCCCATACAATTTCCAATTTGCTAGAAAATTTGATTCCACTCTCCGGTCGAGACTTTGTTATTCCAGTATCGAAATCTTCTGGTCTTCGAGTATCAACATTTTCTGCTAGATGTCGCTGCTCGCATTTAAGTGGTTATCACAATATTTATAATTGGTCAGTATCAAATGGACTACTCTTGAACCCGATTAAAACTCAAATAATCCCTATTTCCATGAAAAGTTATTAAATTTTACCATTTTAATATTTATATATATTAATAATATTTTTTTAAATATTTTACCAGATATTTATCTAAATAATAGCAAAATTGAAGTTTTTGAAACTGTAACCAGTCTTGGCTATGTTATAAATCGCTCTCTCAGTGGTTATAACCACACTAACTTAGTGATTGGTCGTATATATGCGCACCTTCAGAAACTGTGGCACGGTGCTTACTACACTCCTTTGGAACTACGAAAAAAGCTAGTATTACCAATTATTTCATACGCTGAAGTTGTTTACAGTAATCTTGCCTCATTATCACAACATAAGCTGCAAGTCGCTTTCAATGATGCTGTACGTTACATTCACCGCATCCGTAGACATGATCATGTGTCAGAGCATGCTAGGGATTTGTGGCCACATACGTGGCCGTCTTACCTGTACAACAGGCTTTCTTTCACTCGGTCTTCAAGAACAATTAGCCTTATTCCATTACGTTGCAATTACCTTTACTCCTCTCGTTTATTTTTCATATACGCTGTTAGACTTTGGAATGCATATCAAAGCCATATCTAGTAGCTCGAATTTTAGAAGTGCAATCTTTCGACATTTTTCCTCCTCAACTCTCCCACAATAGTCCTGCCCCCTTTCTCTGCTTCTACAAACCTTTTACTATTCTTCACTCTTACTTCTTATCCATAGGTTAAGTTTATTTTTTGTTAGTTTAGTTTTAATATGTTCATACATCAAAAACCTATAATGCTAATGTATTGCGCTCAGTACTAAAAAAGATGTTAAATCTTAATGTACAAACCATTATAATGAAATGAAATGAACTCATTTCTCAGATTTGGTCAGAAGAGTGTATGTGTGATGAACGGAATCTCAGCATCGTGTGCCTGATCCACAAAAGATCAACTGCGTCAACTATAGAGGTATAAGTCCCCTCAATATTGTGTACAAATTCTTATCTGCTATATTGTACGAACGTCCGAAACCCTTCGTCAACAAAGTGATTGGCACCTGTCAATGTGGTTTCAGGCCTCACACAGGTTTCACACACCGGCAGTTACTGAAAAAAAAACTCAATAAGTCCAAATCGGTAACCACCAGCATTTCATCGATTTTAAGGCCTCATATGACAGCATTTATAGAGAAGAGCTATATAGAGCCATGTCTAGATTTGGCATACCTACAAAGTTTGTCCGTCTGTACAGAATGACGATGGAGAACGCCCGCTGCTCCGTTAAGGTCAGTAACGACTTAGCCGATATCTTTGACGTCAAAAAAGATCGCATACGGCGATGATATTGCCATAATTGGCAGAACTAAGCGTGCTGTCAGCGGTATGTTCGTTAGTATTCAAACGGAAGCGGCCAAAACGCTAAATATGAATATGCTGTCAACAAGCAGGGAGACATAATATAAACGAATAGTCGACAGCTATCACTTTGGAGGACATGTACGTCTAGAGCGAATAGACAGCAACGCTCCGGCCCGTAGAATCTTCAAATATAACCCGGATGGATAATTTATTAGAGGAACACCTCACCTTAAGTAGGGCGCACAAGTGGAAGGGGACCTCAACCGACTTGGAGTGTGCAACTGGAGGCAGTTAGATAACAATGTGGCTGATTGGAGAGGCTTGTTAGTTGAGGTACAGGTTCATAACGAGCTCTAGCACCACCTAACTCAGTTTAATTTGTTTTTTCATTTTTAATGCATTTTATTTCACTCTTCTTAAATTTACTATACTTACATGCTAACAGAAAAAATGCTTAAATGCTGTCTTAACATAACTTAATTAACTTATTCTAACTTACTGGCCCTCCAAGGGGGCGCTCTAAGCTAAACTATATTCTTATTCTATGTCTTTCGACGTCTAAATTAACATTTTAAGAAATATTTATTATTAATTAAAGATCTAGTTAAACTAAGAAAATATTAAGTTTTTTAAAAAATTCTAGAAAATGAAATTTTTTTTTTATTTACTCGTATATAAAACTTAAACATCAAACTTAAACTTCTTAAACTAACTATGCTAACTTATACTAAACCTTAAACTACTTAGCCTAACTATACAATCTAACTTAATCTAATTGTTAGCACACTTCAAGTTGCTAACCTAATTGCTAGCAAACCCAAGGTTGCCAACCTTCGTACCTTAAAACTACCCTAACCTATGTAAGTCGGCCATTTGCTAAACATAGCAAGGAAAATATGGCCCATTTTGCCTTCTAACTAGGCTAACCTGAACTTGAAGGAAATGACGAAGAAATCGGGTCTTCTTCACTCAACCACCAAATATTTTGGTGCTTCAAAACAACATCTTTTTTATCGCGTTTTGAAACCGCCCTGCTAAGCCTGAGACTTTCAGTACTGCCTGGATCAGCTCTTTCATGTCAAAATAGAGGAACGCTAATGGGGGGACGAAGCCTTTTAAGCGCACACTCTCATGATATTAGTTGGGGTATTAGACCCCAGATATCAGGTTATTGGACGAGGTAATTGCTCTTGCAATATGCCCTCAAGTCAACTTAATAGCGAAGTTGTCCACTCTTATTAGATTCGCCCTGTTGTATAGGAGCTCATTGGGATAGAATTTTATGTACTTCGATTCTGGTGTTCTGTAAAGGTATAAAGACAAACCCTAAGGCAAACTCTCTCAAACACTCGAATCTTTTCTATTAATCTTGCTGTCACCTTGAACCACACTGGACACCCATATACCAGCATGGGTCGGATGAAGGCCATGTAGCAGATAACTTTCACCCTCGCATAGAGTTGGCTGCTATAAAACAGTCTCTTTGTAAAGGCAAAAGCACCTTTGGCCCTGGCCAGAGCAGGATCTACATTCTTGTTGAAATTGGTCTAGCCAGATCCCAAGGTATCTGACTACATTTCAACAAGCAAGTGGCTGTACGTGTTTTCCAATGATGGAGAATTTTCGTCAATTCTTTCTGGTGTCCCTAGAGGCACTCGACAACGGCGTTTTAAATAGAATGGTTTCAGACTTCTGGATTTTCAACCTCCAGTCATCGTAAAATCGCCTAATTTACTCGAAGTCACGCTGCAAAAGCATGTTAATAACCGTCGAGGTACGCCTGTTCGCTGTACGCTATCAAGTCATCTGCGTACGCTATGCTATGGGGAAGTGAAACTATCAAATCGCTTGTATAAATTTTGAATAAGATCGGCGAATTAATCGCACCTTGTTGCAGACCGTTTTTAATGTGAAATGTCCCAACATAAATCGCATCGCCATTTTACACGATGAACTATCTGTTGATGAGCATATTATGAAGAATATACAAAAGTGGTTCACTGATGCCCAGTCTGGTCAGCCTGTAGAAAAGCTCCTCTAACCATACGGTGTCGAAGGCCTTTTCCAAGTCAATCAGGCAGGCTCCAGTACACTGGTTTTTGCTTTCATTCCATTGGATATCTAACACCATCTTAGACGCGGCATGTATGACATCATGCCCCGCCTTGAAACCGAATTGATTGTCCGGAACTATATTTAGGGCTCTATTGATCATTTTCTCGAACACCTTACTGATATTCGGAAGGAGACTTATCGACCGGAGATTCATCGGATTGCATGTATCTTTACCCCTTTTAGGGATGGGATAAACCACCGCAGTTTTCCAATGCTTTGGATAATGTACATTATTCAATGTATTGTTAAACAGGGTGCTGTAAATGTCTACCGCTTCTAGAGGGAGATGCCGAAGCACAATGTTCGGTATTCCATCGATTACCACCGATTTTTTACTTCTTATTGTGTCGAAGATCTCATGGAGTTCGTCCTTTGAAATGAGCGGGGGTAGGTCGTCTTCATTGGCGATTGTAATTGTAAGAAAACTCCTCCAGCTCCGCAATTTCGTTAGGAATTGTTATTTCGGTACTAAAACCGCAATGGTCATTGTCGTACACAAATGTATGGAGACAGTTTAACGTTTGTAGATTACTCCCAGTCAGTTGTATCCGTACAGATGTCTCATGTTTTTAACGTAAGTACCTGCCATGTGGGCTTAAACTTACGGGATGCCCATACATCCATGGGAGCAAGGATACGCCTTGCCATCGCTCACCAATGATTTTCACTATTTTTGATACCAATTTGGAACTGTGTTGCCGGCACAAGTTCCACCCTTGGTATGAGTCGAGGCCGACCTAAAACCTCTTACTGCTCTTAGGGTCGCAGCACCCAGCACTTATTGCAACTCCACATTGAGTCAACCAAGGAAAACCAAGGAAAACCAAAGGAAAACCAAAGGAAAACCAAGGAAAACCATAGGAAGACTCTTTCCTGCGATTTTGGGTTTAAACCACAGCCACCATGACGCTCCCACAAGGGGGCCTACCTCTAACAAGTCAGGCCCGGACCGAGATCCGGGGGGCTCCTGACTCCCATGGTACCGTGATTTAAGTCCTGGTAGGGACTACCGGTGGTCCAGCCGCCAACAAGACCTATGACCGGCAGCTTGTGACTGATCAAATCGTAGCAACCTTCGGTAGCGTCATCTGAAGATGTTTACGATAAGACCAGTACTTTGCTCTGCCCCCGTTCATTATTAGACAACGTCATTAAAGGGCGAAGCCTTGATAATTGGGCGGGGGCCCTGTATCCGTACAGCAATACAGCAATAGATACAAATAAGAGCCGTATCTGGGAAACGACGGACTGTCCGTCGATTTCAAACCGAGTCTATACATGACGCTGTGCTGACCCCACAAATTGAGTAGTAGTTATCTGGGAAACGACGGACTGTCCGTCGCTTTCAAACCGAGTCTATACATGACGCTGTGCTGACCCCACAAATTGAGTAATAGGTTCCCTCTAGTATTTGGTACATAATTTCCCCAATCTCTATGTTTGGCATTAAAATCCCCGCCGATCATATAATAATTCTCCTTCGATTCCAACCTAAGTAGTCTAAAGAGTCTATCGAGCTCTGAGATGAATATTGTGGATTGGGAAGCACTAGGCGAGTAGACAGACACCGTGAACAACCACTTACCGCAACGGAGAGGGATGCGCACAACACATGCTTCGAGCACCCGGAACCCATGCAAAACACCCTTGTACATTCTTCTAAATTTAAATTTTTTTCTAATAAAGATCGCGACACCACCTCTTTGTGTGGAGTTGGGTCGGTTTCTTAAACAGCGCTGCTCTTCGCTAGATGCTAATCAGTGAATTGACATTCACTGCAAGGACCTTCAGGGTTTGCTCCTCCATGTGCGTTACCATTACGACATGAGGTGCGTTAGACCCGGCAACAGCACCTAGACTTGATCCACCCGCTTAGCCTGTTCCTGTACTTGGCGTTGAAGCTGAGCTATCTGCCTTTGAATAGCTAACATGTCAGGTGCAGCTTCCGGTGCTCTTGGCGCTGGGGCAGAGGAAGCAACCGTGGCTTTTTGTATCATTCTACCACTACCTGCCGCCATTTGCGCGAAGGGGCGTGACGGCTGGAGTTTGAATCTGAGTGGGTGGACGCTTTACTTCCGCTTTCTACTGACGAGCCATATTTGCTTTCTTTATATCTTGGAACTTAGGACAGCCACGAGACTTAGCGGTGTGTCCCAGTTCTTGCATAACCCACACTTAACCCATCGAGGCTGCATTTGGCAGTTCAATGCGGCGTGGCCGAACTTTTGGCAGCGAACACATTGTATAATGTTATGGCTCCTTTTTAATTTCTCCCAGTGAGCAACCTGGTAGTCCAGGACTTTGATACTCCTTAGACTTTCCAGTTTGCTGTTGGAAGTGAGCTGTACTAGGAAGAACGGTAGTTTCCGCTTCTCCCTTTTTGCTCTTGCAGTGGTAAAATGCTTAACCCCCACAAATTTGAGACCGTCGCACTCTTTCTCTTGAAGCAGTTTTAAGAGTTCCTCGGGATCAGCGGACGGTTCCAGTCCTTTCAATACAACTGTTTTGAATTTATCACCTTTCGGTGCGTGCGTGAATTACTTTCCGTTTTACTCGTTTCCTTCAATAGGTTTTGAATTTTTTTGTAGCCCTCCACTGAAATATAGTGGATGACGTGCCTGTCTAAACCTAATCGTTTAATGCTATAGTGTTACGCAGAACCAGAATGCAGAGTCAGCATTTTGAGTCAACATTGCAACAAAAAATGGGAATTGTTGCTGATACCATTTCTCACGGACAAAAAATTGCAATCTCCGCAGATTGCGGCTATAAAAACTTACAGTAGAATGCCTCTGTGAGTTCATTTCGATAGCAACCCTAATAAAGTACTTTAACAAAGAGAAGAGTGAAAAGTGAAAGAAAAAAAAGAGAGAGAGAAAAAAATCAAACCATAAAGACAGTGAAACAATTTATTCATAAGTGAAACATCCTTTCATAAGTGAAAAATCCAGTGAGAGATCTAGTGTGAGATCCAGAATCTAGAATCCAGATCCAGAAATACAGAAAATCAACCAGAATATTTTTACACTTTTGATGTAAGTTTATTGGCAATAATATTCTGACTATAATTCGTTCTTAAGTAAGAGAAATAGTGAATGAACTCCACATCTTCAAATAGATGTTTAAAATAAAACTTAAGGAGAGGAAGTAGAAAGAAGTTTAACTTGGATAGAAAATACGGAAGGCAGGTATAGAATTTTACTATCTAGTTGGGTGACTGGGCAGGCCTTTGTATCAGTCAGTGGTAGTGATAGTGACATAAATAGCGACACAGAATTCAGTGTAGAACAGGGTAGTTAAGTGAGTTAAGAGAACATTCGCGAGACATAAAAATGTCGGAAATCCCAATAAACGTATTAACATCCTTCATTCCTACTTTTAATAGTAGTAGTGAAGAGGTGTTCAGTTTTGTCGATGCGTGCAACGACGCAATCGAGTTAGCCTCAGTAAGCCAAGCTCGTGGCAATGCTACGACCATTCTAATGAATAAGGAAATAACGGATTGGGAATCTCTTAAAAAGGAATTATATGGTGTCTTCAGGGAACCGCATAGTAGCCTTCAATTGCATAGAGAACTAATAAGTATTAGCCAAAAGAAAGATGAAACAGTAATGTTTTACACACAAAGAGTAAAAACATTAGAACGAAGGTTAATGCAAAGCAAACTGCATGACGTTAGAGAAGAGGACTCAAAAGGACAGTTAAATTACATTAAAGATGAGTCTCTCACAGTATTTATAAATGGATTACACAAAAAATTAGGTGCGTATGTAGTAACGCAAAGGCCCAAAACCTTGGCGGAGGTAAGTCGATGTGCTCAGGAAGAAGAGCAGAGACTCAATTTATTTAAAACTAACATAAATAAAAATTACTCGGACAGAAATTTAGCCAAAGTGAACTACACAGAAATTAAATGTTTTAATTGCGGAAAGAAAGGCCATATCTCAAGGAATTGCCGGCTTCCAAGAAAACAAAAAGAGAATCATAGTTCTAGGGATCATAATACAAGTACTGAATCAGCTTCTAGTTCAAATGCAAACGAGAAGACAGGCAAAAAAGATTTCAAGAACGAACCAAATGTGAGGACAATAAAAGATTATGTAGTATTAAACGAGTTAGGTAACTCAGAAAGTCCACACCTAAATGCGTTAATAAACGGGGATATAAAAAAATTAATCATCGATACACGGGCGGAAATATCCATGATTTGTGCGAATAGTGTTTATAAGCGTGAAGTTGACACAAGTAGAATAATAAAATTTAAAGGTCTAGGAGGTAAACCCAAGGAAACTTTAGGTGAAATTGTTAAAGATATTAAACTATTCACAAATAAAAAAGGTAAATTAAAACCAACGAGAGTTGTTATGCAGGTAATAGAGAACGATTTACTTGGCAACTATGATGGAAATTTAGGCAGCCATTTTCTTAAGGAAGGAGGATACTCCATCCATTACAAGGAAGGTATCTTGAGAAATAGAAACGAAGAAATAAATCTCAGGTATTTGAGTGAGGAAAAATTCGTTCAGGCTAGAAGTGAAAATTTTAGGATTATCAAACTAAGAGATTATCTCTTAGATTATCGATCTAAATGAAGAAATAGTTATTCTAAAACAAGAAATAAAACAGGGAATTATTATCCCAGAGTGTATAACAAGGAATAATAGTGGTGAATGTCTAGCAACAATATTAAATACCACAGAAGAAAGTTTAGATATCAGCAACATTAGGATTGTAGGAAAAAATTTAAACGAGTACGAAGTCATATCGCATAAAGAATATAGAAAAATTTAAGTCACGGGAAATATTAGAACAAATCACATGAACAGTGAAGAAAAAGAGTTTAAATATGAGATAAAATGCAAAAAGGGTAGTGAAAATGATGTTGCAGATGAATTATCAAGAAATGTGAGAATACTAGAACAGGAAAAAGACAATGCTATTTCGGATAATAGAATAGAATCACTAGACGAGGTAGATGACATTATAGAGGACATGTTACGAGACATAGCTAATAAAGATAGACATACAAATGTCAACAATGACGTAGAAGTTGAAGATTCTTCAAAAAACGAGACTAGTAAACAATGTGATCAAATAGAGGTCAATGATTTAGACGAAAGGCGAAACATTTTAGCGGAAAACCATAATGGTCTATTGGGAGGTCACATAGGACAAAAAGCGTTATATGAGAAACTAAAGAAAAAGTTTTATTGGAAAGGTATGCAAAAAGACGTAGAAAAATTTATCAGAAATTGCGAACATTGTCAAATGGAGAAGGTGATTAGAAAACCAACCCGGAATCCTATGAAAATAGTTACAATGGCTGAAAAAGCTTTAGATAAAATATCGATGGATTTAATTGGTCCACTCAAAGTAACTAGCAATGGATTTAAATTTGGTCTTACAATCCAGGACGATTTATCAAAATTTACAAAATTCATACCACTTAAGACAAAGGAAATGGGAGTAGTAGCGAAATCATTTATTAACGAATGGGTTTTGAATTTTGGTCTACCAAAAATTATTTTAACCGATAATGGTAATGAATTTTGCAATGAATTATTTAAAAATATGTGTGAGATATTAAACGTCAAACATATAACGACGAGCATTGCCTATCCTCAAGCAAACGGTGCTGTTGAAAGGGCACATTGTCGATTAACTGAATATTTAAAAGCCACGGGAAGAGAATTAAATAACATGGAAGATTGGGATGACAGAAAGCCTTACGCTGGTTTCTATTATAATACAATCAGACATAATACCACAGGGTATACACAATATGAATTAGTTTTTGGAAATATAGGCAACCAACCTAGCCAAATTGAAGACCTAGGCGAAAAAACCATGTTTGATTATCTAGACGAATTAAAAGCAAAGTTAATGCAAGCTAGTTCTAAAGCAGTAGAGAATACATTGAAATCTAAGGTAAGATATGACCAACATATTGGCAAACAAGTAGAATACACAGTAGGTAGGTTAAAAGATACTAGTTAAAAATGTAGTTAAAGGAAAATTAGAAAGTGCATTCAAAGGTCCCTTTAAAATTTTAGAAGTTCACGATGATTTTATTATTGCTAAAATAAAAAATACAAAGCAAAATTATAATAAATCTAACATTAGACCCTACTTTACAGAGTCACCTGTTGCTGCAAGTTCACGGCAGGAAGCATCGAAGTAAGAAAATTAAATGATAATAGCGGATTTTATTTTAATCATAAAGGTCAAGCTAGAGAAATAGGTAGTAAGTTAACCTTATTAAACAAGATTGATATAGGAGAGTTAAACGACTACGTAGAAAATATTAGCAATATCATAAATACAGTAAACGAAGCATGTTTAAGTCATACATACGAGTATAACCAATTGCAGAAAATACCAAGAAGTAGTACGTAATAATTTAATTAAGATCGAACACAAAGTTCATATAGTATACAATATAGTAGGTAAACAGATTAGATCACGAAGGGGATTGATTAATATAGTAGGTACAGGTTTTAAAACATTTTTTGGCATAATGGACAACGAAGATGCCGAATACTATTCGGAAACCATTAGCACAATTAAAGGTAACGAAATCAGAATTAAAAATGGTATTGAAGAAAATATTAAGGTAATGTCAAAATTAGGAAAACAAGTTATTGATGTAGGTATAATACAAAATACAACCGCAAGTAAAATTAATGAAATTATCCATTCAATAAACTTAATAAAAGCCGAGGAAAAAGATATTGAAAGTAGCAATTCCGTTCAATCATAATTTAATGAAATAATGAATAAGGTCAATTTTAAAATTGTTCAGCTAGAATTAGAAATAGAACAAATAATAGATAGTTTATTGTTTATTCAAAACGGGGTTCTACATCCAAGAATCATTGAACCAATGCAACTACTTGAAGAATTAAATAATTTACATCTTAAAAATTCTTTTGTTTTTAAACCAAGTATAGAAAACTATGCCTTAATAATGAAAGAATTAGAATTAAATACAAGCTTATGCGAAAGAAAATTACATTATTGTATTACCAAAAATACCCCTTGTAACAGAAGAACAGTTTGATATATATGAAATAATTTCTGTGCCAAATGTTATAACAAATGGCGTTGGTTTAATTGATATTAGTAATAAGCTTATAATGATAAGTAAAGATAAAGAATTATATAACCTTAAGAAATCTGTTGAAGATTGTAATGTAATTGAAATCGTTTGTCAATCTCAAATATTTAAGGGTACGTTAGATTATAATAACTGTGAAATTAATGTAGTTATGCGAAATAGGGCGAATAATTGTAAATTGAAAACTTATAAAATAAAAGAAAATATATTTTTATTTACTACAACTGAAGAAATAAAATTTAAATGCAATTGTAGTAAAGAAAAAGAAGAAGGTACTTTAACTAATGTGAGAATTCTAATTTTAAGCGAAAATTGTAAATTTGAGACAATGGCAACAAGTATAAGAACATTTGTAAAACCAAAAGAAAAAAACCACAAAGTTAGATACACATTAAACGATTTAGAAGATTGTTGTATTAACGTACAATTAAACAAAGTTCAGTTGGATGTAAAACCTATTAATAAGATTAAGACACAGGATATCAAAGAGCTTAATGATTTATCAATCGACATCCAAAACCAAAAACACTTCTGGGAGAATATTTTGGACCCAATTCCCCAAAAATCAAGAAGCTTAATTGCAAGTGTTGGAGGTGTTTTAGTGATCATCATAGGATTCATCCTAGCCTATAAGTGTGGATGTAATTCAGGAGGACGAACCACACTTTCGATCTTTAATAGATGCTTTAATAAGAAAAATAAAAAATACGTCATGAAGTTTCCAGAGATCGAGAGAGTATCATCGATTTCATCCGAAGAGACTGCGGAGTACTGAGCCCAGTTTAAGGGTAAGATACCCATAAACGTGTCTTAAGGAAGAAGGTGTTACGCAGAGCTAGCATGCAGAGTCAGCATTTTGAGTCAACATTGCAACAAAAAATGGGAATTGTTGCTGATACCATTTCCCACGTGCAAAAAACTGCAATCTTAGCTGATTGCAGCTATAAAAACGTACAGTAGAATGACTCTGTGAGTTCATTTCGATAGCAACCTTACATGAGATAAAAATAAAACCTTGATGAACCTAAATTTTTTTGTGCGTTTAAATTACTTTATTTTTGTGAATCGTCGTCACTTGTTCGTTCGTTTTGGTTTCGCTTTTGAGCTTTTTCTTTCGTGTTGTTTTTCTAGTGCTCAACTGCACTATCATTTTTCCAATTCCAAATACACAAAGGTAAAGCTGATGGAAAAAACCCTTCTCATACAATCAGCCCGCGTGTGAGTTAAGGTACAATTTTAAAAGAACTATGTCAGATCAGGAATAACAATAGTGCTTACCTATGGCCGACTTACACAAGTCCTTGGTGTCCTGGACTTCCATATTGTAGGTGTTGATTGTAGGCACCTTTTCTTTTTTCGTTTTCTGCTTCTATTGCTGTTTTTTCTGATGCGGTTCTTGCTTTGTCTGCACATTTTTTTCATGCAGTTGTTGTTGCTGTTGCTGTTCTTCAACCTTTTGTCTTCGGCAATTTGTTTAACTTTAATAGTAAGCACCTTAACACTCAAGAGGGTATGACTACTCTTAAAATGCCGAAGCACGTGTTAAGTTTTTCGGAAAATTGAATAGAGAGAGAGAGAAAGATATTTGGGCTCATTGGTTATTTCGCTCCATGGGTGGCATCGAACATTTAATGGGGAGACTAAAATATTAGTAGAAATTGACTTGGTGCCTAAATACAACTACAACCACTCACATCACGAGATTTCAGTTGCCTGAGAAAATGTGTTTCGGTCACGGCTGGTATTGAACACCGAACCGACTTGAGCCACGACCACCCTTTTTTGAAGTTGCAAGATGCTGCTATTCATAGCATTTAATTCCTGCTCTTCGTCTAACAACTCAGAAGTTGCCAACGAGGCAAAGCTGTTATTGTCTTTATAATGGCTCCCTCTACCCGAGACGTATGAGGATTCATCATCAGACTCATGGCGTCTTTGTTGTTGCGCTGCTATTACTGTTGCAGAAGTTGATGCCCCCCCCCCCCCCTCCCCTCCAATTCACTACTTAGCAGCATTTTATTAGAGGTGCATTTAAATGCCATGTCATAAAGTCATAAAGCTAAGCAAGCGTTTTTTTTTAGTTAAAAAATTAATTGGGGGCGCATCTAATAAAAAAACACTGTATAATCAAATTCGGTACTGATAATATGAGAAAACCACTTTTACAGAATATGAAGCGGAGAAGACGACCCGAATTCCAGCTGAAAGAATCATTCGACCTAGACAATAAAGGCCAAGACTGCCTGATCAAAATGAATATGGTCAAATCTATATTTGTTCGTACACTAAGGATAATGAAGCCTGGTGGGCCCCTGATCTACATATTTATGGCAGAGAGAGATGACTTGCCATCAACTATGAAGCCAACTTTAAGCATAATTTTTCAAGAGTCTATGCAACTGCAGACAGCTATCAAGATAGCAATGAAAGTTATTCAAATTGTTATGTTTCAGCAGCTGTCAAAATAACCAATGACATCTAGATGCCAAAATATTCAGTAAGGTTTGCCATTTCATCATGCATCGTTTTACGTTTGCCGCACGTGATGAAATTATTAAAAAATATTATCGTAATTCTGGCTCAGTTGTAAATATTATTAATTTTAATTTTAATTTTTTTTTTTTATTAAAAGTACAAATAAGAACAAAGTTTTTTAAAGTACATAGAGCTCAGCTAAATCTAGAGAATCATTTATAGTTTACACAATATAATTTGTGAGCACGGTTATGGAAATTTAATAAAAATTAGTTAAGGAAAAACTTATAATGAAAATAACTAAAAAGAAAAAAAAATGCAAGGAAGAGGAAAAAAGGGAAGAGAAATCAGAAATTAACAAAGAGCGAAAAAGAGAAAAGAAGATGGGCTAGTTAAAAGAGTTAGAGAAAGAAAGAAAGAAAGAAGGTGCATAGACTGTAATCAATCAAAGTGAGCAAATAGTGCTTTTTTAAATTGTTTTTCTCCTATTATCTGTTTGATCGTTGTTGGCAAGGTATTCCACAAACTAGCGGAGTGGACAAGGAAAAAACGCGACGAATTCAAATAATTACAAGGCGGAGTTATCAAATTAAGCATTCTCAGCGACTGCGTAAATATAAGTTTTTGAAAAATGTATGTTGGTGATTGCTTTTGTATAATTTTATGCAGGAAAACACAGCACCTTAATTGCCAAAAATTAGGAAAAGAGCACCCAAGAACACTTTTTGGTAGGTGGGATATGTGATCATGCCTTCTAACTCCAAAGGTATACCGAACCATATCGTTGAAAGCAACAAGTAGTTTGTGGTGAGAGTGCGAATCTGGCTTACTATAGACAGGGATGCTATAATCGAAGATTGGCACAAGTAGCTTTTATTAACCTCAGTTTGGTGTCAATTGGCGTAAAGCTGGAGAAAAGGCACAGTTTACGTAAACCTGCGCAAATTCTTGACACAATATAGTTGCTACGGTCGGTAGCAGAGAGGGATCGGTTTATTTTACATCCCAGGTTGTTAACTACATCAGCAAACCTAAGCCTTGTGGAATTTAGGGATATCGGTGGAATGTCTTCAATATTATAAAATTTTTTAGAAATAAGAATTAATTGAGTTTTTACGGGATTAAGGATAAGTCCATTATTCTGGGACCATTTAGCTATTGCGGATAAATCAGAATTGAATCAAGGTCATCGATTAATCCAATAGGATGCGACAGGTAAATCTGCGCGTCATCAGCGTAAAGATGAACTGAAGCATTGTGGCATACATTGGGCAGATCATTAATAAATAGACAAAACAAAATAGGACCGAGAATCGAACCCTGGGGTACACCAGCAAGCATATTAAGGGGTTGCGAGGATGTTTTATTAGTAAACACTCTTTGGAATCGATTGCATAGATAGTCCCTAATTAATCTTACTGAGGATTCACTAAAACCGAAATATAGTTTCAACTTTATGCATAAAATTTCATGATTAACACTGTCGAAGGGTTTCGAAAAATCAATTAAACAGAGTAGAGTTAAATAGTCTTTATCAAAATTTAGCCTTATGTCAGCAAGAACTTTAACTATAGCCGTGGAGCAGCTGTGATTAGCACGAAAGCCTGATTGATCTTCTGATAAGATGAGCAGAGATTTGCTTCGAAAGAATTTTTTCTAAGATCTTAGATAAACAGGGTAATATGCTTATGGGGCGAAAATCCAACGTCACTGAAGGGCTTGCTACTTTGGGCACAGGGATAATTTTGGCTATTTTCCATTGATTATCGAAAGTCGAAGATGTAATGCAATAGTTAAAGATATGTGTAATGCAATTTATTATTTACGGAAGCAAAATTTTAACGAAACGTAAATGCAATCCGTCATCACCAATGGCATTTGATTTAAGCCTTCGAAAGAAAAAAATCACATCATCTTCTGTAACAACTTCAAATTCTAATTAATTCCGGAAGAAAGATTTAATTGCTACTGGGTCTTGATAAAAATGCTTTATTTAATTCATCAGCATCAGGTGTTTTCGTAGGTGTTTTCATTTATTAATGTCTGAATAAACTCTACTTTATCATTAATATCCGTAAAAAGGTAGCGTGGTTCCATGGGAGTGAGCTTGCATTATCATGATAATGGCGATTAATGAGATTGATCGATGAAAAGTCTCGAAACTGGAAAGATTCCTGTAAGAGATCACATGAAAAGTCAATATTCAGGGTACAGAAAAGCAGATCGTGAGCAGATACACCCTCCAGAGACAATTGATCATGCAGCAGTACTTTGGAATGGTCAGATACCGCAAATATACAAGGAGACTAGGAGGAGAGTCAGATCCAAAGCGAGTAGCATTTTGATTAATAACCACAAGCCCAGTTGAAGCAAAACCATCCAAGTGAGATCTGCTATCTATTTTGCGGAGATCAGCATTAAAATCTCCACAGAGAACAATATTTTCATAACATGCGGAAAACTGTTGCAGTGTAGAGAAAAACAAATCGAAAGAACAAGAACGGTTGGGGCTATAGACTACGCCAATCATGCAATTAACATTGAGGTTTGAAATTTCAGTAAATAAAAATTCTGTATCATTTCCCTCGGATTTTTCTAAAGTTCTGCAATGTAAAGAATTCTTATAATAGATCTCAATCCCTCCACCAATCGTGTCAGTTATTCTATTATGTGGCACCAACTTGTACCCACGAATGCCATATATTTGTTCGTAATCCCCTTTATCTTCAAAGTTCCTAAACCAAATTTCAATAATACAAATGACATCAACACCCGAGTCAGTAAAAATGTGTTTTACAAGATATAATTTAGCCAAGTTAAGACTACGTGCCTTGAAGTGACAAATCTTAAATCCTTCGCGCGCATTTGATAATATTTTGACTAATGTTCCAACCTCAACCCCTTGCATAAAAAAGGAGATAAATTGCCATTGATCACAATTCACACGTATTCACGGACAGAGTCTCACGGATAATGACGATCAGTAGAAAACCGGTTTTGATTTTTCAATATCTGAAAAGTTTGATATCTAGGTATAGTTAGTCTATGCTGATAAGGCCATTAAAAATGTGTTTTACAAGATATAAGATATATATGCTGATAAGGCCATAGACTAACTATACCTAGATACGAGTATCAAACTTTCCAGATATTGGAAAATCAAAACCGGTTTTCTACTGATCGCCCCTAACCGTGTGACTCTGGTTGTGAATACATGTGAATTATGATCAATGGCAATTTCCCTCCTTTTTTATACAAACCACGCCCATTTCAACCAAAAAACATTATCCACATTACACACACTCGTGCAAATCGCTCTCATTCTAGCAATTTTACTTGTAAATCGCTCTCATTCTAGCAAATTTTGACAAAGTTATAGAGATGCAAAAGTGTTGGAATTCACTTACGGTATGTCTGTGCGAAAGTTAAGGATTTACAAAAGTATTAGTAGAGTTTGACATCTAAGTTAGTTTATCTATGCTTATCAGCAACGGATTATCACCAGTATTTGATTTGTTTCTCAAGCGAAACGCATCAAATGGGGGATTTAGGTTGTGGTTCAGTTTGGCAGCGATGTTTTTTGTCAACTCGAATAGGCAACGTGAATTTCGTCGTGAGGTCGATTGTTATCATGGCTGCAGTGTGCAGGCAATTCATCGCAGCGTGAAAATCTTTGAGCAGGTACACTATTTTGGATCCTAACCCGCCGTAGCGTCCAGTATCGAAGAAGACCCAGAAATATCGACTCGGCGCCGATCACCCGAATTGAGCATCGCCAGAGAGTCAACCCGACTTATTTTGCGGTTGGATTTGGGACTACATCCGAATAAGATTACGCTGACGCAAGAATTGAAGCTGGACGACCACTGACAATGCCGTGAGTTCGCTAATTGGGCGCTGGAAATGTTGGTCGGAGATCCGGATTTTGGCCAACAAATCATCTTCTCGGACGAGGCCCATTGTTGGCTCATCGCCTATGCCAACAAGCTAAGTTGCCATTATTGAAGCCAAGGAAATCCACAAGTGTTCGGCCAAGCATTAGTGCATCCACAAAGATTGACTGTTTGGTACGGTTTATGGCATGGCGAAATCATCGGACCTTTACTGTCAATGGTCTCAGGTATAGAGCGATGTTAACCGACTTGCTGTGGTCAGAGCTCGATAACATCAATATAACCGAGCTGTGCTTCGACGTGTGATGGCAGTACATGCCATACAAGCGAAGTAACGCTCGAATTTGTGAAGGAGAAATTTGGCGACTGGGACATCTCAAGGAGAGCGTTCATCAATTCGCCGCTGCGATCATGCAATTTGACTGCACTCAATTATTTTCTCTGGGGCTACGTCAAGTCCTTTGTCTACGCCAGCAACCAACCGCTTTGGACGAGCTCGAGGTCGACATTCGATATGCTATTCCCAAAATAATGCCCCACATATTGAACTGAGTCATCGAAAACTGGTACGACCGCTTGAAGCACTGCCAGCGAAGTCGAGGCGGCCATTTGAATGATGTGCTATTCCACACATAATGGCATGAATCTAGCTTCAAAATAAAGCCGGAATCAATTTTACTTCTCACACCGTTGTTGTTTTATTTAATTTTTTATTTTGATTTTTGTCTATCGTTCTTATCTGGTCACCCTATTAGTTAGGAATTTTGTCTACCTATAAAATTTGAAATCGGATTGAATGCTGATGCGCAACTGGACCAGTTGTGTAAATTTCGCACTAATAGGAGGGACAAAGGCCCAGGACTATATCATCGCCATCTTAATAGGTAAGTAAGCCGATTTTTGAGGGGAAATTGGTTAAAGACGGCAATTTTGTCGCAGGCGCAGACGTGGCAGGTTGGATAAGCCAAGATAATCTTCAAGGAAAAGAGGTAAAATGGATGATAGATAATAAAATGATAAAAGATAAGGCGGGGACGTGTTACTTTCAGAACGGAGTAGAATCACCAGTTTAGTAAGCATGAAAATCGTACATGAACATGCTGTTTGACTTCGTCCTATTCATATGTATAGTCGTATTATATAGATTTATTTAGTGCATTATGACTTACGAATTTACTTATTTAATGGGCTGCTAAGTCCCAGAATTGTGATTTCCTTTCTTCTTCTGGCTCGATTCTACACTGTGTTGCTTTTATCTGACGCTACAGATCCTTAAGATGTGCATATTCCGTCGCCTCTTTCCAATATGTTCAGACATCATCACATCACGAGAATATTTTCTTGTGTTGGTGAAGTTCTAAGCTGGATTTAGCTACCTTTCTTGGAAGCCTGATCCCGCTCTGGATTAGACTTTTTGACTAGAAACTTCTCTTCGTCAACCAAAATTTGTCTAAGGCTTTCAACCGAACTAACACTTACTCTGGTGAGACTTGCTATTCGTATTTGAACATGATACAGTCCTTAATCAAAGTTTACACTTCTTTGCCAAAGCGGACTTTGCTGCTTTCGACGAACAATATTCTCTTTTCAAGTGGATCGACCTATGGTACTTCATTAGGTTAGCTAATTGATACTTTCTATATTTGGCTTTCTCAGAAAAGTGATTGCTCCCTTATTTCTAGCACCTAGGAATCAATAAATCTCCGGGAGTGCTTAGGTAATGGTATAATCAATCCTTTTCATTCATCACTCATAATGTTCTCATTTGTACGAGTATAATACTTACGCTCGTTGGCAGAATAATATATCTGATGAAGGTGCATCGAATATTCTGCTTAGAAAGCAGGGCCGATTCGATTTGTAGTGCTACCAACCGTTGGTCTACTTCAAGTGGAGGTGGATAAGTCTGGTTTAAGACCCTAGAAGAATTATAGACATTTGTTACCACTCTGCTCGGGGACATAAAGACATAATTAATAATTGACCTAGTTTGCATTCACGCTCGAAATTTACTAATTGAGTCTCCAGGTGTAAAGGCTCTATGCTCTGAAGCGAACAAATGATCCAATTTCAACTTCCTACAAACTCTAACTTAAACCAATGCGCCTACAAATCAACTTTGCTTATTTCCTCGAATTACGTAACATCCTTCGACTATGTCAGGGGGAACAAATTAACTAATATTCCAACTTACTTAATACCATCTGCTACCCATTCGTGTTGGAATTTATGTAAATAATTACTGTCTAACAAAAGCAATGACATCTCGCCTTGGATCCGAATTGAAACTACCAATATCCCACCATTCCCTCAAGCGCGCCCATAAAATCAATACGCATTAACGTTATTAACTCAGTGAACCACATATAATCAGGAAATTATTATTTTCACTTGCTGTGCTCCACCCTATGGGACACCATTAATGCCGACACTACTGTCAACAGGACAACACCGTGGACAGTACTACCCTATTGACATCAAGTGCTCGCGTAATGAAAGGGAAACTTGAACTAGCAAATATTCAATCTGAATATTGACAGTTGGTCGTACCTCCTGTTTCCCTCCAGGCAAATTCAACTATACACGTATACTGCTCCACTGATAGCAAGTAGCAAGACAGTACCGTTGACAGTATGATACTCGTACGTCATTTCCCCTTTCTCCTCTTCCAATTACTCGCTTCAATTGAAAGGACCACTTTGTGAGAAAACAGCAATTGAAAATAATTAAGGCGTTAACCATCATCTTAGGCAGGACTGTAATGGAAGGCATTGCTAATGATTACG
The DNA here is from genome assembly GCA_949129095.1 of Volucella bombylans. Classification (NCBI taxonomy): domain Eukaryota; kingdom Metazoa; phylum Arthropoda; class Insecta; order Diptera; family Syrphidae; genus Volucella; species Volucella bombylans. The sequence continues at coordinate 145,553,599 of OX422140.1, read as the reverse complement.
TCCGTGCCCATGTCTGTTGGAAGTACGTTGTGGTGGTTTTGGGACGACAAATGGTTCACTAGTAAATTCACTGCTTCACTTGGTGTTACTCTCACATAAGTATGTAGCAGGTGGTTGGTGTAGCTCATTCCTATGAATCTGTGATACGACAACAGCAAATCATGGCAAAAGAAGTTTGTTTACACCATGAGGTACAGTCGATTTACCGCCTCCGACATATCGGATATAACAAATAAATTATAAATATATAAATTATCAGTGGCGTAATAAAAGCATGTAAGCAGTTACAGAAACGATGTTTCGTAGTTTTGCTGCCACTTTCATGTCATGCATACAGATGAATGTGCCGATTATATCCTACACATAAAAATGCCTGTCAAAAGCATAATGCTAAGATCAACATCTTCAAGTATGTTTGGTTAAGAGACAGCATGAATGGAGATTGGTTTGATTTGACTTCATCCTGGAAAGTCATTCTTCCTACATTTGATATCACGCGAAACCCATAAATGCCCTGAAACCCACTTTTTTGAGCCTTGAGGAACATGTTCATTGGTGATCTAATTTCCACTATCCGATTTTCCGACCCAAACAAGACTCAGCGAATTCAGACTTTCGACTGCATTCAGAGAAGCCTTTCATTCTCGAACTAGCTTGAAAGCCTTAAAATTGTTGAGCAAAGCCTTGCTGTCGCTACCGATGCATGTAAATCGCTCACTGCAACAATTTTTCACAATAAATTAGTAGTCATTTGCCACCAGAATTGCGCATTTATCTGTTTGGCAGACAGACAGTTGAACTTCTTTTCCTGGCTCAGATTCTGACCGAAACGTTTTTGGGCACAGGGAAATTCGATTTTAATACGAGTTCTGGTTCACTGCGTCAGATGCGTGTTGTACCAAAGACCACTGCTTTTTAAGCGAAAGATGGCTTTGAAAGTGCAGCTCATGATATGAATATCAAGAGCAGAACCAGGTGTGCTAGACTAAGCCCTATGCAACCGAAGCATTTCGGTATTTTCACGCCATAGTTCAAAGAAGTTTTTTGTCACCAAAATACTTAGATTCGCTGGAGAATCGGATTGTGATATCTTGGAGCACTAGATGAGTCTTCCTTCTCGCCTTCCTTTTAGAACAGATAGTAGGCATGACCCAACAGACAGTACAGCTACATCATCTGCATATGGCTGAGCATAAATGTCAGAACTATTCAGAGTGGTAAGCATTCAGTTGACCAACATGCACCATAGTTTTGCCTTGTGGGCAAGTCTTGCTTATCCCTGTGTATATTGGCCACAGTCGGTATACGCCAACAGTGTTCTATTCTCATGCATTGGACTAATTCACAGTGATTCTTCTTTGACAGGGTATCTTGCCGAATTACACAATAGCGTCAAAAGTTGCGATGTCGGAAGCACCCTCAATGTCGTTAAACATACCCAGCTCGTACTCTTTCTTGAATAGAAGACACTCGTACTTTTATAAAGCAGGTTTGCTCATATGAAGCTCGACCATTCCTTCCATGCTCTTCAATATGAAGGAAGTCAGACTAAAGGCTACCCTCACTGTTCGCTAGAGTTTCGGTAAGTATGACAGTGCAAGGCTACCAGCGAAAATTCTTTCCAGAATTGCCAGCAGTAGCTAGTTATTGTAGTATAACTGAATATATGCCATCGGTTCTAGGCGACTTGAGCCCACCAAAGGAAGAAACAGCATGTTTGATGCCCTCATCCATTACACATACTAGCTACGCGGTGTTGTGTTACTGAGTTCGCTAGTTGGAAAGTAAGTTTCAAGCCTGATTTGTGTCTCTGCTTTCAACTCACTGTAAATGGTGTCAGGTTCCCTGAGTAAATCCAATGTGGCTGATTTCACCGTTTTGGGGATTTCAATTAGCCCGCTGGTTTTACAGTTCTTTTAATTTGTTTTGCTTCGATCTGTTATGATGCGAATTTTCCTGAAAATTAGTCTTAAGTGACCTGTTATAAGTTTCCGGGTTCCTTACGTAGTCATTGAAAATCTGCGCTCCACCATGGAAAGGGCGAGGCGATTTGCCGGAGTTCTTCCTGGCTGGACATCCCAACTCAAAACATTTGGTGAGGCACCGTGCAGGTTTTGAAGAGCTTCTTGTACCATTTATTTTGTTCTAATTGGAGTGGGAACATTCACGGACTTGCCGAGCTCATCCTTAAATTGTGTCTACAATAGTTTGTTTTTTGAGTATTCTTCCACTTCAATAAGGTAGAGACTTCGCAGCCGAATTCGAATTCAATGTACCTATAGCCTGATATGGAAGCTTTCGGTAGTACTTTCTATGTCCTTAGGGTACCTGTTATACAGAGTTCATTCGATTACTTGTTGCTTTACTTTCGTCACGTAGTTTAGATCCAATATTGTTGATATCTACGTCGGACGATAGTATGAAATCCAGAAGATGATTGCTTCTCATGTTACATATGCTATTGTCCCAAAAAATATTATTAGCATTAACATGCAGCTGCAGCATATGATAAGTCTCATCTTCCTGGAATTTACAGTATTCAATGAGTTCGGCTAGTGCTTTCGTCGGTGGTGGTAATACCAAATGATAGGTGAGAATAAGCTGACGCAATGACAAATTCGTGTCATTCTCCGTTCGTTTCGTGGCTTTCGAAGCAACAGGTGCATTTATTTCATATTCATGGTCCTTGTATGGATATTATATTCAAAAGGTATGCTTTAAAAAGTAATGCTCCTTTCAGCGACATTACGCCGAAACAATCAAGAATGTTTCTGCGCTTTCTCTACGCGTTGAGTTTATTTTACCAACCGTGTAGTAGAAGGAGTAACAGAAACTGTGTTTTTGTCAAGACTACTAAGTTAGCGCCCATGACGACAGTTTTTGTCTTTGAAGCTTCTGTAATCCAGAGGACTGTTACTATAACTGGTATTACCTCAATCGTTACCTCAATTTAGTTAGATGTTTGACCTGGAGAACCTTACAATTAATAGTTTGATTTTGGCGTAACTCTGGTGAAAACAGATTGAAGTTTTTATCAGCATTTTCTTTCAAATGCTCGAATAGTTGTTATACAGGGGGTCCCCTAATTCGTCAAGATTAATTTGGGAAATGATTCTTTTCTTTCTAAGAAAAAAATCGTTTTACAGTAAGGGTCTATGTATCTCCAATATTGACATCAATTATCGAGAATTTAAGAATGGGCTTACTTTGGTACAAACTGACCCATGTTAACGGAAATTGCTCTATTAATACTAATGGTAGAAACTTTATTTAGGACTTTATTTTTGGAAGAAATACTATCCTTAACCTGTTCCATTTTTCTTGCCCATGCTAATTTTTGACTTTTAGGTCACATTTCTCCAGAAAACGTTTTACAATTGTTTTCTTATGAACGCAACAATATTAAAAAAAGTCATCAACAAGTTTTCAAAAAAACCCATCGATTTTATGATATTGGGAAAATATGCAGCAGGTAAAATTTATAAAAAAGGGGTGTTTTGCTTTAAGCTCCAATTTGTAGTTTCGATTAAAACGTCATCTGTAATATACGAGTATTTGTTCTTATAATTTGTCAGCGTTTAGTTTGGTGTTTCAAATATTTTATCGAGTTTCTCGAATTTAGACACCGGTCAACAATGGGTAGAGGAAAAGATCTTTCGCCAGCACAAATTTCTGAAATTAAGTCTTTTTTGTTGAACACCAGCTATTCTCAGAGAAAAATTGCAACTATTGTAGGAGTGGTGATGTCAACTGTAAAAAAAAAAAGTAAACGAAAATGAAACTTTAATACCTAAAAGAACCGGAAGATCTGGACGGAAGCAAACCACAACACCACGAGAGGAACGGAGAATTATAGAAATCTGTGTCCAAAATAAAAAAAAACTACGCAGGATCATGACACACTCAATAAATGCGTCAGTCATCAAAATTTTAGATATGACAGTTCGAAGTCGAATAAAAGAAACGGGGTTCTCTTGTTGTCGTCCAGCAAATAAGCCACTTTTAACAGACGCGATGAGGAATAAACGCCTTAAATGGGCTAAAGAACATAAAGATTGGACATCCGAAGACTGGCTTGAAGTTAGAATATGTTTAGTGGACTTTTCAACATCGTTTTTTTTTTGTATTAATTTCTCTTTATCATTTCCCTCTCTATATCTTTTTTCGAGGTTTGTTTTTCCGTCGAATCAACAGTACAGATTTTGTCGGATAAGGCTGAGTACGTAAGGAGGAGTACCCAACGAAAAATATTTGATAGAATGAATAGCGGAACGAGTAAAACACCCTTTGAGCATAATGGTCTGGTCAATCATTAGTGAACAAGGAACTGGTCGTCTATACATTGTTGAAGGAATCATACGGCAGAACCACTATATCAAGGTTCTTTCAACGAAAATGTTGCCGCAAGTGCAGGAATGGTTTCCCAACGGCGATTATGCACGATTATGCACCTTGTCACAAGGCAAAAAAAGTGACTGCATTTTTACATGGCATGGCCGGGAAACTCTCCAAATCGTAACCCAGTAGAAAATCTTTGGGAGTTGATGAACAGAGAAATTGGGAAAGAGAAAATAACCAATAAAAGAGAATTGATAGAACGCCTTATTGAAGTATGGCATGTAAGCGAAAATATCAAATAATAAAATGCATTCTAAGTATGCCCAGTCGAGTTAAGCCAGTTATAGCTTCTAAAGGAGGTGTAACAAAATATTAATTTTAGTTTTTTTCTCTACTTTTTTAAAATGAATTTATGGTTTTTCTTTCCTTGATATAACTAATGTACTATTAAAAAAAATAAAGGAGAACAAATTGCAAACATAAAAATTATAAGCGTATATGTTTTAAAAAACGATATATTTTCTAGTGGCAGTAATAATTTGATCACCCACTATATAAGCCATTTATTCGCCCAAAATTGTAGTCCATACTCACAGGAGCAGCTAACCTAAAACCTTCTGAACCTGCTAGATAGGACTCAAGTAAGTGTGATAAAACTTATTAATCAATCAATTGGCCCAATTATGGTGTCTCCAGCCTTAGCTCCATCTCCCTCTATTTTCACTACCAGTAGAATTCCGCCCCTTCAAAGCTTCAACCGTAACACCCGTCTTTCTATGAATGCTTATCAGTATGCCATGAAGCCCACTTTCAGACGTACTCTGAAATACCGTGATTTGTTCCGAAGCCCTACAACTCGCTTATGGAATGGCCTGCCGTGGTCTTTTTTACCTTGTTATTATAATTTGCAAACATTTAAGACCAACGTATCGACCAACTATCGTTGTACAGCGTTGAAAAAAGCATTCCACCTTCATTCCACAGTCAATAGTTTGGGCGAGCTTTTTCTGATCTCAGAAGAGGATCAGTTGAGCAAATAGAGGAAGTTTTGAATAGTATTGGTGACGACAATTCGACACAAAACCCTCACAAGTTGGCCGGTATTCAAAATTCCAGAATTTGTATCGTGTCTTTCAGTAACGATGATACTCGTATTATTTCCGTGATTAAAACATTTAAGTATAGTCTTCCCAGGAAACTCTTAAAAGTTTTGACAGAAGTCAACTAACTAAGTCATTCATATATTGTAACTTAAAACAATCATGTAAATGAAAAACTTACAAACAAGAGATACCATATGTATCAACCACCTGCAGATAAGCACTAAGCTTCACACATACTCGTAACAACCATTTATAATGCAAACTGAAGTAAATAAATAATAATTAAAAAAAAATTAGTGGGGAATCTCCGGAAAAGCGAAATTTTAAATTTCTCAAGCAGAGAAGAATGCAATTTAAAAAAAAACTTGTAAAATGCAAATTAATACAATATAAAAAAAACTATAATGGCGATGGCAGCTGAGGCTAAAAATGTTGATTGGTTGTTCTTTTCGATGGTTTCGAAATTGTTTCTTCTTGTTGCTTCATCTTGCTACTTGTTCTGGCGAATGCTACTAGTATTATAGTTTGAACAAAGGACAAAAGGAATAAATAGACCAACGGATAAGGATGTCACTGAATACAAAATGATGATTGGCTGGCCAATCTTTGTATAGCTTTATTATATGAATGGCCCCCTCTATTGGTGACCTGCATAATAAGGAATGCTTGCCACCCTCCTAAAGAAACATAATTAAATAGAATATGAAAGTTTAAGAGGCCTCAGCGTATTTTCTGTAATTGTGAATATAATACCAAATACAACCCTTCAACGCATTATAGAAAATTTCGAAGGTAATCTCGACAATGGGTCTACAAGGGGATTCATGACAAGAAATGCTGGGCTAGACTTTTTGTAGACATAACCGAAGCCTTTGGTATGGTAAATCATAAAATTCTTTTCAATAAATTGTGTCGTATAAAATTTCAAGGCTCTACCATAGATTTTGCCTCTTATCTTAAGAACAGAAGCAAAATTAAAACTTGGGGACAGTTTTGGAGAATGGAAAATTGTCAACCTCGTTGTTCCACAAGGTACGCACGTCCTTTACTATTTTTAATCTATGTTAATTCAATGTTTAGTCTTCTATTTTTCGATAAACTTAGGGCTTCTGCAGATGACTTCGCATTTGAGCCTGGCTCAAATAATCGCTTCAACTTCGTTGCTGAAATCAACAAAAATGTTTACTTATTAAGACACTGGTTTGCGAAGCACAAGTTGATAGTTAGCAGAAAGACTAGGCTCATGTACTTCAGTCTTGCCGCTAAAGAATCCCCGGAAATCACCATCGTGATACATGTAGCGCGTTGCCGTGGATTTAGTCTACTCCATTGTGATTGTAATACCTTATGTATTGAAAATGTTGGCTGCAATATTAATTGCTTCGAGATTGAATTATTTAAGTCTTATAAGTCCTCAGGTAGTGTAATAGACCAAAATATAAGTTGGGGTGAAAATATTTCTAATTTGAAGCTGTTCGGTGTTGAAGAAAATCCGTATTAACTGGGAAAATTAAACCACTTCTTTTAACGTTACAAAAATCAATACTTTTAATTCGAATAAAATTGCCTTTTTTATGTACAAATGACATTTGTGTTTTTTTTGTAATTTGGTTAGCGTTTAGCCGCCGAAAACTCCAAGGGGAAATTTGTTGATGCGTGGGTGCGTTTCGTCTTATCAGCTGTGTTGATTTTATTATCAACATTCTCCCCCCATCGCTGAGCGAAGTACTTCATGATCATGCTTCTCCTGGCTTTCCAACCGCTGCTAAATACATGTATGCCTTGGTAAAATAATATATGTTATGTATGGATGAAGCACATGAAAATAGAAGGAGGATTATTTTATTTGTTTATATACATCTATTGCACAAAACAAAGTAACGGAAGAACACAGAGAGACCAAAGCGTTATTGACTACTCCTAAGGCTGGCTTTACGTAAGTTCCCGTTTGCGCTGTTGTACTTGGTTTGCTCCATTCATTTCGACGACCCTGAGTGAGAGGTGGTTGGCGCCGGTTGTGGAATGTATTGCTTCCGTCGCTTTGATGACGATGAGGTTTTGCAGCATCTTAGTTGTACTTTGACATTGTACTTGATCGGTTAATATTTTAATTGTGTGTGAATTACTCGTAAATCGGAAGTAAATTAAAATATTCTGTTTATGATCCAGTGAGATTCAGTTGAGTAAAATTCCTTTTATTGCTTTTGATGTTGGATATTTTCATCTTAGGTTTACTATCGTATTATCATTATTATTATTTTTTTTTGAAACGAAGATGTGTTTATATGTATGAGTGTGTGATTATGAATTTGATCGACAAATTTTGATCGATCGAGAATTAATTGTGCGTTTGCATGCATGTGTGTATGGGTGCGTATGGGTGTGAATTTGCGTGTGTGTGCATGTGCTTAGTTTGTGGATTTGGTGATTGAGTACATTACGTATATCGGTAAGTGGACTGTATTTGGATATGAATGGATTTGAATGAGCTTTGGTTCCACATGGGTTATTTTAGAGTTTTGAGTGAATCTGTCTTTTGATTTGAGTTGTGTTTTGTATGACGATAGTGGTGTGTATTAGGTTTATTATATTTATATAATATATTTTTTTTGTATTGTGCTTAAATTATTTATGAATGCATATTTGAATAAATTTTATTGAATATATACATGTGAATATTATATGATATTATTGTGGGTTGTCGTTGGTTGGTAGCGGACATAGTTTTGTAATTGGTCGTCGGAATTCTCCAAGTTGGGTTTTTACCTTTACTACCCGTAAGAGATTGTCGACTCCTGCGTATGTTTCTAGGATGCGGCCTAAGCTCCATTTTGCCGGGGGAAGTCGTTCATCCTTTATAAGCACCAAATCTCCTACCTTAAGTTGGGGCTGAGGTTTCAACCATTTCGGACGCTGTTGTAAACGGCTCAAGTACTCCGTTTGCCACTGCTTCCAGAATATCTGCAAATGCGCCTGAATCGTTTTCCATCGGTCGGTGTAGCTTTGTTTGCCTATGGTCAAATCTGGTTCAGGAACTGTAAATAGGATCTCACCTATCAGGAAATGTGCGGGTGTCAATGCGTTAAAGTCCTCTGGGTCTTCTGTGAGCGGGCAAAGAGGTCTCGAATTAAGACACGCTTCGACTTGAGCTAAAAGCGTGGCGAGCTCTTCATAAGTAAGTGTCCCATTACCAACAATTCGCTTTAAGTGGAACTTAACACTCTTCACTCCTGCTTCCCACAAACCGCCAAAGTGGGGAGAAGCTGGGGGAATGAAATTCCACTTTGTTCCCTGAGTTGCGAGGACGGTCGCAATGTCTTCCCAGTCCTGTTTTCTGCTTTTCATTTGACGTCGTAGTTCTGCGTCTGCTCCTACGAAGTTGGTGCCACAATCGCTATAAATTTGGGCACATACTCCACGCCGAGCTGCAAATCGTCGAAACGCTGCCAGAAACGCCTGAGTGGTTAAGTCGCTAACTGCTTCAAGGTGTATGGCTTTAGTAGCCAAGCAGACAAATATCGCCAGGTATCCCTTGTGGCACTTGGCTCCTCGACCTTTCCAAGCCCGGATGTTGATAGGCCCTGCATAATCTATACCCGTGTTTGTGAAAGGCCTTGACGCTGTGACTCGAGGGGTTGGCAGCTCTCCCATTAGCTGTTGAGTGGCTTTGGCTCGGAACCTATAGCAGATGGTACAGCTGTTTACGTGTTTTTTGACCGTCCTCTTCAGTTGGAAGATCCAGTATTTCTGTCGTAAGTGTGCCATCATTAGTTGAATACCTCCGTGTAGGGTTATGATGTGTGACTCGCGTATTATTAATGTTGATAGCTTGTGCCTTGAGTCCAATATGATAGGGTGTTGTCGGTCATAGGGTATGTTGGCATTCCTGAGTCTTCCGCCCACACGAATGATGCTGTTGCCGTCCTCAAATGGATGTAATGATCCCATACCTCTTGCCTTTGTTATGCCTTCTGGAAACATTTCCCTTTTTGCGATTCGAATCAGAACTGTAGTCGCTTCCTTGAGTTCCGTCGGCGTAAAGGGAATGGTGCTCCGTTTCTTTCGGTCGATTTGTTGGCTTCGGATATAGCGGCAGAACTTGGGGAAATGTTGTTGGAAGTTTTCGGGGAACCTACGACAATACGCAACTATCTTGACCAGTTTTTGGAATTTAGACGCTCCCTCAATCAGCAAACTTATTGGGTTTTTCGATATTTCGCTTCTGTGAACTTGTGTCCGTTTTTGGCCTTCTTCTGTCCAAAAGTCCGTTGGTTGATTTGGAACTTCGAAATTCCAACAACCATGTAGGAAATGCGGTCCATTCCACCATAAGCCCTCAGATATTAGCGCGGAGGGTAGTATTCCTCGGGACGCTAAATCTGCTGGATTCTGCCCGGTTGGGATGTGTCTCCAGATAGATGGGTTCGTCAGTCGCTGAATCTCTCCGACCCGGTTTCCAACGAAAGTTGGAAACCCTGCGTGCTGCGTCTTTTCGTTGGCTGCGGATGTTTTAGTGGGGTGAAGCTGTACAAAAAACTATCTACTTTGGGAAGCCAATGAATTCCTAGCATCTTCAGTTGACCTAAACCTTCCGAAGGGAGAGAAAATTTAACCTCACGGTCTTGAGGAGGTATATTTTGCATTAATTCTGACGTGTTGGACGCCCACTTACGTAGATTAAATCCCGCTGTTTCGAGTGTTATTTTTATTTCCTTAATTTTTTCCTCAGCTTCTCGTTTTGTGTCAGCCCCGGAAATTATGTCATCAACGTACATCTCCTCTAAAATCATCCTTGCCGCTCGTGGGTATTGGAAACGGGCTTTTTCTGCTAACCAATGGAGAGTGCGGATAGCTAAATAAGGAGCAGACGCTGTCCCAAAGGTAATTGTTTTCAGCCGATATGTTTTGAGAACTTCGGATGGATCCTTGCGCCAAAGTACAAGTTGGTAAATGGAATCTCTTTCATTCACCCAGATTTGGCGGTACATTTTTTCGATGTCGGCTGTAAAAGTGTGCCTGTACAACCTCCACCTTAGGATGACATCGACAATGTTATTTTGTAGCGTCGGTCCCACCATCAGGGTGTCGTTGAGTGACTTTCCATCTGACGTCTTAAACGAAGCATCAAAAACTACTCTCAATTTAGTTGAAGAACTGCTTTCTTTTATGACCGCGTGATGTGGCAAGAAGTAGTGCGGTGTGCTGTCCAAAACCTGTTCGTTCCCAACTTCGGTCATGTGACCCGAGCGTATGTAATCTTCTATGCACTTAGTGTAATCGGTGTGAAGTTGCATGTTTTTGAGTAGACGTCCTTCTAACTGCTTATATCTCCTTAGGGCACCTTCTCGTGAGCGTCCAATCACGGGACGCACATTTTCTTTGAAGGGAAGGGCAGTTTCACATCGTCCATCTGGCAATAGCTTTATGTTTTTTAAGAAGTGCTCCTCACACGCCATATTTTCTGGAGTTTCTGCACTCAGAAAAGGAGCTTCATCTAACTCCCAGAATTTTTGCAGACTTTCATCGAGGGTGTAAGCTTGGTGAAAACTCTTTACGGGTTGAGACGAAAAGGGTGCACGTCCAAAGAGAATCCATCCGAGTTTGGTTTTTTGTGCCACGGGCAAATTAGCGTTATTGGGCCTGACCAATTCTGGCAAAAGTATGTCAGCTAACACTTCGCTGCCCAACAACAGATCAATCTTAGCTGGCTTCAAGAAGGACGGGTCGGCTAAGCACAAGCCATCGAGGTGCCTCCAATCGACAACCGGAAGGCTCCGGGTCGGGATATGCCCAGACAGTGCCTTGTATACAAATGCTTGTGTGGAGATTTCGAAGGCTGATTGGTGAGAACCGATCGTGATGTTAACAACCTTCTTACATGTGCCACTGCTGACCAAACCTAACCCGGAAACCTCGACATAAGTTGATTTGTGTCTAGAATTTAAAAGTTGAAATGCTGATTCTGTTATAAACGAAGCCTCTGATCCTGAATCCAGCAATGCGCGTAGTGAAACAACCTTTCCTGACGATCCGCTCACCTTCACCATAGCTGTGGCCAGCATAACTTGGGTAGACGCCTGTGGCACAGAATGATATGTGTTGATGGACTTGCTGCAACAGGGTGTTTCTTGTTTCGATCGTTGCTCGTTCAGAGTATCACGTTGAATTGCTGAAGGCTGTTCCAGAATCGGAGGCTTGAAACTAGGAGAATTGGGATTTATTACTGAGTTAAGAAAGTTGTTGTTATTCGATACTAGTTGCGATTGATGATTTACTGGTAATGTGGTGTTATGTGTCGAATTATGTAAAAGCGAGTGGTGTGGTTGTTGGCAGTAATGGCATCTATGAGTGCTTGGACAGTTATCAGAAAAATGGCTGTATGCCAGACAGTTTCTACACAAACCGAGTATACCTATGTTTTGACAGCGATCGAATATGCACATTTTTAGAAACTTATTGCATTTTCGAATAGAATGTGCACCTTTGTTGCATAGCCTACATGTGTATTTGGACGAACTGGCCTGTGAGTGAAAAGAACTGCGCTGGGATACCTTTTTCGATTGTTCTGCTAATATTTTACCATTCTGGCAGCTCACTGCTTCTAAAGTACGGAATCTTGTTTCAAGAAACTGCTTGAATTCTTTAAATGTTGGCAATTCCTTAGTATTGTCCTTAGAACCCAGTTTCTCCTCCCAAAGCTGCTGTGTTTTTAAAGGTAGTTTTTGAAGTAGCACGTATACTAACACCGCGTCCCAGTGTTGGACTGGTACTTTCAAACTATCCAAGCTGTGGACTATTTCGGTTGACGTGTCCAATAGCTCCTTGATTGCTTCAGACCGTTCTTGGGTTATGGACGGTTGATTGAAGAAACACTTCAGTTGGGTGTTGACAAGAAACCGTTGGTGATCATATCTGTCCTGTAAAATAGCCCACGCCTTTAGATAATTACCATTAGCAATGGGTAAATGGGACAAAATCTTTTCGGCTTCACCTGACACACTAGTTTTTAAGTAATGTAACCTTTGAATTTCAGACAAAGACACGTTATGATGGACCAGAGAAGTGAATAGAACTCGAAAACCCCGCCAAGATTCATAACTACCGGAGAAAACGGGCACAGGAATGTTTTTCAAACGAACATCTGCATTGTGAGATGCTTTTGTTGTATTTAAATTGGTTTCGGCGACGTCGTCCTTGGTCTCCTTTGTTTTTACTTTGTCCATGGCATCGAGAAGATTAGCTCGGTACTCAAAATATAATTCCCTAATTTGCTCAAAGACCTCCTCTATTTCTAAACATTTGTCCTCCTCACCATCTGAAAAACCTCCTATGCTCACTTCATACACACTTTCTGCGGATTCCATCGTTTTTTCCAGCATTGACAAACGACCTGATAAATAATTTGTCGTTCTAGTACTGGATCCTCTTTTGCCGAAATTGGATACATCTTTCTCCATTTGCGTGAGTACCCTACTTAGCTTATTTGGCTTCATGTTTTATATGTATATTATATGCCTCTTTTTGTTTTAGATAAAACGAATAGTACAAATTATGTACTTACGTGAGAATATTTCCGATGAGGCCACATACACAGCACACAACTTTCAGCTTTACGTCCTAGTTCCAGAAATTAGCTCGCCTTCAGCTGCAGTCCAGATTGAGTTGTGCAATTTATTTCTTCCAACGACTTCAGCAAAATTAATTCGCAAAAAACTACTGTAGTTAATGTTTGTAGTGTAACGTAGTTTAATTTAAATTTAGGATGGGACAATGAAATCCGGCTCGAAGGACCAAATGTTCGGTGTTGAACCAAAAGAAAAACGGTTGCTATCAAAAACTGCACTGTTAAAGAAAATCCGTATTAACTGGGAAAATTAAACCACTTCTTTTAACGTTACAAAAATCAATACTTTTAATTCGAATAAAATTGCCTTTTTTATGTACAAATGACATTTGTGTTTTTTTTGTAATTTGGTTAGCGTTTAGCCGCCGAAAACTCCAAGGGGAAATTTGTTGATGCGTGGGTGCGTTTCGTCTTATCAGCTGTGTTGATTTTATTATCAACAGAAGCAATATTTTAATCAACTCTTCGAGATTTTCATCAGCTTATGATGAAAGCATCAAAAAATATATCTATTTAGGCATCTTCCATTCCCGATTACAATATATGGTATTAGTTGCAGGGTGCTACTTACATTAATAACGTACAACGTACGACTAACTGTATGATAAAAATTCGTTATAAGAAAAATATGCAATTCGTTTCATGTAGCCAACACTTGAAAGCTATTTAATAAACAGAAAATTCTATTTTAATAAAATATTGTACTATTACAAAGTCCTAAACTTTTTTTTCATTAGAGGTGGTTACCATCAGAGACCCATTAATCACACCTATAACCTTCGAAGTAGCACAAGTGTCATGGTTAGCATTCCACCTTTTCGCACTTCGAGCTTAAGAAACATTTGCTGTGTTTTATCCTGCAAACTATTCAATACTCTTCCCGAAGGTATACTCGTACGCACCATCAGGGCTATAAAGAAATTTTTAATTAAAATTGTGGCTTTTGAATTGTAATCATAATGAAATTAAAATTTTGTTGCGGTTCATCACCTAAATGCATAAAATTTCTATTCATTAAAAAAAATGTTTTTGCTCTACATTATTAATTTTATTCCCTCCATTACCTTTTAAAATCAAAATGTTTGCTTTTAATTAGTTTTTAAAATTTATACGAGTATGTATGTATTATACAATGTTTTTCACCCCACACTGAAATACTTAAAATGATGTGTCATTTATCACTTTTCTTAACTGAATACTAAGTTCCTCAAACTATTCTCTCAATTAATTGTAAGCATAAGAATTGTAATAACACTACTAACAAAGCAACCTTGATTTTTGAAAATAAAGAATAATAATAAAGAAAACTAGCCGAAATGGATGCGACCAATAACTTTATAACTTTAACCAATTATATATTTTCCATTTTGTTCGACCCGATGTTACAAATTCGGTGGCCGTATAGTGGATGCGACTTCACTTTACAGCCATGGTTCAATAATTTTTCACGAGTTACCAAAGATGTGTGTGGTCTATCGTTTTCACGGTGAAGAGCATGAATGAAAATTGAGCATTCTAGCCATTCCCAGTAAACATATGAACTGATCGCAGAAAGCAGCTCATAATCGCACAAAATTGACAACATTATTCTATTTTGATGCAGTTTAGCTTTCGGTGTGGTTTGTGCTGATTCATCACGGTACCATGACATAACGCCAAGCGACATAAGGCCAAATTATTTTGAGGCATAATAACAAATACGTTTCAATGTACTATTATGATATAGGCGCCTGGCAGACATATTTCGTTCAACGCTAAAATTGAATAACACTGTTATGTGCGAAGCGAGCGAAGTGAGCCGCCCACTCCACAGACTTGCTTATAGGTGCCTGCCTGACAGTTGTTGACATATCCTTGGCGGATCGACGAAGCCGCGTGAGCGGCTAAAACCTGCGGAGAAAAGGGTGACATCCTGTTAGCGAGCGAAGCGAGTCACTCGCCCCAAAAAGTAGAAAGTGCTTTATTGAAAACCACATTTACTTTACGGCGCCACAGGAATCGTAGAATCTCCATTGCATGGGAATATTTGCAATATTTTTGAGGGCGTGAGCCTTACACTTACAGAAGTAGTGCTCCGCGGTGTCGCTATTACTTTCAAACATCGCAATATGTTGTGAAACTTGCTCTGCAAACTTATGTTAGGTGATTAGAAAAAGCCAAGTGCTACGTCACGATGCAAACAAGCAGCCCACAGCCATTCCTATTGAAGGACAACGCCAAAGTCCTTTGCTATGCCGGGAACGTACAGAATCATATCATCTGCCGTTATGCTTATATTAAACCCAACTGTCAATGGGAGCCCTCAAACGTGTTTTGTGTTTTCATATTCCTTTTTATAGTATAACCGGGTATACGAGTACATATGCCGTGGATTTGAACTCACCAAAGGAAGTAACAGCAGGTTTGATGATTAAATCCGTCACCACAACCGATAAGGTATCTCTTATGAAGTTTCGTTGATAGGAGCGGTTTTGGAAAACAATATTTGTGCCATTAAATCTTTTAATATTTTCTGTGTAAAAATCACAATCTACTCATTGGCACACAGGAGATACATTATATTAGGGCTGCATTCATGCACTAGAGGAAAATCTCAGAAACTAATGAGAGACAAGGTAATAGTTTCACGCTTTTGTTGTCCTCGTCTTCTTCTTGAACACTCAAATTGGAGAGACTAGCAATGAGACAAGCACAGATCTACGGCTTAGCTCATTTTGTAGAGGTTGCGTCTACATTAAGTATCTATTGGGTTGTATCTCATGAAATGTCCGATTTTCGATGATTTAAGATCAACTGTGGATACAGACCCAACCGGTGGGGGAGAGTGCACAAAGCATGGGAGTATCCAAAATGACAATAAGTCGATACCTTTCTCTCATAGGAAAGGTAAATAAACTCGATAAGTAGTGCAGTGTCTACCGGATTCAGACATCGACGACATTGATTGTGATGAAGTCTTGAGTCCACCCGCAACGAACAAAAAAATTAAAATCCCATCGATATGTGTCTTGCAAAAGAACTTAACAGAAATTCGTGCTCTTCTCCGTGAAGTTAAAATAGACAACTATTTTGTGAAAAAAATGAGTATTGGTGTGAAAATAAACCTTGATAGTGTTGAATTTCATCAAAAATTGTGTAATTTATTAAAATTAAAAAACCTCCAATTTTTTACTCATGACCTATCAACATCAAGGTCATTTAAAGTGTTGTTGTACGGGCTAGAGGAATTATCTCCCGAAGAGCTTAAAAACGAACTCGTATCACTCGGACTGAAGTGTCAGAACATAAAAATCATTAAAAAACAATATGAACGGTTCGTGGATATATTTTATTTAGTTTTTCTTGAAACTGGTTCCATCAGACTTGCAGAACTTAAAAAAAAATTTAAAGCTATATATAAAACTCAAGTTAAATGGGATTTTGCAAGAAGACAACTCAACCGAGTTACGCAGTGTTTTAACTGCCAAATGTATGGGCATGGCGAAAAAAACTGCCACATCAAAACTCATTGCGCTATTTGCTCCGAGTCGCACAAGACCATAGACTAACTATAACTAGATATCAAACTCTACTAATACTTTTGCAAACGTTTAACTTTTGCACAGACACACTGTAAGTGAATCACCAACACATTCTCAATCTCTATAACCTGTCAGAATGGCTAAAATGACAACAAATTTCACGTAATGTTCGCTAAGTATATATAATAAAGGCAAAAATAAAAGGAAAAATATTTTTCGCTGGTGAATATTTAATTCAACGTGGTGAAAAAGTGAAGATAATAGAATATATTTAAAAAAAAAACCTTTATTTTGTTTCAATTGAACAAAAAGGGGATCGTTTCAGAATAAAATTAAAAAAGGACCTAAGGATTATATTTTGAAAGTTTCATTTGAAGATATAAATGAATTGAAACTATTACAATTCTGAAATCAAGCTTAAGCTTGTATTGAGAGTCAATTGTATAAGCATTTTTTATGTTTAGGCACAAACTCTGTACTCTGGACATCAATGAAAAGGATTATTAATTAATGGCAACTTTTAAAATCAATTTCCTTGCTGTTCTTTTAGTTTGAATGTGTTGAGTAAATAAATTAATTAAATAATACTGATAAGTACAATTAACATTTTTGATCATTTTTTAGTTTTTTAAGGAAAATATTTGTTTTTCTATTTGAATTTAAAGCTTTTCCAAAATATTTCGAGAATCTTTTTTTTCACACATTATAAAGTACAAAAGCTGTGGTATTTTAATTGTTTATTTTTTAAAAATAATTTCCAGAATTTAACAAACAATGTGAAATGATATCCCAACTTAATTTGGTTTTGTCGAAGGGAATTTTTGTTTATAATTGTTTTCAACAGATTTTGCTACTACTTTGTTGAGTATTCTTTAATGCTGTTAACATCTTTAAGCCGGTCTGGCATAGAATGCGTCAACTTTTCCATATATTCACATATTATTTCTTGCCATTCCGCTAAAAATTAAAATTTTTAACTGAGGCTTCGATGTGATGACATGTTTTCGTAACCTCATCATTTAATGATTCCAAAGGCGTTCCAAAGAGAACGGGTTAAGATCGGGGCTATGTGGTGGCGTTACTAGCAAGTGAGGGACTTTATGTGGATATGGACTTATGCTTGAAATCGTTGTCCTGTTGGGAGTAAAAAATGTTTCGCAATAAGCATTGTTTGTGTCCTTTGAAGCAAATTTTCGCTCTAAATATTTTAGTATACTTCTTTTTCTGAATTACTGTGACTAAATTACCGATCTCAACAGTGGATATTTAGCTCCATATTACACAACCACCATTTCCGTGCTTTACTTTTTGCCTTGTGTATTTGGACTGTAAGTTTCATTTGGTTGTGTTCATGCTTTCGAAGGCCTATTTGATTCATAAATGCTAAATTTCGACTCTTCTGAAAAAATCAAAAAATCAAAAAAATTTATTAGCAAAGTCCTTTTGTTTTTTTTATTTGCTTCGCTGACGAAAGGTTTCTTTCTAACGGTATAAAATTTATACGCCGATTTGATGTCGTTGACATTCACGAAAATCCAGCCAAATTTTAGAATTACAACGTGATATTTGTGAAACGTACAGCGTTGTGTTTACATCGATTTTCTTCTTCTCGGAAATTTTTTGATGCAAAAATTGAGCAAAGTATATGGAAATGTTGCGTTAGTAATGGAATTAGTAATACAAAAGCATTAAATATGAGCTAAATTGTCCAGTCACATCCATATTTTTTCAAAAAATAATTGGTCAATTTGCTGTCGTACTAAATGGACCTATAAAGCACTAATTTTCTATTTATTGTTCTATTTTCACAAATAAAAACAGTCAAAATAATCATTAATTATTATTTATTACTTCGTATGAAAAGTTAATACAATATTTTCCATTTAATCTAATAATCCAATTTATTCATGAATTATAATTTACATTTTTTCGGAACATGCTCTCCTGATGAAAACATTCATGGTGAAGCGAAAAATTTACCCACACCGTGGTGAAATGAACAAATGTCAATAATTTATTGAAGAAGCAGCAAATCCAAGAAAGAAAAAACAATTTCTTTAAATTTATTGTATTTATTGGATAAACAAAGCAAAACAAAACAAAAATCGAAAAAATGCTTTAAGTTTATTTGATCAGCTCACGATGGTTCCACACTGGGAACGCTTTTCTTGAAACCATTGCACTTCAAATGTTGGATCTGCAAGGAAAAAGGCATTATATGTATAGCTATACGAAAATGTATTCTTTTTACTTACATGTAATTAGTTAGATCACTCATCCACATTTCTTAAAGCTCTTGAATGGTGCATTTAGATTCATTGTTCTTACTGTAAAAAAGAAGTAAAATAAATTATTTTGAAATTAAAATGTTTGTAGTTACTCACAAGAAAATGTAAACAAACTTTCCCAACTGGTTTTGCCAAATCCAATCGAAAGCAATCTGTTGGTGGCAGCAGTTACCTGTAGAAAATGATTTGTTCTTGCTTCAGATGTGTAGAATTTTCTTCTTTTGTTGTCCTAGAAAATATAATAAAGAAAATTATTGTCCAACATTAAATTTTTGTGCAACTTACACGAAATTGAATTTGTAAACAAGAGAAATGTCAAAATCGGAATTCACCGCGTCGTTTTTATATGGATGACGTCACTCGTAAAACTTTTCGAATTTTGACATTGTTGACAATTCTCACGTATTCACGGACAGGTTCACACGGATAGGGACTTTCAGAAGAAAACCGGTTTTGATTTTCCAATATCTGGAAAGTTTGATATCTAGTTATAGTTAGTCTATGCACAAGACTACTGAATGCGCTTCAAAAAATATTAAATGCGCCAACTGCAATGGCACACACAAATCAACCGACTCATCATGTGTTAGTCGTAAAAGCTTTCTGGAAATGAGGGAAAAGCTCTCGGCCAAAAACAAAACACAGCGTATTAGGAGGGCACAACCAACTTTTGAAGCTAACATCATGGAATTTCCCTCACTCCCTCAACAACGCAATGCACCAGCTGGCGTGAGACCGAAAGCTGCAACCATCTGTAATGCATCGAATACGTGGGCCAAGTGTACCAACAACAATAGTGTGCAGAACAAAGATGATCTATTTTCTTTGGAAGAAGTAAATGCACTCACTGCAGAGATGATCTCCATGCTCGGAAATTGTACTACGAAGGCGGAACAATTCAACGCTATAACTCAACTTGCAATTAAGTATTTATATAATTCTAAGTAATGAATTGTAGCTTAAGCATTATATGTTGGAATGCTAGAAGCATTCGAGGGAAACTCTTAGAATTTAACTCTTTCCTTAGTACATTCAATATTGACGTAGCATTAATCTGTGAAACTTGGCTAAATTCAAATGATCGTTTGTCTAATTCTGTTTATAAGTGTTATCGTTTGGATAGGGAAGAGAGAAGTGGTGGTGGTGTTGCCGTGCTAATAAAACGTACTATTAAACACGAGGTACTTCCTATTACTTATTTGAAATTAATAGAAGCCATTGGTATTGAAGTTCCTTTTGTTAATGGACACACATTGAAAATTTATAGTGCTTATTTTCCGGGTGGAGTAATCACACCTCAAAAAAGATTTGATCTCCGGAGTGACTTCCTAAGGCTAGTTAATACTAACGATCAATTCCTAATAGGTGGTGATTTTAATTGCAGGCATAGACACTGGGGTTGTATGAGGGCAAATGCATGGGGTAACATTCTTAGAGATCTCAACGTAAGACATCCGTTTGAAATCCTCTTTCCCGATAGTCCTACACACATTCCATCTAGTAGGAACAGAAACCCTTCTACGTTGGACTTATATCTTACTAATATGCCTGATCTTTTTACTTCCCCTATAACCCTCAACGAACTCAGTTCCGATCATCTACCTGTTAAGTGTTGTGTGAAAGCTTCTCCAGTGCAGTGCGCAAATCAAGTCTATGACTTCAAAAATGCCAACTGGAACTTATTTAGAAGTATAATAAGAACTAATCTTGAAAACTCTTTGATTCAAAACAGCAACATATCTGAAATTGATCAAAATGTAGAAGCTTTTACTTCTGCGATCTTAGAAAGCGTAGAACATTCAGTGCCAAAGAAAACGGTCGCAAGATGTGCATCCAATGTTCTTCCCCAATTTATTCTCCAGATAATAAAACTAAGAAACACTTGTAGATCCAGGTGGAAACGTACAAGAAATGTGTCTTATCTCGAGGATTACAATAAAATAAATTCTTTGGTAAAATATGCAATAAATAACCATAGAAACCAATCGTGGAACGATAGACTACAGGGTCTAAATAAGGGCAGCAAGCCATTCTGGAATATCGTTAAGGTAGTGAAGAAAAAGAACACTTACATTCCTCCACTTAAGGTTGGCAATTCTTCGTTGGCTTCTTGTTGTGATAAAGCTAATGCGCTGGCAATCAACTTTTTCAAAAGTCATACGACTGGTAGAAACGTAATTCCAGTTACGCATATTGAATCTTCCGTAGAACAATCACTAAACATCCTCAATTCACAGTCATTATTTAGTAACATTAAGCTTATACATCTTAATGAATTGAAGGATATTATACGTAGTTTGAAGACTAGAAAATCGTCTGGCTCAGATGGGACTAAGAATCAGTGCCTCAAAAATCTCCCTGATTTTGCCCTTATGAAGTTGATGGATTTGTTCAACAACTGTCTTAGATTGGCATACTTTCCTAATAAGTGGAAAGTAGCCAAGATAATTCCAATCTTGAAACCGGGCAAAGCTCCAAATTTACCTTGTAGCTACAGGCCAATTAGTCTGCTAAGCTCTCTTAGTAAGTGCCTGGAAAAAATTATAAAAAAAAGAATTGTATCTTTTGTTGACGAAAATGCAATTTTGCCTCCGGAGCAATTTGGGTTCAGGGCATTTCACAACACTACTCACCAAGTTCATCGTATCACAAAGGATATTAAAAATAACCTTTCAGAGGGCAAAAGCACTGGTATGGTAATTTTGGACGTAGAAAAAGCTTTCGACACCGTTTGGCATAATGGTTTAATACATAAACTTCTAAGATTTAATTTTCCGTTGTACATAGTTAAAATTATTCAATCGTTCCTGTCATCCCGAAGTTTCAATGTATCCATCAACCAAAGTCTTTCAGACAATCATTTGATTAATGCTGGTGTCCCGCAAGGATCTGTTCTTGGTCCAGTCCTCTTTAATATATATACTTCCGATTTCCCCAACTTAAAAAACTGTAACATTGCCTTATTCGCTGACGATACTTGCATTTATTCTTCAGATGCAATTGGTTTTAACATTGAAACTAATTTGCAATCTGGTTTAAATGCTGTTGAAGTATATTGTAGTCATTGGAAAATAAACATTAATGCTTCTAAGACTCAGGCTATCTTTTTTACTCGTAAAAGAAAAGCCTGCTTACTTCCTACTAACAACCTTCTCATCAATGGTACTCAAGTTGAGTGGAAATCGACTGTTAAGTATCTTGGCATCTATTTAGATAAGCGACTTACATTCAATCTACATGTTCAACAAATCATTAAAAAGGTTAATATGACAATAAGAGTTCTCTACCCATTTATATGCCGGAATTCAAAATTAAGTGACGCCAACAAATTATTAATTTTCAAATCAATATTTCAAGCAATTATGTTTTATGGATCTCCTGTTTGGGGTAAGTGTGCAAAAAGCCATCTGCGCAAGCTGCAAATAGCACAAAACAAATTGTTTAAAATGATACTTAATCTTCCCTGGTTTTTTTCAACAGAGGAACTTCATATAATGGCTAACATTGAAATGGTTTCAGATAGAATTGAAAAACTAAACCATCAATATAATATCTCTTGTTCTTCATCTGACAACCACTTGATTTCAAACTTAGTCTTGTAGGAGTGCAATATAAATTTGTTTCATATTCATATTTATTTATTTACTTATTTATTTATTTACTTATCTATATATTATATATAAATTCATTTATTTATTCATATACTTATTATTATTTGTTTATATATTTATTGATTTATTTATATATTTATTTGTTTATATATTTATTTATTTATATATTTATTTATTTATTTATTTATTTATTTATCTATATATATATTTATTTATTTATTTATTTATTTATTTATTTTTATTTTTATTTTTTGTTTTGTTTGTTCATATATTATATTCCAATACATTTATATTTATTTAATTACTTTTTTATTTATTTATTTGTTTCTCCTTCATTACAATTTTCCTGTTAATCATTTTATTTGTGTAACTTCTTACAAATTAATAATCTTTATTTTTGAAATCAAGTGTTGAAACCGCTTCTCCCTTCCCCCTGCGAATTTTGTTTTTATGAAGGTTTTTAGTGGCTTTTCCTTCAAATTCTAAGTTAATCTGTGATATTATATTTAGTAAAAAATTGTACAAATATTTTAGAAGTAAGGTACCAAGCCAAATCTCTGTATCCCTAAAATTGTATCCTAAAAATTATAATTTCTTGCCACAATAAAATAAAAAAAAAAAAAAAAAAAAAACGGCGCCTGGAAATCTCTCCATCGCTTACATTAAGAAACCAAGCTGAACCGTTTGTGGATACTGTATGATAATCGTAAAAGATCTGGGCAGTGGTTGGATGCAGATGAAAAACCAAAACACACCCCAAGGCCCAATCTTCAGCCAAAAAAGGTTATGGTGACAAGCAACCTGCATTGGTCAATAGGCAGGGTCGGATCATTTTGCATGACAATGCTAGACCCCATATCTCACAAGCAAAGGTGCAAAAACTGTTGCAGTTGGGATTTGAAATTCCTCCGCATCCACGGTACTCTCCTGATATTTCCCCAACGGATTACAATCTTTTCCGCAATATGGATTCATTTTGCCAGCAGAAGGTCTTCCGGAACCGAGAAAGGTCACAAAAGCCTTTGAAGATTTCATTGCTTCAAAAAGTTAGCACTTCTACGAAAAAGGCTTATTTAACCTTGTATCACGTTGGAAGAATGTTATAGATGCCAACGAATACTATTTTCATTGAAAAATAATATTGGCAAATTTTTACTATAGAATCGGACATTTCATGAGATATAGATGTCCTGTGGGTGTTCGAGGGGGCTTGTCTTAGGACTTGTCTTCGCTTGTGCAGAACATCGGAGTCCGAGTACATAAAATATTATCCTAATGAGATCTTAAACAACAGGGCGACTCTAATAAGAGTGGACAATTTCGTTATTAAGCTGACTCGAAGGCACATTGCTAGAGCAATAGCCTCGACGAACAATCTGATCTCCAGGGCTTATTACCTCAATTACCTATATTACGCGAGTGTTCGCTTTAACGCCCTCGTCCCCTCTGAGGCGTTCCTCCATTTTGATAAGAAAAGGCAGATCCAGAACAAATTAAGGGTGCCGCTAATCTTCCACTTCGATCGAATAGCTGCAGACAGGCAACTCAACTACAACAGAGACGTCGCACATAGTGTTCAGTGCGAAGCATTTCTGGCTCAGTAGGGCTGTAGGGAGTGGAGACATGTGGAATGTTGCTCGACAATATCAACAATTTTGGTAGCTTATAGAAGTAGAGGTAACTTCATCGTCGAATTCTTTAATGCAACTTAGCCTCATGAGGAAGCGAAGTTGGTCAGCCTAGTTTATTAGCCGTGCCCGGCTTACATAGTTTTATGTAGTTTAAAGATAGTTTTAAGGTAAAAAAAATTTAAAACTTATATTAAAAAACAAAATTAATAAAAAAAGGAAAAAGAAAATTAAAAATATAATTAAAACAAAATTAGATACATAAAACGAACAAAATATATGGGTACAATAAATTAGCTTACGTAGGTTTAGTATGTTATGTAAGTTAAGATTTATTTTTTGGTAGTTTGTAAGTTTTAGTTTTAAGTTTTTATATTATTACAAAAAAGTCCATGTACTAAGTTTTTTCTTAAGGAAAATTGTTTTCATAATTTTAATCCTAAGTAAATAAATTGTTGATATAATACATAATTAGTAATGTCGAAAGACATAATGTAAATATTAGGTTTAACTTAGAGTGCCCCATGGAGCCAGTAAGTTAGAATAAGATAATTTAAGTTAATTTTGAAGGGTTTTTTTTTTGTATAGCATGAAGGAATTATGAATTGTCCTAACAAAAATGCATTAAAATAAAAAATTAAAAAATTTGCATATGTTAAATATAGGCAAACATTTCGTCAGAGAACGGACGTACTGGTCTTGTATTTAACATACAAGCAGACATTTTGTAGGAGAAGCGATAGGTTTTGTTCCCTATCTTCATGCTTTTGCAGATATAATACAACCAAGCTCGCGTATACGAGTATGTATGCGTATACAAGATTTGACGTACCATATGTTTTGCCTTTTCATCGTTGGTTTTCGCCACAATGATCCATTGGTAGAATGAGAAAGTATGCAAGAGAGTCGATTACATTATTGTTACTAGAATGGTAGAGTCCTTTTAAATAATGAGTTTGTTGGACATAGCGGTGGCGCGCGGGAAACGGCGTCAGTGCTGTCAATAGATGCCGCAACTCTTCACTACATAGAAATTAATTCTAGGAGTTTTGTGAGAAAACGCCAAGCAAAGTGGAGATAACTACTATATTGTCTGGACGCCTAGTTGCCCAATTTGGCAACGTCGTTTGTTCTTGTAGCGTTCGACTGACCCCAAGATCCCTGCAACTCTGGAGTTTTTCGTATTTTTTTTTCTCAACAAGATATAATGGATATACAATTACATATGTGTGCTTATGGTTTTACGTAATTAGAAATAATCCACACATTATTATTTATTACATTATTATATGATACTATCGATATGAACGAATTTTTTCTAGTTTATTAGCTAGCTTCTTATTTAGTAACTTATTAATAATATTTATTAATTTCTTAACTATTAATTTATTAATAGTCTTCTCAAAATTTAGTACCTAAAAAAGTTTGTCCGATCAGAACTGAGACTACCTGTATTTACGAAATCGCATTGACGATTCTAAAAAGTTTGCTATTCCTTGAGCAACTCAGATGATTTTGGCCCGACTGTTTTCAAATTTTTATTAAATATGTGTAATAAGTATGAAAAATATAAATACAAAGATAAAAATAAAATGATAGAAAAATAAAAGATTTCGTCTTCTGTTTCAATTTTTTATTAATCCAAATGTAGTTAGATATATTTTTCCTTAACGAGTTCTTTTATTGTTCTGTATCGTCCATCGGCAAAACTGGTTCTGCAAAGGAAGGAATAATAATAAACCCTTTGAGCTGGATAGCAAATAGAAGAGAAAATAGCTCAAGGAAAGCAATTCCAAAGGAATTTTTCAGTTAATCCTGAGTGAATGCAAGGACAATGAGTATGTTCATCAGCTGCATGAAAACTCTTGCCATTAAGTATACTAAGTTCTATTAAAACTACATATGCCCACTTTTCTCAAAGCCCTAAGCGACAAAATCAATTTAAAGAGTTTCAAGAAAACTTTAACTGCAAAGAACATCAAATTCTCAGATTTGTAAATACACGCTGGCTTTCACTAGAAGCTGTCATTAATAGACTGTTGGAACAGTTTTCCATTATTTTAATAGTAATAGTAAGATAGTTTATGATTTTTTTAATGAGGAAAAAAACAGATTTTATTTATTTTTCTAATCCTACTTATTAAAAGAAATTAATGATCTGAATAAAAAATTTCACTCTGAAACCAGTACAAATACATTTAATCCACAAGGAAATATATAAATTATTAAAAGATATTTATACAAATTTTATCAAAGCAGATTGCTTATCTCTTTCAGTGGATTTCAAAAATGAATCCTATTATTTACCAATTTCGTCATGCTATTTTGGATTTCAATTTAAATTGCACATTCAAAATTCTGAAATGAATACTAATAGTATAAATAATTTTTTAATAACACGCTCGAAATGTGTATATAGAACTATGTAACCAACATAACCCATTTATGCCCGAGTTAATTTATTTTCAATATTTTATTTAAATTCATTCAATTTATGTGGAAAAACACTTAACTTAAGCAAATAGGTAATCAAAGGCAACAAACAGCATTAGTGAAATTTTTTTAAAAACTTTATTTTTAATTTTCAAATGTGTTTATACAATGCTAGGAATATCTATTTTATTGAATGGAATTGCACAAAACATTTATCGTGTAATGCAATGTTGCATTGACTACAAATTTTGTTTGGTCTGGGATTTGCATAACCTGCAACGTTTTCGCTTAAGTCCTGGAAAAAAGTTTCAATTTTATCACGCAAATTATTAAACGAATTTGTATTTAGTTACCTCCTGTGACGATGTCCATTGACTCTTTCTTCTGGATCATGCGTTTTCGATCTTCCACTTCGCACAGGTGAGTAACCGTATATTTTCAAAAGACCAATTGCCAGCTGCCTCCTGAACTCCAGTTGGTCTAAGCCTTTTCCACGTTTACGGACCACGTATTAACAATGGTTAGATCAATCATCCACAGAACAATGGAGGTGTACCATTTCTTTCCTCCAAATCCAATTCGGTAGCACGAAATGTGCTCATCTAG
This sequence comes from Volucella bombylans, assembly GCA_949129095.1. Classification (NCBI taxonomy): domain Eukaryota; kingdom Metazoa; phylum Arthropoda; class Insecta; order Diptera; family Syrphidae; genus Volucella; species Volucella bombylans. The sequence continues at coordinate 145,526,447 of OX422140.1, read as the reverse complement.
CAATTCTACACCACCCATATGAGAGTTGAACTCATGATTGACGTTTGGTTGAGGGATAGATATCCCTCCTTTTCTCAGAAAATGAAAACCTTTTTACACTCTTAATTGGATAAGTACTGTAGACATTGGACACCATAGTAACTACATTTTTGTCTTTCCAGATTGTTACAATTTGGCCAGTTTCTTTATCATAGTACGTGGTAAAGTAACCCCTATCTTTCTTTAAACATTTTTTTCTATCTTCCAATTTTATAATTTTCAACCGGTTCTCACGCAAGGTACCGAATCCCATCAGCGGAAGTTTGTATATAAGATCTGGGCTTGAAAAACAGTTATCGAAAAATAATGAAAATTTCAACAAGGGAACTCGTTGGAGATCGTTTTGCTAAAGTCCAGAACCACTGATTCTCCTAATCCTAAAACCGGATCTCTATCCTGTCTCTTTACTTGATAAATATCAAACTGAAGAACTTCAAAGCCGCTACCCAAGCTTTATATCCGAATCTTACGGGCTTATTCCGAAGAAACTGCTTGCAACTATGTTTTCCATAGAATGGAATCATGTATTTGTCAATAGATATATTGCTTTCCATCGGACAGTATTACAAAAATTTTGTATTTAGGTGATTAAGCAAAGGTCGAATCTATTGGAAGATAGTGTGCTAATGAACAAGAGTTTGTATAAACTAATGCTACCTTGAATTGCGCTTACCTTACACATTCTGTCCTTTGAAGAGGGGAGTAGTGTTGGTTGAACAAAGTAAAAATTGGAAAAAAATGTCTTCAAATTTATTTCTTCTCATCAACTAAAGCGTTATGAGCGTCTTCGCGGGGCTCCCAAAACATTCGCCTTCTTGGTATATGAATATATCCGCTTATTATAAGTATTCCAATAAATGTACATATATATTTCATTTTTATCGACTTGAAGTACTCGTATCTTATTATTTCTTATAAGTGAATATGCTTTCGTTTTTTCGACAATTACATTAATAATTTCTTCATCCATAAAAAGTTCAAAGATATCAAGCATAGCTTGAGCAAAGCTCTCCGAAGATAAGGTAAGAGGCTTAGGATAACTTATATCTGAAAACTTATTGTTGTAAACCATAGTTTTCAAGGTAAGGTTTTCCTCTGTACCACGTTTCCACTTTTAGGGAATTCTAAACCTCACTTGTGTAGGAGCTTCCGGTGTGATTAGAAGAGCTGTCTCTATGAAATATCATTTCTCCACTGGACATAAGTTGCCTACTTCCCAGTCGATTTGCATCTTCATTCTCCTCATCTCCCGACTCTTCATCTGTTAAGTTTCCATCTTCTGGAGGAGTTATAAAAATTGCATCTGGAACATCATCGTCTTGAGTCAAGTTTTCCAGAAACTCCAAAATTTCTCCAACAGTTAGACATTTATTCCCACAATAAAAAAAAATATATCAAACACTTGCATATCCCATTGATGCGTTAACGCAACGCCATTATTCAGCTTGATATAATAATATGATAAATATGCTTTTCTGATCACGTTTTTATTTTATCACACTTATGTTTATGTAGTTGCAATAACCCTGATATCAAATATCAGATTTTATTAATTTTTTGTACTTACCATCCCATTTTATAAAACCACTTCACTTTTTTTTCTTTAAATTTTTTTTCACAATCTGTGACTATAGAAAACCAACTTTTTCGCACACCGAAAACTTTAAAGTAATACGAAATGCAAAGCCCACTAGTTTGAATGTAATAGCACTTTCCAAATGCAATTTCTTGATAAATTCAAAAATTTACAATTCGGGAAGGCTTACTCCCTTTTTTGTTGCGTTAAGGCAACAGTGGGCATAAATGGGTTAATCAAAGATTTGACCTTAACAATACTAAAATGCAATTACTAAAGTACTTAGATCCTTGGATGATAGCTTCAGGCAGCGAGCCAACCATTTTAAATTTGTTTAAGGAGTTTCCCTGTAAGAATGCAAATTTGGAAATTTCAAATGAGCAGTGGCGCTTGTTGATTGGAACTTTCGATCTTATTTTGAAATGTGGACTCAAACTAGCGACATTATGACATACGGGTGGAATTGAACAAACAAAAAAATAGTTTAGATATGGCTCAATGTTTGAAGAACTATCGGCCTACATGCTGCATTTATGCTGTCTTCCACACAGTAGTGCTTTTGCTAAGCGAAAGTTTTCCCAGCTTTGTTTAATAAAAGATGAAAGGACAAACAGATTGAACTCAGAAACAATCCAAAATGTATTATTAGCTAAAGAGTTAGTAAAAGATAATGCAATATTTGAACCAACAGACGAATTGGTAAAATTTTGTTTGTCCTTTCAATTTGTTACTGGAGAATATAGAGTTAAGTAAATATAAATTAAATACTTTCTCTTAAAAAAAAAAGTTCGCTCAGGAGAGCATACTATAATTTTATAATCATTATTTATTTATTATGTATTATTTTTCTTTTTTAGTAAATTCAAATTATATTTTTGTTATGTTATTTTTCTATTTATTTGGTTTGTTATGTTAATTTAAATTTCAATAAAAAAAAAATTTGGTACCTACTCTATTTTGTTTGAAAATGCTACATTTTGTTGGCTAACGTACTACATTTGCTCTAGATTTTAGTGGCAACGTTGCTCACCACACACTCCTTCATATTCTCGGTTAAGGGGAACCGGCAATGCGACGCACACATTATAGTATATTCAATCTCAAACTGCGAACTATAAGCGAGCGAGTGGAACTGACGGCTATACTCATAACACACACACAACATTGGAAAGAGAAAGAAATAAGAACAATGTATCAGTGTTAGTGTCAAGTGTCAAGTGTCAGTTCAATCAGTTGTTTGTTAAATTTCTCTCAATTTCCTCTCGCTCATTTTGGATAATTTCATATAAACACCAGCATTTCTACGGATATTGAACCAATGCGGATTACTTCAACGCACATTGAGCTGTTGGATAAACTGGGTAAATTTCAAATACCCGAAAAACTTTGTAAATAGCTGTGATAGAAATATACGAGTACTTCATGTATTCTGGTCAGATCCAACGAATTACATATCATTACTTTGTTAAAGAACGGGCCAAGAACATATGTACATACATATATAGTCAATTCTACACAAATGAAAAAGGCCACTCCACTGGATACACACCCTACGTAAAGAAGAAAATTGTACAAATTGACAACAGGATAACAATTCTTTCATTTTTCAACATAGTTTCATAGTTTCAACAACAAAAGAGGTTGTCCAAAACTCAATATTAATGTGTTTGCTTGAACTTTTCCCACGTTCCTTGCTGTATTAGTGAATAAATCGTGCTGCAACGACTGTCACTCAACGTTATCATCGCAATCAATATAACTGTTGCCAGTAAATGCCAGTGGCTTGGTGATTACCAATGACCAGGATATGTTGTACCCGTGCTAGAATATATCGATGTCGAAGTTTTTGAAAAGATGAATGTGACACCGCAACTGCAAACCGAAAGCGAATCCGATTTTAAGTTTGAAATGGGTGCTGCAACACCTGCGTCAGGAAATACGTCAGCAAGGTGACAATAGAATTCGAAAATCTTTTCAAAATTTATCCGGTTGTAAATTAATTTCGAAGTTTTGAAAATTGGTTTTCTCGGAACAAAATCATGATAAGCGTTGACTTCATAGAAAATATATCTTTTTATATACAAACCTAAAGGTGCAGCATTGAATGAGGGTTCATCAAGATCGTATGTGAAAAGGAATAATTGGTAATAAAACGCATCGCTGACTTCGCCCACTACGACAATATATTGGAACCGAAATCGAGCCGATTATTTTCTGGAGCTATCTCGGCGTGTGCGTTAGGTTATTTTAGGTTTGCCTGTTGATGTGGTATCTGGAGCCGAAACTACATTATGCTTCATCGTACTTAGGTCTATGTAGACACACTGTGATGACCGGGCGAAGGAATTGGGAGGGAATGGGAATTGGATTTCAGTTGCTAATTGTGTTTTTCATTTTCCGACTTGCGTTGGTTGTCATTTGGTTCTTGAGTGGTGAAATGAAGGGTATTGTTTAAAAGGAAACGACGATGCTCAGGGTTTGTACGACTCTGAGTTTATTTTTTTGTTCGTCGTTATGCGTGACTAAGTTATCGCTTCAGAAAATGCAACTTTATTGTGAAAACATTTTTTAAAATGTTAAGCAATACAAAGTATTGCCCATGGCTATCTACAACTTTTTCCCATCTTTCTGGTAGAGCTTGAATATCGTCAAGGTAAAAGTTTTAATTTTTTGAGGCTATCCAAGAATCAAGCGGAGGAGGTCTTCGTATGTGAGAAACTGTTGATGGTTTCGTTTGGTTTTAATAGTTTATAATAAATAACACCGACCTGGTCCCACCAAATACACAGCATAACCTTTGCAGCGTGAACATTCGGCCGAGCGCACGACGTAGAAGCATTTGAGTTGCTGTAATGAATCCATTTTTCATCACCCGTTTTGCCGCTGGAGCAGTTGCTCACAGACGAAAAAACGACGCTCAACGTCCCTTGGCTTTAAATCATAAGGAGCCCAAGTTCCTTGTTTTTTAATCATATCAAATGCATGCAATCGCTTGAAAATGGCTTGGCGAGTAACTCCTAGTGCTGAAGCAAGTTCTTCTTGCGTTTGGCACGGATCCTCATCGAGCAATGCCTTCAATTCAGCGTCTTCAAAGGATTTTCGCCTTCCTTCATGCGAACGGTCGTCAACATAGAAGTCACCATCTTTATAGCGAAGGAACCAATCACGGTACGTTGTTTCACTTAGAGCAGCATCTCCGTAAACTTTGTTGAGCTCTCGATGCGGTTCAGCCGCCGTTTTCTTCGAATGAAAGAAGAAAATCAACACTTCCCGCAAATGACGATTATTTGGCACAAAATCGAACATCTTTACACAACCAAAATTATACGACACCAAAACAAAATCACTAATGTGTCAAAACTTTTTGTTTACCATATGTCCAAGCTTGGCTCATGACGTTTTGGATATGTCAAAATCGAACAGCACTTATTGCTGGAGCCATCTGAAAGTTACAATAGTTGCGCTGTTTCCTTAACCTAAATTAGATATTACTGTAGATTATTGCTTATCTCTAACTATAGGTAAGCCGAATACGCACACGTATTCTTTCGATAATAGGATGTGTGCAGTCATAAATTAAAGGTATTTTTATGATAAGATGAGAGCGCAGATTTAGTTTTGAACAGGTATCCTTCCGAGAGTCCACGTTTCTACAGCCTCTTCAGAAGTCCTTGTCTGTAATGAGCAGCTTTATTGCATGCACCCACAGAAGATTATGGCCTATAAGTAATCTAACAAGCATAAATAGCTCTGCCTTTCAGGAACATTTTACTTGTTCTGGATTCGCTGAGTTCCGGACATAATTGTCTTGTAGTTATACAGACTGAAAGGTTTTCCAATTTTTCCATTAGCGTTGTTGGAGCGGAGAGTGGAGGTTTCACACTTTAATATGCCTGCTCCTTATCAAATGAATATTCTTTCCGAGCTAATTACAAGATGAAATTAAAATTAATCATCTAATTTTGTTTTTGATACTTTCCTTAGTAAATAAAGAAAAGATTTTGATACACATCTGTGCTCGTTTTATCGCATTTTCCATCACTTTCCGCAAGATTTCCGGTGATAACTGTTCGCATTCCTGTCGAATATTCTCCTTTAGGGCTGCGATTGTCTGAGGCTTGTTGGTATAAACCCGCGACTTCAACTAGCCCCAAAGAAAGAAATCTGGGATGGTTAAATCGGGCGATCTTGCTGGCCATGTCTAATCGCCAAAACGGGAGATTACACGACCAGGAAACGCTTCCTTCACAATATCCATTGTGGCTCGTGCTATGTGTGCGGTTGCACCGTCTTGTTGAAAACAACATGTTTACCAAGCCCCGCTCATCCAATTCCGGCACTAAGAAGTCGTTTATCATGGCCCTGTAGCGTTTGCCAGTAACAGTGGCCGTCGTCAAAAAATAGGCCTAATAACTCCTGCCGCGTGAACGCCGCACCACACAGTGGCTTTGAGTGGATGTAATGGCTCTTCGTGCATCACGCGTGGGTTTTCAGTGCCCCAGAAACGAAGATTTTGCTTATTGAAGTAACCGCTTAAGTCAAAATGCGCCTCGTTGCTCATGATGCTTTTCGACACAAAATCGTCCTCTTCGTTGTTGAGATTTAGGATGACTTGACAGTAATTCACACGAGACTGTTTGCATTTTGTAGGGGAAAATGAGTAAGTCATTCACTAAAATTCGCTGTAGTCTGGTGATGCCCAATTGCGTGGCCCGTCATCTGGTTGATGTTTCTTCGTTCTCAGCGACATCGGCAGCTACAGCCGCGATATTCTCGTCCGAACGAGCAGTCCGGTGACGGCCACGTCCTGCATGGTCTCCTGTGGTTTCACTCTGTTCGAGTCGAGTTGGCGCGACACGATTAGGAAATCAACGTCGAAATTCACGCTGCGCTAACACCACAGACCGATTCAGTCGTTCACCAACTCGCATGGAGGGAGAATAGTTGACTTTTTTTTCATAGTGTACATCAAAGTGAAAAGACAATTAACAAGCGATATAAGCAGTAACTCATCCGAGTGTTCGGTAGCCGAGGCAGTAAATACCTGGACAACAAATTTCGGGGCTGCGGGTTCGCTTCCCAGCCTCTGCGAAAGTTTTTTTTTGTTTTTGTTTTTTTTTTGTTTTTTTTTCTTAAAAAGACAATTAGTAATAAAATAGTGTGTACTTAATCACGTGATGGACTGTGGAGAGCGGTCCGTTATGGCAATAGCGGGATCTGCTGATAAACCAGGCGAGGCTTCCTCAAGTGGTTCAAGCCAACACACACCAAAAACAAAGAGAAGGAGAAAGCTGCCAGTACCCAGCTTGGTACAACGTCCCAACCAACCAACTTCCGCTGAAAAGCTGCTTGGCGAAGTGAAGAAAGGGGCGCATTTAACGCCATCTACAGCAGCAAATAAACGTCGGCAAGTTACTGATGACAACCAAAATGTCTCAGATGGTGGTGAAAGCCACTGTCTGAGAGAGAACACCTTCGCTTCCTTTGCTCCAACTGAATCGGAAAACGAAGAGGAAGAAATGGTGTCTCTAAGCAGCAGTATAAAAATGTTAGAGCAAAGAGTTCTTGCCATAAAACAAATGCAAATGCTCAGAAGGAAGAGGGAAGAGCTAGAGCAATCCCAACAACAACAGCAGACTCAGCTAGCTCAAAAGCAGCATCAACCGCAAACAAAAACATTAGCACAAGTGTTACAACAACACAAAAAAAAACTAAATAAACACCAGTAGCAACAACAAGAGCAGCCACAACAACGGCAAATGAAAAAACATCAGCAGTCACATCAACAGCAGCAGCCACAAAAATGGCAGCAGCCACAAAAACGGCAGCAGCCCCAACAGCAGAAACAACAACAACAACAATAGCAGCAGCAACATCAACAGAAACAACAGCAACAGCAACAGAAACAGAAAGAACAAAGGGTTCCACCCATAAATACATTTAAGATGGAGCTGAAGGAAACGATAGAACTATGTAAGTCGACCATAGGAAATAATTTTTATATTAAAAGACTTAGCGTAGATAGACATGCGATCCACTGTAACACAGTAGAGCGCTATTATAAAATAAAAAAATTACTGAAGGATTCAACGACGGAGTTCTTCTCCTACACCCCGAAGGGGGACAAGCTGCAAACAATGCTGCTGAGGGGATTAGAACCGTCGACTGATCCGGAGGAGCTCCTTGCACTGCTGAAAGAGAAGAAGTGCGAAGGGCTCCAATTCGTGGGGATCAAGCCTTTCACCACAGCCAAAACCAAAAGGGAGAAGCGGCAACTGCCGATTTTTCTGGTCCAGCTAAGACCCACCAGCAATCTGGATGGTCTAAGGAATATTAAAGTCCTGGACTACCAGGTTGTACTCGTACATTGGGAAAAATTAAAGAGGAGCGAAAACATTTTACAATGTGTTCGCTGCCAAAGGTTCGGGCACGCCGCGTCGAACTGCGAAATGCAGCCTCGATGCCTGAAGTGTGGAAAGAACCATAAGTCTGAGGAATGCGCTCTGGGTAAAGACGGTGCGTCTGAAAAAAGCCAACTCTCTTGTGCTTTATGTAGGAACACGGGACACACCGCAAATTATCGGGGTTGTCCCAAATTCCAGTACATCAAAAGAATAAATCTGGCCCGGCAGCAGAAAGTGGAAGTTAAACGTCCACCCGTGCATTTGCAATCTTCAGCTGTTACTCCCCATATTACCTACGCCCAAATGGCAGCAGGTAGGGGAAATACGGTACATCAAGCGAAGGTTGCTTCTCACGCCCCTGCGCCCAGAGCACCTGAACCAGTACTTGACATGCTAGCTATCTTGCTCTCTATCCAGGGGTAGATGGCTCAGCTACAACGTCATTTAACTGAACAGACCTCGCGAGTGGATCAAGTATACGCGCTGCTGCCTGGCCTAACGCACCTCTTGCCGTAATGGGTACGTACGTGGCGGAGCAAACCCTGAAGGTCCTTGCTGTGAATGTGAATTCACTGAATTAGAGTGACGCACTATTTAAGTTGATAAAGGACCAAGCCCCTGATGTGCTTTTGGTTAGCGAAACTAAGTTTACCAAGAGACACAAAATGGCTAAGAAGATACAAAATAGTACCGAGAAACCGACCCAACTCCAATCAGGGAGGAGGCGTTGCGATTTTCGTACGAAAAGGTATACGTTTTAAAAGAGTATACAGTCGTGTAGTACGTAGGTTCCAGGTGCTGGAAGCATGCATCGTGTATATCCCTCTCCGTAGTGGAAAGTAGTTGTACATGGTGTCTGTCTACGCACCTAAGGCTACTCAATCCACTTTATTGATCTCAGAGTTCGAGACACTAATTCGATTCCTGAGGCTGGAATTGGAAGACAACTAATTTATTATCGGCGGAGATTTCAACGCCAAACATATTGATTGGGGAAATAATACACCAAATACTAGAGGGAAACTACTATTCAATTGGTGGGATCAGCACAGTGTGATGTATCGACTCGGGCTTAAGGCTACGGATAGTCCGTCGTTTCCCAGACACGGGTCCTATTTGGATCTTCTGCTGTTCGACTCACGAATACAACTGATATGCACTAACCAACAAACCACAAACTGTCTACACACTTTCGTGTATGAAAGTGACCATTGCGGTCTCAGCACCGAAATAACTGTTCCAAACGAAATTGCGGAATTGGATGAGTTTGTTCAAAGGCATTCCTACAATTATAGTGGGGTCCGTAGGACACACTTCACTAGAACACTGACCAGAGCACTCTCCTCGAATTCGCTCTACCCACCGTCCAACAGAAATCTGTCAAACGAGGAGATTGACAGGTATCTAAGACTAATGGACGAGACAATCAAACGAACAATGGACAAAACGATACCTCGGTACCAACATACTCGTACTGACGAAGAAAACTTATTTCGCAACGCAACTATTGACGCACTGCACCGTCATAAAAGTAGACTGCTGTTGAGACTAAAAACCTTGTACAGATGGTTTACTGACAGACATAACCCGGAGATCATGACACTGAAGTCGTCGATTAAAAACCTCCAAACATTAATAAAGGAAAATTACAGAAATTCTGTAAATTTGTATTGGAACAACACCAGCAACCCGAATATGTTCCCGCAAATAAATAAAATATTTCGGAGAAAAGATCAAAACGACCTTCCATGTCTTAAAATCGCCCGAACGACGAACAACGAACAAATACTGGTAGCAGTAGCCATAGATCCAAATGAGGCTGTTGATGATGAAAACTTCTTTGTGATCGAGGATCCGCAGGAGCAGGTAGAGGCTATAGGAGCGACTTTCCAGGAAGTATATAAGGCGAATGACATCATTGGCCCGAACCACGACCTGGAAAGTCAAGTCCTTGTGCACAATTTCTACCTTCGAAATGAAATTGTGAATTGGCGATTCGAGAGCTCGGGTTTCACCCAGTTCAGTGACGATAATGTGGCAAATAATGTCATCACCAACGATAGGGTACTACCCCCGTTCATTTCGAAGGAAGAGCATCAAACGATCTTCGATTCACTTAGAAGTAAGAAATCAGTGGGAACCGATGAAATACCGAATATTGTGCTTCGACTTCTCCCTCTAGAAGCGGTAAACATTTATACCACCCTGTTTAATAATGCAATGAATAATGCACATTATCCAGCGCATTGGAAAACAGCGGTCAGTCAGATACCTTGGGATCTGGCTAGATCAATTTCTGTATTTTAACAAACATATAGATGTTGCTCGGGCCAGAGCCAAAGGTGCTTTTGCCCTTACAAAGAGACTGTTTTATAACAGCCAACTCGATGCGAGGGTGAAGGTAATCTGCTATATGGCCCTTATCAGGCCCTTGCTTGTATTTGGATGTCCCGTGTGGTTCAACGTGAGAGCAAGTTTATTGGAAAAGATTCGGGTGTTTGAGAGGGCTGTCTCAGGACTTGTCTTCGCCTATACAGAACACCAGAGTCTCAGTACATAAAATTCTATCTTAATGAGGTCTTATACAATAGGGCGAACCTAATAAGAGTGGACAATTTCGTCATTAAGTTGACTCGAAGGCACGTTGCAAGAGCAATGACCTCTTCGAACAACCTGATCTCCGGGGCTTACTACCCCAATTATATGCATCACGAGAGAGTTCGCTTTAACGGCTTTATTCCTCCAGAAGCGTTCCTCTATCTAGATAGCAAAGGTGTGATCCAGGACATATTGGCGGTGCCGCTAATCTTCCTACTTACATCTAACACAAACATAGACATACATAAATATATATATACATAATGTGTATATACATAATATATAAATACATGTATATATATATTTTTTTTTTTTTCATTTTTTATTATTATTTTTTTTTGGTTTATATATATACGAGGGGCGTTCAACATATTCTCGGTATCGGGGTGAAGCTGTGGTTGTATATATAAATTGACTTATTTATCAAGTAATACTATTATTTTAGTGCATTCATGTAAAATTTCATATAAATGTGATTATTAATTCGCGTTTTATCTCTAGTTAAACAGAATCATAATGGGAACTGAGACGATGATGGTGAAAATTGAGCATCGCGCTGTAATTAAATTTCTCACTAAGCAAGGAAAAAGTCAAAAAACTATTCATGAAGAGATGGTGGCTGTTTACCAGGGTTCCGCACCTTCATTATCAACTGTGCAAAAGTGGTCAAGTGAGTTCAAGAGAGGCAGAGAGAGCATTGAAGACGATCCCCGCTCCGGCGCCCCGGCTACTGCTTGTACGGGAGAAAGCATCAAAGAAGTCGAAAAACTTGTTCTTGAGGATGCCCGAATAAAGGTGAAAATGATGGCAGAGATCACCAAAGTTTTCAATTGGTACCATTCACACCATTCTTCATGACCATCTTAACCTTTCAAAGGTCAGTGCAAGGTGGGTGCCACGAATGCTCACAGCGCCTCAGAAAAAAGTGAGAATCGCATGCTGTAGAGAGCTTTTGGAGATGTGAAGTGAGAACGCGGACGGTGTTATGGATTGAATTGTTACTGGGGACGAAACATGAAAGCAAACAAGAGTCCATGCAGTGGCATAAGATGTAACAAATGCATTGATGTTAGGGGAGATTATATTGAAAAATAAAAACAATTTAAATTGAATTCGCATTTTCCTTCATATCGATACCGAGAATATGTTGAACGCCCCTCGTATATAGATTTGCATAAACTACGCACTGTTATCATGAATTTATACTTAGAATGTATTTACCTATACAATACTCTCGCATTCTGAAATAAATCTTATCCACGAACGGTTGTGTTTAACTCTATTAAGTTTCTTAGTTTTTCTTAGACCAATACATATCAGAGAACATCTTCAGTTTTGAAAGCATCGACTGCAAGCCCATTATGTGAATGGTAGCCTGCGCCTTACATAATTCAACAAACAGTACAGTTCAATTATTTGTATATACCTAATCGTAGACATTAGAATCGTCCACACCTTGCTTGTCGACCAAAATCCATAATAGCAGTGGAGACAGGAAACCGCCTCGCGGGCAACCGTTGCTTACCCTGATCCCAGCTGTGGCACATAAGTTGTGGTATGAGATGTTCACAAAAGACTGGATATGGAAGCTGTCTTTGAGCGCATCATCTAAAACAAATGCTGCATAGCACCACGTACGGCAATTCATTCGCCTTCCAGCGAAGGAAATATCAACTCAGATTTATGGTACGAGTGGAATGTCACAGGTACAATGGAGTCAAATAAGATCACCGAAGCTTGACGTTTAAAAACTGCAATCGCCACAGACAGCTTCCATCTTTACCTATCGTGTTTCATTCAAGGTCTTTCAAAATCGTAGCCCCACAAACACAACCCGTGGAACACCAATGGGAATGTTGTGAACGGGTCATCGGAGATGTTGCTTTCAAAACGCGACCACACGATGATGAATATGGACAGCTACATGCAGCCAAATACGAAGGATATTAAACTTCGTTGCATCGAAGTACGAGAGCTTCTCGTGAACCCTATGAGCACAAAAAAGGGAAAACCGCGGTTTCTCCGAAAGAAAGCAAAAGAGCGCTCGTTTTTTGTGCACGATTGCGAAAATGGAGAGATATTACTGCAAAAATTATATTCGAATTAAAAGGCAGCGAATTTAGGTCCGCATAATTCCATCGTTCTCGGATGACATTGATTTGACTGGACCAATCAATAATGGTTTAGCTAGGACGTCATCATTGTCAATTATAACTTCGAGGTACCGGGTGACCAGATAGCAATGTTCGGCATTCATCATTCCGTTGAAATGACACATTCTATCCAAATGAACCACCTTCAATTTTCCTCGATCTCCACGCTGAATCCGGTAGACAACGTCATTAATGCGGGTTATCACATTGTATGGACCTTCCCAGTCCTGTTGCAATTTTGGGACTTGACTTTCTAAAGCTGATGATTATACAACCAGACCAGATCTCCTTCGTTTTAAGGCAGAAGATTTCGCCTTGATGTCGTAGCTAGTCTTCATGCGGTTGCTCGCTAGCTTCATCTTTTCTCTGGTGTCTTCATGCAATTTATGAATCCTATTGAGCAAGTCATCCACGTAGTCGATGATGGGCTCCGTAAGTGGTGATCCGAATTTTGCTTCACTTGGTAACCGAACTGTTTGACCAAATAAGATCTCGGATGATGTGTGTACTGTTAAATATGGACCGCGCTTCGGTAGGCCATTAAGAAGAGAGGCATGTGTCGATCCCAATCCCGCTGGCAGTTGCTGAAGACCTTAGATAGATGCTCATTTAAGGTCCGATTGAATGGCTCGACCATTCCATCAGATTGAGGGTGTAGTGGGGTTGTCCTTGTTTTCCTTATTCCCAAATATAAGCACACTTCCTGGAGACTTTTGATTCAAAGTTTCTCCCTTGATCAGAGTGAAGTTCCATCGGGACCCCAAATCTGCTCACCCAGTTGTTGACTATCTGGGCTACGGTCTTAGCCTCTTGATTTGGGATGGCAAACACTTTCGCCCACTTACTGAAGTAATCCATGACAACGAGGGTATACCGGTTACCATTAAAAGTTTCAGGAAACGGCATAGCATTGTTGCATTTGCCCATGTGGCTTTACTTTTGGACCTTTGGTAGCTGCACACCTTATGCACTTTTTACACCAACGTTCCCGTACCTTTTCCAATGTCTTGTTTATTCACAAAGGGCCTCCTGAGATTCCGTCATGTATTTCATGGAGTACCGGGCTGACTCTGGACTGTGGCACGGTTAGCTGCATACGAGATGTTGTCCCATCTGCACTTTCCCATTTTCTCTCCAGCAAACTATATTGCACACAAAGCGAGTCCCACTGTGCCCAGTATGCCTTCGGAGTTTGGCTCCGGCCTGATATCTGCTGCCAGCTGGGTCTTTCCTCGTGTTCCTTCCAGGCCAATGTTGGTTCGATATCATTGTCTGCCTGTTGTGAGGAACGGATTTCGTCTATACTCCAACCCCCTATTGGCTCAGTCCTGTTCATTTTAATTGCGGCCTGCTCTTTCACTTTCTTATCACTGACTACTTCCGCTGGGAGGCTCTCATTGTATTGTTTTGCCAGCGAGACTTTGATGATGGTCCTGGGGCCGTCACGACGTCGACTCCTGCTGCCAACTATTGCCCCGCGAAGTTGGTGTTTAAGCATTTCCCGACTGAGAGCTTCGGAAAGGTTGGCCGGCTTCTTGATAGGTGTTTCTGCCAGTTTCTTCCTCTATTTGCTTGTCACAATAGTGAGGGCTGCCTTTTTGTCGCACCGATTCTTTACACTGCCTTTGAAGGTGTCCTATTTTATTGCAATTCCAGCAGCGCATTATTCGTCTATCCCGTCAGTATCCCGTTCCTCGGCACTAATTGTTGTGCAGGAGCATTCGATAGATGCTACTACCTTGACGGAATGTGTTCCCCTGGAAGTCTGATTGATTGCTTCCATCGCTAGAGCGAAGGCAAGTGCTTCAGCTAGGGTTCTTTTCCCGGCCATCCTTACTGCTGACTGTAGCTTCGAATCTGCAATTCCCCTGATAAATGCATCTTTTGCCATTTCGTCGATAATTTCCTGGCCTGCGGTGGGGTATGACAGATGTGCAAGTCTACTCACGTCTGCTTGGAGCTGCTGCAGTGTTTCTCCTCTTTGCTGCGTTCGGCTTTGCAATTGGACCTTGTAGACCTCCTGCATGTGGCTGTCCCCAAACCGTTTCTCGATAGCCTGCACTAAAGTCTCATAATCTTTATGCTTTTCGATGTCTACTGTTTGCAACAATTCTGCTGCAGGACCGTGCAAGGCCATTGTTAGGGCAAAGCACTTTTCCTCATTGTCCCAGTCGTTTGCACAGGTAGCCATTTTAAACTGCTTCTTATAGGTAGACCAAGAGGTCTGGCCATCGAATGAGGGAGGCTTCAACTCTTTTCTCCTTGGACCGCTTAAAGAACATTCTCGCAGTTTCTGTTTTCGCACTGTGTCGAGCTCTTTTGCCAGTTGCTGAACTTTGCTGTCCATTTCTTCGAATTTTTCGCCAACATTCTTCTCTATTGTATCAAATTTGTCATCAACGTTCTTCTCTATTCTATCCTATTCTTTCAAACTTGTCATCGATTTCTTCGAATTTTTGCTGGAGAATGTTCTTTTGTTCTTCCAGATTATTCTTTTGTTCATCCATTTTCTGTTGAAGACCGTGCAGATTGTTGGTTTGTTCGTTGAATTTTTGTTCAATGCTGCTCTTCTGTTCGTCCATTTTCAACAAGAGGAGTTGCACCATCGCAGCCATGTCACTGTCGGTACTTATCTGTTCATCCGCGTCAGCGTCAAAGGCGTATGTATCAGGATCATGTCCTTCGTTGTTCAAATCCTCCTGAAGTCGGAGCACCAAGTCACTTTTTCCTCCATTGGCGCTGAGGCTTCTCTTGTTCAACTCGGATTTGAGTTGGACGAGGGTCAACTGCAATAGTTTTCTACCCACTCTACCTTTTTCAAACAGTCACAAATTTTCATTTTTTTTTTTACCCACATAATAAGTCCTATCAGTGGGTGTCAGAAGTGGTCTGACACCAATGTAAAATGTTTGTGTGGGTATAAATGATAGAACTTATTCTTTTTTTCAATACAAATCGCTTTATTCAGTACAGATACAATTCACTATTTAATTGTTTCTCTCAATACAATCCAATTTCTCAACCGCTTATACTTTTCTTATCTTTTCTTAAACCTCTTAATCACTTCTCCTAATTAACACTTCAAATTCAACTGATGAACTGATTTGCATACCTTGGGGATGCTGGTATTTATGCTCGAATGACATACTTTGAGAACAATGCTCGACATCCATACAATTTCCATTCAATTTCGTCCCATACAATTTCCAATTTGCTAGAAAATTCGATTCCACTCTCCAGTCATCAATGGTCGAGACTTTGTTATTCAAGTATCGAAATCTTCTGCTCTTCGAGTATCGACATCCTCTGCTATGTAAATCTAGATGTCGCTGTTCACATTTAAATGGTTATCACAATATTGTGTAAATAAGATAGTTTTTAAGACCGAAAGGCAAAATTTGAATGAAATTGTTAAGTTAAGAGCGTTCGGTAGGAGCCAGTAAGGAATAAGTAACTAACATTGTCGAATTAAATTTAAGCACTTTTATCTACAATAGAATGTAAGAATGTAATTTAATATTGAAAGAAACAATATAAAATTAATTTAAAAGTAAAAAAGTTTAAGAGAAACTGCTACATCCTGCAGAATAGTACAAATCATAAACGAATCTGTGGAACGTTTTCTTGCCAGTTCATGATCTTGTACCATATCTCCAGTATAGGTCTTGTTAAGAGAAAAGTGAATTCCAACTTAATGCTTTAGGTTTAAATAATATAGAACTGTCATATGGCTAAGAATGTCCTTTATTCCAAATTCAAGAATAATGTCCAATCAATATTGAATTTCGTGAACTTCAGAAGCTGGAGAGCATTACGACTTTTTTCCGTCGACCTTGAAATTTTGAAGTTAATTTGAAATATAACAAGAGCCATATCGATATCCATTTTATTGCTAAAGTTTAACAGGAAACGCTTTAGACAATATAATCCTCATGACATTGTGGCCGATGTATTGACGAAAGGAGTCGATATGGAAAAGTTGGGTGTGTCTTGACACTTGAGACGAAATTAGAACTAATTGGGAAAGCACAGCACCGCCATAAAGCGTCCCAAGCCCAGCAAAGAAGTAGGAAATTAAGTTCTGAATAAAGCATCATGATTCTAAGGAGTTTTTAGGTCTATTCGTTCAAGTCTAAACGAACACTTGGACCATGTTATTCATCAGTAATATCACCATGTAATATCCAGCAGGAAGGCGCCATTGATTGCGGTCACGGTTAACGGAACACATATACCAACGTACGGATATCTTATTGTTCCTGTCGATTTCGGACCACGTTTCTTTGCTGACGTTGGCAAACCAATCATCGGATCAGATTTTATGGCACAATGCTGTCTATTGTCAATTAGAGGGGAGGAGCGTTGTAAAAGTTAAATCTGTTTCTAACTAATTCAGCATATCAAACTCCTCAAGAAATTTCCAAATTAAACGAGACCAGGAGGTCAAGGACTCAAAGATATTTATCACTCAACTTTCAAGACATCATCTTTGATTAGCAGTTACCTGCAAACTGATGACAAATTAAAAGTTACCTAACACGAACTCGAAACAGTGGTTGAAATGGGAATAGCTCGTAAAAAACTGGAGTTTGGCGTACTTGTGGAGACTACCGGACACTTAATTACCACGGAGCATCATTCAGCAAACCTAGCAGATAAAGCCATTTTTTCGAAGATCGAGCTTCTGAAAACTTTTATTTCGATTGCAATAGCGGTTGACTATATCCAAAAAACAGCGATATTACAACATTAGGACTCTTCGAATTTCCTTTTATAACGTTTAGTCTGAGAAACATTATACAGACATTCCAGAGGTTAATCGACGAAGTAACAGCTGGACTTGACTTTGATTTTCCGTATATAGACGAACATCCTGTTGGCATCTACAACATCTCAGAAAAGCATTCCAGCGATCATGGAGTGGTGATCAACTTAGCGAAGACTGAGTTTAGTAAGCATAGCGCACACAGCATTTTCAGGTTATATCATATCAACGGATGATACTAAGCCACCCGAAGAACATGTTAAAGCTATAATGGAGTAAAAATACAGCAAAAACAGTGGAGAAATTAAGCAGATTTCTTGAATCAATCGATATTTTAACACGTTTTAAAGAAAATGTTGCTAAACTCCACTGATCGACTCTCTTAAAGAACAAAACAACAAGGGGAATGAAGATGTTGTATGACGTATAACGTGTCCAGCAAATCTTAAATTCCTGCAAAGAAGGTCTCATCCAGACTGTACTAATAGCATCCTGATCCAATTCTGGCTTAGGGATTATTCACCGATGAAAGAAAAATGCTATGTCATCGTCTTGCTTATGTTTTCTAAAGGATTCAGCTCAGCCCAGTAAAAATACAGTAACTAGGGCAAAGAACTTCCAGCCGTCTAGTAAGCAAATCAAGCACTTTAGACTCATGTTGAAAGCCAGCAGTTTTACGACATACACATACACATCCTCGGCGCCGATGATGAGACCGCAGACACATTGTTCAAGATCGAGGCTATAAGCAAGCCAACGATTTAGCAGCAGCCTAATCAAGTGGTATAGAATTGGGAAACCCTTTACAGTCCTATTCTATATTGCAAATCATTTGAGAGTGAGTTCTGTCACATTCTTACTGCGAGTTGTCTCAAAAAAATGTCCGATTTGTCACCTGACAATAGATACGGCTCATGTCATCAATTCACTGCACAATTGACTAGAGTTTCTGCTTTCCACTCAGTGCCATCAGATTTGCTTGAGTGATTCCAGCCTAGTTGATTTTCCTCTTTCAAGGGCGTTGACTAGCCTAATGGTTTCACCGGCTGTAATAACGAATCATAGAGAAAATAAGCGGACGATTGGTTGCAAAATCACCCAAGTTTAGATGATAAGAGTAAGTTTTCGGCACATAGAGACAAGTCCTCGGCTTTTCCGATCGCTTGTCAGAGAGTGGTGTGATTCTCATTAATCTTTTGAAACCAGAGATGTGTTTGTTCCACATACACGGTTCCTGTATAGATATTATGCGAGGGATGCAGTTGCAGACTTAGAATGTTGAAGGTTGATCTGAGTAAATAAAATAGATAAGTACGGGGGTGGTCGTCTCTTATCTCCACTCATTTGGAAACAAAGTATTAATTAATCCTTCCAATGTGCAGATAGGAACGTGAGCCATAATATTCTCAACAAAAGCTTTGCCTAAACTTACAACAAGAGTAGAGCCGTCCTTGTTTTCTCGATGCTTTCTCTCCTTGTGAGAATGTATTTTCTACTTTTCAGTGGATATTACAAGTTCAGGATTCTGGATATAAAGACGCATCAGTGGTAGTGTATTGGCTTCACAATCGAACGGTTCGGGGTTCAATACCAGCTGTGACCGAAAGACTTTTTCAGGCAACTAAAATCTCGTAAGGCGGATGGTTGCTTAAATACAACATCAAGTTAATTAACATTAATAATTTAATCTTCCCATTAAATGTTGTATGCCACCCATAGAGCTTCTTCAATCGATTAGGAATTACGTTTTAGAATGTTCAACTTGCTCTCGCGCTAGGTATTAAAAAAAAAACTCCAACAGAACAGATGCGTTATTCCCACAGGTTTTTTTTTTTTTTTTTGTTCCGAGGGGAAAGCATAATGACTGCACACCGAGCTGGTGTCAATCAGAGGCACTCATCCACTAAACCTAACCTCCGCAAAGAATCGTCGTCCTTGTCCTACCCCACGGAACCGCCGTAAGGCATAACTTCGTGGACTAGGTAAGTAGCTTTAAGCTAGAAATCAAGGGCTTATTTGTCCAAGTACTCGTTTTGTTGTCCTATTGTTGACTTGTTCGACAAAAGACTATTGGTATGTCTGCTTGTGGCTGCACTCGTTTTGTGGATATGAGTATGTTTGAGTGTGGGTGTTTGCCTGTGGTGATTATGTATGCGGTTTGAGTACTTATGTGTACATGGGTGAGTACTTTAGAGGTTGTGTTCGAAAGCATGCGTTGTTTGAAAATTAATGTTTTTGAGGGTGTAATGTATTTATGTACGTGTATGTAGTGTATGTGGGTATATATACGAATGGTCGTTTTGGTGGAGTTCTATAAGTAACGGTTAACGTTTGTGTCGTTCTGCTGTGTTAAAGCACTCATAGGTTGTCACTAAATAGTGCTACGGTTACATTTACCTTGCCGGAGCTGTGTTTGTTCTTCTTGGCTCTTGAGTTCTTTTAAGCATTTTCGTGCTGTTGTATGCGTATAAATTCACGTACGTCTGCATTGCGGTATTTTGTGGATGGCCGCAAGTTGTTTCCTCGCATTCGATGCATTGTTTCTTGCGTTTTCCTTGCCTTCTCTTCTTTCTCACTCTAGGCGTCTAAGCTCCTGGCATATATTTCGCGAGAAGCGGCTTTGTAGCTGGAATCTTGGGCAGTGAAAGAATGCATGCTCCACGTCTTCACGAGTATTACTACAAAATGCACATGGAGGGAATTTATCCTTTTTAAAACGGTGTAGATATGACCGGAAACAGTCATGTCCCGTTAGCGTTATTGCTACTGTCTTAAACTCGTGTTTTTTTCCTTGCATCGGTGTCAATATGCGGGTGTATCGTATGCGAAGCACACGAGTATATGTAGTAGTTGTATTGTATGCGAAGCACACGAGTATATGTAGTAGTTGTATCGTATGCGAAGCACACGAGTATATGTAAAGTATATGTAGTGGTATTGTGTTTGCTCTTGTCACCATAGTGCTACTGCGCGCCCAAAAGTGACTTGAGCATTCAGTATAGAATCGGATAGCAAAATAAACGGTTGGGTTTTTTCTGAGCAAGTCTCTTTTTCCCAATACAAAAAAAATATGTTGTTTTATTTATTCGATTTTTATCTCGTCTTGAATAGCGGGAGCTGCCCCTCTTGTCTTTTCTTTATGAAGCTTCTCTGCAGCTCTTCTGCAGATATATCAGCTGGAAGCTTTCCTGCGATAATGCACGCCGCCTCGTTCGAGATTGTACGGAATACGCTGATTACTCTGACTGCACAAAGCCTATTCACTGCTCTGATTTTCGTTTTGTATCATTTCACTTATATAGCTTAGGCCCAGATTGGCGATCCATAAAGCAGAACTGATGTAACTATTTTATCTAAGAGAAGTCTTCTCGAATGCCTGGATCCTCCTATATTGGTCATTATACGCATTATGGAGGCACACACCCGCGATGATTTGCAACTCATATATTCCAGGTCTTCCTTAAAAGAATCAATCATGATTCCAAGATATTTTACTGTTGACTTGGTTATTATTTGATGTTCACCTACTGTGGGTACAATGGTTTTGTGATCAGCTAGTTTGGGACCAGATAATGCCAGCCAATGTCGTATTTGGACAACTTCTTCTAAATGTTTTGCTGTTACGACCATAACGATATCGTGCGCAAAGCACACTATTTTAGCTTCGCCTGGTACCGGCCCCAGTACCGGTCTTTGGGGTACTACTCCTGTGACCGCGTCATCCATCAAACGGCCGTCTGTTTGGTATAGTAACACTCTCTGTCAGAAGTAGTTTTTCACAATGTTTCGGATGTAAATTGGTGATCACATATTTCGTAGCGCTTCTAGAATATGTATCCAACTCGCGGGGTTGAAAGCGTTCTTGACGTCTAGTGTTATGACACAGCAGTACTGTTTTGTGTCTCTTCTCCATTGTCGTCTTTCTATGCAGATTTTTGAAGTATCAAAAACCGCCTTAATCAATTGTTGAGTGTGCCTTTGGAAAACCGTACTGGTATTCTGAAAGTCCATCTGATTCTTCAATGGCTGTTTCTAATTTATTAGTGATGACACGCTACACTACTTCCCTGCCGTATCCAGCATATGTAGTGGACTGTAGACTGATGGATCCCTTGCGGGTTTGCCTCCAATTAGTATTAAATGAGCCTGTGTGTCTTCCATTGGTTGGGAAAAACTACTTCACTCCTTCATTCTGGCTTTGATCACAGCCTTGAAGGTATGTGGTATGCCATCTGGCACAGAAGCTTTTTTGTTCCCAAATCTGTTGCAAGCGACAAGTATTTCTTCGGCTGTGACTCTAGGAATTTGTTGTTCTGCTGTCGATACCTCCTCCTCCAATGAATTTCCCATTTATCTTGGGAAAGGGCCTTCCACTATTTCTTGCAGTACATCTGCGCAGGTGGGAGATGGAGATCGGAAGGTTTTAATTTATTCATCACCACTTGGTAGGTCCCCCCCCCCCCCCAAGGGTTTTCATATAATCCGTGGAAATCTCCGACTGTGATAACCGGATTCCAACACCTGGCACCCATAGTTACCCTATCTAGGAAACTATCCAATTCTTCGATCATAAGGCTTAGCAGAGCGTAACAGCCATAGATGTAGTAGCCGTGGATTTCGGGCCAAACAAAGTAGCACTCAGTGCTCTCTTCTGCTTCTTGGAACGGTGATTCCCCGCAGGTCCATATTGCAACCTTACCCGTAGCATTCGCTATCCAATACCGTATTGTCATATTGTCGATACACTTCACTTTAGATTGATACGTCTTTACCTAGCTCACGAGTTGTTTGTGATAGGAGAACTTGGGCGGCACCGCAGTGATTTAGGAGTAGCTGCAGTATTTTCATTTCTTCAACAGCAGCTGAAAGTTTAGTTTTTAGTTTTAGTTTTAATTGCATTTTATTTTCTTAATCACTAACTCTTACATACTAACAAAAAATGCTTAAATGCTAGCTTAAAATTACTTACAATCTTATACTAACTTACTGGCCCCACACAGGCACTCTAAGCTACTCTAAAAACTTATATCTATGTTTTTCGACTTTACTTACATTTTATTTAGAATTATTTATATTGTATAAATTAAAAACAACTTGGTTCACTTTTGTATACTTTATTGCTTTATTTATTTAATTTATTAATTTATTATTATAAATAGTATTTCCCTTCATGGGGAAGTTTCTAGTCAGCGTTCGACTGAACGGGGAGAACTCCAAATCTGCACTGCCTTGCACTTTCTCAGAAGTAAAGCGCGTACCAACAAGTTGTGATAAACACATTTGTAGGTACCGTTGATGAATGAACTGTGTGGGCCAAGCTGTAAATGTGGCGTGTTGCTTGCTTACACATTTGGCTATTAGTACAGTTAACCAAGCATCCAACTCAATCAATCCTCAATTGGGTTGCTGTTTGTGATTAACCGTAACTTATACTTAAGGCTAAGAAAAAATATTCGGTAAGAAAAAACTTAGCATATGGACTTTTTTTTATTTTTTTATAAAAACTTAATATCTAACTTAAAATTAACTTTAGTCTACTTAACCTACATACACAAAACACACATACACACACATAGACATTATACACAATTATATACATATATTAGTATATACCTTTGTATACACTAATACATGTATATATTTCTTAAGTGGTAACCTAAACCTATGTAAGTTGGCCATCGCTATTCACAGAGCAAACAGATTGGTCAGCTCTGCCTCATTAATGAGGCTGGTCCGTAATTGACGGAAACGACGACGAAGCATCTTCTCTATCATTCAACCACCAGAACTGCTGGTGCTGCCGAACGACATCCCTCTTACCGCGATTCCCCACCGACCTACTGAACCTGAGACGATCCACACTGCCATGTGCGACGTCTCTGTTGTAGTTGAGTCGCCTGTCCCCAGCTGTCCGAGCGACATGGAAGATTAACGGGACCGCTGATATATCCTGGAACAACCCTTTCTGATCTAGGTAGAGGAATGCTTCCGGTGGACCGAAGCCGTCAGAGTGCACACTCTCGAGGTAAAGGTAATTGGGGTAGTAAGCCCCAGATATCAGGTTATTCGTCGAGGTCATTGCTCTTGCAATGTGCCTTCGAGTCAGCTTAATTACGAAGTTGTCCACTCGTATTAGGTTCGCCCTGTTGTAAAGGACCTCATTAGGATACAATTTCTTATACTCCGACTCTGGTGTTCTGTACAAGCGAAGGCAAGCCCTCTCATACACCCGAATCTTTTCCATTAAGCTTGCTCGTACATTGAACCACACGGGACAACCAAATACCAGCATGGGTCTGATAAGGGCCATGTAGCAGATTACCTTTACCCTCGCATCGAGTTGGCTGCTATAAAACAGTCTCTTTGTAAGGGCAAAAGCACCTTTAGCTCTGGCCAGAGCAGCATCTACATTTTTGCCAAAATACAGAAACTGATCTAGCCAGATTCCAAGGTATCTGACTACATTTCGACAGGGAGAGGCCGCCCGTGTTGTCCAATGATAGAGAACTGTCGCCAATTTTTTCTGGTATCCCTAGAGGCTCCAGACAACGGCGTCCTAAAGAGAATGGTTTCCGACTTCTGAAAGTTGATTTTCAACTTCCAGTCATCGCAAAATCGTCTTATCTTATCGAAGTCACGCTGCAAGAGAGTATTAATGACTTCGATTTTTGGGCCTGTTCTGTACGCTACCAAATCATCTGCGTACGCAATAATATGGGGAAGTGAACCTATCAAGTCGCTTGTATAAAATTATTTAACGGATCGGCGACCGCGCCTTGCTGAAGACCATTTTTAATTTGAAATATTCCAACAGAAGTCACATCACCATTCTTCACGATGAACTGTCTATTGGTTAGCATATT
This sequence comes from Volucella bombylans, assembly GCA_949129095.1. Lineage (NCBI taxonomy): Eukaryota > Metazoa > Arthropoda > Insecta > Diptera > Syrphidae > Volucella > Volucella bombylans. The sequence goes on along the minus strand of OX422140.1, from coordinate 145,502,049 downwards.
ACAAAGAATGTACAAGAGTGGTTTACTGATCCCCAGCCTAGTCAGCTTATAGAAAAGACCTTCTAACCATACGGTGTCGAAGGCCTACTCCAAGTCAACAAGGCAGGCACCAGTGCACTGTTTCTTGCCTTTGTTCCATTGGATATCAGAAACCAGTTTAGACGGGGCATGTGAGATATCATGTCCCGCCGTAAAACCGAATTGATTGTACGGAACTATATGTTTGTTCTCAACCCACCTAGACAGAGCTCTATTGATTACCTTTTCAAAAACCTTACTGATATTCGGAAGGAGACTTATCGACCGGAGATTCGCCAGATTGAATATATCCTTTCCCTTTTTGGATAGGTTGAACCACCGCCGTTTTCCAATGCGCTGGATAATGTGCATTATTCATTGCATTATTAAACAGGGTGGTATAAATGTCCACCGCTTCTAGAGGAAGATGTCGAAGCACGATGTTCGGAATACCATCGGTCCCCACTAATTTCTTAGCCCTGATTGTGTCGAAGATCTCATGGAGTTCTTCCAAGACGCGATTGTGCAGGTCGTAATTAGGGCCAATGGTATCAGTGGCCTTGTATACTTCCTGAAAAGTCGCCCCTATGGCCTCAACCTTCTCCTGTGGGAGATCACAGAAAAGTCGTCATCATCAGCGGCCTCATTTGGATCAATATCTGCTATTGTCAGTAACCGTTCGTTTTCTGTCGTCCGGGCTATTTTAAGAGACTGAAGGTCGTTTTGATTTTTTCTCCGAAATAGTTTATTTATTTGTGGAAACATATTCTGGTTGCTGGTGTTTACAGCCCGAACCTTGTTGTTCCAATACAAACTTACAGAAATTCTGTAATTCTCTTTTATTAGCGTTTGGATATTTTTAATCGACGACTTCAGTGTCCTAATCTCCGGGTCTTGTCGGTCAGTTAACTGTCTGTACCAGTTTTTAAGTCTTGTCAGAAGTCTACTTTTCTGTCAGTGCAGTGTGTCAATAGTAGGATTGCGGAACAGGTCTTCGTTAATCGTACGTCGATACCGCGGTATTGTAGTGTCCATAGTTTGTTTAATTGTCTCGTCCATTTGTTTTAGGTAATTGTCGATCTCCTCGTTTGACAAATTCCTATTGGACGGTGGGTGGAGCGTGTTCGAGGAGAGCGCTCTTGTTAAAGTTGCGGAGAAGCGTGTCCATCGAGTCTTACTGTAGTTGTAAGAATACGAGTATCTTTGGACAAACTCCTCCAATTCCGCAATTTCATTGGGAACTGTAATTTTGGTGCTAAAACCGCAATGGTCGCTGTCATACACGAATGTGCGCAGACAGTTTAGCGTTTGTAAATTCGTACCTGTCAGTCGTATACGTTCGTCATACAGCAGTAGATCCAAATAAGACCCGCCTCTGGGAAACAACGGATTATCCGTCGCTTTAAGACCGAGTCTGTACATGACATCGTGCTGACCCCACCAATCGATAAGTAGTTTCCCTCTAGTATTTGGCAAATTATTTCCCCAATCTCTATGTCTAGCGTTGAAATCCCCGCCGATTATAAAATAATTCTCCCCCGATTCCAGCCTCAAAAGTCGAAAAAGCGTGTCAAGCTCTGTAATAAATAGGGTGGATTGTGAATCCTCAGGTGCATAAACAGGGGCCAAGTACAGCCGCTTTCCACTGCGGAGCGGGATGTAAACGACGACTGCCTCCAACACCCGGAACACGCCCTTGTACACTCTGTGAAATTTTATACCTTCTTCAATAAAGATCGCGACACCGCCTCCACGTTTGAATCTGGGCCGATTTCTTCTTCTAACAATATAATTATTGTACTCCAGTTTGTGATTATCGGTTAGCTTGGTTTCGCTAGCGAAAAGCACATCAGGAGTTTGGTCTTGTAGCAATTTAAACATCGCGGCTCTTCGTTCGATCCTAATCAGTGAATTAACATTCACCGCAAGGACCTTCAAAGTTTGCTCCACCATATGCGTACCCATTACGACATGTGTTGCGTTAGACCCGGCAGCAGCGCGTAGATCTGGTCCACCCGCTTGGCCTGTTCCTGTACCCGCTGTTGCAGCTGAGCCATCTGCCCTTGGATTGCGAGCAAGATGGCCAACATGTTAGGTGCAGCTTCCTTTGTTCTCGGCATTGGCGCCGGAGAAGCAACAGTCGCTTGCTGTACCGTAGCCCCCCTACCTGACACCATTTGGGCGTAGGAAATTTGAGACGTGACGGTTGGTGTTTGAAACCTAACAGGTGAACGTTTGACCTCCACCTTCTGCTGACGAGTCAGTTTTGCTTTCTTTATGTCAGCGAACTTATGACAACCCCGATAGTTTGCGGTGTGTCCCACGTTTCCACATAACACGCACGAGAGCTGCGACCTATCGGATGCTCCGTCAACACCCAGAGCACACTCCTCGGAACTGTGGTTCTTAGCGCACTTCACGCATCGAGGCTGCATTTGGCAGTTCGACGCGGCGTGCCCGAACCTCTGGCAGCGAAAGCATTGTATAACGCCTTCGCTCCGTTTTAATTTTTCCCAGTGAACCACCTGGTAGTCTAGGACATTGATACTCCTTAGACTATAGTTACGGAAGCAAACACCGGTTTGCTTAAAAAAAAATTTTATTTATTGTCGACTTCCACTTAAGAACTAACTTAACATATATTTTTTACCTATACTTATAGCTACACATTTGCAAACGTAATCATTCTTTTCGTGGGAAAAGAATTCGTCTGCCGTTGGCTTGTCATTTGATTCCAAGCGCATTGCAAGATCGTGCACTATTGAGTGCAAAGTGTGCATATGGGGTATGCGTGATCATTCACCTGAGTATGGTGATGGTAATGCATATTTGCATGGTTGGATTGGGATGATGGCGAAGTAGCGGGAAAAGGGGGAAGTGGCATCTTCTGTGAGTGCAAAGTGTGCATGTGGGGTATGCGTGATCAACCTGAGTATGGTAGTGGTGATGCATATTTGCATGGTGGGATTTGGTTGATGGGGAAGTAACGGGAAAAGGGGGAAGTGGCAGCTTCTGCCATTCATGCCTTTATCATTAGTTAGATTGGCAAGAGGAGGTAGGGAGACTAAAGGGTAGTGGTCTCTGAGACGTAACTCCTCCCCGCATACGATTCTGCTCCGAAGAATCAATGTTCTGAACTTTTATTTTAACATTTGTGTGATCTTTATTTTTCCTTCTAAAAATAATGTTTACGAGTGCAATTATGATCAGAAATATTGTTGCAGAGATTGCATATTCATAAATTGTTTTTCCGTTTCTTAATTCTTCTATTAATTTTCTGTTTTCTACATTTTTTATATGTATTTCTTGTGTGGAAACGTTTACTGCAATATTTTCTATTGTTACATTACTAAAATTTGGTATAATAATTTTATCATATGTTATAAAATTCTCATACTTAATGCTATTTATTTCAATTTCACAATTTTCAAATCGTATTATATTATTGCCTATGAGACTTATGCTAAATTTATGACAATTATGTTTTAAGTGTGTATATGGAATATTTTTAGTTATTATAATATTATTACTTAACTGTTTAATTACTACATCCTTGCTTTCCTTAAAGCTACATGACGCATTTTGTTTGAACAGATTTGAAATACAATTGTCTTTTATTGGTTTTAAATTCTTAATATGGATTGTTCCATTTACATCTTGGTAATTATTCTCATTGTTTGTTATAAATGTGTTAAAAGGCGAAATAAGTTCTAGTTTATTTTTGTTTGGTATTGGTTCAATTAATATTCTTTGATTAATATTATTGGTTCAATTAATATTATTTGAATATTGTGGTATCATTACAACGAATATTATTTCACTATCATATATTATAACGGAACTCTTTATATTTGTTAATTCCACAATTGTTATATTAAATTTCCTAATTTCTTCTGGCAGTAGTAGATCTCTTCCTAAAATTCCTAATTGACTTGCCAGCAAATTCTCTTTGACTTTTCCTATCTGTTCCTTTAGGAGCTGTATGTCATATTGTATCTGAAATACCTGCTGCATATGTGCGATTTCTGAGAATTCTCTGTTGATAGCATTTCCTAAATTTTGTAACTGTCCTTTGATTTCTTATTGCTGTCTGTTAATATGTCTTGTAATGTTTTCTAAAGCTTCATCGAAATGGTAATTAATGTTAATTTGTTCATTTAGTCCATTAATTAAATTATGACTACTTCTTTCGTTTTCTTCTAGACTTTTTCTTATCTCTTGCTCGTCGTCATAGTCCATTGTTCCTACAAGGTATTTTAAACCTTTTCCGACAATATTGACTAATCCCCTTCTGACTTTATGCCTATTCCTATACGAAATGTTTTCTACCTCCTGTGCTAAAATTTTACACTTTTATGCATTAAGGTCGGGTATTCATTTTTATTATTTAATTTGTTAATGTTGTGTTCAATAATTTCTAAGTTCTCAGTCCATGATGTTAGGTTAACACAGTGAAGTAGTTTCGTGTAGCCTTTTATTACTTGAAGTTGTTCGTCTTTTATAGTCACGTATCCTTGTCCATTTCTTAAGTCAAGTACGTCAATTTTTTGTCCATGTATGATGGTCATTGTAATGTAAATTAAAAATATTTTCTGAAATATTAAATATATTGTTATTTTAATCTGGATTTTCGTATTTGTATTTGTGTTTAGTTTATGTCTTGTAAAACTTGCTACCTTTTTCATCTATAACGTGATCTTTATCTAAAATATCTAGGTCTGTTTTCTTATGTATTGGTTTAAGTTTACTTTTATCTCTATTTTTTAAATATATATGTTCCTGACTATATGTAAAATCTATATCGTTTCTATTTCTATTATGTTTTTTAATGTAATTTTCTTTGTTCTTCTTAACTGTTTCTATAATTTTGACATAATCATCGCTAGAATTGGTGCCATTAAGAAAGTCAATTGGTCTTTGTTTAGTTGTTGAATGTATCGTTTTATTGTAAATTGTTACGGCTTTTAATACCTTGTTGCGTAACGTGTCCTTGTTGCTTTCGTCAGCTGTAAATGTACGAATATGTTCATTCAATGTAGAATGAAACCTTTCTATGTCAGAATTTCCGGTTTTATTATAGGGTGTAGTAATATGTAGTTCAACGTCATTCTCTTTTAAAAATTCCTTTATTAAGATTGAAGAGAACCCGCTTTCACCGTCCACAACTATTTTCCGAGGAATTCCCAGGGAAGCGAATCTACATTGTAAGGTTTTGAGGAGTGCCATCCATGTACGATGTTTTATTTCCTGAACTGTTACATGTTTCGTGAATTTATCGATCATAGTAACGTACTCGTATATTAAGTTAATATTTGCATACCATATGTCGATGTGTAGAATCTGGTTAGGTTTTTCTGGTGTATCAGTTAATTTTAGAGGGATTTTGTTTGGAAGTCGTTCATATTTGGCTTTATTACATATTTCGCAATTGTTTATAAATCTCTGGACTTTATTCTTGAGATTCGGAGCGTAATATATATCTTTGATTTCCGCATATGTTTCGTTAATGCCGTGTGTTTAAGATTACTATTGCTAATTTTTTCTCGTCCGTGATGTCGCCTAGAAATTGACTGCATTTTATTGTTTTAAGTAATCGATTTTTACTGAAATATTTTATATATATGTCCTGAAACTTTGCAAATAAATGGTCGTAATTTGAAAATATAGCTACTATTCCTTTAGGTGGAATAAATTTTTTCAAAATATCTAAAACGTAATTTTCTTTGAATTCCTTTAATTCAATAACAAGTCTTCTTTTGCCAAATTCTGTATATATTTTATCTGTATTTATCGAGTCTGAGTTATTCAAAATGATTTGAGATTTGTAAATATTAACTGGTGTCTCGACAATAGGGATGTAATCGCTACTATCTTCGTTAATACTATGGATTGTGGCTATGACAGATTGGTCGTCGAGATTTATGTTTTCTGCACTTGTGGTTCTGTTGACCTCGTTAAGGTTTTCCAAATTCGTTACATTTTCGCTGTAATGAATTCCTATCCTTGATAATCCGTCTGCAACTTGGTTGTCCTTACCTTTTACATATTCTATGTTGAAGTTATATTCACCTAATTTGATTTTCCACCTTTGAAGCTTAGCATTTGGTTCCTTCAATGAACTGAGCCAGACTAATGGTCGGTGGTCTGTTCTTATGGTAAACTTCCTGCCATAGAGGTAAGGCCTAAAATATTTTGTGGCCCATACAATCGCCAACAACTCCTTTTCTATGGTGGAGTACCTAGTCTCGTGATCATTTAATGTACGGCTAGCGTAGCTTACTGGATGGTTTTCTTGTGTCAGGACGGCTCCCAAAGCATGGTTGGATGCGTCTGTTGCAAGTGTAAATTTTTTGTTAAAATTTGGGTACTTCAGGATGGGATCTGATGTTATTAGTGCTTTCAAATTTTCAAAGCTCTCAATATATTCAGGACTATTCACATCAATTTTTGCGTCTTTTTTCAGAAAAGCTGTCATAGGTTTTGCCACCTTTGAATAATCTTTAATGAACTTCCTGTAGTATCCAGTAATGCCTAAAAAGGATTTGATTTGTTTCGCTGTTTTTGGGATTGCATAGTTTTTTATGGCCGTAATTTTGTTAGGGTTCGGCTTAATGCCTTCCGTTGTTACTATATGGCCTAAAAATTCAGTCTCCTTTTTCAGAAACTCACTTTTGTCCAGTTGTACTTTGAGGTTGACTTCTTTTAATCTTTGAAAAATTGTCCTAAGGTATGTAAGATGTTCCTCAAGACTAGTAGAAAACACAATGATATCGTCCATGTAGACGAGGCAAACTTTTCCAATGAATTCTGCCAGAACGTCATTCATTAAACGCTGAAAGGTGGATGGTGCGTTTTTTAAGCCAAACGGCATTCGAATAAATTCGTAATGGCCGTCGCTCGTTGAGAACGCCGTTTTCATTATGTCGCTTTCATTTATTTCTATCTGGTGAAAATCTTTAGCAAGGTCCAATGTCGTGAAATAATTGGATTTTCCTAATTTATCAAAGATGTCGTCCATGTTTGGAATGGGGAATTTGTCGTCGATTGAAACTTCGTTGAGTTTCCTGTAGTCGATGACCATTCTCCATTTTTCCTTCCCAGATGCGTCCCTCTTTTTTGGAACGATCCAAATTGGTGCCGAATAGGGCGACTTGCTTGGGCGTATAATACCCTGCTGGAGCATTTCATTTATTTGCGTTTTTACTTCATTTTTGTGTACCTCCGGGTATCTATATGTCTTTGTGTATATTGGTATTTCATTGTACGTTTTTATATGATGCTTGATCGCATTAGTGAACGTCAAATCGCTACCTTCTTGATAGAAAATTGATGAGTACTGAGAGACGAGGCGAGTGATTCCCCTTTTCTCTTCCTTATTCAGGTGATCGATTCTGATCTGTTCAGAGATCGGATCTTTGCTGGTTTCCGTGTGATATATTTCCAAAGCTGGTATTTGTTTTTTGTAATTTTCATTCGTTACTTCTTCTTCAGCTTTATTGAAATATATCGGAATTTCCGTTTCATCAACAATGAGAAGTCTATTCTTAAAATCGAGCATTGCCTCTAGTGGTAAAAGGATGTTATTTCAGAGTAAACCATCGAAAGTATCGTGAAAATTAAATTCCAGAAATTCCGCGGTTCTATTCGGTTTTTTGAATTCCTTAAATAAAGGGATTCTAACTTTTGAATTTATATGTAATGGTGTACTTGTAGTCAAAATTTTCACTGGTTTTTGTAACTTAATTTGCCATTTGGGGTGGCATATCCCTTTTCTGAGAATACTAGTTTCTGAACCGGTATCAATTAGTATTCTTAGATCATAGGTGTTAGTTTTAACAATTATATAGGGTAATTTTCGGGAGGATTGCCTTCCTGAAAATCCGACTATTCTTCTAGATTATATAATTGCCTACTCATAGCTGAAAGAGTGTCCATTGGTTCGACAGTATTTTCGTTATTCCTAGAATTACCCTGATTTGTTCTGAAATTTCTATTGGTATTATTTCTGGACATGCCAGAGTTATTTTCATTCTGTCGCCTTTTCTGTTCCCTGTTATTCTCCCGAGGTTGGTGTTTCTCTTCTTGGTTGTCTGTTTGTCGCTTGTTATTTTGCTGTTTGTTATTCTGATAACTAGTTTGCCTATAGTCCTGACCGTAATATGCATATCCTGTCTCGTGCAAGATTTGCATTGCCTCTTCTAAGTTACTAGGATTCTTACAATATAGCAATCCTTTCATGGGCTCTGTTAATTTACTAATGTAAATGTTCAAAGCGGATTTGCAGTTTTGTTCCAATTCGGAACTATTGGCACCTCTATCTATTTTTGTTTTGTTATTGAGACGTCTTAGGACTACTTTTATGAATTCCTGACAGTTTTTCTTGAATTGTATACCCCTTAAATCATCATATAGCCGTTCTACTGATTTCCTATCCCCGAAATATTGGAAGAATACTTTCTTTGTCTCATGCCAGTTCTTAACACTGTTGTTGATTTCAATTGCCTCTATAGCTTTGCCTACTAATTTACTTTTTATAATGTCAAAGAAAATAAGCTGACTTGTCTCGTCGTATTTACTGAGAGTTGGAAAAATTCTATTGTATCTACTAAGTCAGTGAAACTGTGAAGATTATTCCTATTACCATCGTAAGGAGGTAAATTGCTTAAATACTTAATTGGGTCAATGCTTAAAGTTAGGGGGCTTACTGCTGCTGGTTCCTGTGTCGCCATTTCTAGATTTCTTCTTTGTTCAAGCAGGATTCGTCGTTTAATTTTCCCTAATTCCTCCAGGGCTTATCACTTTTTACGTTTATTGTCTTTTTTCTAATTTTTATTTTTTTATTTTTGATATGTTGTTTTCCTTCAACAAAACTCTTTTACTTTACACGTATTCTTCACCTTTTCGACTTTATCAGCGTTTTTGTCCTTTAAACGGATCTTATCACCTTGTTCTTATTTTGTTCACTTTTAGCAGCGTTTTTGTCCTTAAGCGGATCTTTTCACCTTATTTTTATTTTTTCACTTTTAGCGGCGTTTTTCGTCCTTAAACGGATCTTTTCACCTTATTTTTATTTTTTCACTTTTATCGGCGTTTTTCGTCCTTAAACGGATCTTTTCACCTTATTTTTATTTTTTCACTTTTAGCGGCGTTTTTCGTCCTTAAACGGATCTTTTCACCTTATTTTTATTTTTTCACTTTTATCTGCGTTTTTCGTCCTTAAACGGATCTTTTCACCTTATTTTTATTTTTTCACTTTTATCGGCGTTTTTCGTCCTTAAACGGATCTTTTCACCTTATTTTTTCACTTTTATCGGCGTTTTTCGTCCTTAAACGGAACTTTCCACCTTATTTTATTTACTTCTCCTTCATCGGAGTTCCATTTATTTCTCCTTGAACGGAGTTTCATTTATTTCTCCTTGAACGGAGGACCGACTGCGCCAGTTATGGAAGAAAACACCGGTTTGCTTAAAAAAAAACTTTATTTATTGTCGACTATACCTATAGCTACACATTTGCAAACGTAATCATTCTTTTCGTGGGAAAAGAATTCGTCTGCCGTTGGCTTGTCATTTGATTCCAAGCGCATTCCAAGATCGTGCACTATTGAGTGCAAAGTGTGCATATGGGGTATGCGTGATCATTCACCTGAGTATGGTGATGGTAATGCATATTTGCACGGTGGGATTGGGAAGATGGCGAAGTAGCGGGAAAAGGGGGAAGTGGCATCTTCTGTGAGTGCAAAGTGTGCATGTGGGGTATGCGTGATCATTCACCTGAGTATGGTAGTGGTGATGCATATTTGCATGGTGGGATTTGGATGATGGCGAAGTAACGGGAAAAGGGGGAAGTGGCAGCTTCTGCCATTCATGCCTTTATCATTGGATAGATTGGCAAGAGGAGGTAGGGAGACTAACGGGATTAAAGGGTAGTGGTCTCTGAGACGTAACTCTAGTAGAGTGTATTTGCCGGTTCTGGAACACATGGAGCATGGAGCCATGACGTCACGGGTCAATGTCCTTGAGGTGGATAAGTGTGTCAGTGTGGTTTTTGTGGTTTTCCGGTGTGTTTTTTGTGGTTTTGCGATGTATTTTTTTGTGGTTTTGTAAGTGTGTGGTTGGTGATAAGAGTAAAATATGATAAGGCATGCGTGATCGTGTTGTGAGAAATGTGATAGTGCATGTAGGTTGTTGGTGCGGGGATTCCTGGAACCAGATTGCAGGTGTGCGGGGATTCCTGGAGCCAGATTGCAGGTTACCAGGTTACCAGATTGCACGTTCCCGGATTGCGCGTTACCAGGTTACCAGATTGCGCGTTCCCAGATTGCGCGTTGCCAGATTGCGCGTTACCAGGTTACCAGATTGCAGGTTACCAGATTGCAGGTTGCCAGATTGCAGGTTGTCGGATATGAGATCGTTGGTGCCAGATTGGAGGGTTCATGGTACCAGATGTAGTCAAAGTAATGTTTTTTGCGGTTTTGGAAGTGTGCTGTGACATGAGGAGTGTGCGATAAGGTATGTGATTGTTGTTGTTGTTGGTTGAAGTAAAATTTTCGGGTATTTCTGTGCGGTCGCATAAGAATAAAAACAAAAAGACTTGTATTTGGGGGTCATTGTCGTAGGTCGGGGTTGGTTCTCGTATTGTGGTTTTTGTACTGTTTTATTGGAATGTGTATTTCGAGTCATTGTTCTGTAGTACATTGGTGGTGATAAGATTTTTTTTTGTTTTTCATAGGTTGGTTGGTTTTCTGTCAAGGCCATATATTATACAGGCGCTTTAAATTAGAATATAAAAATAGATATCAGTATCCGATGTTTTTTTTTTTTTTTTTGTATTTGAAAATTGGGTCATCATGGTACCAGATTCCTGATGTAGTCAAAGTAATGTTTTTTTGCGGTTTTGGAAGTGTGCTGTGACATGAGGAGTGTGTGATAAGGTATGTGATTGTTGTTGTTGTTGGTTGAAGTAAAATTTTCGGGTATTTCTGTGCGGTCGCATAAGAATAAAAACAAAAAGACTTGTATTTGGAGGTCATTGTCGTAGGTCGGGGCTGTTTCTCGTATTGTGGTTTTTGTACTGTTTTTCGTAGGTTGGTTGGTTTTCTGTCAAGGTCATAGATTATACAGACGCTTTAACAAGGCCATAGATTATACAGGCGCTTTAAATTAGAATATGAAAATAGATGAAAATATAAGTCATTTAACACTGAAAATTCAAAAAATAAAACAAACTATTAAAAAACAAACAACATATTTTTATTTATTGTTCAGAATTCAAAACCTGAGAGGAAAGAATATACTGCATAATATACTGCAGTATACAGTTTTTAAAAAACTCTAAAAATAAGTCATTTAACCCTGAAAATTCAAAAAAATAAAACAAACATTTTAAGACAAAAACAACATATTTTTTATTTATTTATAATTATTAATCTATTTGTTTATAAACACTTTTAGTATGGGGTTCATTTGAACCCCATAATCGTGGCAACGCATTCATGCGTCTATCTCCTGTAAGGTGTTTTGTAGGATCCTAGCAGACTCCTCGCTCTGGTGCTCGTCTATGTGGGCCAGTAGAGCCATCACACAGATTATTAAGTTGGGGATGTCCCAACATTTTCCCTCCACGTCTGCGATGTACTTATTTATAATTGAATTCATTTTTGTTTTTATTTTTATTTTTTTTTATTTAAAAAACACTTAAAGTGCAGTTTGAATACTAATACCCTATAACTCATCTATCCAGGCTTTTATAGCAGAAATTAAAGAACTGAACGTACAGTGTAGTACAATATCATAATTGGCTGATTATCGCGGTTTACGATGGTAGTTTTTGGATTTTTTGGAAGCGTGAGTGACATGGGAAAATGATAAGATACATGGTTCTTATTTATGGAAGTAAATTTCGTGAACTTGTGGTAATTGTTTTGTATGTTTTTTATATACATCCGTTTGCCTATTTACAGAAAACTGACCAATAAAAGTGATTGTATTTAATGAGGAAAATATTAGGCGTGTGAATTTGGTTTTTGACATGATAAGCTGCATGGATTCTTATTTATGGAAATAAATTTCGTGAACTTGTGGTAATTGTTTTGTATGTTTTATATACATGCGTATATCTACAGACCTTTAACTAACTTAAAATGGCAATAGCCATATGTTATATTTGCGGTCGCCCTGTTCTAAATTAACAAATCAAAAACCTATAAAATGTGAAACCATATTCTGTTTTACTACACACCACTTAAATCGATCTTACGAAAACGATCAAATGGACTATCAGAAGGAATTAAACCAACTTGAAACTGCTGTCTTTAAGGATACAGTAAAAGTTTCCTTATTGAAAAAAGATGAAATAAGGCAAATTAAAATGTGTAAAACTAAATACGGTAAGCGCATGCTGTGTGAGTTGGTGGATTTTCAAGTAAGTGTACACATTCTGTACATATGAAAACAAAATATATATATATATATATATATCTTCATATAACAGGTTTTTCTTCCATCGCGGTATAGCAGCATGAGTGAAGAAACGTCAAATACAATTAACAGGGAAGCGCATACCCTGACATATCTTGGCCCATTGGGAAGATCTTCACAAGTACGAATTGAAAAGTTGTAAATGAAAGGAATAAATAATGTTAAGAATCAAAATAAATAGTGAGAAAACAAATAAACTTTTTCTTTTTCTTTTTTTATTTATTGCTGAAATTGGTTACAAAATCTTGAATAATGTGTAGTGTAGCTTATTACAATTCGTTCAAAGCTTTCTCTAGAAGCAATGCATTTTCAAGTGCACAGCGTCCACGATCGGCTGACCATTTTTCATCATAAAATAATCATTAATTATCTGGTTTTAAGTAAAGATTGAAAGTTATTGTTTTTTCACGAAAATCTGCCAGTTTGTGGTCTTGGAAGTATTTCTGGTTTCGTTTTGGCTACCTGATTAAAAAGATAATTTTCAATGTTTGTGATATTTTCTTTCAGGCTTTCGATTTTTGTATTTAAAATGTGTATTTCCTTATCAACAGCTTCTTGGTTTAATTTTAAACGGTTACTAAGGGTATTCTTGACAATAGCATTTTCTTTTTCAATTTTCAGTGTTAAATGACTTATATCCTCTCTAACGAATCTTCTCGAAACTGCATCACTGTCTTCCGTCGGTAAACCTAGGTTCTTTAGACGTTTGTTATGGAGGTTTATGTTCTTATCACGATCTAAATTAAATCCCAAAAACCTTCTTAACTTATTTTCATTTTGAAAATTGGTATGGGGAGAGTGACCAAACTTGTCAACACTCATTTTGTAAATGGATCAAATGATAGTTGATTTATACTATTTTATAACTTTCCCTTAGTTCATCAATGATGGAGACAATTTCATTATTATGATTTGTATGACCTGCTGAATATGTATAGTCAGGTTTTCGCTTATTAATTTGCATTAATCATCCGCCTTTATAAATCCTTTGTCAGAGCAGCTTTTATCAGATCAGCTTTTATCAGATCATCTTCGGTAAAACAATGGAAAATGTAGACAAACAAAAAGATGTAAAAATTGTTACAAATTGTATTGAACTGTGAAAGTTCGGTTTTGCTATGAGTCCCCGAGCACCTACCCTTTTTCCACATCTCTCCCAATTTGTAACAATTTTCACATCTTTTTGTTTGTCTACATTTTCCATTATCAGATCAGCTCTTATCAGATCAGCTCTTATCAGATCAGCTTTTATCAGATCAGCTTTTATCAGATCAGCTTTTATCAGATCAGCTTTTATCAGATCAGCTTTTATCAGATCAGTTTTATCTGATCAGCTTTTATCAGATCAGTTTTATCAGATCAGTTTTATCTGATCAGCTTTTATCAGAGCAGCTTTTATCAGATCAGCTTTTATCAGATCAGTTTTACCTGATCAGCTTTTATCAGATCAGCTTTTATCAGATCAGCTTTTATCAGATCAGCTTTTATCAGATCAGATTTTATCAGATCAGTTCTTATCGGACTGGTAGCCTGCAATCTGGTAACGTGCAATCTGGTAACGTGCAATCTGGTAACGTGCAATCTGGTAACGTGCAATCTGGTAACCTGGTAACGTGCAATCTGGTTCCAGGAATCCCCGCACCAACAACCTACATGCACTATCACATTTCTCACAACACGATCACGCATGCCTTATCATGTTTTTACTCTTAGGGGGAATGATTTCATCAGAGTATAATGAGCTGGTTATTTCACTATCATCAACAAAATTTTTATGTTTGCAGATATCTTTGTTTTCCACGTTTATTTCTTCATATTCAAACATTGATTTGAAAAGTTCATCATCTTCTTGAGTCATTTCACCAGGACGGAAATAAATACCATTTTCCTTCCTCACGATTGAAAAGAATCTTCTTCAAAGGAGGGCACGGTATCGATTGAACTGAACATCACTTTAGATATTGCCGCAAATTGATATGAATTGCTTGTGCTTTGTTCGCTGAATATTTTGGTTAATGCTTTTTGGACTCAGTTTTTCTTACCTTTTGTGCTTGTAAGGGATCTTCTTCAAAAATAAGAAAGACAAAGATTTATTTTATATACAGTATTTTATTTCTAATTTCTTAGCCTATAATGCCCCCATGCAAGAGTATTAACACCATTTTTCATTACATATCTCTTATCATCTACATAACTTAGCGCTAGCTTATTTACAGATTGCGTATAAATATTATGTATTTTAGATCTAATTATAAACATATTACCATAAAATAGTTTCTTTTTATACAAACAATCTCTGTAATCATCAATATTTATACCATCTAACACTGTTTTCTTTACTCCTTTAGCTTTTTTAATTTGTTTGCTATCGTTTTCGACTTCTATTGAATACATCTTGGAACGAAGACCGACAAATTCTTTTAAAATTCCTCCATTCATTTCATCTTTCATCATTCCAATTACCTTTTTGTTTTTCATTGGTATGTTATATATATTATCAACAGGATAAGCTGATGTGTCGAAATGATCATCAATATCAGACATTATATCATTATAAAAATTTTGAGTTTGAATAGAATATACAAACGAATCGGTATCCATATAATTTAATCTTATATTGTCACCATACTTTGGTTTCATGTACTCATAGTGGAAATCATACATTTTCCACTTTGATAGATCGAGTACAGTGAAACCTAGGTAAATTGGTTTGTTGTATATTACGTGAACACGATTCATTTGAATTGCTATCATGTTTTCTGTAAATTGCATTGAACTGTGAAAGTTTGGTTTTGCTATGAGACCCCGAGCACCTACCCTCTTTCCACAACTCTCCCAATTTGTAAGAATTTTCACATCCTTTCGTTTGTCTACATTTTCCATTGTTTTACCGTAAACAGCATTATTTAATAATTTAAAGAAGTTCTTTTCAAATTCATTTTTAGCCAATGTACGGTGATGTGTATTTAAATCGATGTATTTCTTTAACCAACACGATTGCTTAAATTTCAAAATTCTATGTATTTTTAAGATTTTCATACCATGTGTAACACATTGCTGCAAATTTCTATAATGTATGATATATTTTGATTTATGAGTTAAATCCGCTATGAGCTTATTAAATTTAGAATTTGGCGGTTTTTTATTCTCTGGACAAAAAGGTAAATCATTATGCTGGTCGTGAATACATTCGGGATATTGTAAGTCTACCTCCAAAATGTAGCCAATTTGAGAGTCTGATGGTATATTGAAAATATCGAAATTATCAATTTCCATCCAAACAAACTCACCATAGGGCAGACTCTGTGACATTGCCCAACCATATAGATTATTAGCATCTAAGTACGTTAAATATTCAGATGGACTGTCATTTTTAAAGTCACTCATGTATTTATTGTTCGCCTTGGTGTGTCTACAACAACATTGCACAAGACCGCCTCTAATACCTCTTTGAATGAAAGTGAACATGTTTATATCGGTAAATAATTCAAGCCGTACTTTCGTCACCATCAACATGGCATCCCATGATAAACCTGGTGATGTATAATATTGACAAGGATCCAGACCATAAATACTTTTACAGACTTTTCTAAAATTCTCAAATATATCGGCAAGTAATAAAACATCAGTCTTTAGGTACAACTCTAAATAATCTAAAAGGCTTTCACATTTAAAGGTTTTCCATACAATTTTTGCAAAATTATATTCATCTTCAGTGCAACTAGTATTACTAATTGAACTAAAAAAATTGAGTTGAGGTGGAAGACATTTCTCATTTAATCGCTCCCACGAATTAATATATTCATAAGGAAAAACACCTTTTTTTGTTAGTAAATTGAATTCATCATCTGCACTATAAATTGAGCGAACAATTTTGAAATCTTCTTTTGATAAATTTTTAGCTAAAGAATCTAAACTAGAGGCCATAAATTTAAAGGAGTCAAGAAATCTAATCTCAATCAATTTTTCAGTGTCAACTTTTATAGATTTTCTCAGTGATATGTATCTTTCTTTGTTTACTGCAATCACACTAATATTACCCGGAATATTTGAAAAATCTTTTATAAACAAATGACAATCATAGCCTGAAAAATTATGAAAAAACACAGGAACAAATTTCGGAACTTGAAACTTTAAATTACATTTATTATGGGCTGGTCCTCGGTATTTGCCTGTGAGATGACAATGATCTGCTACTCGATCATAACCCAAAGACTTTTTGCAAATGTGGCAGAATTGACTTTCATTGTGAAATCGCAATTCATCTATTGTAAGAGGTTTCATCGGTATCTGAACAGACAAGTATTTTTCATTTATATCTTGCACATCTTTTATTAAGGTTTCAACAAAGATTTTCGATGCATCCAAACCCTTATATACTCTGAAAACATTGAAGTCGTTGTTGAAGGAACACTTTACATAATAACTAAATGCGCAAGGGACATGCACTTGAACTGTTGTGGTAGATGATACGTTTGATTGTGGTAAGCAAGTATCTACATTTTTTAAAATACATTCAAAATCTGCATATATTACGAATGGTACATCCATCTGCCTCTCATAGTTTGTAAATTCTATATAAGACTTATCAGCAGGGGGCATTTCTGTTACAATTTTCTTACAATCTAACTTATGAATATTAAAATTACGTTCATTGCCAAAATATTGTAGGCAGCTGTTACATATGAAGAATTTGTGTTCATTCGTTCTCATCTGAGTATTTAATAGTCTAAAAACAAAAAAAAAAAAAGATATAGATAGATATAGAACCAAAAATTAAACAAAGAAAAACTAAAATAACTTACTTTGAGATATTTTTGATCCACACATAATGGGATCTCTCACTATCTTGTAGAAGCAGCAAGTTTATGTGGATTTGTTTTTCATCCAACGTAATGTAATAAGGACCTATTATCTTTTTATTTTCATCATCGTAACCGAACACATTCACACTGATATTTGTATTCATTTGCTCAAATCTTTTTACATCACTTAATTTTAACGGGAATTCTAAATCATCAAATCTTAGAGTCAGCCCATTTTCAAGCGAAATTGTGTTATTTTTTATATCACTAATATTATAGGTTGATGTTCTGTGCGGATTACTACTTAATGGTACTACTGCTGATATTATAGCCCATTTGAAACAATATTCATCATCATTTTTTACATTAATACACGCTTTTTTATTTGACAAAAAGTTTGGAAGTTGTATATATTGTGAACCTCTTATTGGTTTGTATTCATTCACATTTATTTCGATATGTATGATTCTTATCAATGTCCACCCACTATCACGCTCTTGGAACTCTTCCATTTTCGTGTTAATGTCCAAATACATTTCATTATACAATCTATCTATTTGCATCCCGTCCGCACTTTGAGCGAGGCACATTTTAGATTGGAAAGATTTAATAGATATCACCATTTCTTCTTCTTCTCCTTCTTCGCATTTATTTAATTTCATATACTCAGCAAAAAGTTCCATGTTAAATTTAAAGTTTGAGTGTATATCTAAAAGTCTTTTTAAATTTTTACAAATCATGTTCCTCGATTCATTAAAAAATCTATGAGGATCAATAATATTCTCATTTTTGTTTTCGTATAAAAATGTCTGGATCCGATTATTAAAAACGCTTTTAACAACTTTCAATTCATCACATGTTTCACATGGACTTGCACTATTCTTCTTGTGCAAATTTGTTCGGATATGAGCATACCAATGTCTTTTTGGAACCTCTATCTTACACTCCACACACATAACGACATCAGAAATTTTGCAAAATGTCTTCAAAAAACTTTGGTTGACGTCCGAATCCTTTTTATACATAGAATGAGTCATATCTGAACGAACATCGTGACACGTAATCATGTGGTTTAAAAGTGTATCACTTCTGCTTAAAGTCTTTAAGCAAATACTACATTGTTGTTTATCACCATGCACACTAACAACATGTCTTCTTAAGTTTTTATTTAAGGAAAAATCCTTTCCACAAAATTCACAAATAAATCCTTTCATTGTTTTTTCTTCTTTGATTTAGCACACACAAAAACTTTAGAGTTTAATTTAAATGAACTAGCAGTTTATACGACCAATGCACGTTTTCAATTGAAAGTGTTTCTTGCAATACACTCCTTTAAATAGCAGAAAAAATTAACCGAAATTCACATTAAAAAAAAAAAAAAAAAAAAAAAAAAAAAAAAAAAAACATCGGATACTGATATCTATTTTTATATTCTAATTTAAAGCGCCTGTATAATCTATGGCCTTGAAAGAAAACCAACCAACCTACGAAAAACAAAAAATCTTATCACCACCAACGTACTACAGAACAATGACTCGAAATACACATTCCAATAAAACAGTACAAAAACCACAATACAATATACAAAAACCACAATATGATATCTATTTTCATATTCTAATTTAAAGCGCCTGTATAATATATGACCTTGACAGAAAACCAACCAACCTACGAAAAACAAAAAAAAATCTTATCACCACCAATGTACTACAGAACAATGACTCGAAATACACATTCCAATAAAACAGTACAAAAACCACAATACGAGAACCAACCCCGACCTACGACAATGACCCCCAAATACAAGTCTTTTTGTTTTTATTCTTATGCGACCGCACAGAAATACCCGAAAATTTTACTTCAACCAACAACAACAACAATCACATACCTTATCGCACACTCCTCATGTCACAGCACACTTCCAAAACCGCAAAAAACATTACTTTGACTACATCTGGTACCATGAACCCTCCAATCTGGCACCAACGATCTCATATCCGACAACCTGCAATCTGGCAACCTGCAATCTGGTAACCTGCAATCTGGTAACCTGCAATCTGGTAACCTGGTAACGCGCAATCTGGCAACGCGCAATCTGGGAACGCGCAATCTGGTAACCTGGTAACGCGCAATCCGGGAACGTGCAATCTGGTGACCTGGTAACCTGCAATCTGGCTCCAGGAATCCCCGCACACCTGCAATCTGGTTCCAGGAATCCCCGCACCAACAACCTACATGCACTATCACATTTCTCACAACACGATCACGCATGCCTTATCATATTTTACTCTTATCACCAACCACACACTTACAAAACCACAAAAAAATACATCGCAAAACCACAAAAAACACACCGGAAAACCACAAAAACCACACTGACACACTTACCCACCTCAAGGACATTGACCCGTGACGTCATGGCTCCATGCTCCATGTGTTCCAGAACCGGCAAATACACTCTACTAACTCTATCCAGACGGCTTTCGGGACTGAGCTGCACCAAGAAGAACGGCAGACTCCGTTTCTCCCGCCTGGCTCTAGCTGTGGTAAATGGCTTTACCCCCAAACTTGAGTCCGTCACACTCCTTCTCTTTGAGCAGTGCCAGGATTTCCTTGTTTTTTTTTTTAGTTTTATATGCATTTTATTTTCTTAATCACTAACTCTTACATACTAGCAAAAAATGCTTAAATACAAGCTTACAATTACTTAATAATCTTATACTAACTTACTGGCCCCACACAGGCACTCTAAGCTAATCTGAATTCTTATAACTATGTCTTTCGACTTCATTTACATTCTCTTAGAACTATTTATTTTGTATACTTAAAGCTAAGAAAAAAATTTGTTAACAAAACTTAGCATATGGACATAATTTTTTATTTTTAATAAAAACTTAGTATCTAACTTAAAATAAACCTTAGCCTACCTAAACTAAATGTACAATACACACATAAACACACATAGACGTTATACACAATCATATACATATATCAGTATACACCTTTATATACACTGATATATGTATATGGTTCTTAAATGCTAACCTAAACCTATGCAAGCCGGCCATCGCTGTTTACAGAGAAAACAGATTGGTCAACTCTGCCTCATTAGTGAGGCTGGTCCGTAATTGACAGAAACGACGACGAAACATCTTCTCCATCATTCAACCACCAGAAATGCTGGTGCTGCCGAACGGCATCCCTCTTATCGCGATTCCCCACCGCCCTACTGAACCTGAGGCGATCCACACTGCCGTGTGCGACGTCTCTGTCGTAGTTGAGTCGCCTGTCCCCAGCTGACCGAGCGACATGGGAGATTAACGGCACCGCTGATCTATCCTGGATCAACCCTTTCTGATCTAGGCAGAGGAATGCTTCCGGTGGAACGAAGCCGTCAGAGCGCACACTCTCGTGGTAAAGGTAATTGGGGTAGTAAGCCCCAGATATCAGGTTATTCGTCGACGTCATTGCTCTTGCAATGTGCCTTCGAGTCAGCTTAATTACGAAGTTGTCCACTCGTATTAGGTTCGCCCTATTATAAAGGACCTCATTAGGATAAAATTTCTTGTACTCCGACTCTGGTGTTCTGTACAAGCGAAGACAAGCCCTAAGGCAAGCCCTCTCAAACACCCGAATCTTTTCCATTAAGCTTGCTCGTACATTGAACCACACGGGACAACCAAATACCAGCATGGGCCGGATAAGGGCCATGTAGCAGATTACCTTTACCCCCGCATCGAGTTGGCTGCTATAAAACAGTCTCTTTGTAAGGGCAAAAGTACCTCTAGCTCTGGCCAGAGCAGCATCTACATTTTTGCCAAAATACAGAAACTGATCTAGCCAGATTCCAAGGTATCTGACTCCATTTCGACAGGCAAGAGGCTGTCCGTGATGTCCAATAATCGAGAACTTTCTCCAATTTTTTCTGGTATCCCTAGAGGCCCTAGACAACGGCGTCCTAAAGAGAATGGTTTCCGACTTCTGAAAGTTGATTTTCAACTTCCAGTCATCGCAAAATCGTCGTATCTTCTCGAAGTCACGCTGCAAGAGAGTATTAATGACCTCGATTTTTGGACCTGTTCTGTACGCTACCAAATCGTCTGCGTACGCAATAGTATGGGAAAGTGAACCTATCAAGTCGCTTGTATAAATGTTAAAAAGGATCGGCGAATTGACCGCGCCTTGCTGAAGACCATTTTTAATTTGAAATATTCCAACAGAAGTCACGTCACCATTTTTCACGATGAACTGTCTGTTGGTTAGCATATTATAAAGAATGTACAGGAGTGGTTTACTGATCCCCAACCGAGTCAGCTTATAGAAAAGACCCTCTAACCATACGGTGTCGAAAGCCTTCTCCAAGTCAACAAGGCAGGGACCAGTGCATTGTTTTTTGCCTTTATTCCATTGGATATCGGACACCAGTTTAGACGCGGCATGTGAGATATCATGTCCCGCCTTAAAACCGAATTGATTATCCGGAATTATATGTTTGTCCTCAACCCACCTAGACAGAGCTCTATTGATTACCTTTTCAAAAACCTTACTGATATTCGGAAGGAGACTTATCGATCGGAGATTCGCCGGATTGGATATATCCTTCCCCTTTTTGGGGATAGGTTGAACCACCGCCGTTTTCCAATGCGCTGGATAATGTGCATTATTCATTGCACATTTAGTGGACATTTAGTCCACCGCTTGCCAGGATTTCCTCAGGATCAGAAGATGGTTCCAACCCCTTCAGCAGCATCGATTGCCGCTTTTCACACTTCGGTGTGAATGAGAAGTGCTCCGTCGTCGTTTCCTTCAGGAGCTCTTTCACTTTCGCGTAGCCCTCCACTGTATTACAGTGGATGGCATGACGATCATTCCCCAATCTTTTAATGTTAAAATTGTTACCAATGACCAACTTACACAGGTTCTTGGTTGCACTCACCTCTAATTTATAGGTATTAATAGGAGGTACCTTCTCCTTCTTCTTCTGCTGTTGTTGTTGTTGCTGCTGCTGCTGTTGTTGTTGTTGTTGTTGGTGCTGCTTTTTTCTGCTGCTGTGGTTTCAGCTTTTGTTTTTGCAGCTGTTGCTGTGTCTGCTGCTGCTGTTGTTTCTGCTGCTGCTGTTTTTTTGCTGCAGTTGTTGTTTCTGCTGCTGCTGGATTTGTTGTTGGGAGCTCGATACTTCCAATTGCTCCCTCTGCCTGCGTGCTGTTTGCCTTTGCTTAATAGCAAGTACTTTCTCTTCCAGCCCTTGTATGCTGCTGGTGATGTCGTTTACTTGTTCATCCTCATCCTCCGATTCGGATGCCGCTAGAGAGGCAAAGTTGTTATTGCCCCCCTCGTAATTGATCTCATCAGCCGTTAAAACGTCATTTATTCTTTTTTTTTGTGAGAATAGGAGGAGTTTTCAAACTCCTCCTCCTTTTAACGGCTTTCGCCACGGCACCGGCAACACTATTTTTGCCTTTTTCCACTTCCGTTATGGGAAGAGCGGAGTGCTCTCCACCATCCATCTCGTTATTTTGTTTTGTTGTAAACACTTTAATTTTCCTTAAGTCTTTTTAAATAAATTAAATAATGAAAAGAAAAAGACGTTCGCAGAGGCTGGAAAGCGAACCCACAACCCCGAGATTTGTCGTCCGCGTTTTTGCCACTTAGGCTACCGAACACTCGAGCAATTACTGAGTAAAAGTAAACTCCTTTTTTTTTGTTTTTTGTCTTTCACACTGTGAAGCCGAACACGACATGATCTCTACGGAGGTCTAAGAACGACTGACAGAAGCTGAAAGTTCCCTGGTACGATGGGCATTTATGACTACATGTAGAGTGGTTACTACCGATTTCTTTCTTACCTTGGCAGATTAGACATTTACACCTAGGGCACTTTTTATCTTATTCTCAAATTTTGTAACATGTGAGTTGGCAGCTCTTTTCAGCACGATGAGTAAGTCTCCTTTTTCCCCGTTTTCTTAATGCGGGTAATGCAGCATCTCTGCATATGTAAGCTTTCCCTCTGTTCTTAGGAAAGCATCGGGTCGCATTGGTTTGCTACGATTTATGATTCGACGCTTCTGTACAATCCGACCAGGTGCAACTGCCAAGGAAGTTTATCTCTGCACCAGCGTCTTTAACAGCAATTGGAGCCTTTTTCCTACTGACGCTTTATCCCACTTCTCTTTAGACCTTAATGTATTGTCTCATAAGGGTGTTTAAGATCCAGCCAATCCATGCTATCAGCATTCGCTCTTTATTCTGACGTAAATCTGGTAGATTTTCCTCTTCACCACTATTACCATCTTTTCTGCTTAATGTAATCAGCCTGTCATTGCTATGTTCACCACCAGTGCTCCATAGAAATAGCCAGTAGCATCCCGACCCTTCAAACTTTCAACCGTAACACCCACCCCGCTATGAATGCTCATCTATATGCACACTTTCGGACGTACTCTGAAAAATCGTGATTCGTTCGAAAGCCATACAACCCGTTTGTGAAATGCCTGGCCGAACTCTCTATTTCCTAGTCATTATAATTCGCAAACATTTTAGACCAACGTACATCGGTATCTCTCGTTTCTTTCCCCCTAAGTTTCTTCGCCCACACTGTGTGCAAACGTTTTAAGGGTACTAATAACCCCTTGAGCGCGTTCTAATTATAGAAAAAAATTAAAAAAAAAACACTGTAATCATCGTGCTAGAAAGTTCTAACAACTCCTGAGTCAGTGCCTACAAGAACACTAAAATTTTATAAGTATCTTTATTGGGCCCTAAAGAATTCTCTCCTCGGCCGACATCGCTATAGCGAATACCACATAGAGTCCACAAATTCATTTCCTTGTACTACATACTTACTTTTTTCCTTTAATGTTTAATCAGGATATCTTTGTAATCCCAGTTTCATATCATATCCGCAATAATTTCAGAACCACATGACCTTTTTTAAAGTCTCATCACGATGACAAAACAGCCATAAAGTCAGTGGAACGATAAGAGAATAGTATAACATTAAATATTCACTCTACTTTCTTTGGCACAAAATTCTCCTGTAAATCCCACCATACAATGAACAAATTAGTTTTTTTTTGTAGATCTCTCGTTGGGATAATTTAAATTGTCAAAACGAGTCACTAATGAATCGCGTCTTTATCCCAAAACAATTTCGAAATAAATCCTGCAGAGTGATTTGCGCCACCTGTATTCAGATCTACTGTCCTCGCCGCCTTCAATTTTCATCGCTCTCATATTTCATTAAACTCGAAACACCATTAGCGTTGATTTAACAGTAATCATCAGCAGGCCTTATAAGGCAATTATTTTTAGTGGCTTCGTTAAAATGAGCTCAAGAGCTTAATCAAGATAATATTTCGAGTCGTCTGGCAGTCTACCTTTTGTCCAACCCTTGTCCTCATCTCCTAATTTCTTCATTTTCAATTTTTCACAAAAGTACTCCGTAGATTGACAAAATCTTCACGTGCATTTTCCTGCGAATCAATCAAACAACAAAGAAGTACAAGTAACAGCCTCCAACTAGTACTCGTACAATGGGTAATGGTTTATTTTTCATTGTCCATCTTCTAAACAATGCTCCTTTTACTGTGGGCGTTTGTTATTGTAGGTGAACGTGCATCTGGATACGAGAGTCCTTTGCAACCCAATGGGGAAACATTACAAAGCAAGGGGGATTTAAACAATAACAACAAAAAAAAAACAACGAAAAACAGCTCAACAACGTGTTCCGTTTTATAACTTTGCTTTTCTGCTTCTTATTGTTTTGCCGTTTTTTTGCCATTTCACTTTTCTCTTATCATCATAAAAAGTTATAAATCCTTGTTTAATCGTCGCATTATTCTCCTTCCGGAAATGGAATGGAAGCAGACGAATGGAAGGACGGTACAGTGTACGGATGAACAATGAGATCGGAGCAACAAAACACAATCCCGAGCTAATACTCGCAGCAATTTAGATACGGATAAACAAGAAGACTGCAGAAAAATTTGCAAAAGGAGGAGATGAAGATGGATGAATAAAGAAACGATACCAAGCAAATAAATTATGATGATTTGCATGGGAAAGATTGAAGGAAATGCGCCTGACAATGGTGGGAGGAAAAAAACACAAAGCAAGAGCAGGAACAAGCAAATGACGGTGATGAGACAGAACTCATTGTCGAGTTCAACGAACTAGAAGTGCCATGAATAGAACAATAGGTAATTGCTTTCGATTTTTCTCCCAGCTGCCCTTTTCCTTTCATTTGCGTAATATTGTACGAGTATTGCTTTACTGTGGGTAGTGTGGTTCTGGCAGAAACAATCGATTTGGCAAGGTTAACGAAGTAGAAATAGCCATTTTCCACGGTCTTCATATAGCAGATAGGCTGTGTGTGATTAGTAACAAATCAAATCAAACCAACCGTGGAGTGAGGTTCGAAATATTACCATTTCGGGTCGTTGTTCATTCCAATATTCAATTCCGCGTGGTTTCCGATAACTGCATGAGTAAAAGTTTACTCATGTGACAAACTAACCAATGGTTTGATGAAGAATGTCGACAAGCACATGCAGCTAACCAATAAACAAGATGCCCACAAAGCTGTAACGAAGGGTGAGTGTCGCTCGTGAGCTCTACGAGCAAAAGAAAACGGAGCACGGCTGGCGCGCTATCGAAAATATTGAATTTTGCCTATCTTGGCTCTGCTCTAAATTCTACCAAAAACACCTCAGCAAACGTAATCGAAGAATAACTCTTGCCAACTGCTGTTTCTTTTGGCTAAGAGTCAATTGAGTAATATCCCGGAGAACTAAGTCGACTGAATAAAAGGTGGACTATCAGTACGGTTTTCGAAAGGCACACTCAACTATTAATGACATTAAGGCAGTTGTTGATACAGCAAAAATGGCCATTGAAGGACGACGATGGAGAAGAGGCACAAAAGAGTTCCGCTGTGTCATAAGACTGGACGTCAAGAACCCTTTAACACCCCCGAGTTGGGTACTAATTCTAGAAGGGCTACGAAGCATGAGAGTACCAATTTATACCCGAAATATTGTGGAAAACTTTTTTCGACAAAGGGTGTTACTATATCATACAGACGGTGGCTTTATGGAGTATACAGTACCCCAGAATCGTTCCTGGAGCCGGTACTATGGAATGTAGTGGTGGCATTTTCATCTACCAGGCGAAGCTAAATCTCAGTCGTTCGCAGATCTTCACAGAGAAAAGACGTGTTCCGGCTTTTCGTAGTGAAAAAGATAGCAAGTCAGTTTTTTCTTTCGTATAGACAATTGATAGCAGGTTTGTTAGTTGACTCGATAGCCAAGCGGGTAGCGGCGTCGGTCATTAAATCGTGGGACCCGAGTTCTCGATCCCAGGCACTCTTGAAACTTTTTTTATTTTTTATTTTATTGGTCACAAATTGTGTAAATAAATAGTGTTATCAAAACAAAACCGTTCAGGAAAGCACGTGATGGATGGTGGAGAGCGTTCCGCTCTTCCCATAACGGGAGTGACAAAAGACAACAACAGTGTTGCCGGTGTAATACAGTGGAAGGCTACGCGAAAGTGAAAGAGCTCCTAAAGGAAACGACGACGGAGCACTACTCATTTACACGAAAGTGTGGAAAGCGGCAATCGATGCTGCTAAAGGGGTTGCAACCGTCTTCTGATCCTGAGGGGATCTTGGCACTGCTCAAAGAGAAGGAGTGCGATGGACTCAAGTTTGTGGGGGTAAAGCCGTTTACCACAGCTAGAGCCAGGCGGGAGAAACGGAGTCTGCCGTTCTTCCTGGTGCAGCTCAGTCCCGAAAGCCGTCTGGATAGTCTAAGGAGTATCAATGTCCTGGACTACCAGGTGGTTCACTGGGAAAAACTAAAAAGGAGCGAAGGCGTTATACAATGCGTTCGCTGCCAGAAGTTGGGGCACGCCGCGTCCAACTGCCAAATGCAGCCTCGATGCGTGAAGTTTGCAAAGAACCACAGTTCCGAGGAGTGTGCTCTGGGTAGGGACGGAGCATCCGCACCGCAAACTATCGTGGTTGTCCTAAGTTCGCCGACATTAAAAAAGCAAAACTGGCTCGGCAGCAGAAGGTGGAAGTCAAACGTTCACCTGTTAGGTTGCAAACACCAGCCGTCACGTCTCAAATTTCCTACGCCCAAATGGTGTCAGGTAGGGGGGCTACGGTACAACAAGCGACTGTTGCTTCTCCGGCGCCAATGCCGAGAACAACGGAAGCGGCACCTAACATGGTATAAAATTTCACAGAGTGTACAAGGGAGTGTTGCGCAGGTTCCGGGTGCAGGAAGCAGTCGTCGTTTACATCCCGCTCCGCAGTGGAAAGCGGCTGTACTTGGCCTCTGTTTATGCACCTGAGACTTCACAATCCACTCTATTCATCACAGAGCTCGACACGCTTTTTCGACTTCTGAGGCTGGAATCGGGGGAGAATTATTTTATAATCGGCGGGGATTTCAACGCTGAACACAGAGATTGGGGAAATAATTTGCCAAATACTAGAGGGAACCTGCTATTCGATTGGTGGGGTCAGCACGATGTCATGTACAGACTCGGTCTTAAAGCGACGGATAACCCGTCGTTTCCCAGAGGCGGGTCTTATTTGGATCTACTGCTGTACGACGAACGTATACGACTGACAGGTACGAATTTACAAACGCTAAACTGTCTGCGCACATTCGTGTATGACAGCGACCATTGCGGTTTTAGCACCGAAATTACAGTTCCCAACGAAATTGCGGAATTGGAGGAGTTTGTCCAAAGATATTCTTACAACTACAGTAAGACTCGATGGACACGCTTCTCCGCAACCTTGACAAGAACGCTCTCCTCGAACACGCTCCACCCACGGTCAAATAGGAATTACCTAAAACGAATGGACAAGACAATTAAACAAACTATGGACCCCACAATAGCGCGGTATCGACGTACGATTAACGAAGATCAGTTCCGCAATCCTACTACTGACGCACTACAGCGACAGAAAATTAGACTTCTGTCAAGACTTAAAAATTTGTACAGACAGTTAACTGACAGACAAGACCCGGAGATTAGGACATTGAAGTCGTCAATTACGAATAAAAGAGAATTACAGAATTTCTGTAAGTTTAAAATATATTGAAACAACAAGGTTCGGGCTGTAAACATCAGCAACCCGAATATGTTTCCGCAAACAAATAAACTATTTCGGAGAAAAAATCAAAATGACTTTCAGTGTCTTAAAATAGCCCGAACAACAGACAACGAACGGTTACTGACAATAGCAGGTATTGATCCCAATGAAGCCGCTGACATTCACGACTTCTTTGTGATCGTGGATCCACAGGAGAAGGATGAGGTCATATGGGCGACTTTCCAGGGAGTATACAAGGCCACTGATAACATTGGCCATAATTACGACCTGGACAATCGCGTCTTGGTGCACAACTGCTACATTCAAAATGAGGTAGAGAATTGACGATCCACCGTTTCTGGTTTCATCCAGTTTAGTGACGAAAAAATGGCAAATAATGTCATTTCCAGAGAGGGTGACCTACTTCCGTTCATTTCGAAGGACGGACTCCATGAGATCTTCGACACAATCAGAGTTAACAAATCAGTGGGGACCGATGGTATTCCGAACATCGTTCTTCGACATCTTCCTCTAGAAGCGGTGGACATTTACACTACCCTGTTTAATAATGCAATGAATAATGCACATTATCCAGCGCATTGAAAAATAGAGGTGGTTCAATTGGGATCAATCCCAGCAAAGGGAAAGGATATATCCAATCCGGCGAATCTCCGGTCGATAAGTGTGCTTCCGAATATCAGTAAGGTCTTTGAAAAGGTATTCAATAGAGCTCTGACTAGGTGGGTTGAGGACAAACATATAGTCCCGTATAATCAATTCGGTTTCAAGGCGGGACATGATATCTCACATGCCGCGTCTAAACTGGTATCCGATATCCAATGGAATAAAGGCAAAAACCAATGTACTGGTGCCTGCTTTGTTGACTTGGAGAAGGCCTTCGACACTGTATGGTTAGAGGGTCTTTTCTATAAGCTGACTTGATTGGGGATCAGTAAACCACTCTTGTATATTCTTTATAATATGCTACACAATAGACAGTTCATCGTGAAGAATGGTGATGAGATTTCTGTGGGAATATTTCAAATTAAAAATGGTCTTCAGCAAGGCGCGGTCAATTCGCCGATCCTATTCAGCATTTATACAAGCGACTTGATAGGTTCACTTCCCCATACTATTGCGTACGCAGACGATTTGGTAGCGTACAGAACAGGCCCAAAAATCGAGGTCATTAATACTCTCTTGCAGCGTGACTTCGATAAGATAAGACGATTTTGCGATGACTGGAAGTTGAAAATCAACTTTCAGAAGTCGGAAACCATTCTCTTTAGGACGCCGTTGTCTAGAACCTATAGGGATACCAGAATAAATTGGAGAAAGTTCTCGATTATTGGACAACACGGACAACCTCTTGCCTGTCGAAATGTAGTCAGATACCTTGGAATCTGGCTAGATCAGTTTCTGTATTTTGGCAAAAATGTAGATGCTGCTCTGGCCAGAGCTAAAGGTACTTTTGCCCTTACAAAGAGACTGTTTTATAGCAGCCAACTCGATGCGGGGGTAAAGGTTATCTGCTACATGGCCCTTATCAGGCCCATGCTGGTATTTGGTTGTCCCGTGTGGTTCAATGTACGAGCAAGCTTAATGGAAAAGATTCGGGTGTTTGAGAGGTCTTGCCTTAGGGCTTGTCTTCGCTTGTACAGAAGACCAGAGTCGGTGTACAACAAATTTTATCCTAATGAGGTCCTTTGCAACAGGGCGAACCTAATACGAGTGGACAACTTCGTAATTAAGCTGACTCGAAGGCGCATTGCAAGAGCAATGACCTCGACGGATAACCTGATATCTGGGGCTTACTACCCCAATTGCCTTTACCACGAGAGTGTGCGCTGTGACGGCTTCGTTCCACCGGAAGCATTCCTCTACCTTGATCAGATAGGGTTGATCCAGGATAGATCAGCAGTCCCGTTAATCTTCCATGTCGATCGGACAGCTGGGACCAGGTGACTCAACTACAACAGAGACGTCGCACACGGCAGTGTGGATCGTCTCAGGTTCAGTAGGGCGGTGGGGAATCGCGATAAGATGGATGTCGCTTTAAAACCGAAAAAAAAACTGAAACTGACGAAGCTAAATCTTGGGGGTTGCGGACGACATCAATCTCGTCGTAACTGCAAAACTTTTAGAAGATGTTGTCCAAATAAGCAACGGAACAATTTCATTTGTACGCCGGTAGGTGGTATCCTCTGGTCACACGCTATCTGAACAAAAAACGGAACCAGTATTACTTACAAGTAGAAAACGAAAATTTATATAACGGGTGATTTTTTGTTGGTTGGTTTTTCAGTGTTCTTTTTTTGGCAGCTTAGCGTGATTCGTGACATATGTCAAAGTCAAGCATGCTCAGTTATCATTGCCTTTTCATTATGGAAAGAGTTACACTCTAACACCACTTACAAATCATTGAATTTTATTACCAAAATTGGTGTATTTCGACCATTTTACGGACGAGCAAGCAATTCAAGCACTATGAAATTTCACACCAATTTCACGCTATCGGGCATCAAGCCACCTGCCCGTACGCGTTGAGTGCTGCTGTATCCGCCAATGCTAAGGAAGACCGTGGTTTGTCCATTCGTCACCGTTCGCAGGAATTGGGAAGATACGTGGAAAATTTTACACAAGGACCTTGGTCTAAAACCTTGCAAAATACAGCTCGTGCACGAACTGAAGCCGAACGACCTGACACAGCGTCGAATTTTCAGTGAGTGAGGGCCTTAGAAAAGCTGGAGGAACACCCGCTTTTTATCGAAAAATTGTCTTCAGCGACGAAGCTTATTTCTGGTTGAATGAATATGAAAATAAACAAAACTGCAGTATTTGGTCCGATGAGCAACCTCAAGCAATACAAGAGCTGCCAATGCACCCGGAAAAATGCACTGTTTGGTGCGGTTTATGGTCCAGCGGAATTATTGGCCCGTATTTTTTCAAAAATGACCGTGAGAACAATGTTACCGTCAATGTCGCACGCTATCGTTCAATGATTTTTACCCAAAATGCACAAGTTGAACCTGGTCGACATGTGGTTCCAGCAAGACGATGCTACACGCCACGCTGCACGCGAATCAATGGACCAATTGAGAAATAAGTTCGATGAGCAATTTATCTCTCGTTTTGGACCGGTGAATTGGTTGGCTAGATCGTGGGATTTGACGCCTTTATGCAATTCTTTTATGGAGATACGTCCAATCACTTATCTATGCCGATAAACCAGCGTCAATTGCAGCATTGGAAGACAAGATTACACGTGTCATTAGCGAGATACCAGTCAATATGCTCGAAATTCAAATATGGGCTCTCCGTATGGACCACTTAAAACATAGTCGTGGTCAAGCTTTACAAAGTAAATGGCAAGCATTATCAACTCAAGTAAAAATTGTATACACTTTTGCAATTTTGCTGTTTTTTGTTGACAATTAAAAGCCAAACGCTTAAAAAATCACCCAAAACTTGCAGAAGAGAAGGTTCAAAAAGAACAAACAAGATGGGCGGTTTCCGCACAGTGACACCGATGCAACGGTAAGAAACGCGAATTTAAGACAGTGGCAACAACTCTGATGGACTTTTCGCTTCGAAAAGTGATACTCCTGAATACGTGGAACATGTATTTTTCCACTGCCAAAGATTCCACTACAAAGAGAAACTCTTCGGGAAATACTGGAAGAAGCACTAATTCCCGAGAACATAATACGTCACATGTTAGAATCGGAAAATAGGTGGACCATGGTGAGCGAGAAAAATATATGCCAAGAGCTAAGGCGCCTAGAGCGAGAAAAAAGAGAAAGCGAGGAAAACGCACGAAACAACGCAGCGAATGCGAGTGGCCACCATCTGGCCATCCCGCAAAACATGCAACGCGAGCAAGCCAAACAAAAATACACGAATTTATACGCATATACTAACGTACTCACAGACACACATATGCGTACTATGATACGTTGGTC
The DNA here is from genome assembly GCA_949129095.1 of Volucella bombylans. NCBI lineage: Eukaryota > Metazoa > Arthropoda > Insecta > Diptera > Syrphidae > Volucella > Volucella bombylans. The sequence goes on along the minus strand of OX422140.1, from coordinate 145,469,675 downwards.
CTACAATAAAGGCTTGCAAGTTGTAATGACTTGAAAATAAAGAGCCCATCAGTGCATTCAATAAGCGAGTTGTATGGCTTATCAACGAATAACGGTATCTCAGAGTGGGATTGCGGTTGTATGGATGACCATTCATAGCGAGACGGGTATTACGGTTAAAAGTTCAAAGGGGCGGAATGCTACTGACGATTTCATTGGAGCATGGTGGTAAAAATAGCGACAGAACAAAATAAGACACGAGACATTGTGTCGGTGTTCGAGGGTGTCCATTCTCTGAGTTTTATCGCACGGGTTTGAAACCTATCTAGTAGGCAAAGAGAGATTTTATTAGCACCTGACAAGATGTGGTCATTGTACTCAAATTTTGGGCGGATAAATGCCTTATATATTGAGGCAAGATCAGAGGAGTTGAAGTATTTAACCTGAACATTTCGCAGCATTTTTGGCGATATCCAATATGTGGTCACTCCAACGAAAGTTCTCTTTTACACATTTACACTCATATCGAGAATAGAAGTTTTTCGGTTTCGATGATTCAAGTGCATTAAATTCCACTCTGTTGATAGTTCCCCAATTAGTTATGGTGTTAATATCGGAATGTGTGCTTAACAAACGCTGTGATTCCCGTTCTTCAGCAGAAGAACAGGGTCGTCAGTCCGGGAAGGAATATGAAAAGCGGAGAATAATATCGTCAGCAAAGCAATATATTGGATTAGAAGTAGCAGACAAGAGATCGTTGATGAAAATTAAAAAGAGTGTCGAAGACAAAACAGAGCCCTTTGGCACGCCAGCATTTATTTTGTGAATATCAGACAACTTCCAAGTCCAAGACAACTTGAATTGAACGTTCCGAAAGGTAATTTCTAATCCATTGAAGAAGGGAGTCTTCGATCCCAAATTCACGCATTTTCGACAAAAGAGCCGGATGCCAAACTCTGACATCGCCTTAGAAATTTCAAGTGCATCTATCTTGCTTTCGCCAGATTGATGTACGCTTTGATTCCACTTTTCGGTGAGACATGCCATCAAATCACCAGTGGACCTGTTGCTACGAAAACCATACTGCCAGTCATTAAGAAGTTTCCGCGTTTCGAGATATTCCATTAGCTGACGGTTTATCAGCGTTTCCACGACATTGGAAAGAACGGACGTAAGTGCAATGAGCCTGTAGCAGGAGAGGGAGGAAGATTCGCCTTTTCTAGGGACGGGCTGGACAAATGCTGTTTTCCATCTGCTCGGAAAGAGTCCTAAAGAGTAGGATTGATGAAAAAGCTTACGCAGTAGTTTTGCCAGCGAGGAAGAACACCTCTTCAGAAGAAAGGGAGATATATATGGAACAGCGGATTTATGTATATTAAGATCTTTAAGTACACTTGCTACTCAACGAGTGCGAAAGTGGATTCGTCCCATTGAGGATTCGACGCACTCAAGTACAGGCGGTGACAAAGCACAATCTGTGAGTGTTGAGCTGGCCGCAAAGTGTCAAACAAGCAGATTGGCCTTGTCCAAAGAACTGACAGCTGGAATGTCATTATAAATGAGCGTTGGGATGGAGGATGAGGCAGAATTTCTAATGTTTTTGACGAATGACCAACAATTTTTACTGCCTTTGGGATATCGTATAATTTTTTTCCTCAGTTGTTGGTTGTATTGGAATTTCACACGCTAAAGAAAGGCGTTGCAGTCATTTCTGATTCGTTTGAACTTTTTTCGGTTTTCCTCTGTCGGGTTTATCTTGAAGGGCCGAAAAAACAATTTCTCTAACCCTGATGGCCTCTTTACAGCTCGAGTCAAGCGGCATCCACGTCGTTATCGAGGAAACATAACAACCAGTTAAAATTTATTTTTATATTTATATTCCTAAAGAAGCTGTTAAAACCGCTCCAATTGGATTTCTCGTATTGCCATACGGTTCTTTAAGGAATTTTTTCTCTAATTGTGTAGTTAGTGTACGAGAAATTAGCTGATATGACACAATGGTCCGACGAGCCTATAGGAGAGATCACATCAGTGTACTTATTAGGGTGAGAAGTTTAAAATAAGTCCAGGTGTTGTCTGGTTTCCCGTGGGCCCATTTACAAGCTGGGTTAGGTTATTTTCCGCAGCGAAGATCTCGACACACCCAGAATTGTGTATATTGAAATCGCGCGTAATAACGATTTCAGTATAAGGATACAGGGATACAATTCTTTGAATGGAATCAGACAGCGCATCAAACTCGTTAAGAGCCAAATTGCTGTCCAGTTTAGGGCTTCTGTAAATAAAACAGTAGTGGATATTTTGCTTACGGAGATGGAATTTTAACCACATGAAGTTGAATTCCGGATTGGAACATGGATTACATTGTGGCTACATTACTACGCACATAAATGGCGAGATCGCGGTGAGAAAAGACTAATGGCACTAGTTCTAACTAGACAGCTTCGGATCTGAGTGACGGGAGAGGTGTGGGCGGGGATCTACCTGTGTTTCACTAAGTGCCAAAACAGCTTGTCTGTACTTACAGACGTGGACGTACGAAGAAACGTGATTATTTTTAGGCCCGCGCATATTGGCTACGACTACCATGAATACTAAGCAAAGGCTGGGAGGTGAAAATTCAGACGTTGGTTTACCGAATAAAATTGCTTTTGGCGTTATGCCCTTACAACAATATGAAACAGTGCACCAACAAAATTTTCACTCACAGCCCGCATACACATACACATACATTTACACATACCCTCATACCTAGTTTATATGACAGCTTAAAACGCATTGACTCAATCCTGTAACGGCAATGACCGAGTGCAATCAACAATACTTCGACTAGGAGCGGGAGGTGTGGGATACCCGCACTGTGTGATACTTATTTTTATTTATTTATTTTTCACTGCACTGCAGTTTTTTTATTATTTTTTTTTTTTAATTATTTATTAGTTATTTTGTTGCACACGCGTGGGGTGGTTTTGTATTTTTGTTTGTTTTATTTTTTCGTTTTCTGAGCACTGCACACGATAATTTGCGAGTGCACTGGCTGACTTGTACACTCGTCGGTGGTCGAATCGGTACTTGTTCTACGACAGTCGTATGCTCTTCCCTTTGATATTTACTGTCTGACGATACGAGTATCCTTATTTTCGGCGACTTTAATCTTCCTCAGCTACAGTGGACTCCATCAGATGATCAATCGTTTTTCGTAGCTTCAAATGCCAACTCAGCTAAGGAATGTCTCCTCTTAGATCGCTTAACAGACTCAAGTCTATGCTAAGTCAGCGGTATATCCAACTACAATACATAGGCAGACAATTAGACATTATTTTCACAGCAGATTCAATTAACTCCTCAGTCACATTTTGTGCCTTATCCCTCTCAGCAATTGATAACTACCATCCTCCCCTTTTTCTCTCGTTTTTTCATAATTCTTCTGTCCAGTCCACTCCCTCCACAACTCTCTCATCCAACGACTTTCATAAAGCCAACTTCCACAAATTCAGTGACTATCTCAGCAGATCCCCCTTTAACTTTCACTACATAACTATAAATGATACCTTATCTATGTTGTACAGAGAAATATTTAATTCTTTTTCCCTTTACGTTCCATTTTCTCGTCTTAAAACATCTTCTACTAATTCTCCTGTTATAATCGCCGATCCACTTACAATTGCCAACCTATTTGCCACCATTTTTAAACAATCTTTCACTAACGACTCCTTTGCAACAGATCCATCCTATTTTATCCACTGAACTTCTCCAATGGCTCACTTCTTTCTCACACTTTAGACGCGTCTTATATCTATATGGTATATATATAAAAATCCCGTGTCACACTGTCCGTTGGGAACGAACTCCGAAACTGCTTAACCGATCTTAATAATATTTTGCACACTGTGTCTAATTGTTCAAACTTATCAGATAGGGTAGATTTTATCTCGATTTATTATTGCAAATTATACAAACACTACTGTTAAACAATGCGGTGTAAATTAGTTATTTGGCATAACACTGCATTAAGATAACAGAATCTAGGCCGTCATGTGTTTGAATATTCGGTTGTAAACCGAAAGTACTTTTGAAAAAAAAACTCTTACGAGCACAAAACAAACAGGAAAGTTAGTTCAATGAACTACTACGCGCACCAATTGATGATTGCTGCCAGGTTGCTTATTAGTTCGATTTATATTTTTTGCAGGTACCGAAACAATTTGAATTTGAAATAATATATCTCCATCGAAATAATATGCCATACCTTTATGCAGATAATAGCTTATGCACAGTCAAATCTTGCAACAGCAAGGCGTTGCCGGGTAGGCTAGTAACATATAGTGTACATGAGATACACATAATAAGCATATACTCGTACATAATAAGCAAATACATAAAATTCTCTTTACGAGAAGAAGAAATGTCTCATCTAATGTTTAAAGGCATCACCTTCCGTTTCTCGGGAAAAGCTTAGTGTTTGGGTCCCGGCTTGGATATCAGACTTCTTTGGACTAAGCGCGTTGTCACGTAAACGTCCAGTGAGTTTTCGACACAACAGTTGCAGTTGAATGAGTGCTTCCTTGATAAGTTCTTAACGGAAAAATACTTCAAATAAGTACATCACTGCTGCTTTAACCAAACTTCAAGAAATGGTTTGTTTCGGCTGCGCGAGAGCTCTTCCTATACATCTAGCTCTGTTCTTGAGGCACATTACCATCTCTTAGGGCTGGCTTCGGTGATTCACTGATTTGCCGACGTTCTTCCTAAGCAAGATTCAGAAGTGGACATCTCAAAACCTAGATCTACGCTGGTACTACCTGCTCCCTCGATAAGAGTATGTATTTGGGATAATGTATGGTGCCACCAGCATACCACAGTACTATAATATGGAAGGTAAGTCAAGAATTATATATCATATTATACCGGTTAGATGCCAGAAATCCCTAGATATGTCGAAATAGCTAAATTTATTATCAAATCATGAGTTTCATTGCAAAATTTGTAAAATTGCGTTAGCAGAAATAGAAGACTAGGCTCGAATTAGGTCAACTATAGTAGAGTATGAGTAGAATAAGCTTTCACGACAAATTTGCAAATTTCGCAGCAGACTTGCAGATACTATTTACAACAGTAAATGCTTGAATTGAATTGGGCCACCCAACCCATGCTAACTCTGAATTTATTGAACGATTTTTTTTGTATTATGGAAGATTGATTAATCCAGTGTTTAGACCAAGGACTCATTTCGCAAATGAAATGGGATAACGAACTGGACCTTGCATGAAACAATATGTGCTCCATTCACTCACTTTGAGTGAATACAAAGTGAATCTCGAGGCAGGCTATTAGGAGGCAATTTCCCAATGGCAAATGTTGTGAAAAGGAGCGGAAACACACAATAAGTTTTGTTTTCCCGTTATGAGGGTATTCTCTGAGTTGATTGATGGTTCATTTTAGCGAACCTCTGAGTGCGTCTACCACTACTATACTCCTCCATTTCTGGATGCTCCAAGCTGAGTATTAACGTACTCCTCGGATGTCAATGGCAAACGATTTTTTAAGAGCATATTTAACCTTTCAGTGGTTTTTGGGAAAAATAAATTTCGGTGGATAAATTCCCTTGCTTCACGAGGCATGGCAGCGAGGTTGTGGTCGATTAAAGTTACATTTGCCACTCATTGTATGCCAACGACTAAGACGTCATCGTATGATAGATTTCGTTTTTTGAGAAAGCTGTCAGAAAAATGAATTTTAGGCGTAATGCCTAAGTGGGGAACCCTTCAGTGCCTTTTTCTTGATCATTGTATTTCCCGTTTGACCGCGTTTTTATGAATACCCCATTGAGGACATGTTTGCGCCTTGGATATGTTTACGTGATGCTCTCATGCGATTAATGTCTTAAGATGGTGGACTTCTCGTAAGAGGAAAAGGAAATGGAAGCAATTATAACAGGCATGCAACAATGAATGATTGAAAAATGATTATCATTTCTCATAGTCTTTCGATTCGTAATATAGGATGTATTACGGTGCGGAAAAACATTATAAATAAGATAGTGCAAGCGAATAACCGACTTCACGACTTGGTCTACTACTGCTGGTCAAAACTGAGTTTCTTACTGAATAGAAGAAGAACATAGCACTCAGACAAGTGTTTACTCCATTTTGCTCTTTATATGTTCCTCTGAACACTATTTCTCAATTTTTGCTAGAAAGATGAGCCATTAATTTAGTAATAAATTGCTTGAAGTAACATATCGAGTTCAAGAGGAACAGTCGTTTCCCATCCCCATCCCAAGGCGATTAAATAGTAAAATAAACAACTAATTGGCAAATAGCAGTTTCGCTCAGTGTATCTAAATCTAATGGACGAGACAATTAAACGAACAACAGACAAAACTATATTTTGGTATCAACACATTGACAACCAACACTTATTCCACAACGTAACTATTGACACACTGCACCGACACAAAAGTAGAATGTGTCAAGACTAAAAACCTTTTACAGACAGCTTACTGACAGACATAACTCGGAGATCATGACATTGAAGCCATCGATTAAAAAATTCCAAACATTAGTAAAAGAAAATTACAGAAATTCTGTAAGTTTGTATTGGGTTGTAAACACCAGCAATCCGAATATGTTCCCGCAAATAAATAAAATATTTTGGAGGAAAGATCCAAACGACCTTAAAATCGTCCGAACGGCGGACAACGAACAAATACTTGTAGCAACAGGAATAGATCCAAATAAGGCCGTTGATGAGGCTATAGGAGCGACTTTCAAGTCGAAAACGAGTTCGAGAACTCGGGTTCAATCCAGTTCAGTGACGAGAATATGGGAAATAATGTCATCGCCAATGTGAGGGTACAACCACCGTTCATTTCGAGGGAAGAGCTCCAAACGATCTTCAGACCGCTTCGAAGTAAGAAATCAGTGGTAACTGATGGAATATCGAACATTATGCTGCGATATTCCCCGCTAGAAGCGGTGGACATTTAAACCGCCCTGTTTAATTGTGCAATGAATAATGCCCATTATCCAGAGCATTTTAAAACTGCAGTGGTATATCCCATCTCCAAAAGTGATAAAGACACTTTCAATCCGGTGAATCTCCGTTCGATCAGTCTCCTGCCAAATATCAGTAAGGTGTTCGAGAAAGTGATCAATAGAGTCCTGACTAAGTGGGTTAAGAACAAAAATATAGTTCCGGATAATCAATTTGGTTGCCCGGATGTCATTCATGCCGCGTCTAAACTGGTTTCTAAGATCCAATGGAACAAAGGCAAGAACCAGTGCCTGGTTAACTTGGAGAAAGCCTTCGATACCATATGGTTAGAGGGACTCTTCTTCTAGTTGAATAGGTTCTGCATTAGTAAACCACTTCTGTATACAATATTTTTTTCAATATGCTTTACAGATAGACGATGTGACTTCTTCTGGAACATTTCACGCTAAAAACGGTCTGCAGCAAGGTGCGGCAAGTTCGCGGAGCCTATTTAACATTTACACAAGCGATCTGATGGGTTCACTTCACCATGCCACAGCGTACGCAGATGACTTAATCGCATACAGATCAGATCCAAAGATTGAGGTCATTAATATACTTTTTCACCGGGACTTCGATAAAATTAAACGATATTGCGATGACTGGAAGTTAAAGATCAGATATTTCAGAAATCGGAAACCATTCTGTTTAGGAAGCCTTTATCTGGTGCCTCTAGGGACACCAGAAAAAATTGGCGAAATTTTTCAACGGTGGGACAACATGGGCAGCCACTTGCTTGTCGAAATATTGTCAGATACCTTGGGATCTGCCTAGATCAATATCTGTATTTTAGCGAACATATAGCTGTTGCTCTGACCAAAGCCAAACGTGCTTTTGCTTTACAAAGAGAGTATTTTATAGCAGCTAACTCAATGTGAGGGTGAAGATTGTCTGCTACATGGTCCTTATCCGGCCTAAGCTTGTACTTGGATGTCCCGTGTGGTTCAACGTGAGACCAAGTTTATTTCGAAAAATTCGCGTGTTTTAGAGGTCCTGCCTTGAAGCTTGAGTTCGCTTATACAGAACACCAGAGTGTGAGTGCATAAATTCTTTGTTATTAAGCTGACTCGAAGGCACATTGCAAGACCAATGACCTCGTCGGGCAACCTGATCTCAGGGGCTAACTACCCCAATTATACGAGAATGTATCATGAGAGAGTACGCTTTGCCCAATTATACGAGAATGTATCATGAGAGAGTACGCTTTGCCCACTCTGTTCCTCTAGAAGCATTACTCTACCTCGATAAGAAAGTTCTGATCCAGAATAGACTAGCGACCACGCCAATCTTCCATGTCGCCCGATTAGCTGCGGACAAGCGACTTAACTACGACAGAGACGTCCCACACAGCAGTGCGAAACGTCTCCGGATCAGTAGGGCGGTAGAGAGTCGCGATATGAGGGATGTTGCTCGGCAGCACCAACAATTTTGGTGGCTTATTGAATATTATAAATATTACAAAAAAATAAAAATAAAAAATAAAGGAAAATTACAAAAAAAAAAATTAAAAGCGGCAAGGGTTAGTAACCGTAAATTACCATTCTTCTTAGTGCCGAATAAAAATCGATAGTCTGCAAAGAATTGAATTCCTGCATTATCATGATGATAAGTTAGGAAAAATTAAAGAGGGCAGATCGTGTTCGGGCGTACCGTAGCTGATTTCAATACGCAATGTAGATGCGTTAAGTGTGACATGGATCATAAATATACAGAATGTTCTGTACACAACGTACCCTGCAGGAACTTGGGGCATCCTGCCAATTTCAGGGGTTCTCTTAGGTTCCAGGAGCTGAAAAAGAAAGTTCAGGCTCGAAAACAGCTTAACTAAAATCACAAAATTGGCTATAGTGAATGGCTAGAATATATATAGAAGGAACTGCCCATACTCCTCACGAGGGGGTGAGATTGGTATCTTATTACGCAAAGGCATGCACCGTAGGGTCATATACTCGTATAGTGAGGATTTAATGAGGATCCGGTTATTGGAAGCCTGCATCGTATGCATTCCTCTTCATAGTCGAAGGCGAGTGTATGTGGTGTCACTTTATGCAGCTGGAGCACCTAATCCCATTCAATTTATAACTGAACTCGAAATACTTTTCATTGCCTTCAGCTTCAATCGGAGGAAAATTATTATTTTTTGGCCGGAAATTTTAACGTAAAGTACGGTGGTCGTGTTTCTCCAGAAACTTAAAGCGTAATTTACGTTTGAGTGAAATTGATCACCCGACTATCAGAAACTTGACAAACGAAGAAATCGATCCTCTGTTGTCTGAAAAGGTTCCGTCCGAACAATGATACAAGACATTTTTTCTCAAATTTTATTTTTATTTTTCTACATAGTCTCCTTGCAGTTCTACACACTTTTCCCAGCGATGCTCCCATCTCTCTAACCCGTCCGAATAGTACTTGTCGTTTTTATCTGCAAAATAATTGTTCATGAAGGTGATTGCCTTCTCATTTGACGAAAATCTCTGTCCTCCGAGAGCAGTTTTTAGATGAGGGAACAAAAAGAAGTCACTTGGGGCTAGATCTGGTGAATAAGGCGGATGGTCAAGCAGTTCAAACCGTAATTCATGGATCTTCGCCATGAAAATCGCTGAGATGTAAGACGGCGCGTTGTCTTGGTGAAATAGGATTTCCTTTTTCTGTAAATGTGGCTGTTTTTCCGCAACTTCTGCCTTCAGCTTGGCAAGTAATGATGCGTAGTATGCTCCTGTAATAGTTTTTCCTTTCTGAAGATAATCGATTATGATAACTCATTTACTATCCCAAAAAACAGTCGCCATCATTTTTCTCATGCTTTCTCATGCCTAAAACTGGATTTAATTTTAAGGAACATTTTCTTTGTACATTTTAATAACCTCTACTATCTCTCTCACTTTAATTCGGCGGTCGTCTAACAGAATTTGGTAAACTTTAGCAATGTTATCACCAGTGGTTGTAGTTTTTGGACGTCCCCAATGTTCATCATCTCCCAAGCTCTTACGGCCACGTTTAAATTCAGCTGCCCAAAATTTCACTGTGGTAAATGATGGTACAGAGTCCCCATCCACAGAGTCCAACTCATTTTTGATTTGCGTAGGCGTATTGCCTTTCAGAAACAAGAAGTTATAACAGCTCGATACTCAATTTTTTCCATTTTCGTAACTGCGAAGTTCATGAGTACTTTCCTAATTTATTTTGTTAAATAATGTGACGTCCCAGTTGTTTCTAGTCTTTATTTTCGTCATATACGTAAGTGGATGAGCGAATAGTTTTTGGAGTCAATGTAAATCTTAAATGTTTGCAAGTTATAATGACTAAGAAATAAAGGGCTTGGCACTGTATTCCATAAGCGAGTTGTACGGCTTAGGAACTAATGACGATATGTACTAATGACGGATTGCTACCGACGATTTTAATGCAGCACTGGTGGTGGAAATAGCGATAAAACAAAGTGAGACATGAGACATTACGTCGGTGTTCGAGGGTGTCAATTGACTGACTGATATTAGTATCACCTATGAGTTTTATAGCACGGTTTTGAATTCTATCTAGCACTTGACCAGATGTGGGCATTGTACTCCAATTTTGTGCGGATGAATGCCTTATGTATTGAGGCCAGATCAGAGGAGTTAAAATATTTCTAACATTGTCTGAGGTTTTGACAGACAGTTTTGATGATATCGAATTTGTCATCGTAAGTTGTTATTGACACCCATACCGAGATGCATACATATGATAATCAAACGTTGCAATAGAGCCTTCGAATTTGTTCAATCATTTTTTCGAGTACCTTACCAGTCTCCCAACTACTCAGCGCTCCTGTAACACATATGTCACTTATTTATGACATTTTCTAACGAATCTCCCGATCCAGATAATGATAATCGATGACAAAGAACTGTATTCTTATCCCTAGACCACCGGAATTCCGAGATATGGAAAGCGAACAATTAATTTCATCAACATCAACATTCCGAGGAGAAACCAAATAAATCCATTTGCGTATTAATCATGTTTGGCATCGAGACTTTGGTTTCCTACTTCTATGTAGTTAGCTTCGTTTTGCGTTGCACAGAGGACATCATTGTCAGCAGCAGCCAGAAGCCAGACATGAAAATCCCAGCGGGTTATGAACCAACCAACGAGAATAATTCTAACGCATCATTGAACAACAATTTATGGCCATCAATCGATCATCATAATCCCTGCATCAGCTTCAACTTTTATAGAAATATCGATGTAGAGATATTCATTTTCCCACCAATTACATCGGACATTTACCTTAATCCTTTGACGTTGTTACTGCTCTCCTGCTTCAGTAAGTTTCCAATTGAGTATTATGTTATCCTGCAGACAGCTATTGGTGACGATGCTGCCGTTGTCGGGAATACGCGTCATAGTTCAATGGAGTACATCATTCCGTGATTTGAAGGATGGGTGATGATACAAAAACGACAAAGCTCTTTGAGTTCGCTTCTGAAGTTATCAATCAAGGCTTTGTGCCGACAAGTAGCTCTCCGGAAGTTTTTCTCTATTTCACTTTATAGGGTATGTTCTGTAAAGTTAGTTGGCTGAAAATTTTGACGGTTGTCTGAGAAAAGTTACTGAAATATTCGTACATTTAAGAGGTTGAGACATTTATGCATTACCAAAGAAAATGTTTAGAGTGTGGAATTCCTCATTTAGTATTATGAAAAAGTCATTGACTGATTTGAAAAAGTTATACGAGTATGTACAATACATATAAAATAAATTTTGGGAGATTCATTACACACCTATGTGTATGTTTATTGTGTTGTTCTTTGTGATAACTCGGAAATTGAAAATGGACGTAGCGAATATACGCGGGCTAAAAAGTAATCACTTTTCTGCGTACAACCACGTCTGTAAGTACAGACCAGCAGCTCTGACACTTATAGACCAAGAGCCCGCAGAATAGATTTGGCAGTGAAGGATAAACAAAAAATATGTACATTAATAGGTAGTACTTATTGAGACTCGGAACGAAAATTCTTGCGGAAATTTTTTGTACTATATCGACTATATAAATTTCTGACAGATCGTAAGCTCGAGCAAATTCGTATGAAAAGTGAAAATTCGGTACGGAATAATATTATTAATTTTGTTAAAGAAATTTTTGTTTTCAAATACGTGTTGGCTTAAAATGTTGAGAAAAGATACGCGAGTTTCGAAATAAGTGCTTGTGAAGTGTTTAGATGGGATAGTTTAAATAGAATCGTGCTTTAAAAAATGTAAACAAAGCATTTGTTAAACGCGAAGAAATTGTTTTTCTTGTTATTTCCTTATTCAATATTAAGTTCGTAGTGAATAATATAAAGTGTTTATCTAATATATTGTTAAACAAGTCAATAAAGACAGTGAAATGCAACTTAAAGTTTTCATAGATGGAATCCTACTAACGTTACAGCAATAATATTTCAAGGGGAATGTTTCCGCTGGTGAAACTGAAAAGTTTGGTGGAAATTGGCTTGGTTCTTAAGTTATAATTGAAGCAGGATCAAGTGCAAGAGAGTAATTGCAACCAGCTTTCAGCATTCTTTCACTTTCACCGAACGAAATAGTCCTTTTAAAATATTCTGCTATGAGTATATGCATATACATACACATGTGTAGTATTCCAACTATGCGAATTTTCAGCAGCATTTCACTATTTTATTGATTTGTTTAACCATATATTTAACAAAAAGACACTATATTACACAGTATTCACTAAATATTTAATAGAAAAGTAACAACACAACAATTTGTTCGTGTTGCAATGCCAGACGTCGTTAAAATAAGCAAATGTTCCATTTTTGCATAACTAACATAACCAATTCTTTTTTCTCTTAAAAGATAGTTCAAATCTTCCAGATTACAAAAATATGAACGTTTTGCGCGCGACCAAGTTCTTGCCAGACGCGTCCATGCAAAAATGGAACGGCAGCGTATGTTAAATTTCGATATTAAGAGCATAACTATTGTAATTGGGGAAGCGCTAACGGAGTGGAATTTAATGCTTCTCTATGCTATCGTTAAAGCAAAATTTAAACACGTATCATTCATGAATAGCACTTGCATCGCCGAAACTTTCCATTCTCGGTATGTGTGTAAATGAGAAAATACATTCGTTGGAGCGACAAGATATGTCGTCAGAAATGCTGCAAATGAGTTGTCCTCAATACGCAACGGTGTGCACATTTGATCGGGTGATCCCAAGTCTTCCCTACACCTGCTAGATAACTCGATCGCTATTTTCACCACCATTGCTTCAATGAAATTGCCAGTAGCATTTAGCCCTTTCAAACTTTTAGCCGTAACACCGTCGCGCTAAGAATGCTCATCTGTATATCCTCAAGCCCCTTTCGGACATACTCTAAAATATTGTGATTCGTTTCTAAGTCGTACAACTCGCTTATGGAATACCCTGCCGAGCTCTTTATTTCCTAGCCATTCAGACATTTGAGTTTCAGTTTCAGTTTTAAATGCATTTTATTTTCCGATTCATTAACTCTTCGATACTAACAAAAAATGCTTAAATGCAAGCTTAAAATTACTTAACAATCTTATACTAACTTACTGGCCCCACACAGGCACTCTAAGCTACTCTAAATTCTTATATCTATGTCTTTCGACTTTACTTATTTTTTATTTATAAATATTTATTTTGTATACTTAAGGCTAAGAAAAAACAAAAAACTTAGCATATGGACCTTTTTTATTTTTTATATTATTATTATTATTATTATTATAATCTTTATTGTTATGTAAGTAAATTACAAGAACAATATTTGCTTAGCCATAGCTACCAGGACTATCAGCTAATATATATACATATATAATACATGGATAATTATATAGATAGTGTTAATGAAGTTATAATTGTGGGGGTTATAATATTAAACAAAATAATATACATAGTTGTTTAGATGTCATTAACAAAATTTAAATACTTAAGCAGCATAAAAGTTTTCTTGATGTTGGTTTCTGATGGTGTCATTAGCAGTTCTTTAAGTGAAAGAGAGCAATATGTGCTTGTGAGTGCGTCCTTAATCTTCTGGCAGTCGAGGAGATGTTGCATGGATTGGGGTGTATTGTTGCAGCATAGTTGACAGTTGGATGGTGTGGTTTTGTTTAGGAGGTACCCATGAGTAATTTGGGTATGTCCCATTCGGAGACGCAGAAAACATGTTAGCATTTTTTTTGAACAGCTGGATGGGTATATTGTCGAAAGGCCTCCGGGGTTGATAGATGAGTAGTGATGTGTGTAGTCTTTCCAAAGTGTTTGCCTTTTAGCTTCAAAAAGTCTTTTGATTTCCCTCTGAAGATCTATTCTGTTGAGGCAGTTGAACATTTGAAGTGGTTCTTTAATCGCCAATTTTGCTACTTGATCAGCGTTCTCGTTTCCTAGAATTCCCATGTGCCCAGGTACCCAAAGAAGTTTTAATGAATTTTTGTATTGTATCAGTTTGTCCCTGATGGCTTCGATAATTTCACAATTATTGTTGATGTTTTTTAAAGCTTCTAAGGTAGATAAGCTATCTGTACAAATAAGTGTAGTTTTTTCCCCGGCAACTATTGTAGCTTGAAGTATCGCTCTAGCTTCAGCTGTGAAGATTGAAGCGAAATGAGGCAACAAACCCTTTGTGAGGACCTTGTTGTTTTCATTGACAACTGCAAATGAAGTGCAGTGTTCTGTCTTAGAAGCGTCTGTAAAAACAAGTTTCCAATTTTGGTTCTTGAATTGGTTGGATATCTCAGATAACAATGCTTTACATATATCGCTATGTGTCGAGTTTTTTTGGAATGCATGTAGATCAGTAACTATAGATTCTGGGTCTAATTGCCATGGTGGGTGGGTCGGTGTCCTGTGGGTATGAAGGTTGAAGGAGATGTTGAAGTCTTTGGCTGCGGAGATTGCGTTGCACATAGTTGACGGTCGTTTTGAAATCCTTTTACGGGATAATATTTTTTTAGCGTCGGATGTTATTGGCGATTTTTGTGATGATAAGATCTTCGGTAAGAGGAGTGCGGTTAGATAGTCGATCCGTTGTTCGATCGATAGAAGACCACCTTCTGTTAACATATTTTTTATGGGAGTGGTTCTGAAAGCTTTAAGGGCGCATCTGAGAGCTGCATGATATTCAGGTTTAATTGTAGAGAGCGAAGATTTACTGCATTTACCGTAGATAACAAGGCCGTAGTCGATTTTTGACAAAATTATAGACTTAACTACTCTTATAATACTGTTTGTATTTGAATAACCATTTGGTGATGATAAATACTTAATTGCATTTAGTCTGGTAGCTAAGCTTTCTTTTAATGATTTACAATGTTCATTAAAACTAAATTTAGAGTCAAATATAACTCCTAATATACTTAATGTGTTAACGCTCTTTATGGCTCTATTATTAAAACTAAAGTTCAGCAGATTTTAGCAGCTTGTTTTTTTGCAAATATGCAAAGCTTTAGTTTTGTCAAACGAGACTTTTGCCCCGGATAATTTGCACCATTTAACTATGTCGGACAAAATGCTGAAAAAGCAGGTCTTAACTTTATTTAAATCTTTGCATTTAGATAATATATACAAGTCATCTGCATAAAGAGAATGTCGGATTATTTTAAATTTTATTAAAATTGCGCTTAACTCGTGAAAAGCTATTATGAATAAAATTACTGAGAGTGGTGATCCTTGTGGAATACCGTTCTCAAAGTTGTAGATTCCGGAGTAGAAGTTATTATGTTTTACGCGAAATTTCCTTTTTAATAAAAATGATTTTACATATTTTAGGATTTTTGGACCGATTCGCCATTCAAAAAGTCTATTTAAAATTATGTGTATTCCGATTCTTTCAAAGGCTTTTTCAAAATCGACTGACAGAATAGACACATGATTTTTTGTAGACAGTGCGGAAGCGATGAAATCGTCTATGTGTAAAAGCGCATCTATTGTAGATCAGCCATGTTTAAAAGCGATTTGGTTTTCGTCTATAAAATTGTTTTTTTCTATGTACCAAAGCAGTCGATTAGATATTATTTTTTCCAAAATTTTTCCTGTGCAGGGCAGGAGAGAAATTGGTCTGTAGCTGTTAATATCTGTTGGTGATTTTTTTGGTTTCGGAATCGGCGTAACACTAGCTGTTTTCCATATCTGAGGGATGTATCCAGATTCGAAAATTTGATTGTATAGGGCAAGCAGGCGAGTTTTGAACGCAGGTGGTGTGTTTTTTAACATGGGATAGGAGATGCGGTCTATTTTTTTTTTTTTTTTTTTTTTATAATGAGCGCGCGCTCAAGGGGTTTGAGTACCCTTAAAGTGATTGTACACAGCGCGGGCAAAGGAAATTTAGGGAGGAAGAAAAGAGAGGTACCGATGTACATTGTTTTTAAATGTTTGCAAGTTATAACGACCAGGAAATACAGAGATCGGCAGGGCATTCCATAAGCGAGATGTACGGCTTAGGAACGAATCACGATATTTTAGAGTACGTCCGAAAATGGGCTTGAGGGTATACTGATGAGCATTCATAGCGAGACGGGTGTTACGGTTGAAAGTTTGAATGGGCGGAATGCTACTGGCGATTTCAGTGGAGCACTGGTGGTGGAAGTAGCGATAAAACAAAGTGAGACACGAGACATTTCGTCGGTGTTCGAGGGTGTCCATTGATTGACTGATATTAGTATCGTCAATAAGTTTTATCGCACGGTTTTGAATCCTATCTAGCAGGTGCAGAGATGTTTTAGGAGCGCCTGACCAGATGTGGGAGTTGTACTCCAATTTTGGGCGGATGAATGCCTTATATATTGAGGCCAGATCAGAGGGGGTAAAATATTTCTTACATCGCTTGAGGAAACCTAGACATTTCGCAGCATTTTTGGCGACATCAAATATGTGGTCATTCCAACGTAAGTTGTCATTAACACACATACCGAGAATGGAAAGTTTTTCGGTTTCGACGATGCAAGTGCCATTCATAGATAATGGCTGGGTGTTTAAATTTCGCTTTAAAGACAGCAGACAGCATTGTGTTTTGGAAGCATTAAATTCCACTCTATTGATAGTTCCCCAATTGGTTATGCTGTTGATATCGGAATTTAATGAGCTTAGCATACGCTGCCGTTCTCGTACTACAGCCGAAGAGCAGGGCCGTGAGTCCGGGAACGAATATGAAAAGCAGAGAGTACTGTCATCAGCAAAGGAATATATTGGATTAGAAGTAGCAGACAAGAGATCGTTAATGAAAATTAAAAAGAGTGTCGGTGACAGAACAGAGCCCTGGGGCACACCAGCATTTATTTTGTGAATATCAGACTTGAAACCGTCCAAGACAACTTGAATTGAACGTTCCGAAAGGTAATTTCTAATCCATTGAAGAAGGGAGTCGTCGATCCCAAATGCACGCATTTTCGACAAAAGAGCCTGATGCCAAACTCTGTCAAATGCCTTAGAAATATCAAGTGCAACTATCTTGCTTTCGCCAGATTGATGTACGCTTTGGTTCCACTTTTCGGTGAGACATGCCATCAAATCACCAGTGGACCTGTTGCTACGAAAACCGTACTGCCGGTCATTGAGAAGTTTTCGTGTTTCGAGATATTTCATGAGCTGACGATTTATCAGTGTTTCCATGACCTTGGAAAGAAGGGACGTAAGTGCAATGGGTCTGTAGGAGGAGAGAGAAGATGATTCGCCTTTTTTAGGGACGGGCTGGACAAATGCTGTTTTCCATCTGCTCGGGAAGAGTCCTAAAGTGTAGGATTGATGGAAAAGCTTACGCAGTAGTTTTGCCAGCGAGGAAGAACACCTCTTCAGAAGAAGGGGAGATATACCATCTGGACCAGCGGATTTATGTATGTTGAGATCTTTAAGTACTCTTGCTACTACACGAGTGCGAAAGTAGATTCGTCCCATTGAAGATTCTACGCACTCAAGTGTAGGCGGAGACAAAGCACAATCTGGGTCTATACCCGGCGTTTTCCCCTTTACCTTGCTAAGACGGCTTTCCAGCTCTAATAAATTAATGGGTGATTCGATGGTTTTGGCTGATGGCGAGATGCTATATTCTTGTGGAATGTTATTTATTAGGGAGTATTTTGCTTCGATAAACTCGCAGGGGAAGTTAGAGTCCTTAGTGTAATCAGACCAAGTTAGTCCAATTAGGTTAGCGATCTCAGAAGGGTCGGAAAGAGTTTTATTGTCCGTTTTAATAACTTTAATGCCTCGTTGAATATAATTTCCTGTAAGGGTACGAATGTCAGACCAGATTTTCTTCGAGGAGGCTTTTGGGTTTATATTAGCGGTAAAGTTCTTGAAGGTTTCTTGTTTCGCAACTTTAGCTGCACGTCGGAAGGCGGCATTTGCTTTTTTGTAAAGAACAAGGTTTGTAGGGTTTGGGTGTTTTTTGTAAATTTGCCATGCTTTTTGCTTAACTTGACGAAGGTAGCCTAACTCCCTGTTCCACCATGGCACATGTTTTTTTGCTATTATGTTATTCGTTTGTGGAATAGATAAGTTGGCTGCTGATCGGATGGTTTTGGTAAGTACGGCTGCCTCTTTGTTTATATTCGTTGTGGCTGATTTTTTATCTAAGATTCTACATAGGGTGCTTTGGAATAGTGTCCAGTCTGCTTTATCGGTTACAAATTTGGGCAAGTTTTTGGCGGGTGGTGTTTGGTTACCCATATTGAGTGTGGTTATGATAGGAAAGTGGTCACTACCATGAAGATCAGTAAGTGCGAACCACGATGTAGTTGGCTAGATAGTGGCTGAAATAAGAGATAGGTCGACTCTGGTGAAGGTACCATGTGTGGAAAAGTGTGTAGGACTACCGTCGTTAAGCACAATAAAATTAGAGTTGGTGAGAAAATTTTCTATTATTTTACCTCTAGAGTTGGAAAGACTTGAACCCCAAAGTGCGCTCCATGAATTGAAATCACCCGTAACTATAACAGGGGTTGTTATTCCGTTTGTTAAGCTTTCAATGTCTGAGACATTAAAATTTTGATCGGGCGGAATATATACTGAGAGCACAGTAAATTTGCGTTCTAACTCTATCTCAACACCAATGGCGGAAATTGTAGAGTTTATAAAAAAAAAATTATGAGGGATTGACTTGTGAACAAGGAGAGCTATTCCCTGTTTTGAAGTAGTGTTGATAGGGAGATTATAAAAAAAGGGATTGTATTGTTTTGGGGAAAATGCTGAAGTTTTATAGGGGATATGAGTTTCTTGTAAGGAGATTATTAGAGGTTTTATTTCATTAATTAGTAGCTGTAGCTCATGAAAGTTATTATAATAACCATCAAGGTTCCACTGGAGAATTTTAACTGATGGTGTTGATTTTTTGTGTGCGCTACACACAATATATCTTGGTTTATATTGTGCAAAGCCAAAAAAAATCGGAAAACGTTTTGAAGTTGAGGGTGACTTGTAGACAGTATAATCTGTCTTGTACTATGTAAAGTCGGGTTGCAAAAGTTTTAAGTTGCTCGATCTTGAATTCAGTGATACAGGCGGCGAATCAATCGAGCTCCCAGGAGAGCTCCTAAGAGAGCTCGATTGATTCAGCATCTGAACCGCAGAGTCGGTGTTTTTAGTTAAACTGCCATTTATATATGGCATTTTCATCATTGTTCGGCGAGATTAGGTGGTATTGGTTACTCTGAGGGAGATTATTTGATTGATAGGTAAGAGAAGTACGTGCGTTGTATGGGTTTTCTGTGAGTTTTGTATTTAATGTGTTTTGTGTGTGTAAATGACTGTGAGAAAGAGGTTCGATTGAGTTGCTTTTATTTAGTTGAGTTTCTGGCTTGTTTGAGTTGTGCGAATTGGCTGGACCTGGAGTGGCTGATGTGTTATGAGAGAGTTGAGTGTTCTTTTTTATGTTGTGTAGGTGTGTTTTGGGTGTTGGCTGCTTTATTGAGTGATTCAAAAGCACTCAAGTTTTGACAATTTCCGTCGTTTGCAACATGCGAGTGAGAGGAACTGGCTGTGTGTACAGATGCGGTGTTATTTTTTTTTCTGGTGCTTTCTGTCTAACCAAAGTCAATGGTTCGATTTTGCGGGAGTATGCGGATGAAGCGGTGTTGGAACTTATTTGGCTAGTTTGAGGGGGAAGTGCGTGAGAATAGGCAGTGGGGGCATTTTCGGTCTGAGCTGGAGTTCTGACAACAGTAGAATAACTGGTACTAAGTGCTGGAGTAGGGTTTTGCTTACCAAAAATCCGCTTAGCCTCCGCCATACTGCACTTTCTAATAGTTTTTATTTTTAATATTTCCTTTGCTTGCAAATATCGTTTACACATTCTTGACGATGATGGGTGTGCCTCGTGACAGTTTGCGCAGAAAGTGCGCGTGCAGCTTTCAGGGTTGTGAGGTGGTAGGTTGCAAGACTCACATGAAGCATTTCCATTGCATCGTTTAGCTGTGTGTCCAAGCAGCTGACAATTGCGGCAGCGCATTGGATTAGGGAAATATTCTTCGACTTTCACATCAAACCAGCCGATATCAAGTGATGGTGGAGGGCGGAAGAGATCGAAGGTAAAGAGACAAAGTCCTGTGGCACGTTGATTACCGTCGGCGTGTTTTTTAAATTTAAATACATCGACAACACCTTGGGATTTAAGTTCTTCAATTATTTCACTTTCGGGTATATTTATAAGGCACGGGGCATAAGCGGTACCCTTTGACGAGTTAAGGTTGTCGTGGAGTTTGACGGAGATCGGACAAAGGTTCGAGAGAACTTTTTTTGATAGAAACCGCTCTGCGACCTGCTGCGATTTGGTTAGAATCAAAAGATTACCGTCGCGGAGCTGAGTAACAGATTCGTACGCTGTACTTATGCTGTCAATCGCTTTCTTAAGCGCAAATACACTAAAAGATGTGAGGGGTTTGTCCTCGCATGTTGGGGCTATAATAACGAACTTCGGGTTACGGGAGGTTGATTGTGACGGAAGAAAAGTGTTTATGTCAACAGGTGAGAAATTAGGTTTCTTTCTTTTATTATTTTTGGGTTCGGCCAGCGCAACTTCATCAAGAGCGCTAAACCGATTGCCCGTAGACGCACGTGGCCCAGGTGCCATGGAGATTGTCACTGTATCACTATTGAATTAGGTTTGTTTCTTGCACTGAAAGGGCGACAAAAATAAAATTAAGTGGGTACAGTGGCTATAAAAATAGCGGGGAAAGACACCAACTGAAAAAAATACCGAGCAATGGATAAGATCTGACAAAACGATGTAACCGGCTCGAAGGATAGTCGGTGACTGTTATTTTTTATAAAAACTTAATATGTAACTTAAAATAAACCTACCTAACATACATACACAATACACACATACACACATATATACATTATACACAATAATATACATATATTAGTACTATACATATATACATTTGCATACACTAACTTATGCATATATTTCTTAAATGCTAACCTAAACCTATGTAAGCTGGCCATCGCTATTTACAGAGCAAATAGATTGGTAAGCTCTGCCTCATTCGTGAGGCTGGTCCATAATTGACGGAAATGACTACGAAACATCTTCAACCACCGCCCTACTGAACCGGAGACGATCCACACTCTGTCGTAGTTGAGTCGCCTGTCCCCAGCTGTCCGAGCGACATGGAAGATTAACGGAACCGCTGATCTATCCTAGATCAACCCTATCTGATCAAGGAATAGAGGAATGCTTCCGGTGGAACGAAGCCGTCACAGCGCACACTCTCGTGGTAAAGGCAATTGGGGTAGTAAGCCCCAGATATCAGGTTATTCGTCGAGGTCATTGCTCTTGCAATGTGCCTTCGAGTCAGCTTAATTACGAAGTTGTCCACTCGTATTAGGTTCGCCCTGTTGTAAAGGACCTCATTAGGATAAAATTTCTTGTACTCCGACTCTGGTCTTCTGTACAAGCGAAGACTAGTCCTAAGGCAAGCCCTCTCAAACACCCGAATCTTTTCAATTAAACTTGCTCGTACATTTACTCTCGCATCGAGTTGACTGCTATAAAATAGTCTCTTTGTAAAGGCAAAAGCACCTTTAGCTCTGGCCAGAGCAGCATCTACATTTTTGTCAAAATACAGCAAAAATACAGAAACTGATCTAGCCAGATCCCAAGGTATATGACTACATTTCGACAGGCAAGAGGTAGTCCGTGCTGTCAAATGATCGAGAACTTTTGCCAATTTTTTCTGGTATCACTAGAGGCTCCAGACAATGGCGTCCTAAATAGAATGGTTTCCGACTTCTGAAAGTTGATTTTCAACTTCCAGTCATCGCAAAATCGTCTTATATTATCGAAGTCACGCTGAGAGTATTAATGACCTCGATTTTTGGACCTATTCTGTATGCTATCAAATCGTCTGCGTACGCAATAGTATGGGGAAGTGAACCTATCAAGTCGCTTGTATAAATGCTGAATAGGATCGTCGAATTGACCGCGCCTTACTGAAGACCATTTTTAATTTGAAATATTCCCACAGAAGTCTCATCACCATTCTTCACGATGAACTTTCTATTGTGTAGCATATTATAAAGAATATACAAGAGTAGTTTACTGATCCCCAATCAAGTCAGCTTATAGAAAAGACCCTCTAACCATACGGTGTCGAAGGCCTTCTCCAACTCAACAAAGCAGGCACCAGTACATTGGTTTTTGCCTTTATTCCATTGGATATCGGATACCAGTTTAGACGCGGCATGTGAGATATCATGTTCCGCCTTGAAACCGAATTGATTATACGGGACTATATGTTTGTCCTCAACCCACCTAGTCAGAGCTCTATTGAATACCTTTTCAAAGACCTTACAGATATTCGGAAGCACACTTATCGACCGGAGATTCGCCGGATTGGATATATCCTTTCCCTTTGCTGGGATTGATCCCAATTGAACCACCGCTATTTTTCAATGCGCTGGATAATGTGCATTATTCATTGCATTATTAAACAGGGTAGTGTAAATGTCCACCGCTTCTAGAGGAAGATGTCGAATAACGATGTTCGGAATACCATCGGTCCCCACTGATTTCTTAACTCTGATTTTGTCGAAGATCTCATGGAGTCTGTCCTTTGAAATGAACGGGAGTAGGTCACCCTCTCTGGAAATGACATTATTTGCCATATTTTCGTCACTAAACTGGATGAAACCAGAAACGGTGGATCGTCAATTCTCTACTTCATTTTGAATGTAGTAGTTGTGCACCAAGACGCGATTGTCCAGGTCGTAATTATGGCCAATGTTATCAGTGGCCTTGTATACTTCCTGGAAAATCGCCCATATGACCTCATCCTTCTCCTGTGGATCCACGATCACAAAGAAGTCGTCAATGTCAGCGACTTCATTTAGATCAATACCTGCTATTGTCAGTAACCGTTCGTTGTCTGTTGTTCGGGCTATTTTAAGACACTGAAGGTCATTTTGATTTTTTCTCCGAAATAGTTTATTTATTTGCGGAAACATATTCGGGTTGCTGGTATTTACAGCCCGAACCTTGTTGTTTCAATATATTTTAAACTTACAGAAATTCTGTAATTCTCTTTTATTAACGTTTGAAGATTTTTAATTGACGACTTCAGTGTCCTAATCTCCGGTCTTGTCTGTCAGTTAACTGTCTGTACAAATTTTTAAGTCTTGACAGAAGTCTACTTTTCTGTCGCTGTAGTGCGTCAGTAGTAGGATTGCGGAACTGATCTTCGTTAGTCGTACGTCGATACCGCGCTATTGTGGCGTCCATAGTTTGTTTAATTGTCTTGTCCATTCGTTTTAGGTAGTTGTCGATCTCCTCGTTTGATAAATTCCTATTTGACGGTGGGTGGAGCGTGTTCGAGGAGAGCGCTCAGTGAATTAACGCAAGGATCTTAAAAGTTTGCTCCACCATATGCGTACCCATTACGACATGTGTTGCGTTAGGCCCGGCAGCAGCGCGTAGATCTGGTCCACACGCTTGGCCTGTTCTTGAACCTGCTTTTGCAGCTGAGCCATCTGCCCTTGGATTGCGAGCAAGATGGCTAGCATGTTAGGTGCAGCTTCCGTTGTTCTCGGCATCGGCGCCGGAGAAGCAATAGCCGCTTGCTGTACCGTAGCCCCCCTACCAGACGCCATTTGGGCGTAGGAAATTTGGGACGTAACGGCTGACAACCCCGATAGTTTGCGGTGTGTCCCACGTTTCCACATAACACGCACGAGAGCTGCGACCTATCGGATGCTCCTTCAACACCCAGAGCACACTCTTCGGAACTGTGGTTTTTAGCGCACTTCACGCATCGAGGCTGCATTTGGCAGTTCGACGCGGCGTGCCCGAACCTCTGGCAGCGAACGCATTGTATAACGCCTTCGCTCCTTTTTAGTTTTTCCAAGTGAACCACCTGGTAGTCTAGGACATTGATACTTCTTAGACTATCCAGACGGCTTTCGGGACTGAGCTGCACCAGGAAGAACGGCAAGCTCCGTTTCTCCCGCCTGGCTCTAGCTGTGGTAAATGGCTTTACCCCTACAAACTTGAGTCCTTCGCACTCCTTCTCTTTGAGAAGTGCCAGGATCTCCTCAGGGTCAGAAGACGGTTCCAACCCCTTCAGCAGCATCGATTGTCGCTTTTCACACTTCGGTGTGAGTGAGTAGTGCTCCGTCGTCGTTTCCTTTAGAAGCTCTTTCACTTTCGCGTAGCCCTCCACTGTATTACAGTGGATGGCGTGACGATCGTCCCCCAGTCCCTTAATGATAAAATTATTACCAATGATCAACTTACACAGGTCCTTGCTTCCATTTACCTCTAATTTATAGGTATTGATAGGAGGCACCTTCTCCTTCTTTTTCTGCTGCTGCTGCTGTTGTTGTTGTTGCTGCTGCTGCTGTGGTTTCAGCTGTTGTTGTTTTTGCAGCTGTTGCTGTTTCTGCTGCTGGTGGTTTTGTTGTTGTCTCTGCTCTTGTCTCTGGCGACAGTATTGTTGCCTTTTGCAACTCCCGTTATGGGAAGAGCGGAGCGCTCTCCACCATCCATCACTTGATTTCTTTAATTACTTTGTTGTTTAAAACAACTTGAGGAGAAATAAACACAAAAAACAAAAGTGCCAAGTTAGACCTGGAATCGAACTCGTATTCCACGATTCGATGACCGACGCCGCTACCCGCTGGTCTATCGAGTGAATTACCGGGATTGCAATTAATTATCTTTAAGATGAAATCACTATTTACTATTTCACTATTTACTTCGGAAAAGCCGAAACACGTCTGTTCTCTGAGGAGATCTGCGAACGACTCACTCAGACATTTGACATTTAAAACCAATGTACATTGGTTCCACGCTTTCTTTCCTCCCTAATTTTCTTTCGCCCGTGCTCTGTGCAATAATTTTAAGGGTACAAAAACTAAAAACCCCTTGAGTGCGCGATAATTAAAAAAAAAATAAATTAATTGATTTTCATTTAACTGATCGCTGAATTATTTTGACCAAAGGGATTGTTAGTGTCATTTTCAGGTACGAAATCCAACATCTGTGAATATGATTTAAGGAAACCTTACACTTTTCAAACGAATGAAGTGAATGTTAAGTGAATTCTTTGCTCGTGTTGTGTAGAATACAGAAAAATCAGTGCAAATTGGTGTGGCTCCCAGATAGTTGCAAAGAATTCTTGAAACCAAATTGCAGATGTTTCTATTTGAAATCGTTTTATTATTGTTTTAACACAAAGAAACATAGTTTTTATTAAAGTGCTTTTGGAAATTCTGCGTGCATATACCACTGTCACACGTGCTCTTTGCAATCAGGTACCTTAGATACTCCAGTATTCCAATAGAGACCCATTCCTACCAATACTCGTCAGTTTGATCACGGATAAATTTTCAACCTTTGGACATAGGGTGAGAAGTGTTGAAGACCTTGGTCAGAACACCATAGCTTTCAATAAATCCAAATTTACAAACATTGAAAAACAATTTCCTCATCTTATCGAATCAAAATCTGCTAGATCCAGAATTGATGGAACTTCTAAGCGCAATTGGCCTTACTAACAACCAAATTAAGTATACAGTTTAAGTATAATCTCCACACTTTTTGAAATGTTTGTACCAACAACAAATTTAATAGTCGGCTTTAGGGTTAATATGGAGCTAAATTTTACTGCACAGAAAGTCATTTTTAAAATTGGAAATTAGAGAAAAAAAATGATGACAATGTACTAATTCAATAGTGGGAACTATACTAAAAAGGATTAAATTTAGTATCTGCAATACTAAAAATATGAGCATTATAAAGGGTTTTCCAATAGGGACTTGACAACTTTGAATTTAATTTGTGAACGCACTCTTTCACTAATCATCAAACTGTCACTGTCAATTTATTCAGTAAACTCAACGTTTTCATCATGGTAAAGTAAATGAACAAGTAACGTCTGCAAATTATAAAAATTTTCTATCAAAATTCGGAGTCGGTGACTGCAACTTTAAGAGCGTTATCTCCAATTTTCGGTCGTAATTCTCGCCCTAGTAGACAGGCAATAACAAGTTTAGTGCAAAAATTTGAGTCTGCATATTCGTTGTGTGATGTTGCCGTGTCAGTGAGACAACGGGTTGGTCGAAGTGTCGAAAATATCTCTGCCGTTCAGGTGTCTATAGCAAACGATCCAAATCAGTCAATTCCACGGCGTTCTCAAGAATTGGCCATCGCTCAGAGCACATTATGGCGTATTTTGCGTAAGGATCTTGGTTTACACCCATGCAAGATCAAGCTGACTCAAGAATTAAAGCCGATGGACCATTTTAAGCGACGTACGTTCTCCGATTGGGTTCTGTAAAAGATGCGCCAAGATGATGAATTTCATTGCAAAATCACTTTCAGTGACGAAGCTTATTTTCTCCCTCAATGGGTTCGTCAATAAGCAAAATATTCGTTATTGGTCAGGTGAAAATACACATGTGCTTCATGAATCACCACTTCATCCACAAAAAAACAACTGTTTGGTGCGGTTTGCATGCCGGCGGCGTTATTGGGCCATATTTTTTCGTCGACGATAACGATCGTCACGTTACTGTGAATGATCAACGTTATCGCGCCATGATCACCGATTATTTTTGGCCCGAATTGGAAGATATGGACTTGGACAGGAAGATGCCAGAAGCCAAACAGCACACGTTACAATCGATTTATTGAAGAGTAAGTATGGTGAACGTGTCATCTCAAGAAATGGGCCAGTCGATTGGCCGCCTCGTTCGTGCGATTTAACGCCGCTTGACTATTTTCTGTGGGGCTACGTTAAGTCATTAGTTTATGCCAACACGCCGACAACGTTCGAAGAGCTCAGAGCCAACATTGAACGCGAAATAGCGGAAGTTTCGGCCGAAATGTGTGGCCGAGTCGTTGGAAATTGGGTCCAACGAATCGACCGCTGCAAACGTGCCCGCGGTGGCCATATGAACGAAGTCGAGTTCCATTCATAAATGTTTTCATTGTACTTCAAGCCGATAATAAAGTTTTTGTAATATCTCAACTGGTTTGCGTTTTATTTAAAAAAAAGTTGTCAAGTCCTTATTGGAAAACCCTACAGTAATTGAATTAAGTGGAAATTTGTTTTGATTGACTCCTGGCAACTCTAAACTGTTGCCCCGAATCAAAAATAACCTATCCCATTGAAAGTTCCTTTGCCATGTAGCGCTTTAATGGACAAAACTTATAGGGTTATTAGCTATAACACTTGCAGGTTTTGCTAGTGTGTGCACCCGTGTCCACTATGCCTCTCAATCATTTAATTTTTCACATTCATTCTAAACTCCCAGTCTCGGAGTTCGCTCCCGCTTCTAGTCAACAATAGGAATTCCACTGAGAGTTTCTGTGGAAGTACATTTAGGCTATCGAGTTAATAAAAATTGTCTGCAATTAAAACAAACAGGAAGGAGATAGGAAACTCGATCGACAGGCAGGTGGAGTGTTGGGAGGAAAGAAAGAAATAATTCAATTAGGGTTTAAGTATATCCCGATCCAGCCACACTCTGGGTCGCCAAACCTAACAAAGCTACTCCCCCCCATCTACTTTCATTTTTTCATAACTCTTCATTCCACTCCACTCCCCCACAACTCTCTCATCACACGACTTTCATAAAGCAAACTTTCACAAAATCAGTTAATATCTCAGTAGATCCCTCTTTAACTTTCACAACCTAAGTATAAATGATGCCTTATCCATTTTTTGTAAAGAAATATTTAATTCTTTTCCATTTACGTTTCGTTTTCCCGCCTTAAAACATCATCTACTAGTCCTCCCTGGTATAATCGCAAGCTTCGTTCCTTACGAAATAATAGAAATAAGTTATGGGCGTTTTTCCTGCGTACCAGATCCTTTTCCGACTATTCCAACTATCTTGGCGCTTGTCTTCATTTCACCGAACTTTACGATTACCTTTACCAGCGCTACCTTAACAATGCGCAAGTCAACCTTATAAACGACCCTATGTCCTTTTTCCAATTTGTTAACTACAAAAGAAAGTCCGATGGTTACCCTCCTTCCCTCTCTTTCAACAACAGGTCATCAACCGATCCACTCACCATTGCCAACCTATTTGCCACCTTTTTTAAACAATCCTTCACCAACGACTCCTTTGTACCAGATATGATCATCAAACACTCGTCTGTCTCCCTTTACGCCGACGATACCAAATTTTTCAAAACCATCTCCTCTCCCCATGACTCTTTCCTTCTTCAACAAGATCTTGATAGTTTTTCGATCTGGTGCCTCAAAAATTCTTTGGAACTTAATATCCCCAAATGCTAATCCATCACCTTCTCACATAAGCGGAACCAATCTCCTCCCCGACTCTATCTTCTCCATAACCAAACTATCTCCTCCGTACAATCTCTTCGCGACCTCGGCATTTTGTGTGATAGGGAGCTAAACTTCCGTTTATATATGGATGAGATAATCCTCAAAGCCAACTCTGCATTAGGTTTTGTAAAACGGTGGTCCAAAGAATTCACCAACCCATACGTGACCAGGTCCCACTATATTACCTTTGTTCGCCCCCTCCTAGAGTACGCCAGTCAAGTATGGTCCCCATATCATCGTGTTCATATCACGATAATTGAAAGCATCCAGCGCCGTTTTCTTTGATTTGCTCTTCGAAGTTTGCCCTGGGACGATCCCTTTAATCTGCTCCCCTATCAAAACCGTCTCAACCTTATCAACTTACACACCCTTGAAGATCGCAGAGATGCAGCAGACTTTCTCTTCATTCGTGGACTCCTTTCAGGTCACGTTGAAAGCGCGTCCCTTCACTACTCCATTTTCCTCAACACTAACCCTCGTAATCTACGTACTTCTCGACTCTTCTATCTACCAACCCACCACACCTCCTATGGCGCGAACGAACCAATCTCTCGTATGCTACGTCTAATCAACTCAAAGCCTACCGTCTTTGACTTCTACCACACCACTTCCTACCTCAAATCCGTTCTCCTTCACCACTCCAACCACTGATCGTCTTCCCCCACTCTGATGACGAGTGGGATGTTGGGATGTCTGGGTTGAAAGGACCGTGCATCCCCGTCCGTCGGCAAGTTTCAGATTTCCTGTCTGATGCTCCCCGTCGCGAGTCTCCCGTGTACCCTACGAGTACCGACAGCGGTGTTCCTGGTGGACCTCTTGTCGCACCTTATGCTCCTGTTTCGTCGTGAGTCTCCCTATCGTCCTCAGGACTTTACCGACCGAACCGCCCCATTCTCCTCCGAGGTCTGGGGTTGATGGATCACTGACTGGTGGCCATGGCTGCCCTCCACCTACGCCATAGCTTGGTAAACCCATTCAAAAACAAAAAGAAGGACCAAAAGGACTTTGCAAGACAGGAGAGCCAACCTTGTTGCGGGAAAGTTTATCGCAACAAACCGAATAATTTTCATGGATCTTAAAAAAATCCTTTACCTTCATTATAATTTATTGAAATACTTTGCAGTACAAATTTTTAAAAATGTGTTTTTCGTGAAACAATTAAGTACTCGTCCATATTGCGCTATACAAAGTTATTGATTAATAAAAATAATATTATATTAGAGTTTTGAAAAGTACTCTTATCGAATCGAGTTAACATTTAGGAAGGAAAAAGGTATGAACACGAGGACAATGGCATCACTGTATTATATGTACAAGCGAATAAAACAATCACAATTGAATTTGATATTTCTACTCGAATTCAAAATTAATTAAAATTCTAATGCGAATATAAAATCAAACCAATGTTACGTAGTAGATTCAATGAAAACTAAATAGATTCTTTAAAAAGGTCAAGATTAACTATAACTTGAATATTAAAACATTATTGGTAAATTTTGGATTTAAGATTTAGTGGAACGAACCAGATGGCCATTAGTCTTTTTATCAAAGGTGCTTCAAATTACGCTATTGTTGCTTTGACTCAGAGTTTTTTTTTAAAAAAAGGGGTGTTATCACCATCAGTCATTTCTCCCCTTCTTGCGTATCTTCACGACAAATCCGATTCTATTTGCTTTGAGCGAAAAACCAAAATAAGCTCTATGGTCTCCATTGAACAGGAAAGCCTCCCTCGATACAATTAGTCTCACGAATGTTTACAACAGTTACCGCGAGATTTTTAAATTTTCAACACGCCTTTCCAAAAAGTTGCGGATGACCTTACTGCTCTTTAGAAAGAGGTACACTCTAAAATAGCCTTCAGCGTAGCCAAGCTGACCATGATAAATTTGTTCATCCTTGCCTTCTTTGCCAATACCTCAGCCACCTTACACTACTCTTCCACGCAAAAAATTTCCTCATGCATTTGACTACCAGAAAGTAAGAGGTTTGGTTTCTTTCCATATTGAACATTCATTGCATTCTTCAGTTAAATTTGACTTTGTCTCAATAAAAAATAACACTCATAAAGTCTTCCTTTGAATTTGTTAATTTATCAACTGATGCTCTGTCCACTTTTTACAGCAAAGTATTTTATACTATTTCTCTTTGCGACCCCTTTTCCTGCCATAAAACATTATCTACTTCCCCTACTTTGTATAATAGAAGACTTCGCTCATTACGAAACAATATTGCTTCGCACCAATTCCTGTTCTAACTATAACAATTATCTTGGAATTTACCACCAATTTACCCAGCTTTGTAACTATCTGTATTCTACTTTAAAACTACGCAGACCAATCTTATCTAGTCTTTTTATCAATTTGTCAATTATAAAGGAAAATCCGACTGTTACCCCCATCAACCCCAATGACATTGCAACCTTTTTTAGACAATTATTTGCAGACAACTTCTTCGTATCGGACTTCTTATATTTCAATCATCTTCCCAATTTGTCCATTGGCCCTTCTCTCTCTCTCTCAATCTTCTGACCATACTCTTACCGAAGAAAAGTTACAAAAAAAAAGCCCAGGCGGTCTCCCGCCATATTTTTGAAAAAGTGTGCCTCTAATTTTTCGCTCCCATTTTCCTCCCTATTTTATCTATCACTCGCAAAAGAGGAATTTCCCCAATCTTGAAAGACCTTTTTCACAATTCCGGTTCATAAAAAGGAATCAAACAATGAAGTTATTGCCCTCCCATTGCCAGGGCTGTAAAAGAATGCAATCTTTTTAATTTTAAATTAATTTTTATTGTTTCTTTCATTATTAACTTACATTCTAGACAAAAATGATTAAATCTAATTTGACAACAACAGTTACTTAATTTAGCTTACTGGCTCTTGCCGAAAGCTCTAAACTTAACAATTTCATTCAACTTTTGCCTTTCGGCCTTAAAAACTATCTTACGATTAATATTATCTATAATACAAAATATGCAATATGTAAAATTTCCAAGAAAAATAGTTTTAGAAAATACTTAGATACCGTATATTTGAATTTTGTATAAAATTTAAAACTATGGCCCTATTGTACTTAACCTGCCAAAGCTACTTAATTTATCTTATCTATAATCGGGGTGGTAAGCACTCGTAGCCTCTCGCACAGGGTGGTCACCATCCGTCGGGCGCCCGTCATTCGTTAACATCATGCACACGCACCACCAAGATTTAACCAATGCGATACACCACTGTTCACTTCTCGCAAGTGCGACCTCACTCTAACGAACGCGGCCTTTCCACGAGATCCTCCTAACTATCCTTAATCTTGCTTACAACTAAGAGGAATAACATATATTACTTTAGTAACTTACCGGCATAGGAGAGCGAGCCAACCCTTTCCCCTTCTTGAAGCCACCAGAATTCATTGTACTGTACTAGACGATCATTGTCCGCAATCGCGGGACTAAAACGGAGGAGCTTCTGAGCATTGGCAACATACCCGTTGTAGATGAGCCGTTTCTCCCTCGCACCGCGGTGGCGGTGGTATATTACCGGGATACCAATCTTACTTTGTACTAACCCTTTAGCATCAAGATTGAGAAAAGCCTCTGGCGGGATAAAGCCCGATAGAAGTGAGCTCTCGTGGTACATTTCATTGGGGTAATAAGCCCGAAGATCAGGCCATTATCGTTGGTCATTGCCCTTGAAACATGTCTTCGAATCATCTTAATCAGGAATTTGTCAATCCTATTCAGATTAGCCCCATCGTAAAGGACGTAAAGGACTTTTTTAGGATAATATTTTTTGTACTCTGATTCTGGTGTTCTGTACAAGCTAAGACACTACCTTTCAAATACCCAAATTCTATCCATCTGATAAGGTGCTATATTGAACCACACGGGACAACAACTACGCGATGACTGGCCTGATTAGGGTCACATAGCATATGACTTTCACCCTGGAGACAAGTTGACTGCTGTGAAACAGCCTTCTTGGCTCCATCAAGACAAGTATCTATACCACCTTGATCAAAAAGTTCCTGGATTTATTCAAAAAATTAAAAATACAAATTTATTCATCTAAATCTATATTGTCCCCTTCAAAGTAATCCCCATCGACTGCAATACACTTATGCCAGCGGTTGATTCAATCCTCGAAATATTTTTTATATTCGGTTTTCCGTATGTCCATCCTTCCTGCGATTTTTCCATTACTTCCTCTGGGCTGCGGAAACGCGTTCCCCGTAGTGGTTTTTTTTTAAATCGATTGAACAGAAATAAGTCACAGGGAGCCAAATCAGGTGAATTCGGTGGCTGTTGGATGGTATTTGTTGCATTTTTCGTCAAAATATTACGAATAATGATAGCACTGTGCGACGGTGCATTATCATGGTGCCCACAATTCTGGTCTCTTTCGGCGAATTGCTTCACGCAAACGTCTCCATGATGCACTACACTGTTGTAATCCATGAAAACCGTGAGCATTGCCTTCTTTTTAGACTGAAAACGACGTGGGTTTTTTGGTCTCGGCTCATTTGGTGAACGCCATTCGCTTGCCTAATGTCTGGATTGCGTGTCGTACTCATAAACCCACGTCTCGTCTCCAGTAATGATCCTTTTGACGAATGTGGGATCGGATTCAGCCTCGCAAATCATCTCTTTTGCGACGTCAACACGGCTTCTTTTTTGCATGAAATTGAGGTCTTTTGGCACCAACTTTGCTACTACACGATGGAAACCCCAATTATTAACCAAAATATCTTGGACGGATCCATAGGCAATGTTCAAGTCCTCCGCTATCTCTCTGATGGTTAATTTGCGGTTATTGACCAACATTTTACTCCATCAATGTTTTCGTCGGTTTTCGATGTCGATGGTTTGCCACTGCGTTCATCATCGTTCATCACGACCCCTTTTGAACAGCTCGTGGCACTGGTAAACGACCGTTTTCTTTAGAGAATCGTTGCCGAAACATTTTTCCAAGATTTCCAACGTTAGCGCACCATTAAATCCGTTTTTTACGCAAAATTTAATACAAGTTCGTTGTTGCAAATTTAAATCCATTTCTAAAATTGTAAAAAATCGCCAACACACAGAGAGATAGATGTACTCTTGGCTACGTAACTTTTGCAAATGTCAAGCTATGATCCTAAGATTTAGAGGGAATGTCAACAACAGATTTATTAACTTAACAAAAAAAATAGAACTCAAATCGGAACATTATGAGCGCCACATGGTGGTTATTCCGGGACCTTTTTGATCAAGGTGGTATGCTTGTCAAAATACAAATATTTATCGATCCAAGTACCAACGTATATCAGTCCGCTTCTCACCGCTAATGGCAATGCTGACCAAATTTCGCCAGTTATATCTGGTATCCCTAGAAGCCCATCTCAATGGAGTCCTGAAAAAGATTGTTTCCGACTTTTGAAATTGATTTTCAATTTCCAATCATAGCGATACGCCTTAATATGATCGAAATCACGCTGCAGAAGAGTATTGATGACTTAGATTTTTGAACATGATCTGTACGTTACTAAATCGTCTGCGTACGCTATGGCATGATTGAGGGAACCTACTAGATCACTTGCGTAAATGTTAAACGGTATTGGAGAAATCACAGCCCTCTATTGTAAGCCGTTTTTAATGTCAAAGATCTTGTTCGAAATAACGTTTTTACATTTAACAATGAACTTCTTTCCCATAAGCATGTCATAAATCATATATAGCAGAGGTTTTGGCATCCTGGTTAACTTATAGAAAAGCCCATCTAAAAACATAAGGTGTCGAAGGCCTTCTCAAAGTTAACGAAGCAGGCACCCGTACACCGGTTCTTGCATTTATACCATTGTATGTCGAAGACCAGCTTTGACGCAGCATGAATAGTGTCATGTCTCGCCCTAAAACCAAACTGATTTTCCGGAATTATATTATTATATTTTTCTCAACCCACCTTAACAGCGCTCTGTTAACCACTTTCTCGAATACTTTGCTAATATTCGGAAGCAAACTAATTGACCGAAGATTAACATTGTTAGTTCTAACTTTATCCCTTTTCGTGAGTGGATGTACCACTGATGTTTTCCAATGCGTCGGATATGCATTATTCAGCGCATTGTTAAACAGCGTATTAAATATACCATATGCACTGCTTCCAAGGGCAGGTGTCTTAATACGACATTTGGAATACCGTCTACTCCCGAAGACTTTTTGTTTTTCAGAGATTCAAGGATGCACAGACTGAATATGGTGAAGCCATGATTTTCGAATCGCCAATTTTGAAGTTCGTTGCGCAGATAATAGTGATTTACGTAGACCCTGTTGTCAATGTCGTGATTACGGTGAACCAGATTGGTCACTGTATACACGGCCTCGAAAAAAGCTCCCAGTAAATCCACTTTCTCCTGTGGGCCTTCGACCACGAAAAGACCGTCGCCTGAGTCGGCACTCTCTGGACTTATGCAAACGGTCAGCAGTGTCTGTCTGTTTTCAGTCGTTTGTGGAGTTCGAACACATTGAATGTCATTGTGATCTTTCAGCCTGAATAATTTATTCATCTGCGGGAACATATTCGGACTACTGGATTTTATAGCCCGAATTTGCCCCAGTACAGACTTACAGATTTACTGTAATTTTTTTAAATTAATTGTTTTAGGTTTTTGATCAGTGACTTTAGTGTTCTTATTTCCGGGTCGTTTCTGTTAGTAAACGGTCTGTACAACTGCTTAAGCCTTGTGTGCTTGTCTACTTTTGTGTGCGTACAATGCGTTGATTGTTGGAGTTCTGTATTTTTCCACATGGCTTTCGTCGAAGTATTCTATTCGAGGGATAGTCTGGTCCATAGTTCGTTTGATAACGTCTTGCATTGTCAGTAAATTACTGTCGATTTTTTCGTTTGTCAAGTTTCTGTTAGTCGGGGGATCAATTCCATTCAAACGTAAATTACGCTCTAAGATTCTGGAGAAGCACGACCATCGTACCTTACGGTAGTCGTATGGGTACACTTGATCGTACTGCTCTAGTTGCGTTTGCTCGTTTGGGATCCGTATTGTGGCGACAAGTCCGTAGTGATCATTATCGTACTCGAACGCACGCAAACAGTTTCTTGCGTTTCAATCCACGCTAGTCAGTTTTAGTCTACTGTCTATTAATACCAAGTCCAGGAAAGTACCGGCTGATGGGAAGGATGGGATATTCGTCGTCTACAGTTCAAGTCTTTAGTCAATCATATTTTTACCCTAGCAGTAGTTTAACTGGTTGCCCCCGGTGTTTGGCATATTATTTCCCCATAACGCATGTCTAGTGTTAAGATCTCCGGCCAAAAAATAATAATTTTCCTCCGATTGGAGCTGAAGGCAACGAAAAAGTAATTCGAGCTCAGTTATAAATTGAATGGGATTAGGTGCATACACTTGCCTTCGACTATGAAGAGAAATGCATATGATGCAGGCTTCCAACACTCGGAACTTCATTAAATCTCCGCTATATATGACCCTATGGCGCACTCCTTTGCGTAATAAGATACCAACCCCACCCCCTTGTGAGGAGTGTGGACGCTCCCTTCTATATACCATATATTGTAGCCACTGTATCTAATTTTGTGATTCTGGTTAAGATTAATTTACTTACCAAAATCACATCTGGAAAAGAATGCAATCATTGAGGAATGCATTCCCCGAAGTCATAGTAAGAACTCACGTGGATTTGTTTCGATTCAATTACCTAGTCTATATGACAGCTTAAAGCGCATTGACTCAATGCGCATTGCTTCCATTCGCATTTATTTTGAAGTCATGAGTGGCCCATAATTTTTTTACAATCAATATCTTCAAATTAAAATGAATGCAATCATTGTGATTTCCCTGCATTCTTTGAAGTCGCTTTGAAGTCAGTAGCAAGCATTGCATTCATTTGAAGTCATTGATCTCCTGAATTCTTTCTAGGGAGGAGGGTTCGGCTGAGATCCAGGTGCGGGTTCTAGGTCTAGGGATATCCTTCTTAACCATGACGTCGAGTTTTGCACCTGGCCAAATATCTCCTAATCCATCTATGGTTTTTATGTAAGGATCAAGAAATCTTTGATCGGCACAAGCGATAAGTTTGATGTGGCCTTGGGGCCAGCCTGTATCGTTTGTGATGGGAGGTGGTCCGGGGTTTTCCCTCATGATGGATAAGAAGTTGCCAGAAAACTTTAGCTTGACCAACAGCCACCGTTTAGGTGTTATTGATCCGTCTGTGTCTTTTTTGTCGATTACCGCGATCGTTATTGCATCTTTTAAGACATCGCTAAAAGACCTCAGAGATGTACTGTTGGAAGGCCTAGGGGTTTTCGTCTTATTGGTTTTGGGCATCTTGGGAACCGGCACGGTTTCCTTCAATGATCTCTGGTGCTTGGACGAGTTCTCTCGCGTTTTGGGGGCAGTGGGTAAGCCTTCTTTAAGGATGTTATTAGCCCACACAATCTTGCTCTTAGTGTCCGCACTTCTCTCAACCACCGGAATGGATCCGAATATTTTAATAATGTGTAAAGCATTTTGGCGCCTAATGTAGATCGCCTTAGGTGGGGAGCTTGCCGACGCAGCTAAGCTCCTTATTCCTCCTTTGAGAGAGGAATTTTAGTAGCAGCCTTTGGTTTCGGGACTCATCTGGAGAACTTCTTGAGATTCATTGACCTTACTCAGCCTCTACAACTCGACAAGTTCGATGCTCAGGTAGAGGACTTCAGTCCTTAGCGCACTTCAAAATTGAAAATAGCATTTGGTGCGTGCTAATGTGTTTGGATCCATAGCCTGAGATAGATGACCCATATTGAGCGAATGGATGCCATAGCTACGGCCTTAGAGTTTATCCCTGAGTGAAAGCACAGCAGAGGTCGACCGCATCTATCATCACTTTCAACGAAAGTGGAAGGGACCTCAACGAACTTGGAGTGCGGCACTGGAAGCAGCAGTTTATTTTACCACTTTTTCTCTACTACACAGAGACGAATTGAGTTCTGAGATGTTGACTGACCTGGATGGCCTTGACTTAACCTTATACTCGTATAGGCACTCGAACCGAACAATCCTTGGCTCATGTCATGCGGAGATAATATTCATTCCTCACCCCTCTGTTTGTATTTTCTCCAATCAAAAATGATTTTTTATAACCAACTGGGATTAGTTCGAAATAAATATTTACGAGGGGCACCGTTCTTCCAGGAGCTCTGGTGACTCCATCAACAAGCGAATTACTGAAATTAACTGAATCAGAACAAAAACAAATGATTAACTATGGAGGAGACCCCAGCTCCAGTTCGAGCTCCAGTTGCACACATCGAGTTCCATCAAATTTTATTAATTTGATGCCATGTTGTCAGAGCTCAGCAGCAGAACAAATACTCAAGCGGTAGGAAACCAGAAAATGACAATCAAACAGAGCCGAACAATGCTAAAAAATAGAGCAATCAACAAAAACAACAACTTCATCATAATGGATTACACTAATCATAGATTCAATTCGGTTCAGTTCAGTTTAGGAGGTTGGGAATCATTCATCCTCCTACCGTTGACAGCACTGACGACGATGTTGACGACGACTACGACTGACATGTCGAAATATTCTCCACCAAATCGTCATTTGCCAATGTCAAGTATGACAAATTGAATCGGAATATTTCAAAAACCGACGAAATATATTTTTCCTTCAACTTATTAATTTTTTTTTTGGCGTAGGCAAAAGTCTCGTGTTATGTGCTGAGAAATTAATTTTCGGAATTTGATGGTCGATAGAGAGGCCTTGCAAACTGATGATTTCTGGAGCACCAAAAAAAAAGGGACACTGGCGACAGCAAATTGACTGCCAACGGAATTAGGCAAAAAAATAGAGACGTCTGGCCAATTTTCGAGGGGTCGTCTTGTTAATGTCGTAATGTGTGGGCGACCATCACCCTGGGTTTTTCGGAAGATTTTGGGTTTTTTTGCTTGACTTATATTCTCTGGAGGAGTTGAATGCCACAATTCGACCTTTTGCTGTAGGAAATTTAATGAAAATGAATCCCAAAGAAAAATTACAAGAACTTTGATCAACCTCTGTGACGAAAGACATGTGTTACATGGTGACACTGTCATAATGTTACAACAGACTGTAGCGGTTGTTCCTACTTCCGATTAATTAAAACCGAGTCTGCCGCAATTTTTACGAGCGTTTAAGAGTAAAAGTATTAAGTGTTAATCAAAGGGAATTTAATTGATAAATGTTTACTAAAGTACTTTAGGATTACTGTTATGGGAGACAGTAAAGGGAAATTTTCGACAAAAAAGCAGACGAACGGCATAGATGTGAATGGTTCCAATGGACTCAAGTTCAGTGATTTTATTTGTGCAGGTCTCAACTAACCTTGAAGTTAAATCTATGTAGATTGGCAAAATAAACTTTGGAAGAATGATATTTTTTCTGATTCTATGACCAGTGGGCTCGTTGTGAGGAATAAACTTTATTTAAAGTTCCTCTCGACCTAGAATGAGAAACAATATTTCTTAATAGAATATCCCTACGATTTTGACAAGGTATAAATATCTGTGAGAAGGTCTTCTTTCTATAAATTCTATCGAAGGTGACTTCACAAAATTAATGGCATTTGTCGATCCTGATTTTCCGGACTTTATCCTTCAGCTGTCATAGCCTATATGTCTGTGGTCCAAACTTCAACATAAAAATGGCTATAACTTCTAAAATAAGCGTCTCAGGGGGTCCAAACTTCAACACAAAAATGGCTATAACTTCCAAACTAAGCTCCTGAGGGGGTCCAAACTACACAAAAAAAATGGCTATAACTTCTAAAATAAGAGCCTGATGGGGTCCAAACTTCAACACAAAAATGGCTATAACTTCTAAAATTAGCGCCTGAGGGGGTCCAAACTTGAACTCGAAAATGGCTATAGCTCCTAAAATAAGCGTCTGGGGGGGTCCAAACTTGAACACAAAAATGGCTATAACTCTTAAAATAAGCGTTTGAGAGGGTCTAAACTTGAACAGAAAAATGGCTATAACTCCTAAAATAAGCGTCTGAGAGGGTCCCAACTTGAACATTAAAATGGCTATAACTTCTAAAATAAGCGCCTGAGGGGGTCCAAACTTGAACTCGAAAATGGCTATAGCTCCTAAAATAAGCGTCTGGGGGGGTCCAAACTTGAACACAAAAATGGCTATAACTCTTAAAATAAGCGTTTGAGAGGGTCCAAACTTAAACACAAAAATGACTATAAGTAATAAAATAAGCGTCTGACGGGGTCCAAAATTGAACACAAAAATAGCTATAAATCCTAAAATAAGCGTTTGAGAGGGTCCAAACTTGAACACAAAAATGGCTATAACTCCTAAAATGAGGGAATGGGGGGGTCCAAACTTAAACACAAAAATGGCTATAAATCCCAATATAAGCGTCTGAGAGGGTCCAAAATTGAACACAAAAATGGCTATAAATCCTAAAATAAGCGTTTGAGAGGGTCCAAACTTGAA
This sequence comes from Volucella bombylans, assembly GCA_949129095.1. Classification (NCBI taxonomy): domain Eukaryota; kingdom Metazoa; phylum Arthropoda; class Insecta; order Diptera; family Syrphidae; genus Volucella; species Volucella bombylans. The sequence goes on along the minus strand of OX422140.1, from coordinate 145,429,385 downwards.
CACAAAAATGGTTATAACTCCTAAAATAAACGTCTGAGGAGGTCCAAACTTGAACACAAAAATGGCTACAAGTAATAAAATAAGCGTCTGAGGGAGTCCAAACTTCAACACAAAAATGGCTATAACTCCTAAAATAATCGTCTGAGGGGGTCCAAGCTTGAACACAAAAATGGCTATAAGTAACAAAATAAGCGTCTCAGGGTGTCCAAACTTGAACACAAAAATAGCTATAACTCCTAAAATAAGCGTTTGAGAGGGTCCAAACTTAAACACAAAAATGGTTATAACTCCTAAAATAAACGTCTGAGAGGTCCAAACTTGAACACAAAAATGACTATAAGTAATAAAATAAGCATCTGACGGGGTCCAAACTTGAACACAAAAATAGCTATAAATCCTAAAATAAGCGTTTGAGAGGGTCCAAACTTGAACACAAAAATGCCTATATCTCCTAAAATGAGCGAATGAGGGGGTCCAAACACAAAAATGGCTATAAATCCCAATATAAGCGTCTGAGAGGGTACAAACTTAAACACAAAAATGGCTATAACTCCTAAAATAAGCGTCTGAGGGGGTCCAAACTTCAACACAAAACTGGCTATAAACCCCAATATAAGCGTCCGAGAGGGTCCAAAATTGAACAAAAAAATGGCTATAAATCCTAAAATAAGCGCAAGTGGGGGTCCAAACTTGAACTCGAAAATGGTTATAGCTCCTAAAATAAGCGTCTGAGGGTGTCTAACCTTAAACACAAAAATGGCTATCGCTCCTAAAATAAGCGTCTGAGGGGGTCCAAACTTAAACACAAAAATGACTATAATTCCTAAAATTAGCGTCTGAGGGGGTCCAAACGTGAACACA